>CM052979.1:9911432-11231543 GCA_028554685.1 Agrotis ipsilon
AAGCTGGATTACTGGAACGTAACCTTGGTACAGAAACATTACGAAAGTGCTCTGAGAAATGTGATGAATACGTTTTTCTTTAAAGGATGAATCAGGTCTTCTGCCCAGTAGACAAACTGACAAGGATCTGTGTCTTTTTACAAACTCTCATATCAAGATCTCAAGAGTTTTTGATTTTCATAAAATGCACCTTTAGTGCTCATTTCACACGTGTACGTTAAAAGCGCAAAACTCTCGTGGGGTAACTCAGCAACATAGTTACTCTGACAATGTTGTGGGTTATAAAACTTTTGGAAATTCGCAAAAAAAATAATTTATTTTTCATACAAAATGAGAAATTGATCGATCCCCATCAGCATGAAAAAACTTGTAGTTGAATATAATATTTTGTTCCGTAGAATGAATCGAATATGCGGCAACATACCCGACATGTATTATTAGTTAAAATATACCAATGTGTTTTATAAAAAAATTAATAAATTAGTACCATTCCCAATGAAAAACAACCTAACCTTTTCTTAAAAAAAAGTAGAGTATTGAGTTTTCTTCCTTGCCCATTCTTCTCTATACTTTAGAATTAAATCCCATCCCATTTGCCCTAGAATATGAAAATTCAAACGCACAAAAGCGCCTCTATATGAACTAATAGAAATAAAAGCTTTGACGTTGGACTTAAAAAAAGTTCCGCTACCAACGCTAGATGGCGCTACCAGTACCGTTGACGATAAAAATAACTTTTACTTTACGAAGAACAGTCATTCGCAAACGAAGACGATGGCTAATGAGTAACAGGCTGTTTTAAGCTCATTGCCTTTCAATTAGAAGCCGGGTAAAGATTTGGACGCTGGACTTGCAAGAATGCAGGTGAGACGAAAGTGGTACCGGGAAATTGTTTTTTGGGGATATAAGTTGGTTTGTGTGTAATGGTGGACTGTGATAGTAGGCTTTGGGTTAGTGTATTTAATTTAACATTATCCATGTATACTGGATCAAGGTTTTATAAAATATCACGCTTGAACAATAGGATCTAGCAGCGGGGACAGCAATTATACTATATTTTTTTCTATTTACTATACTTTACTTGATCTGCTAGCATACAGCATGCCACTGCGGTGCAAGAAACCTTCCCCATGACCTTCCAGTTATCACGATCCAGGGCCAAAGTGGACACTGGTCCATGGTTTTATCAAGCTCGTCCGCCATCTTGTGACGTACGAGGTCTGCCGCGAACGTTTAATGTACTTATATCTACTTAGAAAAAAGAATGTGTGTGGATTGGATTCAAACAACCATTGTTTTATTTGTAAAAAAATCTTTTAAAAGATATGTATCCTTTACACATTTTCATACCCGGTGATAAATTACTAGGGTACATTTAATAGTAATAGATATAATCGTCGTGTCACAGATGTTTCCGCAATGGACTCCTAAACCACTTAACCGATTATAATAAAATTCGCATCACCATGTGCAGTTCGAAATCCAACTTGAGAGATAGGAAGTTAAAATCTCATTTTTGACCGGGTCCTCCACCCCTTGCGAAGCCGGGACGGGCCGCTAGTGTACTTAATAAATGAGCTTTTAAGGAACAACTGATAATGGTTTCCGAATCTGAAATAAAGTGTTTTTTTATAACCAGTGTACAAAATAATATCATTTATCATTTATTTATCACAGGTGAGTGGCCTTAACTTACACTTCTACTAAAAATAGACGCAAATAATTAACTATAACACTATCGTTAAGTACTAATAACTCATCTTTCCATTAGCCAAAGTGATATAGAAAATGTCTTCTTCGCACTATCTATAGGCAATTAAAATACATGAAAATACTATCGAAGGAAACATTGACTTAATAAATCCTGTGAAACATCACCCTTATTTGTCATGCACATAGGTTGAAGTTCAGCGTGTTCTATTCTACAGAACTCTACAGGATAACAAATAGGTGCGAGTCTGGATAGTACCTAGTAACCTCTTAATAGCTTGACCTTAGGGTTTGATTTTGTCGAGATGAATATAAGACAGGTATTTAGGGTCAACGACGTTGGATTATGCTGGATGCGCTATGTGCACAAACTATTACATAATAATTGGTTCGCTCATTTGTGACCGTTACCGTGAAGAGTAGGTTATTTCGTTTTTTTTAATGAACTGACTTATGTTTCCTGGGTTAAAAACCATAATGTTCTTTTCCGACTAGTCGGTAACTAGAGGGATCGTGGGGGGATGCGTTATCTTTGCTAGTTATAAATCAGTGGTTCTTGTGTGTGGTTGTTACTACTCTTTTTACGGGGCGAACTACTGACAGTATTTGGATAATTTGGAATAACAGAGAGTGTATATCCTGGTACTGAATGCAGGCATATGATAATGTTTTATCCAGATATAATGTTCTCTGAGTCAATTTTTTGTGTTATAGCGTGCAAAACCAGCTACCAACAGTTACAGCTATTTTACTCTTAAATTCGAAAGTTTGTAATAAGAATTTTGGACACAATGTATTTTATATACTTTATAAAATTAGATATTAACCTTTTGATTCCATGGATAGTGCCTAGTTGATAGCTAGCTAGCAAAAGCGACATTTTTTTAGCGTGGGTAAAATCATCAATGAGTCCTCTCACCAGGTAGAACAGGGCAGGGGGAACAGACTTGTCCAGTCTAAAATCCACAGTGTCCCTTCAATAGCCCTTTACGTTCCCAGGTCACGGTAGTTTTCGTTGTGCCGCGACCAGCAAAAAGCTACTACAACCTCCGGATTATGCAATGGTATCGACAAAAACGTTTTCTTATTTTTCGGTAAATCGTAAGAGATAAGACAAAGCAATTAGTCGTGGTCAGTACAGAGTTCGATTAAGAACCAACGACTAGAGGAGGAAAAAATTAGTGCTCGGACCAGGGGAACGACACGGATTGAGCTTTGACCGGCGTTGACAATTTATATAAACCTGGTGTGGGTCAGAGGGGGCCGTATCGTGGGCTTATAGAGAAAAATCTTTAAAAAAAGACGACACCGTAAAACAAGTAAAGTAATAGGTAATCGACGAAACTAAAGAGACGTCACGTTCCGAACGAACACGAGATATTGATATGTTTCGTGTCGCGCCGATCGTGCCCGTCGATACATAACGGAATACAAACAAAGTCGGAAGCACGAAGCCTTACAAATTAAGCCCCTCTTCAACGCGGCTCGAAGAAAAATAGGTATTGAAGCGCTACTCACAACAGCGATAGACGCGGTCGACCCACTCACTCACAATCTATGAATCGCATAGAGTGTTTCGAGCGGCAGTAAGCGCGTACCACAATAATATTTTGAAAATATCTACATATTTTTACATCTAAAGTGGAAATTTTTGTTTGGTTTGGTTTGGAATTGAAAAAAAAAATCTTTTTGGGTGATGGAGAGTTTTTGTACGGCTAGTCAAGGCTCAAAATCAAAAAGCCCAAGAATGCGGCGGCGATAATTTGTCCGAATTGTTCATCATGGGAGTCGTATTTCCATGGTTTTGAGGGTGCTAAAGCCGATAGTGAGGCAAAATCAAAAATCAAGATGGCGCTGCAAAAAATTCAAAGTTTTCATCAGGGATGTCCGTTTTCAGGGTTTTGAGGTGCGAAAGCCGATAGTGAGGGTCAAATCAAAATTCAAGATGGGCGGCTGCAAAAAATTCAAAGTTTTTCATCAGGGATTCGGGTTCATGGTTTTGAGGGTGCTAAAGCCGATAGTGAGGTCAAATCAAAATCCAAGATGGCGGCTGCGATAATTTTCGAATTGTTCATCATGGGAGTCGTTTTCATGGTGTTCGAGGATCGGAGCCGATAGTGAGTGTCAAAATCAGGGGAGAATCCAAGATGGCGGCGCAAAAATTGCAAATTTTCATCAGATGTCGGTTTCAAGGGTTTTTTGAGGGTGCTAAAGGCCATAGTGAGTCAAAATCAAAATCAAGATGGCGCTGCAAAAAATTCAAAGTGTTTCATCATGGAGTCGTTTTTCAATGGTTTTTGAAGATGATTAATGGATGATAAAAAGATTATATGAATGATAATAAAGTTAACAAAGAGTGTAGAAGTTTTTTTTAATTATCAGACCAGTATATTAAACAAAATGTTACATGTAAAAAAATCACTTTCATTCACGAATAACAGAACAGTACAACAGAACAGTAATAGCTTTATTTTTTTTAACACACAACACAGCTTAGACCCAGGGCCGCTATAAGGTGATTTTCAAGTCCACTTGTTTTCCTATATCTTGATTTGCAGTTAAGCAAAGCGAACTAGGTTATATTTTCGGTAATCGTCTAATCGAAGTGTACATTTTGACGCACGGTACAAGACTCTTGTCGGCGGTCGCTCGAACGGCAGTATCGACTGGACTGGGTCGAATTTTTACCCATTGGTAAAAAATTTGATCACAAACTTTCTTCGTGTGTCCCGTCTATTGCTCGTATATAGTTTAAATGTCTTTGACTGCTGCCTGTTGGGGTCGCAGGTCGATTCCCGCACCGGAACAAATATTCGAATGACCAACAGGTAGTGTTGGTTTCCGGGTCGGGCAGTTTGTGTATGTGAGTTTAAATGTTTTGGTAAACGTACCCACGACACAGGAGAAATTCCTAGTGTGGGGGCAACGTTTTTTTTTTATAAAAAAAAAAAAAAAAAAAAACATTATTGACCTAACAAAACCATTTATTCTCTGCTTGTACTCGGTCCGCACTTTCGAAGCGCTTTGCGTCCTTGCTTTCTCGTCTTTCATTGCTTTCATGATATACGGGCGGGGGGATCTCGAAATCGGCATGGCACCGAGAATGCCGAGGGTCGACCAATTCTGGGGAGCAAAACAGTCATTATAAAAATCTAATTAATTTAGCCTCCATTTTTGTCTTCCAAAATTCGTCATCACGCTGAATCACGGTAAACTTTCATCGGTATAAGCTTTCACCAAACCCAAATACCAAGCATGCAGAAAAGTCTTCTTTTGTTATATGTAACTGGCCTTGAATTTGAAAATACCAATGATGCTGTTTAGTAATTTCATATGTATTTAAAGTGGAATCAAATTTCCAAAACGGATGTTTTGACATGGCAATTTCTATTGAAAAATTTTCTAAAGAAGATGGACATTTAATTTCAACTAAGCCTTCTGCATATTTGCCATCAGGTGGTGGTTCCTAAGAATTCATGCTCATGATCAACAAACAAGCCGCAACCTTGAATTTCAATATTCTCTTGTTTTTCTAAAACTGTCTTATTGCGGTTTTCTTCTTTCCGTTGTCAATACCATACCGAACTGCAGGAACGGTGGAGAGATTACCACCATAAAGAATTTTTTTGACGAGAGAAGCACAACTAGTACTTTCTCGTTTCTTACAAATTTCGCCAAATAATGAAGAGGTAAGTAATTTTCTCCTCCTGCTCATCCACTCCGCGCTATGTCTTTGCAAAACAGTCGATCTCTCAAGCTCCTTTCGCTCAACAGAAGACAGCCTCAAGGTCATTCAAAAATGAAGTCTTCGCATCATCAACACCTCTGGACTCATGTCAGGTTGCTGGGAATTTTCCCCGTAGTGCGCGTCTTTTGATACGGGGAATCTGTTTGTTTTTAAATGTTCGTTTGCTTAATTTGGCCTTTTGTACTTTAAGGTTCCGAATAGTCTCCAATTTTGAAATGATTTTGTTGGGTTCTGTTCCAAAACCACTTTGTGTGTTGTTGTATGAAGGGTTCCCTTATTGAAAGACACGACCCCCAGCAGCACAAACGGCCTGCATAAGAACGGCGAAGTGGAAAAATTTATGCGCTTGCCCCCCTACATATTTGGCTACCTGTGCATTATAAGCTTTCAACTAAATTACTAGTTACATTGTGGATTAAACTGCGTGAATGGTAGGAAAAGTTTTTTATTTAAATTTTCGACTGCTCGTAGTAATCCGCTGGCAACAAGCTGCGGCCATAGACCAATGGGCTCGGTGCGACGTTTTTTCGGGAGTACAAAAGTAATCTTTACAATTTTCGTGATTGCCAAATACGTGTTGAGGACCATTCAAGATATCCTTGCTTAAGTTAGTAATTTTTGCATCGATCGGTAAATTTTGAGCACCCAATGTTTAATCGCGCAAGTCACTCCAGTCCTCAAACGTAAATACCTATCTTTTAAAATTTTACGGAGTTCTGGTGGAAATTTAGTGTCCTGAGACAGCTTTACCAAAGCGTTGCAGTAATTCCGTAAAAGATGGGTTTTTGCATTCGATTTTTTCTTACAATCAAATCTCCGTATGGTTGAGAGTCTAAAAATTTTTTGTATGTACTAGAATCGCCATCAGCAACAATTGATGATAAAATAACCCCCATGATCCGGTACTGAACGTTTGAACCCCTCAACTAAAATAGTAGATTCCATACCCGTAGATGGTCCTGAATAATTTTTGAAGCATTGATGTTTTGGGGGGCTCGGTTTTTATTGGCAACTCGTGCACAGATTACGCAATATTTGTTTTTTCACGCCTAGGTATAGTAGCTTTCCAAATTTAAGTCCAATTATTGCAGCTGCTCCTGATGACGCAGAATATTTTTTTTCCAAACGAACGTTTGCTCCAACAGCCATCAACGGCAACTGGAATCATTGGAACTCTTTTTTTGTCATACTTCCAACAGATATCGCGTAATCTGCTTCTTCCTTAACCGCCTCAGTCATGCAATGCGCTGCTGCTATTTCCCACCAATCACAAATTTGGTTATGGAGCGTGGAATAGAAATTGGGTGAAATACCGGGTAGGGCTATGGAAGCCGTAATGGTTTGCAAATGAGAATGACCACTTCCAGATGACATAATGCCTGAAACGATTTGATGATTTACATTCATTTCAGTCTCCTTTTTCTCAACCAGACATACATCGAATTTCATTGCACACATTCTGCATTTAAATATAAGGGTTGAGTCCAGACCCTTTCGACTTTCAGATATAATCTTCAAACATTTCTGATTACACCACACTGTGGCCCATGATCACTTATATCTTCCAGTTGCCTTAAAAAATAGTCTATATCAACCAATCTGCGGCCAACCAACAATTTCGTTTTCATCAGGCTGCACTGCTGGCTCGATCAGCAAAGGTCCCATCTTGATTCTGTAAAAAAAAAAACACTTGAGCCTTATTACAGTTCTGAATGCAGACAAATTTATCCACACTCCGACTGATCACGTACTGACTCATTTCTTTCTCCTATTCGTTTGCCCTCTCACTAGTATCACTCGCCCACAGACTCTAAGCCATTTACCCTCTTACTCGCCTGCCGAATTCAAACTAACCGTAAATAGGTAAATACTAACTTCTGTATCGCAATTATTCACATTTGGATTTTCGCCAAATACAACTCTGAAAACAAATAGAAACAAATGATTGCACGCGGTTACCGTTCGAAAAACATCATCAGTACCCCCTAGCACGAGTTTTCCCTATTTTACTTGCAGTATTTTACAGCGTTTCTTGTATGGAAAAATGGAACAGCGCCTCTGGTGTGCGAAGAAAGAACTATTTCATTCCTTGAAAATTGTCAATTTGAAATTGTCAAAGTTCCAGTTACGTCTCAAATACTGAAAACTCGTGCTGACGGTACTGTACCATCTATTAGTACCTATTTGAGACGTAAAGTAAACTGGAACTTTAAACAATTTCAAATTGACAATTTTCAAGGAAAACATAGTTCCTTCTTCGCACACCAGAGGCGCTGTTCCATTTTTTCATACAAGAATCGCTGTAAATACTGGAAAGACTCTGTAAAGTAAAAGAGTGAAAACTCGTACTAGGGGTACAGGTATCGGGCACGCCGCAATAGCTGCGTTAAGACTCCTCTTTGAGGACTGGCTGGAGGGACGTCACGGCATCCTGACCTACCGCATGACGCAGGTCCCTCACTGGGACACGGAAGTTTCGGGAGGTACCTATGTGTCCTGATAAGAAAGAAGGAAACGCCTGGGTGTCACCTCTGCGAAGATCGCCCGGAGGTGCAAGACTGCCCAGCTTGGGCAGAGCACCGACGTGTCCTCACGGCGGGCGATAGGCGGAGACCTCTCGCGCCCGGCATTGGTTGCGGCCATGCTGCGGGGCGAGACAGAGTGGGAAGCGGTCGCCACCTTCTGCGAAGCAGTAATGCTCGTGAAGGAGGTGGCGGGCCGCGATAGAGAGAGGACAGCGTCCTCCCTCCGCCCCAACCACAGTGATAGACGCCCACGGCGTCGGACGTCGCAAAACGATCTCCGGCCACCGTAGGCGCGGGCATGCGGGCAGCGAGTAAAGGGCAACTCGCTGGCCGACCATGGACCATGCCCGGGTCGACGGCGCGTCGTGTTCCACGCGCGCCTCAAAGAGCGTCAGAATAATGACGGGGCCCCCTCTCAGAGGGCCAAAGCCTGCCGGGGTCGCGGGACTTATTCCATCACCGTGACCCCGGTACATAAAGGGCTATTGAAGGACACCGTGGATTTAGTCAGTACAAGTCTGACAGTAAGTGACAGTTAGTAAGTGACAGTCTCATTTGATGATTAGAAAAAAAAAGGGTACAGGTATGTATTTCAATAAATAACAGTGTTATTATTATTATCCTCCACACGGCTACTATAATGTAGTGGGAACGCTCATCGTTAGTCAAACTAAAAGTATTTTGGAAATATATAGGTAGGTTATCACACTCTTTACCTTTTTCGTTGGTGTCTCCAATGCACACGTTTCTTGCTGGCAAAATGGCTATGGTTCTTTTTACTTTTATTCATATTCGTAGTACTCATATTTTTCTGTAAAAAAATCCAAAGTTAGTTCAATATTATATACAAAAAACATTGTTATTTTATTAGGCAGATACTAACGATCATGACACATGATGCGCACTATACGCACACATTTAATAAAATAAACGTATTTTTTTTAACATGCTTTTCGGAGTTCAACAGTTCAGAAGAGCATAGGTATATACTTAGTGTTTTCATTAAATTGTACTTAAATAAAAAACACTTAAATCTACTCTGTAAATCGATTACATGATCGTTCGACAAATAATGTTTCAAGATAACGGGTTTCGAGATTTTGATGCATCGAGGTAATGAACTGTCGAGCTAACAATTCATCGATTTCATGATCTATCGACCTAACGTTTTCGAGCAGTTGTTATTCGATCACACGACATTCGATTTCCAATAGGGAACCCGGGACTACATACAAACATTTACTCGCAAACCATGAATATAGCGATACTTACCAACCTTTTACGGGTTTTCCTGTCTTCTTGTAATTTTAAACGAAATAATATATTTTTTTTATGAGGGCAACGTCTGACGTCTGTGTTTTTAAAGGCGAATGAAAAAAAAAAGTGACGTCTGACTTTTTTTTTTCATTCGCCTTTAAAAACACAGACGTCACGTATTTTCAGAGTTGACAGAATTGTTGTCAATCAAAATATTTTTTTTTTCCGCCTTATTTTTCTTTCCAATAAAAGTTTTTACTAAAAAAAAAATTAAAGGTTTTGACAACTATACCAAAAAAATTGAACCTCATTTTACGAACCCATAATTGTTTGGTAAAACAATCCCCATAATGCACCGAACGAAACAAAACGCCCTAAAATAGAGCTTTAAAAAAAAATTGCTTTTTCATACAAAATGAGAAATTGATCGGGCCCATCAGTATGAAAAATCATTTTTTTTTTGCGAATTTCCAAAAGTCTTAAAACAAACATTGTTCAGGAACATGGGCTGAGTTACCCCACGAGAGGTTGTGCGTTACTAACGTTACACATTGTATAGACGTAGGTAATTTACAAATAGTAGGTATATCGAAATGAAATTAATTTAATTATGACACGATTTCTCTAAGAAAATATGGTATATACATAATTTTTAAATTACGATACAGATTACAGATCATAGACACATCTATTTATTTTTTTATCTGTGGCTGCGCGCGCTTTGAAAAGAACGCTTCGTTGTAATTTTGAAAAAAGAACACTTACAACACTAACAATTTTGGTGTACAATACGCGTGCTCAATTTTTGATGACCGAGCAAGCGAATGATTCAAAAATTAGAATCATGAGTGATAGCGAGGGAATCAAAAAAGTACAAGGTGAAAAAATCTTTGCGCTTGAGTGCAACACGTAACTTTTCATCCCACCTCAGCGAGGAAATGAATAAATGTAAAAACAAAAAAAAAAACAGATGTACATTGTACAAAACTACAAACACAAGATAGGGTTTTATTTCAGTTTAGGTATTATCTAATAAATTATTATAGAACAGAAATATTTTCAAATTAAAACAAGTAATACTTAGGTAGTAGTTTTCAAAGTTACTTATTTTTATCTTGGTTTGTCATAACATAACAAAAAGACGTGAAAGGAAAACCGCACAAAGTAAATAAAAAAAAGGTAAAAAAAGTACTGAGTCAAGAATGTTCCGAGTCTGAGATTTTAACAAAATATTAGTAGATTACGCTCCAAGGGATTCTGGGGTTGAACATCCGTCCGTAGCGCAGCGAGGAGGTTCTAGTGTTAATTCCCGAAAGAAGAAACGAGGGAATAAAGTTAAAAATTCTCAGTGTAGTGAAGGATTCCAGTTAGCCCAAGGCAACGCGGCCTTACACGCGAGGAGCGTAGTCTGCTTTTCACACCTAAGGCGAGGGAAACAAATTCTATTTTTGAAATTTGATGTGGTACGACAACCTTCGAACGCCAAGTGAGAGATTCGAGACGTTTCCAGATCTTTCATTATTGTAAGTTCTGTTGCTAAGTAGTCGTTCCGTTATATTTTATAGTGTAGCAGTAACAGAGAGTGCTCATCAGGCTGAACAACTCTTGCTAAGACGTCATTACTGTATATTGCTATAGTGTAGCTGGGGCTCTTGGAGTTTCACATGAGGTGTTCCAGATCTTCAATTTTATACGTCAACAGAGAGTGCTTATCAGGTTGATCAACTCTTGCTAAGACGTCATTGCTATGTACGTTATAGTTTCATTATTCTAGCCTTAAAATGAAAATACTTTCATACAACCTTTCCGGTATAAAAAGTAACCTATGACCTTTCTCAGGCTCTGAACTATCTTTATACCAAATTTCATTTAAATTGGTTCAGTAGTTTCAGCAGGAAAGCGAGACAGACAGACAGAGTTACTTTCGCATTTATAATTATAAGTGTGGGTTAACTAATCTTCTTTGTGGCTAATAGCTACTTAAACTTATAACGCTTGTATTAATACTATCACCGTGAGGGTTTAGCAACACGTTAAATAAGCCTTAAGCTATAACGTAAAAATAGCGGGTTATGACTGAACTAAAGCCTACACAATTGAGTAATGATTTCTTGAGAAAATTCTTAATAATATGAATTTTTCTCTTTTATGCCTAGCCTATCATGCCTGCACATTCGATAATGATCGCAGCTGGCCCATCTTGGATTTTAATTTTGACCTAATAATCGGATTTAGCATCCTCAAAAAACCATGAAAAATGACTCCCATGATGAACAATTCGAAATTTATCGCAGCCGCCATCTTGGATTTTGATTTTGACCTCACTATCGGCTTTAGAACCCTCAAAAGCCATGAAAACGACATCCATGATGAAAACTTTGAATTTTTTGCAGCCGCCATTTGGATTTTGATTTTTGACCTCACTATCGGCTTTAGCATCCTCGAAAACCATGAAAAACGACTCCCATGATGAACAATTCGAAAATTATCGCAGCTGCCATCTTGGATTTTGATTTTGACCTCACTATCGGCTTTAGCACCCTCAAAAACCATGAAAAACGACATCCATGATGAAAACTTCGAATTTTTTGCAGCCGCCATCTTGGATTTTGATTTTGACCACACTATCGGCTTTAGCACCCTCAAAAACCATGAAAAACGACATTCCATGATGAAAACTTTGAATTTTTTGCAGCCGCCATCTTGGATTTTGATTTTGACTTCACTATCGGCTTTAGCACCCTCAAAAAACCATGAAAACGACCATCCATGATGAAAACTTTGAATTTTTTGCAGCCGCCATCTTGGATTTTGATTTTGACTTCACTATCGGCTTTTAGCATCCTCAAAAACCATGAAAACGACATCCATGATGATAACTTTGAATTTTTTGCAAGCCCGCCATCTTGGATTTTGATTTTGACCACACTATCGGCTTTAGCACCCTCAAAAACCATGAAAACGACATCCATGATGAAAACTTTGAATTTTTGCAGCCCGCCATCTTGGATTTTGATTTCGACTTCACTATCGGCTTTAGCATCCTCGAAAACCATGAAAACGACATCCATGATGAAAACTTTGAATTTTTTGAAAAAAAAGTATAATATAAAAACTACGACTAAAACTATTGACTGATAAATTACAATTATTTATTTTCAATTCCTGATTTCTAACCACTGTGCGGGGTGTCTTGTGTATGTACACGCCACTTAGCCGCGTAATATTTTGATAAAAAGCGACGTGCTCTCACCTTGAAGTCCTGCGGACGACTGAGCTCGGCAATTCGCCTCTCGAACCTAGGCCCGATAAAATATTCCGCCATAGTAAAATGTATGGAGATTTTGGGCGTAAAAATTCCGTTACTTTCCGATTTTTTTACGCGGAAAACAATACAATGTTTTGAAAAACAGAAACATGTAGACAGTACACCGGTCTTTGTTCTCTTTATTTATGTATAATATTAATTCGTTTTCTGCTTATTTTACGCCAAAGTTATGGAAATACGGCAGTGCTTTTTGCGCGTTTTTAGTGATTTTCAGTATTTTTTTTAACAATTTCAGCCCGGTTTATTCTCAATCCGATAGTTGTAGACACTGGGGGAACTCTTAAACTACCTAGATCTTTTTTTTCGTGGCTATTGTTTTAAGTTTTATACATAACTTATGGAAATGCCGTAGCACTTTTTGCTTATACTGACCCTTAATATGATTAGTTATTTTCTTAATATTAAACCTCCCAGCGAGACGACTACCTCAGCCTGTTACCCCTAGGCTTCTTTAAACCTTAGCTTTAACCATACCTTGGTGTTCCTCACTTATTACAAATAACTAATTTCTAGTTATTTTACTCGCGATGACATGATGTATTGATAAGATTTTTACCTGAAACAGAAAAAAATAAGATTTAACGTTTATAAACGTATTTTTTTACCCACAGAACCGACTTAAAGAAAAAACAATGAAATAAAATAAATCAAATCCATCAACTTCCGAAAAAAAAAGTTATATATTTTTTTCTTTTCAATATTATTTCGTTTGCAATCCATAAAGATTACTATTTTTGAAATATTTAGTTTAAAAAAATGAGTATTGATTCGTCCAGCAAATCATAGATGGCGCTAGCAGTATGAAGGTAAAGGTTATTTTTATTTATTCAAAGTGTCTGTTATCGATAAGTAGGCACTATAAAACTTGTATGATGACACAATCCACTTCCAGTTCCACTTAACGATGAATCAGTTATGTATACTGATTGAAAAGTGTGAAAGACAATTAAAAAAGACTGCAAAATTCTTTCGGAAATGCCGTTTTTTTTTATTTAATCGATTGTTTTGTTCCCCGTCCACCGAAAGAAAAATTTCGTGTTGGTTTAGAAGGTATTATATTTTTAAAGAATTTTCCGAAAACTGTTCCTAGACTTCTTTGCGTAAAACGGGAATTATTGGTATAAGGGAAAACAAAAAATTGAAAAGCTCGCCCTTTTATAAAGTCGGTTTAAAATTACCCTTCGATTTACAAATTTAGTAAAAGCACACGACCGATTGACGACAATTATTTAGGTATCCTACGTATTTTCAAATCTTTAAATAATGTAACTTACATCCCACGCACTCGACGAAATTTTTCAAACAAACCACAAGAATGACCGCGGTCCCAAACCGCAGCTACTACACTACTACTCAGGGGCAAGTAAGATGGCCGAAGTATACATAATCTACTCTTTAAGTTTATATCGGTCTGATCTCGTCAAGTTCTAGATTGCGGTTGCTAATCGTAGTAAGTTCAAGAGCTTGGTTAAGGAGGTGAATGGTTGACCAGGTGATTTAATTTAGTAGGAGAGAATGATCACGGAACGGACAGGAGAGGACAGCGTCCCAACTCACCAATCTAGCCAACGGACTTCGCGGGGAGATTTACGACCACCGTAGGCGCGGGCATTCGGCGAGTAATGGACGACTGGCTGACCGAACATGGACCATGCCCGGGTCGACGGCGCGTCTTGTTGCACGCGGGTCTCAAAGAGCTGTGTTACCAACATGACGGAGCCCTCCTTCGTAGGCTAAAACCTGCTGGGGTCACGAGACTATCAGGTAATCGTGGCTCCGGAACGTTTAGGGTTACTGAAGGATACCGTGGATTTTAGTCAATACAAAGTCTGAGAGTCCCTCCCGTCCTGCCCTACATAGGAGGACTCATTGGATGATTTTACCACGTAACAAAAAAAAAGGAGAGGATTTAGGAGGAATTTCCAAAACCAGATTTTTAAACGTGTAAAGTGTGTAAACACACAGAAAATTACGACCGAATAAAGGCCGTCTTTTGAGAAATCTGTACCCCTAGCACGACTTTTCACTCTTTTAGTTTACAGCGTCTTTCCAGTATTTACAGCGTTTCTTGTATGAAAAAATGGACGCCTCCGGTGTTGCGAAGAAGGAACTAATTTTTTCCTTGAAAATTGACAATTTGAAATTGTCAAAGTTCCAGTTTACTTTACGTCTCAAACACTGAAAACTTGTGCTAAGGGTATTGGTAGGTACTTATCATTTGCAACTTAAATGAAGTATGCAGTAAAATCCCCCAAAACACAACTTCAACTACTTGAAATGAGATAAAATCCCAGTATACCCAATTCTCACTATCTACAATACACAACGCCACTTTATTTTCAAGCATTTTGAAACGGAGCCAGAACGCTTAGCTATCCATTCGAGAAAGTGGGGCAACTGTGGCGCAACTTTAAGTTGCCGTAAATAATTCACTTGTAGTACTTGCAGATGGTAATTGGGTTAATGGCTGGAGTTTCAAGGTTTACACGATGGAAACTATCCAGAAGATAGTTTAACGAAGTCAAGATTTTATTTAATACCTTTCTTATGTGGTGTTTTGCGTGAGCGACGAATACGACGCGACGCGATGCAGCACGAAATTGGTCGAATTGCGTCGCGTCGCGTCGTATCCATCGCTCACGCAGGACACCGCGTTATAATTAAAGTAGTTCACTGAGCAATCGACTGCTGCGCATAGTGTCGTAAATTCGATCCCCGCAAGCAACAAATATTTGTATGATCTGCGAGTAGTTTGTTCCGGGTCTGGGTGTTTGTGAGAGTTTCTAAGTTTTGTAAACGCACCCACGATACAAAGAAGAAATTCCTAGTGAAGGGAAAGTTTAAAAAAAAACATAAGTAATACACAAACGACCGGACGAAGTCAGATCTGTAATATTTTTTATCAGCATAAATATTTGTTCCGTGAAGAGATGGAGTCCACGGACAGGTAGCATAGCAGTCAGTAACTATATTAATATTGAAGTTGTAAACAAATATTTATAATAGCCCTCCTAATTTTTAATTCTTATGTTGTTATGCCCGACAGGGCCCACAATACTCCAAAATTTTGTATGTAATTTTTATGTACCTACCACCTAAGTTCACATTGTGGAATGCAATAAACGTATTGAGTAACTCAACCACTATGCTTTAGATATACAACAAAACAGTCTTTTCAAACAAAATTCCTTTTATAAATGTAATATACGGCTGTATAGACTGGTACAATTCTTCAGTAATGTTTAAGCAGACTTCAAGCGCCTTTTCAGGCCATCGGGAGTCTGAAAGCGCAACAATGGATGAGGGTTTTATAAAGAATTCAGTGGGGTTTCAGGCTTACGCTGCAACGTTCTAAATTAATGTTTAAGAGACGGAAGACTTTAACGGAGACTTGAGATACCTCACGACGGGAAAAATGGCCGCCACATCATCATAATAAGAAAGAAAGAAAAAACGTTTATTGACACATGCCATAAGTACACACAACATAAAGAAAATGTATAAAAAAAGTAAAAGTAAAAAACACTAAAACTATTGTGTGAACTCACGGCTGCGCCAAATAGACCCAGTTCAGCAAATAAGAGCAGTAAAATGTAATGTTGAGTGTATGAATTCTAAAATATGTCAGCTTTAAAAGAAAATTTTTGCCCCTCTCTCGCCCTGCCATCCCTTACTGATGCTATAAGTTTTTATACAAAAAAAGTAACCTTTTCAGTCGCCAGGGTCCCATAGAGGTACAGCACCGAGTTATATGACATTATGACGTCATCAACATTATTCATAATTCATGACGCATTTTTGGATTAATAGGTGTTCAGCTTTTAATATCAGTACCATCATCTTCGAAATTATTTCAAAAATTCAGCACAAAAAATAAAATTACTTTTGCGTTAAAACATTAATTAAAATTAAAGGGTTCCCTGCAAAAATAGGACAGTTACACCCATCGCCACACGGCAACAGTGGCGCAACAATAGTTGTCTCGTAAAAAGAATTAGCCAGCGCTACGGGCAACGTTCCCAATTACCGCTAGAGAATGCTTTGTGGTTCTTGAGGACGGCCTGTGGAGTGCCACTCCTGTGTGGCGCGGATTTAAGGTTTAAATATCTTTATTTTTTTTGGTGGAGGTTGAGAATTATGAGAGTTTTAGTGGTTTTATTCTGTAATTAAGTGTTGTGTTTACGTGGTGTAGAGGAGTAGACTTGCAATTATTAATTAAGGATTGAACGTAGTTTGCTTGTAGTAAAAATTCCTCGAATGGACTTGTATTTTAGTTAGAAACATCATTTGATATTGTCTCATGTACTTAATTGCTTCAGCGGATATTTGAAGAGCACATCGTGAGTGCAACAACACTCTTTCCCCTCTCTTATATTTTATATCAGATGATGATGGAACCGTAACATCCGACACGACCCGCAAGAGATCCGGCATAAGATCAAACGGCTTAACTTACTTTGCTGAATTATTTGAAACACCTAACTTCTTCCAGATTGACTAATTAGATAGAATAAATAATTATGGCGGTCACAAAAGTAAACTTGTTTTAAAAGTTGATGTTTTCAAACATGGATTTCTGTGAGAGGAAAGAAACAAAACTCAAGATAAATCTGTGCTGTAACATTTACCATCATAATAAGACGTTTAATTATGATCTCGGATCTCACCTAGATAAACCCTCTTTCTCCAAATAAACCAATACCGCGAAAAACACTCTTAATCTTAACTCCAATATGAAGTAAACGTTGCATTATACATTATACTCGTACATCTAACGCACAGGGCGGAAATTAAACGCTGCAATCGGCGGAGAATTGGAGCGACCCGGGCGATGCCCCAGTTACGGTCGACAACCTTAGGGGTAGGCTACACTCGGAGCAACAGGACGACGACAATAAAATGGAGAGTATCGCCAACTACCCCACAGTACCTTATGAGACTTTTTTTTAGGTGGAGGGATTGTCAGACTTGTACCGACTATAAATCCCGGTGATCTTTTAATAGCTCTTTACGTTTCAGGGTCACAATTACCCTGATGAGACAGTCCCGCGACCCCGGACCTTATTTGACACTGATAAAGCCATAATTAGTGGAACGGATCAATATGTTATGCTTTTCATTCGTGTTGTATGTGAGGCAGTCCTTTCCGTTCCATACAGTAAGGTTTGGTGCGGAAGGGACTGTCAGACTCTTACTGATCCTTACGAAACCCTCCCTGTTCCATCTGTTGCCTTTGGCATTTCAGGATCACGGCAACCTTTACATGCACACGACGAGTGTGGGTTCAATTTAACCATACCTATAAACCCGATGTCCATATTGATAAGCAAAATCGTATGTAAACAGTTTTCCAAAAGCTAAAAAACTGTGCATCCAAGAAAATACTAAAAAATCTTCAAGAAAGAATGAAAACCAACAAGAACAGTTTTTATTATTCTAAAGAATCCTTTCAGACCATTGTCAGTAAAGTTACATTGAAATCCTTTTTGACGGCAACGTCTCGTCGATTTTTCAAATGCAATGTGGTTGAAAAATCGTTGGGTGTGCAGACGGCTTTATAAGTGAAGACGCTCGGCATTTAATGAATTTTATTTTATGGAATTGCATTTTGTTTTAACCACGACTTGAGATTGAAGTTGAGATCTTAATTACTTGAATTTAAAGTCAGTTATGGCTCGGTGGAAACCCTTCTCAAAGTCTTGGTGCAAACATTAGCAACACGGAGTTTTAATGACATTTTATGAGTATGAGATGAACAGGGTTTTAAAGTCACGGGGCCCCCTTATAGTGGGCCATAGCCTTGCCGGGGTTGCGGGACATACGTATACCGCGACTCCGGTACACAAAAGGCTACCGAAGGATACCGTGGAATTTAGTCGGTCAACAGTCCCTTCAGCCCTGCCCGGGGCTGACTCATTTGATGATTTTACCTGGTAAAAAAGGGTTTCTAAAGTCAACAAATTCATAGAATTTTCATGACGCTAAAGGACATACAGATAAAGCTTTATTTTCACACACACAAACTACATAATATTTTTGTAAAATTCTTTGAAATCTCGGTAAGCCACTAAAGTCAATTAAGGGTATGCTAGTATGTATTGACAAACAGTATTACAACTGTGAACAAATGTTCGGAATCAATTGACATGACGCAGTGTTTACATGATTTTTATGTAATCACGCAGAGAGCCATAGCCGTAGATCACTATTCTACTAAAAAAAGACAAAGTTATTCCTATTTTGTTTTTTTTTTCATTGCAAGAGCCAAGACCAACTGAACAATTTTTTTTTTTATTAAGGGACAATAAACAGCTACAATATAATGTGTTAACATATAACAGTATAGGTTTATCAGTAGTATTAACAATATTGCAGCCCACTACATATCCACAGATAACAAATTTAAAATTAATTGAAAAGTGCCACTAGAAAGCACATACACATCAAGATATAAAAAACCACTTATCGTGGTTTCGCTTCTTATTATCTAGTCACACGTTTCAACGATCAGCTTATTTTGGTTTTGCATAGCTTGATATGTAGCCGTGTGTACATTAATAAATAAAGCTCATAAAGGAAAATATAAATGTTAAAATTATTTTCTAAATATCGGTCCATTTCAAATTACATCATTACTTCTAGGCTAGATCGAGAGCAATAGCAAATTCATTGAAATGAAAAAATAAGTTACACAAAAAGAGCCAAGTTGGTATACTGTTTACATTTACACTGTGGCCAAAGGCAATGTTTCAGTAGGTTACAGGGAGTTTATTTTTAGAACGGCCATTGATAAGCGTCCGTGGAACTAAGGCATGAATGGCGTTGGGGAATTACTAGCGATTCTGTCGTTATTCTTGAGAATTTGTACACCTGGACTTTTTTATGTTTGTAAATCGGGGTTATTGGTAACATTTATCTCTTAAGAATTGAAACTCATCGGGATTATCCGGTGTCGCGGGATTTATTTCTTTAACGTGACCCCGGAACATAAAGGGCTATTGAAGGACAACCGTGGGATTTTAGTCAGTACAAGTCTGACCAGTCCCTCCCGCCCTGCCCGGGGTGGGAGGACTCATTTGATGATTTTAACACGATAAAAAAAGGGGTTCCGTAGCGAAAGGGTAAAATGGGGTCCCTAATACTAAGACATCACTATCCGTCTGTCTATCTCTCACTAGGTTGTATCTCATTAAATCCTATTATAATAAGACTTCGCCAACTGTTTGTCCGTCTGTCACCAGGCTGTATTTCATAAACGGTTATAAGAGACAGTTGAAATATTCACAGATGACGAGTTTCCCGCTGCCGCTATTACAAAACAAATATATTAAAAAAAACAGAATAAAATAAATTTAAGGGGGCTCCCATAGGATAGAAAGATTTTACGGTTTCTTTTAGGTTTTTTTCATCAAACGTGTCCTCCCGCCCTGGGTCCCGCGGAAGAAACTGTGAGACTCGTACTAACTAAAATCCAACGTATCCTTTGCCCTTTACATTCAAGAGACACGTTTAACCGTTCAGACAGTCCCGCGACCCCGGCAGGCGTTTGGCCCTCTAAATCCCCGCCAGATTGCAGACAAATCATAAAGGCCCGCGAGACACGCTTATGTTTCTATTCAAAAACATAAAATTAGAAACTACATAGGTTTTTACTACGTAAATCATACGTAAACACATTGTTCCTTCGTTCTACAATAACAATATAATAATAATAAACATCTAATAGGCCGATGCACTCATGTTTTGTTTCACCAGACGAACGTGGATGTTAAATATAAATAATAATTTATGAACGGCTAGGGCTGGATTTCCGTAAAAATGGGATGCAGAGAGTGCTGAACTTTCCTACCCTACCTGGGAACTGTCCAAACGGGAAACCGTGACCCTGGAACGTAAATGGATTTTGAAGGATCGCCGTGGATTTTAGTCAGTACAAGTCTGACAGTCCCATCGCCCCGCTCTAGGTGGGAGAACTCATTTGCTGATTTTACAAGATAAAAAAAAATTGTTCAACCGCACAAGATAGTACAGTTTTAGTACATAGTGTGTTTCCTTTAGGTATTTAACTTGAATACTTGGATATGGATATGTCATGAGTCGCTTTGAACGACTATCAAAATGGATGTCACATCCTTACCAGGAATTACAATAAACTTCTAACATTTTGAGATCAAAAGGCGTCACCAAGGAATCACTACTATGAAATTTTGAATTACAAAAGCCGAAATCGTTTCGTTTACGAACTGTCTGTAGGGCCCTTCCTACACAACAGGAACACCTTACTTATGATTTTGGTATCCATTGTCTGAGTGCGAAACTCGAAAATAAATTTGTATTGCGATAGTCGCCTGGATACCAAAGTCGCATCGAAGACTTGCAGTGCCGGGATTAAGAAAACTTAATAAACAATCCAAACCTATAATGCCCCCTGTCCACGGTAAACTAGATTCTGCATTTAATGTTTGTAACATTTGTGACAAGGAATGAGCAGTGGTGGCCCAGTGGTATCGGTCCCGACTTACGAGTTGTAGGTCGTGGGTTCGAACCCCGCCAGGCGTATACTTTGTGTAATTTATTTCATCACCACTGCTCTCAAAACGGTGAAGGAAAACATCGTGAGGAAACCGGCATGTCCTAGAACCAAAAATTCGAAGATATGTGACATCTACCAATCCACACTGGGCCCGCGTAGTGGATTATGGCCCACTACCTCTCTCAGAGAGGAGGCCTGTGTCCCAGCAGTGGGAACATTATAGGCTGATGATGATGATGATGTGATAAGGAAGATGTTATATACGGAGATACTTCGGAAGTAAAGCAGAAACCGAGATTTATTTAATTATTCATTTCGAGAATCAAACATAGAAGAAAAACCAATAACGTTGCGAAGTATATCATTAGGAATATTGCCTAAAATGGCCGTTTTAGACCCTCAGGTTGATGTTTAAGACCGTCAAATAATAATAATAAATAATATTCCACAACTATCACACAACGCCATCTAGTCCCAAGCTAAGTAGACCTTGTGTTATGGGTACTAGACAACTGATAAACATACTTATCTATTTCTAAATACATAAATATTATAGATAAATTACACCCAGACACAGAACAACTGACCGTGCTCATCACACAAAATTTGTGGGTGGGAATCGAACCGACGACCTTCGGCATAGCAGTCAGAATCATTAACCACTAGACCAACAGGCCTGTCCCTAAATGTGAGTCCCTTTCGATCACCCAAGGCGGGACTCATTTGATGACTCTCCAATGGAAAAAAATACCCATGAATCAACTTGTAATCCGTACGTTACTGAACCACATGGTAACATTATTATAATTTGTAAACAAAACCATAGCACCAGGCGGTCTTCACTTTTCCACACCATTTCACCCCAATATGGCGAGGTGTTATGTTCCAGGAACAGGTGTTCATTGGGAATAAGTGGGAGTTTCATTTTGTAACAGGTATTTTTTGTTTCTGGAGTAAGTGACAATAATTGGGAAGCCAAAATATTGCATGACATTGGCTAAACAAGTCTTAGTTCTTACTAAAACGTATTATAAATGCGAAAGTTTGTGAGAATGGATGAATTACTCAAAAACTAGTGAAAAAATTTGGATGAAATTTTCCAGATAGTTTAAAACCTGAATTTACTGATACTTTTATCCTGGTATGACGTTCCCGTGGGATACATACTCCGCGGTTTTATAACCAAATTAACGCTTGGTAAAGAAAAAATATTACACAGACGTAAATTAGTGTTTATTAAGCAAAAATACAATTAAACAAAAAAAAATAACTTGTTTTATTGCTTTATGGTCGTTTTTGGCAATAACTGCGAACCCAGCATAATATTTGTGACTAATTAAACAAGGGGTTATACTATCGAGGATGTGTGCGAAAGTTTTAAAACATAACGTCATGATCATCATTTAAATTACAGTTATTTTAGTTAATGTTCCCTGTAAAACTAGATTTTGTTACTTAATAACGTACTGTTAGATTTCCTGGATTTAGAAAATTTTTATTTATGCAAAAAATATGTATTTTTGAATTCATTTTGTGCTGCTCAGTTACCGTGAAAACTGTTACTTTTGGAGAAAAAAATAAAAGAGAAGTCATACATATACGCTTAACAGCTAAATTATCATTCTAAATTAAGAAATATAATGACTTGATTACAAGACAATTTCTCCTCCATTAAAATCGTGAACAGACAAACCCAAAGAAAACTCACTTCTTTAATCCAATTCAAAACCAATTAAATTATCATAAAACACAATACCTCATTATATCGAGAGAATGTATAACCCGGCCCATTCAAAAATCCATTGAATTCGTTAAAGGTGCGCGTACGCATGTGTTACCGAATTCGGTCGGGTAACACCGGCGAATTGTGGTACAACAACGTCCGGACGGATGAGTCTATTAAATCATACGTGGTCAGGGGCCTTAACTGTAAAAATGTGGCACAGTGGATGAGCGGAAGCGAATTTAGTTTATTTAATTATGTTTTTTTTTTTACTGTATTTTAGATGAACATTAGAATTTGTTTGCAAAGCATCATGATGCAACACAAAATAATGCAAAACATTCAGGATCATGGGGGCGATCTATGTTTAGCAATGGACGTCCTACGGCTGATATGATGATGATGTTGATGATTGAGGATCATTAAAGTATCCTGGTTTTTTATTTAAATACGGTGGTTAAAATCGTGGATTATATCGTCGTTGAAGGTTGCACGTATTCTAAAATTAGTCATGTTTCCATTATAAAAACTACGACTATGTATTACCGTTTCAGAAGAGGTTTGATCTATCACAAGCTATTCGCACGCAAAATACGCATTTTGACGTGTAGTTGTGGACACCAGCCAATTAATCACAAGCTATTAAAGGAAAATTTAAAAATTTCAACTGAGTTCTAGTCAGCTAACTGGTTTTAAATAAAACACTTTAATAACTTCAAACCTAAATTAGAGATCGATAGATAGATAAAACATGTCTTTCAGATACACATTACAATTTAAAGAGCTTTAATTGTGTTTACCTTTATTTGAATATTTCTATATTCTAATGCATGTTTGAAAATGTTTTATTACCTCAACATTTAAAATTAACACTCTTGATGTAATATCAAGCTAATATTTTAAAAGGTAAAAACCTACATTCCTCCGCTACCGCTTATGACAAACTCCACTCTTAATTGTCTCGACTCGAGCATTGAACGGTGGCAGCTAAAAAATTGGCCAACCGTGATGTTAGCACGATGAGCCACGCTATTAGCTTCCATCATTATTTTGTGTATTTGCCGAAACAATTCCTCTTACTACGAGTACTTTCATGTAGTTTTACAGTTTTGTATTTATACAAGTTTTGAAGATAGAGCATTCATCGTTCCTATCTGTGGGTGAAATGTCGAGAAATGCGACGGAAGTGTGTAAACGGAAGTGGCACAGGATTGTATTTTTTTTTCGGCAAATTCGAGTTGCTTATTACCAAGGTGAGATGTCAAATCCTACACGAATGCGAGAAGTTGTAAATTAAATTAAAAGAAATGCTGCTGGCGAGTTTGTTTTACCATTTCTCTTTAGCACTCGTGACTGTTAAAACACTAAAGAATATCGTGGGCGTGGTGTTCGCGGGACTAACGAATTACCGTGACCCTGGAACGTAAGAGCTATTAAAGGACGCCGTGGATTTTAATCAGTACAAGTCAGACAGTCCCTCCTGCCTTGCCCTGGGTGGGAGGACTCATTTGATTGTTTTACCACGATAAAATGGGTGCATTTTAGGGCATTATCTCACATCTGGTTATGTCACTCAAAAATATGAATTAGTTTTATATTTGAGTCTCATGCAAAACCAGCCAGGTACAGGTGTATTTTGAGGGGTCCGTATGCCCGACGGGTCCATAATATTAGCACTATATAATCCACCTATCTGCTACCTGGCTGCATTAAGTAGCATTTGCTGCTATAACCAGCGTTACCTTTATCTTTCTCTTTACTTAATGCACTTAGAACTTTTCAAGATTAAAAACTTCATCGTCTCAGTAGTTCCTAATCCCCTTACCTAAGACTTAACACCTTATTTTTCGTCCAAACTCTCAAAAAGTTTACTTGAGAAGTTCAAAAGCATACTAAATTTCTTTGCCTGGAAAGTAGCATGAAAATTTTTTTTCGAGAAGAAAATCATATCTTTTAATGAATCCTGCTCAGGGTGAAGTGGAAAGGTACTGTCAGACTTGACAGACTAAAATCCGCTCAGCTTCAGGCATTCAGTCCTACCGTTTGATGACAGCTTCTCTTGTTCTCTTGCGTGGAACACGACGCGTCGTCGACTCAACCCTGATCCTTGATTGGACGGAGAGTTACTCATTGTGACATACCCTCATAAAGAATATACTCTTCAGCTTATTAACGATAGCCTAAAAAATCCCGGAACAGCTTTAATCGATCCTCCTACCCAGAGCGAGTCGGGAGGTACTGTCAGACTTGTACTGACTACAACATAACACATAACTGGTGGAACATCTTTAAGCCTGGCTTTTCAACAGTTATGTAATACGCTACTAAAAATGATGGATGGATTGTAATATCAATGAGCTTCAACATGGCGCTCTTGGAAAAGGGCGTGAAAAGGTTTCCGCAGGGTCGACAACGTGCAAGAGATACCTCTGGTGTTGCAGTCATCTATAGACTACGGTGACCGTATTCCATCAGGTAGACAGCATGCTTATTTCTTGCCATAACAGTATAAAAAAACTGCTGAATGATGATTAGCAAATAAATCTTGAAGACGAAGAAATGGTCGACTAAAACTCAAAGAATAAATTCTTGATTCAGAACGTGCTACAGCTAAAATATTTGTTGGAAAGACAACCTTATACGACATAAGTCCAAGCATTGCGATTAATCGCTCCGTCAGTTATTTCCGTCGAGCCAAAGCTTTCGATTCCATTTTTGTCTGTTTTATTATAACATCGATGCGTCAGTCGCTCGTTCATTATTTTGCATTCCTGCGGAGTGCGCAAGCTCTTGTGGTTATAAATCTGCGGCATCTGCGTTATTTTCTTCTTCTTAGGGAAGTTTTTTAGTTCTGGATTTTTGCCTAATTTGGGTAAAATCTATCTCTTTATTGATGGTTCTATTAACTCGTTACATGTCATAACATCGACAAGTTAGTAAATATTTTGTTTTATCTGTACCCTTAGCACGAGTTTTCAGTATTTGAGACGTAAAGTAAACTGGAACTTTGACAATTTCAAATTGACAATTTACAAGGAAAAAATTAGTTCATTCGCACACCAGAGGCGCTGTTCCATTTTTTCTTACAAGATACGCTGTAAATACTGGAAAGACGCTGTAAAGTAAAAATTAAAATTCGTGCTAAGTCTAATAAGGGTACTGATTTATTTTCGTTTCATCTTAAAATATTTCATTAGTATTTCAATCATCCCATCAAAATAAACTGTATTTCTTCATAGAGATCACCAGTAATGCTGGAAATTCTGGCGCCATGATGTTTCACAAATTAAGTAACCTGTCAATGTGATTCATTATAATTAAAAAGAGAGACCACAGCTTAAAATTCACGCCAGTCTTAATGACTGTTATGAAAGTTAAATGCCAAAATTAACACCTAAATTCATAGGCCACGTTTCTACCAAAACGGAGAGGGGAGAGGAGATGTTCTGCGAAACTGGCATTTTATTTCCACAGAAATGGAGAGATGTGGGCTCCTCCCGGCCTAGTCGCGCCTATACACATATCCGCACTACCAAGCCGCTTTTCAACTTGGGGAACAAACTAAAAAAAATATGATAGAATTTATAGTGGTAAAATCATCAAATGAGTCCTCCCACCCCGGGCAGGGTGAAAGGGACTGTCAGACTTGTACTGACTAAAATCCACGGTGTCCTTCAATAGCCCTTTATGTTCCGGAGTCACGGTGATGGTATAAATCCCGCGAACGTGATATAACCCATAAACTCTCCAATAAAAAAAATAACAAATGAACGACCATTCAATACACCAAATAAGAAAACACACAACAAAACTCAATTTGAATACTACCGCATGGTAATGAGACAGTACAAGTAATAACGTTTATTTTTGGACAAGCGCCTATTCAGATATAATTTCAATAACAATAGGTAACGTGCATTCAATTAATAATGATGGCAGTATGGCCGGAAGTATGCTTACTGCTCCATCGATTGTTGCCCGCCTAAATTAGGCATAGGCTTGGTGGAATCGATTTAAGGAAGGTTGGTGACGGGATTTTTGTACTTGTTAGTTGGATTATTGCTGGCTAAATAATGACAATCATAGAGGCCGAACTTCCAGGCAAAGCTGCGCTTACCGAGGTTGGTCTGTGAATGGGAGACATTATTGACCATCTACCATAGCGAGTTTACCCTGTGCTTCGAAAAACACGTAAAGCCGTTGGTCCCGGCTGTCATTTATAGATCTCTGAGATTCGTAACTGTTAGTCAGCTCGAAAGTCTGACAACCAGTCTTTCCAAGGGGTTTCGTATTACACAGCGACCACAACCTTCTCCGACTCCAGCACACAAGATAGTTTTACTGTGTTCTGTTGAATTACATAATTTCTCGTTTTGTCTCATGCCGCATAAACTCGATGGTGTAGACAGAAACTACAGAACGCCACTTGCTACATTCCTTACATACTCCTATCACCTCATCTATGTTCATACATCTGGACATAATCACACGCTTGTTGCAAGTACCACACACCTGAAGTTTTTAAAGAATCTCTCCAATAAGGTCGGTGTATTTATGTCTATTAGGAAACGCATCTGCTCCGATTGATTTCGCCATGTGTTCCAATTCTTATAATCGATTGTTGTTATTTCGGTGGAGTACTGTCTGCAGTATATTCATTCATCGATGAAGTATTTTATCTCTCAACAGACTACTTAAATGCATATCGTCTCGTCATCTGCAAATTTCATTTTTATCAAAAATTAGCGGTTCGTCCCGGCTTCGCACGGGTGGAAGACCCGGTCTAAAACCCGGTCTCGATGGTTAAAAACACAACAAAAAAAGAATTAGCCGAATCGGTCTAGCCGTTTTCAAGTTATGGGCTTAGCAACACATTTAGCGATCCATTTTTATATTATAGACAATGATACATTTGAGCTTGCGGACAGCGCGGCGACTGGGTTTACAGAAGGCGAGTAAGGGTTACCTAGATCAACGTGGGATCAAGGACCAGGCCCAATTCGACATCGCGTTCGGCATCGTGTTCCAGGCGCTCCTCAAGAAATTTTCAGCAAACTGATCTCCAAAGGGCCAAGCACCTCCCGGGATCGCCGGATCGAAAACAACACCGCGATGTGGGTCCGTGGACTTAAGACGCAAATAAAAACCGGAGGATCAGGGTGGATTTTTATTCAGGTCTGACAGTCCCTTCCGCTGCAAACACGATGGCAGGACATCCCATAAAAAAACTATGATTAATTCACACTTTCTGCAGTGACTCAACATTTAAACAGCTCTAAATAACAGCCCTTCTACCACAAACTATTGCAAGTACCTTTTCAATAGTTACTTCAACTCTGACAAACCGAACATAAATCACTAAGTACAACAAAAGAGTTCCCACCATTTTGTAAAACGTGAAAGAAAACCTTAACATCAACGGTCAGTAATACAAATAAGTCAAAAAACATTACCCTCTTTCTTTCCTCAGTCGGGCAAGAGCCGCCATCAAGACATTGTGTTGAAATGAGTAATGACTTGTTCTGAAGTACCTACCTAACTATCTGAAGAATTTTATTTTTAGATACAGATAGTAAAAAAAACTATCGAGGACGAAGTTATTTTGTGCTATTATTTTGGTCTAAGAGATTTTTTTGGTGTCTGATTTATACCGTTGCAAATGTGAAGTGGCCTGCGAATTGGAGTCGACCAAATTAATTCCTGCATGCCACTGCAATTTTGGTTTAAATTCAGAAACAAACATAATCGTTCTCCTTGGAGATTGGACCTTATGCCCAGGAGTCGCCAACCAAGAGGCATTTTTTTCCATTTTCTATATTAATGTAAGTATCTCCAATCAAAACTGCAATACCACATCATCTTTCATTGAACACAAAGAATTCCAACCACTTCCTTATAGCTGAATCAAAACAGTAAAACAACTGGCTTCCTGGACTAACGTGAAGAAATTCCTTCCATGATTGAGTGGGAACGGTCCGCTGCGCCATACATTATGGGGATTTGTCATGGTTTTCTGATGGCTTGTATTTTTTATTATTTACTAGCTGACCCGGCAAACATCGTACCGCCTCAGAAACAATAAAAAACCTTCCCTGGACTTCCAAAAATAATTCAAAGCCTAATCGGTCCAGCGGTTCTCGAGTTTTAGCGAGACTAACACAACAATTGATTTTTATATTATAGATTTATAACTAGCTGTTCGCCTCAAGTGGAATTGGTCTGGGCATCTGGCTAGATGTAAAGATGGCAGATGGAGTAAGGTTTTGACTGTGTGGTGGCCAAGGTTAGGCCAAAGAAAACCAGAGCCGCCCAAAAGCCCGTTAGGTTGACGATATCGTCGAGATCGCGGGGCATAGATGGATGAAAGACGCACAGAACCAAGAGGCAACGAAAGAGGGAGGCCTATACCCAGCAGTGGGTGATCCTGGGCTGATATGATGATGACCTGCTGACCATGTAAATAGAACACACTGTAATATTTCTTTACTAGCTTCTGCTACCTCGACCCTTTTTTTAGCGTGGTAAAATTATCGAGTGAGTCCTCGCACTCACAGCAGGGCAGGAAGGACTGTCAGACAGTGTGTCTTTCAATAGCCCTTTACGTTCCGGAGTCAACGGAAGCGATCCCGGCAGCCTCAAAAGTGGACCCGTGATACTGCGACTTCCCTCGCGTAGAGTTTTGCCTTTCACCTTCTCCAATATGACCAAATTTCCAAGTAATTCGGGTATAACATCAAGGTAGGTAAATACGTACTACGTAACCCAGACAAAGTTTCCGGCTACGAAGGTCAAGCGGCAATCGATCCGCATTAAATATAGATGTGCTGCAGCCCCTTGCCTTGTAACTCCAGCACATCAATAATGCAAGTCACCATGTCGCGAAGGGCAGATGGCAATCAGTTCATGTCAGAGCTGCTTCTCGGGTTGATTTGCGATAAAATTATTCTTCGATTGTCTACTCTATTGCTTGAGTAATAGAATAGTATTTTATCGTTATTTTTATTAAAATTGGGGCTTTTATAGAACCCCCAGCTTATGTAGCCTGATTTATTCTAAGGTTAGATAATAATATAACTAATTAGCTGATGACAGACTATCCCATGGAAATGTAAAGCTGGGAAAACCGATATCCTATTAAACATCGCGAGGAAATGTCCAACAGCCAAAAATATTAATGACATATGACATCTACCAACCCACTCTGCGCCTACATGATGGATTTTGACCCACTCCCTCTCACTGAAAGAAGACCTGGTCAGGCGAGAACATTTTTTAGGTTGAGACGTTAGAAATGGATTAGAAGAATTCGACGCAATAGGCAAGAACTTTGGTAGCTCGATTGGAAAGAGCGTTGGATGTACTAAATCCAGAGTTCGCATGTTCAAATCCTGTACGCGGTTTGAATGTTTCTTTCCAAAGAAGAGCTTTGAAATTCGCTACCGATATGTTGGGTTTAATATTTTTAAATATTATTAGGCTGACTGCCTGAGTGCTCCATAACCCAGTAGGTACAGCGATAACCTTTTTTTTACCTTAGTAAAATCATCAAATGGGTCCTCCTGCCCAGGGTGGGTTGCTGTCAGACTCCTGCTGACTAAAATCCACGGTGATCCTTCAATAGCCCATTACGTCCTGAGCCACAGTTACTTGGTGACACTCCAGCAACAACTCCGGCAAGTCGATACCCTTCAGAACATAATCAAATTGTCGTGCTCCAGAAAATTAATCTAAACAGATTTAAAACAAAGCCCCAATTCCATCTACCTTCCAATTCATTCATGCCTCACCTTTACAAATTACTAGACAATAAACAAACCGTCTGTCCATGTAGTTACTTGTTACATAACAACGCCGGCGTACAACATAATATATTAAACTAGGTTAGATCTGATGCGGACTGGCGTGTTCAAATGCGTTTCGTTTCTGTACGGTTTGTTGTTGGAGCATTTACTTTCGTGGTAGAAATGGTCATTGTTGTGTAGTCCAGAAAAACAAGCTTGAATAATGATTCAAGCTCAATGGAGCTATTACTACTACGTATAGAGACGACACCACGTATCACCACTGTGCGCCTAGAGCACGCCACAGAGCTGTCAAACAACCGAATGAACTTGTGCGCGCTCACTCATCCTGGATGGGACATAGTAGTGATACTTGGTGTCGTCTCTATACGTAGTAATAATAACTCAATGGCTTGAATTAAGGAATTCTTTGTAAAAAAAATGCATTGCACCAATCCGTATTTAATTTATTGAGAAACGTTTAGAAATTGGATGGAGTGATACATTCAAGTCTGGATTTTGGGTGTCTTTAGCACTTATTTTAATTTTTTTAAACTACATTATTAAGTTAGTCTTAGTCTCGACATAACACCGAAGAACTAAGGTTCTAGTATGAATTCTACGTCAGTTCCCGTTTAATTTACGTCTCAAAAAAGTGAAAACTCGTGATAAAGCCACCAAGACTGAAAAGTACAAGCACATCCTTTTTGTTTGTTTGTTTTTTTTTTTTTTATCTTGGTAAAATCATCAAAGAAGAATGGACAAAACGTCCCATCCCTTGTAACACTTCCATCTATATATCAAATGAAAGCACTTGAAAAGTGTATCATTTCATTGTATGACAGCAAACCAGTAAACCATGGGGGAAAAAGTTATTGAGACTTGAAAGTCAAAATACCAACGATACATAATGTTAGGCAGAAGTCGTGTATGTCTTAAATTATATTAATCCATACTCAATGCTGTCCTTGTGCTAATGCATCGTTGTAGTTTCTGTATTTAAGAAATGCCAGGAGGGGGGGGGGGGGGCGCTTCTTGTTTTAACCAATGAGCGCAATGGTAGAGTTTGCCGTCAAATAAAGAAGAAAAGAAAGAAAAACGTTTATTTGAGAACATTTTTTCTTTATTTGTTTGTTGTGTGTTGGTACACACAACAAACTTGAAACTTCAAATCATCTTGATGTCAGCATTCTTTAACCGATTTTCGGACTACCTTCAGCTCGTCCACGGTTCTGTGCCTAACGATTGGGTTTGTCGACTATGGAAGTAGAAGAAAGGCGTTAACCATGCGTTACATGTTCGCGATCTTTGTTGTAGTTGTTAGTATTATGATTTTCTTTTAAAGAGTCAGAAGTGGGTGCCGGTTGAGGACCCGTTATGTCAACACACTCTTTCTCATGATCTGTACACATATTAGATTGAGAAAAAGCTAAGAGCAATGTTTTCTTCTAAAAATCGAAATTCATTTTTTGACATGTTATTCTCAATAACTTTTTTGTCCCATAGTTTACAGGTTTGCTGTCATACAGTGAAATGATAAACTTTTCACGTACTTTCATTTGATTTATGGATGGGAGTGTTACAAGGAAAGGGACGGGGTCCATACATTTCTGCCCATTCTTCTTTGTCCTTCTCACCCAGGCCGGGACGGGAGGGACTGTCAATCTTGTACTGACTAAAATCCACGATGATCCTTCAATAGCAATAGTTCTTTACACTGATCCCTTATATTTTTTCAAAGCGTCCACTAGTTCCAACAAAAATCCATCCATCTCCCAACATTAACACACAACATGCAAAAAACCTGAAAAATAAGGCCCGGGAACAAACAACAGCAGTTTCCCTAACAAAACTAGGACAATCAAAAGCCACAAAACCCATTTCTCCTCGCCAGTACTTCGTAGCACAATGAACTGCGGATGTACTAGTTTATAGCTCCGACGTATAATCAGGCGCATTCCTTGCTACATTGGTGCAAAGGGCAATGTGTGCTGTGGTGCACAGCTGGGTCTAGCAAGGTCGTCGGTCAGTGATAAGTTGGTATTGATTGGTAAACAATGTATATTTGGATGGACAGTTGTGGTGGAGGGTTAAAAATTGTGGGTTGTGATGTACAAAATTGACAAGCAATGGGCCGGACTGGAAGCAGGTGATGCATTAGTGGTTGAGGAAACGGTTAATTAAATTGCTATACATTTTAACCAATAAGTTAAGTGATTAACCAATTTTAATTAAAAAGCAATTCACAAATGAGCCGACCTTATTTTCAGTTCAGGGTAGGTGTATCGTTTGACATTACCACTAAATTATAATTTTTTCATTCTTCTTAAGTTTTACAAGTCAACAAAAAAATTTCAAACCCCCACGATATCTTGCAAGATCCATCATCTCATCATCTGCCTAGCTTACCCAACTATATATGGGTTGGTTTCCAGTCGAACCAGGTGCAGCTAGATATCAGTATTTTAAAAAGAGCGACTGCCTATCGGTCCTCCACAACCCAATAACTGGGTGATACGATACCCCATGGTAAGACTGGATATTATCTTGCAGGATCTAAGCAGTGACGGATTAACCCTTAAACAAATTAAGCAATTGCCTAGGGCATCACGTCTGGGGGGGCACCAGAAGAAGCACGAAAATAAAAAACCGTAAGGACGGATTTTATTGTGCTTCTTCTGGTGCCCCCCATGGGCAGCACGTCTCACGGTACTTTCACGTCACCAAAAACTTACTGAAACTGCTTAAATTTTCTAGCTCGCTTCGCTCGCTATTCCATCCTGCGTGAAGTGCCGTGACTAGCCTTTTATGCCCCCAGTGCCTGCTTCTTAATTGCGGTTTGGTCTTGACAATTGTGGTCCTGGGGGCCGATTCTCGGTTTTAGAGATGGTGTCGAACTCGACAAAAATTTCTAATGACGTCATTTTTTCGACAAATTTTACTGAACTCTAACGTTAGCCTTCGACAAATAGCCAATTTGACTTATCAACTTTTAAAATTTGTCGAAAAAATGACGTCATTAGAAATTTTTGAAGAGTTCGACACCATCTCTAAAACCGAGAATCGGCCCCCTGGTCTGGATATTTCTGCGCCCCTCTATGGTGTGCGCCCTGTGTCTGGGCACACCCCTATTCGGCACTGCCTGCGTGGGCTTGGTTACCTTATTTAATGCAATATACAAGTGACGTGCAAAAAAAATCGAGCTCGCTTCGCTCGCTCTTGCATATCCTTAGCTTCTTTTTTACCTACTGAGCGAAGTGGGGCAGTACTAGTACCTAATATACAAGAGAGGTGCAAAAAAAATCGAGCTCCCTCTTGCATATCCTTAGCTTCTTTTTTACCTACTGAGCGAAGTACTGCCCTACATAATACCTTCCTTACCACTAATGAAAATGAATACGTTAAAAAAGTTAAAAGCAGACACTACTGTGGATGGTGGTTTTCGGTTTTCGCGAGGTGATTTCAGGCCACCGTAGACGCAGTCATACGGATGGCGAGTAATGGGTGACTTGCTGTCCGATCATGGACTGTTCTAGGGTCGACGGCCTGTCGTGTTCCACGCGCACCTCAAAGATGCTGTCAGCAAACTGACTGTGACCCCCTTTAGAAGGAAAAGATTGCCGGGGTCGCGGGACTATCTCATTAAGTAACTGTAAACCTGGAACGTAAAGGGCTATTGAAGGATCATCGTGGATTTTAGTTAGCACAAGTCTGACAGTCCCTCCCGTCCCGGCCCGGGCGGGACGACCTATTTCATGTAAATAATCACGAAAAAAAAAGCTGTTGATAGGGGGTCACCAAAGGCTTCAATTGCTTAGGGCATCAAGTAGTCTTAATCCGTCACTGGATCTAAGACAGTATAATTATGCACTCTTCAGTACTTTGTCGAGCTTCATTGTCTCGGTCTTTTTCTTAAGATCGCCACTTTTCATTCTTGCTTTCAAGAATTGCAGTGGTACTATACCCAAAGGTATAGTGCGGTGGGATTGTCCAAAAAAAAAAACATTTTCTCCAATAATGCAATGACTTAACTGGCTTTTAATGCTGACCTGAATATAATCTTCAGGTGTCATACTTTGTGCATTATTATCTGGCATTTTGCTGAGCTGAGGCCTTTTTGTCATTAAAAGATTTGTTTACTTAGTTATTTAGTACGTAAATTAATTAACCAAACAACTAATTACGTGATTGCAAGGCAGACCCCGTCTCCCCAGAGGTCGCAAAGACGTGCCTTTCAATATAGCCACTCTCAGAAGCTATTAAATGCAGTCTGAGGTCGACAAATGAATATGCATCCGTTTCTCTAGGCCACAGTATCATTTCGTAAACTGTTTCAGACGACTTGCATAAATTGTCTTTGAAAAGAGTACGCAGCGCAGTTATATCGTGGTTCATAGAGGGCCAACGACTACCAGGGTCACGGGACTGTCAAAGAGGTAACTATGACCCTGGAAGTAAAGGACTATTGAAGAAACACTGGGGATTTTAGTCAGTATGAGTCTGAGAGTACTTTTGCTCGACCCAAGGCGAGAGGACTCATTTGATGATGATGATTGATGATTTGATTTACCACGTAAAAAGTTATGTGGTGGTTCTAAAGGGCCAAAGTTCCAAAGGCTCACGTGGTCGCGGAACTGCCTAAACAGTACACACTATATTTTTTCTACGCCATTTTGAGAGCAGTGGCAATGAATAATATTTTACTTTTAAGGTACTGCGACTACTGCGCCTGCCAAAATTAAAATTCCGTAACGGGGGACATCAACTGTTTCATTTTTGTCGCACGATTCATTAGCAAAACTAGTTGGAACTAGAATATAGAACAATAGCCACTTAAAAAAACATAATCTAGATAAGTAGTACTAGATACATTTTTATGATAAGATAAGTCATTGGAATTCATTGAGTTTTTTCATGTTGATGACTAATCGATACGAGTAAGCACTGGAAAGCAGGTAACTTCTACACCACCGTGTTCTTTCACATACCCTTTGCGTTCCAAAGCCGCGCTAAAAGTCCCACTACTGATCCCCATAATTATATTCTATACAAGCCGATCCCAGTGACTCGCTGCTCGACTCCTATTGGTCGTAGCGTGATGTTATGTAGTCTATAGCCTTCCTCGATAAATCGACTATCCAACACAAAATTAATTTTTCAATTCGAACCAGTACTTCCTGAGATTAGCGCGTTGAACAAAACAATATCTTCAGCTTTATAATATTAAGTAGTTTATATGTGTATATATAGTCCAATTTTAGCAGTATTTCTGTCTACAATGGACTTAAACACACCGTATGCAAAACCTGTAAGCAGCTGTCAGACACAAGTAAAAGTGATCACTTACATCATTGAGAACAATCGTTAAAGTTTTTTATCATCTTATTATGCAAGAACAAGTAACCGACTGTTACAATATAGTACATGCAATCCGTACCAAGAACTGCTTCGCTTTGCATTGCACAGCTCGTTTGTATTGCATGATAATCGATTTGAAAATGCAGCAATGTATTGCTAAATTGTGAAAGGAGGGTAGTTGCAATTTTTTGGGATGTCTGCTAAACTCGTTTTGCAGTTATTAAGCTAGCCTTATAAGGAGGTGATCAATCGTACGCTGAGCTGCTCAAGACAAATCCTTGTCGCTGTTTGACAGGGTCCATAATTGATTCGCTGTGTTATGATACAAACTATTATGTGTATACATTATAGAATGCAATAAAGTATTGAGTATGGACGGACCGGAAGACGCAGCGTAGGTAGGCCTACCACTAAGTCAACGACGATATATTACTAGACTCCTCATAACAGGCGACCGATGTCTGTCAACACATTAGGCAAAAAAGTCTTATATCCGTCTTATTTCGACCACTCCTGTGAGCCGTAAACGTACCTTGAGACAGAACAGACCTTGAGTTAGCCAATCACAACGCAGTACCCCGTCCCTCTCGCTTACGTAGTACCTCAGCGAGTTGACAGAATAGTTTTTGTTCCTTAAATCGTGCATGCGGAGTCTAGTAATATATTGTCGTTTGGTCCGAGAGACAGAAGATGACAGTAAACGTATTAACCAACCAACGGCCAGATCTGTGGATATTCAGAAGAACGTGGGGTAAAACCTGGTTGAAGAGCAGGTCAGGTACAAAAAAGAAGAGGTCTATTCTTAGCAGTGAGTGCAACAGGGCTGCCAATGATGATGATAATAAAGAAATGAAGAGGCAACCGACGTGCTTGTATGTTCACACGTTTAAACTTGGATGAAGTCCATACTTTTTATGTGCCCTAGCAGGAATTGAACTAAGTTAGGAAATATTTCTGACAGCAAAGCCTTTCATTTAATACCCATATCATGGGGGTGGATTTCATACAGCCCGTCCGCCATCTTGGGGAGGCCGCCAAATTGGATATGTTATAACGTTTCTTAGCTAGTCATGTATTGTCATCAGAACTCAGACCAAGTGTAAAATTTCAGCCTGCTAGCTTAACGGGAAGTGCCTCAAAATTGAGTGCACTTTTGCAGTGCAACCGGAACGACAGACAAGAAAAGTGACTTTATAAAAACGTCGGAAAAATAGAATGAAGACAATGATGGCATTAAGCTAAAATTTTGAATCTGTCAATATGATATCAAAGAATTGCCAAAACCAGTTACAGCAGTCCAATATTGTTTATCAACATCGTCAAAACATAAACGTCATGTATACGACTATTTAAAATATAATTGTAAGTCATTAGTGTAATTTTACAACACCTTAGAAAACATTACGACATGAGAGAATCTTGTTATCGATATTTCGTTGGCGAGATACGCTCGTTTCGGTTCATTTAAAAATGATTGCAATACAGTTGATTGTCAGAATTACGAGTTATAATTACTTTGGAGACATTAGTTCATTTGGTTTACGTCTTAGTTACGAAAGCTTGTTTGACAAGTATCTTGGTACAGAATTTGGGTAACAAGTATTACATTAGCTTATCCATAATTAAATCCAAATTACTCCGAGTGAAGTTCGGTAATTATCTCACAGAAATGTCATCAATGGATTTTTTTTTAAGTTTTTTTTTATAAAAGTATTTAACTTATGATCACAGTCGTGGAAGAATGTGTTCTTCTTACATACTTCTCTCACTCTTCTTAATAGTAGTCCACCCGAGAAGCCACTTCCATACTAGTCAACAAACATAACTGGCCTGTTGGTAAAGTGGTTAGTGACCCTGACAGCTATGCCGGAGGTCGTGGGTTCGATTCCCACCCAGGATAAATGTTTGTGTGATGAGCACGATCATTTGTTCTGTATCGGTGTAATTTATCTATAATATTTATGTATTTAGAAATATATAAGTATGTTTATCAGTTCTCTGGTACCTATAACACAAGCTCTGCTTAGCGTGGGACTAGATGGCGTTGTGTGATAGTTGTGGAATATTATTATTTACTAGCGGCCCGTCCCGGCTTCGCACGGGTGGAGGACCCGGTCTAAAACCCAGTCCCGATGGTTTCAAACACAACAAAAAATAATTATCCGAATCGGTCAAGCCGTTTTCATGTTATGTCGTGACAACGGAAAATGGGTTTCATTTTTATATATATAGATTATTATTATAAAAGAGCATTTTTTTTCTTGGACTTCTGCTTATTTTTCTGTTTTACGCTCATCAGCTGACACAAAGTAATAAAATTCTATAGAAAACGATTGTGCATCTCACCTTGGCATATTTGAGTAACAGACAAAAGGGCCTTTGGGTCTTTGTGATACTTTATTTGAAGAATTGCTTTGGCAATAAAAATTAATATCGATTTAAAAATCTATTAAAAAGTCATTAATTTTAATTGTATTGTTTGATTTGATCTGTAGTATATTTGATTAGGTAGAATTACTTAGCTGAGAGTTTTTTACGTGATAAAATCATCAAATGAGTCCTCCCACCCAGGGCAGAGCAGTAGGGACTGTCAGACTTGTACTGACTAAAATCCACGGTGTCCTTCAATAGCCCTTAAAATTTCGGGGCCACCGTAGCTCGTTCGTCCTGCGACCAAATTGCTGAGACTAGAAAAATTCTGAGGTCACAAAAATGTCAGACATTTTGGAGGGTATTTGAAGAGATTAATGGTGTAACACAGAGGTATATCCCAGGAGTGTGAACCTTATGAGCTGATTATAGTGACGGATGATCTAAATTCTGAAGTCTTGGGAAACTGAGAATAAAAATCTCCGAAACATAATCATCTGCCTAACCTTATCCCAACTATGTTAGAATCACTTCCAGTCTAACCAGATGCAGCTGAATATGTATTTTATACGGAGCGACTGGCTTTCTGAAAATCAATCAATCAATCATTATTATATTAATAATCGTTATCATTACAATCCAGTTAAAGTTGGCTAATACAGTACCCCTTTTTTATTAACGTGGTAAAATCATCAAATAAGTCTTCCCATCCAGGGTAGGCATAAGGACACAGGCATAAGGGCATAAGGGACTGTCAGACTTGTACAGTCAAAAATCCAAGGTGTCCTTCAATAGCCTTTCACGTTCCGGGGTCACGATAGCTCGTAAGTTTCACGAACCCGGCAGACTTTGGCCCTCTAAGGGGAGCCCCGTCATTGTGCTAACTCTTTGAGGCACGCGTGGAACACAACTCGCCATCGACCCGTGCATGGCCCGTGATCGGACAGCCAGTCACCCACGGTACCCCTTGGACACCTTGAAGACTGGTTGTCAGTCTCTCTCATCACTGTGCCAAAAGGTAATTCGGAAAATAAAGACACAGGTTAGATTCAATTGAAAAGGGAACCCTCCGATCAAACAGATGACTCAGATTTCTACGTAATCTTTTGTAGGATTTGTGTGACTTGATGACGTCACTTGTCCGGCGTAGTTCGCAAGTGGCCACTAAATTAAGCTAGAACTGATTCACTCAGTTCTAGGTTATCCACGTGGGTAACCTACAACTGGTAAACCCATGTATACGTGTTTTTGTAGCAATCTTCGAGAGTGATTGATCTGGAACGCAGTCTTGGATCAGAGGAAGCAGAGGAGCCGAGGAACGTAGCTAAACCGAACTTCAGGGTGTCCACTGATGGGCATGCAGACGTCGAGTAACGGGTGCCTCGCCGTTCGATCATGGACGACGGCGTGTCGTATTCCACGCGCGCCTCAAAGAACTGTCAGCAATATGACGACGGACGGCTTCAGAAAGCCAAAGTCTGCCATAGTTGCGGCACTGTCTCATCGGGTAACCGTGACCGTCTTAAAGGGCTATTGAAGTCACCTGTGGATTTTAGTCAGTACAAGTCTGACAGAGCCTCCCGCCCTGCCTTGGGTAGGAGGACTCAGTTGATGATTTTACCACGATAAAAAAAGGACCGTATGCCCTGACGAGCCCCGTCGGTGTTCAGTCTGTCGGCATTTAGGGCCTATGCACACCACGTTTTTTAAACGCGCCGTCGACGCGCGTTTGTAGCGATGCAAACGCGCGTTTGACACTTTGTATCACGACAACAAACTGCTCTGATGGACAAAAACGGCCGTCGACGCGCGTTTCCAAAATGCGCGTCGACGGCGCGTTTAAAAAACGTGGTGTGCATAGGCCCTTAGTCGTACACTGGAAGTCTGTAACGTGGTAGCCCTAAAATTATGTAAAATAACATTAATTGACGTTAATTGTTCCCTCGTTTGGGAGGAAGTAGTGTCATTGACGTTATTTTAGGATGTTGGACATTATCATCATGTTTTTGATGCAGATGATAACATTGTTTTGAGTTTAATACATGACATAATGATGTAATTAGAGTCACAATTATAATTTTCGTGTGTTATCTCCGTGAAGCTGTATGACCGGTTTTGGGAGTATGAGAACTAGGGTGTCAAGTTCCAATGGGATATTGTGGTGTGAGTGATGACCAAGGTACCTTGAACCAAACGGAACACGAAGCTTGGCTGAGTACGTCCATGCAAAAGGGTTACCAAGCCATTTGCTGGATGAAAGACACCCAGCACCAGGTTTTCAGTAAACTGATAAGTAGCACGTAAACCTATGAGGAGAATAAAAATGAAAACTCCATCATAAATCGCTCATATGTTTAAGTATTTGCCTAAATGCAACAACAGGGTGTTTCTTTTAAATTGGCCAAAAGGGAGAAATCCGCATCCTTATGAGATACGGGAAAAGTTTCTTATGAAACTTTGGCTCTTTTTTGGTGTTGACAATTTTGGCGTTTTTATTTTTTTGATCAAGTGTGAGTTGTCCCCGAAAATGAGTAAAATTGACCAAATTTTTTTTAATGCCTTTCGACTCTTTTTCATGTAAGGATCATTTCATTATATCGGAAGAAAAAAATCGCGACGGCGGAAGTTAGTCAAATTTAGCAAAACGGTTTTTCATACAAATTGTATGAACGAAAAGATTAACAATTTTTGTTATGATGTCATCTGATTTAGTGTTAAGTAAGGATCATTTCATTGTATGAGAAGGAAAATTTGTGGGCAACAGAAGTGGGTCAAATGTAAAGAAATACTTGACTACCTAACACGACTTTATGCTGTTAGATGAAACATTACTCTAATTTTAACCAACTTCTATCGTCCAGATATTTTTGTGCCCATACAATTATCTCATCCTTACATGAAAATAAGTCAAATTGCATCATAAAAAAAATTGGTAATTTTTTCGTTCATACAATTTGTATGAAAAAATATTTTGCTGAATTTGACCAACTTCCGCCGTCCCGATTTTTTTCTTCCCATACAATGGAATGATCCTTACATGAAACAGAGTCGAACGGCATTAAAAATAATTTGGTCAATTTCACTCATTTTTATGGACAACTCGCACTTGACCAAAAAATAAAAACGCTAAAATTGTCAACATTAAAAAAGAGCTAAAGTTTTCTAAGAAAGTTTTCCCGTATCTCTTATGGATAAGGCTTTCTCCCTTTTGGCCCATTTAAAAGAAACACTCTGTATACATGGTTTCCTATCGCAAATATCTAACGCTGAAGAGTTTGTATGTTTGAACGCGCTAAATTCGACAACTACTGGTTCGAATTGTAAAAATCGAATCGAATTTTGTGTTGGATAGTCCATTTTATCGAGGTAGGCTATAGGTTATATTAAAACACGCTACGATGGCGAGTATGGGGTGAAACCACTTGTTAAAAATAACTTTACAATTTAACAAACCATCACTTTAATAAAACCAGCCATAAGTACGGTAGAACGATACTCTTCCTCATAACGTATGAGTTGCCATTTATGACGTCATTGGGTTATGACCCAGTGGGTAGGGTTGACCTACTGTTTACACCCACCTACAGCTTAACGGAAACCACACGAGCTTTCAAACAAATTAAAAACAAACAGGGTTGATCTTCTGGCCTATTTAAAAATGGAATACGACCAAAAATTTACAATTTATTACGGAACATGTGGTGGCGGGAATTCGACCATAAATTGATTTAAAAAAAGAATAACATTTTTTTAAACAGGTAAGTAACTGAGCTGCTTTAATAGGTAATTTAATTACACATTATACTTAAGAGTAACAAAAGTGACTCAATCCCTGCATAGGACCTTGACTTTATAATACGTTAGCAATGTTATACATGACACAGCACTAAGGTATTTCATAAGTCAGTAGATAGTTTAATGTCACCAACTCACCATGATACTCTGAATAGGAGACGAATGCACGGAAAGTGTGAGAAACATCTTAGTGTCAAAGTGTTCTAAGTTTAATAGATATTGTATGATACGAAATCTTGGCCCTTTTTTATCGTGGTAAAATCATCAAATAAATGTAAATCATTTTTAATGACAAGAAACTGATTCATTTTATTGCAATCAGTGTGCTACGAATTAATGATTATGATTCATTCATATTTTTTTGCGATGGCAATTTGGTGGACCTCAAACTATTACTATGGTTTGCTTACCTCGTTATATTTTTTCATCATGGCATATATTTAAATGACTCATAGGTACAGTCAGCTTCAAAGGAAAGTCACCCCAGGGCATCTGGCTAGACGCAGAGATGGCAGATGGAGCAAGGTTTTGACCGAATGGTAGCCAAGGTTCGGCCAAAGAAACCAAGGCCGCCCGAAAGCCCGTTGGGTCGACGATATCGTCAAGATCGCGGGAAATAAATGGATGCAAAATATGGCAAAAATAGGGGGAGGCCTATACCCAGCAGTGGGTGATCCCGGGCTGATATGATGATGATGATGAGTCATCTACTGACCAATGTGACAGAAATAACTGCTAAAAAACCCTCCAAGTGCGAGTCACCAACTCCAAAAGCCATTGCAACATTACTAAAATGTCACAGGTGTATATTTCAACAATAATGAACCTGACTGCCATGCCGGAGGCCGGAGGTCATGAGTTCGATTCCCATCCAGGACAAATGTTTGTGTGATAAGCATGATCATTTTTTCTGTGTCTGGGTGTAATTTATCTATAACTAGCGGCCCGTCCCGGCTTCGCACGGGTGGAGGACCCGGTCTTAAACCCGGTCCCGATGGTTACAAACACAACAAAAAAATAATTATCCGAATCGGTCAAGCCGTTTTCATGTTATGTCGTGACAACGGAAAACGGGTTTCATTTTTATAAATATCTAGACTAGATAGATATGTATGTATTTAGAAATATATAAGTATGTTTATCAGTTGTCTAGTACCCATAACACAAGCTCTGCTTAGCTTGGGACTAGATGGCGTTGTGTGATAGAAAGTTGTGAAATATTATAGATAAGACAGATATTTTTACATTCTGTTTTTATTTACATCAAATAATGCATCTTTGGTACAGAGATGGGACTGTCAGACGTGACTGACCAATAATTTAACCACCATAAGTCCCATGGTACTTTCAGTTGCTCTTTGCATTTCAGAGTTATATTGGTATTTTAAGTCAGTCCTGTGATCGCTGTTATGTTAGTCCCTTGTGCCTTAGACACACACAACCTTACTACAAAAACTTAAACATCCATTGAACATTTGTCAAAAAAATGTGTGATTGCAAAACAGACCTTATTTCAATGTAATAATCTGACATTTTTATAGACAAGTGTTCAACAGACATTTAAAAGTTTTTGTGGTACGATGGACAATGTCTAAGGTACAAGACTTATAGACAGAGGTACCTGTACTCTTAGCACGAGTTTTCTGTAAATTAAGTAAACTGGAACTTTGACACTTTCAAATTGACAATTTTCAAGGAAAAAATAGAACAGCGCCTCTAGTGTGCGAAGAAGGACAGAAGAACTAATTTTTTCCTTGAAAATTCTAGTCTAGTGGATGCTGTGACATAAACCACAAAAACAGTTGAGAACAGGTTACTTACTAGCTTTACCTGAAGGTATACAATATGTTGCAACTAGCTTACCGATTCCAAGTATTGCAAAAATTACAGTTTGCATTTATACTAATCTGTAAAACATTTATGGGTCATTCCTAAACAGTATAAAGGGAAAAACCGCAATAATTACTAATTAAAATGCAATTCAAGGTAAAAACTTAAAATATTTGCAAACACTGATGACTAAATAGTTATATGTCACAGAAAATTCCAAATTCTTTATATTCTGTGTGTCATTCATAAAAATTGCTTGGAATATTTTGAGTAATTGAATGGTTTCCATTAGTTTTATTAATTTTATATATAAAAGCTTTATATTATATATAAATATAAATAATAATGTCAAGGTTGTGAATGGAGTAGGGTAATGTTGGTTGCGCATTACAATATTACTTAAAAGAGGTGGTAATATTTTTTATGGGCTGAAGCAATCAAACTGGTTGGGAGACATTTGTGCAAGAAGAATAATTAATTCAGTATTAAAAATATGAGGTATTAAACATTTTGATATGAGCCGTACATGGTACAGTTATGGTACCATTCGCTCAGATGTCATTTCAGTGGATGTCTATTGTGGAATACTTTCAAGTCTGTTAGATGATCTATAATATGTATGTATTGAGAAATATATAAGTATGTGTATCAGTTATCCAGTTCCCATAACACATGCTCTGCTTAGCTTGGGACTAGATGGCGTTGTGTGATAGTTTGGGAATATTATTGTTATTATTTGCAGCGCTTTTTGTACAGGTTTCAATGAAATTAAGCACACAGGAAGACTTAAACCAGGGTTTTTTATATATATAATTAGGATAGTTTTTATCCTGACAGTAATTTCTTGTGTAACCATATTTTCTTTTTGGATGTAGTTGGTGGCTGTCAGAGACACACACGTTCCTAAACTAATTTCGCGATTTATGTTTAAAACCGTGATATTGTGCCCCAAAACAGTAAAAAAAGTGTAGTTGAAGTGCTTTAGAAACTGTGCTATTGTTATCTAGTGTTTTCCCATCATAATAACTCTAATAAAGTGTATTTAAACATAAGAAATTCAACCAGTGAAAATCTTCTACCCACATTTTGATTTATATTCTCGGCCACTTGTCAAAATTTCTAAAATGTCATTTATGTCAGTGAAAAAAGGGTTGCCAACTTCAAATCAGTGTTACCTCATAAAAATCTAAATTACCCTAGAAATTATGGATCATGTTACGGAAAACCACACTGGAGTAATTGACCAAGCTCCAGTGTTAGTGAATACTACTGGTAACAACAGTAATAAGAAATTAGTGCAGCAAGCTTTTCATCCGAGCTTGTTCTTGTCAAGACCAAGATCCTCATCAGTAGGTGGCACAACTCAGGTGGCTGCGCCTAGAGATGAGTTCGATAACACTAAGCTTGATAATCAATCTAGTGAACGCAGAGTACCTGGCCCTCCAACATGGCAAAGAGTACCAATAAATAGTTACCCCAAAAAGCGCAAGATATCATCCAGTCCACCAATCGACGCTGTCCAAACAACCAACAGGTTCAGTGAATTACCAATCGATCTAACTGAAAATGAACCTAATCTAGATGTGAAAAAACCCACGAAGCCCCCACCCATAATATTATATGGAATAGAAGACCTGAACAAACTGACGGAATTGTTGGGAACAGTAGCTGAAAAAGATCAATTTACATATAAATGTGTTAACAGAAACCAACTTCGAGTAAACAGCGCAGATGTTGTGGTCTACAAGAAGCTGATAGCCCTTATTCGCGAAAATGGGCTCATAGGCCATACCTTCAACACAAAGGACTCGAGACCCTTTAGAGTGGTAATCCGAAACCTCCATCCATCCACGCCATTATCAATAATTAAAGAGGAAATAGAGGCAACGGGGAACACAGTTGTAGGAGAAATTATCAACGCCAAATATGGCCCCGAGAAGAAACCTACTTCAACTTTTTTCGTTAATCTGGCTGCAGGACCAAATAACAAAGCGGTAAAAGATCTTCGCTATATTTATCACCAGTCAGTCATCGTTGAGGATCCAAGAAAGAAGAAAACGATTGTACAATGTCAGAGGTGCCAACAATATGGGCACTCAAAGAACTATTGTATGCGCCCCTACCGTTGCGTTAAATGTGGGCAGGCGCACAAGACATCTGAATGCCAGAAGCATGATCGCGAAACTCCTGCTTTGTGTGCATTATGCAGTGGCCCGCACCCCGCTAATTACACAGGCTGTGCGGTGTATAAAGAAATTTTAGCCCGAAGAACAAAGACGACCGCACCCACCACCGCACCATCACAGATAGCTAATATAAACCACGAAATGCTTGATGCACATAATATGATAAATAATAAGCAGATACCATCTATTACCAAGCCTAAAGAAATGGTTAAAACGTACTCAGAAACTGTAAAGACACGTAACAGACAGATTCAAGAAGAAGATGCCAACGATTCGAGAAAAACAATTAATACTACAATTGAGCAAATGCTACTGAAACAATCAGAAAAATTTGAACTTATCATACAACAAATGAGTACCTTAATGGGCCTCATAGCTAAGCTCGTTGATAAGCTAACATAATGGCGTATACAACTCTTAGAATAGCAACGTGGAACATTAATGGTTTAGCACCCAATAAATATGCAATTGAATTACTGATGATACAGCACAAACTTGATATAGTCCTTGTATCAGAGGCACATTGCACATCCTCTAGTTCTATCAAGTTTCAAGAGTTCCAGACATACCTGACAAATCATCCTGATGGTACTGGCCATGCAGGTACTGCAATAATTATTAGGAAAACTATAAAACATCACCTTATGCCTGAGTATAAGTACAACCATTTGCAAGCAACAACCATTGCAGTTGAAGATCACTATGGATGCTTGCTGGTGTCTGCGGTTTATTGCCCCCCAAAATATAAAATTACGGAGCCTATGTTTAATCACTACTTTCAGACACTTGGTAGTCGCTTTGTGGCTGGAGGTGATTGGAACGCCAAGCATACGTCATGGGGTTCTAGGCTTACCAGCACTAGAGGAAGACAACTAAAATTGAGCGCAGAAACTAATAACCTCCACTGGGCATCTTCTGCCGAGCCCACATACTGGCCGACTGATACAAATAAAACTCCAGACCTCTTAGACTTTTTTATGATCAGAGGCTTAGGTAGACACTATACAAAAGCAGAAAGCTGTTTGGATAGCTCATCAGACCATACTCCGGTCTTGTTGACAGTGAGCACTATGTTAATAGATCGTAAGAAGACTGAGACACTGTACAACAGACATACGGACTGGAACTCATTCAGAGAGCTTATAGACAGCAAATTAGAACTCAAAGTAGCTCTAAAATCCGCAGATGATATTGAAGATCAGATAAAGATATTTACATCTCTAATACAAGAAGCCTGCTGGAAGTGCACTCCCGCTCTGAAATCGAAGAGTAAAGTTCTCAATGTCCCGCTACAAATAAAGAATGCCGTTCTAGACAAGAGGAAATTACGACGCATCTGGCACCAAAGTAGACATCCACATGATAAAGCACAATTTGATAAAGCGTCAACGAATCTTAGAGATATGATCAAAGACTGGCACAATGACACTCTCGAAACAAAGCTGGAAACGCTCACAGCTACTGTTTCCACTGGCTACTCTCTATGGAAATTTACTAAGAACTACGACAGACCAATACAGGCAAAGCCACCTATTCGAGTAGGCAATGGCTGGGCTAAAACGGATCAAGAAAAGGCTAACGCTTTTGCTTGTCATCTATCAAAAGTCTTTACTCCGAATGATGCGCAGGACAACTCTCACGAAGCTCTAGTCACTGAGACTCTTAATCAAGCTATGCAGCTTTCACTGCCTCCGAAACCAGTCACACCGAGAGAAGTGTGGAAGACTATAAGGGAACTGAAGGATAAGAAAGCTCCGGGGTTTGACCTGATAACTAAAGAGATTTTGATCCAACTACCTAGGAAGGCAATAGTGTTCCTAACTATTATATTTAACGCAATTCTGCGAGTGCAATATTTTCCCCAGCTATGGAAGATGTCGCAAATAATAATGGTACATAAAGCGGGAAAATCGCCTAATGATTCTACATCGTATAGACCCATCAGTTTGCTACCAGTTACATCTAAAGTCTTTGAGAAGATCCTGTTACGTAGAATCCTGCCGATCCTGGAGGAAAATCAAATAATACCCCACCACCAGTTCGGGTTTCGCCAGCAGCACTCTACGGTGGAACAGGTACACAGAGTCTATAACAAGATAAGACAAACACTCGAACACAAGGAATACTGCTCTTCAGCTTTCCTAGATATCCAGCAGGCTTTTGACAGGGTCTGGCACAAGGGCTTACTATTCAAAATTAAATTATACCTCCCTCACTCATATTATTGCCTACTGAAATCCTATTTAACAGATAGGCTATTCCAAGTAAAGGAAGGTGAGGAAACTTCAAAGTTTTATAACATATTGGCTGGAGTTCCGCAGGGATCTGTGCTGGGACCTCTCCTTTACACCTTATTCACAGCGGATCTCCCGCAAGTGGACGGTGTCACCACCGCTACGTTTGCTGATGATACAGCCATACTAGCCAGCAGTACTGACCCAATACGTGCCTCAGAAATGCTCCAGAATGGACTAAATGAAATCACTAAGTGGCTGCAAAAGTGGAAGATCAAAGCTAGCTCGTCAAAATCGGTACAAGTAACCTTTACCTTGAGAAAAGGAAACTGCCCCCCGATAACACTAGATAACACCATATTACCCCACTCTGACTGCGTTCGGTACTTAGGATTGCACCTAGATCGAAGACTGACATGGAAGCGCCATATCAAAGCCAAAAGAGAAGAACTAAATATACGATACAGAAACCTCCACTGGCTGCTTGGACGTAACAGCAAACTCTCCATAGACAACAAACTTCTGATCTATAAGACAGTATTGAAGCCTGTGTGGATGTACGGCATACAGCTTTGGGGAAGTGCCAGTAACTCGAACATAACAATCCTGCAAAGAATGCAGAATATAATTCTCCGCACTATTAGCAACTCACCTTGGTTCATCACTAATGATGAAATACATAATAACCTCAACATGTCTACTGTGAAAGATGAAATCAAAAGTTCTACGCAAACCTACCAGCAACGGCTGCAAAATCACCCCAACCCCCTTGCTTCACAATTAAAACGTCGAAGCTATACAAAAAGACTACAAAGGAAAGATGTCATCAGTAGTGATTGAGCATCAGTAAGGATAAGGAGTAGATGGTCTCACTGGAGATCACACTCGCCGTGACAAGATCCTACATCAAATCTGCTTAAAGTGGCACTGATTGCAGATAAAAATTACAAAAAAAAAAAAAAAAAAAAAAAAAAATATTTTCTTTTTTAGATGAACCCAGTAACAGGTAGATTGGGCAGCAGATTCATCTGAAATCTATGCTATTCTGCAAGCGAAATACCTACTCGGTTTTGAAATGGAGTGTCCGGACACTGCCTGGTACTACAATAAAATTGGCATATTTTATAATTTATGCAAAAATATTACCTCCCACATGGATTACCATATCTTTTTTAGTATTTCCAAGTTAGATATTTAATAGCAGTGAAAACATCCTGTCAGGATGAGATTATTTATTTTTGTGTTTGTCCAAGGTTAGTACATAATATACAAGGTCAACCATTATCCTACTGCTTTTAATTTTGTTATAATTGGCGCAGTATGTCTTATCTTCAACACATCTAGCCACAAGTATATAGGACACAGGTATTTGATATTTGAAGTCTCAAGAGCGCATGTTACGGTGCAGTGAGGGAAAAAGACTTAGAAAATTTCTCCAAAGAGGAATTACTCATAAAACGGCAAGTCATGGTTATTTTTTTAAACCACTATTAAATTTGGCTCCCCTCGATAGTATCCACATTTGGTATTTCATGGCAGAAATCTTATTATGGAACTTCTTAAATGGATTCAGGAAAGACTCCAATCAAGACGAGGTGTTGGTAGATGGAGAAAAATTTGGATGAGCCTGGAACAAGCATCTATAATCCAGCAGTGAGGGAATTTAGACAGGATGACAATGATGATCAGATTGCCAGAACTAAGTTAGTTAAAGCCATACTTAATTCTGATGCTAAACCCATTTGGAATTTATTTATTCTATACATATTAGCAAGTGATAAATAATCATAAGATACAAATTGACTCATGAATTCATTATGCCCTAATTTACCTCATTTGCATAATCAAATTGTCAATCTCATTAATATTAATTAATTGGTAACCATTCTTATACCACCAGGAAATAATTAATGATTAGAAATAATTTCATTCATATTAGGTGATAACTCATAATTTAAAGAAATTGTTTACCTACTGATGTCATGCAGGAAATACTCAATGAAAAACATGTTTTAAGAATAAAAATTATATCTGAAATTCTACTATCTCTAGATTATGAGTCAATAATGTAAACAAAATTATTACAGGTTCATTTACCTGGCTTATCTTACTTGAAAGATAATTACTACACTATCTCAGAGATAAAATGAGTGATAACTTAGAATTATATGTAATCAAGCTACATTGCAATGGAATTACGACTGAAGAAATTTATTTTTACGCAGAAATAGGGGTGGGGTGTTTATTATTAGTCATATGCATTCGTTTTAACCAGCCACCCTTCCTGGGGGTCCCATACACCCCACTTCGGCGAAACATTACGCATATGGGGCTAAGGGACATCCCTATTGGACAAACCATGCCCCAATTTAACAAATTACCTCTGAACCCTCACAAGGTCACTGCTAAATTCCTATTTACTTTAATTTCATTGAAAAACATGAAAATACGTCGTGTGGGGGAAAGCAACGCGAAGAAAAATCGATAAATGTTTCCGAAACGCATGTTTCTTTAACAATTGCATGCGGGAATGATCGAGGCACACTTTTTTACAATCTCTAATTACGATGTCATTCATAAACGTATGTAATTACGATCGTAATCAAGTAATCGATGAACCGTAACGACCGCACGCCCGTGCTATGTTTACGTTGTAATATCTATGAAAAAAACTGTCTGCGGATGAAAAGGATGACCGCCAGTGCAGAGAATACTACTTGGACGTAAATAGATCGACGCGTGCATCATCATCTTTGTAATTATTTATTTGTTTTGCTAACGAAAGCTCCGAGGAGCGATGAACTCGTTATATTGTACATACCTCATTTTGACGCTCTTATCCTTTGTCGTGACAAATCCGTATGCACTACTGCACAGCACGAAACAATTGTTCACTTATAAACTGCATATTTCCACAAACACACAAGAGCATTTCCGTATTATCGACTGGTGTACACGTCTGGGACACTTTCGGTAGCCATTTTTGTCAAAAAACACTTTTTACGTCCCGATTCCCGATTTCGGAAAGCTGTGAGCGAGATGACGCTAGCGCCGCGCCGAGACAACGAATGAAAATAAATGGAACATTGAACCGGGCGGTCGCGAATCCTGGTTTATTGCTGTCCGATTCACATTACTACATTCAAGTTAGCTTCCGCCAAAAGCTTCCACGTTGAACGATATGCCTACGTTCACTGCTTGACAAACTCGCAGCTTTGTACTTCAGTATGCGCATCGGAACGCGAATTTACATTTCTCATCCTTATTCGGTATTTCTACCATACTTGGGCGGATAATATCCTATCCCCGTGAAACCACCAATCACCATTTAGAAAATTATTTCGAAATGATCCTGGTCCTGCCATCTATTGACGAACTTTAAAACTAAAAGTGTCAAAAACTTTCTTGGCAACACTGAATCAATAAAATAATTTGTAATAACAAAATTACACAAGAAACTTGAAATATTAACACTAAGATACAAATCTAAATTAATTATTAGTGCTTCTGATACGTTATCTTCGAATTGTTACTAATTGCCAAATTAAAAATGTAAACAAAGAAATTACAATTCGTTTTTGAGTCTGACAACACTTCTATCGCTAGTGATGTTACAAAACTTACTAATTACTAACCACAAACAAATCTACTAAAGCTAAAATTATTTTCCACATTTGTCTGCTTCTTATTAATTTATGAAACTAAGAAGTTATAGTAATCGTAATTCTTCTAAATTTTAATTTCCTGTCATATTTCTAACTATAATATTATAATGTGATTGTTTTTTAGCTTTTCAGTTTGCGTGCACGCATGCTCAAACGATTAAGCCAATCATTCTTAAATTACTAAGGGCTTACATTTTGTAACGAAGCATTAGCATCCATCTCGAATAAAAGTACTATTCAATCAGTAAAGCCAGCGAAGGCGTGAGTAAAACCAACTTTGAATTATATTTCTATCTCGAAATCGTGTCGTTCGAGGTTAAAAATTTGTCTTCACTAAATGTAAGAGTTAGTTACTTAATAAAATGCACAATCAATGTTATTGAATTTAATTTCCAAGAGTAAGAAATACGATTAGTAAAATCGATTTCAAACGGTACTATTAGAATCGACTAAATAGATATTTAGTGTCTTTCTTGTCAACCCTGCAACGACGTATATTGACAAGCAAAGTGACAACCACGGCTGATAATCTTCATACAACGAAACGCTCGACGTAGCGCCATATTGTTTTAATGATGACTGACGTTTGTGGTCGTCTCTGATTGGCCGTCATAGGCGCTGGGAGGCCGCCATTTGTTTTTGATTCTTATGACGTATGTCTGACATTACTGCTGTGATATTATTGATCTTTATTGTTTATCCTGCCTGTCTGCTTTTCCTGTAATAATAAATCCTCAGTGTCTTTACTATTACTTTTGCTATTTGCAAAATGTATTACGAGTGCTCTGTTTATAAATTTTCGCGACAGGACGCTATTTGGCATCAATTCCCGTGTAATGGGAAAAGACTCGCTGTGTGGTTAAAGTGCCTAAACTAAACCGTGATGATCTGCAAGATTGCAATCGTTATCACCTGAACAACTTCCAAAGAAGTTCATTACGTCTAAATCTCGTCCAAGTCTCGGCAGTGCCTATCCTTTCCTGTTTACTGAAGATGAGATTTTGAGTGGAACAACAACTCGGCAGTATAAAAGGTAAATATTATGATAAATCATCAGCTATCATTACTGCTTGCTTTCATAATCTTACTTGAAACCAAAGTTTGTGAGGTATAGATAGATGGATGTTTGTTACTCAGATTATTTTAACATAATAGGCTACCTTTTATCCCAGGATTAAAACTGTTAATTAATTTTCATCATAAACGCAGGTAGCCGCTGGCGATGGCTAGTATGAAATATATGTTTTGCATACTAAATTGTTATTTAGTATGGTTGCTAAATTTTAATAGCGTCACCGTGGTAGGCCGAGATATATTGTGTCTTTAGTTTAATCGATACTTTTAAGATAAGTCAGTCAGTGAGTGGAGTGGACAAAATTAAGAAAACTTGACCCGTTATAATTCTTTAAAACTACTGGTCAGATTTGAATGAAATTTGAATTATACCGTGTCTTTACAAATGCCTTGCCCAGGTACTGAACATTTCAGTTTTCTAGTTTTCTCACAACGAAGTACACAGGGGGTCGAAAATGGCCTGAATTGCTTCGAGAAAAGGATGGTCCGTTGCTCGACTTGGTGGGGGCAATGCCGTGGCCCCCAGAATCAATCAGTAAAGCCCGAAAAACGGCATTGAGTAACACCACTTTGAATGAGTATTTCTATTACGAATTCGTGTTGGTCGAGGTTAAAAAATTGTCTTCACGAAATGTACGAGTTAGTTACTTTTGATAAAATGCACATCAATGTAATTCGAAATGTAATTTTCCACGAGTACAAATATGATTAGGAAAAGATCGAATTTCAGCAAAACGATACTATGGAGAATCGACTAAATAATATTTATTCTTTCGTTGGCAGTCTGATACGTAGTATCTCTAAGTAGTCTGTGGTGACAACAGTTTTCGAGGAAAAAGTCAGCCTGTTTTTTCATTGATAAACAGTTCCTTTTTCGAAAACATAAAAATAATGGTGGGCGCAATGCCTGTTAACTTAATACCAAAATTTTGCAACGGTACCATGGACAGTCACAATGGTACCGACGACAACGAAATTCAAGTGCACATCGGTAGTCGCGTGAAGTATAATGATGATTTTGGTACCGTAAAGTATATTGGTGAAGTGCAGGGGTATAAAGGTATTTGGTACGGTGTGGAGTGGGATGACCCAGTGAGGGGCAAACACGACGGTTCTGTGGACGACGTACAGTATTTCAAGACGTCGAAACCCGGAGCTGGGTCTTTCATTCGTCCAAACAAAATTGCTCCTTATAAAACTTGTACCGAAGCTATCAGGAAGTACTACGGAGACCGTGAGGTGAGTAAGAGCAACTGTGTAAACAAAAACGAACTTTTTAAATTGTTTTTTTAATTTCCATTGTTGGTGCACAAGCATTAGGTCATTCCACCTACATAAAGACTTGGCTGAATAAGTGTTGCGTGGGTAGTATGCTTGTTTTCAATGTGTCTCTGCATGTCAAGGCTGTTTTTTGCTTGTATTGATTGTTAATTTTACTAGATTGTCTTTAGAAATGCTACACAAAGTCTACAAAACAATTTAGGACTTTAACTGAGACATTCTTTATGCTTTAACTACAACAAAGAGAGAAAATGTACTTTATAAGCTTGATAATTTAGGTAACAAGACAAATAAAAGAGTCATGTCTGTTTTCTGGATTGTTCTTACCTGTAGGATACAAAATAGGCTCAAATTACTTAAAACATGCATTACTATTCAAGTAAATTAAAGAGTTGAAGTTTAACACCATTTGACACAATAAAAAAATAAGATGTTATCAAAACACTATCTTGTATTATAGAATGCCACTCAGTAATTCAGTATGTATTACTGGAAACTAGATTCAAGCCATTTTGTTGGTTGAAACTAGTTTTGAGTAACAATTGAGTCTTGGACTAAGACTCCACCTGGTGTTCCACCATGACTTCTTAAAGCCAGAGTAGTTCCCGTGAGGGAATGAGATAGAGCTATATAAGTCGTCTAGCGTCACCTCATTCCCTCACCGGAAATACGCTGGCTTTAAGATGTCATGGTGGGCCGAAAGATCTTCCCTCCATGTTAACATTTGTCCTTATCACACATCTGTCTCTGTCTTTGTCCCTTTCTGTCACTCAGAAACATCATTACCTTCTTTCCAGTTTATTCAAATGACTCAATATGATGAAGTGACAAGAAGGACCATAGACATTGATATACCGTAAGTTTTTTTTTTTGTAATATTCTTAATAATTTGTCTATTCCAGGATGAGACGGTGGCCGCTCACCGCAGGACGGTCATCAATGAGTGGAAGAGAGAGATGGGGGCTCCGTTCATTGAGATGGTTGGCTTTGAAAAGATTCATCAGAAACAGTAAGTGGATTTTTTTTTTTTTTAGAAGATCTGTCTCCTTGGGCCCCTAGTCAAAAGTGTGACTGCTGAGCGAAGAGTCCTGGGTTCAATTCCCATGTTGGGCAAAAAGTGCTTTTGGTTTTTTCTATTAGAATTTCTCAACAGCAGTCCGGAATTTGGAAGTTGGTGGTGTGATACCTCTGAAATCCCTGAAACCTATATTGTTCATTTTTTTTTTGCCAATTTTCAATCCCTAACAATTTTATCCAAAACTTCATGGAAATGAAGTTCCAGGTAGACACAAGTATTAAATCCACAGAAACTTAATTTGTGTGCATCAATATGAAGATATGATTGCATGTTATCATTTGCAATCAAGTGAATATGAATTAAAACAAGATAAGAATAAAAATCTTATAACAACTTTAGTTATATGTATTGGACACATAATATCAATATTTTTTAGGGTTCAGAACACAAAGGGTTAAACCCCTACACTATTACTATGACTCCATTGTCTGTCCGTCTCTCTGTTTGTTACCAGACTGTATCTCATGAACTGTGACTGTTAGATAGTAGAACAACAAGTGCCCAAAAACAGAATAAATTAAATATTTAAGTGAAAAACGCAAAAAAAAATGTTTTTTCTTTTGCCTTTTGCATATATTACACTTGGGTGGTTTCGTTATCAATTTTTAAAATAGTATTGATTGATTGTCATTTCGAACAAACACAATAATAACTTCATAAATCTTTATTTACACAATAACCACATATAAACTGTCAATAATGACAGAATAGTTTATTGAAATAATATCTACGGACACAATAAACAAGATAGTAAAGAACTGGCCAGCTGGTAGACTACAAGTATCAGTAACATAATAAGTCATATTAAATTGCATTTCAAGATTTCCTTTTTGGTGCGCTGTGTTTATAAAGTAACTATCTCAATAATGCTGGAATTAAACGGACCAGTTTTTGTAAAAATTGCAGTTTTAATAATTTAGTCCAGTCATAACAGATGGGTCATGGAAATAAAGAAAGAAAATAGGTTTATTTGGCAAGCCTGAAGCACACAATTACAATTAAAAATTACAAGAATACAATGAATGTAAGTAGGTACCGTGTGCCTCACGGCTGCGCCAAATAGGCTCAGTTCAGCATAAAGCCAGGCCACAGGGAGCCTGACGCTGGTTTTCAACTGAGCCTTGTGAAACGTCTCATGGGACTACTGAATAACCGGGACTCGGAAAGTAAAGGGCTATTGAAGGACAAACACCGTGGATTTTAATCAGTACAAGTCTGAGTCCCTCCTGCCCTGCGCTGTGTGGGATGACTCATTTAATGATTTTACAATGCTAAAAAAATTCATATCAAATGAGCTGATGAAGATCACAGAAGCGCGCTGGATGTCGTTTCCAACTAGTCTTATTGCAAATCTATGGGAGAGGGCCATCTTCAGAGGTGGATGTCCTACGGCTGATATAATAATGATTTTTTATCTTGGAATGGGAAATATTAAACAAATTCTAATCCACATACAATACGGCCTTCCCACATTTGCAAATGTATATAAGAGGTAATTAGAAGAAGGAGTAATTAGGAAAATGCGGCATGTCGTACTTCCCAAAATAAAAGGGTATTGGTACTGCATATTAGTAGCATGCAATATCTTTTTTTGGAGGCACAATGTGTCACATACCATTCGGTAGGGCGTGTGTGCATGACCCATGTCGCCCCTCAACTATCGGTTTAGTCAACCATTTCATTGTTTAGTAGCACATTCAAGGTCATTTGGTTGGGTAAGCTATGAAATAAAACTTTTGAGTCATTCACGAACTATCCGTCGAAACCATGAGCCAGGTCTTTGTCAACTATCTCAACCCGGTGATTATGAAATGGGTCTGTTCCTGGTTTCGCTACATCTAGTCATCAGCCAAGACGAGGACAGAAGCGAGATAACTCAGAAAAACTGGAACTCCTGTAACTGCACTGACGGAAACATTAAAAACTGTTTGCCTTGCGACTCCGACAAGATGGTGATCGAGGTGGAAGGTCTCGGCAGGGCCGACTAGCCCTGCTGATGCGTACCACCGCCATTGGGATAGCATAGCATATCCGTAATTTACAGGCAGCTTGTGGTGCCGTTGCCCCTGGTGGACCTCCAGGAGGTGGATTCCTCCTACCCCTAAAATCCCTACGTACTAACCGTCGTCATGAGTAGGTACAACACCGAAAAATAGTTATAGCGTAAGACAACACCATCGGCTACATTTTCCCTCCCTTCATAATGCCTCTACATTACAAAGGTTGCTTCTGTGTGTCATTTCCTTTCCAAATCTATAAGCTGTCGTGGCAGACTTTTTAGAAGACAATGGGTGGAGGTAGGCAGGGACCAGTGGTCCGCATTGATCCTGGATTGGAAGATTTTTAAGTCATGAAGAGAGACTTTTGTGCACAAAGCACAGGCTAACAGTAGTATTCCTAAACAAAAAAAATGCTAAAAACCTTTTCAAAAAATCTCCATCTTCTTTCCAGAAAATTCGATCGTCTGCTAGAAGTATGCGTGCACGACCAGAACATCGCGAAGCCCGGAGACGTGGCGGCGCTCTGCCCCGGCGTGCGCAGCCTGGACGTGTCTCGCAACCTGTTCTGTAACTGGCGCGAGATCATCCAGCTGTCTGCCCAGTTACCCGACCTTCGGGAGCTTGATGTTAAGTATGTGATGGATTGAGTTTTCCAGGTGTATGATAAGAATTTCAAGTTAAGCCGCACTTGCCGAGGTTGGTCTGTGGATGGGTGACCATATGTCATAGCGAGTTTCCTCCGTGTTGCTGAAAGTACGTAAAGCCGTTGGTTCCGGCTGTCATTTGTAGATCTATGACAATCGTTACTATTAGTCAGAAGCTCTAAACTGTGACAACCATTCTACCATGAGGTATCGTGTTACCCAGTAACTGGATTGTAGATCAGATAGGCAGTCGCTCCATGTAAAATACTGATATTCAGCTGCATCTGGTTCGACTGGAAGCCGACCACAATTTAGTTGGAAAAAGGGTAGCCAGATGATGATGATAATAATTTGGGCTGGAACTTGAAACATCATCATTTACCAAGTCTGGGTTGGGGCTACCAATTTTGGATCTGAATTTTAATACCATGGTTTTCAGACAGAATTTAAGGATTTTGAAATTGAGTTTCTAAAGATTTGAATTTGCTATGGTCTGTTTAAATATCAATGATTCTAGATTGGAAACATACCCTAATGTGAACATTCCAGTAATCGGTTGTTTTATTAAACCACCTTTAGGTGTGCTCTATAAAATTGTGGCGACACAAGGGACTTTTTTATCTACCGATCTGCACTGGGCCCGCGTCATAAATTACAGCGCCCTCTCTTTCACAGAGAGGAGGCCTGTGTCCCAGCAGTGGGAACATTTATAGGCTGATGATGATGATCATGAGGGGCCCTTCACTCTTTTTAATTAAATACGCAACTTATGTGTGTTGCACAAGTTCCCATAAATAAAAAAAAACTAATTAAACCTCTTCTTTCACAGCAAAAACCGCATGGCCATAGACATGCCAGAAGAAACACTGGCCCAACTCTCAATCAATTTCGCCAACCTTGAGAAACTAAACATTTCAGTTTGCGACTACGAATGGGCGGATATTCTCGCCCTCTCACATCTATGGCCGAAATTGAACGAAATGGTCGCAGCCTACAACAGAATTAAAAAAATAACACCACCATCAGTAACTTTGAGGACTTTAACGGTTTTAAAATTGGATGGAAATCCGTTGGATCGATGGTCGGAAATTATGAATCTTGGCAGTTTGAAAAACTTAAAGGTTCTAAGTTTGAATGACTGTCATTTTACTGAGATCAGGTTTAGTGAGAACCCTGAGGATAAGGTGGATGTGTTTAAGAAGTTGGAAGTTCTGTTTTTGAATAGGAACAGGATTAACAATGTGAGTATGGCAACATTTTTGATTTTTAGTGTTGCTAGTGTAAAATAAGTTTTTTCGAATTTCTGTTGTATCAAACTTTTATCTTTCAGTTGTTGTTTACAAAAAATATACAAGTGAAAATGAGAACCTCCTCAATTGTTACTATTAGTCAGAAGCTCTAAAGTCAGACAACCAGTCTTACCATGGTGTATCATTTTACCCAGTTACTGGGTTATGGAGGTCCGATAGCCAGTCGCTCCATGTTAAATACTGATATTCAGCTGCATCTGGTTCGACTGGAAGCCGACCCAAATATATTTGGGAAAAGGCAGACGCATAATACTTGATCCTGTATATTTCACATTTCAGTGGCGATCTCTAAGCGAACTGAACAAGCTACACGGCCTGAAGAAACTGTACTTCCTGAAAAACCCCGTACAAGAGAAGGAGGACTACGATACTGGATCACAACTTATTATTGCTAAGATTGGAACATTGCAGGTAAAGATTACCCTATTTTCCTACATTTAGTGAGCTTCCCCATAACGCGATTCGTGCAATTTGCAATTTCTACTAACTAAAAATGAAAATCGTCCTTGCTACTACAATATAGTAGCGTAGCATTAACATATAACAGTATAAAAAGTATCCTATGTCCGTCCCCTGGTTGGTCACTGGACTCACGAATTACCGTACCCCGAATCTTAAAGGGCTATTGAAGGACACCGTGGATTTTAGTCAGTATGAGTCTGATAGATAAAAAAATGTCCGTCTAAACCCCGTAGAACTAGGAGACGGACATTTTTTTTAACGTTCGTAATCGTTTTGAGAAGTCCACTTTTGAATTATTTTGAGAAGTCCAGGGAAGGTTTAAAAGGTGAGAAAAAGAGACGATACAAAGTTTGCCGGGTCGGCTAGTTTAGAATAAAAAACAACTATGAAAACCTATTCAATAGAATAGAATAGAATACACTTTATTATGCACACCATACAAATTACAGGTACAGAGTATTTATCTTATACATAGGGTGACACAATGGGCAGTCTTATCGCTAAAAGCGATTTTTTCAAGACAACCTTTGGATGAATTTGAAGTAAAAGGAGAAACAATACTGTAGGTAGTCTATGGTGTACTATTTACACATAAAATACATACATATATACAAACATTATAAATATATATAATACAATTATACAAAACATAATACATATAAAAATAACAAAGATAAAACAAAGAAACATTTTAGCTACATGTTTAACAAGATAAATAATGCTTTTTTACCAGATTTTTATGTAGACAAGGTTTGTGCGCGCCTTACTGACAAGGGCAAGGCATTCCATAACCGTACTGCTTCGACAGTAAATGATTTGTCGAAAAATCTGGAATCTTTGTTGGAAAATCTGAAATTCAAAATACCTTTGAGCGATTAGAAAGAAATCAATAAAATAACATGCAAGTCCATTCATGCATGGAGGGTTGCAACAGCTGACTGGGCGATAGTTCCCCTCCGTCCCGGTTGACTATACAGCCAGCTGACTCCTATGCACACCTTGATACCAGTCGCCAGCCAGCACCGATGTTGATAGGACCGTCTAGTATCGCTTTTATAGATTTCGGTTTTAGTGTCGATGTTTTAAAATGATGGTAAATAATACCGGTTTTAAGTAAGAATTGTAAAAATGGTAAATTAGCTGTTGCCCGCGACTTCGTCTGCGTGGCAAATATTCAAAATTTCAATTCTAAAAACAACCCCTTAAGGATTGAATTTCACTAAATCGATTACGTCCTAAAACCCCGTGCAAAATTTTAAACTCCTAGCACTTATAGTTTCTAGGATTACTTGATGAGTGAGTGACCTTTCGCGTTTTTACAATATATGCTACATCTTTTCATCGTAAGTTTGATGATATCGTCCATAAACACAAACAACAGGTGCTAATTTCAAATTCTGGATTTTTTATGACGTGTTCACTAAGACGAGATTTTGCGAAATTCGACCACAAAGGTGTTGTTTTGCGGGTCAACAGTTACCTTTTAATTGGCGTGGTAAAATCATCAAATTGTGAGTCCTTCCACCCAAGGCAGGACAGATGAGACTGTAAGACTTGTACTGACTAAAATCTACGGTGTCATTCAAATAGCCTTTAACGATCCGGGGTCACGGTACCTACTTAGTCCCACAACCCCGGGTCAACAGTAACCTTATATTATGAACTCTAAATTTAAATATTTTCCAGGAACTAAACGGCTCAACAATAACCAGGGAACTGCGACGCGGCGCGGAATATGACTACATGAAACGATATGGAGCGGAGTGGAAGTTGGCACAAAAGGATCCCGTCGCACAGAGAGCATTCAACGAGGAACACTGTCGATTCGCTGAGCTTGTTAACAGTAAGTAGCTATTTAATTTATACTAACCCTCTTTGATTTTGGTAAAAAAACCAACCACTTTCAAAAACAACAAAAAAATGAAAAATAAACTATCTTTTGGAAGTCGGTAGCTTTGTTTTCACCTGTTTCTCATTTTCTTTTCACTTGGTCGGTTTTTGTTATTCGTTCGCCTTGTTTCATTTGACGCGTTCGTGAAGATTATTACGAAAAAAGTTAAAAACTAATTCATTATTTAAATAATTTTGAAGTTCCTGAGGGATACTAATCGATTTTTACAAATTTTAAAGCTTTTTCGTTTCTCAATTTCAGAATACGGCATCCCAGAAGACAGTTTGCTAGAAAAACAACCGAAAAACATGACTCTCACATCACAACTGCTAGAAATAATACTCAAAGACGAAACCGGCAAACAATTCAAAAAGAAATTTCCGTCCTCCATGTTTGTGCAAAAGCTGGTCACACTGGCACAAAGATTGTTCCCCAAGGCTGTCCACACTGGCCCACCAACATTATATCTACTCGACGATCAGATGCAAGGAGCTGAAATATGCCTCGACAATGTCATGAAAGATCTCGCCTATTTCTCAATCAAAAATGGGGACACAATCCTCGTGAAATTCAGATAAATTCAATTTTTCCCCACTGGCAACACAAATCAAGATGGCCGTTGATTATAATTGGCGCGCATTTTAATGTATTTATTTATGAAAGTTATTGAGCTTTGTAAATAACGTTATCTCGAAATTGTACCTGTATTTATGGTGAATATTATTTTTTCTCAAAATAAATGTTCAATTATGTATTTTTATTTGAATGTTTTATTTATTTAGCTGAACAATCAAGAGAGCGGTAGATCCATAGTCATAGATTGGTCATAGAGAATTAAATTCTATAAAAAAACTTTAGTTCGGTGCCCTAACAACTATGTAGGGACAAATAAAATGAGAGACCAAATAAAAAAACTGTACGACTAAATGACAAGCAAAAGCAATAACAAATCTACACTAATATTATAAAGAGGATGTATTTTTTTGTGTGTGTGTGTATGTTTGTAATGAATAGACTCAAAAACGACTGGACCTGTTTCAAAAATTCTTTCACAAGTTGAAACCTGCATTGGTCCTATGTGACATAGACAATGAGGGGGTGGGGGGAGCGGGCGAAGTCGCGGGCAAAAGTTAATCTTACTATAATTTAACTACATAAAGAAAATTGCAAGGATATCGTAATTATAACGGAACAGATGTGACCTTTACAATCATAAGTGTGTGGAATTTTTCAAATACAGCTGTTGCCTTGGAGTAGAAAGCGTGATAATACATTAATAATTTATTAGTTTACATCGTATGGCGCTCGATAGTCGTGGCCGTTAATTAAATAAAGTGAATAAAATATGAAAATGATTTTGCTTGATAAAGATATACAAATTATAGTTTAAAGATAGATAAATTAAAATCATAATAAAATTTAAATTCCAAAACGAAAGTCTACAATTTTTTTTCTTATAATTTCGATAGTAGATATTATTCATAAAATAAAACAAATCAAAAATAGTTAAAATAGGCAACGAGAACAAACCAATCCATAACACTGGCCACATCGAACTCGATCGCTATTGGTAACCGAAGTGTCAACATAACTTTTTTGTTTACAAATGGCCACGGGTGACAAATTCAAATTTGAAACACGTATTTGTGATATGAGTAGTGATTTTTTATCGTTAATCTAGCTATAAGTCGTGTTAATTATGGGCAATTGTCTCAGAAGTGTTTTTCGACGGCGAAACCAGCGTCGGCAGATCGTATTAATACTAATTGGATTGGACAACGCGGGAAAAACAAAAACTGTGAATAATTTGGCCGGCGAAAAGGATGACAAGGTTTTGCCGACTGTGGGTTTTAAAGCTGTGAATTTAGTGCATAAAGATACACCTGTGACAATATACGATTTGGGAGGAGGCCCTCATTTTCGTCAGATATGGTCTCAGTACTATAGCGAAGTGCATGGAGTGATATTCGTCATCGATTCCAGCGATTTTTCACGGTTGGATGAATGCAAAGCCGTTCTTGAAGAGGTCTTATCGCACGACAAAATATCAGGTATGGTTTTATTAATATTTTGCAATCATCGTCATGGTAACACGGACCTGATTCACGTGTAGATTTCGTAATAATTTTCGTTCGGAAAATGCGTTTTCAAGCAAAGAAGAATTTTTACACGAAATGTTAAATTTTCTTGCGGCCAATAATTTAAAAGACAATTTATTTTCTTAGAAAGTCACATTTAGATTTACAAAAAATCGTTCAGTGAAAAAAAAACTGCCTCTAAGATTTTTTTTCAATCATTTGAAAGTTGTGGGCGAATCCGATTTTTATTTTTTCAGAGATAAGACTAGAGACCATTTCCACTATCAGAATATAATTATGCAGTTTTCATTGCCATCATAATAAAAAACCCACCAGTTTATGGTACTTACGTACTATGTGTAAAATCCTATGTACCTACAGTGTATTCGCGCTTATCAAAAGATCGCCATAAGAAATGTAAATACCTAGCGAACCACCTACCGACATTAATCCACACGCAACCACAGACGCAACTTCAATATTTAGTTCTAGGTCAAGTTAGTTCTTAAGTTTTCCAAGGCTTAGTTTAATGACCTATGTCTCAAGGATACTTAAATTCTTCTGCGAGAACTAACATTTCACCCTAAAGAATGTACTGCTTGTTTAACCATAGTTTGGGTTTGCGGACGGCGAGTAACGAGTAACTTGCTGTCTGATCAAGGATCAGGTGGCCTACCATGACGTCATAAAGCGTAAGTAGTTCCGCTCAGGGAACGAGATGGCGCTAGACGACTTGTGTAGCTCTGTTTCTTTCCCACAGCCTAAATACTCACACTTTAAGACGTCATGGTAGGCCACCAGGCCCGGATAAGGGGTAGGACGCGTCACTAGGAGTTCTCAGCAATCTGACGGGGCTGTAGTGTCAAATGCCTGCCAGAGTCGCGGGACGGTGTAGACAAGCTTATGAGACGAAAGCACTGGAAAACCGTTGGAACAGGGTGGAATTTTAGTCTGTTCCCAGACCTAGAGGACTCGATTGTTTTGTCATATTTTGGAGGCCTGGGGCATTTAAGGGTAATGGATCTCCAAACTGTCTTGATTGAATCTATATATACTGATAAAGCTGTAGATAGATAGATGATAAAAGATTTCTGTAGACTAGAGTTTGTTTGGTTGAACGCGCTAATCACAGGAACTGCTGGTTCGAATTTAAAATATATTTTTGTGTTGGATAGTCCATTTATCGTGGAAGGTATCTATATAACATCACGCTAAGACCAATAGGAGTCGAGCTGCGGGTTAAACCGTATGGATCAGCTAGTTATTACAAAAAACTCGGGTTCGGCCCTAGTAATTCAGGGCCATTACTATTTTGCCACCAAAACGGCTCAAAATGGTGAAGGATTATGAAAACCTAATAATATTGTAGAACCAAAAATTCGAAAACTTACAGATGTAACTTCTGGATTCTTTACGATGTTCTCCTTCAGCGAAGTCCAAGATAAACTTAGAAGTATAATAATACGTTGAAAAAGACACATTTTCCGAGGTTTAAACTCACATTCTCGTGCATGAAAGAAAATAGACACGACTTCTGGACGATCACTATCCAAAATTAGAACAAATAAAAACTAATCAATGAAGAATTTTCTCGATCAATACAAAATAGTTATCTAATAGTCTATGTAACACTAATAATGACGATAAAAGCACTTGCATTTTTAATTAAATCGCTTATCAGTAACATTTGAAATGGCGGGTAGTTGTGAACTGTTTATCGTGCTACTGAACCGTGACGGTTGCCGTGGTTAATATCGTAAATGTACGGTACTTGCTTGCTGAAGTATCTACCTACCACTTTTTCCATGTATCTAGATGTACCCATAGATTTGTATATGCGATTATGTATTACAAGGATTCTTTTTTGAAGAATTCTGAATCTAAGTAAGTCGTAGCAAAAGCACAATTGCTTTACGACAAAAAAAAAGTAACTATGGGATGTTTGGCCTCGCTAAACATAAAATAGTAACTAGGTAATGGATATTTGCCCTCCCTAAGAAACGATTAACTCTATATTTGACAAGATGACTGAAAAAATCGGATTAGTTTGTCTATTAGATATAGATTATCATAAAATATTTTACCCTTTGTTACGTAAGCCAAAATTGAAGATACGACGATTTTAAAATTCAGAATACATCTGGGTATAATTATTCATAGATAATGAAATCACAAGACCCCACTTCCGACTTCTTTACATTACTTCCTTGCATTTTACCTTTCCCAATATTTATGGATATTTTTGGTATAAATTATAAAAAATACTGAAAAAAAAAACACTATTGATGTTGCTCTAATACTTATTTCAAAGAAAACATTTTTCAGTAAGCGGATATTTCAATCATTTGTTTACCCTGGAAAGAGTCAAGGTCCTACTATAGTATTACGTCAGACCAGCGGCCAGTTAATGACTGAGTATTAGCTGACAACCAGCAATCAGTATGGACTCACCTTTTGATTTATTTATTAGATGAGCACTTTGTTCGGTGAATCACTGTTTTTAGTATAATTAAACAGCTTTACTTTGCCCCCCGAAAATAAGAAGTAGGTCGGTAGGATAACATTTTTTGTATATTCTGCCATCTTGCTGGAAAGACTTAGCCCCTTCGTACACCAGGCGACGCAAGTCTCCGATACCTTACGACTTTGACATCCATTGACGAGTGCGTGTTTACGAACCTCTATGGATTGTATTGCGATAGTGGCCTGGATACCGAAATCGTAAGGTATCGGAGACTTGCGTCGCCTTTTGTACGAAGGGCCTTACTTTGAAGCCTCCCGCATTTCCAAACGCCTGGGTCGCAGGACCGTCTGATAAGATAAGCGTTATTCTGACAGTCACATCCGCTCCACCCAGGGTAGGACACATTTGAAGATTTTAACATCCAAATACTTCTTGGGTTACCTGGGTCAATAGTTTCATAGCTATGTCTTCTTAATACTACTTCATTTTATGTCAAAATACAAACCAAACAAACTCTTTAGTTTCATGAAAAGATAGATAACCCGACTTCCTGGAGATAGTTACTTGAATTAATTTCATAGTAAATAATATTTCTCAATAATCTTTTATATAAAAATCAATTGCTGTTCGTTAGTCTCGCTAAAACTCGAGAACGGCTGGACCGATTTGACTGATTTTGGTTTTGAATTATTTTGGGAAGTCCAGGGAAGGTTTAAAAAGTAAAAAAAAAATATTCTGAGGCGGTACGAAGTTTGCCCGGTCAGTACCTAGTATAGAAATAAAACTTGTTGTAGGGTTTTGTTTTATTTATTTTATCGACTTTTGCTACCGAATTCTGAAAGATGAAAGACAATTTACATTGAAATTAATTCCAGTAAGTACGTACCTTTTTTTTTTAAGGTGGTACTTTTCAAATGAGTCCTCCCGCCCTGGGTGGGGCGGAAGGGACTGTCAGACTCTTACTGACTAAAATCCACCCGTGTTCCTTTGGATGCCCTTTACGTTCCGGGGCCGACGTGCCACCGACCCGGGCTTGGTCCTCGGTCGGACGGCGAGCTACCCATTACTCACCGTCCGCAAGCCCGCTCTGCCGCTGTGCCCTCTGCTGATCAGAGGGACACGCGTTGGAGCGTCCACACGACAGGCTATTCGCATACGGGCAAAGAGACCTCTTAGGCACACACGACAGTGCCTAAGGAAGAGTTTTTGCCCGCATCCCAGGGTGCACCGGCCCGAAAAACTGGTCTTCCCCCCGGACGTATCCGAGAGGGAACTCCAGTCCACGGGCGCACGTGAAGGTTTCCTGTCTTAGCACCCCAGTAAGTATGTATGTACCTAAAATAATAATTCAGATTTATCTCTCACAAGGAGACCAGCTTGACCAATCTTTGATAAAAGCTAAAATCGACAAAAAAAGAATTAAGACCTAATTAACTACTATACATTTAGGAAGGTCCTTGGCCTTACCTTGACGTGACTCAAGCTGTGTGGCATTATTTCGTATAAGAGTTTCTTTTATTTCTTTCTATAGACGATAAATTGTCGATTAATTTAGGCGGCAAGTAGGTTTGTAATATTTAATATTTAACGCCCCACAACAAGAGGTGGTAAAAGTTTAATGTGTCTTTCTGGGATTTTGTGGCATCGTAAATCATATTTGAATATATTTTTTTGTATTCGCACTTGTCCGTTTTTGGTTATAAGACATATTGGTTTCTTTCACCGTTTTGAGAGCAGTGGTGACGAAAGAAATTACACGAAGTATTGCGCCTGGCTAGGATCCACGACCTAAAACTCGCAAGACGGGACCGTTACCATGATATTGCAATTATTACTGTGTATGTTCCCCGATTTCTCGAAGACGCCTGGACCGATTAAAAAAGATTCCGACGAATTGAGAACCTCCTCCTTTTTTTGAAGTCGGTTAAAAATATTACTGTAAGGTTTTACTTCACCAGGTAAACCGGTGCTGGTGCTAGCCAACAAACAGGACAAGCATGGAGCCCTAGATGACATCGATGTGGTTGACAAACTTAACATAGAGCCCGTTGTCAATAAGTATGTACCTACACCTTACTTCATTGTAACGTCCAAACCTGTTGTAACAACTAAGATAGCATTCGTTGCATTATGTAGTTTCTATACCTGTTACGAGTATGCAAAGGAGTTCCTAAAATTACACCTATATTTCGTCAGTTATTTCGTAGTCCCATGTCATAGGGGGGACTTTTCAAATACCATCTTTTGAGCCCAAATCTAGAATGTGAGGCTGCTACTGATAAATTCTAGGTAAATCCAATATATTTCTCTCTGCAAGAATCGATCTCAAGAACTGTACACGGACCTTGTGTATCACCTTCATCGAGGAATTCCACTTAGGGCACCTGGCACCTGCGAAACATTTTGACAAGAGCCTTATGTCGAATAGATAAGGTACCAGTAGCTCAGGTGCCATTTTCAGCGGGTGCCCTAAGTGGAATACCTCCCTTCATCTTCCTGTTCATATCTCACTATACTCGTGGTCGGCTAAAACGTTTTCTTATCCCTTCTTCCCTGTCAGACGTCATGCATCCTAAAGGCACACCTTTTTTATTTCTCACACAATCCATGCATCTTTTAATTCTACTTTTTCATTTCCATCTATCATGACTCTCCCTCCTGATCACATGTCCTCATCAAGACAGATTTCTAGCAAATGCAACTAATATACGTTACAAATTATAATTTCCATCAGTTCGTTACTAATATTCTTTTGCCCTCATTCCACAGGTATCGTTGCCCAACCCTAGTAGAATCTTACAGTGCATTCGGAGACAATTCAAATTCCAAAAAGCCGAAACTGGATCCCGGACTCCGTAAAGGCTACCAGTGGCTCCTAAATTACATCGTTCGACGCTACGGAGACATCAACTTACGTGTCCAAACAGACATACACGCAGACTTGGAACGACGCAAACGAATGCTGAACAAAGCATCGAACACCAACTCCCAGACTTTTACAGGAGTGAGTGACGATATAGCGACACAAACAGGGTTTGAAAACCCCAATTATGATCTAGAAAAATCGGTTAAACTTGATGAAGAAGATGCTCATAAGGGACTGATTATTGTGAAGCCTATAAAACATAATCCAAACAGTATCGATTCGACTATAACGATCGAGAGTGTTGAAGAATCGGATATAACTCCTGATGTGAAGCCAAAACTATCACCTCTGTTCGGCAGGGCTAGTAACTCGACCGTTGAAACTGTTAGAATAGAGTTGGAACCGAGGAGCGAATATAGAAAATTGTCGCCGATTGTCAGGAACAAAACTGATAAGAATCAGCATATTGATTTTATGAATAGACCCCATTCTAGTCCTTCTGTGAAGAGGAAGATTAAGGTAAGGAATTTTGGTTAGCCAAGTAGTATTTCAGGCATATGGAGACGGATCACCGTCAGGTGATCCGTCTCCGTCATCAGGGGGTAAGGGGTAAGGGGTCCCTGCCATCCATTTATGCATTTCACAATACATATACCTATGTCTTATAATCTGAGATCTCTACCGCATATTTGTGCAAGTGGCTAAGCGACGCTGAAAACTTTTCCAATATTAATAGTTCTTCAATATTGGGCTTTAAGTCTCGGCTGTTATTTATAGGTTTAGACAGAGCAACTGTGGCTCTATGAAAAATCTGTAGCTGTAACCCTGTATCCACTTGTGTTTAGTTTAAGTTCGGAAGACGGGAAAGCTAAGCAGATTATCTTATCCATGATTTTGATCCCTGCCTGCCGGGGTAGCGGAACTCAAAAATGGCCGTGACCCCGGAATGTTAACGGCTATTGAAGGACACCGTGGTTTTTAGTCAGTACTAGTCTAACAGTGCCTCCCGCTCTGCCCTGTGTGGAGGACATTTGACCACGCTAAGTAAATGACTGATCCCTAACATAGATTCTTCCGTCCCTAATCCATTTTCCGCACACCCAGGTGGAACCTACAAGCAAGAACACAACATTCCAAGACGAGGATCTGAAACCAGATGGAGACATCACCGTCACGATCGGAGACCGCAACCGATCCTGGGAGGGCTTGGAGAAGAAGCACAAGACCCAGCTCAATGATGCTGAGCTCTCGCAGATGCATCGGGAAATTGTGCTTAATGACAGAGGTAGGTTTTTCTGTATCCAGGGCGCGTATTTACACATTTTTATAGCCCACCGGATTAGCAAGCTGAAGTGGCAATGGGCAGGCCATATTGCTCGCAGAGCGGATGGCAGATGGGGTCGAAAAGTGCTAGAGTGGAGACCACGGACTAGCAAGCGCAGCGTAGGACGTCCACCAACAAGGTGGACAGACGAACTTATGAAGGTCGCCGGAAGACGCTGGATGCAGGTCGCTTCCAACCGGTACATGTGGAGATCAAAAGGGGAGGCCTATGTTCAGCAGTGGACGTCCTATGGCTGAGATGATGATGATGATGATTTACAAAGACTATACTATTTTAGTCACGAGTCGGACTCTAATCGAGGGCATGACATTAAACAGGGCTGACAGATTAGGGTGGTTTAACGCCAGAAATTAATATTCTGTTTCAATCCAAATCTAGATAGGTACGTTTTCTTTGGCGTTTGATTGGTCATCTTTAAGGCTCAGATAGCAAATTCGGTCGTTGTTTGATTATAGACAAAAACACATCCGAGATAGCGTTCCAGCGTTAGTCGAAATCCGTTTGCTCTCCCAAGAATGGATGACAACCACTCAGGATTTCCACCTCGACAAAAGTATTATTTTTTCGTCCTTAAATACGGTAATATCTGATCAAATCGGTTGCTTGCAACCACTATGTTTAAGGATATTACTTACAAAATAGCTGCATTTCTTCCGTGAATAAAATTCGGCAATGCTGAACGCAGAACGTTGTATATATCCTCCAGAAATATTTTGCTTCATCATTTTTCCAATAGCCTTGATCTCTGTTGCTAAGCCAATTGTTTTTGGATGTGGTACTGACATTGGCTAGGCTTATATGGGCATTCTTTCACTACCACATCAAAAGTCTTGCTTTTTATAACCGGTTCCTTAAACCAAGGTTTTCATTCACAGACTACACAAGCAAGACAGCATATTCAGAGGTAACCCTGCAGCCAGCCACCCTGCCACTAAGCGCTAGACCTGCATCCGCCTCGCAGCTGGTGCGGCGGCAGCTGGAGCTGTCCGGACAACACAAGCGACGCCTCAGTCTGAGATGTAAGTAGACCAACTCCAGGTCACAGCAGTACCCTGCAGCCAGCCACCTAAACTTTGCAGATTTGCCCTTGTGGGTTGCGTTGTGATAAGATGGATCGTGCTCGAAGAACATACCTTTTCCTAATTTGTCTTTTACATACATTTAGGAAAAGGGTTTAGAGGTTCCGCCTTGGAGTCTGCCAAAGGGCAATGAAACGCAGTATTCTGGGCATCAAACGACAGAACAGAGTTCGCAACACCACGCTGCGTTCCAAAACGGGCATCCTAGACGTCGGCAAGAAGGCTGCCAAGCTGAAGTGGGACTGGGCGGGTCACGTCAGCCGCATGAATGCTGACCGCTGTGCAAAGGCCGCCTCACAGTGGGTGCCTGGAGATGGACGGCGCGGCCGAGGCCTACCCAGAAAGAGGTGGAGAGACGAGTTGGACTCGTGCCGTGAGGGCTGGTTCCAAGTGGCGATCGACAAGGACACATGGAAAGACTTGGGGGAGGCCTTTGCCCAGCAGTGGGACAGTGTAGGCTGAACAAAAAAAAATGTCTTTTACGCCACCCATCGTGTTATCGGCGCTCCACCTAGTCTTGCCAAAATTTTGAATATATCTACCAACACTATACCCCCTTGGTGAAGTACAGCTTAGGCAGTAAGCTAGGCATCATCTGCCTAACCTTTTCCCAACTCTATTGGGGTCGGCTTTCTAGATGCAGCTGAAAATACCTATTGGACCTCCACAACCCAGTACCTGGGCAATACGATATACCATGGTAAGACTGATTGTCAGATTATAGAGCTTCTGAGTAATAGTAACGACTGCCAAAGATCTACAAATGACAGCCGGGACCAACGGCTTTACGTACTTTCCGAGGCACGGAGGAAACTCGCTATGACAAATAGTCACCCATCCACAGACCGACCTCGACAAGTACCGCTTAACCCGGAAGATCGGCCTGTGCGGCTATAATTATTTAGCCACGAGCTCCTCTTCATTATTCTGGGGTTTAATTGTGCCAAGATTCTCCAGTCATAACTAAACAGCCCTCCATTCCAGACATGCAACGCAACAAGACAAGTCCGGAGCGCGTGTCCATGTTGATCTACGAGCCTTCGAAGGCGCCGCAGAGACACCTCGACAAGGGAGACTTTGAGCATTCAGCTACCATCAACTGATCGCGGTAAGTACAATATTTCAGGCTTTTTAATCAAAACCTCGGAATTTTGAGAACACCTTGAACAGAAAAAAAATTAAACGTTGAAAAGATGGGTTTTTTTGGTAATTTTTTTTTTACCCGACTGAGCGACGCAAAGGAGGGTTATGCGTTTATCAGTCTATATATGTATGTGTGTTTGCTTCTATGTGGCGTTCTAAAGACCAAACGTGTAGGCCGATTTTGATAATTCTTACGACAATCGATTCGTGTTAACCTAGCGAGTGTCACTAAAGACATGACAGTAATCAAAATTCACCAGTCGTTACCTTATGGGAAATGCTCCAACAGGCCCGCGAAATTCAAAAATTTCTTGCGTTTTTTGCAATTCGCAGACTATTGCTAGGTTTTTTGTTGATTAAAATATCATTCGCGGTTGTAAGACGTATGTAGTTACAGAATAATAATCATCAAAATCACCAATACAACCTTCCAAGTTCATAAAAGACAAACAACAGAAAAAGTCATTTCTTGGGTTTTATGAACTGCTGGTTGGAGCATTCACCTTAAGTAAAAACTACAAAGAAAGGAATAAGCCCAGTAGTTTAGAATTCACTCATTCACACTCACAGTCGGGGCCCATTCAAATTATACCAATCAAATCTTCTCAAGGGGCCCCGACTGTGAGTGTGAATGAGTGAACTCTAAACTACTGAGGGCTTGTTTCTTTCTTTTTAGTCTTACTCAAGTTATTTTTTTCACTTATTTTTAAAATTAGTTTTTATGCAGTCGGGTTTTTTGTTTTTCTTAAAAAAAATTTTTTGGCAACAAAATGTGGAAAAGAAATTCCAAAAAGCATTTTTGGATCAAAACGGATGTTTAAACTTATCATGTTACTATTTGATTGTTACAGGTATACAAAATGTGAAACCGAAAACACATACATCATAGTACAATATATTTAGTCATCTATAAAATATTTAGTAGTTTTATAATAAGCAAATAATATAATAATTATATAAACACAGGGTATAGATTATATAGCAAGGTGCTCCGGTTTTAAAACTTTTCTGAGCGAAACACCCCATTAGTTAAAATAAAAAAAACCCTTTAAATGTCCTATATTGTATTGAATTTACATGAAAGGCAAAAATTATCATACATGTATCTACAGACGACAGCAAGTCAACCTATCCGAATCTGTCAAATTTTATCAATCGAACATTAACCATCTGTGACAAGGTTGAAAATCTATAAAAGAAATCTGACAGATTGAGGTAGGTTTATGTCTGTACGTATGATGCTAGCATAGGAAATATACTAAGTCCTTATGCGGCTATCCCTATGCATACGGATAGACTATAGAATTTAATGGAATTTAACGTACGAAATGAATATTGTATATCATTCTATGAAATGAGATACAATATTCATTTAACAATTGCATTTTTTTCATTTTTCTCGGACCAGTTTTCTTTGACGGCCGGTTCCGATTAGACGTCTTTAAGACTCGAAGGAATTATTTGATTGTTGATTGATTACACACAGAATAAGATAGATTATTACTGCATAAATCTGTTCAGCCATTTTGTGAGGGTACCTAATATAGTTATACGGTTAAACAATTGGAAATACTTTATAATATTAATACGAAATTATAAACTCGTGTTGTATTTTAATTTAAAATGCCACTTACCGGATATCTTCCGTGATTATATATTTGTTTGAGTTCCCGATATTTCGACGCTGTTGCAAGCGCCATGATCGCGGGTTGACTGGAGAATGCGGGTAGATGAAAATAAATTGTTAGGAGAAGACAAATCTGTTTACCCTCTTTCTTTGTCTATTTCTTTTTTACGTGCACTACTGGAACTAAGGACACTAAAGCCCATAAAGGGCCCATATTACAGAACACACCTCAAAACTCAAGTGTTACAACTAGTTTCAAGGCATTTGATTGGTTGAAACTAGTTTGAGGGTAGATAGATTTGTTAAGGAAGATTTTCCGTAAGTGACATTTTAAATTAAGAAATAAACCGTGATGCTTAAAATATTATTTATAGTGTACTCTATATACAGGGTGTTTCTTTTAAATTGGCCAAAAGGGAGAAATCTGCATCCATAAGAGATACAGGAAAACTTTCTTAGGAACCTTTAGCTCTTTTTTGATATTGATAATTTTGGCGTTTTTAATGTTTTTGTCAAGTGTGAGCTGTCCACAGAAATGAGTGAAATCGACCAAATTTTTTTTTAATGCTGTTCGACTCTGTTTCATATAAGGATGCAGATTTCTCCCTTTTGGCCCGTTGAAAAGAAACACTCTGTATACTTAACATGATTGTATTTTATATTTTCATTTCAATTGGATAATATGTCATGGAAGAAAAAAACTGAATGATTATAATAAAAATTAAAAGTAGGAACTGATTTAATTATTATGAATGGTTTTCCACGTGTTAGAAGATTTATATGTATACTTACAAAAGATCTTTTTCACTCTGACCACGAAAAAAACAGGGAAAATGCTATCATTCTGTATTATAAAAAAAAATACGATTTATGTTTGACATTTATGTGACTCCAGAAAAATAGGCATTTAAAGGGTTTGGGCAATTTATACAACATAATGTTATTTGTATAAATGAGCCGAATAAATAATATAATTATATAGAGTAAATATATATGTTTAGATATAGATAAAAGCAAAAATATATCGTAATATAATAATAATAATTTAGTTTTGTATTTTGTGTACTGCAAGATAATATTGATAATAAAAATTATGTTATGTAATTTGGAGTTTTATTTCTCATTTTACTTTTTAGAAAATTAAGCCTCATTTAGACGATGCAAGATTGGCTACATTGCGGACTATAAATGCATTGCATAAATTCAATTGATTATACAAAACCGCAATGTAGTGAAACTTGCACAAAAAGATAAACGTCTGTTGAACGCTTGTCTACAAAAAGTGTAACTGCAAAATGACCCTTATATCAACATGAAATATCATTTTGACGTTGACAGTTTTCTTAGACAAAGTGTTTAACAGATGTTTATAATTCTTGTGGTAAGACGGGCATTGTTTAAATGGAGATTTACGCAGACGGAGGAGCACGAATGTCACAGTTAAAAATTTTGATTCAGTCATTCTGAAAAATATCGTGACTGGGTAGATGGCGGTGATTTTACGTTCAAGCACCGTAAGTTTAACAAGAGGTCTCAGATAACTGGAAAACGATAAACGAAAGGGCTCTGTAAACTTTAATAGATTTTCAACTTTATACTCTTGTGTATAAAGTTGAAAATCTATTAAATATTACAGAGCATTTTTGTGTGTTCGTGTCGTGTAGTCTTTAATAGATGTTCATCTTTATACCTTAAATGATAATATGCAGTTAAAAATCTACCGAAGACTACAGAGCGCTTAGCTACGTTTGTAACTTTTTTTATTTAATTAGTTGACAACATTCTGTTACGCATATAGTCTGTTGCTGTTTAAAAAAGCTAAGAGTAAAAAGAAAAATACTTAAAAAGTGTACAATTGTTTATTTCCATAATAATGCATATAATCATTATTTTTAATAAATATTTAGATGTTTATGTTATGGCAGTGTGTTGTGGTAACATTTTTAGTTCTTATTCATTAAACTTACAATACTCGCTAGAACCCGCGACTTCGCTTGTGTTTCTAAACATTGCACAAAAAAGGAAGACGAATTTATATAAATTATAAAGTTAATAAATATAAGAAGTGTACTTGATTTCTTTTTAAATTTACAATTTAAATAAATATTAGTATACCAAAATTTACACACATTGATTGAAATATTTACATTTATAATATTATTTGAAATAAATCGATAATAGTACCAACTTATTTAAATTCGAAATATTATCTACCATTTTACGCTAAACACATAAATAAGTATAAAAATTTAACTAGTAGCGACATTTTCTAATATGTAATACAAAATATAATTGCCAAAGGAAAATTAAAATAGAATCTTTTACATACAACATTTACGTTTTATTACAGTTTTTGAAATAGCAGTGATAATAATAGTCTTAAAGATCCTTATAAACATCTGTTGATCGCTTGTCTAAAAAAAGTGTTATTGCAAAACGACCCTTATATCAACGTGAAATGTCGCTTTGACGTTGACAGACTTTGTTCAACAGATGTTTATCTTTCTTGAGGTTCACACGGCTACACATCAAGCTATACAAAACCAGTTTGTCTTGGTCTCGCTTCGTACGATTTTTATACGCAATGAACGGTCAGCTAATACTGGTTTTGCATAGCTTGATATGTAGCGAGTGAGAGCGAGAGTATGTCGAGTGGCGACCACGGACCGGAAAACGCAGCGTAGGTAGGCCTCCCACTAGGTGGACCGACGACATCGTGAGAGTCGCGGGCAACCGATGGATGCAAGTGGCGAATTGTCGTTCGGCGTGGCGGTCTAAGGGGGAGGCCTATGTTCAGCAGTGGACGTCTTCCGGCTGATGATGATGATGATATGTAGCCGTGTGTACATACTACGTTACGTTTTTGGCCCTACATCGTACGTGAAGTATTAAGACGTAAATTTTATGGAAAACCTTAAGTGCCTCTAGTGTGCGATGGAGGAACCCCCGTTTACTTTACGTCCCTAAAACGTGAAATCTCGGGATACGGGCATGCCTGGATCGCGGCGGTAAGACTCCTCTTTGAGGAGTCGCTGGATAGGCGTCACGGCGTCCTGACCTACCGCTTGACGCAGGTCCTCACCGGACACGAATGTTTCGGGAGGTACCTGTGTCTAATGAGGAAGGAGGAAACGCCTGGGTGTCACTACTGCGAGGATCGCCCGGAGGACACGGTGGAGCATACGGTGCAGGATTGCCACGTTTGGGTAAAGCTATTAATTCCATTTTTTTTCAGCTATTATTTTAGTATCACTGTATTTTATTATTTAAAAAAACATGCTTCTATGACGGTAGACTAGATATCATTATTTTTTTTTAACATGAGTTGCATTGCATAAACAAAATACGTGAAAATAAATTTGTCTAAACACAGGAATATTAAATAATTGTACTAAAATATAATAGAATGATGCTCGTTTTCAGTAACACGGTCATTCACGCTGAAAAATATGCCAAAATAAAGCCGTGCCGGTGAATTTTTAACTCTTGGATCAATGCCTAAAGTAGAAAATCACAACAAAATAAAAATCTTTAGGTGTCACCTAATGTTGACGATCATTAGGTGTTATTGTGTGTTTTGGTTCATTCCTCGCACGGAACAAATATCTGTATGACCTACAAGTAGTTGTTCCGGGTCTGGCTGTTTGTGTATGTGAGTTTCTATGTATGTAAAAACACCCGCGACACAGGAGTAATTACTAGTCCGGGGCAACTTTCAAAAAAAAAGTATGTTACTGGAAACGGACATATTTGTCGCGTATAAGGTACATAATTATATGTCTTATAAATGCGAAAAAGCCTAAAAAAATCTAAATATTATTTCGCGATAATCGGGTCACACTACTTACAATGATTCTATATTGAGATCACTAAAAAATCTATGTACTTATACTAATAAATGCTATTTATTTATTTATGTATGTACAGATTTACATAAGAGAGCCTCTGTTACGAGTTTCAAGACATACTTGTATCAAAAATCACTAAACGCGTTTAGCACTAATCTTCATTCAATTTGACAGAATCTGAATGATATTTTGAAGGTATTTCGAAAATTTTGGTCAGTTTAACGTCCGCCATTTTATTTTAACGGCTAAATTTAAAAGTTGCCATCAATAAAAACAAGTTAAGTCTCAAAATATTATCCCACGATTCGATATTTTGTCTTGTTTTCTTTCTTTCTTCTATTCCAGACTATAACCTATCTGAGAGCCGATAAAGATCAAACTTTCGCATGACGCTTTAGAATATTTTGTTTTGAATAATATTTGTTTATTATCAGTTATTAACGAATATAAGTTGTATGCATGGCTACCATTAAAATTGCGAATGTTAAACGGGCCAAATGTCCCGAAATCCTAAATGATGTGCTAATCGTTTAGTGATTTACAATGCAAACTAGCATAAGAATAAAATATTACTAAATAAATAGATAAAAAATTGTTACAACGAGCGTTAAGTGAGAAAAATACTCTAAAAAACATCTAAATATAATAAAAGTCAGACTCATTTGAGCAAGACGTAGATTTGCAATAAACAAACAATTTTACAAAACAGTCTTTAATTTTGACACAAGTAAAGATATAAAAAAACTTTTCGATATATTTTTTTATATGTAGTTATATTTTTATACATAGTGGTGCCTACTTTTAATCATATTTTACTAAGGATTTTGTCAAAATGGTACGGACAATTACGGATCATTTCATGGTTGGCGCTGCGCATTATGTGTTTGATTTTTCTGTGACCTACAGGTGATTCCGGTGTCCAGTGAGTCCGGGTCAGGTCAGGCTGTTTCTGAATGAGTTTTTATGATTGTGAACAATGATATTATAAATGAATAGATACGTTACCTACACGACATTATATCTTCAAAAACGGCACACTAACGCACACATGAATAACTAAATATTGCAATAGCACACTACATCACGATTAGTCGCTAAAATAGGATGGCATCGCAAGTGAAAAAGAGACAAATATAGTCAAAGTTTGTCAATTGACCACATTTGAGCGCGTACAACGTATATACACCTTTTTACATCAACGCTTCCACGATACGTACTTACATTTGTAGTGAGGCATAAGATAAAAAAAAAATAGCTTTTTTCTTTAGTATTTGTATGAAGTTGTCCGCATTTGTCCGTACCGGTTTAACAGAACCTTAAAAGGATCAATTTTTAATATACACAATTATAAAATTTTCGTTTTAAATACTAAATAATTTCGTTCGTTATAATTTTTTGTGACATTTTTCAATTTGACTATTTTGTCTTGCATCGAGACCAAGGAAATTCGGAAAGCAAGAAACACCTTTGGAAAATATCGATTTTAATATTTGGAAGAAGAAAGACAATTGTAATGAGAATAAAATAACTTAAATATGTAACTACCCACAAACATTGAGCTACTATTACTACGTCAGACGACACCACGTATCACCACTGTGTCCCATCCAGGATGAGTGAGCGCGCACAAGTTCATTCAGTTGTTTGACAGCTCTGTGTCGTGCTCTAGACGCGCGCACTCATCCTGGATGGGACACAGTGGTGATGCGTGGTGTCGTCTCTATAGGTAGTAATAATAGCTCAATGCCCACAAAAAGTAACTTTTATTTTTTTAACCAATTTATATTTTTGTCAGTCTGGCATTCTCTAAAGATCGTTAGTAAGAAGTAATTTACTTGTTACTTCAAGTAAAAGGAATGTAATTTTTATGAAACGCAGCTTACCATGACGTCATAAAGCAAGAGTAATTCCACTGTGGGAAAGAAACAGACCTATACAAGTCGTCTAGCTCCATCTCGTTTCCACACTGGCCACCTGTCCTTATTCATAATGTTTATTGGATAGTAAATATTGTACCTTTTTAATATTTATGGCACAATATCATGGCGAGTTTAATTGTTATTTAGTTCAGTTTATTTCTATTGAAAATAATTGAAATATATGTAGAATTTAATACATAGTATTGCACCCCTTATAAGAACACTAATAACCCGTATCTGTTTGCAATATTTGAAAAGAATTTCGCTTGCTTCTTTAGATTTGCATTTCTTGAGAAATAATTCATTAATGACATTATTTTATTTATAGTTACTTAATAAATTATTCTTTTCGTAGTTTTTACAACAAAAAAAAAGGTGAAAATGTTTTAAAAATGATTTTTCATTTACATAAAAAAAATATATGTTCGCATAAGACCACTATCTATCCTGACGGTAAGCTATGATGTGGTTGACATTGAAGCACGCTAGCCTAGAAGTCACTTATTCACTCTTGACTTGAAGATCGAAGACCACATCATTAGCTATTCTGAAGAACAACGTTGTTATAATCTGTACTAATTTTATAAAGCTGAAGAGTTTGTTTGTTTGTTTGAACGCGCTAATCTCAAGAAATACTGGTTCGATTTGAAAAAATATTTTTCATTTCTCATACTCGGAAAGTAGTGTTTGTTTGATCAGAGTAGCGGGTCGAAAACGATGCTTCCCTCCCTTGGGCGAGAAAGACTCATAGTAATTGCTTCCCTCCCTAGGGCGGGAATGAATTTTAAAAATAGAACTAAAATTGGTTATTTAGTCGGCTATAATTTTCTATATTAATAATTTCGTGCAGGGCTACGGTAGACTCGATCGAAAGCTAACCAGAATAATAAAACATTAAAAAATAAAGATTTCGAGTCGACAACATATATCCGCAAAATTCGGATAGTCGAGTATTTTGTAAATTTCTAATGATTTTCTGACCAGACAGATCGCAGCCGCCATTTTTGACATCGGTTATCATGTTGAGAAGTTTTTATTTTTTTCTTTATTTTCGGCCAGTGTCATGTGGTGTATTATGTAGTTACTAAACCTCCTTAGAAAAACCTATAAACTTATGAGTTACCGTGACACCTACATTTAGTACCTAGATGTGTATTATGTATGACACACGTTTCACCCGAGCGAAGCCGGGTTTTCACATCGGTTTTACATAATTAAGAAAAATCTTGATTAAAAAAAAATGCTGCGGTCTTGTGAGTGTATACGGCCAATGTGAATTAAAAAAAATAGATACCTATTAAAGTGGGATGGCCCGCGGCGGTGACGCGGACGGACGGTGTGTTCCATATTTGAAATTTAAATTAAAAAAGACTATTTTTTACTTTCCTTATATTTGAAATGAAAAGTAGAGTGTTTAACACGGGTGAAAGTCATCAATTCCCACTCGGACTATAGCCGCCCTCGCTTCGCTCGTGCGTCTAAATATCTCGTATGGGAATTGATTTCTTTCCACCCTTGTATAACAATCTACTATTTCTTTGGGCAGTCTATTTATCGAGGAAGGCTATAGGCTATGCAACGTCACACTACGGCCAATAGGAGACGAGCAACGAGAGTGAAACTACAGGGTACGGCTGGTATTTTATATAATGTTTATAAGAAGTGCAATACCTTTTAAAAATGAGGTCAACTCATATGAGATTCCTAATTAGAGGAATAAAAAAAATTGACGGAAAAAATCTAAGATACATAATTATGCCCTTTTTTATTCACACTAAGCAACACCTAAAAGAATGCCTACCGTTGAAATTTGAACCCTCAGCGCTAAACCAAAGGTTCAAAGTCCAACAGTGAGCTGGTTTAGGCATTAGTTTTAGTTGTCGCTTAGTTTTTGTGAAAATGGGCATAAGTAATGGCAATCTCAAGGATTTTTTAAGATACTATACATTATTTTATAGTCACTTATAAAATTATTAGCTAGTTAACTTTTTATATTTTGTTTTTACTATAGTACAATTATTGGGTCGCTATATTCCATTTTTGGATTGAGAAAAACATAAGAAAAATGACTCCAAAATGCTTCATAGATCACTTATTTTTGGATACCTAAATAAATATTATTTTATTTTAATCATAAAGTTACGTTTTATTTTGTCACAACGGGATAAAAATAAATAATTTAAATAGTTTTTACACTACAGACTCAAATAAAACATTAATGGACATGAAAAAAAAAATCATTGAGACGAAATTTTACCCAAAAAAAAAACAGAACACAATACGTTTGAGATTATTTCTCATAACTTTCATTTGGTACCCTATTATGGATCTATGTAGAGAATCAACCATCAGATCTAATTTCAAGATATAAATATACCTCCCACAATAACAGCACTATAGCGAAAAACCAATTTAAAACTATCAAAACCAACTACCCTAATCATAATAATCACAAAACAATAACTTTACCTAGAACTCTGTCTAATTGAGTCATCGTCAGCAAAACTGGCTCGATTCCTCCTCTCACACCTTTTCTGATGCTGCCTTATAAAAGCACTGAGCCTGTTCAGCAGGAACTGCTTATCATGACCTTCAAGCACCAGCTGGTTCTTTAAAACCGTCACCATATGCCTGTTGGCAGCAGCAACGGCCCAGTAATAGTACAAAAAGAATAGTAAAACAGCAAATGCTGGTACGGCAAACGCAGAAGTTCCCAGTCTAAATATAAATTCTCTTATCAGGAATGGGAATCCGTCAAAAGTTTCAACAACAAATTCCCATACGTTATTATAGCCTCGATATGGACCACAGTTTATCGATGGGTATACTTCCGCTACGGAATAAGCTACTGGAGTAATTGAGGCTATGAAACCTAAAAGCAAGACGGACATAAACAAGGATTTTGATTTCGAAGCTTTATAAACAACAGGAGATGGCGTGCAATTTGTTAAGCAAGTAAACTTTTTTACATAAAATATTAAAAAGTAAAATATAGTCCCAATTATGGGAAGAAACGGGCAAAAGAATGATCCCATCCAAATTATAGTCTGCGTGTAGACTATATCCAAGACATGTTTTGGCAAATAAAAGTCTTGTTCCCCGATAATTTTTAAGCATCTACTATTTGTATGCCTCGCTAGAAATGCTCTGGGTAAGTTAATGAAAAATGTCGTCACAAACTGAACTGCAAAATCAGTTAGGATAAGCTTATATAATTGTTGGCCTACATAAGTCTCCCAGCAATCTAATTTCGATGGTGTTTCATCATTCGCATTATCTATAGAGCAGACAGAACCGTTATCCCTAACATATGTATACATTTGACTTAGCAAAACAGCTAAAGAAGACAGTCGGAGCAAAACTGTTCTAAGGAGAGTAATTATTAAAATTTGAGCCGGAGTATAACTCTCAAAAGGTATTAAATAACTAAATATTTCTGGTACTATAACGTTTAAAACTACTATACAAATGAAGGGAAGGAATTCTAGCAACGTCTTTTCTAGCTGTCCGAAGAACATTCCACCTTCTTTGTAAAGCCTTAAGGTGAATTTTTCAGGTTGTGTTACATTAACATTTGAATTTTCAAAAGGAGTGTTTATTTCTTCGATTTGTTCAGTAGATTGGCTTAGTTTATCCGTTGAATAGTTAAATGTGAAGTATATGAGAAAGCCAGAAGCTATGAGTATTATGAAAACTATAAGATTGATAAGTAATCTTTTGAAATATATCAATATTTGTGATTCTCTTGTCCTTAATAATTGTCTTTCTTCGTTATATTTTTCTTCTTCCAAATATCCTTTAACCTCGTTATATAACGCTTTGTGTTTAATTTTAGCTGATTTGTCATTGTGGATACAAAAATCCCATCCTCCGAAGACTAAATTACAATATTTATAGAACTGCCCTTCATTTTCAACTAACCTCTCCTTAAAACCTTTGGCAGCAGTTTTCACTATAGCTATTAAAGATAGTAACACCCAAGAAATAGCAACAAGAATATAAGCCATAGGCATGTTGAAATAAAGCTCACTTTGGAACAATTGTTTGACATAGTACTTGTAGATTTGGTCGGAGTATACGCCATAGAAGAGTATAGTGCGCTCCATCCATCCAGTTCCTTGGATAACGTCTAAGAAGATATTAGAGTCTGACAGATTCATATTTAAATAGAAATTTGAGCAGCATTCTGTGGAGTTTAACTCTGAATCTTCACAGGTTGTTTCCGCTTCGGTGAGTAAAGTTTTTGGTAAGATCATGAAGAGTATTATAAGCATTGATATGGCTATGTTTAGGAATAGCAGCCATCTTAGAAAGAGGAAGTATGAGACGACGCCGGTGCCGAACTTGCCTTCGATCTCCCTCATGGGTGATTGCCAGAGCTCCAGCTTGCCGACTATCTCGGAGAATCGTATTCGGAAGCGATGCCAGACCTTGCGTTGCCGCCATTGGAGTTGCTCGAAGCCTTGGAGGCGAAGTTTTGTAGCGTTCTGTGGAAGGAATTTGTTAAGCACTTTATTTTATACCATTCCCCCTCGAAAAAGCTACTTTTACTCACGGAAACACAGTGCGTAAAAGTAGTCTTTTACGCACTGTTTTGGTGTTTGAATTTAGAACACTTTAGTACATTCGACATCGACCGCGATGCTGGACAACCCCCTTGCTAATATGAAAATAACCCTTAATTCAAACCATTGCTCCGATTTTAACGTCAGCTTGTTGGCGCAGTGACCGAGCGATTGGACTACTTCGCACCCACGTGTGTGTGGAGCAGACTTAGGTATTAAAAAAAACTTTATTTTGTTTCGTTGAATATCTTTTATCGCTCAAATCTTTCTTTTTCTCGTAGTCATGGTATAAAGTATCGTTTGCAACTCTTGAATAAAACGGATTAAAATCGAGGGCCTGAATCACTCGCGTCGCTCAGGATTTAAATACTTGAATCACTCGCTTCGCTCGTGATTCAATCGTCATGAATCACTCCCTACGGTCGTGATTCAGTCATTAAAATCCTTCGCTTGCTCTTGATTCATATAATGGCCCTCGCTTTAAATCCGCTCTTTATTCAATCGTTGCAAAATATACTATTTATCAACAAAAAGCGGAGTTTTAAGTTTTAGTCGCACATAAGGCAGCGAGTTTCTTATTTCTGTGAGCCTGTCTGGCGCCATGGCGCAAGCAGCGCTCCCTATTGGTCGGTTGCCGCGCCATTAGTGGCGTCATTCTAGGCGTGTTTTTATTAAAAGTACTTTTATATAATTTATTTTATCACACACGTTTTTATACTATAAAAATTATGGATATGATTTTATTTAATGTATTTAATACACTTCACTTTTCCTTCACACATATATTTGTTTTTTATCAAGATAATTTAAATATTTATTTTATTTGCCTACCCTCGTCCGTGTGTCACTGCGTGGTGCCAACTGAAAACCAGCGCTGGGTGTCTTTCGCCCAGCATATGCTGAGTTGGTAACCCTTTTGGTGTGGACATGCTCAGCAAGATTGTTATTGTATTATTATTATTATTTTAATTATTTCTGTGTGTGTGTCCTATATCGAATAAATGATTTTCTATTCTATTCTATTCTAAGGAGTTATGGATTTTTGTAATTCATAAATTTTCTGAACTGGGAGAACTCGACGTCGTGGTAAGCCTAAGCGAAGATGGGAGGTATACCATATAGGTCACCCGCTGACAATGGCACCTGACCTACTGGCACCTTATCTATTTCACATAGGGCTGTCAAAATTTTTCGCAGGTGCCAGGTGTAGAATACCTCAAGATGGCAAACTGAGTTACCACTCCATGAAGGACTGGACCACAGTCGCAGATAACTAGGTCCTACGTGTCCAGTCCTCCAAAAGGGTTTGTGGGCACAGCCACCCAAAAATCGGCTGAGTGGTAGAAAAATTGGAGCTTTCTGGTCGACAACAAGACAATGTTTCATTGAAATTAAAGCTTTAAAAATTAGAGCTTATTGGATGATGAAATCATGAAAATTAAAGCTACTAGATTACACAAACACAAGCGATTATTGTGAGTATTCATTACTAAAGACCAGCGGGGCAATTCTCGGTTTTAGAGATGGTGTCGAGATCGACCAAAAATTCTAATGACGTCATTTCGACAAATTTTACTGAACTCTAACGTTGGCCTTCGACAAATGGCGAATTTGACACAGCAACTTTTAAAATTTGTCGAAAAAATGACGTCATTAGAAATTTTTGTCGAGTTCGACACCATCTCTAAAACCGAGAATTGGCCTCCAGTGGAGCTCACCTATAAACTGTGAGTGTAACGTCAAACGTCTATTAGGTTTGTGGGCACTGGGCATGCCATGCATTGTGACCACAACAGTGGATCAGCACTTGATCCCGGACGGATCAATTCCAAGAAGTTATTCAGCTTTTTTGCTCGCTAGTGTAATTCTACAATACCTGTAGTCTAGCCTTCAGCTCTCGCTTCTGGTTCATGGGCACCGGCATGGCCTTGATCTGCATGATCTCCTCCCACGTCCGTTCCTCATTTGACAGGTTTTCTGAAAAGGTAGAAAGTTCACATTAATTTTGATTAAAAAACTCGATAACTTGAGGGGTCTTGTTGTGGAACTGTCTTGCTAACCGCTTGTAACTACCCGCCGTAAAACTATTACAAAAATTTGTAAAATAACTTATGTTTCGGAAGTCGGTCTTTGTTCTTTTATGAATTCATTTTTATTTATTTATTTATTTAAAACTTCATGCAACACTAAAAGTACATTGGCGGACTTAATGCCTGAGGCATTCTCTACCACCTGCCATGTTATGAAATGACATGGCAGGTGCATACAAAAAGAGATTATTATATAAAATATAATAAAAAAAAACAGATAAATATACCTAGATAAAATAAACATACATATATATTTACTATCATATATTAATAAATGTATATTTATATACATATAAATAAGAAAGGAGATTGAGACGATTTTTGACACCGACTTCCGAAAGATAAGCTATTTTACACTTTTTTTAGGTGGTTTCTAAAGGCGGTTAGTTTTAGTTACAAGCGGTTAACAAACAGTAGATATTGTTTTTTATTTTTATGTGGTAATATTTTATCAAATGAATTCTCTTGTCGTTAGTGGAGCAGTAGGGATTGTCAGCCTCGTACTGACTAAAACCCACGACGTTCCTTCTATTGCCTTTTACGTTCCAGAGTCGCGGTTATCTGTTTAGCCAGTTCCGCGACCCCGGCAGGCAAGGTTTGGTCGTCGAGTATCAGATGAAACCGCAGGGCAAAGAATTGTTTAAATTCACTAAAATCTGTTAATTACTTACAATTAACAGATTTTAGTGAATTTAAACAATTCTTTCTTTTGTAAAACTACTCACCATATTTCTTAGCTTGATTCACTTGGAATTGTACTTTCAAGTGCGTGCTTGCTCCTCGAGCAAACTTTCTTTGCATAATTCTTATATTTCTAGCCATGTTTACCACTGTGGTTTTCTTTGCAAATATACAAATGTGGGTAAAAAATAGAAAGGACATTGCCCATTTTTGTATGGGAGTTGGTCCAAATGCTGCCCAGGAATGGCAGTACGTGCGCTGGGTTCCTGGCACTAATGTCTGTCTATATACGAAATATTTTAAAAATCTACCCTGGGGTTTCTGATTTATTTAGATTTTTATATGGACGACTTCATTTTTGTCCCCATGATTTTTTTATCGTATTTTGCACCTGTCCAAATGCTGCCCAGGAATGAGAGTACTTGCACTGGATTTCTCCCACTAATGTCTGTCTATATACGAAATATTTTAAAAATCTACTCAGGGGTTCCTGATTTATTTAGATTTTTATGTGGATGATTTCATTTTTTTCTGCATGGTTTTTTTTATACGTATTTTACACTGGTCCAAATGCTGCCCAGGAATGGGAGTGCGTGTGCTGTCTTCCTGGCACTAATGTCTGTCTTTGTACGAAATATTTTAAAAATCTACTCAGGGGTTCCTTATTTATTTAGATTTTTATGTGGATGACTTCATTTTTGTCTCCATGATTTTTTTATCGTACTTTACACCTGTCCAAATGCTGCCCTAGCACTATGTCTGTCGATCACGGGTACGCCGCAATAGCGGCGGTAAGACTCCTCTTTGAGGAGTGGCTGGATAGGCGTCACGGCGTCCTAACTTTCCGCGTAACGCAGGTCCTCACCGGACATGGATGTTTCGGGAGGTACCTGTGTCTAATGAGGAAGGAGGAAACGCCTAGGTTTCAGCACTGCGAAGATCGCCCGGAGGACACAGTCGAGCATGCGGTGCAGGATTGCCCCGCTTGGGTAGTGCACCGACGTGTTTTCACGGCGGCGATAGGCGGAGACCTCTCGCGCCCGGCATTGGTCGCGGCCATGCTGCGGGGCGAGATGGATTGGGAAGCGGTCGCATCCTTCTGCGAAGCAGTCATGCTCGCGAAGGAGGAGGCGCGCCGGGCGAGAGAGAGAACAATGTCCCCCCTCCGCACTACCCACGGTGGTGTACACCCACGGCGTCAGACGTCCCAGGACGATCTCCGGCCACTATAGGCGCGGGCATGCGGGCGGCGAGTAAAGGGCAACTCGCCGTCCGACCATGGACTATGCCCGGGTCGACGGCGCGTCGTGTTCCACGCGCGCCTCAGAGAGCGTCAGCATAATGACGGGGCCCCTTCTCAGAGGGCCAAAGCCTGCCGGGGTCGCGGGACTCATTCCATCACCGTGACCCCGGAACATAAAGGGCCATCGAAGGACACCGTCGATTTTAGTCAGTACAAGTCTGACAGTCCCTTCCGCCCTGCCCGGGGTGGGAGGACTGATTTGATAATTTCACCAAGATAAAAAAAAGAAAGAAATGTCTGTCGATCAGGAACCCCTGAGTAGATTTTTAAAATATTTCGTACATAGCCAGACATTAGTGCCAGGAACCCAGCGCACGTACTCCCATTCCTGGGCAGCATTTGGACAGGTGTAAAATACGATTAAAAAGATCATGGAGACAAAAATGAAGTCATCCACATAAAAATCTAAATAACTCAGGAACCCCTGGGTAGATTTTTAAAATATTACGCATGTAGACAGACATTAGTGGCAGGAACCCAGTGCAAGTACTCCCATTCCTGGGCAGCATTTAGACAGGTGCAAAATACGATAAAAAAATCATGGGGACAAAAATGAAGTCGTCCATATAAAAATCTAAATAAATCAGAAACCCCAGGGTAGATTTTTAAAATATTTCGCATGTAGACAGACATTAGTGGCAGCAACCCAGCGCACGTACTGCCATTCCTGGGCAGCATTTGGACCGCAGTTGGGCAATCTCCTTTGACTGAAATAATCTAATTAGTCCACCAGTTAGATTATAACGATTTTGGTTATTTTCGGATTTGCTTATATCGATAACCTAGGGGGTTTTCATATTTACTAGTTTTAGAGTTTATTTTAGTGCAAATAGAATCTACTTCCACAGTCCTGCAATAGATGGTGTTTTGCATTTTACTCCATTAATAAACGATTTATTGTGCTTTTAGGAAAGTATTGCATATAAGGGATAATAAAATATTTGATCTGTATATTTTCTTTAGTCCCGTAAACCAAAACTGCCGAAGACGCTTTTAAAATTCACAATAAATCATGCCGTGGTGTCATTTTTAGTGACGGGCTAATTCCGGGGTAGCGGGACTACCGAATGTCCGTGACCCAGAAACGTAAAGGAACACTATTGAAAGACACTGGATTTTAGTCAGTATAAGTCCTGCCCTGGGTGGAGAGTCCTTCCACCCAGGGCAGGACTTATACTGACTAAAATTTAATAATTTTACCACGATAAAAAAAAAAGTGACGAACTAATTCGTTTTATTTCAGTCAAAAATATTTGCAAAACGCTTTATACGTAGGATCCTTATTTTTGTCGCTTACAATCTTTATAATTTCACAAGTATCGCACTAAAACTCACGTAGTTAGTATAACGGTAAAAATTCGACTGATACAGTTGATAGCACGAAACCCTGACCTGTTGTATAAACGCGTTAATTGGGCAAGTTCATTCCCATATATACGTTTACCTAACTATGTTGGTAATTGGCTGCCGGAATTGTGGCGTATTTACCGCTTGATGTGTAAAAATCTAGGTGATGATGTTTGATGGTAGAAAAATAATTTGATTATGAAGGTAAATTGCGATTTTTGAGACCGAAATATTCGTCATTAGGACCGGATGGTGGCCCAGTGATATCTGTCTCGGTTCGAACCCAGCCAGGCGCATTACTTTGTGTGATTTATTTCATCGCCACTGCTAAAAACGGTGAAGGAAAACATCGTGAGGAAACCGGCATGTTCTAGAACCAAAAATTCGAAGACATGTGTCATTCAGTAACTTGCACTGGGCCCACGTGGTGGATTATGACCCACTCCCGCTCACAGAGAGGAGGCCTGTGTCCCCGCAGTGGGAATAATTATAAGCTAATGATGAGGTCTAAATCCCTCTGGAATCATGGGTGCGTTTGCAAACATAAACTCACAAACACATGGAACAACGACTTTTAGGTCATAGAAGTCGTAAGGTATCAGAGACTTGCGTCGCTGTAGTGTACGAAGGGGCGTAGCGCATAGACGCCGCAAAGGATACCAAAGTCGTAAGGCATCTAAGACAGGCACCGCATTGTGTACGAAGGGGCTAAAGCCGCATCCACACGCTTGCTGTGTTTGCCAAACAGAAGAAGACGGCGCTATACCGGAAAGCAAAACGCAAATAACTCTATCTTGCTTCTTAGTAGCTTCTTCTGAGTATGCTCACTCCATCGTAGTCTTTGTCCCAGTCACCTCTGACATAGAGGCAAGACACCATAAAAAAATAGTTATACTCACCCGATTGATCCCAGACTTGGTCTTTGCCCAACATTCAAAAGTCCAAGCTCAAGGTCTGCCAACGTGCAATTGAGCGCAGAGCTTTCTAGGGGTCAAATTAACAGACGGTGTACGCAACACCAACTTTGTTTTTTTTTACGTGTTAAAGTCATTAAATGAGTCCTCCCACCTCGGGCAGGGCGGAAGGGACTGTCAGACTTGTACTGACTAAAATTCACGGTGTCCTTCCATAGCCCTTTATGTTCCGGAGTCACGGTGATGGAATGAGTCTCGCGACCACGCAACACCACATTGCGCTCAAAAACACTAATTGCTGACGTTTGTCTAAAGGCTGACACTAAAATGAGCCTGGGCTGGCCACGTCTGCCGCTTGGTCAATGAGCTGTAGGCCAAAATAACCACTTTGTGGAGCCCTGACACAGCCAGAAGGTGTCGCGGCAGACCTCGTAGAAGATGGCGGGACGAGCTTGACAAAACCAATGATCAGTCCAGACCAATGATCCTAATAACAGGCGACCGATGTCTGTCAACACATTAGACAAAAAAGTATTATATCCGTCTTATTTCGACCACTCCTGTGAGCCGTAAATATACCTTGAGACAGAACAGACCTCGAGTTAGCCAATCACAACGCAAAACCCGTTCAATCAGTGAGTTGGCAGAATAGTTTTTGTTCCTTAGATCGTGCATGCGGAGTCTAGTAATATATCGTCGTTGGTGGTCCACTTTGGCCTAGAATCGCGAAAACTGGAGTCATGAGGCCATTGCCCAGCAGTGGGATGATGTAGGCTAGCAGTACCAGTACTCACCCGATAAATCCGGTAACATGGAGAGATGTATGTCCCTGCTCTGCGTTGTGCGCGCGTACGTCGACTGTCGCCGGTCATTCTGTGAGCGAGCGCGCTTCACTGTCGTTGCTGTGAAAGATATTCATTGTTAGTTTTATATTATAACTAGCATTCCGCCCGCGAATTCGTCCGCGTGAAACTCAAACTTTGCGACTGAGAATTCCTAATTAGGGCCGGAATGTTTTTTGATGTGTAACACTTTTATATCGCTTCTGGGAGCGAGTTCGTGAAATGCATTGGAAATGTGTACAGGGAAGTGGAACAGTATTGGTCAAATTAATGCGCATAAGATGCGCGGGAGTATTTGAATTGACCAATGAGCGCAAAATGGTGAACGCAAGGGTGAATTGGCACAAAACTTTAACAGGGATTTCGGGCATATCCACTTTATTCTTTCCCTGTATAAGTAGAATTTTCTTTTTCCGACTAGTTAAGCAAAAAAATGTGATGCTGAGCTCAGATTGTATGCATGATATAATTTTAATTTAAGTATAGCATAAACCTCTCAGGAATACTGTAAATTCATACCAGGAAAACGAAATATTATTAGGTACTTCCTAAGATTACCACCTACATACAAACAAACAAATACCTTTATATTATTAGCATAGAATGTATCATTGTCAGATAAAGACAATAATGGGAAAACAAAGTTATCCTTATCACACATGTATACTATCAGGATTTATTATTCTTTTCATACATTTTTAGAGACAACAATGCACATAATGACTCAAATGAAGTGTTCAATAAATAAAAACAAATGTTATCAAATGTACTTATTTGAATTATGATAATTTTATTGATCTAAGTATTTCAGATTTCTCCTTTTTTTAATGTAAGATGGGTTTGCTCTTGTATTTGAATTATCATAATTTTATTGATCTAAGTATTTCAGATTACTCCTTTTTTTAATGTAAGATGGGTTTGCTCTTGACCATAGTCTAGGTCAGGAATGACTAAGAAAGGTCGACGATGGATCGCGCTTACTCCGAAGAAGGACTGTTCAATATAAATTTGAAGATGAACGAGATAGGGTTGTGTATGCGTTCGGAACACAGACGCAGGCAGAGAGTTCCACTCCTTCGCTGTCGCATTATAATCGAAGTTTGGAAAAACGCTTAGTGCGCATGGTGTCTAGCACTAAGGTGAGGATGGTAGTTTGCCTCGCGTCTAGATGTGCGATTGATCGAAGGGGGTGGTGGGATGACGGTCGTGGTGGAACGTTTTAGGCACAGACACTCTCCGAAAGTTTAGTCTGTAGAAAGACCGAACAGCGCAAGGCCACTTTGCGTCGATGAGTCAATAGCTCTGCGTTCCACTGAGTCAACAACACAGTTCACGGTCAATTCCAAAAACATTAAAAAATTACTTGACAAGCAATACATATGTTGGGGGCAAACATAATGATTGATCATTTTCTTTATTAGATCACATTAGTAGATAATTAGAAGGGCCGGTGAAAATAGATATTTTGTTTATTTGTTGACAAACGAAACAAATCGTAAAAATCAGAGCATGGTTTTTTTATGTGCAACACCTTTACTATCGCTTCTGGGAGCGATTTCTTCGAAAGTGGAATTGGAACAGGATTGGGTGAAATTAAATAAGACTAGCTTCTGCCCCGCGATTTAACCCACGTTATGTAGGTTTCTGGCCATCATATGCAGGCCCCGTATATAAGCGAAATGTCACACACATGAGTGTGTGACATTTCGCTCGTAACTCGTAACTCGTAGACCTTGTAGTTTCTGAGATTCCGTGTCCTATGAAGGACACGGAATCTCAGAAACTACAAGGTCTACGAGTTTAAAAAGTTAGCCTTGGGTTCTTTTTAGGACCTTGGTGCTCACTAAGACGGAATTTTTCAAGGCTGAAAGAAGGAACAAAACATGAGAAGGGGGATATGAGTCGCCTAAAAGATTGGTTTTAGTATTGAGAGTGGTATTTGAATGGGGGTTTGGGTCTCTTTAGAAATAGGTGCTCACTAAGAGCGGATGTTGCGAAATTCAACCTAAGGGATTGTTTTTTGGGTGGGTATTGCATGAAACTGCGTCCCGCGCATAAATAAACGCTCGCGGAATTTCGGGAAATTCCGCCCCTGAGGGTTGTTTTTTAGGTTGATAGAATTTGTTGGATATGCAGGCGGTGAAAACGGGAGATCATGGGAGAGGCCTGTGCCCAGCAGTGGGATGATATTTTTAAAGGGTAACATAATTTATAGAAATTAATAAATAAATAAATTCGTTTAGTAAGTCTCTAATTTAAATAACATGTATGAGTTGAAACACCGCCAGTAAGTGGTTAACACACTTGTGTCGGGGTTTGTCCGCTCCCCGCCTGAATAGTTAACATATTGAGAGCATAACAATAACTTATGACAAAATAAAATTACCATTTAAATAAATTAAAATATATAAAATTAAAATAAAATCATGTTGAGATTAGATTATAAAATTAAATATAAACATAAACCAAAAATTAAATTAAATATGCAAAAATTAAAATTACAATATTTAAATGACATTCTAATCAGGATGAATAAAAATAAAAATTTAGAACGGGAATAAGTGAAATTAAAATTACGATCAATCGAAATAATAAAAACATAATAAGATAAAAGTCCAAAGTGAATGAGCAATCAGAACATTTAATCGGGAACAAACTTTAGAGAACAATTGAATTTAGATTTTCAAAAGCAACCGGCTCTTTATGGATACTTTTGATGAGTGATTAATAGTTGCAAAGTTCAAAATTGGGGCCGGACTACTTCGCAGGTGGGAGTGTTTGATAAAGTTTAAACCTTATGAAGACTATTCACCGTTAACGTTTTATCGATGCCTCTTCTTAGGAGGCAGGTTGTTTTATACGTTTTAATCTTAAACGCAATTAAAAGATATCAACGATCGATTTATCAGAATCCAAAAGAACCCATTCTGATTATATTTGAATAAGATAATACTAAGAATAAGTCCGGCCGATATAGGAACTGACGTCAATTTGTCCGGGCGTCCCTAAATCCGTTTATTGCAAATTCATATAAACTAAAGAGTTTGTTGGTTGACGCGCTAATCCGCTATGACTAAAAGGAGCCGACCAGCGGGTGAAACCCGGGACAACTATGAAAAGTTTAAATAATCGATGTTCCTGCTGTACTCGTAGCATGGCGTTCTATTTCTAATTCTATCTAACGTTATTTCTTACACAAGTCGACTGTTTTGTACAAATATGACACCATTCGTACACTATTTATGAAAATAACGTTTATTTTCCAGATTGTTACATACCATGCTTTAAAAATAAAAATATTTCTACGTTTGTCATTTTGGTCTATTCTTTCCGTCGCAAAACCCCTTTCTACGGCGCCATGCTACGCCTGCTTGTCCGACTGATATCCATTATCAATGCTAGTTTTTTTTGACAATAACTTCTAATTCATATAACTATGCCGGAGAAATACCACAAACCAATGCTTATCAAACCTTCTTTCCGGTTTTGGAATTTATGTAGTGTTATTAAAACAAAAATGAGGAAGATGTTCATTTATTTTTAATCATTATACAAATATTTTCCTCTTACGTAGTCCGCATTACCCAACGACATATATTACTAGACTCCAATAACGGCGCACCGATGTCGGTCAACACATTAGGCAAAAAAGTCTTATCCGTCCCCTTATTTTTCGATTCGACCACTCCTGGTGAGCCGTAAACAATACCTTGAGACAGAAAAGACCTTCGAGTAAAGGCCCCCCAAAAAAATCACACGCAGTACCTCGTTCCCCTCGCTTACGTGTACCTTCAGCGAGTTGACCACGGAGTGTCTCGTAATATTATCGTCTTGGCCGTACCCTTACACCATTCCTTCGCCTGCTTCGAAGGCAGCAATGTAGCAGCAATGTGCTTTAGCAGCATCAGCTCTCTGCAGGTTATCGAACAGCTCCTGCTCCCCACCAGGGTATAACTCCTGGTAGAACTCGCCGCCAGCTTCCTCCCATCCTTCCTGCTTCTTGGAGCGGGCTTTGTTCTTTGAGTTACCGCCTGACATTTTTTCAGAGCATCTGGAAATATTAAACAGTATTTATTAGTACAGTTTTTACGTGCACTGTGTGGAACGTCCACCAACAAGGACCAAGGTGGAGGGACTATCTGATGAAGATCACATAATCGCGCCGGATGGAAATGTATGGAGGATATCGTGGTAAAATCATCAAATGAAGGAATCTTCTGATGATTTTACCACCCTGGACTGGACGGGACGGACTGTCAGACTTGTACTGACTAAAATCCACAGTGTCCTTCAATAGCCCTTTACGTTTTGGGGCCATGGTTACCCGATAGTCCTGCGACCCCTGCAGGCTTTGGCCCTCTAGAGGGGGGCCCCGTCATCATGCTGACACTCTTTGAGGCGCCAACTCGCCGTCGACCCGGGCATGGTCCATGGTCGAACAGGGAGTCGCCCAAAATACTAGTACTAATTTTTTAGTATTTAAACAAAACACTATTTATACATAAAATATTTATAAATATTACTTATTTAGGTAGTCATGAACTGTATGTAGTACCTATAGTTATTAAGCTAGGTACTTTAATATCCTAATTGGACCAGGAAAATTATCATTAATAAATAATTATGTGGCAATGATGGAATTTATTTAATATTTGTCACTAAAACAAAACTATATTTCGGCCTCATTTTTGTTACCATAAACCAAGATATTTAATTTAATTCAACGATTAATATACACCAGGCCTATTTCTATTCCATAGTAACCATCCGACCCAAAAATGGCCTGTCTCTAATATTTAAGTGCTCCTTTCCTTTTGTATTAATATATTCAATTATAAATAAATTCAACCAACAGCAATTTTTTTTTAAATTAGTGTGTTTTTTTAAATCTGGTTTGTTATTAATTAACAGGTTTTCCCGCCCTGGATGGAGTGAAAGGTACTGTCAGACTCATACTGACTAAAAAACAGACTAGCATTTGGTTGGCCTTTGCAATTCACTGACGCAGAGGCCTTATCACAAGATTTCAGTATTTTATTTACAGTGCTAAGTATTTACTGCGTTTATTGTATGGAAAAATGGAACAGCGCCTCCAGTATGCGAAGAAAAACTATTTTTTTCCTTAAAATTAATGTCAAAGATCCAGTTTACTTTACATCACAAAAATTGTAAATTCATGATAAGACCTCTCTGTATCCTGTTTAGATAGTCCTTAGTTTATACATAGTCTCTCTAGATTTCCTGGTAAAATGACTTGTTCCGCTATTTCATTATGTTTACCCTTTCAATGAATGTGGTTTGGCTTAGTGACTCATTAACAGTAGTGTAATTTACTACTCTAAGAAACAGACAGGAAATTCCTTGTAATTTTGAGATAAGTCTGCAATATTTGGTAGTTAATTATTTAATTATGTCATTATCATTAGCAAGAAGACCTCCACTGCCGAAAATAGGCCTCCCTTAGGCCATGCCAAATGACAATCTGCCACTTGTGTCCATGGGTTCCCCTGGAGTCTCACATTGTTTTATTTGGTAAATGACATGAAAAAGTACCAACTAATGCACATGCTGACACTGTTAAAAAGGTTGTACTTTTATAGTGGCTAATGCAATGGTGGCACAGAGGTATCTGCCCGGTATCACAAATTGTAGGTTGTGGGTTCGAACATAGCCCAAAGCATTACTTTGTGTAGTTTATTTCATTTTCATCACCGCTGCTCTCATGGTGATGGAGATTTCGATCAGCAGAAGCAGGCATGTCTTAGAACAAAAAAACAAAGTGAGCTCTGGTCACAGTTGCTGGATTACAGCCCATTCCCTATTGGAAAACTTAAAAGCTGATTATGCTTAAAAAGGCAACTGACAAAGTTTAACCAGAAGGCTGGTTAGCCTATAATTGGTGACTGCTTAAGTCCTAGTCGTATTATAATTAGATGTATACCTTGTACACAGAAGGTGTTGGAAAACTTTAATAAATAAAGGCAAAAGTTTATTCTTGAGATTTATTTATTTAGGTATTGAAAAATGGTCTCCGAGACAATGCAAGAATAGAAAATGAATTGTGTCACATTAGTCACGGTTTCATAGGTTAGAGGTGAGTTTAAAAACAGAAGTCATGTTTCTGATACAAGTCAGAATTGCATTGCATGTAATACTCTCAAAAAAAAAAAAAACAAAATACAATAAAATATAGCTGGACTTAAGGTTTCACACCAATTATCTTAATGTTCGGTAAACCATTTTGTATTTATAGGTAAGCATTAAAGTTTGTGAATTTATCACAATATGGTCAAGAATATGCACAATAGATTACCATTGTAATACTAAAACTAGCAAAGATAAATCTTTAAAGAACTTTGTACATTCATTTTAAATAGTTCAAGGACCGCTGTGGGAAAAAACTGGCTAGTTTTTATGATAACTATTTGAAATACAATGTTATTATATTTAAACAAGGTTAAGACTGCTATTTTTAAGCATCAGGACTTTCTGTATTTCAAATTCTCGAAATAAGGAAACAGAATTAAATTATAGGAAAATAAATAAAAAGTATTATCATGGTTTTACCTGCACTATGGTAGGAACAGTAATAAATCACAAGAATTTATTTAAATCCTGAGAGGAATTTGTAATCTAAACATAATCCAACAATTACAACGAATGAGATAAGATTAACAACCAAAACAAATCATTTAAATTATGATTCATACTGAACTAGATTCGGTAAAACAATTGTAATAAGTGCATTAATTTCAATGCAACAACAGTTTTCTCTTGCACAATATGAGCAAACAAGAGCATGTTCATATTTAGAACACAAAGCATTGATAACCTTTTCTGATTTTTTTGAAATAAGGGCAAAGGTACTGTTAGGACACTCACCGTATAACATAAACAATAGATTTATATCCCACTGTTAGATTAATGACGTCACATCACGGGCACCACACATTTTTAGTTGTTTCTTACTCACAAATTCTGTAAGATTAATAAATTAAGTGTTTAATTAGTTTTAAAATGTAGGTATTTCAGACCAAAATAGTCTACATCCACAACGCAAGGAGTGGTACGTACTGCATGATTGTCTGCCTGTGCTCGTTCGGAAACTGAACAGACGTAATATTTTTTGTCTGTCAAATTATTTATAGTTATCCCTACATGTTATGATTGGGGACGCTTTATAGATTGAGCGTTTATTTATAGTTTTGTATTCGTATTAGCTCTCGGAATTACATACTTGTTAATTTTATAAAGGCTTTCTTAGCAACGTTATGTTGCAGAACAGTTACGTGATTCGGAATGTTCATTTTTAATTGCGCTATTCTGTCACTCACAATAAGCACTAATTTAAACTCTTCATTTGTTTATGTTATCGAATATCACTCACATTATGATTTTAACATGTTATTCCCATAAAAATAAAAACTGTCATCTACTTATTTCATGGGAACATTATTTTTTATTCAACAATAAACAATGGAAGTCCTTATCGATCACTTTTATAAATGGAACGCGTCGGTCGCGCTGGTTACAAATGAGATTTCAATCAATTCCACCGCGCAGATCCTAATGACGTTTTTCTAGGGAAATGAACAGCCATGGAGCCGATAAAAACACTAAATTGATATCCGCAGTCGGCAAAAACTCGACGACCACCCGCCGTTCGCGTAAACAAATCTCTGAGGAAATTTTCTTCATGCAATATCCGGTGCGGCTCACGATTGGAGTATTTTCGCGGCATTTCCACCGTCAACCTATCACGATGGGCCACCTGTAGGTACGGCCAATCAGAGCTATCTTCTGTGAGCACTGATCCTAATTGAGCCAATGCAATATCCGGCGAGCGATGCGACTACATCCTGCGCGAAAAGCCCGGGAACGGTCCGGGGCGAGACGACACCTGCGCAGCATCCCTACAGACGCCGCTCCAAGATCACATCTCGCGAAAAGTAATGATTATTTCTGTCCGCGGGCGTTTAGTTCCGCATACTCCCGCGGTGGCGCTGTGCACGGGAGTCCGACCGCGAATACGTACCTCGTTATATGGATTTTAAAACGTATTAACTGTATTGTAAATTGATAAATTACGTGTTAAAATATATTAAAGTGAAATATGAACAAACGGTGTTGCGTGCCAGTGTGTGGAAAGTATAAGTTGATGTGTCTGGGCGTATCACGATGTTAGCTTGTACGATCGGTGTCCTCCATTAGAAACGATTTTCCAGGGGCAGTGTAGGGTGTGCGAAATAAAACGGAAAATTCCCTGTGCGTTACATTATAAGAGTGGATAGACTAGATGTAGTGGAACCAATGAGTGTTGTTGCAAAATGTATCTGTTCGGGAGTGTATCGACCGCGCCGAGAGCACGGCTGGCTGTTTTCCAAACTCGCGTCGTCGGCGCTCGCCCGAGCCTACACGCTTAACAAGATAATCACGGACGATTTCGCACTGAACTCTGGTTTAAACTATTGTTATGAGTGTTAGCACCCATAATGCCCGCTGCACCGACCGCTGTGTGCGGCCATATCATCTAAAAACAAAACCAGAACACTAAATGGCGTTTGGGAAGTTACTCTCTGTTCTGGTCGTGGTAGCCATAGTCCTGGGCGACCATGAGGTCGAAAAAGAGAATAAAGCAAAGAAAACCATGGCGGCGGAGACGCAACAGAAGTACAGAAGTGCTAATCCAGGAAAGGAGAAGGGATCCTTCCACAAATTGACGACGTTGATGAATAGGACGGAAGACCGACGTCAGAATAGAAGGGGAGATAAGTCGTCGGTGGACAAACTGTTGCGGCTCAACAAGAAATATAACACGGACATGATGAATGATAATGAGGGGGCGATCGCTATCAATCAGAAAATAAGCCCCGACAATGATACGTTCTCATTGACTGACAAAATGAAAATTTTGAGGCCTTACGGGCCTATGTACGAGGCTGTTAACAAGAATCCTTACATTTCTAAAGCTACTGGGGTCTACTGTTCTTTCGAGAAGAATGGGCCAGAGAATCCAGTCAACATGTGTATGTGGCAATGGAATTCTACGGTCTCCAGCCATGGACTTGGCTTCAAGGTGGTGACTGGCGCGGATGTGGTAGCCATGAACCAGTCTACCAGAGGCCTCAAGTTCTCCGGACCTACGACTGATGCAGACGGCAATGAAGGAGGTGGGTGTCCGACCTTTTTTCTGCGTGTTTTTGTTTCTAGGAATGCTGATTTGAAGGCGTGGCGGGGAATAGGAGATTTTTAAGTGCTGGAGGGATGGACGAAGAAAAGTTCGCGAGAGATCTTTTTGCTCTATGAATTGATTTACATCATTCAGTGTTTATATTATAAACGCGCAATATCACATGCGCGCAGATAAATACAAAGGCGCTTTTTTCGGGAATATTTGTTTGTTTGTGAGCCACAAAAATATTATTTTTTAGATAAGTATATAATTAAATGGAATGTATGACCTTATACGTAAAAATCTGAGTGTGTCTAGTAACCTTTTTCGTTAATTTAACCAGTAGACATCGTATTTCGTTTTTTTTTTAATTAGAGCATTTTATTTTACGTTCGGAATTGTGATGTTGGTTTTGAAATCAATATATTAATGAACTGAAAACATTCTTCGTAATCTTAGCGCGAAATTGCGGAGGTTTACCTGTCAGAGTTCTAATTTGTTATTAAGTTATTTCGACATGATTTGGCTGGTGCCCTAAAATGGCCATTTTAGTTACAATAATTCATTTATGGCTACAAATTGAAAATTCACAATGTTTACTGCCTACAATTTTAAATACGCAATTCAACGTATTCATTTATTATCGCAGTAAACTACAAACGTAACCCTCTTGATAATTTTACATCCAAAAAAAATTTGAACCATATCCCAAAATTTTGGAGTGTCAAACTACAAATGAGACCTCCCGTCACCGACTGTGGTCGTTGCCTCCCGTTCTTTTGGTTGCACTATGCATCCCGAGACCACAGTATCATGCTGAGATAGTCCAGCGACATTACTATAACCCTGCTAAAGTGGCCCTACAAGGTAACCTGGAATCGATCACGATCTATGAAAAAAATACTTAATTCAGCATGCTGTTATCAACCAGAAGCCTTAGGATGACTTTTCACGTTTTTATAACTTTATGGCGTAAAGGAAACTGGAACTTTGACGTTGATTTGAAAAATAAGTTTCTCGTTCTTACACTTGAGGCGCTTTTTCATTGTAATACTTACTCGATTTTTATTATTCCTCCAGAGCCTTGGCAAACATATAAAAATGAAATTTTGAAAACGAAACATTAGTCAGTAATTTCTAAAGTTTTAACAACCGAGATTCTTTACTTATTGTCATCACAACTAGGGTATTTTTTTCGTGGAAATCATCAATAGTTATTTGTTATACAAGAGTGCAAAGTTGATTTTTAACCGCGTGCTCAATTTTGATGACCGAGCAAGCGAATGATTCTAAAATTGAATCACGAGTGCAACGAGTGATTCAAAATTACAATCATGAGCGATAGCGAGGGAATCAAAAGAGCATAAGGTGAAAAATCTTTGCACTCGAGTGCAACACGTAACTTTTCATCCCACCTCAGCGAGGAAATGACTAAATGCAAAACAAATAAAAACAGATGTACATTGTACAAACACAAGATAGGCTTTTATTTCAGTTTAGGTATTAACTAAGACATTATTATAGAACAGAATAATTTTTAAATTAAAACAAATAATACTTAGGTAGTAGTTGAAAACTACTACCTAAGTATTATTAAGTTACTTATTTTTATCTTGGTTTGTCATAACATAACAATAAGACGTGAAAGAAAAACCGCACAAAGCAAATAAAAAAAGGTAAAACAAAGTACTGAGCCAAGAATGTTCCGGGTCTGAGATTTTAACAAAATAATTGTGGATTACGCTCCAAGGGAAGCGTATTGAATTCCGAAGCGATACTAAGGATTCTGGGGGTGAACCTCCGTCCGTAGCGCAGCGAGGAGGTTCAAGTGTTAATACCCGAAAGAAACGAGGGAATAAAGTTAAAAATCCTTAGTGAAGCGAGGGATTCAAGTTAGCCCAAGGCAACGCAGCCTTACACCCGAGGAGCGTACTCTGCTTTACCACATAAGGCGACATCAAATTTTAAAAATAGAATTTGTTTCCTCGACAACCTTCGAACGTCAAGTGGGCACCACAGCAAGCGATCAGCTGTTGCGGTCACCGGCCGCCATTACTGCTGCTACTCTTTTGTTCATACGATGTTCTAAATTCAAATTTACTTTATTCACTAGAGGATAAAAACGGCTTTTACGGTCAGATATCGAAGAGGAAAAGTACCCTTTCCGAGATGGGGGGATGAAAATGAGTTTCCCACCCAGGGCGGGACGGGACCGAGAGGGACTGTCAGACTTGTGCTGACTAAAATCCACACAGTCCTTCTATTCTATAGCCTGGAACGGAAAGGCCTAATACTTTCCGGCGCCATGATTTCCGGTGGTGGCGTGTGGTCACTGCTAGTATGCAAGACAAAAAAAATTGTGAAAAACAGGCTGAATATTTTCAACTAGGCATGGATGGCTAAATTCGAAACTATGAGAAATAAAGAAAACTAAAAAAAAGAATCTGGAGGCCAATTTTGATGAAAAATAAGAGACTGCATCATAGGATTTATAAAAGTCAAAAGCTTCTTAGGAATATAACCCTTAATATAAAACCTTAATTTAAAGAAACATGCTATTTTATCATGGTAAAATCATCAAATAGATAGTCTGATAGTCCCTCCCACCCCGGGCAGGGCGGGAGGGACTATCAGACTTGTACTGACTAAAATCCACGGTGTCCTTCAATAGCCCTTTTTAGTCCGGGGTCACGGTAAAGGAATAAGTCCCGTGACCAAAGAAACATGCTGTATTATTAAACCATCCGATACTATAAGGTACGTAAGAGTAAAGTAAGTACGGTAAGCTGAGTTTTCATTTCTGAAACTGATTTTTGGCATTCGCCTCCTCCTCAATTATACTCTTACGACTTATCAGTTGTAGGTTAAAGTTCGAACCCACACAGGTGCATTACTTTGTGTTATTTATGTATTTCATCTGAAAAAATGTAACCTATTTGATTCAAGTTGCATTTAACACCACTGCTCTCAAAACAGTGAAGGAAAACATCGTGAGGAAACCGACATGTTCTAGAACCAAAAATGCGAAGATATGTGACATCCACCAACCCGCACTGGGCCCACTACCTCTCACAGAGATAATAATATATAATAATATTCCACAACTATCACACAACGTCATCTAGTCCCAAGCTAAGCAGAGCTTGTGTTATGGGTACTAGACAACTGATAAACATACTTATATATTTCTAAATACATCCATATTATAGATATATTACACCCAGACACAGAACAAATGATCATGCTCATCACACAAACATTTGTCCTGGGTGGGAATCGAACCCACGACCCCCGGCAAAGCAGTCAGGCTCACTAACCACTAGACCAACAGGCCAGTCAAGATGAGGCCTGTATCCCAGCACTGGGAATCATTATAATTAAAGGCTGATTATAATGCTTATGTTGTAATAATCCTAACACCCACATCCTGAGTGGGGGTATCTTTTGACAAAGCATGTTTATTTATAATTGGCTTAATAGCCTGTTGGGTGTTGACTGGCAAAAGGTCACAAGTTCGAATCCCTGCCGGCGCACTATTGTTACACCTACACGTATTCAGAATTACGGTTTATGGGGATAAAGGGAAATGGGCAATTTGGTTTGCGTCTATGATTGGTGACAACCTTTATTTAGTTTGTTATAGTTATATGAGGTTTATGAGAATCATTAAAAGAGATGGTCTAAAAATGTATGGAGCCTGGGCTCAGTCTATGTTCACCATGTGTAAAAATAGCTTTTTAATACATTAACCGTTTTTAATTGTTGGTTTTCTTTAATTTAACCTCGTTTAATTGTGCTTTTAAATTAACTTTGTCAAGGATAACAACACTCGGCAAAAAATCAAAAGTGGTGGATCTGACAGTATTACGTTTATTTTGACAACATTTGACAATTACATTTGATTGACATTTAGAAACTGGAATAAAGATCGAAAAAAACAATTTTTGATCTCAAGAATCTTGGGTTTCGATAAAAATAATCGTACCTACAGGGTATTTAAAAAAAAATACTTACTATAATTAAAAACTCCGAAAACATGAATTATCTCAAGAAAATCTGCAAACGTCACTGCATAGAAATGTCAAAGTTGTCAAACGTCATAGTAAACGTCAAATAGTACTGTCATGGCCGCCATTTAATGGGGTTATCGTGCTAAAAAACGCCCCTAATTATCATTTTTTAATAGCTAAACCCGTCTTCAAATGATTTTTTCAGTATTATCCTGAAATTCCCATCTTTTTTTCCTATTTATTGATATGGTGTACATAGACTGAGCCCAGAATGAAACATCTCCTTTATAGATTTTAGATGAATATAACAAATGAATGAAGAAACATGATTAAAATGCAATTAATAAAATTAATGTATGTGTATGTGAGTTTCTATATTTGTAAAAGCACCGATGCAGAATGAAAGTTCTTTGGGGCAAGGTAAATAATTTGAAAGAAAAGAAACCTTTCTTATTTTTAAATCTATATCGCGATGACAGCGCCTCCCAGTAACCACATTATTTGGGGAAAACAATATATTTATTATTATTATTTAGTTTCTAAATCTCTAAAGATCTCGGGATCATGGGATTCCGGACTTTTAGAGGACATGCCAGGAGCCGAAGCCATCTTGCAGAGGCCCATTACGCAAACCGGCGGTTATCCCTATATGCACTATGCCAGTATACCCAAGGACAACCCCAGGTTGGAGTTGGACTATTGCGGAATCCATGAAGTAAAATACAAGCTTATGGCGTTTGTAGATTGCGGGACTGGTTATATTCGTCTATGAAAAAACTATTGTTATTAAGGCCATCTTACCAAAAAAAAAATAAGCAACTGTTATTCAACAGTTGTCTAAAGCTTGCCTAAAAAAAGTGTGAAAGTGAAAGTGCAAAGTGACCCTTTTTTTTTGCGTGTAAAATCATCAAATGAGTCCTTCCACCCCGGGCAGGGCGGGAGGGACTGTCAGACTTGTACTGACTAAAATCCACGGTGTCCTTCAATAGCCCTTTATGTTCCGGGGTCACGGTGGTGGAAATAAGTCCCGCGACCGGCAAAGTGACCCATATATCAATGTGAAATGTCGTTTTGACGTTGAAAGTTTTTTTTTTTTGACAAGTGTTTATCTTTCATATGGTTAGAGCCATATCTATGTCTAACAGTCAAACTCCGAAGAGTAGGCTTGTCAAAAGGTTACTAGTGAAGGAATATAGTAAAGGTCATGATTTCAACAGTAAACAATAACAATAATAATGGCGTGGTAACTTTGTGTAGGTAGGTATCTCTTATAATTTCTATGTAAATAAAAGTTAATAAAGTGAATAATTAATTTTCTACTATTTTTTATTAAACTTTATTTTTTTACCACCTCTGAATAAATTTATCTTTTAAACCTTCCCTGGACTTCCCAAAATAATTCAAAAACAAAATCAGCCAAATCGGTCCAGCCGTTCTCGAATTTTAGCGAGAGTAACGAACAGCAATTGATTTTATTTTATTGATTAAGATTTTTATCAGGCGAGATAGGGGTCAACACGTGAACTTATAGTTAAAAAAAAAAACAAAAAAAAAAGGTTTTAATCAGAGCAAATTCTTTTTTCTTTAAACAAAGTAAATATAAGTATCTTTTCACACTACTTGCTCGTAAATGTCATATTATACGTCAGGCAAACCTACTGTAAAGCTTGACATTATTCCCCCTCGCTCGAGCCGGGAATAATATATGTACTGAATTTCATTATTCCCGTGGGAATAATGTGATTTGAATTTGGAACCTCAAAGAAAACCGTATGAAAACTTTCACCAAGGAGTCGTATCAGTAATGGCGGCCGCTGGCAGCAACAGCTGATCGCTTACAGTGGTGCCAACTTCACGTTCGAAGGTTGTCGTACCACATCAAAGGATGATGCCAGGCCTTCTATGAAATTTGGTCCCACCCCCCCAATAGCAACGTGTCATACGTCATTGGCAAAACATATTATGGCACCAAGTCTGAAATATGAGTTCGTTCTGAGATATGTTTGATTGAATATGGCAGTTTAAGATATAAGGAAATAATGTTTTTTTTCGTAACATATTACATTTTAGTGCATAGGACGAGGAGGAGAACCTCGGTAATGAGAGCCGTCAGACAGGTCGATCTCCTATGTCAAGCCGCGCTTGCCGAGATCGGTTTATGGATGGGTGACCATCTATCCGAGGTTTCTCCGTGCCTCAGAAAGCACATAAAAGCCGTTCATTACGACTGTCATTTGTAGATCTTTGACAGGCGTTACCAACTAAAAAAAAGTAAAAGCTCGCTTTTTAAGCTTTAAAGGTGAGCGATTTTAAGCTTTTACTCCAAAGACATTTCAACAATGCGTCAAAGTCTTGTCCCGTTCAATCACTACACAAAAGAGCTAGAAGGTTTATTTACATGATAAAATCATCGAATGAGTCCTCCCGGGGTTGGGTGGGAGGGACTGCCCAAGACTTCCAGACATGGACTAACTAAAATGCACGGTATCCTTCAATAGCCCTTTACGTTCCGACAGTCGTCGTTAGACAGTCTCGCGACCGCGGCAGGCGCTTGATTACCGTCAGATTGAGACTGTCCTCTCCTTTACGTATTCCGCCTCCTCCTTCGATAGCATCACTGCTTAGAAGGATCAGGAGGAGGTGATTACGTCTTAATAAACGGTTGCGTCTGGCTCCGCAGTGGTGCGGCCCAAGCTATGCATACCTTCACAGCATGGTCGATCGTGTGCACCTCCGGGCGATTTTCGCAATGGTTACACCCAGGCAGACCTGTTTCTTACCGCACAATTCGACACAGGAACCTCCTGAAACATCTGGTGTGGACCTGCGTCACTCCTCAAACAAGGGTTTTAACGCCACTGTTGCGGCGTTGCCAAACCTCGGCTACGACAGTGGTACCCTCCATACCCCATGAGATTACGCCGAAGCTCTTCCCGCAGCGCCTCGACTTGTCAGAGGTAGCGGAGATACACCTCGCCCTTGCGCCTCCACTCCACACCCCACTTATTGTGTTGGAAGGCTTTCGCCTCCAAATTCCCTGACATACGGTATGGTATCTGACCCTAGGTACCAAAGTGTTGACACAAAAGATTCGCACAGGTGCCTTCAGAACAACGTCGGATCTTGCAGGTACAATAGCTTTGAAAACAGTTGTTGTGAAATAGTATGTCTTAGTGATTGTATGTACCTACTAGGTCTTGTATGATTTTACGATGTAAAAAACCCTTCTAGCTCTTATGTGTAGTGACTGAATGCGACAAGGCATTGATGCATTGTTGAAATATATTTGGAGTAACAGCTTAAAATCGCTCTTCAACCTGCCGTTAACAATCTCCATAGTGGAGGTGGTTAACGACAAAGCGAGCTTCTATAGAAGGAAGAATATACTTTTTTTTAGTTGGTAACGACTGTCAAAGATCTACTAATGACAGCCGCAATCAAAGGCTTTTATATTCTTTCTGGGGAAAGTATAAGTCTCGGATAGATGGTAACCCATTCATAAACTGAGCTCGGCAAGCGCGGCTTGACATAGAAGATCGACCTGTGCGGCTGTTATTATTAAGAACCGAGGTTCTCCTCCTCGTCCTCTGCACTAAAATGTAATATGTTACGAAAAACACATTATTTCCTTATATCCTAAACTGCCATATTCAATCAAACATATCTCAGAACGAACTCATATTTCAGACTTGGTGCCATAATATTTTTTGTTCAGCTTAAAAATACCTATCCAATGACGTATGACATGTTGCTATTGGAGGGTGGGACCAAAAATTGCATCATCCTTTCAAAAATCGAATTTATTTCCTCGCAGTAGGTGTGAAAAGCAGAGTACGCTCCTCGGGAGTAAAGCTACCTAGTCTTGGGCTGACTTGAATCCCTCGCTACACTAAGGATTCTTAAATTAATTCCCTCGTTTCACTCGGGAATTAACACTTGAACCTCCTCGCTACGCTACGGAGGTTCACCCCAGAATCCTTAGTGTCGTTTCGGGATTCAATACGCCCGTGACGTAAGGCAATGCTTTACTCCCTTGGTGCGTAATCTACTATTATATATCCTTTCATTTCCCTTTTATGTTTTTATATACGTGGCCGTTTTTTATCGTGGTAAAATCAACAAATAAGCCCTTTTACCCTGAGCGAGACGAAAGGGAATGTCAGACTCGTACTGTTTAAATCTACGGTGTTCCTTCAATAGCCCTTTACGTTCCAGTGTCACGGTTGCCTCATGAGACAGTTCCGCGCAATACCACCGCAATTGGTTCTATGAAATACGAAGACATAGTTTAAACCTAGCTGACAGTTTTCGCAAAAGGTCACAGGTTATCTGTGACGCGTGCGTGAGACCGTAGAGTGCATTCAAATAGCCCCCACTCTTTATTATACTTATATACATGGTCTAAGCGGTTAGCAGTACAGCGGGTAGTGTGAATAAGACAATAATTACTTTGTACCCAAGTACGCGTATTCGGGGTGCTAAGACAGGAAACCTTCACGTGCGCCCGTGGACTGGAGTTCCCTCTCGGATACGTCCGGGGGGAAGACCAGTTTTTCAGGCCGGTGCACGCTGGGATGCGGGCAAAAACTCTTCCTTAGGCACTGTGCGCCGGGGTCTCTTTGCCCGTATGCGAATAGCCTGTCGTGTGGACGATCCAACGCGTGTCCCTCTGATCAGCAGAGAGCACATCGGCGGAGCGGGCTTGCGGACGGTGAGTAATGGGTAGCTCGCCGTCCTACCAAGGACCAAGCCCGGGTCGGTGGCGCGTCGTGTTTCGCGCCAAATGCCTGCTGGGGTCGCGGGTTCTTCTTAATCCAGGTTACCGTGGCCCCGGAACGTAAAGGGCATCCGAAGGAACACGGGTGGATTTTAGTCAGTAAGAGTCTGACAGTCCCTTCCACCCCACCCAGGGCGGGAGGACTTATTTGATGATTTTACCACCCAAAAAAAAGTACGCGCATTCGCTTCTGACGGCGCGCGGCGTTTCGCGGCGTGTTTCAAACATTTCTATACATTTAATAACCAACCTGCACTAAGTCACCGCTCACAGAGGCAAGGAACGGGCCGTAACTGTTTTTTTTTCTTTTATTGTTCGATGTATATGTCTTATGACGTAGAAATCAGCGACTTATGCTTATTTTTAGCAAATAAGTCATCATCTACCTAGCCTTTTCCCAAATATTGGGGTCGATTTTCAGTCGAACCACATGAAGCTGAATATCAGTATTTTACATGGAACTACTGCCTATTGGCCTGACTGACTGGCCTGTTGGTCTAGTGGTTAGTGACCCTGACTGCTATGCTGGAGGTCGTGGGTTCGATTCCCACCCAGGACAAATGTTTGTGTGATGAGCACGATCATTTGTTCTGTGTCTGGTTGTAATTTATCTATAATATGTATGTATTTAGAAATATATAAGTATGTTTATCAGTTGTCTAGTACCCATAACACAAGCTCTGCTTAGCTTGGGACTAGATGGCGTTGTGTGATAGTTGTGGACTATTATTATTATTGGGCCTCCACAACCCAGTAACTGGGTTATACGATACCCCATAGTTAGACTGGTTGTCAGCAACTAAGTAAACGCGATAAATAAATACTTTCATACTCTTGCATTTATAATTTCATACTTTAAGCATATTTCATTTTCGCACCTCATGATTGCTCTGCTTGCTAATTTAACAAAAGGCACAAAATATCTTAGTAGACTGTTCAACTAATGCAAAATGTAAACGTCAAGATATTCTTAGCGTCCCTTTGTAATGTGCATTTAAATAAAACAGGGACGGATTTAGTAATACATAGATACAATTTCGAAGATTAGGTAGGTAATTTACAGCATCAATAGATTGCAAATTTAATAAGTATGTCTTTTAGAGTTTTGAAAAGTAATGGATACGTATTTTTACTTAAAAAAAACGTTGCCCCACACTAGGAATTTCTCCTGTGTCATGGGTGCGTTTACAAACATAAATTCTCATTACACAAACGCCCAGACCCGAAGCAACTACTTGTGGATCACACAAATATTTGCTCCGTGCGGGAATCGAACCTACGACACGCAGCTGCAGCACAGCAGTCCAATCCCTCAGCTACTGCGTTAACCGTGCCGTCTTTAATGAAAAAAACTTTTGTTTAATCAATAAATATTTGCGATTTACATTAATATTTGCACCAAACCTAGAGAGTGGGAACTCTAGAAGTTAGAACTCAGTAAAAAATGTAATAAGTTGTTACGTATTGCCAAAATAGCCTACTTTTATTTTTGTCACGCGGGAAAATCATCCAATCAACGAATCCTACCACCCTGGGTGGCGTGGAAGAACTGTCAAACTCGTACTGACTAAAATTTGCGGTGGTCCTTCTAAGCCCTTAAGGTTCCGGGGTCTTGTTAACCTTAAAAGATATCCCAGCGACCCTATTTTACTGGCTGGTTTTGTCGCAATGTTATATTACTGAAAGATTTTTTAATCGGTCCTGAACTTTTGAGGTTATCCATAAAAAAAACTTTTCACTTTTTACCGTTGCCTTATAGTGGAATTATTTCTCAAATCCGCACGGGTGTAGCCAGTAGCAAAAGCTAGCTATAAAGTAAAAGTTATAGGTTAGCTGCAGTGACAGTTATGGCGAATGGGCGTGCCCTATTTCCTGAGTAACGCTATCTAAAGATAGAACTGTTGACATTTAGCTATTCAATATCTCGTCAAAACTCTTTGGACACGTTCAAGCAGTGTTTTTATATGCTTGTTTTTTTATCGTGGTCATCATCTTCCTGACCTTATCCCATTTTACTTGGGGTCGGCGCAACACGTTTTTTTCTTCCATTCTCCCCTATCAAACGTCACCGAATCATTTACTCCTTTTTCATTCATATCATCCCTTACACAATCCATCCATCTTTTCTTTGGCCTTCCCCTTCCTCTCCATCCATCAACATTCATACTCATCACTCTCTTGTTTTTTTATCGTGGTAAAATCATTAAATGAGTCCTCTCGCCTAGGGCGGGACGGGAGAGTCTGTTAGACTCGTACTGACTAAAATCCACAGTGATCCTTTAATAGCCCTTTACGTTCCAGGTCACGGTTACCTGATGAGACAGTCCCGTGACCCTGTTAATATGCTTGTTTAGATGAAAAGTTTCTAATATGAGTTTAAAGGAGAAATAAAAATAACAAAATAAAAGTACCGAGACCCTGTTATATGCCTATTTGAATGAAAAGTTTATAAATATAAGAGACAAAATGAGAAATAAAAATAACAATATTTTTTTTGGATTTGTTATTTTTAACTAAATACTGAAGCGACACACAGACGTGGTCGCGGGACTTATTTCCATCACCGTGACCCCGGAACATAAGGGATATTGAAGGACGCCGTGGATTTTAGTCAGTACAAGTCTGACAGTCCCTCCCGCCCTGCCCGGGGTAGGAGGACTCATTTGATGATTTTACCACGATAAAAAAAAGAAGCGACACACAGAGGAAATGGCCAAAATAGGAACTATATTATATTGCTTTCAGAATTAACAAACTCTAAAGGAGTGCGTTCATTTTTACAGAGACCTTTTTAAATCATGACACACATGACCATAGACACAGTTAAACGATCAGCCTAACCTAACCCTTTTCATTTAAGAGTATGAACAGTAAGTATAATTATCTAAGCTAAAAGTAGATAGACTTTGTCGTTTGCATCTAGACCCGGGATAATTTTAGAATCCCTTTGTCTGTATGTATAATTAAATGCACATAACAAGTGCATTTAATTATACATACAGAAGCGGGTTTTGGTTGATATTGTACCTTTTTCTATTAGTAAAGTAGATGACGATAAGTAGTTATTCTGTGTTCAAAAGATTTATTTTGACTCATCAGTTTTTTTAGTTCAATTGCACGAAAGGGTTATAAAGAAATGATGTGATAATTTGAACTTGTTTACAACCACATAATTTTTTTTTTTTGAGCTTTTATATTCTTTCAGGAATTATTACTTAATCTATCTATATCTATACATATAATAAAACTGTAGAAAAAATATTTTTGTACATTAAATAAAAACTCAAAAAATATAGCCAGGGTATTAAAGGACAACCAATAGAACCCATTTCTAGCATTTTTAGAATTTTTGTCTGTTTGTCTGTTTGTCTGTTTGTCTGTTTATCTGTTTGTCTGTGTATTTGTCCAGGTATCACGTAAAATATACGAAATTAATGTAGATAACTTTTATACACAACGATTAAGCGTAACTTGGAGAGGAACTTAGTTTTTGTTTTATTGGAATCGGTTCAGTCTATCAAAAGATATTTGAATTTAAAGTGTTTCAGAAGTTTCTTTGGGCTCACACATTGATTTCGTACGTCAGTCGCGCGATCTAACTTCGAATAGAAAAACTAGATTATTCAAATAACTGGAATGGACTGGAATGGACTGGAATGGACTGGAATGGACTGGAATGGACTGGAATGGACTGGAATGGACTGGCCTGAATTAACTTAGAACTAAAAAATACATTGCTCAATTCCGACATACACGCGAACGAAGTTGCGGGCACAGCTAGTTTAAATGAAAATTAAAGACAGAATGTAAGAAGAAAACATATTGTGTCGACCCCAAGTAAAATGGGATAAGGGCAGGAAGATGACGATGATGACTATATTTTTTAAAGTTAATAAATAATATCCTTGTGTGATGTAACTTTTTGTGATGTAAACTATACGGGCACTTTGACGTTAATTCGAAGGGAAAAATAATTCCTCTTTCGGACACTAGAGGCGCTTTTTCATTTTCCGTACAATTAACGTCATGGTCTGTACGGTAAAATACGGAAATATTGTGCCTCAGAAGTGCACGGCCAACACAAACAGTTTTATCATCCTGTTTTCGTACTCTCAAGGCATTATGACGTCACGTCTGGCGGTATTATAGAATTATATTTTTGACACATTTTCTATAACATGTGGGAAAACCAGTCGAAATAATTATTATGTCTGAACCAGTCTGTATACTACACACGTTGTCATTTTGCGATAAAACTTTGACAAAACCCGTCAATGACCTGTATCTGTCAACTGTCACTTGAAAATAACGTTTAGCAATAAAAGACTTTGTGCAAATTATTTTGAGGGCTGATTTTTCAATAGTCAGAAATCTGTCAAACCTCCATTTTTATTCCTCAGATAAAAGTTAAGTGACTATTGAAAAATCGGCCCTTAATAGGATATTAAACTTTCATACTTATTTTGTTTAATTTATAGGTATTGAAATGATAGATAGGTAATTGTTTATTTTATAAAAGCGTGCATGACGTCTTATTGAAACATTAAAAGTTCCTTAGATTTTTTTTGACATAGTACATATTCCAGACAACATTGCCTATTTACACCAGAGTTTCTCAGGGGTTGGTGCTCGCGGTAACATTTTTTTCGTTGACCTGCTATAACCCTAAACGTTTGTTTACGCAGATGACAGCACGGTCGCTAAGAGATATACGTGTCCTTTGCACGGACTACTGGACCTCACATCCAGTCCCAGTCCAGACTTGGCTGAGTGCTTGAATCAGTCATTGGAGGCAGTCTCCGATGCCAATCTAGTTAGATTCAATGCTGATAAAACGAAAAAATACACTCGTATTTTTTCCGCAAAAGAGAACCAAATCCAACCGGTTCCATCTTTCAAAAGTGTAACCCAACGACGATATATTACTCTCGAACAATTTTCTTTACAGTGCAGGATTCGATCCTGCGTCCTTTCGAAAAAAGGTCACTGCACAATGTCGCATGAAGATACGGAACCGGTAAACTTCATACTTAAATCCGACTCGATTCGCACTTGGCTGTTTTTTTTTAAATTATTAATCAAATCAAATCGTTTATTTCAACAAAGCCACAAATATACGCACTTTTGAATTATCAAGACATAAAATAAAACTAGTATTAAAAATAGTTATGGTGCTACAATTCCAGTCACATGACATAAAACTGTGAAAGTACCGTAGGTAGGTGCTCATTCCAAAGCGTAGATCTCTATGGAGAAGAATGAGCAAGAAACTCCATGATCATGAACATGACATGAACTCCATTAATGTACGCAATCACAGACGTAATCCCGTTTTGACATTTTGTAAATAAACACGCATAAAACATTTACAAACACGTGTTGTCTGCCAGTATTCTAAAAGGAAATGACCTATAAAACTAGAATTTGGCTGTTAGCGTGACCAAAATGGTCGTTTATAAGATCCGTGGTCAAAAACGTGAGTGGAAGTTGGCTTGCTGATCAATTGGGGAACTGAGAACTAGGGTGCTTGCTTGTATCTGAGGACTTATGTATTGGGGACTTTGGTTTAAAGAGTTTATTCTCATAAGAACAATACATGGGGTCACTTACAATGAGATACATCATCATCATCATCATCATCTCAGCCATAGGACGTCCACCGCTGAACATAGGCCTCCCCTTTTGATCTCCACATGTACCGGTTGGAAGCGACCTGCATCCAGCGTCTTCCGGCGACCTTCACAAGGTCGTCTGTCCACCTTGCTGGTGGACGTCCTACGCTGAGGTTGCTAGTCCGTGGTCTCCACTCTAGCACTTTTCGACCCCATCGGCCATCTGCTCTGCGAGCAATAAGGCCTGCCTATTGCCACTTCAGCTTGCTAATCCGATGGGCTATATCGGTGACTTTAGTTCGTCTACGGATCTCCTCATTTCGGATTCGATCACGCAGAGAAACACCGAGCATAGCCCTCTCCATAGCTCGCTGAGCGACTGCGCTTTGAGATGAGGATGAATGAGATACAGGTTTTGCTTATCTATATCTATATCTATCTATCTATCTATACTTACATATAATAAAACTGTAGAAAAGTTATTTTTGTACATTACAAAAAAACTCAAAAAATATAGCCAGGGTATTAAAGGACAACCAATAGAACCCATTTCTACCATTTTTAGAATTTTTGTCTGTTTATCTGTTTGTCTGTTTGTATGTTTATTTGTCCAGGTATCACGTAAAATGTACGAAATTAATGTAGATAACTTTTGTACACAACGATTAAGCGTAACTTGGAGAGGAATTTAGTTTTTGTTTCATTGGAATCGGTTCAGTCTATCAAAAGATATTTGAATTTAAAGTGTTTTAGAAGTAAAATTACGGGTGCACTCTGGTCTCACAATTTGATTTCGTACGCCAGTCGCGCGATCTAACTTCGAATTCGAATAGCAAAACTACAACGCACGGCAGATGGCGTTAAAAGAAAACCTGGAATAGACGTGTTTAAATTGAAGTAACATTATGTATTTTGTTTCATCCTAATCGGTTCATATAATATAAAAAAAAATTGAATTAATTAAAGCAATATTTAAAGGAATCATAGAGTAGAACAGAACAGAATGGAATGGTGTGGGGTGGTGTGGTGTGGTGTGGTGTGGTGTGGTGTGGTGTGGAGTGGTGTGGTGTGGAGTGGTGTGGTGTGGTGTGGTGTGGTGTGGTGTGTTGTGGTGTGTAGTGGAGTGGAGTGGTGTGGTGTGGTGTGGTGTGGTGTGGTGTGGTGTGGTGTGGTGTGGTGGTGGTGGGTGTGGTGTGGTGTGGAGTGGTGGGGTGTGGAGTGGTGGGTGTGGGGTGTGGTGTGGTGTGGTGTGTTTTTGTGGTGTGTATGGAGGGGAGTGGTGTGGTGTGGTGTGGTGTGGTGTGGTGTGGTGGTGGGTGTGGGTGTGGTGTGGGTGTGGTGTGGTGTGGTGTGGTGTGGTGTGGTGTGGTGTGGTTGTGGTGTGGTGTGGTGTGCTGGGGGTGCTTGTGGTGTGCTGTGGTTGTGCTGTGGTGTGGTGTGGTTGGTTGTGGTGTGTAGTGGAGGGAGTGGGGTGGTGGGTGTGGTGTGGTGTGGTGTGGTGTGGTGTGGTGTTGGTTGGTGTGGTGTGGTGTGGTTGGGTGTGGGGTGGTGGTGGTTGGTGTGGTTGCTGTGGGTGTGCTGTGTGTGCTGTGGTGTGCATGTGGTGTGCTTGTGGTGTGCTGTGGTGTTGGTGTGGTGTGTTGTGTGTGTAGTGGAGTGGGAGTGGTGGTGGTTTGTGGGTGTGGTGTGGTGTGGTGTGGTGTGGTGTGGTGTGGTGTGGTGTGGTGTGGTGTGGTGTGGTGTGGTGTGGTGTGGTGTGGTGTGGTGTGGTGTGGTGTGGTGTGGTGTGCTGTGGTGTGCTGTGGTGTGCTGTGGTGTGCTGTGGTGTGCTGTGGTGTGCTCTGGTGTGCTGTGATGTGCTGTGGTGTGGTGTGGTGTGCTGTGGTGTGCTGTGTAGTGGTGTGGAGTGGTAAGGTGTGGTGTGGTGTGGTGAGGTGTGGAGTGGAGTGGAGTGGAGTGGTGTGGTGTGGTGAGAGCGGGCATAAGGAAAATAGTCCAACATAAACCTGGAATACAAGTGTCAAATAATACATTGTTAAATTTCGAAATCCACGGGAACGAAGTTGCGGGCACAGCTAGTATCTAAATATTAACATTTTACCTGAGGTGCGTGTGGTGAAGTTATACATATGATTTTGACGTCTACACCCACTTTCAGCACTTTATTTTTAGTTATTTTTCATTAATATCAACTGTAGCGCATCTCTGAAACCTACCGCAACGTTTTCAAAATTTAGTTCCTCGTTCGTTCACTAGAGGCGCGTTTTCATTTTCCGTACAATTAACGTCATCATATTTCAAGTACGGTGTACGGAAAAATAGGGAAATATTGAGCTGCAGTACGAGGTCGCCGGATTGTCTTATCATCAGGTTACCGTGACTTTGGAAAGTTAAGGGCTATTGACCTTGGATTTTAGTCTCCATACTCGCAGTAGTGACACATGCAGGAAGCTCCCGAAATGCCCGTGTTCAGCGGCAGGTCGCAAACTTTGTGTTGCCAACGGGCATTAAGCTAAGCGTAACTTATAACATATTTAATTTATTTTTATAACATTTCTCTTTTACAACTTGAATATAGTAATAAATAGTTTTAACTTTAAACACAAATTTCTTTCTTTCTAACGCGGTTTGAAATTCTAATCGCGTTAATCATTTGCGCAATTCACCCTAAGTAGACAAAAGTCCGTCCCTGCCCACACCGTCACATATTCCACCGTTTTCTAAACAATTATTTTGAATGCAGCGACCAGACGATCTAATAATAGATTTAAACTCTTGCCACTTCAATTAGACGCACTGCGTTATGGCGGAGTGGGCGTCGCTAAGCTACAAGTTAAACAAAGCATTTCAGTATTTAGATTTAATTTGAAGAAGAAATAAAATCCAAAGTATTAGAGCTATTCTATTGAGACTTTGTATGCTTAATAAGTCTATTATTGGCATCATATCCTGTGAATATGAACTATCTGGTACATCGGAAACCAACTCTATGAGGGTTCAAAAAAACGACGAAACACTTTGAGAAAAGGTAGGTAGTGCCCTTGCGCTTCGCTTGGCTCGTCTTGGCCGGGGGCACTGCCGTGCCCCCCAGATATTGGAGTTCAAGATACTAATTTCGTGCTTTGGCCAGGACGCATCTCATGACACCGTAGAAAGATTTATCGGCGGAGTAAAGGAAATAATGACAGAATGTAGAGACATTTCTCGCGAATAACGATAATATTCCACAACTATCACACAACGCCATCTAGTCCCAAGCTAAGCAGAGCTTGTGTTATGGGTACTAGACAACTGATAAACATACTTATATTTCTAAATACAGATAAATTACACCCAGACACAGAATAAATGATCATGCTCATCACACAAACATTTGTCCTGGGTAGGAATCGCACCCACGACCCCCGGCATAGCAGTCAGGGTACCTAACCACTAGACCATCAGGCCTGTCAAAAGATATAATACCGTAGATAGTTTTATCGGCGAAGAAAAGGAAAGAATGACAGAAATGTAGTAGAGATATTTCTCGAGGAATAGATTAACGTCGTACTAAGCATGGTGATGTTTAAAATGTAGAAAGAAATGACACGAGTTTCATTTCATTTTAAAGAAGTTTTCTCAGAAAACCGACTATTACTAAAAAGACCGGAGTAGTTTAATCAGAAAACCGAAAATTACTAAAAAGACGGCCTTAGCACAAGATTTGTATTTTACCTTAGAGCGTACTTGAAGTATGTATGTACGTTAATTATATGGTAACTAAAAAAGCGCCTCTATTGTACGATCGAGGAACTAGTTTTTTCCATTAAATTAACGTCAAAGTTACCATTTACTTTACGTCACAAAAACGTGAAAATTAATGTTAGGACCTCCGATCTTTAAAATAATTATAAGTTATTAGACTGTCATGGTCACTATAACTATTATTTAGTTTTAAAACGGGATATTTACCATGTTTAAAATAATTGTCCGATTATCTGTTGAAACTTTTAAATGTTTCCTGTAATTGTTCTATTTTTAAAAACCGCGCCATTTTGGGTTCCATCCGGACTTTCTTCCCCCGTAGTGAAACACGATCATGTTTCAATTAGGCCAAATTCAGTCACTTTATGTTTTATTATCCAAATTGATCGCTTTCCCGCCCACCGGGCAGATGTCCCTACAACACTTTGCAGGCATGATGCAGTAGTTCCACTCAACAAGACACGAGAAAATAGCAGAAATAAAAGTCACTATGCTGCCTAACGAGAAAAAAGGGCACTTAATTTTATTTTTTTGTTAATCACAACCAACCAACCACATTATACCAAGAGGTTTCATAGCACCAGGGTTACAGGAATGTTTACAGGAGTTACCGTGGCTCCGGAGGAATAGGGTGGGTTTTAGTGAATGCCTATACTAAACAAGTCTGGCACTCCCTTCCGCTTATTTGAGAATGTTTTAACTCCACGCAGAAAATAGGGCACCTTAAAACAAATGATGTTAAATCAGTGGAGTTTAATAAGGTAAGTTTAGTAAGGTACATACTACATAAATAAATTGAGTTTAGTCCATCAGTTAGAGTATTGAAAAATAATGAACACATATTTATTATCAATGAATATTTACAAATCTTCTTCGAAATTCGAGAGTGGGGGTTGTGACGTCGTAACCCCTGGTAAATTATATCGACCGAGTGACGTTTTGTGATATTTAGAAGTTATGTACTTTGGCCAATTTTGGTTTACGTAAGAAAAGAAAAATATCGGTCAAATATTTTTTGCTTATCTAGCTTTCGAACTCATTTATTTTTTGAGTAAAATAGCCTGGTATTATGATCTTGACAGTGATATTAAAACAGAGTTTCATTAACTATAAACCTTTCACCTTCTCACGAGTTAAAAGATCCAAACAAGCCTTCTGTACATTTGACTGCACAGTGTCAGTCCCACGCGTCCATTCTGCGATACCCGCCCACGTGGAGAACGTAAAATGTTCCCTCTGCATCGGTTATACAACGAAATAATACGTTATGGAGCTAATTAAATTGTTCGAATACTGTATGAGGGTGGAATTATGGAGAGTTGATATTTGTATTACCATTAGTTGGCGCGTTTAATGTGTTTTTGAATGGAGACCGCGCATCTGCAAATTTGCAAACTTGTGTCTTCGTATGCAAAATTATCTCAGTATTAATAAATTGTAGAACTGATCAGTGAGTTAGAATTTTGAAAAATATTGGAATTTTTGAAATCAATGATTATTGACAAAGATAAAATGCATCGAAACTCGAGAGTTCTCGAGAACTCATGAGGTCAATATAAGTAAGAATAAAAAACTAGTAACAATACTACTAACAAAAACAAAGAACTACTAATAAGAAATAAAAAATATTATTAATTAATGACTAATTAGAATTTTTCAGTCATCTTGCCCAATATAATGGCGTAAGAACTCTACGAGAATTATAGTTGTAACCAAACGGTTGAAATAATCACTTTTCAGGATGGAAACGACTCCATGGTCGAATAATATAATTGTGTTTTTCTTGTTGCAGGTCACTTCCTGTACCTTGCCGTGGACCCCACCATGGAAAATATGGTCATAAAGTCACCACCATTCAGAGGATTATGGGAGTTCTGTCAGGTATAGTATACTTTATTCTTCCTAAATTAAATACAAGTGTTATCTTATGCCATAAAGGCTTATTTCGGTATTTATAAGACCTGTCAATTCATGGCAACTAGATATTTTGATTAAAAAAAAAAAACGGAAAACGTACTTAAAAAAGTTATGGTGCATAAAACTTGAGGCACGTTACTTCCGTATTGTCACGTCTGAAGTCGGAAAAATCATGATAGAGTCCAAATCACACAGACACACAGAGTCACATTATTCCATACCTAGTTCTTGCCAACTAAATATTTGTCAATTATTTACAATTACATAAATTAATCAACATTTTGGGCTTATTTTTCATAAAATTTAAAATAAAACCCAAAAAAGTGCATGAAAAGGTTGTGGTGCATTTTGTTTTGGGGACAAACCCACCACACTATTCCCAAACCACTGCAACTCCTGAAAGCCAGAATGAAAGCCAGAATCAACAGTGGCAACCACCAGAAAAGCGCCGAGATAATGAAGTTCGACGTGTCCGGGAGAATGAATTTGCTTGTCTTGGATCCTGCAACGAAATTAATCAGAAAAGAAAATGCAAAAATATCTGTCTACTTCCCTCCATGCAAGCAGGAGACAGTTTCAAAACAAGGCCAATAGGCACAAAAGCGATATTACAACTGGGAGAAGCCCAGTTGCCTAACACCACGGGTTAAAATGTGCATATAAACCTTGACACACGTTACTCCCGAGAGTCCTGAGTTAGTTCACATCGCGCGCTGTTATCGATTTGATAGACCCCACAACCGAATTCCCACTCGTTTGACATACAAGTTTTTCTTCTACAGCTCGAAGCCAACCTCCACCAGAGTAAGATGCAGAACGCCAGCATCAAGCTGGTGTCGGAATCCACGATGACGGAGGTGCAGTGGATCGCCGGGGAGATCACTGGCAACAACTTTGATGTGTAAGTGAAAACTAGAAACATTGTTTCGGCTGCTTGTACCTCATCTATAACTGTTTTTAAGTTATCGGGCGATATAAAAGTATCTGAGTGGTACTCAGCAACTCGCAGGGGCATTGTACGGACACCAACACATCAACCTACTTCAATCTGTCAAATTCCTTTAATAGATTTTCAACCTTATCACAATAGTGGAACGATAATGTTCGATTGATAAAATTTGGCAGATTCGGGTAGGTTGACCTGTTGGCGTCTGTACCTTGCATTGTATCTACTCCCGGATTAATCACGAAATCTGATTACAATTAATCTACCTAATTTTTTATTAATTTTTTGACTTATGATTTGTTTTTTCACTTAGTTTAGTCGATAGTGAAAAACATCTGCGTGTTCAGGGCTCTTGAGTGAGAAACCTTCTAACAATACACGCCGTACCTATCCAGAAGAACTGTTTTCTGAATCAGGCGTTTGATCCAGCTGCCGAGCGAGAGCCTCTTCAGATATTGGTCGAGGCTTTTGACAATCAAACCATTGGCAGACAATCGGCACCTTAACTGCTTTATTCACATCCCACATATCAACAACCTCCCGAACCAGATCAAGAGACTTCTAATTACTGTTGTTAATGTTACTTGTACCTTTTAAGCTGGCAGCCACAATGAAAATCGAGGTATTCTACATAATGACAGGACCCTATGTGGAATAGATAAGGTGCCAGTAGTTCAGGTGCCATTGTCAACGGGTGCCCGATGTGGAATACCTTTAAAAATCAGACCTAGTGCAAACTAAACAAACATTTAAATTAAATAAATCTGCTAACTGACTGCTTCACTTTCAGCTGGCAACCCTGGCGGGTGATGATCGGCAAGGTTCTCCAGGAGGTCCGCATCATCATCGAGATCACACGGCCCACCTACGTGAGCCTGTCGCAGACCCTGCCGCATATCGCCATTGACAACATTAGGATGATGGACTGCGGACCTGAACCGCCCGTGTATGGAGGGAAGTGTGTCCCGGGACAGTTGAAGTGCAAGATTATGAATGTGAGTTTATTTTGGAGTATTTAGTGGAGTATCGTGAATTCCATTGTGTTTGATAGGGTCACACCGGTGCTTCTATTCTCTTCTTCAACCTTTTCACCTAATGCTGAGTGTAGTACTCTTCCATTCCACTTTTGGCGGTTTTGTGTTATGGTTATCCAGTTTCCAACCACTAATAAAATCGTTTGTCCACTTAGAGACACCAGTGCCTATGACCTCCCCAAATCGAACACATCAAGGACAGAGCTATCTGTCCCTGCATCAGTTTTCTTTGTCCTGTGGTCCAACTTCCTTGCATCATAGAATTGAAAAGATTGTTGTCGACCCCATCATAGGGGTAGACAACAATCTTACTATCTTACTACTTTTAGACTATGTGGCAATTATATCATGGCTGTCCAGGCGCGTTTTCTTCATGTGATAGTATAATTTGATAGGTCACATTGCCACAATTGTAGTTCTGAAGCAAAGTGGGTTATTAAAACTATAATTTAATGATGAGAAAATTTACATTATTTTGCCTCTGGGGCAGCAATAAGAAACTCGCTTATGTTGGCGTTTTAAAAGTCTCGTGAAAAATCGTATTTTTTACCGGAATACATTTCCAACTTTCCCTTGAGATTGCGTGTTGCAGGTTTTATGTGATTTCCATCTGTAGGCAATTTCCAGAATGATTCCTTACTGACTGTATAACTATAATACTTTTGCCTATTTACAGAATGATTCCTGCATCAAGCTTCAGCAAGTCTGTGACCTGGTCAAAGACTGTGATGATGGGAGTGATGAAACACGGAACTGTGGTATGTGGATACTTAAATTGAATGCTTTTCACCGGTCTATTGAGACCATTACGGCCAGTTCAGCATTTAATCTTAACAGTGAGCGAGTCGCTATAGGCGGCGCCTGGTGCCTCGTGGCGTATTTCAAACATTTCTATACATTTTATTTTACCGCTCACTGCGCCGCACTAAGCTCAAAGCGGCAAGGTCGTCAACAGGCTACTCAGTCTTCAAAAAAATGTTGGAGAAGAACTGATTTTTCGAATAATCTTGTATTTCTGTTTTCACTCCGCTGTCGACCGCTAATTTCGAAAATCACTTTGTTTCAGACAAAATGCCGTATGGATCATATTGTAACTTCGAACAAGATGCGTGTGGCTTCGAGAATGTACCTCAGTAAGTAAAAAGTAGTTATAATCTATTGCTAAGGATCCACTTGAGACCAAGCTATACATGGGGGCCTACCATGATGTCTGAAGCGAGATTAGTTCCACTATCTATGGGAAAGAGACAGAGCTATTACAGGTCAAATAGCTCCATCTCGCCCCCAAACTCACACTTCAAGACATCAGGCCACCTGGGCATCAAAAATTGTATCCACAATGTGACAAAGAAATCTTTGATGCAAATTGTAAGATCTTGTCAAATTGGGTAAGCTCTCACACCCAATGTTCCGACATCGGGGGATTCATAACTAATTCCTCTCACTCGACGAATGACGCCAAAAGAATATGCAAGACTAGCTGCTGCCAGCGGTTTCACCCGCTACAACTCGAAAATTATCCCACGGGAACATAAAATCGGGATAAAAACTATCCTATGTGTTAATCCAGGTTATAAACTATCTGTGTACCAAATTTCATCCAAATCCATTCAGTAGTTTTTGCGTGAAAGTAGGATTTGTAGCGTCCTGAATTTATAAGCATGTCTTTCCCTACAGGCCAATCCTCCGCTGGTCCCGCCACAACGGCCCGACCCCCACAGACAAGACAGGCCCCGACAACGACCACACTTGTGGTGACCAGCAACCACACCCCACCATGATGGTACCTCTCCTCTACCCAGCCCATCTGAACCAGACCTGTGTGGGGTACTATTTCTTCGTCAACATGAATGTGACGGGTCCGAATCAGAAGAAGGCTGACTTCGCGTCCACTGCTGTCATGAGGACCGTGATCTTCAATCCTCCACCGAAAGTCCACGGAAATATTACGTCGAGATATTATAATTGTTGTATGGTGAGTAGTTGGTTTTTCTATTAACTTTTTATCAGGGAGATACGATTAGAGATCTACGCTTGGAATGGGAATCTACAGTACTATTTGTGTGTACGTATGTACTAGCTTTATTTTATGTCTTTTGACAATTCAAAAGTGCCAGTAATTGGCCTAGTTTAAATAAATGATTTGATTTGATTGATTTCGCTTTTCCTGAGACTGAATCTCTTTGTTTTACTGCCCATTGCTGCGTGCTGTGGGTGGCTAAAATTTACTGCAAATGCATGTTTAATAAATCAGGCGATTACCTATCCAACATGAGGTCAAAGGTTACCGATCAGGCAAAATTTCATTGGATCGTATCTGTTAAGAAGTTGATAGGACAAGTTTAGATTTTTGCCATTTTGATGGCAAATTAAATAGGTAGGACAGAGTAGGATTCTGTGTAACTAGTAACATGGTTACTTCGTGAAGCACGGGGTATAGAATCTTTTATTACATTGCTCTTGATTGCAATCACTTAAAGGGACATTGAAAACTTGAATATTTATACTTGCCCACGGAAACAGCATTATTTTCTAAATATTTAGCACCCCTCTACTTTTCCCTTATTTTTTTTCAACTCCACCTATGGCCAGGGCCGGGTTATGCCTGTCGGGGCCCCTAGGAAATGCTCATCCAGGGGCCCCCTACCTTCTTCTAATTTCTTCGTTTACACAACAAAATTCAAAATTACGCTGTTTTTTACTAACCTGGGTATATCATCATATTATTGGAATGCGTTCCGAAATGTACTAAAATAGCGTCGATACAATGTACAGAGCAAATTTTCAAATTAAATTTTTACTGTTTAAGAAACATTGCCCATTCTTTTCCCTGTAGCACAGGGGCCCCTGAACGTGGCGGGGCCCCTAGGCAGTTGCCTATAGTGCCTAATGGATAAAACGGCCCTGCCTATGGCTGCAAAGAATAGCGTATCGTAATCAAACTGTCCTATCCACAGATACGTTTCTACTACACGCAATACGGACGCAACTTCGGTTCCCTGAGTGTCAACGTGGTGGAGCTGACGAAGCGAGGCAACATTTCCACTTCCGTCTGGTTCAGCACTAAGGACATGGGCCAGCCCTGGTACAGGGCTTCCATCTTCCTGCCTAATGTTACTAGAAGGTAAGCTGTAGTTACAACATTGTTTTCTTTCAGGTTTTCTGCCTAGCGTTGTGTCTTTTACATTTTCTACAATATGTCTCTTCTCTTCTCCTTTAGTTGTCACTTATCCATTCGCTCCCTATTAATTCATTTGATTACCAGTCAGGCGAATTATTTCCATCTATGCTTGAACATTATGCTTCCTGTGCTTCTCACATTAAGCATAAACATGCAATCTTTACCTAATAATGAAAAGAAGTAAGAGAAAACCACTTTGATCTGATTTTGAAGCCGGACAAAGCTGACAGCAAACGGACCTTTTTCCCGAAACGGACTACCAACGGACCGAATTCATGGTTCTCAAACATAAAACAGCAGAACATCTTCATTATTCCCCAAATTCTATCCCTTCGCGTTATAAAACACATTCCCATTAGCAATATCAGCCACAGAAAATTGTCTTTGTTTCTTTCTTTTCGTAGCCCAACAATGTTCTATATTATTTAAAACGGCAGGCATTGTCTTAAAAATGTATAATATGGCAGAATATTGTGATTGTTGGTGTTATATTTGTCCACAAATAAAGCAATATTGTCTCTCGACTATTGACCCCGTCAGGAGATTGATTTTATCTGTAAATCCTGTTTCTTCCAGATACTTCCTCGAATTCAAAACCCGCATGGGCATGAGGATATACTCGGACTCAGCGATAGACGATTTCTCGATGGCTCCCGAGTGTTTTGGTCTCAACATGGATCCTGCCGAGCTCGGGGACTACAACTACTACGATCCTTCGTTTGAGGAGCAGACTACGCCACATCCTTCGTTTGCTGACAAACCTTGTAAGTTTTATTTGATATCCTAGAAATGTGGCAATTTCTTCTCTGAATGCTATTTGGGCTTATTTTGTAAGAAATCATTTTAAATTACAAAAATCAGCTTATCAAAACCAATGTCCACTTTGGTCCTGGATCTTGAAAACTGGAAGTCATGGGGAGATCTTTGCCTAGCAGTGGGGTGATGTAAGTTAGCAATATCAGTATCAAAATTACTGATAATATATCTTTTTGTTTGAGCAGCATTTAATCACTGCAAATGTAAGGTCACACAACCTAGAAATGTAGCAATTTCTTCTCTGAATTCTATTTGGACTTATGTTGTAACCAATCATTTTATATTACTCAAAAAATCAGCTTGATAACACCAATGACCAGTTGTCCACTTTGGTCCCGGCTTGTCAACACTGGAAGTCAAGGGAGAGATATTTGCCCAGTAGTGGAATGATGTAGGTTAGCAGTACCAAAAAAACAGTGTTGTATTCATAATGATAACATATCTTTTTGTTTGAGCAGCATTTAATAACTGCAAATGTAAAATCACATCACTGAAAGCGTTTCTCGTTGTCAACGCTCTTATTTTTGTAATCATTTCACTACAAAATGCACTTGTAAAACCACTACTACTTTTCCCAAAGATCAATTAAAAAGTAAGTCTCTGTAATAATAAGCACGACGAAAAATAAATTAGTATACGAGGGACGCCATGGAATTAATTACTTCTGAGCGAAAACATCTTATAAAACATTTAAAAAAAGGTTTAGATAACTAAATCCTACATTTTCTTCCTCCAGTCTATCGCTTCACAACTTGTGGTGCAACCGGACGCTTCGGACCGAATCAAACAATGTGCGATGCAGCGTACAACAACACTCCAGTATCCGTCAGCGTCATACAGAGTCCACCCTACCAGGGTATCCAGCTATGGGAGGTTCCTGCTGAGGGATTGTATACGTAAGTTCCTTTGCTTTAAAGTTTATATTACTTCAACAAGAAAATTCTCAAAAGACGCTTCTTATTCGAATCGTTTTGGAAATGTTTTGATCAGTTAGGGTTTAACAAACGGACCGAAACAGTATAGGACCCAGTGTTATCCTTGCAGAACTCTTTTGATATAAATAGGATGTCTACAGGTCGCGACTAAATTACTAAGGATAATTAGTAATCGAGTAATTTACCACCTCTACTGTTTTCAATTTTCTTGTATAAACACTGTTTGATGATCTTCCTATTTATGTTAACAGGTTTATGTAGTCAACAGTATCAAAAGCTTTAGAAAATTCAAAATGTCCTATTCAATATCTTCCCTAAATTAACTGTAGTATTTTCGAGGTGTTGATAAGCCGCTTTTTCACTAGGCCAGTCTTGCATATGACGTCACATTGGTGTGCAAGTTGCTTGAATTAACAGAAAATTAAAAAAGAAAATTAAAAGAACACAATCGACAATTCAAATTACATCTTGTTACTTGTATGCAGGATTATTCAAGGTGCTTACAATTTGCATCTTTTAGACGAGTAGCTTGTATAATAGAAACGCGGCCGTAATGTCTATTTTGTCAAAAAGTCAAATAATTTAATGATTATTATTTCAATTTACCTTCCCATGTCTTAGGCTCATAGCAACAGGTGCGAGTGGTGGTCTGGGCTCAGCCTGGGCGGGAGTGTCTCACGGAGCATCAGTGAGGGCGCTCGTGGAGTTACACAAGAGTGAACGAGTCTACATCCTCGTAGGGCAGCAGGGGACCAACGCTTGTAAGAAGGTAAGAATTGTTGTCGTCAATATCTTTGGGCCATTAAACATAGATGCGGTTGTACGTGAATTGTTTGGCGCATGGCCAAATCGTAGAAAACCCGCCATCTTACTTTTTTAAATATTTCTGTCTTATGTTGACTAACAATGCTTTCTTTGTCAATATCTTCCTAAGTAAAAAGATCTTTAAGCATTTTAAAGCAGTGGTGATACGATTGTTTCTATCTGCAAACTTCAGACTGATAACATCAACCACAATCTCTAAATTATATAGGCACACTTATTACCAAATATTGAGCATCAAGATACCTATCATCATTTACTGTTTTCTCTGTCTTATAATTGTGTGTGTGTGTTGAAAGTCTAGTCTTGTACAACACGTTATTTAGGTACTAATTAGCTTGAATACTTCAGCTGTGTACCAAAGGTCTCTATTTTTTTAACATTTTTTTAAAAAATTTTAACTTTGATTGTATACTTTCTGACTTATGAAGTTATTGGGGTTGACGGGGTCGCCATTTAATTAGTAAAAGAGTTTTATTAACTACTCTTTTTCTCACCATACAGACGCTCTCAGCCCAAGAAGCTAACCTAGAATGTTCTCGTCGTTTCAATGAGACTTCTGGCCAGGTGTTCACCAGCAAGACGCATGAAGTACGGAGCATGCAGGTCAATGATGGAGGAGGCGGCGGTGGTGGGGCTACTTATGTGTTTCTGGTAAGTCGAGACTGGTTGATTGGATTTTATGTGGATCAATGAGGTTCTCTTAACCGCATACAATGTTACATTATTTTAACTTGGATTATATGACAATACATTTTCGACATTTATTCTTTTTGTGTTAATTTATTATTTTTGTATGACACGCCTGATGTAACGCCAATTAATGATCTTGCTTGTTTTCTTTTTATCATCTTCCTTCTATCCTTTTCTTAGTGATTTCAAACCATTACACGAAATTCGAAATGTTATCATTGGCAAAACATGCAGCTACCTCGACATTTCCTAATAAACCTGTATGTTCTGTGGTACTCATGTTTTTACAAATACATGTTCATCTTTATTGATTTCCCTCCGGTAAGATTCCCGTTTGGTCGTAGATTGGATGGTCGGGATTCCACCTAATCATTCTTTATAGATGAATCCGAATTTTGTCGGCAACTGAAACCAATATTAAGTCTTTCTTTCAGACTTTACATAACTATTGATAATTTCTTATATCCTAGACTTGAATTTTCTTAGAGCATAACATTTTCCTCAGCTCGACAAAGACGGGCAGGCTTTCCCACTGCTGGTGGCAGGCGGAGGGGGCGGGATATCAGTGGGCAGCTTCAGGGACGACGGGTCACAGCACGCGAGGCCGCTCACCAACGCTACTCCGGAGTCAGGGTACATGTATGGACAGCCGGGGAAGACTTCAGGTAAATGGAGATGTATTTTCAGGATTTTCAATACATCCAACGCTCTTACCAACCGAGCCCATGAGGTTCCTACCGAAAAGTGTCGAATTCTTTAATCCATTTCTAAGGTCTTAGTTGATGTTTCTTTCCATTGAAAAACTTTGATAGATTTGCGATGCATACGTTAATGGGTTAAATAATTCAAAATAACATGTAACTTATTTAGATATCGCGCTAATTGTTATCAATATTGTAAACTATACAGACTTCAGATAACTTATACTTGAATATAGTCTGCATCCGTTGAAGAACAGCTAGTTTAAATATAGATTTAAAAACCTAGACAATTCTGTTGTTATCTTGTTATGTTTATCTTAAAAAATTGTTCCTTTGTAACCCAGGTGCCGGTGGTGGCTGGCTGGCCCGCTCAGGCCCCACAACTCCAGGGTTCGAGCTGGTGCGGGGGGGAGCACTGCACGAGGGGGGCGCGGGGGGAGCCGCCTGTGCGGGGGGAGCACACGGGGGGTTCGGAGGGGGAGGGGGAGGGTGTCTAAGAGGCGGCGGGGGAGGGGGCTGGCTGGGTGAGTAGCTTTAAAACTATACAAGAGGATGAAGAAGTATTATAGTTTTCTTAACCGACAATCTCAGCGGAAAGTACGAGTATAACCATCGACGCGGAGTTATAAAATCTAGATGTTTATCCAAAAAAATCCTGTTTGAACACACACAAGGACAATGGCTTGAATTGCTTTTAGAAAACAGGGGTATAACTTTGGCCTATTGCCACCTCATCTGGCAGTAGGTTGAAGGTAGTCGAGGATCAAGTTGAACAGTCACTGTTTGGACAGACTAATTCACTTCGAGGAGCCAAAGTTAAACTTTTACATAACTGTTTCGACAAATTACCAAGTTGAGCTCCTTGAGTTATGAGTCGAGCTACACGATAACCGACAAATGCTTACACTGAAAGGACAGATCCACTCAAATCTGTGTGATTCTTTCCTCAAAAAACCATCTCAGACACATGGTCCTTGAATGACATGACCAAAACAATGTTTGGACTTTAAAAGAAACTGTGACCTCAGTTCGTTTCGGCTGTTTCTTCAGAGTAATCAGACGCGAAACACCGGCTTCATATACTTTGTAAAAAGATAACCTACTGGCAAAAATAAATATCATTTCTTTTCCATTAACCATGTTTCTACGCCAGGTGGCAACACCAACGAGAATGGCGGCGCGCACGGCGGCGGCGGCTGGTCGTACGTGTCGGCCAGCCGCGCTGTCAGAGACTACAGCGACGCCGCCGTCGCCGCCAGGACCGGACCCGGAGAACTTCTCATATTCCCTGCTATACATGTGAGTATCCTTGACAAAGAGACATCATCTGCCTTACTTTTTCCCAACTAAATTGTGATCGGCTTCCAGTCTAACCAAATGCAGTTGAATATCAGTATTCTATATGGATGATACGACTGCATGTCAGACCTCCGCAATTCAGTAACAGGGTAATAATATACCCCATGGTAAGACTTTTAAAGGCTCTGTCTAATAGTAATGACTATCAAAGATCTACAAATGACAGCCGGGACCTACGGCTTTACGTGCTGTCCGAGCCGCGGAGGAAACTCGCTATGACAGACGGTCACCCATCCGCAGACCAACCTTGACAAGCGCGGCTTAGTCCGAAAGATCGGCTGTGCGGCTGTTATCATTTAGCCACGATATCCTCAAGAAAAAACATTTTAGGTACATAAAATAAATAACTTTTAATTTCCTAGGATTGTGACTGCGACTACCGCTGCGTCGCCCTCAACGAGTACCGTAGCGAAGTCAAGTGCTACTGTCCCGCCACTTGGACCACTGATGCTCATGATCCTACCAAGTGTATACGTAAGTTTATTCTTTTGCTGTTTTTGTCTAAGACCAATATAGGATATAAAGCCATTGAGGAACACTGCTTGTGTCCTTTCTTGAAAGTAGGATGAGAACCATCTCTATTGCCTAAGTCAAAAGGCTTCCTCAGCAAAATGACGTGATCTATTCTATCGAATGCCTTACTGTAATCGGTGTATATTGCATGCACTTGGGATCCATTACGACGTATTATAATGTAATTTAGCCATATTCCAGAGTTATCAGCCAGAGTTGACTTTTTTTTTTAATCAAATCAAATCAAAAATATTTATTTGCTAGAATATGGTAAATAGGATGTTACAGTTACTTTGTTGCAGCATATCCTGCCATTAGATGGCGTGCAAATGTATTTACAGTCCATTAATCTAAATCCATTAATCTAAGTCCATTAATTTAGCGTGGTAAAATCATCAAATGAGTCCTCTCGCTTTGGCCCTCTGTGAGGGGGCCCCGTCATTATGCTGATGCTCTTTGAGGCGCGCGTGGAACACGACGCGCCGTCTACCCGGGCTGCGTCCATGGTCGGGCAGCGAGTTGCCTTTACTCGATGCCCGCGCCAGAGTTGACTTAGAGCTAATATTGGGTAGATCCTTTGCCACATTTTTAAGTGCAAAATTACACAAACGGAAAGAGGTCTAAAGTAGCTCAGTAGAGTCATTTTGTGGATGTTCATGTTTTATTTAAGAACATTTATTTAAATTATTTTATTGTTTCAGTGGAAGATGCGTGGCCTCGAACACCTTGGGTGGTGATCATAGTGCTGTCAGTAGCTGTGTTTGTGTGTGCACTAGCTGTTCTGTGCGTTTGTTTGTATCTGTGTAAGTATTTTATCATGTCTATTGGATTCTTTACTTATAACAGCGCTTCTTAAAGTTTTGATATCTTTACAACAACTACTACCTTCATATGTTTTAATTAGTTTATTATAATTATCTATTTTTAAATAGCTATTGTTATCATAATGAAATAATCTCCGTTTGCATTAATTTGATACGAAGAAGTTTGTGTTGCTAACTAGTAAAAGTGCTTTATATTCAAAAATGCATACAATATCATTGGTAACATATTTGTGAAGTTTGACAGCAACAGCTTGACTTTCATTGTATTCGACGGTGATATTTTACGAGAGTTCATTATGCGCGGCATGGTGGTCGCAGTGGTCGAAAGATAGACTGCTGCGCTGCTGGCTGTTAGATGGGCGCACGGAACTAATATTAGTATGATCTACAAGTACCTAGTTATTCGGAGTATGTTAGATACTCGACGAATAGACGTTAGAAGTTTAACGAATCAAACGAGTTTAAACTCGATAGGCTTGCGGCGTTTCATTACAGAGTTCCTATGGCCACCTTTCAGCTCCATGACATCATAATATTGCATTGTCAGCACAATCGGAAAGTAGATCAGAAACTTGCAAGATTTGATTACAGACAACGGGACAGGTGAAACAAAATAAAAGCTTGTAATAAATTAGGTTTTCATCTCTTAGGCTCTCGAATTCAACCTCCAATCCTACAACAAAGAAACATAACAGAACAATCTTCCTCCATCAGACAACACATACCAACGCAAGAAAGAAGCAGAGCAGCAACAAAAGCGTCTTCTAGAACAAGATGTTCAGCTGCAGCGGCTGAGGAGTGCGCCGGGAGGGAACGACAACCTCACGATGGCCTTCAACCCTCACTACGGGAGTGAGAGCATCCTACCGCAGGGGATCGATGTGAGGGGACTGCCGCAAGTGTCCAGGGAGAGTCTGAAGTTGGTCAAGTGAGTATGAGAAAATGTTTAAAGTAGAAGTAGTTCAATGCCTAAAAGTTAAAGTGCCTACTGGATAAGCTCGCTCCATTTTAGGGTCATCTTTTCATCTGGGCTAGATTGTGACCAAAAGCAAACCCGTACCGTACAATTATTAATATTTTTGATTATCGCTCGAAGTTTTCAATTATGATCAATCAATTTAAAACAATTTAAAACTTCGATTTAAACTAGAAATGGCTCATTTCTAGTTTAACTCTTTACCGAAGTGTTGATATGCTGAATGTCAAAACCCAGGTTCTCCTGCACAATTATTGGAAGCACACATCGATAACAGAAAAATATCTCCTCTTATTTTAATAGACTCTCTTCCACAAGTTTGTTAATTCTTTTTCAACACATTTGCTCGTAAAATGCATTTACAAAGCCTGTATACAGTGTTCGAAAGTTAAAAATTACGGACCATACAACGCAGCGTGCGGTAAAATAGGTACTCTTACCTAAGTACCTATTTTACCGCACGCCCCCTTGTATAGCAGCGTGCGTTTTCTTTACGGTTTTTATTTAATTTCCAAAAAAAAAAAGAATTCCACCAAAGAGTTTCACATTATGAAAATTAACAACCTGACTGATCGAACCTCCTTGGAAGAGCTTTTGCTCAATACGTTGTATCACTTTAATACTAAAGAGTAAATGAGATGAAAGATGTAGTTCTAATTTTCACCACGTGCATGTGGCGCCATTTTCAAAGTCGCGCCATTTTCATATTAGGAACTTCAAAAATTGTTGCGACTAATCTGAGTTCAAGGGAGGAATCTGATATTAATATGGATAAATGTGTTAAAAAGCATTGTATGACACACGTGCAGAAATTGGTTTTTACAAACTCGTGACTACGGTACGCCCTCGGCTTCGCTCGGGCGTACAGTCACGAGCAAAGACATAGATACGACCTTAAAATTTAAATTAATGTAACAATATTAAATTGCAAAAATAAGTTCTGTCAACTGTGTCCAATAATTATGTAAACGTTAAACTAAGTCAAAATTAACTACACATTTTTATCAAAATTTCGTTAACGATAGTTTGCCAAAAAATAATATCAACTTTAAGTTACATTATTATGTACCAAGTCAATTGCAAAAACATGTAAACAATACAGTTTCGAAATTATGTAAACAATTACAAAGCAGCAGTTTCAATCTGCTTGAGACCGGTTTTAATTCACAATTTTCAAAAACATGTAAACAATACAGTTTCGAAATTATGTAAACAATTACAAAGTAGCAGTTTCAAGGAGCTTGAGATCGGTTTTAATTCACAATTTTCAAAAACATGTAAACAATACAGTTTCGAAATTATGTAAACAATTACAAAGCAGCAGTTTCAAGGAGCTTGAGGTCGGAAATAAGTCCTAATTTAACAAATTGCAATTTAACCTCATTGAAAAAATAAGTGTATATAATACAAATACATAGCTATAAGATCTTATTGTATTATTTATTTATAACTTCTTTTCGTTAATTTGCGTTATACCTACATATTTTGTCATAGTTAGGTAAAAGTAGCCATCATCGAGTGTATTGACTCACCCGTCGACTGTTTTTATTTCCGTGTACCGTCCTAAATCTATTGTGCTATTTTTTTTTTATCTTGGTATAATCATCAAATGAGTCCTCCCGCCCCGGGCAGGGCGGAAGGGACTGTCAGACTTGAACTGACTAAAATCCACGGTGTCCTTCAATAGCCCTTTATGTTCCGGGGTCATGGTGATGGTATAAGTCCCGCGACCCCGGCAGGCTTTGGCCCTCTGAGAAGAGCCCCCGTCATTTTGATGACGCTCTTTGAGGCGCGCGTGGAACACGACGCGCCGTCGACCCGTGCATGTCCATGGATGGTCGGACAGCGAGTTGCCCCCCCTTTACTCACTGTACGCATGCCCGCGCCTACGGTGGCCGGAGATCGTCTGCCGACGTCCGACGCCATGTACCATTGCGGTTGGGGCGGAAGGAGGACGCTGTCCTCTCTCTTTCGCGGATCTATTGTGCTATTGGGTGATTCTACGAAAAGTGGATAAAATTATCGCACACCCTCTTAAGAGGTTATTGTACTCATAAATAAGTATGATTAATTTTTCTTTTACTATTGGACCTGAAATCGCGAAAATTATATTTAATAAAAATTTATGAAACAGTTGCGAGCCCAAAATTGTTCATAATGATGAATACAATAAACCCTTAAGCGTTAAGCGGGTGTCCGTTAATCACGATATATTTGAATAATGCGTCGACACGTTTGGTGCAGTGGCTGAGCAATTGGACTGCTGCGCCGAGTGTCGCGATTCGATTCCCGCACGGAACAGATATTTGTATGATCTGCAATTAGTTGTTACGGGTCTGGGTGTTCGTGTCATGTGAGTTTCTATGTTTGTAAACGCACCCACCATACAGGACTAATTGCGGGGTAAAGAAAAAAAAAACTATGCATAACTATTAAGTATATTTAATAGGCTTTATTAATAATAATAATCATTACATTTGGTAATGAATTACAACTCTGATTTCGTAAGTCCTTGATTAATTGCAGTAATAACCAGCCCCTACCTACTTATTTATAAAACTCTAATCATTGCTGTAATAAACTTATTAACAAAAACAGGAAAAAATAGGTATACACTTCCATTATCATTATAATGTATCCATGAAAATTTCTATAACACGTATACAATTTGTTTTACTTGTATATATGTTATAGAAATTGTGATGGATAGTTAATAATAACATTAGAAATGTATACTTTTTTCTGATTTTGCTTCGTTTATATTACTGTGAAACCAATGTATACCCAGTTTTGCCACAGTTTGATGGTTAGGTTATTTAGAAAACCATGTTGTACACATATTTTTTGAAAAGTATAAGTTAAGATATTTTAGAAAACGTGACCAATGTATATATATTAGTGCTCGTGACTGTACGTACGTGTACTCGTTTGTAAAAACCAACTTACCGCACTAGTATCATAAATAACTATTCTTTGTTCACAGGGCTCTCGGCCAAGGCGCTTTCGGCGAGGTCTACCAAGGCCTCTACCGTCACCGAACCGGCGACACGGTAGAAATGCCAGTGGCCGTCAAGACGCTACCAGAGCTGTCCACCGGACAGGCCGAGTCTGACTTCCTGATGGAAGCCGCCATCATGGCCAAGTTCAGCCATCCTAACATCGTGCATCTTATTGGAGTGTGCTTTGATAGGCATCCTAGGTTGGTGTTGAGATTTATGTTCCTTTGGTGTTGAGATTTATGTACGGACATTGGGAAGAGTTTGAAGCTTAGTTAATACTCTAGATTCAAGAAAGCTAGAGATGTTTGATTTATATGTAATGAAAATAACGACTTGTAGAGCACACCAGAACATCATCAATATAACAGACAAAGTTGTTCTGATCTTAAAATTCATTTATAGTAAGGTTTTCCATACCATATCTTTACGAAATCCAATATTCGTTCCTGTTTATGATCCATAAAAACCTTTTACAAACGATTTGAGTATCACCGACCAACAAAAACAAAATTTGAGCTATCCATCGGTGTCTGATAGAACCCAAGACTCACCTCTTTATATTAAAATCTCAATTCCACGTACAGGTTCATAGTTCTGGAACTGCTAGCTGGTGGGGACCTAAAGAACTTCCTCCGTGAGAGCAGACCGAAGCCCGAGCGAGCGAGTGCACTTACCATGAAGGACCTGCTGCTGTGTTCCATCGACGTCTGCAAGGGATGTCGGTATTTGGAGAGCAAGAGGTTTATACATAGGTAAGGCTATTCTAAGTAGGTCTTATAGATCATTTTGTAGCTCGCAACTAGACTGAAAATAACATTGAACTATGCTTACTGCCTTGTGTACCCATGATCCAATTGGCTGATGAACAAAGATAAAAAAAAAAGTTAAACACCTTACACCATCTTTGAAACGCTGCCGTAATTACGACCAAAGCACGAATACAGCATCGGATTTGGACAAGAAATCGCATGAATGAGTGGTAGAAAAGTCCCTCATGCCATTTAATTCTTGAAATAGTGTTTCTAAATTCTCACCTCCATCCCTCAGGGACATAGCAGCCCGCAACTGCCTGCTAACGTCCCGCGGCCCTGGAAGGGTGGTGAAGATCGCGGACTTCGGCATGGCGCGCGACATCTACCGATCCGACTATTACAAGAAGGGAGGCAAGGCCATGCTGCCCATCAAGTGGATGCCGCCTGAAGCTTACATCGATGGAGTTTTTACTATTAAAACGGATGTTTGGTAAGTGTTATAACTAAAGATTTTAAGCGCTATATGCAGAAGTTCTATTTCTTCTTCAGTCTCTTTTTCTTCCATCTTGGTGTATGCTTCCTTTAACTCCTTTCCATTCTTCACGGCATTGAGCTCTATGTAACCTCTTAACATTCCTCTTAACTCTTAACCTCTTCACACTGTCCTTCCACCGCGTTGTGTGGTCTTCTTTAAAGGTACATTTCTTCCCATGGCTTCCATTTGCGAAGACGTTTGCACTAAAAGTCAAGATTTCCCTTTCCGAGCAACATGGTTAAAAGTTTTATTAAAGCTAGACGGTGTGTCCACAGATGCGCCCATATCTGACCACTGACATAAAGTCTAGCTAGTGTAGCTTAGCGTTGATAACGCTACACTAGCGTCGCTAACGCTAAGCTACACAAGCGCCAATAATTTCGTTATTATCTTCTCCATTAATATACAAATACAAAAATGCTTCTTTAGTTGTTATAGATTGTTTGGTTGAACGTTTAAGGCTTACTATATACTTCTGAACCTCCATCGTCCGCTGGTCTTTTTAGATGGGTAGCATAGTTGTCATATCCCAAATTTTAATTCCATAACATTCTTTACTCTCAGGTCGTTCGGAGTACTGCTGTGGGAGGTGTTCTCTCTGGGCGTGATGCCGTACACCGGCTGTGCTAACAGAGAGGTCATGGAGATGGTCTCCGGAGGAGGCAGGCTGGAGAAACCTTATGGTGAGTGTATTTCGGAAACTCGTCTCTTCTTCCTTAGTATTCGCCTCCTATTACATGGAAACTGAACGTAACTGGCGTTTAGTTGTGCTATTAGGTAAACCTCAGCCAAACGCTGCCACCTTCCATGATTAATATAGATCAGCCAATTGCCGTCCACTGCTATCACTCCTGACAACCATCCCCGCTGCCATCATCATCAAATCATCTCAACACCGCACCATAGAGCCTCCTTGCCACTTTAGAATAGAATAGAATAGAGTAAACTTTATTGTACACCAAACATTTTAAAACAACTGCTTTACAATATTGCTATAACAATGGCGGTCTTATCGCTTAAGCAATATCTTCCAGACAACCTTTGGATGGACTGTATGAATCACTTTAACACATGTCTGCTCTATAAACTATCCGTCTACAGACATTGTCGGCTCACTTCCACTTCAGCATGTTAATTCTGCGCTGTGACATCTAAAGTTATCATTTTCCTAACGTAATTTCAGTTAGTTCATTTTAGGGTCAGCAGAACATACCTTCGTTTTCCAAAGTAGGCATTTGTGATCTTGTTCTATCACTTACTCAAGTTACTTGCACAGGGTGTCCTCAAGAGATATACAGGCTGATGTGCGAATGTTGGAACCCGACGCCGAGCGACCGGCCTTCCTTCGCGCACATGTATGAGAGGATGCAGCGGTTTGTACAGGTAAGAGTGAAGGCTAGGTGAAAGTAGTGTAGGGCACCCACCGGCCACGTGGAACGATGACTTGCGTCGTGTAGCCAGCAAACACTGGATGAGAAAGATCAAGACCAGGCTTAGAGCCTTGGGAGAGGTATATGATCAGCAGTAGACGGATGCAGACTGATGACGATAATGGAGATATTATAAAAACAGGGCTTCGCCTAGGAGTAAAGCATGTTCTAGGCAGATGCCATCTAGCGACCCATCCAAGGTAACCTTGTTTGAACAAAATACAAAATTCGTGAATTGAATCCATAGTGACATTCAAGAGACGCTGGATTAAATCCATCCGACCATGCGGTGCTTAAGGCTAAAAACGATCCCACAAGAACGTAATCATCATCATCATCAGCGGAAGACGTAAACTGCTGGACATAGGGTTCCCCTTAGACTGCCATGAAGGACAACAATTCGCCATCGGATAGACAATAATACCTAAAAGAGTTGTTTATAGATTATGAAATCTTGAACATTTCACGTAACCTTTTCTCATACTACCCGCCATTTTGTCTCAGGACCCTGCGATAGTGAGTGCCCCACTACCAATAGTGCGGTCACTCCTACCTCCTCACACTGAGATGCCAACGAACGCCAACGGACCGCAGGTGAGTAATCGAATCGGTTTTATGATAACACTTGATTGAATCAGAGGCGTTGTTCCGAAATTTAAAAAAAGTCAGTTAAGGTGCGGTCAAACCTAACGAATTGGCTATGGATAACGCTGTGGCTATATGGTTTCTGTAGTCGGATCTGCGGGGCTATTGCGTATCTTGCTGTCTATGTGGTGACCATCAAATAGCTGTCAAAAGGTAAATTTCGTATTGGCTTTTGCAATTGTAATGAAACTGATTAATGTAAATATTCCCTAAAATCAACTATCTAACGCTCTTGAGGCACTCGACTCCTCTCAACTTAGCCTTATAACAGGTATCAAGCCATCCAAGTTCAGGTTGACAACTGTTGGTCAGTGACTATCGAGTTAGCCAATAGCCCTACTGGATTTCAGTTATCTTAGTTTGGCCCACCTTTGTGTTGGAGATGAAAAATCTAAATGAATTTTGGACATTATTGCAAGATATCTTGGTAAAAACTAATTTGAAAAAATGTCAATGTGGGTAGTTTTCAATGTTAGCCGTAATGTGGTCGTTTATGTAAATAGGTATATTGTTTTTCTCACCGTTGAATTAGCGAAATAATTTCAGTAGTTTCACAGACACCTTATACACACTTTTGTAGTTTGCCCCGACTTAGTTTATTAAATTGTTCATAGTAACGATGTTCCCAAGTATTCAAGTAATATTAGTAAAATTCCCCTGTTTATTTCTTAGATTCTAGGACCACATTTAGAAAATACTTCGCGAAAGGAACAACGCCTCAAATAAAATAGAAAATTCTAATAAACATAAATTGTAAAAGGTCCCTTTCACAAATGAGTGTATACTTGTATAGCCCACCTAATGATAAAAACAAAAATAACTAATTAAAATCAAAAATACTAATGCGTATTACATTTTTTTCTTTTTTTCCAAATGTTTTCGCTCTGGCTACTAGAAGCAAGTAAATGGATTTTTTTTATTAATTAAACATATAATTATACATTTTATTTTCTAATTCGGTGTTAGCGATCCTTATAAAGCCCGTGCTTACGAGTTCGCATGACTACCTCCATTTTTATTTTTATTTTTCTAAAACTACCCGCCCTCTCCTTGAATGAAATTCGCGTAGAGAACTAGATCCCCAGTAGTTTAGTCAGAGATTCATTGGAATGTGGAAGAGGATCATCAAAATAATCGCATGTTTGTCCATAACATGATTCAGTTTCATTTAATTATTTATTAATTTTCTTCTCCATCATCATTGCTGACATTTCAAAGAATCTCTAAGATCGGTTATTTCAGAGACTTGGGTGTTTACTTGCCTAGTAGCTATAGCGGGAATCTATTACCTATATATCTATTTTCTTTATTTACCTTTGTCCCTGCCTCTGGGTTTTGTAAAATGAATCTTTTTTTTCTTAACATAAAGTTCAATGTAAATATTTTAATTTTGTTTTGAAGTTTTTACAAAACACAGTGGTATGCACGCGTAGAATTAAAAGTGAAACACAGGGAGATTATAAATAGTAAACAATTTTGAAGAATTTAATTAATGCTTTTCCGCTATTTTTTGAGAATACATTCGGGCGTTAATCAAATACGCTTACAAACGCAGAAGTTAATCAAACCATCAACAACGAAAATATAAAACTTTAACGACGTTTAGTTGTAAAATTATTGTGAACAGAATAAGGAATTAAGTAAAGTTTAAGAGTAGTCTGACAACCAGTCTCAAGGGGTATCATAATTGTTATCAAATTACTGTGAAAGTCAGATCGGCAGCCATTCAATGTAAACTATTCAGTTGCATTCAGATAGACTGGAATCTGACCCTAGGACACATAGTAGAAAAATGCTTGGCAGGCTGTCATCAGGTAGAATCTTATACAGGTATTGGTGCAAACAAGTAATTTGCGATAAAAAAACTAAACCGAACACCTAAACAAGTGAAAAAATAAGGATAATAGTTAACAGCACAATGCACAGACAGAAAAAAATACGCATTGCTGGTTTTACCATCTTTATGGGTACAAACATAGCCCTTTAGCTCCCCGGGTAATAGGTTAAAAACGGCCCTGTTTAAAGGTTGTATGTAAATTGTAACTGATGTATCTGGGTTATGTCTAACTTCTTCTACAATTATGAATAATAGTTAATACCGCAATGCACAGTCAAAGAATAAGCATTGCTGGTAGAACAAAAACAAAAGATATCGGAAAGCTCTTACGTGAAATCTCCCTGTGGTCGTGTGCGTGTACTGAGCGTGGCATGTTGGCAGCGAGCACCGGCGTGCGACTACCTCGTGCCGATGTCGCCGCAGGACAACCCGCCGACCAGCAATAGGTAACGCCTTTTTATATCTGAGGGTGCTGGCAGAAAGAAAAAGAGGAGGGTTTAGGACAAGAAAAGAAAATAATAGAAGAAATCAGGGTGCATTGGGGCTATTTCGATAGTGGATATATTCCGAAAATGCAAAAAAATCTAACAAACGCAGGAATATATTATTCCTGCTGCAAGCAGTAGTCGCGACAAGTAAATGTAAGATGGAACTTTAACTAATGTCCCAAGCAGGAATAAAATTTTAGTTCTACGTTTGGTAGATTTTGCATTTTCGGAATATATCCACTGTCGTAATAGCCCCCAATGATGTACTATATGACAAAAAAAAATGAATTGTTAGATTCCATTTCAAACAAGAATCGTAAGACGGGAATATGATATTAGCTGTATAATATAGTGAGCTATTTGTCACTAGAATTAAACATAAAAAAATAGACATGGCATCGCATTCGCATCTTTTTAAGTTTATAGCATATCAATATGTCGTCTAGATAAACAAATTTCAATGAGTCATCACGAGGAAAGTTTATGAAGTTCAACATTGAAATCATTCTAGTGAAGTTCAAAAAAGATACTTAAGATATGATAAAAGTATGTTGAAGTTTCTACAACAACACGAGAGAAATTACAACTAAATTGAAAATCAACGTAGTAGTCAAAAAAGTACTTGGTGAAAACCCATAGCCGTATCCAAATGCGTTTTATTAGCTTTAATTAATTAAATACCTGCCAGTGTCCTCAAATACTAATTACTCAGCTACTTCTAAAATCTAACTTATATGTGGCACCTCCTTTCACAGTTCGATGTTGTATAGTAACAAATATACTTTACAACTGTCAAATTACTTTTGTATGTAAAAATTTTCTCAAATATAATTAATTTGAATAATAAGCAGTACAAGATAACAGAAAATGTTTTTATTTTGTGAAAATTTACTATAATTTGAGAAAATTTCGACATAAAAGCGAGCAGTAACAAAGTATTAAACTGCTTTAGAAAGACAGAGCAGTGGCAGCATGCTATAGAAGCTGAACTTCCTTACCAGCCGATGTTTCTAATTTAAACAGCAATTATGATAAACAATCAAATAATATGCTACATTTAAAACTATTGCGAGCAGGATTCTTTATGTTTATGCCAATATTTTATTTTTCTCCTATGCCAGTTGCTTCGATGCCGAATAAACTCAGCTTCAAAAATGTTTACTACAAAGCTTTTTCCCAGTATTGTTAAGACTTGAATATAAAATTAGCAGCACCTGAAGCAAAATAAGATCGTTTACACCGACTTTCAATTATGAATCGTCTACGCCCAAATATATCCTTCACGACACCCAATCTAAGCAACTCGGCAAATCAAATCACAATTTTACAAAGCTTGTCAATTGCACAGTTAATGTTCCACCCGAACCTATATACAAACCATACCAATGCAAGATAATTGTTGTAGCCCAACGGAACCGCTGGTCCCTCATAGCAAATCGCAAACGGTGGTGCAGGATCAACCAGAAACGGAGGATTCACAATATCCACCTCTTCTGAAAGGTATTTTGTTGTAGAATAAGAATTTTTATAGGAGCGAAATTTTCGTTTACACCACGGAAGTTGTTATTGTCAGCAATCGCAGAGTTAGAAGCGGGTAGTCAGTTTTTTTTACAGACTCAGTCTACTTTATGCGAAAGCTGGCCAAACGGAAGAAAAATCACAATCAAAATCTTGGTGAATGTTGTAATCGTTTCAAAATTATAGTTAATTAGATTGATTTAGGATACATCTATACATCTGAGTTTCGCTTCTATACCTTCTAATTCTAAATCTCATTTTCTTTTAAGCTACTTCTCAACTTGTCAAACAGTCGACCAAGGTTCTTAAGGTAAAATTTTACTGGTTATTCAGGAACGAAAATCCCTGTAATGTGAACCGAATGAAACCCTGCTCGGATCTACCAAACTTATTTTTTAAATCAACCAGGAATGAAAACCAGCTCCTAATTTTAATTGCATCGTGTAATTTCTAAGACAACTGGTACCCTGCTATGGCCTCTTAAAGCAGTATCGTCTTAATCTTACTTCGGTGCGGAAATGAGATGGAGCTAACTCTATCTCGTACCGACACATAAAAGTAGCAATAATTAGAATTAATATAAGAGGTGGTGGTATGGGTGTTGACTCCTGTTTAAAGCTATTCCTGAATGTATTTTAAAATGATTTTGTTTTATAGCATCACAAGAATATGGCAACATTCCAACGGCATCCCGGATCGGCGCAAACGCAGCAAGACGCGATGTTTGCGCTACCTCCGGCGTCGAGACAAGGACCACAACAAAGTTTCTGCCGTCTAACTCAACAGATAGGTGAGTCAGCATCATCACCATCAGCATAATCTACAGCATACTGAATTAACCCACTTCTGGGTATACGCCTCTCTTTTCTTTTCCAATACTTGTTCCTGCGCCAGCCTCATTCAGGTGTTTCTAAGATAGCAACAATGTCATCTCGTCTCCGATAGATGAGCAATTTTGACTAAAAATAAATAAATATTAATTTCGGCTATGACTCTATGTTTGGAATCGGTAGCTTCCAGGAATGGCAATATGCTACATCTGGCGTATTCTGCGTTTAATTCTTTGAATCGTTCATTAGGATTTTTTTGACAATATTAATAGATATTTTAATATAACAAATGACATATTAGATGATGAAGAAACAGTTATTAATTATATAAGTATTTTTTTTAAATAAAATCTCTGATAACAAACTATCTGAGTCAGTTTAACTACTTTTTAAGACAGTATAATCTACACGCAGAGAGAGACCTCTAGGTCTGACAGTAGGGCTATCTTTTCCACTCTGGACACGCCCAGGCCAGGGCTCCGCAACGTTTGAGGGGCCCAAATTCCTGTAAACTTTATTTTAACAGGTGGAAGCCCCAGTTAAAATAAAAATAAAACCCTATAGCCCCGAGACAATGATAATAAGCTAAAGACCCCGTTTGAATGTCAATGTAAATTGAAACTGATGTACCTGTATAAAGCTCAACTCTTTCTTCAATTTCCAGATTGCTAAGCTCAGTCGAGGGTCCGTCACTGGACGAGATAACCTCGGAGTGCGACGACAAGCCGGTCATCTGGGAGACTTCTTTCACCGAGCCGCCTCGCATAGCCACGCCGCGCCAGAGCATCGACAATGGACCTGCCGTGAGTTGACACTATATTTAAACAGATTCTGCAAGCTTGTATCTTTCCACAATAGGAAATTTCCATGATCTTCCCATGGCTGCCGAAAGCTGGCAGTTTAGGCCAAAATTGGGCCCTGAATCTTTATAGCAATTTTTAACTCATCCGTTGGAAACGCTGCTCTCAAAGTGGTGAAGGAAAATGACGTGAAGAGGCCGACATATCTTAGAACCTAAAATTCTTTGATAATTGACATATACTAGAACACTCTGGGCTCTCGTATTGGACTATGGAAGTTTATACGATTATGCTGGATTTCTTGCCTCCAGTGTAACTAGTGTAGCAATGAAGGTCTCAGCTAAATGAACGATGGTAAACGTTCTTCCATTTTAGTTTTATATCACGTTTCGCGTTTTCGAAGGATCCTGTGTAAGGAGTTATTGGGACTGTTATAAGTATTTTCAGACATCCAGGAACCTATGTCTACTGTCCAAATAGCTTAATAAGTGGATCATTGTTATGATCAAACTGTATTCTAATGACATCTACCTTACAGGTCGAGAAACTAATAAGTATAACCCCGACCTCACCCAAACCACCTGAAAACGCTCTAACAAAAGCCATAGAGACGAATGTCATAGACAAAACTAATCACAAGAACGCATTAATGCCAGAAAGGAAAACAGCGCCCATAGCGTCCCCAGATCCACCTCGGATCAACGCTTGGGCCAAAGAAACAGTGAAATACACCCCTAAACCAAAACCCCTTTGCCTAGATGCGGCACAGTTAGAACAAAATCTTAACGCTTTGAAGAAAAATAGCGGTTCAGTGAACTTAACAACCATGAACATGAACATTCTCCCGCCATACATCAACGTTGTGACCCCAAATAAGTTGTCAGAATCAAAAACCATTCAAATAGACCCCAAAAAGGCGGTGATAGACGACTTGCCAAAAGAAACCGAGCCGAAAGAGGAGAAGGGGAAACTGAAGCAGTCGAACTCAGCGGCGAGCTTGCTGAACGGTCCGATGACGGACGTGCCCTACGCTGACAGCGACAACGCCTCATCGAGTTCCAGCAGTAACCAGGTCAATAGGAATATAGTGAACAAACAGGGTAGTAATGGCGAATATGTCGGCGACTCCGAGATTAGCTGTTAGACGATAAAATGGCGCCAGTGACTGTGGTTGTGTTGAACTTGTGCCACCGAGACACTCTGTGAAATGTTACATATTACTAGTTGTAAATATTTTTAAAAATAAATAGACATTGTGATGATGAAGAATATTATTAATAAATATTTATTTTGAAATTTTTGTATTTTTATCGTACGTGTACAAAAAATGTTTTTTTATTTCCGTTACGGATAGTAGTTTATTTGACAAAATGGCTTCCTCGATGCTTATAGTCATAGTTTATTGTTGCTCAATTAGCTCAATGTTTTGCGAACAAAATATTACCTAGATTGAATAAAGGCAGTTAGTTTTTCTACTTAGATATTTTATCGGAAAATCAGTTGTGTAATTTTAAATAAAAACTTTTTGTAAATAAACTGGGCTTCGTAGCTGTTTATTTTATACAATTTTGTATAATTATTTCCGCCGAATTATAATATAATTATAATAACTTCAGATGCGCGTTTGTTCTCAAACATTTATACAAATATTTGTGAACTAGACCCAATTTTATACAGAATTTTAATCAAATCTACACTCGGTAACACATTTGTATAATGATTTGAGAGCAAATGACTTCTGAAAATGTGTTAAACTTTACATATTTTGAAAAACAAACGCACAGGCGAAAGATATATTGCTTCTTAAATATCTTAAAATTAAGGCCACGGAAACGAATTATACGATTCTGTCTTTTTTGTTAAATCTTTCAGGACCTTTCGTGGATCTTTTACATAATTATATGAAACAAAACATACAATGTCAGTCTCATTGTTACCTAAGCATTAAAATTATGTCATTATTTTTTCGATATACAAAGGAAAAGATCCCGAAACGCCCTTTTCTCATTCCTAGAATATATAGTCACCGTAGGCGCTTAAAATGTTTGTAAATAATAATAAAAAATGTAGGTATCTATGTACATCCGCCCTTTAAATTAAAAGAATACGAAATATATAACGTTTCACGTAGATGTACAACAGGTAATACTGTTTTTCGTTTTGTAAAAACTTTATGTGATGTTAAATAAGATATTCTGGAGTTTTGTTTTGGAGTGAATTTGTCCAATGAAATTGAACGCGATCAACTCATCTAAACTGCGTTCGAAAGCTGTCATTAGACTAGCACAGACATAGCATTCCATTTTCAAATATTCATAGGTTCTCTCCCAGAAAGAGAAATATGATAACATGACCATTTATCTCTTTTCTGTATGACAGATAATGTCTTTGGTACTTAATGTAAAGGAAAGAGATAGATGGTCCTACAATTGTTTTTCTCTGTTTCTAGATTCAAAAGTATGATAATTTTAAGCAGAAAATAATCTATCTATACATCTATGAATATTAAGATAATAAATATGAGCGCGACCGATTATTGTAAGAAAATTATGTCAGAAAAATTCCGATGCTCGCCGGAAGACTTTCTCTGCATACATTTTGTATTACATACCGCAAAACGTAAGAAAAGTTCTGACAGATCGTTTGTGTCTTCTGATGCAAAGATTTTCTAAGTTTTAAAGTTGTCGTATCAAAATTTCTGATAGTATGGGTGCATCCGGTGAAGATCATTTTTCTGCCAGAAATTTTCTAGAAGCGGTCGCACTTAAACAAGCTTGCTGATGAGGCGATGCGACCGATTTCAACTACAAGTGAAAATCATCCTTACCACTACGACATATGACATAAAACGTGCGTTTATCTACGGATAGAAAAAACAAAACAGGCTCGCCACGACGCGACGACGTAAATCAGTCGAATTGCATCATTATATCGTAGTAGCAAGGAAGATTTTCAATTTTAGTCGCTAACAGTGACGGCTTTTGAACGTCATGGACATTTTGACCGCGTTTAGTTTCATCAGTGACATCCGATCTAAGTGTTGTTAGATTTGCCATAATCTATATATAAATATACACTTAGAAGATATAAAAAAATAGATTTACTATATATATATATATGAAATTAAAAATGTGTAAAATCACATGAATGCTTTAATTACTGTAAGATAGTTTAAGATAAGGATTTTTGTTCACTCTTAGTAGTGCCATTTTGTTTGGTTACTGCCTACTTGGATGTGCATTTAGTTACGTTTTAGGCATGAAATTACAGGGTATCATGGTAATTTACCTTATATTTTACGTTTGAAAAATCCATCAAATGTTTTCTTCGATTTTTGGTACGAATTCTCTCGAGCACTAACAAAACTGAGAATTTTCTATCTTTTTTTTTCTGAAAGAGAACGCGGGATAGACTTGGTAACAAACTAAACAGGCTCAATATGAGCTGTCAAAGGAATTCTAGATATTAAAAACTTCTGAAACACTTTTTTATCAATCCATTGCCTTTAATTATAAATTACTCTTTTACCGCGTATTTTTAATTAAAATCCGTGATATAGGAGTAAATTAATTAAAAAAATAAACTCGCATAATAACACTTAAAACGATACCCGGAAAAAAGTTCTCATAAGTGTTTTTTTTTTTTCGAACGGGAATCAAATCAACGCACAGCAAAACTGCGCTAAGCGCCAATCGTGTTGAGAAAATGAAATATGTACGTTAAAATATTAAAATTAAGTGCAATAATACATTTACCTTTATTTAAGGGTTAACTTTAATTTTTAACCGACTTCAAAAAAGAGGAGGTACTCATTTTCTACCAAAAAAACATCCTCTTTATTTGATTGCTTTAATTGACTCATCCTTGACAGTTCATAAAATAAAAGTCATCTCTTTCTTGTTATATCTGGGAGAAAAGGATAGCAACAGTTTGGTTCGTGCTGTGAGAATCACCATTAAAATACCTACTTAAAATGTTACTTCTCTTGTGCCAAATCTTGAATTTTTATTAAAACTGAAATCATTGTGTAGATTTGGATATTAAAGCTTAGTCTTGATCGATTTGGCTATCAAAACTACTTTCTTTTACATCTAAACCAGTCCATAATGTTATGATGACTTACCAGTAATATTTTAAAATGTCATTTAAGGACGCATAAACAGAAAGTTGGCAACGTCGGATATAGCTGTCAAATATTTACAAGTTTTAATTGATTTTATTTTACTGTATGAAAATACGAAATACGGCTCTGTAGTGCACTAGAAAATTGATATATGAATGCAACTAAAACACTAAATTTGATGTTAAAAGCGTTTCAAATGTATAAAAGGCATTTGGGAAATTTCCAAATGCTTTTTTACGTCTAAAACAATATATTCGGTGTTACGATAATTACTGTTTGCATTCCCTAATCTATTTTTAGTGCACTACAGAGCCATATTTCTTATTGTTATACAGTAAATTACCAAAATTTATTAAAACTTGTAAATATTTGACAGCCATTTGCGTCGTTGCCAACTTTCAGAATACGCGCTCTTAACCCAGATCGAAACTAAGTTAAAAAATATCAAAAAATTAAAGCTATGCTGAATTTTACTCACACTAGATTTTCAGTTCGTTTTTCGATAAAATATTTGAGGAAGTAGATACACTCGAAATTATTTCAAAACTATACCAGTTTAGTAAGGATATTTAAAAATAGTTTTAAATATATTTAAAAAATTGTAAAAAGGATGTACAGATACAAAATGTTGTTTTTTGTATTTTTCTGCGATGTATAATTGTATTAGGTAACATTAAAAAAAACTCGAAAAGTTGTCGTTTTAAGTTCGGCCATTTTTTTAGCATAATTATTTTAGTTGTCATTTTTTAGCATTAGTATATAAAATCCTGTTAAAAATTAAATGAACAATTCAGAATTACGAAAACGTCAATCGTAGTCGTAGAAGCGACTCTAAAAATTAAAGACACAAATATTTCTTGACGAATAACGTTTTACTGTCACTTCTAACTTTGCTCAATTTAGAACTTACTTTTGAACTAGAAATGAATCTTTTTAAACCTTTTTTTAATAAAAAAAAAATGTAATGTGGTTGTGAAGTAAGTAGGATACGGATGAAAAAGAGAAAAGCGATAAGAGTTCCTTTTTATTGAAAAAAAATTGAGTGACTTTGAAATGTTATTCTTCATAACTTTTATTTATAAACTTAAGTATTGTGTACTGTAAAAACAACGAAAAAGAAATTGTTTAACATTAAAACAGGAATCTTTATTTACTTCACGAGATGCGGTATTTATTTATGTTTTCTAAACCCTCTTGTATTAGGTAATGTAATGCTAAAATAATTAGTAATGAAACTTTATATATTATATGGTATATAAAATACGAAATGAATATGTAAAGTTTATAAAATAACAATAAAACAAAAAAGTGTAATTGATATTCAAAGATAAAATCAATATTATAATAAATGTATATCTTGTTTCATTTTAGAACCCTACCATCTTGGAAATACACTACACAAGCGCTCCTAATCAACATTATTTCCATCAGAATTATTTTCAATTCAAAACTAAATACTTGACAGAATAGTATACTTATTAAAAAAAAACTTCCTTTTCAACATTGAGCTATTATTACTACGTATAGAGACGACACCACGCATCACCAGTGTGTCCCATCCAGGATGAGTGCGCGCGCCTAGAGCACGCCACAGAGCTGACAAACAACTGAATGAACTTGTGCGCGTTGTATCATCCTGGATGGGACACAGTGGTGATACGCGGTGTCGTCTCTATACGTAGTAATGACAGCTCAATGCTTTTCAACTATTTTTTAAGGGGACAGTCGCCACCTCTAATAGTGGTATCCACATATTTCTTTTATTTTTACTTTACGACATGTTCGTAATATTTTCAACAGTAGATGCTAGTAAAGTCATTCCAAAAATAGAAATAAAACAAGATCATTAATTTTAAACGTTCTTTTTATTTGTTTCCTATTTAAATAATATTTTTACAAAACTCTAAACATCAATTATGTTTTACAAATATTAACGCTTGCAGCGTTTATGGTACAGTTCCGCAATAATTGAAATAAAGCCAGGCTTACTACTAATTATATTAAATCACTACTCAAAATTGAGATAACGAACTTATGATTTTACCAGAAAAAAAACCGCCATTTTGAATTTATTCCGAAAACAATTCCTGTTTTTTTTTTGTGGTAATATCTTAAGTTACACCTTAGAATTTATTTGAAAAACATTTCAGCAGACTTTTTCGAGTTATGATTTAGTTTTAATTCTCTTTACTTTAAAATAGTACACAAGGAAAAAAATAAGTAATTAAAATCAAAATAAGTACTTTTTATTTGCATTTATTCGTAAACATAATTTAAACAAAACAACGCGTTATTGTACTCAATACAAATGTAAATTCTAGAGTGAAAAACTAAGCAATATTTTAAAAGTAAAGAGATTTTGTTTTTTATTTCATTTAGCAATATATTTAGGTAGGTATATAATATTTGCGTAAAGCTTCTTCAAGTGCGGATCGTATAGCCTGGCGAATTAAACCAACAATGCAACTTTCTTAGGACATTTTTCTCATATTTTCTCACAGCTACTATTAAAAATTTGCAAAAAATACAGTGCTCAACTACTTCTGTGCCGTGACAAAACATTATAAATACGCAAAAATAACCTTTTCTTCCGTAAAATTGAGTATTTCAACCAATAATACATATTTAATACTCAAAAAATATCATAAACGAAAATATTTGTTCATATTTTAAGCGGGTAATAAAATGTGATGTGGTATTGCACTAAAAAAGATCACTAAAACTAAAAAGGGTTAAATATTTCTAAAATACATCGATGTATGAATGATATGAGCAATATAAAGGGATATTTTATACGATATTAGTTCAGCAAAGATTTTTATTCTACATTTTATTTTAAACGGACATTTAAAGAGACAAAGAAAAATCTAATCTCATTACACTTTAAGTGGTAAATAATAATAGCCAATCCTAAAGATACTGTAGGCATTATTAATTAAATCACATTTAATTATTATTTAATATGTTTCCTTAATTAAATCCTTAACTTTAACGAGAAAATAATATTTTACAAAAAAAGAAGATTTTATCAAGTACTTCGTTATAAAAAATAATAATTAAAATAAAGGCGATGCATTTATTTTGCGATATAAAATAATTTAGATTTGTGCGGAATAACTTAAAAATAGAAATAAAAAACAATTGCATCGCTCCCAATCAATGAAAAATTTCATTTTGAATCGTCAGGTTAATAAAATCATGACTTATTTTTTTTAAATCACATGCAGATTTCCAAATAAAAAGGATCAATTCTGTATTTGGAATGAAATCAAAATGGCGTCAATTTGACATTATTTTTAATCAGTAAGATAGAAAATCAACTTATGAATAAATAGGTACTTATATCATTGTAGCATTACATTGATCAGTTCATTTAATAAATTAAACAACTACTTATTTTAATCATTTTTATTGTTTTTTTTTTAATCATTTCGTTGACTACTTTTGACTAAAATTTCTACAACTACATGAATTGATACGATTAAGTATTTTTATTTCATTATTTTTTCTAACATTTATAAAATAAACGTGTTTTTAGTGTAATAATATCTAATTATTATTTTTTACTATTTCTAAGAAGATATATTTTTGATCCCCAAATACAGAAATGAAACGAAGATGCTACAATATCGTTTTTAAATTAAGCATTCTTAATCGAAAATAATAATTTACTACCGATCAAAAATAAATTAAATTGTGTTCTTTTAGCCTTCTTATTTAAAGCCATTTTCAATTAACCCTACAAATGCTCTAAGCGACATTAAATGAAATAACAATTACATTTAATCATCAAATCTGTTGATCTATTGCGGTAGGAACAACGCAAGAAGCAAGAAGTGAAAAGCCTGTAAAAAATAACACGTTTACGATATTGTAACATCCTTAAAAATAAATAAAAGGAACTTGTTTCAAACTATTTGACCGCGTATAAACAATATAAGAGCCCCTGCAAATTAATGCATCACATTACACATCGTACTACTAACTGCTCATCCAGTGTTTGTGTCGATACAAAACGGCAATAGAAGTTTGAAATGGTATAAGCGACATTCATTCTGCCATTGTATTATCAACTTTCAGCTTAGTGCATAAAGTTAAAAGTCCAGTGCAGGCGCTTATACCATTTCAAATTTCAACCATCGAAAAGTCATACAAAAAATGTATTTTTTCACCGACATCAAACTCTAATATAACACTAACAATTAGTATTGAACACACTTCTCTGTATCCTTAAATTTGTTTATTGGTACAAAAACCATTAGCTGTCAAAAAAAACGAGAGATCATTTTGACAGCTAACGTCAAATCATTTGACGGTTCTAAGGCTCGTTTCAGCGAGGCGAGTTACTCGACCGAAGTGAAAACAGAGTGCAACACATGCTGCAGTTATTGAACATTTGACAGCTGCGGTTCAAGAGTAACCTTGTCATGAAAATAAAGATTAACTGTCATTTGAAAAGCTAGCTATCTTAACATGAAGTTTCTTGCTTAAACATAAAGAATAAGTTAGAGTACGAAGTATTCTATTCAAAGCTAATGTCGAATAACTGTATAACATCTTGCACTAACATCCTCGCCGCATACCGGTCGAGTAACTTACCCCAAGTAAACGAGGCTTACACAATCAGCTAATGATTTTCGCAACAAAAACCAAAGACTAGTCTATCTCAAATACAAACACGGTATCACAAGTCGATATCGACAGTGTCGTTAAAAATCGTTGTCGCTAGAAGCGTCATACGTCTCGCAGATCTGGTCCGGGGGCAGGGGGCGGAGCCCCGGGTATGCTGTCACCGGCCCGTGGAAGGATTGTGAGCGGAGCACGCTAGAGGATGAAAAAATAAGGTTATATTTTTGGTCTATGGACTTATACCATTTTTGTTTGTGTTAGAACAGTGTTGAAGCTGTTGGTTAGATTCTTTAAAAGTTTTTCTGTGTTTTTTTTTTTATTCTGTGGTTGTGCATAGTGTGATTTATAAATACATTATGTAATTGCACTCCACTACAAGGCTTAAAAAAAACATTTGAAAAAAATATCAGGAAAAAAATGTATTTATAATTCTATACAACACCAAGAATTAAAATGCCAGTAAAAAGAAAACACATAAATAAAACTTTTTGGGGAGGAATAATAAAAAGGTTAGTAGCTTAGCTTTTAAAACACCAATGAGTAAGAATAACGCAACTCCTCCAAACATAGAAATAAAGGTCTTCTAAAGTATAATTGAGACCCAGAACAACAGATATTATCAAGCGTTAAAATATAGCGAGTAAATAAAAACTATATTTACACTGCACCAAAAAGTTCCTATGGAATAGTCTATCCAGCCAATAGAAACCATAGAATTTTGTTTTTTTTTAGTACCAATTCGGAATAGTCCAAGCGTTAGTAAAGCAGACATCTTGATTCTTCATACAAAATACATAGATATAATAAATAAAAAATCTCAGAAGAATTAAACAAAAAAAGAAAAACAATAAATTTTTAACGTACCGACATGAAAAACCAAGAATTTAAGCGGCATAGTCGTGTCAAGCTTTTCAAGCGAAAAAAATACACCAAGTGCCAATAATTTTGACAGCGTCATTTCGAAAACCCGCGTTGGCCACAGCTGTCAGTTTTGATATTTGACTAACCTTACACGTCAAGATGGCGGCCATCATGTCTCTTACACGGAATTGCATGCATTTTGAGTTTTGTCACGCTCTAAAATTTACAATAAATTATGTTTTAATATTTATTATTGTACCTTACCTACTTAAATGTTAAAAGAAAATAAATGTTAAACATAAAATATTTACAACTAAAAGATAGATATTTTACAGAAACAAAAAGTTATATTAGATACGGCAAACAAAAAAATATGTTATTAACTTATGAACTACCAAAATACACCCCTTTTCTCAAACGGAAAATTATATTCGTTATATTATACGTTATTTTATACCAATTTACCAGTTATATTCATTAGTAACTGTTAACTTTCGGTTAAATATAAACTTGTTTATTTTTCACTTTTTCATCGACCATTTTGTTAATCACAAGGTCGAAACGATCATTTTATAAATTGAAACTCAAAACTACCAACTTCAATTTTTTCCACGCCATTACTGGCAACATTGAATACTCAATCTCTACCATAGACTAGGGTACTTTTTAAAGGGAAGGAAACTCACCTAGCGGTCTTTGACGGCGTCTTGTTAGACTTTCCGAGAGCAGCCGCCTTCCTCGGGTCGTACGAAGCTCTTCGTTTCCACTTCTCCAATTCTTGTTTCTTTTGTTCTGAAAAATAAGTGTTCTAATTAGTTATCTGTTTGAGTAGCCGAACATTACTTTTGCATCGGTTATCAACAAATTTAGGAAAGAAGCCGACAGAAGTAGTGGCATTTATACAGAGTATAAGAGTAGTACGGTCAAACGGGGTGAATAGGGACGCAGGGGTGAATCGGGACAAAACTTTGAAGTGGATTTTAACGAAAAATTATGGTATGTTGCCAGCAAGGTTTCAAATTAATGTAGTAATCAATAAATAAAATAGAGTAGTTTTTAACCGACTTCAAAAAGAAGGAGGTTATCAATTCGACGGCATGTTTTTTTTTTTTTTTTTTTTTTGTGTTTGTTACGCGATTTCTCCGGCGATTGTGGACCGATTTTCAAAATTCCATTTTTGTTCGAAAGGAGATGCTTCCGGATTGGTCCCATATTCACCAAGTTATGATCTGATGATTGGATCCTGGAGAAATCGACGGCAACCCTCAAATTTTATAGGCACACATATAGTTTTTCGCAAATATTATGAAGTAATTTAAGTGTTTGCGTATGGTAATCATAATCTCATGTAGCTGAGCTGATGATGGAAGGTACAACTCCTTAAAAGTAAGGAGTAGGCATCGACTGATTTAGTTTGTGTTCGCTTATCTCCGGAACTACAAGTCCGATTTAAGTCATTCTTTTTTTGTTTAATAGGTATCGTTCAACTGAGGGAACACTGCAAGTTTCATCAAAATCGGTTCAGTAGTTTTTGAGATAGGGAATTTTATTAGCTATTTTGTACATGAGCGATGTTATTACCGGTGCTACGGATTACAAAATTCTAATGTAGATGTAAGAAAATGATGTACACTATTTGACAAGAATTTGGGTTGAATATTTAAACTAAAAAGAGTAAAATAAAAGCTTTTTTAAAAAAAAAATTAACCGCCTTCAAAACCAACCACTAAAAAAGGGCAAAATAACCTACAAAATGACTTTTCTTTCCGAAGTCGGTGGCAAAAAAGACAATGAAAAAAAAAAATGAACCGACTTCGGAAAGAAAAGTCATTTTGTAGGTTATTTTGCCCTTTTTTAGTGGTTGGTTTTGAAGGCGGTTACATTTTTTTTTTAAAAAGCTTTTATTGGTAACCTATCACATTAATTCAACATTTAAATCCCTGTTAAAGTTTTGTTCCGATTCACCCCTGCGTCCCTATTCACCCCGTTTTACGGTAGTGGTCCGGTCGTATTTTTGTAACAGTATTATGTCCATAATTCAGCAGATCCTTTTTTTCTAATAATGTGTAAGAGTAACAAGTAAGTAAGTTATGTTTAAGTAAATCAAATGCCTCAATCAGATCAAAATGTTGAAGTATCATTTTTACCTATGACTTTACTGACTAGAATAATATTTAAGATATTAAAGTCACAATGGCCGAGCGATCTACTACTGTTTTTAATACTAAACAGGATACAAGAGAAATTCATAGGGGCAAAGAATAAAAAAAGCAATTTATTTCATTTTTATCGTACATTTGATAGCTTGAGCTTTATAAACACGTGAATATTCATAGAAAAGTAGTATAAATTTTACCCATTTCATAATGCTGAGCACTGCCCTTGCTGACAGCCTTATCGGTGTTGAGTACGCCCACGTAAGTCTTGCTGGGGTCCCGTCTAAGGAAGTTCTTCGGGGACTGCTCGTTCTTGTACTTGGATATGTCCATGTACCGGGGCTGGACTGTCGGCTTGCGCTGGCTGATCGAGGTCGTTGACGATGACATCGAGTAGTCACCGCTATACCTGGAGTTAGAGATTTGGAGGTGTGAATTTGTGTCATTATAGTGCAATAGGGTATTCTGTGTAGATCAATTGAAAATCTGGGGCCTTAGCCAAACGACAAACGACAATCGTTATCTCTCGCTCAGCAGTCACCAATAAATTTTCAACGTTATACCTCAGCATGTTAAGTTGAAAATCTATTGAAGTTTAGAGATCATTTTCGTTTGTTTCGTTCGTTATCGCTCAGCTGTTTTTAATAGATTTTCAACTTTGTGCGCTAGGGTATGAAGTTGAAAATGTATCAATGACTGCTGACCGATAACGATTGTCGTCTGTTTTTTGTCTATAAGGCCTGTTTACTCCGTCAGTTAGAACATTGAAAAATAATGGACACGTAATTTCTTTTTTTTTTCTATCAATGAATAATGATAGAGACAAAACGCTTCCATTTTAGGAAGTGGGAGATTGTGACGTCATCATCCCATGGGGATAGGCAGAAACTACAGAGCGCCATCTGCTTCGATCCCTACATACTACTTCCGCCTCATCCACATTCATACATCTGGTCATACACGCACGTCTTGCGAATACTACGCATCCGTCCTTTCTGAAGCACTTCACCAATAAAGTGAGTGTAGGTCTTCCTAGGGCGTCCACTCCCGAAATTAACTTTCTTTGTTTTAAATCTCTTCACCAGTCTTCCCATGATACCTACTTTATAACTGTTTTTCAAAACGCGATAATTTTCAACTAACCTCTGTTTAGCCTGCACAGGAGCACTCCTCTTCCCTCCCTGATGCCTCATAACAACAGGAGCACTCTCTGTTCCACTCTCGCCCTCCGTGTCACTTGTTCCAGTTGTCAAAGAATTCTTTTCATGACTGAATATAGACGAATTTCTGGGACTACTACCATTTGTCGTAGAATTAGTATCACTGTCAAGAATAAACGTCTTTCGCTTGTCTATGACTGAGTCTTCTCTTGTCTTTGTTAGGAAGTCTATGTTCTCTTTGGTTGGGGTGATATCGTCTATGATGAACGTTTTTCTTTTATCCGCTTCTCTTGCGTCGCGGCGTTTCTTATCGTGGGTTGATTGGTTTACCTGAAAATTTATTTTGAATTTGTTAGCTTTTATGCTAGTGCTACGGATCTTGTGGTGGATTTCATGGACGAACAGTGTTACTTGGTTTTTCTATCAAGTATTTCTTAATTGCAACTATGGAGTTTAGATTTGTACTTGGTTGACGACAATAGACTCACTTCCTACTAAGTACCTGTAATTAACGAATTATTATTAACCCTCTGATCTGATTACCCTTCGGAAAAACCTATAACCTTGGTAAACTTATCAAATGTGCACTCCCGCCCTGGTTGGAGCGAAAGACTATCATACTCTTAGTAAAAAACGAACCAGCTCCTTTAGTAACCCTTTACGTCCGAGGGTCACCTTCACAGACGATTTCGCAATCCCGACACGGGTTAGGCCAAAAGGAAGCCCTGTTAATTTGCTGCCTCCTTAACGACTACGCGTCATTGACTTAAACTTTTTCCTGATCAGCCGGCGAGCTACACAAGCCCAAATCATAATCCTTACCTGGAAATTAGTGACATAATCCCTGGACAGTACCACGTCATTGGTCATGGCTTGTCTCCTCAAATTGCCGTAGTCTTTCGGCCGCAGGTCCAGTATGTCTGAGTGAGTCGATGTGATCATCGGGTCGACTGGTAATGTCACGAGAAGCTGGTCGTCTTCTGTTTCCTCTGAGGAGTAGTCCAGGGTCTCCAGGTCTGCTATGTTGGTGGTGTGGAAAGATTGAGAGCGGTGGACGGGTGAGGAGTGGCTGAAATTGGAAAGTTTTTGAATTAACAGAAGTACACACTATGTTGCAAAATTTTTGGGTCAAACGTATAATTTTTGTAGTTCCGATGTTCATGGGAAAAATGCCTTGGAGTCTATAAGATAAAAGGCAAATGGACATCTGGTCTTATCCAAGTTGACTGCATCTTGCAGCTAAAGTTCCAACCTGTTTATTTGGAGTCTGCATCGGGGTTTAAAGACAACATCTATGAATGTATTGGTGTAGGAAAACATGTGATGAATTTTTCTCTATTAAATGTTAGTCCTATCCTTGGTTAAACCACCAGATAACTTAAGTAAGACCCAAGTTCAGGGGGCCTAAAAAGACGTCTTACAGAGAGAGCTGTTGTGGAAAAGAGATGACGCTACACGACTTGTATAGCTCTGTCTCTTTCCCACAGTTGAACTACTCTCACTTTAAGACGTTATGGTAGGCCAGGAAACCAGATGGATCACCATTATAATGGTAGGCAAGTGCCAATTACTTTTAAAGTGTTTCATATCCCTGACGGCCACTTTGAACAGGAATGGTATCAGTACACCAGACAGTCTTTCTAACCTGGCTATTGCAGACAAGTTCACAGCATAAAATTCATTATTCCATTCTTATATGTCTCATGGTGACGTTGGGGGTGGTTATAACGAAAAAAAGCCTTATACCCCATTCTTCGCACGAGTGCTTTTTTAATGGACGTTAAAAAAGCGCCCGAAATAGAACAAAAGCCCCCAGATGTATCTTGTATTTTTACACTTCAACGCTTTTAAAGCGGGACGCTTTTTTTCGAACTGTATTTGGCTTTAAGTGCTGGGCAGTGACATTTAAGTTCAATTTACCTATTTGTTAAAACTCAGCGCTTTTTTAACGCCCGTGAAAAGCGCTTGTGCGAATGGGACTACGTTCACAGCGCACGGGTTAATGCATGTTGTTCTTTAACATTTTTCTGATCGTTACAGCGGGGACAATTTCACTTTGTCTGACAGAAGAGAAGAAATATTTACCTAGGTGAGCTCAGATCATCCTTATTACAATCCTGTCTCTTAGCCAACTGCTTCCTTCTCTTGTCTTCTTGGGCCGCCTTCATCGGGTCGTAAGACGCTCGCTTCTTCCAGTTGGAGAACTCGATCTCTTTGGTGGCCAGGGCTGATGATGAGCGGTGTTGACTCGGCTTTTTTGGTCCTGAGGAAAGTCATTTGGAAGGATTAAAGATTTTTCTAGACTAGATTTATGTTTTTATATCAGCATTACAATAGAGTAGTTTACTGCATAAATAAATTGAAAATCTGTACCCTTAGCAGGAGTTCTCAGTATTTGAGACGTAAAGTAAACTGGAACTTTGAGAATTATTTCAAATAGTCAATTTTCAAGGAAAAATTTAGTTCCTTCTTCGCACACCAGAGACGCTGTTCCATTTTTTCATACAAGAAACGCTGTAAATACTGGAAAGACTCTGTAAAGTAAAATAGTGAAAACTCGTGCTAGGGGTACAGAATAAACTTTTCTATCAGCACTACAATAGAGTTAAGTTAACTGCATTAATAAATATTGCAAAAATAATTAAACTTTTAATTATTTATTTAAATCAATAAAAATTGAAACGCTTCGAAATTCAGGAGGGTGGCATTTTTATCGTTGTAAAATCATCAAATGAGACCTCTCACCCAGGGCAGAGCAGAAGGGACTGTCAGAATGAATTGTACTGGCTAAAATCCACGGTGTCTTTCAATAGCCCTTTACGTTCCGGGGTCACGGTATTTCGATAGACCTGCGACCCCGGCAGGCCCTGTAAGGTGGAAACCCAACCCTGGTTTTAAGCCATTTCAAATGCAATACAAATAGTAAAAGACTTACTTCTACTACTTTCATTTCATATTACTTGAACGAAGTCAAATGCAATTTCTTTAATATTTTATGCGATTGTGCAGAGAAATAGAATATCCATAATCGAATCATTCCTTCTAGTGGAATCGGACAAGGCACTGTCGCGCCACGATATTGAATTTGGAATCGAATTTAAATTTTAAAAGAATTTAGTGTAGCCAGTGACGTGGGATGTCTATGGATCAACCATAGACATAGAGAACAGACTTGGGGAGCTTCCTCATGACGTGATTCCGCGATTTGCAATTTCTACTGATTAAAAACGAAAATCGTCCTTGCTACTACGATATAATGACGCAATTTGACTGACTTATACGTCGTCGTAGCGAGCGTGTTTTGTTTTTCATATTATACTCCCGTCATCGACAAGCTCCCTTACTTGCATGAAATTGAAAACTCTCTAGAAACAGAGAAAGCTATTTCGCGGCCAATACAATACAGGCCTAGAGGGGTTTCCAGGGACCAATATTATAGAGGAATTTGAATGTGAGGCGTTCTCATAGGCAACTTTATTAACTCTGACATTCTTCTTCTTTTTTCTAACATTAGAGGTTCACATCCACACGCGAAAAAGAAAGGGCAAGCAAAAATTTTTGTCATTTTCAACCAGTTTTTTATGGTGATGATGATTGGTGTGATTGAAGGGTGATGAATATGAATGTTGATAGACAAAGAGGGAGAGGATGCCTAATTAAGTGTTGAATGAATTGTATGCAGAATGATATGAAAGAAACGGGAGTCAATGTTAGCGGTGCCGGCAGACAAGGGAGATTGGAAGAAAAAAAAACTTGTTGCGCCGACCCCAAGTAAATTGAGACGGGGCAGAAAGTAGATGATTTCTTTTGACATTTGAATAAAGACATAGAAAACTTAAGACATAGAATAGTAGATTGTTATACAAGGGTGGAAAGAAATCGATTCCCATACGAGGTATTTAGACGCACGAGCGAAGCGAGGGCGGCTATAGTCCGAGTGGGAATTGATGACTTTCACCCGTGTTAAACACTCTACTTTTCATTTCAAATATAAGGAAAGTAAAAAATAGTAGTTTTTCTAAAATATTTATTGATAGTAATAACATGAGTAGAACCTATTGAATAGTCGTTTTTAATTTAAATTTCAAATATGGAACACACCGCCCTCGTCACCGCCGCGGGCCATCCCACTTTAATTGGTATTTTTTTTAATTCACATTGGCCGTATACACTCACATGACCGCAGCATTTTTTTTTAATCGATATTTTTCTTAATTATGTAAAAAAAATTATAGCCGACTAAATGATCAATATCAGTTCTATTTTTAAAATTCATTCCCGCCCTAGGGAGGGAAGCAATTACTATGAGTCTTTCCCGCCCAAGGGAGGGAAGCATCGTTTTCGACCCGCTGCTCTGATCAAACAAACACTACTTTCCGAGTATGAGAAATGAAAAAGAATAATATATTCATAAATAAATTAAAACAGTTTCTATTAATTAAATGCTATTATAATCACAATGAATACTTAAATGACAAATTTTAATAGATAATTATAAACAATAATAAATAATATTCCACAACTATCACACAGCGCCGTCTGGTGCCGGGCTGAGCGGAGCTTGTGTTGTGGGTACTGGACAGCTGGTGAACGTGCTTATATATTTCTAAATGCCTACATATTATTGATGGATTGCACCCGGACGCAGAACGGATGATCGTGCTCATCACACAAACATTTATTGTAGATTGCATTACAAATAACTCATTTAGGATTATTCTAATTTAGCCAAATAAAAGCTCTCTTCCTCTCTCCTACTATTGCAGTGCCCGACAGGGTCCACAATGTTCATAACTTTATAAAACCTACCACCTAAGTACACTTGTGGAAGCAATAAATGTATTGAGTATTGAATCACATTATCAGAAGAGTTAATTTTTTTTTTAACTAATAATGCGATCTTAGTTCCACAATGGCGCAAATACAATCATGCAGCACATTATCAGTTTGGAACGAATTTATCGACTTATTCAGTGTGTCATTCGAGTTTTCTATCGATAGATCGATGTTGTAATCGGAACCGATTACACACATACTTATTCGTTCCGGTAATCCAATAACTATAAGCGTTGAATAAAAATATATTCAGTTTTATTCAAATTTGATTTGATTTGATTTACTTTCTATTTATGTAACAGTGGCAGTTTTGTACCAACACCTGAAATAAAATACAGTTGAATCCGTTTATTATGACATCGAGGGGAAATAATAAACACGTCATTCTAAGCGGACGTCATACAAAGCATTTTGTACAAAATAAACAACCTCCTGCTTTGTCAGTATGTATTTATTTTAATAGAGAGACAATAGGTATAGAACTAAGTCAATAATTGAATTACCTACTGAGACTCAAAATAACCATAGCGCCGAACATCATCGGGTATCACGACGTGACGTTGCCAAACACTTGTCGAAGGTGTTATAATCACGTCGGTAACTACATAAACTGGACACAATTTATTATAAATGGGTCATAATAAGCGGAATGTCTCTAAATGCGAAGTCATTATATCCGACTTTATGTAAAGAGTTTTGTATGAAAACCAAACTTCCCTGTGTAATACGTCATAATAAGCGGTTGGTCATTATAAGCGGAGTCATAATAAACGGATTCTACTGTATATCTAAGTACCTAAATAAAAAACAATTCACTCATTTCAATACAGATATAATCAATATTAAATAACAAAAATCAAAAGAAAGGGAATCAAATCTCTCCAATTTTAAATCAAATCAAAACCCAAACCAAAAACAATCTGTCAAAATCAAAGTGTAATTTAGCGCCAAATTGCATTCCAATCCATGATGGCCGCCGTGTCGCAAGCATGACGAATCGGTAATACAGCCTAAACAGACACGATTCAAGGATAACTCGATTCATTATTAGTAACGGTATGTGTGTGTTAAATAGAAATTATGATCAATTGTATTCTTAATTGTGAAATTAGTCAATGAAGGTTTTGCAATGCAAACTCCTTCGATAACGTTTCCTTTATCTGTGGTGTAAAGGGCAGAGGTTGTATTATTATTGTGCCGCATTGTGTAACCATTTGGTAGGATGTTAGCCAATGTCGAATTTAATATTCATTGTGTTTCTTGCAAGAAAGATCCGGCTTTTTGAAATAAAGACTGAAAAATATCAAATCATTTTTCTATTGAAGTCAGCCGTCAGTTTTTTGTCGCAGTCAAATCTGAACCTAGGAATCTCAAAAACTGCTGCATTCTACATGTAATTTTTTGACACTAACTTTTAAGGTCTTTTCACTTACTTAGCTGAGGACTATGATAAAACACGCAAACTGATATAAAAATAGGAAATATATATATAAATCTATGAGGCTTAGGTTAAGTATTTCTCGGTAAATTATGCAAAGTACTGTTACAATGAAACCGCCATGTTACTGGTCTATTTACAGACATAATAATACCTTGACAGTTCAATGGACGACATGGACAAACTATGCATAATAGCGACAACGAATAACTATTTACTTGATGCAATATGAAGACATAAGGGCAAACATTCTGAAAGCAACTAGATCTAAATTATATGCAATTTTGTCCGACATTTTTTTGTTGGATAACAGCGGGATTGTGACTGAAATTACTTAATAAACAACAATTACTGTTGACAAAAACAAATGTCAAAGGTGCCTTTCACTACTGCTATAAATAGTTTATGAATAATTGGTTTTGTACTGCAAAAGGTGCATTAGTTCTATTTCAAAACAAATTATAAGATAGACATCTGTTTATTCAATACGGTACTGAATTTTGAACAACTTTCCAAACATTGAGCTATTATTACTACGTATAGAGACGAAACCACGCATCACCACTGTGTCCCATCCGGGATGAGTGCGCGCGCATAGAGCACACCACAGAGCTGTCAAACAATTGAATGAACTTGTGCGCGTGCACTCATCCTGGATGGGACATATTGGTGATACGTGGTGTCGTCTCTATACGTAGTAATAATAGCTCAATATTTTGTCCGACATTTTTTTGTTGGATAACAGCGGAACTGTGGTAAAAAACCTTAATAAACAACAATTACTGTTAGCAAAAACGAATGTCAAAGATGCCTTTCACTACTGCCGTAAATAGCTAATGAATAATTAGTTTTGTATTGCAAAAGGTGAATTGGTATTTCAAAACAAATCACTAGACATCTGTTTATTCAATACGGTAATGAATTTTGGAAAACAACTTTTAATATAAAATTATTACAAAGGTCACAAGACGGAAACGTCAAAGTGTACGCTGTTATGACAGACACGCTTTAGTTAGCACGCTTAAAAAGAAATAATCAACTAGTTAAGATTCCTAGTCCTTCTAATTTTAACTGCAAGATTAGATGTCTTTAATAAAAAGAGGGAAGACACACCGCGCGACTCTTTCAATCAAAATTGTTTTGCTGATCTAATTCATCAGTCGACACGCAACTTTCAAATCGGTAATCATCTTGCCTAATCATTCAATTGTCACCGAAACGTAACCTACTTACGAACAAAAGAAGTGGCACTAACCTTTATCTAGATGTTTTTGAGGCTGGACTTCCCGTGTCGAAGACCTAGATTTGGTCAACCTACTCAGTGTTGTCTGTCTCGGCTCCGCTGATCTCCTACTCTGGTGATTGGTCGGTTTTACTCTCTCCTCTCTTACGATTGGCTGTTCAGATACCCTCGGACTCATCAAACGCTCCTTATTGGTCACTCTGACTGAATTTCTCGTCAATCCTGGCCCAAATTTTCTATGCATTTCTGGTGTATTTGGACATCTTCTTGGAGAATTAGCAGGCGCTATCGATTTTAAATCAGGAGAATCGATTCTTCCTCTGTTAATTATCTGTCTCTTATACCTAGATTCTTGCGATTTATCATAAGACCCATTATCCGACTCATCGGAATAATCTTTATACTCTTCTGAATGTCCGCTCGATCTTCTCGATGTGATTCTAGGATCGATATAATTATTGTTCTTATTAACAGTGTTGAACGAACTCGATCTTTTAATCGAAGAACCGAAACCGATGTTATTCGGTTTATACTTGAGACCGTCGCTTAGGACTCTCTGGTGGCTCTTCTTGTCGCCTTGACAACGTGTTGGTTCAATACGAGGGTATTTCGACTCTAATGCGTTGTTTTTCAAGACAGTCTTGAGGCATACGGTCGGGTTAGCGTTGCAAACATCATTTGCTTGACTCTCAAACGCTCTATTTCGCGTGTGTGTCTTTCTATGAGGAGATAGAATAGCCTCTACATCATAAGGAGGCCTATTTGACAGTGTTTTGTCATCAGAACTGTTACTTAACAACCCTCGATCAGAAGACGGGCTGTTCATATTCATGTCATGTCTTCTATCCGTGTCTAAAGACCTTGAGGCGGAGTTTAGGAGGACCTTAGTGCTTCCAGGGACTTTAGTGGATCCAGTGATGACGTAATGACCAGGAGATCTTAGTGGACTGCTGTCATTTGAGTGGTCTTTCCTCCGGAGACGATAGTTCAGTGAATTGGAGCGGCTTAACTGGGATATTGGGAGTCTGGAAATTGCGGTCTTCTCGCTGATGAGACTAGAGGTAAGTGCGGAGGGAATGCTACTGAAGTTGTTCGTTTTTGAAGACTGCAACTTCGCTTGCAGGTTGGTTATCGCGTTTTGCGTTTTCTGGAGATATGACTCTGTGTCTTGAGTCGGGATGAGGTCCTGTAACAAACAGAAAGATGACGTTAAAATATTGTTTTTGCGTTATTGACAAATACTTATTTAAATATTAGATCACTGTATAGTGGTAGCTAATATTTGTTTAACTTATAGATATATTTATTCTAAGGATATTTGTGTACTTAAGATTTATTTCCGTTTACGCAAGATCTTTCCTCATAACATAATAATGAAGAAATATGCATCTAGTTTATTTTGTTTTTCCTTAAAAATCTATTGAATTTTGTAAAAAGATAGGTAGTTGCCATAAATCTGACATCTTACAACTCATTTATTTCTAAGAAATGTCTATTTTTGATTTACTCTTTACTACAGAGTATTTTTAACATAAATTGCATATGTCATAGAATTGACAACCAGCATCAAACTTAACACTTTTCTTACGAAACTTTCACTTGGAAAGCCATTAGTTAAATTAATGTTTTATGCAGGTGACCCTGTCAAGCCCACGGCAGAAATTCCGATCATGTGCTTCGCCTTGATAACACCTGTATGTTTACAGCTGTTTCGATATTACTCACTACTTATTAGACCCCCCAGGCACATATCGGTCAATCGTTAACAAAAAGCGAATATCCCAAACTTTAAAAAAAAAGTTCATTGAAATTGTCTATGCACTTTTGCAAATTATTAATGAAGTCTGTTTGGGTTATCCGATTGAGTCTCCTTATATTATTCATTTTTCTTCCTTTTCTATTTCCTTCCGTAATTTCTATAAATCTAAGAAAAACTGGTTCTTCTTAATTGCCAGACATCTTTCATTCGGGATCAGGAAAATTATGGGGGATGTCTATTTTTATCATTACCCCTTGAAATATAGTTCTGCTATTAAATCCTTACGTTGTTTCCATAGGCAAGGACCCATCCTCAGTAGATTTGCAATATGGTTAAAACATTCTATCTCTTCCTCGATTCGTTTCTTATATATTCATTTTTCTTTCTTTTTCCTTCCTGTTTTCTAGCCACTGTTTTCTTTGCGATCTTCTCTTTATCTTTTTAGCGGATCAAAATTTGGGGGATGTATTTTTTGTTTGCAGAAGGCCCGTTTAAGCTTTCTGCACTACACACCTTTCGGTTGCTTCAATCGCAAGCTCATTTGGCACCTTTGTCTCGTTGGTAGTGGCGACCTATAATTATACGGAAAAAGGCAACTTATGAAAATACGGGGCCGGGCCCGTGCTCATTTTGCCCCGCCCATTATGCCCAAAGGTCAAAAAAACAAATTATATCGAAATAACGATATGTGGTGGTTCTTTCACAACTCTTTCTAGTTATTTGACAATAATTGAACATAGCAATTTACTTATACTGGGCATTTAACACAAACATGAATTAGCTATCACACAGACTTTTAAACCAAAAAATTATATCAAATGCATCAACTTAGTAATTTCGTGCTGTCGTCGTACGATGCGCATCCACACGCACAAATCACTTTTCTCGCTAGCGCTAGGTCGAGTGGAACGCGACCCGACTAGTTCCGAGCGTCTGGTTTATTATCTTTCGGGGAAGAGAGGGTGACCATCTTACCCCGGGTGCCCGTAATGCCCCGGCTTCCCCTAAGTAACTGACAATGACATTACAACTTAAAACAATATTAAAAGAAAATAAAAGCGTAACAAAGAAAGAGACAAAGTGATATTTTTCCGCATGTTTTACTTAGAAATCATTGTCAAGATGATCAAAACAATCAGTTTTAAACGTCAGTGAGATATGGCGGACTAAACAATGGCTACGTTTTGAATTATTATCGCTTCTAACACCCATTGTTTCGGTGCAATGTTAAGTTATAGTATGCTGGCAAAGAGTTGTGTTTGCAGATGCGACATTTTTTTTTCCTGTAATTTGTTTTGCCCCTGAGAGGACGAAATGCTTTCTGCTTCAGCTGTCATTGCGTCCGTCTACGACCTACTTCTATTTGAGTTTTTGAGAATCTCAAATGTTACTGAGGACACCATATTCACAGACGCCACGAAGATGGAAAACTTCTATGTAAATGGATGGTTCTTGTTTTACAAGAGCAATTTAAAAAAATAGGTATAACATTTTAACTAACAGTTTACTCAAATACTGAAGAAACAAGTGGTTCTCTAGTAAAAACTTTAAAATAACTTTTTTATTAGTTACTAGGTAGCTGTTTAGTTTTATAGATCAAGGTTTATTTTTCCATAAATAGGTCAACATATGGCACAGAAAAGCGAACAAACAGCATTATCTACTTTTATGAAACCATATGTATGGCAAAAACAAATGATAAGATACCGCAATTTTGCCATAAAAATATATTGGTAAGTAGGTATTTTTCGCTAATCAATGTTGGCTAATTAACTGCAATGCTATAAAACAGGTCAAGTTTTATCTGCTAAAACAAATAGAATGACTGAGAAAACCAAGATTAGATTGTTAAAAAATGGCGTCAACTGGCTGTGAAGAAATTTTGTCCTACTAAAAAGGTTTATCTATTATGTTGATTAACGAAATAAATGTAGAAGCATACATGATACAACACAGATAAGCTACACTTTAAAAGATGACATACCTACAGACGACAGCAAATCGAGTCATCAAACTACCCCGATCTGTGAAACCCCAATCGAGTATGAACCTTTTGTTATTGTGTAAAGTTGAAAATATATTAAAGTTTGACAGGGGAGGGTTCACGAGCTGGCGCCTGTGATGCTGCGAATCAATCTTATGCATCAGAGCAGTGAACAAGAGTTCAACAACGATGCCTGTCTTATGGATATAGAAAGAACACGTTTTTTTATATCTTTCTCCTTTTCAATCGTCATAAATCTTCATTAAATTCATTTCCATCTCAAAAAATCAAGTTTTAGCTTTTTCATTTTACTGTAACATTCAGAAATCTTATGATAAGGCCTCGTGTGTAGTAAGTTAAATGTATACATGCATAGTATCCTAAAGCCACTGAAAAATATATTTTCATATTAAAGAAAAGTATCCTGCGCCAAATAAACTCTTGAACTTCAAGAGTCCACTGCAAATTCTGCATTGCGATTGTGACGTAACGCGTACAAGCAAATAAAAGACGATCTGGCGCGAATCACACGACCTACTTATTAACGTGTTATTTTAGTGAGGTAGGTAACACTGGGACCAGGATTCTGAACGAATTTGACTGAAGTAGCAACGCGGGAAACGGTCTCAAAAAATGGCGGTTACGAAATCTTTGCTGACAGAAAAATATCCAGAGGAAACTTAAAGGAACTTAAGAAACTTGTTTATCGCATTCTATCACATTTTGAAGAAATTAGTAAAGCAAAATTCGTGTGCTTGATATTGTAAAAAATCGCAGTGAATGTTGTTGAACTGTCAAAATAGAACTGTCAACGGTTTTTTTTTTAAATTTTCCGAAAAATGCAGCACAAAGATCGTAAGATTGAGCCTGTGCGCGGCGAGATTCTAGTTGTTATAAAATACGAGTTTTTTACTCAATCATCCGGCTGGAAAATCTCTAAAATCCACACGCAATAAGCAGTCGTGTTTATCTCATTTTTTGTTTGTCTGCAACAAGATTTATTTACCTTTCATTAGAACAGTCAATAATTCAATTGCAATTTTGTACAATTTTTTTTTTCAATACTTTTTACTGTCGTGTCTGCAAAACATATTGTAATCTTTGCATCATCAAAAAGAGACGCGTGTAAAAAAGCAATTCTATTAAGCTTTATATAAGTTACGAAATTGTATTATGTATCACAACTACATAATAGTATATAACAATATAATCGTGGCAATAGTCCAGTGATTAAAGTGTACCGTGATGTAATTTTCATATGATTATTGTTTATTTAAGTCCTTGCAAGTGTCAGAAAAGCGTGCATGACGTCGTAATAGTGCGGCCATGACAGTTTGGTTCTTACCGTGGTCGCATTTGATCGCATAGGACATACACAGACACACACGGACATCAACATACCTCAATCTGACAATTTTCTTCAACCTTATCACAATAGTGGAAGGTTATTGTTCGATTGGTAAAATTTGACAGATTGAGGTAATTTGATGTGTCTATTCTTATATTCAACAACAAGTAATGACAACTGTTTCCAGTGAGACAAATCGTGTCATAATAAGTATGACATAAGTCTGATATAATGTAATAAATCAATGAACAACCTGCCACCGATTTATGCAACCCTGATCTTATGACCCAGCATGTACGGTTACCTAACTTAACTGCACTAGTTATTGCAGTCACCTGTCAAACGCTACGTGACGTATTCAAGCTGTCAAATTGTATTTGTGCTTAGTTTTTTTCTTATTTCGTTTTTTCTTATCCTCAGACGCGTACCGACTAAAATCCAGTGTTCCTTCAATAGCCCTTTACGTTCCAAGGTCATGTTTTGCCGTTTGGACAGTTCCGCGACCCGCTAAACAGCTATACTACAATTATTATAATTACAGGCAGGTAGTATTATAATCTTTGTTATCATAACATCTTGTAACGGTAAAGGAAAACATTGAGAGAAAATATCATGTCCTTTAACTTTATCCAAACATTCGATGATTATGATTGTTATTGATACAGGTAGCATCAGTTATCATCGCACTAAACGTCTTTTATAATGCGGACAGCAAAAGAGTGGAACTCTCTGCCTGCGTCTGTGTTTCCGAACGCATACTCTCTCTCAAATCTATCTCTTCAAAGTTAGAGTGAACAGGCTTCTTCTGGGTAAGCTCGCTTGACCTTTTAGTAGTTTAAGTAATGACCTTAGTCATTCCTGACCTAGAATAAGGTTAAGAGCCCCAAACCCATGTCACAAAAAAAAAAGAAATTCTAATGCTAAAGAAAAACAATTTGTATGACATTGCAATTCTAACCCACACTGGACCTTGGAACTGTTTTCCGTAATCGGTTTCGACTTATCATCATCATATTTGCGTCCACTACTGAACATTGGCCTCCCCTATAGATTCCAATATGACCGGTTTTCGCTCGCTCCTTGAAAAAAACAGGAGACCAGTACCCTTAGCACGAGTTTTCACTCTTTTACTTTACAGCGTCTTTCCAGTATTTACAGCGTTTCTTGTATGAAAAAATGGAACAGCGCCTCTGGTGTGCGAAGAAGGAACTAATTTTTTCCTTGAAAATTGTCAATTTGAAATTGTCAAAGTTCCAGTTTACTTTACGTCTCAAATACTGAAAACTCGTGCTAAGGGTACAAGAGTCTATGGTATGGCCTATTCTGCAAATGCTTTGAAATTCTCTGAAAGAGGCAAGTTATTCGTGGAATTGGGCCTTAGTTGTATCCCAGAAGTGATGCTGTTCTCTATAATTAGAATTTAAAATATTCTTATTACAAAGATAACAATCAAACTCCGAAATGGTAGACGTACACTTTTACTATAGAAAAGAAAATGATATGACTGGTCGATGCTCTAATTAATAACTAAATACTTGCGTCAGTTAAAGATAGTTTAACGACCATTCACCTGCGTCGTCCAACAAAAATACGGAAGAGAATAAATATATTTACTCATCCAACGACCAACACAATCTATTTTTTGCACCCATTAAGCAAAGATATAGCCATAATCCGCCTCGCGAATTAAATGAAAACATATTTTAAAAGTGAAAGTCAGTTACGTGTTGGAATGTTGGAATGCAACGCGCCTAAACGGACCTCATTCGTTCAGATCTATGCATTGTGTTGTGAGATTTAAAACTATATTTATCATAGACAAACTTTGTGATATAACCTTTTTGCAAATTGGGAAATGTTTTGTCTATGAGTGGGCTAAATTCGGCAAAGATTTAGAATGCAATAAATTTTAAACATTGCGATAGAAAAAATGCCCATGTACCAATTTAATATTTTCTACAGTATCAACTATATTTACCATAGATAAACTTTGTGACATAACATTTTTGATAATTGGGAAATAAGATTGTCTATGAGTGGCCCCGATACGGCAAAAATTTAGAAAAAAGAAAAAAATAATTAAATATTGCGATAGAAAAATAGTCTTACATAGCTAATTCAGTGTATTTTATATTTTCAAAAGATGTTATAATACTCACAAAGTTCACATTGTGTAAAATCTCATCGTATCCAGGTATATTTTAAGACTAACGCCAACGTAACTAATTCCAGGCTGAAATTAGCGCGTCTTCAGTTACAATAGCCAGACCACAGATTATTACTAATCTTAAACTTCCGACACTCATAAAACTTATATTTCGACCTCATTTTATCATCCTTGGGATAATTTAAAGTAAATTTTCTTTGCATTTGCTTTAACATCGTTCTTTTTCTGTTTTTTCTTCACACGGAAAAGGAGAGAGACTTAGCCCGTACAGCCTGGTCTTATGTTAATTGACTGATATTGCTATATCTCCTTTAAAACAGTTGGCCTACCTTGTCTTACAGTCTTGGAGTAGTTCCAGTGAGGGATCAAGGTGACACTAGACAACTTGTATAGCTCTGTCCCTTTCCCACACTGGAACTACTCTAATTACTGATATTTTCAAAATGACATGAGAATCTAGGGAGATGACAGTTGTGATATACAAAAGGAAGTAAAAGTCATGCTGCATCAACCTAAATGAATTGGGATAGGAGAAAGGATAATAATGATATTGGGAACTCTAGGACGGGAGGGACTGCCAGATTCGTACTGACACATCCACGGTGTCTTTCGATAGCCCTTTATATTCCGGGGTCACGGTAATGAGATAAGTCCTGCGACCTCAACAGGTTTAGTCCTCTAGAGGGAGGCCCCGTCATTAGCAGTAGAGCTACCTTCTATAAAAATATACACTTACTGTTTTTTAAATACACAAACCCGCAGTGTGATGATAAGAAAATGGAACATGCAGGCATTGTTTTAAAAAAAACAAACGTCAAAACGATTGACAGATAAAACACCGTTACATCGACTAAAAAGCACGTACGAAATGATAACCGTCATTTAGTACAAATACTTGGTAATTTTTTGCAAAGTATTAATTATTTAGACGTGTTTAAATATAATTTGAGAAAATTGTAATTACTTTATAGCAATTCTTGTATATTATAGACTAACATCAAGGTACGTATCGTCGCGAGACTGTTATAACCCTGGAACGTAATGGGCTAACCGTGGAATTTGGTCAGTACGAGTCTGATAGTCCCTCCCGCTCCATCCATCCGGGAGGACTCATTTGATGATTTTGTCACATAGATAAAAGTATAACTTTTATGAAATCATCGAAAACTAAAGTTACAAACAACAAATCGGGATATTTTAGTAATTTAATAATAATCGTTAGATGATCTTTCTATATTCCTTATTTTAAACTTGGATAAAACAGTACAGGGTTTCTGGCGCGTTATTAAATATGTAAGAGATCTCCGATACATTGTGAAGTTAGACCAATCAAATATTTGGGTTACTATAAAATATTTAATCGGGCGCCAGGATAATGTATTGGCGCCCAGCTTGGGACAAGTGTAGGGAAAATGGCGCCCAACGTGTGTCTAATGTAGGCTTATCGTTAAGAGTAAATAAGCTAAAATTATTTTCATGCAAGCAAGTTTGTAAAGCTCAGTTTTTGTGGTAATCCAAGCCGAATTGTTTTTCATTTGACTACACAATGGATTTTGAAATATCCGACAACTTCTAAGTGAGGAATAAAAATAATTGCTGCTCCATACATTTATGTCAAGACGACATTCAAATATGTTCTGTTAACTAGACAAAATGTATGGAACAGCTGATTTGTCTTTCACGATTTCAGCGTTGATTTGACAAATTAGTCTTAAGTTCAATGACCCCACAAAAGTCAAACTATTTCATTTACATATTGGTTATTAAGGCAGTGAATCATACAATTTTGCTTTTATGACCACAAATTCAAATTAACCCTTAAAGTCGCAAAACATTTCATCGAAATAAAACATCAAAATTATTCTTGTTTATGATTATTTGACCAATAATAAGGGTAGGAAAAATAGTATAAAAAATCTAATTAGCTAGTCTTCTAAGATAATTAGTGTATATTATACTATACATTGCCACCAACGTTAGTAATTCTTAGTTGTAAGGGTCGTATAGTATAATATACAAAATACACTTTCGACATAGGTTGATCAAATTAATATAACAACAAATGTGCTTCAAATTACAATAAAATAATGACAATCAGTGCTTATGATAAGCCACGAAACAATTCTTTTCAACCCCATAACAAAGGTAGACATTCCACTGGGTACAACGAGTACTACCTTGGCCTTTTTTGCAATATTTGCACTTCAGATACTTGCTATGTTTCATCCACTGACCTTTCAGTTGAAAACTTTTGAAAAACATAACGTCTGTAATCTTGCCGTAGTCTACCAATAACCCCTGTGGTGTTACATAAATGGCATAACCACATCTTCCATCAACATATTGATGGAAAAATATCAACTTTATCCTTTTATAAGTGCTTGTGTTGAGTTTCCCGTCAAAAATGGTATATAAGTTAGTGTTATTTGCTATATCAGATATTAGGTCTTCAGGGAAAATCGATAGCAGTAGTCCACCGTCAATCAATTTCATGAAACAGCTTCCTGAAAGCCTTGATAAGGCAATCCAGCTGCCTATTGTAATCTTCTCTTATTCAATTGCAAAAAAAAGTTAGAATTTTGGTATTTTTCGTCTTTTTATCCTGTTAACAGCAACTATAGGACCTCTGCATTTGCTATGGTCGCATTTTGATGAAGTTTCCGGCGTAAACAGTGACAGTTTTACTGCAAGGAGGGTAGTGATACGATAGAATGGTATATCATTGAAACTACATTGCGTTCGAAAGGAAATTATTGATTGTGAGTGGTGTTGGGTCTTTGCCGCTTTCGGAAACAGTTTTGGGGCTTCAAAAACTAGATTCCAATTCTAAATAAAGAATCATCATTGATATCACCACCACCCATTAGTTGGCAATGTATAGAATGATATACATCAATATCAATATATTTTTTTAGCAAACCGTCGCAATGTATAGTATACTATACACCCAAGATTGTGGTCATAAAAAGCGATGAAAACTTGTATATGACGTGGATAATTTAGCACTAGCAGGAGCAAAATATATTTATAATTTCAATTTCAAAAAACACAGAACATATTTTCATAATGAATAAGATATTATAATAAATTTTACACTGACATAAACAGGATTCCTCCGGTATGGTTTCGCATTTATGTCAAAATTGACAAATATACCGAAGATAATACTTTCATTTATTTATCATTAAAAAGAGGAATGTACTGAAATTCCTTTTTGGTAAAAACATTTCATTTTAAAATATTTGTTTCATCAAAATATTTTTTTTTATTCAAGTGTATAGTATACTATGCAAAGTGACTTTAAGGGTTAAATACCTACCTAGTCTTAAAATAACGACACCAAAACATCGTGATTAATACATTTTAATTAATTATAAGCCGCTGTTCTTTATGTTTACTTACTCTGGTTTGGTTTCTGTCTGTTTTGTGTTAAGACGATTGAGTCACAGTAAGGAATGCTGCAAAATAAACAAACCTTTTTGCATGCAGACTTTATCGTAAGCTGAATTTGTGAAATAGTTACTACGAGTTTTTATACGTAGAATGTAGTAAACAGGTTAGAATTTATGTTGTATTTTTCTCGTTTACAAGCCTCTAAATATTGGTAAATCTTCACCTTACGATAGCAGGAAAAAAGACGCTTATTTAATATATTAACTATCGCAATGAATCGTGAGCTTTTTGGACCAAAGTAAAGCGAAATAAACAACGTAATTTCGTCATACGCTCATGACGTTCCCTGTATGAGTTTTATGTGTAATTATTACGTAACTTTGAAAAAAGATAGCAGAAAAATTAAAGCCTTCTTCGAAATATAAACCGTTATAACACCCTTGAATAGAAACCTACGTATCATTAGCAAAGTCTTGCTTGTTTTCAAAATTACTAGACGTATGCGAAAACATGCTATTTCAGTAATATCTGCTAACAACCGCGAAAGAAAACCATAATGATTCATTTAACAAAACTGCAATACTACACAAGGTTCGCAAAACAAAAATAGCTCCCACAATACCGTTAGTACCATAGACAATAAATCCTCCAACCTGTCACATATGGCAACATTATTACTATTTTATCTGTGTCAATATGGCACGCGCCATTTTGACGTCAAGTTTCGGTCACAGACGTCAAGGTTGAGTGAAAGTTAGACCGAGAGAGGTCGTTGTCACACTTTTATCTAGATTTAACTGAAAATCTAGACTAGACTGCTGAAATTCTAGACTTTTCGATAGAGGTTAAGAAATAATTTAATCTAATTTTGCTAAGTTTTGAAGTTTTAGCTGTGATTATTGTTTTAAAGGCAAATTACTAGAAGTTGTCTTGTTGTTGATATAAAGTAGTTCAGTCTTCAAGTATTTTATTAAATTCAAGGTTCTCAGGCTGATGTGTACCATTTTACAGCAAAACTTTGCAAATGCTGTAAAATATAAATAGGTATCCGAAAGTTTGGGGATTTGGATGGATGGATAATCAAACTCAATCACGTCAGGTATTCAAATAGGTTAAACATTCATATATTATGTTTGGCCTAAAATTCAGCTAGGTACGCGAATTTCTCTCTCTGATGCAACCATAAAATCGTCAAGTGTTCAGAGCCCCAAGTCTGCTAAATTACAAATGGCTCAATTGAATATCAATTGGATCTCAGTAGCAGTTTTAACTACATTTGGTATTCTGCTACTAATTTAAGACCGATGGTTTTCCAGTGACATTCCATTGAACTGCTATCAGAATATTTGCTAGTCTGCTCTTCAATCGTGTTCCAATCGTAAATCAATTGTGGACTTTATCGGTATTCTACTCTTATTTAACACTTGTTTGGCAACACTTACTGTTCAACTGAGAGTCAATTACACTTACACTACGATTCCATTACGACTCTATTGAGCTTACATAGAAGTTTTTGCAGAATACCAAATTTGTTCTAATCGTAATGGAATCGTGATTGAGTCTCAATTGAATATCAATAGCATGTGAGTTAAATAAAATTAGCAGAATTGACGCCCAGGTTACAGGGCGTGTTGCGCAGGACAGAAGGTGAATCATTATTACCCTATTTGTGCAATATTTACAGACATGACAAAAGCATTCGATTGTGTAAAACATGACATTCTCTTAGATAAGCTTCACGGTTATGGTATCAGAGGTAATGTTTTAAATCTAATTAAATCATACCTCACGGGCCGAAAACAATACACAGAGATATCAAGAATATGTACCAAAACTAAACGGGAGATTAAATATCTATCTAAATGTAGAGAAATTAAGTATGGGGTACCGCAGGGCAGCGTTCTTGGACCATTATTATTTACATTAATGACCTGCCTAGTCAAATTCATCAACCAATGACACTATTTGCCGACGATAGTACGGCAATAATTGAATGCGTCGATAAAACAAAATATGCAAAAGAAATAAATAATGTTTTAGAAACAATAAATAGATTGGCTCAATAAAAATAATCTAGTCATAAAGAAAAATGGGCAAAACGTCCCATCCCTTGTAACACTTCCATCTATATATCAAATGAAAGCACTTGAAAAGTGTATCATTTCATTGTATGGCAGCAAACCTGTATACCATGGGAGAAAAAAGTTATTGAGACTTGAAAGTCAAAATACCAACGAAACATAATGTTAGGCAGAAGTCGTGTATGTCTTAAATTATGTAATGCAGTAATACATTGTTTGATGTTTCTGTATTTAAAAAATGCCAGGAGGGGGGGGGGCGCTTCTTGATTTAACCAATGAGCGCAATGGTAGAGTTTGCCGTCAAATAAAGAAGAAAAGTAAGAAAAACGTTTATTTGAGAGCCGGTAAACACAACAAAATAATAAAGAAAAAATAATAAAAAAGAACATGATACCAAATCATGATGATGTCAGTATGAGAAATGTCACATAACATGCAAAAATAATAAAACTTGATAGTTTCTTTAACCGATTCTCGGACTACCTTCAGCTTGTCCACGGTTCTGTGCCTTAACGATTGGGATAGACTATGGAAGTAGAAGAAAGGCGTCGACTATTGTGTTACGTGTTCGCGATCTTTACTTCGAATCAAAATTCGTCATAGTGTGTTATTACGAGAATATGTTTATGAAAGATCGGCCGGAATTCACAGAGTTTATAATGGAACACATTGATTTTGAACATGTCAGTTGTAATATTTTATTATAGCGTTTTTGTTAAATAATAAGGTGCTATAACCACGAGCGAGAGAATCGCAGCGATATTATCGTCGTGTCACATATTTCCACATACTCTATATGAACGTGTCTCCGCACGGCGATGTTCATAGATTTTCACAAGGTAATGATGGGTACAAGCGTTGGCGCTGGTAGGCATCATTATTTTCATACAATTATCACTACTAAGTACTATGATTTTCTTTTAAAGAGTCAGAAGTGGGCGCCACTTGAGGTCCGGTTATGTCAACGATGTTACTCTTTCTTATGATCTGTAAAAAATATTATTATGAGAAAAGCTAAGAGCAATGTTTTCTTCTGAAAAACGAAAATTATCTTTTGTCATAAAAATCTCAATAACTTTTTTCTCCCATAGTTTACAGGTTCGCTGTCATACAATGAAATTATACACTTTTCACGTACTTTCATTTGATATATGGATGGGAGTGTTACAAGGAAAGGGACGGGGTCCATACATTTCTGCCCATTCTTCTTTAGCAAAAACAAATGTCATGCATTTTTATCAGCGTTTACAGCCAGATAATATCGTCACTCAATATAACAACCAAACCGTAGATGTAACTTCAGTAGCAAGATTTTTAGGTGTTCAAATTGACAGTAAACTGACTTGGAAACCTCATGCAGAGCATGTGTGCAAAAAATTAAGTAAAACTTCCTTTATTTTATACAACCTGTCAAAAAAAGTAAACATAAATACGTTAGTGATAGCTTATCATGGTTTAGTTGCTTCTGTGTTAAGATTCGGTCTCATATTTTGGGGTAATTGTAGTGAGAGAGAAAGGATATTTAAAGCCCAAAAATGTTGCCTCAGATCAATGACAGGTTTAAAGACTACAGAGAGCTGTCAACCAGTGTTCAAGTCATTAAAAATTTTAACCTTACCCAGTCTTTATATACTTGAAGTAGCCATATTCGTTAAAACAAACAAGAATTTATTTACGTCAATGGTTGATATAAGACAACGTACAGGACCAATACGATCCCAATATAAAAATTTATTATACACTGGTGGGCATAAAACAGCCCTATTAAAAAATATATTTTGTCCATGGGTCCTATCGTGTATAATAAAATTCCTCAAAATATTAAAGACCTACCCATAAAAGTATTTAAAAGACAGTTAACTAAACTGTTAATTCAAAAATGTTACTACACCATAAAAGATTTCTTAAATGATAATTTAAATTAAAATGTTGTCATAGTTTTTAATTAATTGTTATCCATTTTTTTCTAATTTTAGTTTGTTTTACATTATTGTTAATAGCATAATTGTTATTGAAACTTTTGTAATTTAGTTTGGATTGAATTTATTAATTTTATAATAGTGTGACTGTGCACTTACATTTTAATATTTTCTGTTCTCTGAATATGTTTGCATGCCGCAAGGTAAAATGTAACGGGACTATTTTATATTATATAACACCTTATTTGTAAACCTACATTTTTAGCAAATAAATGATTTCTATTTCTATTCTATTTCTATTATCTGTGGAGATACGCCACATAACACTTGAGATCCGAACTGTTTGTGAAGCCCCATCAGTGGAATGCCGGTTACAATACTGTGGAATAAGTTTCGATATACAAGCAGTCAAAAAAAGTGTACCAGCAAACCAACTAAAATCCACTGCTCTTGATCGTTCAGAAATAAGTGGCTTAATCCGTAATAGACTGGCTACTATGGAGAAGGCTTCAGTTAATAGTCTCGCTAAGGCAATCCCGGCTCCGTTTAAATTGAGGTCATGTCTCAATTAAGGCGTCTTCGTCTTCGCTTGGCCTTTGCATCCTTGACGAGGGGTTACCATTTAAGTTAAAAACCAGCGTAGTTTTAACTTCTTATAACTTTAAACAATTTTTTTCATGTTAGACCTGTTTTGCTTGGTCGCGGGAATAACTTTTCTGGTAAACATGACTGAAACTTATAGGGCTATTGAAAGAACACCGTGGAATTTGGTTTAGTACAAGTGAAAGGACTCATTTGATGATTATACCGCGTAAAAAAAGGACCTGTTTTTCCGGATCTTGAGAATGTGCAAATGCTGTGTCCCAAAAACACGAAAGATCATGGTTCCTTCCTTTCTACCGAGAGGACTCATTTAGATATTGATTATACCACCCTGATTAAAAAAGCCCTGTTTCGCTGCCGCAAGACTTTTAAGAATAGATGTTCGAGTCGAGAAAAATGTTATTAAGTTTTTCATGTCAGTAATTCTTTTCTCAGGAATCTGGACATATGTACATAGGTATAATGGCAATATACCTGCTCTTTTGAAATGATTCTCAAATATATTTGGAGAAATATGGGTGTTTTCTAGGTAAATAATCTTCTTAGAAAATATAGGTGTGAAGTTATGTACTTTTATGACGCGAATCCGACCAAAACGTATCTGGGAAAAATACAAGCATAAACAATTGACAATGTCAACTATGTCTTCCGAGTTCCGTAATCTTAGATTAAAATCACAATTTTAAACGAACATCGTTATGAGAACTGCCATTTTTTTTTGCTAACTGCTCAAACAAGATTTACCTACTGCTATTATAATCGACTATCTAGTCAATATTTATTCAAATAGGCGATTAATCTTAAAATATCACATCACTACCATAAACAGAAAGTTTTTTTTTTATTGCAATATCTATTATAACGTCTCTAAACACGAATACGCAGCTAATAAATTATATCGATTTATTAACGACAAATTTAATCGATTAAAACATCGATTAGTCTAGAAAATCAATGCTATCTTCATCTCATAATTTACAGTTTACAAATAAAGCAATGAACACAATATGATGTCATGTGCCACATTGATCGTGAGTCACAATCTGAATCACACCTCTTGACCAAAAATGGCGAGGCAAGTCGAGATTCTTTTGTGCTTATTTGATCTTGACCTTCTAGGCTGGCTTCTTCGTTATGTCATCTGCGTTTGGGAAGTTAAATTTTAAATAATTATGCCTCCTTCGCGATTTAATTGCTCACCATAAACAAGGTAGACTGTGAATCAGTTTTTTTTTCGACATGGCGGTTGAGATTAAATTACGCGGGAAAATCTATTCCTGTTAAAACTTTTTATCATTTTGCCAGTTGAATAATGGAAATGTTTTGCGAAAAACATGCAGAGTTTACGCAAAACAGCAGTAACATAAAAATGTAAAATATATTGTTTTAAAGGGACAAAGGGCCGGTAGTGACAATGACGGGAAGTGACGTCAGTAGCAGGCTAGCAGGTGCAGGTAACATTAGAACGCCCCTACACCGTGAGGTGGTCTAAGTTAAGAGTTGAAGAGTTTTTTACCATTAAAATAAATTAAATAAACTTAATACGTACTAAAAGAGTTGAAACTCAGTTAAGATGATAATCTGATACTCTGGTATGATGGTCAACTTTTTTACACTAACTAAATTATTCAAAAAAATTTTAACAATCAGCGTTAAAACATACCATATTTTAAAGAGTAACCATGGAGTTTTCTTGCCGGTCTCTCCATGGAATCGACCAACCGAACGAGCACGTTTGGTTCGACCGTTTTATAAGTGCCCTCATGGGCTATGTCTGAAATAAAAACATTTTATAACACATTTGTTCGTAAAGGTCTTTTACTGCCCACTATCATATTTAATGTACCATATTACGCACCTTTGCCATAAACAAAAGACGTGATGCGCGAACTTCTCAGCTTGGTAACCGAGTCAAAAAAGGCGGCTGCGCTGTCTTGTAAGGAAAAAAACCTTACAATTTACAAAAATACTCCTCACCCGAATTGGCGGATATATGTTGTCGACTCGAAATCTCTATTTTTTAATGTTTTATTATTCAGGTGAGCTTTCGATCGAGTCTACCGTAGACCTGCACGAAATTATTAATAAGTACAGATGTAAGTAATAATGCGTTACGTCAGAATATTGTTTTATAACTTTGAGTGATAGGGAACGCTAGCCTCAACACTGAAGGAGCCGATTGCAATAGTATTGCAAAAAAAAAGTTCAAGTTGATATCTGAATGTGTGGTTTTCCTTTATGCAAGAAATAAATAAATAAACATGTGACTACTTACACTTATTTTAATACACGGAAACAAAAACAACTCAAAATAAAAGCTTATCTTTACAATGTGTGAATAATAGACCGCATAATTATTCATATATTCATTTAATTTAACAACAAAAGAGTGCTTAAATGTTTTGCTAAAACTGTATGTAATTCAAACAAAGAAGTTTTGGAAGTGTTTATAATTTATGAGTGTGTGATACACATCTGTTTCTGACGCCTAAATAGGAGCGGTTGTCTGGCCTACATTTTGTATAAAATGTGCTGACCATATTAGTCAGTAATTACTAAAAGCCATATACATACATAACCATATTTTTAAGAGCGAAAGTGGCTTTGTCTATCTTTTTAGGTGATAAAAAAACATCAAATCACCAAGGCTAAGCGATTAGACTGCTGCGCAGCGTGTTGCAGGTTCAATTCTCGCACGGAACAAATATGTGACCTACAAGTAGATGTCCCAGCTCTTGGTGGTTGTGTATGTCAGTTTTTATGTTTGTAAATGCACCCACGATACAGGAGAAATTCTTAGTGTGGGGTAACGTTTAAAAAAATGCGTAGAGCGGAAAGGACTGTCAGAATCGTACTGACTAGTATCCACCGTGTTTTTGTCTCTCTTTTCGTTCCAGGGTCACGATTTCCCGTTTAGACTTTTATAGGCTGAACAGAATTTCGACGAAAGGCACGCAGGTAGACCATACAATAAATTAGGGGTAGCGAGGTTACTTTCTATCCCAGAAGAATGTTCGCAGGAAGTAAGTATGTTAGGATTGTAACAGGTGGCTATCTGTAATTTCTGCGTGTCATGGGAAAAATATGTGAATTTATCTGTTTATGTAACTACGCGAACAAAGCTACGCGCCCAAGGTGGTCTACCATAAACAATAGTAGGCTTAACTTATTGGTTTAATCGATTCCTAAACTGTCAGTTTTAATAGACTTTTAATTTAAAATTATGTTACAACTCCCGCGCAAAATAAATAATTATGTCATTTTCGTTTATGGCAATGTTATGTAACCGTGTTTTTAATCGCAGATTGTATTTGATTAAAGCTATAGCTACCTATGACCTTATTGGGATTAGTAATAAGGCGTCTTTGTTGCTTAATTAATTATTATCTTTAATAGACGCAGGTAGAGAAGATTTTCGCCATACAATTTGATTTAATCCAACATAGGGTGGGTTACCGGAGATATCCTGCCGACCTATAAATTATAATTTTGTCACTTCTTAGCACATCTAGAAGACAAATGAGCTCCGCTAAATTTTTCAAATTGTATTAGCATTTATGTACAAGACATTATCTTATAATACTCAAAATACAAAATAACTAACAATACTATCCATTATCTGGAAAAATTATTATTATTAATTATTATTAACGGCCTCGCTGCTAAGCAGACTCCGTGGCAACCCCAATAGCATTCTACGCGCTTTAATCGGGAGATATGACAGCCCGTTGGTGAGGTCACTGGTCTCCTGTACTCGGTCGATGTTAGAAATTAGGTACTAACGTAGGTTAAGAATATTGTTACTAACCCAATGGATCTTTGTTATCTTATATGAAATAAATAAATAAATTCTCTTGTCCTTATTCCGACCAATTTAAATTTATTGTCTCTCGTCCCAGTTTTTATTGGTCAGTGCGTGTTTTACAAACTCTCGAAGAAGACTCAATCACCTCATCCTGAATGAAGTTTAAGATAATTTCGTGCTCAATCACTCCGTCACCAATGCCTATCAATCCAGGAACGGGCCGTGAGTGCCTAAAATTAATTGGGGGCCGCATTTTAACCAAGTAATTGGCATTTTGTAAAACAAAACCGTCCTCGATATACGATACTCGAAAAACACAATGGCCACGGTCTTCAATAGGGGTTTTCTGGGGATCTTTATATTCGCAAGATACTGGACTGCAATCCAAAAAGCCCTTATAACTGGACCCTGCATCAATATAGCAATCGTCTGACCATTCTCTAATAGGCGCATTCACGCAAGACGATAACGGTAAAGACACGACACTGACATATCGTCTTCTTTCACTGATTTTCCCAAGAGTTAATGAAACTCCCCTACCGCAGTGGTATACGCCCACGGCGGCGGACGTCGGCAGATCTCCGGCCACCGTAGGCGCGAGCATGCGGACAGCGAGTAAAGGGCAACTCGCTGTCGGACCATGGACCATGCCCGGGTTGACGGCGCGTCGTGTTCCACGCGCGCCTCAAAGAGCATCAGCAAAATGACGGGGCAAAGCCTCACAGAGGGCCAAAGCCTGCCGGGGTCGCGGGACTTATTTCTAACACCGTGACCCCGGAACATATGAACCCGGGCTATTGAAGGACACCGTGGATTTTAGTCAGTACAAGTCTGACAGTCCCTCCCGCTCTGCCCGGGGTGGGAGGACTCTTGATGATACAACCACGCGAAAAAAAAAAGGTAATGAAACTAACAAACCAACCGATATTGTGTCGGGGGTCGATCGTGCCGGGATTTTTGTTTTGTATGATTGCAAGTAGTTGTTCTGAGTGGGTGTTTGTGTATGTGAGTTTCTATGTTTCTAAACGCACCCACGACACAGGAAAAAAATCCTAGTGTGATGCAACGTTTAGAAAAAAAAGTCTCCAATCTCTCATAACTTGTACCACACGCCACACGCTTGCATCGTGAAATATTCCTGCCGTGACCGCTTAAGCGTGATACCTGCATTATTATTGTTATTGTCAAATCGTGTCAACTTACTCGTTTAAGACATGGCCGCACTTCCGTCACAATTGTGGCTTATTTTGACTCATGGTTCAACTATTTGGGGTCTTGGCTTTGATATCCTTGTTAAGAATTTAATCCGGGTCGTGATGGATTTATCGAAAGTGACTTGACCTATACACTGGGGTTTCTAGTGCAAAGATATTCATAATCAGCTTCATTTGTTCTCACTGCTGGGACACAGGTCTCCTCTCTAGTAGAGGGAGTGGGCTTTAATCCGTTACATGGGCCCAGTGCGGGTTGATAGATGTCACCTATATTAGAATTATTGATTCTAGAACATGTCGGTTTCCTTCGCCGTTTTGAGAGCAGTAGTGAAGAAATTAATTAAACAAAGTAATGCGCCTGGCTAGGTTAGGTTAGGTGGTTTCGAACCACGAACTACAACTCGCAAGTCAGGGCTTTCACTGGATCAACTTATGTTTTTCCATCAATTTACCACAGTTAAAATATCTTATTTGTCTTTGGCTCTCTGTTCAGACAAAAGGCCGCTAAGTAGCTTATTCTAATGGAACGATAATGCTCTTTGCTGTCGATAATGGCACATGTCCTCCAACAGAATATTTAAGTAACTTCAAAGTAATAATAGAGTTCATAATACATTATACTCTTACTCTTCTAATAAATAATTACTTCTCAATGAAAATTCAGATTTTGTCATTGAGCCATTATTACTACGTATAGAGACGACACCACGTATCACCACTGTGTCCCATCCAAGATGAGTGAGCGCGCACAAGTTCATTCAGTTGTTTGATAGCTCAGTGGCGTGCTCTAGGCGCGCACACTCATCCTGGATGGGACACAGTGGTGATGCGTGGTGTCGTCTTTATACGTAGTAATAATATCTCAATGGATTTTGTACGAAAACTAGCTAAAAGTTCATTTCAAAACATTTTTAAATATTATACTATCTCCATAAACAGTAACACCGTTTTGACCGAAGAAAGTAAGTACACAAATAACCAGATAACCTTGGCTAAGTCATTAAGCAAAAATTAAATTAGCTTAATTTCACCATTCCTCTGAAACGCACGAGGTCATGTAGCCGAGCCCTAATATTGCATGTAAATGGCAACACACATGTTCCATATTTGAATGTTCGAATTTATGAACGTTCGTTCGTGAGCATTCGAATTTAAAAAAAGGGTTGGTTGAGTTAAGCGCCTTATTCATGTTCCATCTTGCTGTACGTCCCGCCAAGGTCATACACGATGCACGATGCAAAAATACCGTGAATAGGCTTGACGTACGTCATAATAATAATTGACGTACGTCAAGCCTATTCACGGTGTTTTTGCGTCGTGCATCGTGCATGGCCTTGGCGGGACGTACAGCAAGATGGAACGTGAATACGGCGCTTTAGTTTAATTTTGATTTTCTTTTTTGTTTGGTGTTGATTTTTTATTTGATATAGGTATTTATTCCAGCAAGTTTTGTTCGTAAAATCGGTACCATTCAATTTGCTCAAAACTAAAAACAGAATAGCTGAACATAAGCCTTTTTGGCATATTTCAAGACCAAAAGATTCATGTTCATCCAAAAATATGTTTTTATCCTAGTTCAAGTGAGTTATGTATAATTTATTTCATTATTTGTTTATGCAATAAAATGCAATGTTACACTAAATTATCTATTACCTACATACAAACATTGCTATAATCTCTGTTGAAATTCACGTCGATGTAAGAATTCATTTGTTTTTTAGCCCACCTCTTTAACCAGTTTGACATAACTACCTACTATACAATTCATTGAAAGTAAAATTATAAAAAGAAAGAGGGGGGAAAGCGCGGGAAACTCGAACTTGACGGACGCGTTCTTTTTGATTCTCATTTTTAAACTTTAAATTAATTATAAATAGTATCAGTAATAGTAGTTTTAGTGTCGTAGTTTAACTCTTTTAATTTAGTTTTAGTGTTTTCTATCTTTCTTCTGTAGTGGTAAGTGTTTTTTATTGTATATATAGTTTAAGATGAATGAGCCGCCTGATCCGGGGGACCTAGTTCCCCCGGTAGGCAGTTATGTTACGATTCAATCAAATGAATCAGGGATGGAAACAGATGGATCATCAACATCCAAAGCTCTAAAACGGAGTCGTGTGCATGTGTGCAAACACTGCAATAAACGTCGCAGAACCCGAAGAGGCCACGGATCCGTAACATCGGGTTGTGGTTGTACGGACACGGTGGAGACGAGTGTCACTATTGAAAATGATCTAAATACCAATGCCCCCTCTACTATCTCATTGCCAATTTCTCAGACTCCCACATCTCAGATTCCAGTTCCCGCACAAATTGGCCGAAACCTGTACAGCAAAACGGACTGTGCGCCTTTTGTTGTACATGTACAAAAAAAAATAACTAGTTCAAATGATGGTTCTATACTGCATCCCATCACATTTGGAAAGTTCTTAAAACAGAATAATTTTCAAAACATAATAAATGGCAGTGTCAAGAAAATTGGGAGAAATAAAATAAGCATTTCCTTTTCTGATTTTGAGAACGCAAATTCTTTTATTAACCATAATAGCCTTGAAACACACGATTTTAAAGCATTTATTCCTACATTTAACGTTACTAGAATGGGCTTAGTGCGTGGGGTTCCTGCAGAATGGTCTCCGGAGGAAGTCATAGACAATATATCAGTACCAATTGGATGTGGTCCTATTTTAAAAATAAGGCGATTAAATTTTAAATCAATTGTAGATGGCACCACAACCTGGAAACCATCACAATCCATTGTAGTAACTTTTGATGGACAAATCTTGCCTAAGAGAATCTTTATATGTTACAATGCTCTGCCTGTAGATCTTTATATATTCCCTACAGTACAATGTTTTAGTTGCTGCCGCTTTGGTCATACGAAATTGCAATGTAGGTCCAAGCCCAGATGCTTCAGATGTGGCCAGGCTCACACTGGGGATAGTTGCGATACAGAAGAAGAGAATGCTTCATGTTGCCTTTGTGATGGTTATCACTTTGCCACCAATAAGTCTTGTCCTGAATTTTCAAGGCAAAAATTAATCAAAACATACATGGCTCATAAGTCAGTTTCATATGCTGAAGCAGCAAAACTACATCCTGCTGTTACTAAATCCTATGCTGACACTCTTGTATCTCCTCCTGCAAAAAACATTTCTAACATTACTTCATCTAACAAATTACCTACCAATACAAGCTATAAAAAAACTGTATTCCTAAAACCACGCTCCCCTCCCAAATTTGAACAAGGTTACAATAAACAAGCACACAATTCTATAATTCAAGATTTTAATTCTCACCAACCTTCAAATGGATGTGCACTAAATAATCAAAATATTGAAAAAAATTCAACTTTTTCTCTTAATGATTTTCTTTCAGCTTTAAACAGTCTTCTTTCTCAGTTCAACATTTCACCGTCCAACGCTGCTTCTTCTCTTAACATACCCCAGTTCATTTATAATGGACAACACATCCAAAATAATCCAGTGGAACTGTCGCAGTCTAGTAAACAAAAAAAGTGATGTCATATATTTATTAAACAAATATGAACCTTTTGTCTTTGCTCTAGCAGAGACTTGGCTCAAATCCTATCACATTTTTAAAATTAATGGTTATTTAACCATTAGAGAAGATAGATCTGATGGGTATGGTGGTGTAGTCATACTCATCAAGAATTCTATCCCTTTTTCATTAGTGACATTGCCTCCTCATAGTGAGGAAATATCTATTGTAGCTATACAAGTATATAATACTTGCCTTGTATCTATATACATTCCTCACCCCTCTTCTTCTGTACTACAAGAGATGAACAATCTCTTTTCTTTTCTTCCAAAGCCATTCTTAATACTGGGGGACTTTAATTGTCATCATCAATCATGGGGTTGTTCAATATCTAATTCCTATGGGGATGAATTACTAGATATTATAGACTGTCATAACTTATGTATCTTGAATTCAGGTGCACCCACTCGTCGTTCAGATCCTAACCAGAACCAAAGTGCAATTGATCTTTCTATCTGCTCTCCAAACCTAGCTTCTTCATTAACTTGGCATACCCTGGCCTCTACTTTTGGTAGTGATCATTTCCCAATAGTAATCTCTTACCCTCTTTCTAAAATAAATGCAACAAAACGGAAATCAAGCCTCAAACATAAAGTACCCAATAGTAATAGTAATGACTGGGAGAAATATAGGGATATTGTTGACAAAGGCTGCTTCATTGCCTGTTATTTCTGATGACAACCAAAATAGTTGTGCTGAAGCCTTGGCATGCATTTTGATTGAAGCGGCGAATGAAGTATTTCCTAGAAAAAATAATAATGTTAATGCAATTCCATCACCTCCTTGGTGGGACTCTGAATGCAGTGAAGTAATTAAAAAACGTAAAAGGGCTGAATATAATTATAACCATGATATGTCAGATATTAACTTTGAAATTCTTACGAACATTATCTCAGAAACTCGCAAACTAATTAAGAAGAAAAAATTTGAATCTTGGCGTAACTTTTGTTTAACTATTTCACCGAATACTCACCCTACAATTGTCTGGCAACATATTCGTAGATTCAGATCCATTTACAACAACCATTCTCCTATCCCTGATTCTTTAGCCAGTAACTTTTTAGATAAGTTAGCTCCTCCTTGGGTTCCTGAGAATATATTTTCTCTACCCAATAACCAAAATAATAATTCAACGCTAGATTCTTCGTTTACACTGACTGAATTAAAGGCTGTTATTAACAAAACTAAGGATTCAGCCCCAGGTATTGATGGAATACCATATTCCTTTTTTTCTCATTTAAATGATAATGTTCTTAGTTACTATTTACAACTCATTAATTCTGTGATGGAAACAGGAAACATCCCTGTTGAATGGAAACGTCAAACAGTGTTGCCATTCCTTAAACCAAATAAAACGCCTTCTGATGCTTCATCATATCGCCCCATAGTTTTGTCTTCAATTCTCATAAAATTAGCTGAACATTTAATTAAAAATCGCCTGGAATGGTTTGTGGAAAGTAAGGGTCTTCTGGCAGATTCACAGTATGGCTTTAGGAAAGGAAAAAGTACCACTGACTGTATAAGCATATTAACATCTGATATTAGAATATCATTTTCTAATAAACAAGATACCGTCGCGGTTTTTCTCGACATAAATGCAGCTTACGATAATGTGATTTTATCAGTCTTACAACATAAATTAAAGACCTTGCAGGTTCCAGTAAACTTGGTGAATTTTATCATTAATATTCTGGCTGAACGGTCTGTCAACATGTCAGTAGGGAACCGCGAGGTATCTCAAATTGTTTGGAGAGGTCTCCCACAGGGTTCTGTACTCAGTCCGCTTTTATATAACATTTACACATTCGATTTAGATTCAACGTTATCTCATTATGTTAGGGTACTTCAATATGCCGATGATTTATTGTTATATACTACAAACCATTCTATCGAACAAGCTAGTATTGATATGAATTCCGCACTATCTGCATTGGGTTCTTGGTTGCATCTTAATGGTTTGGACCTATCAACATCTAAAAGCGCAGCTGTGTTATTCACCCGAAAACGAAACACTCCCCATATTAATATCCACTTTAACAATTCTCCCATTCCATTCACAGACAATTTCAGATATTTGGGTGTAATTTTAGATTCAAAACTAAGTAGTGTTCCCCATTGTGAGTTTATTACTAACAAATGCGAAAAGCACCTAAACATGCTTAGATGCCTATCTGGAGTGTGGTGGGGTGCACATCCTTTTTCACTCAAATTAATTTATAATGCAATAATTAGAAGTTCATTAGATTATGCGTCATTTGCTCTTGAACCAGGTAGCGTGATGGCTTTTAAAAAGTGGGACCGCATCCAATATAAAGCATTAAGAATAATTTCAGGTGCCATGAAATCTAGTCCTACAAATGCTTTGCAAGTTGAATGTGGAGAAGCTCCTTTAAATATTAGAAGACAGTTTCTTTCTGATAAATATTTGTTCCGGATTATACAGTTCTCTGCTCACCCTCTCATTCCTAAATTGCATATTTTAGTAACGCTGATGGAATCTTCAGATTACTGGTCACATAAACGTGCTCCTTGTTTGGTAATAAGCTACAAAAAATACCTTTCTTTATCTTCTCCAATACATCGGTCTAACAAACTCCCTATATTTAGTTGTAATTATGATAGTTTACTGTTCAGGCCTAATATTGAATTCAACTGCGTAAGTAAATCCGACCCCAACGTTAGTTTAAATTTTAATCATTTTCTCACTGAATATTCGGACTACCATAATATTTTTACCGACGCTTCAAAGCTTTCTCCAACGAGTTGTGTTGGGGTAAGTACTTTTCATCCCCAATTCAACATCGTGCAAAAAATAAAACTCCCTCCGGAGACTACTGTTTTTACGGGAGAATGTTTTGGTATTTTAAAGGCTATGGAATACATTCAAGTTTTTCATCTCAAAAAGGCTATCATTTTCACAGACTCCAAAAGTGCTCTTCAAGCCATTGATAAATGCCTGTTGGGAGATAAGTCCCATTTTCCTATAATTTATTCGATAAAGGAATTTGCGTACAGAATCTTTTCCAAGGGAAATGAATTGCTTTTTGCGTGGGTTCCAGCCCACACTGGCATTGAGGGCAATGAAATGGCGAACGTTCTCGCAGGTGATGCGGTGCAGTGTGGGGACATAGTACCAAACAAAATTTTTTGTGAAGATATTTCAGAATTACCAAAAACTTTTCTTCGGGACACCTGGAAGGTGGCATGGGATGCGAGCAGTGCATTGAAAGGGCATTATTTTCACATAATTCAGCCTGATATTTTGGACAAACCGTGGTTTGGCAGGGCTAAGTTTGGCAAGATGGAGACTTCTACACTCATACGTATGAGGCTGGGTCACGTCTGCTCTCCAGCTCATCTTGCCAGACTTAAAATTAAAGACGATCCTAGTTGTTCTTGTGGCTTGGATGTAGGTGACTTAAACCACATTTTTTTCTCCTGTCCTCTGTATGACCGTTCTTCCTTTCTTAGTGACCTTTTATCTCTCCGTATTCCTTTTCCTACTTCAATTTTGTCTCTACTTTGTACAAATAGTTTACCTGTATATAAATGTATAGTATCATTCATTATCCTCAATAACATTAAATTGTAATTTTTGTAAATATGTTTTAGTCTTTTAGTTCATAATTCATTATTGTCATCTTTGATTGTATCCTTACTGATCCTATATCCCAAATTCCGTAAATTCCGATATCAATAATTTTAATATAATCCCGTTTCCCTACCTTTTCTGAATATTATAAAAACAAAAACATGACATTGGTCTAATGCACAAACCGTGCGGGCCAAAAGAAAAAAAAAAAAAAAAAAAAAAAAAAAAGAAAGAGAAAAAAGTACTTTTTTCAGTTTAGGCGCAAAATCTAAATATGCTACTTTGAGAACTTGTCTTTTGGGACTAGGTTGTCATTTTGCGAATTAAGCTAAAGAGGAAATTTACATTTAAATTTAGGCTTTTAATTAGGAAACTGCGTATAACTAATCAATTTGTAACATTGGTCGTATTTTACACCAATGCAATGCTTGGGTTCATCGCTAATTCGCTAATAGGAGTTCAATATACCTACTTAACGTAAAAACACTTGTTGTTGAAAAGTTAATCACTCTGATATCATAAACAGCAAAAAAATCTTAGTGTAGGTCGAACGTCGATTGCGTGTCAATAGTTACATAATATTTGAATATTAAACTATAATGTGCGCGCGTTGCACTGAAAACAACGAGAAATAATAACGTTTGAGTATATTTAAGAATAAAATTGAAGTACTTTTTTTTTTTTTTTTTTTTTTTATCGTGGTAAAATCATCAAATGAGACCTCCAACCCCGGGCAGGGCGGGAGGTACTGTCAGACTTGTACTGACTAAAATCCACGGTGTCCTTCAGTAGCCCTTTATGTTCCGGGGTCGCGGTAATAGAAATAAGTCCCGCGACCCCGGCAGGCTTTGGCCCTCTGAGAGGGGGCCCCGTCATTTTGCTGACAGCTCTTTGAGGCGCGCGTGGAACACGACGCGCCGTCGACCCGGGCATGGTCCAAGGTCGGACAGCGAGTTGCCCTTTACTCGCTGTCCGCATGCCCAAATTGAAGTACTTAGTTCCCCTTCTCTTTTAATACTAAAAATATTAACCTTCTTTAAAAAACATTTTGTAACCCACTCTCCTTAGTTGAACTGCTTTTTAACTGCTGCTATCATCAAATGTGCCAAAATATTCCATACTTACTGAAAATTTTCTACTTACATTACCTCCGAAGGACATTGACATATAGTGCCTAAAAAAGCAAAATCGAATAGACACGTAAAAAAACTGACTAACCAAACATTTCTAATGAAATTATTTCATGTTTGGGCAGGGTTTAGCAAGAGTACGCTAATAGACATTTTTATTTCTATTTTAGAATACAATTGTTAATAGCCGTTACGGTTCGATTCGAAATTCTAGCGGGAACTATGAGTCAACCGTACTAGTGATGTCAACAGTTTTTTTATTTACGGTTTTTTTGTAAGTAATCGAAAGGAGGTCAATTTTATTTAAAATGTTTTTTTTTTTGTATTTTTATTATTTGCATTCATAATGAAACAGCATGAATGTTTTTGAATCGTAACCTTAGTCAAATTATACGAGTATCTTTGGATTTGCATGAATTTGGTATTTTATTAACACTAAAAGTCATGTTTTAATTGACACGACCATTTTGATGCCTTGAACTTTCAGATAAAGCATTAAACAATGGGTTACTTCCGAGGATTGTTAAACTTTTATCATAAAATTGATACATCTTTCAATTCTAACACGAAGTATTTTAAAATATACAAAGTTCTATTATTGGCACAGACAACTGAAGGTTTTTCCACGCCAGTCGCAATAAATAGTGCATTACGCTTATGAAGTACATATTTAAAGTTCACAGCTATTTATAAACGAAAACGTCCTCAAACTCACATTTATTAAACGCGTTCCTACACTAGTTTCCGACTATTTTTGCACATGTCATTATGACATTTGAAAAGGCCAACATCCCAGAATTATGCCAAAATGGTTGCAGTTGTCGTTTTCTAGCTTTAATTGACCAAAACCAGGGGCTTAATGTCTACTACTCATTTCACAGTCTTAACGTAGTGAAATTTTGTTATTACATTTATGGTGACGACTGTACATTAAAAGATGATTATTTAGATAAAGCATTACAGAAATTGAGGAAGCGTAAAGCTGGGCGTGACGGTTGAGGATTTATAACACTTTCCTTTGCTCTTTTATACACGTGTCATGTGCTCGTCTTTGGTCTTTCTAAATCAGACCTGGCTGTATGGGCTCAGCTCCCTTTGCCTGTCCCAAAGAGGACGAAAAGAAAAAAAAAAACAGAAAACGTCTCTGGTCTGTTTAGTATAATCTTCAGACTACTTGTCATTTTAAACGTTTTGTGTCAAATTAAGGCGGGAAATGTCGAGTTTAATCTTGTGAAATTGAAAATGTTTGTTAAATCTACTGTTAACTGGAAAATTATTCTGTTTGACCGAGTTTATTGTTGGCTATTGTTGTGGTCGCAGTAATTTGGGGAAATTTATTATTGTAGTCGCCTATTTATACGATGATAGCTCTACATTTTATTAAAACCGTCTTGATTCGTTTAAGTTTTAATCACTTTGGCCTAATTTTGTCACTGCAAATTATACTTCGTTTGTAGGCGGGATACAATTTATCTTATACAATCTTGACCGCATAAGTAATAAAATTTTATGAATATGTATAATTATAATAAACGCATCCTATTAATCTCTTAACCGCTTTTGAAAATAACCGTTTAATTTATTAACACCTACTTCAAAAATACCTTCTATTTAACGGTGAAACTAAACTTGATAAATCAACGTGCAGATTTTATAAGTGTGTAAAAAACCGTAAAAAGAGGTTGCAATCACATAGCGGTTTCTAAACGGAACAAAAAATGACTCCCACGTCCCTGATCTATGTTAAATAAAAGAACAACTATAAACCATTAACTTCCTGGTATTCTGTAATGTAAGTCTTATGTCTACGACTTCAAGAGTTAGATTTAGTATGGTTTCAAAGTTCGCGTGGAAAAATGCATAATTTTCTCATTTTTCTTTTATTCTAGTGCTGTACTTAATGACAGGTCATAGCTTTTTAAAATGGCGGCCAAGTTCAACCGTCATTTGGGTTACAACATAGTTATTTGTTTTTTATTGTGTGATTTACCTTTAGTTGTGCAAAGAAATAATTTGAATAAATAAAGTAGTAAGATATTTTTATCAATTTAAATATTTATTTATTTGTTTCAAAGAACCATAAACTCATAAAAAACCGTACTTTACCGTATTTATCGATGACATCTCATCCCAATCGAAAATAATAATCTTCACTCGTTCTAAAATACATAATGCGAAATGTCAAACGTTAAATTGCATTTTCAAATCGTAAACAACGCCGCACCTAGACTATTAGCACGTTCATGCCAAAATCGACCTTGTAAAGGCACAGATAGAGTTTAATATTGCGAAAATAAATAGCAAATATGACATCAAAAGTTCAACAAGCCACTCCTATGCTTTCAAGTTATTTTATTTTAATTAGGTATTTACGAACGGTACAATGTATTTCATGAGGATATGTTTCGTACATTTTACCATCAATAGGTATACTTTATCGGGCAATAGCGGTTGACCCGTTTTCAACCTTACTGCTGAGGTCATATTGACGAAAATTGACAAATACGTCCACTGCACCGTATCGACACTATATCCCATGCTGTTACTTAGTTCCTGCGAATCAAATCTAAATTGGTCCAATGAGAAAAAGATTTTTAGAAACATTATTTAATATTTCTTGTCAGAAAGCGCAACGAAATGAATCAGTCCAAATGTTAATAAGACCAAAAATTTAGTAAGCTTCTACTTCTATTGCTGTCAAACTCTTATGCCAATTAGCACAGTACCTATCTGACATGAGCATGACGTTTCCTTTCGATCTGCAAATCAAATCGCTGTATAGCTATAATTTTGCTTATCATGAGCCTACCTATCCTAGCTTCTACTAGGCATAGTTCTAGACTAACTAACCTTAAAAGAAAATCGTGACTTAACTCTAAACTTCCATAAATTTCAAAACACTAAAAAAGCCGTTTGGTACTTCTTAGTCATAAAGAAAAAGCTTTAAAAAAAAGAACACAATAATATTTCATTACAACAATGACCATTGACAGTAGTAACGCGCGTGCTTACATTTTTAAACAGCCATAGACAATGGGTACAAAACTTTTTTCTTTTAACAAGATGTGTAATCTTTTTCAAAGGAGATATGCATTGAGTCATTTCCGTCATTCAGTCTAACGAGTTGTAAGAAAACGTTCAATATTTTAATGGCTTCATAGACCGACTTTTCTAGAGGTTATATTGTGATTTTTTTACTACACCCACGGTTGTACCTGTGTAGAAAGCTTTTTATTTATTTATAAACTTTAACTTACTTTTTACTTTGACTTTTTTTTTTATAGCAAGCAAAGGTGTATGTAATAGTACACCCACATTTTGACACTTATGATAAAGTCTCATGCAAAAGGGTGCGTCTCAATGGTCATCAACCAGGACAAACAGATTCCGTGACTGCCGCTGAGAAATTTCACATCACACACAGGACAGGTCATAGATTACTTTTTAGCCCAGTATGACATTCCTCATAATCATTATCAGCCTTGAATGCGCGCACTGTTGGGACACAAGCCTCCTTCTGTGAAGAGTGGACTATAATCCACGGTCCACCACGCAGGCCCAGTGCGGGTTTGTAGATGTAACATGTCTTCGAATCAAGTCTGACAGTCACAGACATTTTACCACGAAAAAAAAACAGGATAAGCCGGTTTCCTCACAATATTTTCCTTCATTTTTGAGAGCAGTGGTGATGAAATAAATTACAAAAAGTAACGCGCCTGGCTGGGTGACACAGCGGGCAGAAGCTAGTACCTATTATCATATGCTTAGTTCTTTAGATGGTGAAACTAAACAGATAGACACTCATAAAGTCATAACAGATAAATCCACTATTGTAAAGATGACAGAATCTTAACCAACATTAAACAGATGAGATGTACCGATGTACGTAACATATTAACATGAATGACATCATGCAATGATCAGCAACTTGTCTGCAAAGAGTTATGATGATTAATTGATTATTTCCAGCTACGATCATTAGATGACGCTTTAAGACGCTTTGGTAGCTGACAAAATGAAGCTGCAACAAACGAGGTTTTTTTTTTTTTATCGTGGTACAATCATCAAATGAGTCCTTCCACCCCGGGCAGGGCGCGAGGGACTGTCAGACTTGTACTGACTAAAATCCACGGTGTCCTTCAATAGCCCTCTATGTTCCGGGGTCACGGTAATGAAATAATTCCCGCGACCCCGGCAGGCTTTGGCCCTCTAGAGGGGGGCCCCGTCATCATGCTGATGGTCTTTAAGGCGCGCGTGGAACACAACGCGCCGTCGCGTGTCGACCCGGGCACGGTCCATGGTCGGGCAGCGAGTTGCCCTTTACTCGCCGCCCGCATGCCTGCAGCAAACGACGTGTCGCAACACTGCTGGTTTCTACGTATTGCGACGTGTCGTCTGCTGCTGCTGCGTGCAGTCGGATACCAACTTGTACCTATACAATATCCATTGAAGGAACAAATGTCTTTAAAACATTGTTCCTTAAAAATAGGTGAGTCCTACACATTTTGCCAGTTAATTCCTCATTTTCGAAACGTATTATATGAGACTTAGTGAGTGTGGATACGTTAGGATACATACCCTGGGAAATCTGCCACGATACTAACTTACTCAACTAACTAAGTTTTGAGATGGACCTCGCATAACTATTGACGAAAAGGAACCTAAAATTACCCCCTTAGAATCATTATAAGATAATAATATGACTTTTAAAACTTCGTGTGCCTAATCGGTGTAAAAACATTTAATACATAAAAAAATAACCTAAAAGCTTTGACAATTTCTATCGTTTATTATGAATCTGCTCTTGTGGCATTTTAGGCCCTCAAAGAGAATATTTTATAAACCGGTAAAAATTACCTCCAAAAACCGTAACTTCATAAAACAATTGGCACATCACTATTTCTAAAGAATGTTGCCAGCTGCACATACAAAGTGCATATTTGAAGCAAATAACAATAAACTAGTTTGAAATGGTTTCAGTAACCATGGTTATTGCGGTTAGTTGGTCAATGGTAGACGATGAAGGCATCTTTGTCAAGGATTGTCTGTGATTTATAAATAGACAATAAATTAATTTTCAGTAATTATTTTAAATATGGAACGAATTCTTATTAGCAGTGGTAGCCTATGGTATACGCCCTAATTTAAGAGGGGTCATGGGTTCGATCGAACCCAGCCAGGCGCATTACTTTGTGTAATTTATTTCATTACCACTGCTCTCAAAACGGTGAAAGAATACATCGTAAGGAAACCGGCATTTCCTGGAACCAATAAATTCGAAGACATGGTGATATCTACCAACCCGCACTGAGCAAGCGTGGTGGGTCATGGCCCACTCCCTCTCAAAGAGAGGAAGCCTGTGTCCCAGCAGTGGGAACATTGTAGGATGATAAGTCTTATTAGCAGAACGTCTTATTTATACCTAAAAATAGGGTTGATTAAAAACTGTAAATCTAGTGAGTAAAAAACCGATACTAGTAAACCGGTTGCCTTATGCTGTAAACTCATCAAATGAGTCCTCTACCCCGGGCAGGACAGGAAGGACTGCCAGACTTGTACGGACTAAAATTCACGGTGTCATTCAATAGCCCTTTACTTTCCGTGGTCACGGTAGCTTTTAGTCCCGCGACCCCGGCAGGATACCGGTTTACTGATGTCAGTTTTTTTATTCATTAGATTTACAGTTTTTAATCAACCCTATTCGAAGATAATCTCTTCTATTGCTACAATTCTTGCATAGAAATCTTATGTTTTTTGGCATGGCTTGCTAAAACGGATTGTTGCCAAAATATAATATCAATACTGTACATTGGAAGTAATCCAAGGATTATACGGTAAATACATATTGCAACAGTAATAAAACTTATTGTATATTACTACAGAGAACGGATTTAATTTATTTTTGATAAGTTTTGTCTGTTTAGTAGGTATGTCAAATGGCAAAATCGAATTCAAAAGTCAAAATTAGGTATGTTGAAAATTAAATTACTTAAAGGCCTGACACCTCAGATCGCATTACGTGAACAGATCGGTCGGCAAAAGGTCTTTTAATAGTCCCCCAAAAAGGCAGTGCCTTTCGAAAGACAGCACTTTGGAAGATGGAACTATGTACTTTGTAGACAACTGGTGTTTAGTTGGAAGAAAAGGCGGGTTAGACATATTAAAAAAAAAAAAAAATAGATCGCCTGACAACACACATTGGCCTTCGAATTTTTTCCATACATTACCCAAAAAAAGCATAGACTAGAAGCCAATGTAGTTGGGAAAAGGTTAATCAAACGATAATGAAATTAGGATTTTCTTTACCGACGGCGACGTATAAATACTGGAGTTATATAAATTCGCAATATCCATATCAGCCAAACTAAAATTGACCCAAATAAACATTCAATTTTACAACGAAACATTTTTAAATGACAACCCTCTCCAATGCTACCAACCGTTTAAATATTTAGCCCTTGTTCCCAGTACGGTCATTTCTTTCTAAATATGCATACGACCTCCTCTGTGTAATCTGACTTTTATATCTATGAATTTAGAGTTCTGATTTGAATGAGCTTTGACTCTTAGGACATTGTTAATTTAGGAAAGACTAGTTGAGGTACTTAAAATTGTAAAGTTTATAAATATTCCACAACTATCACACAACGCCATCTAGTCCCAAGCTAAGCAGAGCTTGTGTTATGGGTACTAGACAACTGTTATGACATACTTATATATTTCTAAATACATACATATTATAGACAAATTACACCCAGACACAGAACAAATGATCATGCTCATCACACAGACATTTGTCCTGGGCGGGAATCGAACCCACGACCCCCGACATAGCAGTCAGGGTCACTAACCACTAGATCAACAGGCCAGTCAAAGTTGAAGTTAAACAAGAGAGTGGACTTGTAAAGGAAATCAAATACAATGTATGAGTTAATAAAATAAAATATTAATGATGTGTAACGTGTGATAAGGATTATTGAATTTTGACGTCATAAAATAGAACAAAAATGTAATTTCACAGTTTATTTACCGCTAGCTATTAAATTCGCTAACCTGTACATACCCCTAGCACGTGTTTTCACTATTTTATTTTAGAGTGTCTTTCCAGTATTTACAGCACTTCTTCTATGAAAAAATGGACCAGCGGCTCTAGTGTGCGAAGAAGGAACTATTTTTTTCCTTGAAAATCGTCAATTTGAAATTGTCAAAGTTACAGTTTACTTTACGCCACAAATACTGAAAATTCGTGCCAATAGTACTGAAGACTGAAATAAATATTTTCAGCATCAAGTTACTCAAACTTCAGTTCCAGCCCGGGATCACCCACTACCTCCCCTTTCGCAGTTCTGTACATACCCTCATCCATTTGTTCCCCGTAATTATGGCGATTTCATTACTCCATCGAGCTTTTGAACAACCCTGATTTCTTTGGCCTATCCTTGGCTACGACAACCCTAGTTCATCTACCATCAGGTTAACCAATGCAGCAAGGTATAACAACTGTGCTACGCGACAAATTACTAGGAAAGTTAGATGACGCCATATTGTAACGTCACGATTGCTTTTTTTATCACTTACACGTTCTGAAATAAATATTATCATAGGAAAATAACATGATCAAGACAATAAACGAAATTAAAAATTAGTTAGAATACGGTATTTTATTGCTATACGTTATTTTCCAAGTGATAGTTGTCGGGCATGCGGACAGCGAGTAAAGGGCAACTCGCTGTCCGACCATGGAGCATGCCCGGGTCGGCGGCGCGTCGTGTTCCACGCGCGCCTCAAAGAGCGTCAGCAAAATGAAGGGGCCCCCTCTCTGAGGGCTAAAGCCTGCCGGGGTCGCGGGTCTTATACCATCACCGTGACCCCGGAACATAAAGGGCTATTGAAGGACACCGTGGATTTTAGTCAGTACAAGTCTGACAGTACCTCTCGCCCTGCCCGGGGTGGAAGCTCTCATTTGATGATTTTACCACGTAAAAAAAAAATAAAAAAAAGTCATAGAGAAATAACATGATCACGTTATTTTAAAAGTGACAGAGTGCAATCGTTGCCTGGTTATGAATATTTTGTCGCATAGTAAAAGGATTATAGTACTTCTCCAACATTTAAAAAACGAATTAAGAATAGCATTAGACTGGCTGAAAATAAATCTACGAATGAAAACCTAAGAATCGGACAAAAGCAGCCATTTAACAAACAAAGGAGAATTTAAGAAATCTTATTTCACTAATCTCTATGATATCTGAAACTTGGCCGTCTGAAATAAATCCCTCACCGGGAAAACGGATTTTAATATTTAAAGCAATGCGCCTGAACGTAGTCTGTTCAAAATAATTTTAAGACAGGCAGCTGAAGTCTAAAATCAACCCTTTTTCATGAAAATAAGGATCATATTTTGACAGACATTTCAATTTGCCAATCTAAAAACAGCGATATTGCTACGGACATAAGGGTCCTTTTGATTTTTAAAATGATGCAATGGTAGAGGTAATTTATATGTGAGGGAACTGTAACTTCAAATTGCAGTTGAGATGGACCATAAAAGCGTCTACATTGCGTTCCAAAATTAAAATTTGGGTGAAATACATCGGACGAAAGGCCCATTTTCAAAATAACTTTGATTATTAGTGATATTACTTAAGAATTTGTTTTTGGCAACACCTTTTCACACTGTAATCCACCATCATAGATATTTTTTAAATGACTAATCGACAGACTAGTCAATCATTTCAGTTGTTAATTTTCTTCCCCTTTCTAGTCAAATCACGCTATCCATTAATCTTCAGCCTATTGTTAACCACATGAGAGTTTAACATCAAAAACACTCGCACTTTTTTGTTATAAACTTCGTACACATATTTTACTACAATTCCCATACCCACAATAGCTGATACTATCTTGAATTCTCGAATAATCTCGGCCAGGGCCGGACTGTGAATTTGTGGGGCGCTGGGCTAATACTTGTTGAGGCCCTGCCGAATTAATCAACTAGGTAATTTACATTTTTTCAAAAAACTGTTTTTGTTAATGAATATTTTATTTTCAGGAAATGAAAAAAGATACGCCTCTCCATACGAACTGTCCAATAAAGTTTATAATTTTGTATGGCGACAGATTTTCTTTTTCATTTCCTAAGAAAAAAATTGTGGAAAATTGTTCGGTTTCCTCTAGCGAGCATGCCCTGAAATTTAGTGGAGGGCGATCCCTTACACCCAGTATTCTTTATTTGATCAGTTTAAAAGTGCCTGTGATTGGCAAATCGAAATAAATGCTTTGAGTTTGAGTTAATACTAGATACTCGAAAAAAAGAGGTGTTTCTTTTTCATTATCTTCATAAAAGATTGGCCCTTATAATATCCACGGGACCTTGGTAAAAAAGGCCCTTACATAGCTCCGTCCCTGACCTCGCTGATTCCATGCACTATGTAAAATTGTAAGAAGGTTAAATGTTTTAGTCTCGTCATGCATTCCCCGTTCGTGTGTATCTCACATTCCGCCACGGTAATGGCGTCTAAGAATCGTGCTCTTGCAATTCTGATGTCTTGTATACCATCCATTGATTGATTGTTACGAAATAGATATTACATTCTGTATTATGTAACTTTATGGCGGGTGATTGGACCTTGGATTGTCTCTGCTTTAGTTAAAACCCATGAATTCTTTTTTCAAATTATTGCGAGAAGTAATTTGAAAAAAGAATTATATGCCTCATTTACATTCAGCTGTAGTGAGCAGGGAAGTGGGCAGGGAAGTGGGCAGGACGAGTATGTAAACGTATACTTCTCATGCCACTGCTTAATGCCACTCGCGCTGCCCAGCGCTCCCCAAAAGAGCGGTTTTTATGCAGACTTCAAAGGACCGGCAGCGCGAGCGGTAGGGCGTGTTTACATTCTGCTCAAGCATTTATTAAATTATTATTATCAATTATCTTAAGCAGGTTGGTAGGTACTTACAAAGTTCTATTACGATGAATAGATATCATCCACCATCTTCTACGACGTCTTTTCTTTTTTCATTAGATTTATTTTAATCCCCATCTTCTACGAGTCTTTTCTTTTTTTCATTAGATTTATTTTTTAACTGACGCACATACTTATGTATCGCTAAAAGACAGCGCGGACACTGCAAAAACATTCAACGTCTGCCATTGCCGGAACTTGAACAGCGAAGTGAGAGGCAGGGCAGTATGTAAACACACATTTCTTTCGATCCTGCCACATCAGTATTTAGGGAATTATTGCCGGCAGCGCGAGGAGCAGCGATAGGGGCTGAATGTAAATGAGGCAATAGAACTTATAAAGGGGAAGGCTTTATAGCTTTATAGATGGCGCTTCTGAAGATAGGTCCCAGCAGAGTCAATAATTAGGATAATTATATTATTTTGAAATAATATTAAATAGCATTAAAAGATTTTCAACCAATTACCTACTATGACTGAAACTTGTTTTTCGTTTTATCTACCCTGGATTCTGTTGCAAAATGCTACAGTCGCCAATATATCAGACAGTTAGAAGAAGAAATGAAAAGAGTCTCCCCGAACGACAATACATCATACTGTATTTCTAAAAGCATTCTATTGGACAGTTGAAAGTAGTTCTACTTTATTTATTTATTGGATTCTACCGACCACAAAAGGTATCAGATATAGAAGCCATTATTTTTAAACTTCGAAGGAACTAACTGCCGTTTTGTGAAATGCCAATAATAATTATTAAAGTTTTTTTATAAAAGCAGGAGCCTTACCACGCGCTCTAAACGCGGTCCAGTTTAGGCTGTGGGAATAAGACAGACCTATACAAGTCGTCTAGCGCCATCTCATTCCCACAGCCTAAAGACTCACGCTTTAAGAGTTCATAGTAGGCCACCTGATAAACAAATCAATGACATCACCAAACGTCAACTTTTCAATCAATTTTCAAACGAAGAACACTATAAAGCACATTTCAAATGAGGAACACTAGTTTAAAAACACCTATAAACAATGCTGCCAACATACTCACAATATGAGATATCTCTGACGTCACTTAATACTGGCCGGTTGAAAGGCTAGGCGGCCTTGCTTTGCTTTCAAAAGAAAACGCAAGTGAACGAACGCGTTTAATTGTAAACTTGATAGTATTTATTATGTATGTTACTCGTACGATATTTCAGATACGTTTACATATAGTCTGGAAAATTTTGCAAATTTTTAATAAATGCATAAAGCTTGGGGAGAAAATTTACTGAATACTAGGAATATTTGGGAGGAGGACATTTTTTGAGGAAAAATTTGAGAATGAATGTGTGGCTGTAAGAGTAAAAAAAAAAAAGAATCTATGGATGGATTGTGTAAAAGATGATATAGCTAGAAAGAAGATGTCTACTGAGATAACCAGTAATCGTCGAAGTAGAAGAATGAGAATATTATGCTGTGCTGACCCTAAATAATTTGAAATGTGGACAAGAAAATTATGATTTATCAAAACCATCGTATCCAAAACATCTGTTGAAATCTAATCAAATGCCTTTTCTCTTTGAGTTTAAATCCGGAATAATTTTAACTTTAACACATCCGAAATTAATTTGAATAAAAGTTAATTAACTTATTACGGCTGCTTAAAAAGTTAAAATGATGTCTATGATTTCCTTAATCGTTTAAAAACCGGTAACAAACCTAACCTTGGAAAACCGGTATCAACAAATCAAATTGTGGAGGCCATGCCAAAATAGATGTCAGTTTGGAATAAAATAATTCAACGGCCCGTATAAAAATGAATGCTCAAGTGTGAACCTTGATTTAAAACTCACAGATTAAATATCATTAAATGCAGTGTGTTCCCAGCAGTAGGAACATTAGTTTTGAATCCATTTTCTATTTAGAGCATCGTTTTAGAACGAATATCGAGAACTAACATCCAAGCGTTTGAAATAAGAACGGAACAATTTCAGGCTGTCACTCTGGATTGACATTATCAGAAACTGCAACGCTGTCACTTTGACAGCTAGAGCGTCGGCGCGGCTCCAGCTGTCAAACTTACGTCAGTTGTGTCACATATGATACTATTACGCGTATCGAGAATGCGCTGACACATTAATGTCAAGGTTGTTAGAACACTTCGAAGGCTAATCCTATTCTTATGGCATAATATGGGATGGAACTGATGTAATAAAATCAAAAACAGTAATTTAATTTCCACGCTTTGGGCGGGAAATTATCAAATATCTCCTCCCGCTCCGGGTAGCTATCAGATATATTGAGACTGACTATCAAAGTCATACTGACTAAAAACCTCACCTGGTGGCCTACTATGACGTCTTACAGCCAGAATAGTTCCACTGTGGGAACGAGATGGCGCTAGACAACTTGTATAGCATTGTCTCTTTCCGACAGTTGTGTTAAGCCCCTGATCATTCAAATCCCTTTGCATTTCAGGGGCGTAGGTTTTCTTCAACCCGATTAAGTTATTTTTAAACAGTTCGTGCCACAAAAGAGAATTTCACACAGTGCTCAGATCTCTTAGGAGAAGGCTTAGTAAAAGGCTAGCGTTTAAGTGCTCTCACGTCTAAGGAACTTGATAGTAGGTCACAGATAAGTTTTATATTTTCACATGAGCCTGGCTTTTATATTTAGATTTAACTATTATGATTTTAATCTAAGACGCCATGCCACGGCGAAGATTTAAATCATTAGATTCCTTGTTTTGTCAACAAAAGTTATAACAAAGACTATAATTTAATTTAAAACATCATATTTTTTATGTTTGTTTATGAAAAAATTTCTTGGTAAAATCATCAAATGAAGCATTCATTTGATGATTTTACCAACCAGGTAAGGGCGGGAGGGGATGTCAGACTTCTACTGACTAAAATCCACGGTGTCCTTTGGTAGCTTGCTTGCTTTTTTGCTTGAATAGTATAGTCATGTTGAGAGGATGAGTGAAAGGGAATTAACATAAGGAACTTACAAGGCGGATGTGAGTGCCAAAGGCAATGGCTGGAAGTTAACCTAGAAGGACACACACTGAACTTACTGGTGAAATTCTTCAGAGAGGTGCGTAACACTCGAAAGCGGCGTTTATGTATGACCAATAGCCTCTCTACGATATAGATCGAGTTAATGATTCTCCTTCATTTTGATAGTATTTGGTATTATAGGGGTGACATATCCGTGTGGATAAAAACCCCCAATAATAAAAAAGAAAACAAAATGTATGACCAAATTCATGACAGACGAGGCGAAAAGAGCGTAGCAGGTGTCTTTCATTAGTCTCATCATGGGACAAAGTTATGAGTTCATATATATGTGTATGTTTATTTTATTTTGTTGAGTAGTATTGTCTCGCTCATTCATATTGATAATCACATCTCCCGTTCCATGTACGGTATGCAAGTTCGTTCTCAGAGTTCCACTTGTCTTAAAGAACGGTGAGACATCTAACGATTTAAATCTTTATCCCTAGTAAGAATGATGCTACCAGCCTCTTCCCATGCTACTTAAGGAAAACATTAACTATGACATAATAAAATGATATCACTAGTTAAGTTCATAATTCTTTTATTACGCATTATGCTTTGTTGTACCTGTCATTAGGTCATTTGTGTATGCCGTTGAATTTAATTAATTTTCTTCTGTGTGGTCCACTTTATCACAATATTTTTAGCTGTCATTTGTTTGTCTTTGACAGCTGTCATGGGCTAGAAACCAGGAGGTATGACAGCCAGTCTTAACAGTAAGCTATCCAGTTACTGGTTGTGAGGTCTGTACCGTCAGCACGAGTTTTCAGTATTTGAGACGTAAAGTAAACTGGAACTTTGACGACTTCAAATTGACAATTTTCAAGGAAAAAATTGGTTCCTTCTTCGCACACCAGAGGCGCTGTTCCAAATTTTCATACAAGAAACGCTGTAAATACTGGAAAAACTATGTAAAATAAAATAGTGAAAACTCGTGCTAAAGGGTACTGATAGGCAGTAGCGCCATGTGAAATACTGATATTCAGCTGCATCCAGTTCCACTGGAAACCGACTTAAACATAGTTGAGAAAACGCAGGCAGTTAATGAGACCATCGTGTTAGATTTTTTATATAAATGCAACTGAGTCCATATTTAGTTACAATCATCATTGCATCTAGATTTAGCCATTAATCATCCAATAAAATCCAAGAACTCACGACATTTCCGAACGAAACACATAAATGTCACAAAACAAAAATAATTGCTCCAATTATTCAACCTTGTCTGTCAGCTGTCAAACTTTAACTTTTTATTTTTTATTCTTTTAACGCGCACAAGACAATGCTGCTCTTGAGTCATAGAAGAGATCGTTGCCCCCGACTCCCGCGCAGCCAAGATGGCGCTGAATAATTTCCGGTAAAGCTTTACAGTGTTTATTTATTTATTTAACTCAATAGTTTATGATTTACGATTTGTTGTCGTACCAACCGTAAATTTTAACACGTCAATTTTTATGTTGGTGTTAATTTTTATTACTTTGGTAGTTGGTTTTTAAGATTTTGTTAGTTGGGTGGCCTGTCAGTTTGCTTTAAAAAGAAATATATATATTTTAAACAAAATTGCCTCTATAATAGTCGAACAAGAAATTATAGTTTTCGATTCCCAGTTTGACCAGTACTAGGAAGAATTAAATTAGACATTAGGCTTTGCTTCTTTTAACAAAGGATTTATAAACAACTGCCATAATATGGTAAGGGTTGAAATTGCAAATCGCACAAAACGCGTCATGGAGAAGCTCCCTAAATTGCATGCAACTCGCATGCAATTTCTTGCAGCGTGTAAATGGGTCTTTACTGTTTAAAACAATAACGAGAGCAATGTTCTAAATTTAAAAAATGATAGCCAAACACCCAGTGTTACTAGAGTTAAAAAATATATAACTTGAGAACTCTTCAGCTACTCGACCTAATGACACAGATTGTCTAAGAGGTGTTAATACATGGAGTAACAAGTAAATGTATTACATAATAATGTACTCGTACATAACACAAGCGAGGGACAATGTACTGCATGTTTAGAAGAACATTTTTGTTCAACATGAATAATTCATGAATTCTTTGTAAAACTGTTTTTACGACATGTTTTTACAGTTCATCTAATTTATTTTGTGTTTTCTGTTATATTACGGTGATTTTAGATGTGATTATAATATTTTAATATTAATTAGTTTACAGTTACAGACTATAACAAGAATATTAAAATTGATTAGTTATAAAATGTCGTATAAAAGACGATTTGATTACTACCCTTCTTTTTTAATTGCTGAAATAATCACATGTTACAATGTTCCCACTGCTGGGACACAAGCCAGCCTGTGGGAGTGGGCCCAGTGATGCCATCTGATAACTTATCACATTTACAAATATTTATTAGCAAAAAAGTTTCAAAATAGCTTGTAGTTTGGAATTCCCAAAAACAGAATATACAAATAAAGAATACTAACTACCCAACGACGATATATTACTAGACTCCTAATAACAGGCGACCGATGTCTGTCAACACATTAGGCAAAAAAAGTCCTATATTCGTCTTATTTCGACCACTCCTGTGAGCCGTAAACATACCTTGAGACAGAACAGACCTTGAATTTAATTTAACGATATTCACTAACACCCGATTCAGTTTCGAAACCAATTCAAAATGTCGACACCATTTCAATTTAAATCCGTTCTGTCATCACTAAAAAGTAATAACGTTTTAGTTTCAACCGCAAATAAAGTTTCGGAAGAGAGAAAGTCTCATCACAAATGGTTCAGTGATTCTTGAGCCTGTAATTTGTTCGTGCAAAAAATATTCTTGTTATACTACGGTAATAACATATTTTCTCTTGTAAGAGTATTAATAAAATGTTGTAAAAGTAATTTTATATTTCGCGACAGGGTTGGCAGCGGCTGAGCGACTGACGCCTGTGGTGCCTGTCGCGGTGTCGATTACCGAAAAGAACATATACAACATGTCCCAAAATTCAACGATAAGCCGGCACCAGAGGATGGACCTATAGTCGGCGCCAGATAAGAAAAAATTAAAAGTCGTTAACACCCGTGTACCAATGTTTTCCAATACTTCAAAACGATACAAAAAATGTAAAGGAAGTGTCGCTAACACGATCAAAACAAACGTATCGCGGTACGGGGCGTCCTTGACGTATTCACTGGGCATGAGTTACAAACCTTTTGGCCAAAACCATATTCAATCGTATTTATTTCGAAAGGTACCTAAAAATGTAGTACTTAATTAAACCCTTTAAACAGTTAGTTAATAATAAAAAATGGTTGAAAACTTTCCGATAATGGAATACGCTCAGTCAATCCAATGCGCAAACCTTATTTTATTTGAAATGACACTCGAGACGAAGGACGCGTTAGGTACATAATTACAAAATGGCGAACAGGTAATGCGCCCCTGACTCGCTCTGACGTCACACTCAGCGCCGAGTATGAGGGCATAACCCAAAAAATCGATTTTTTTGGTATGAACTTTAAAATTCGGTTATTTAAGTTTATTGTATACTTGTAAGAATATGAGTTAAAGCTAGATAAATAAATCCAATTATTGCATGTTCTGTTATTGAAATATAAGTTGAAAACATAAGTAATTTTGAAAAATAAATATACACCAAGAAAATTATTTTTGAAATCCATAAACAATAGCAATTACATATTTCATTGTTTGAATGTGTATTTTTGAAACTTAAAAAAATACCACAATTATTCTTCAAATTTACGTATTTCTTACTTATTTCCGTTGGGATAAGTGTTTGGTATTATGAAACTCGAACGATGCAGTATTAGCGACAGTTTTGTATGACGAGCGATCTCAAAATTAAGTTTTGTGGACTTTTTGGTACAAGTCGGGTCAATGACTTTTAATTCTTTCTTATTTGACTCGGACTATACTAATGAACACTCGAGAAAAAAAAAGAAAAAAAAATACCTCTACTTTTTTTTAAATTACTTAAAAAAATGGAAATTCTTCGAAAATGACCCCCCTTATGACACTTTTAACTAACATGACCATAATTTTTCAAATATTTCAGTTTTTTTGTTTGTATGGGCAACCTAAGTAGTACTACTATTTACCATGATCTTTGAAAATTACAGAATTTTCGTAGTTTTATACAAAAAAACAACCAAAAAAAATTATTTCCCTAAAATTTTGAAAGATTTTAACGTTCAGTACACTTTAACTCATCGTAGTGTAAAAAAAATATATGGACACTACTATGGCAAGTTTTTAAAAAATTAGCGCAACTAACCTAGATTTTAATACTTTAGGAAAACTAGCCACAAAAAAAAATAATGACACTTTTTCTAATCAAGAACCAAATTTCATAAGTTGTTGTTAATAGTAATCACTTCTACTATGTGCCCAAAATATAAAAAAAAAAAATTTAAAATGTAGGTATTTTTTTTTTTTTCTCGAGTAGTCATTAGTAGGTCCATCCTCTGGTGCCGGCTTATCGTTGAATTTTGGGACATGTTGTATATGCACTAGCTGCTGCCAGCGGTTTCACCCGCTACAACTCGAAAATTATCCCACGGGAACATAAAATCGGGATAAAAACTATCATGTGTTAATCCAGGTTGTAAACTATCTGTGTACCAAATTTCATCCAAATCTATTCAGTAGTTTTTGCGTGAAAGAGTAACAAACATCCATCCACACATACAAACTTTCACGTTTATAATACTAATAGGACTAATAGGACAAACTGTCACGTTTATAATACTAATAGGATGATCTACAAGTAGTTGTTCTGGGTCTGGGTGTTTGTGTGTTTCTATGTTTGTAAACGCACCCACGTTACAGGGGAAATTCTTAGTGCGGGTTAATGTAAAAAAAGTTCCATGTCTGATGATTTGTGTGAGTTTAAATGTTTGCAAAAACATCTTCTTTCCCTTCTTTTCCTTTTTTATGTGGTAAAATAATCAAATGAGTCCTCTGACAGCTCTTTGAGGCCCGATCTGAATGATCAGACAGCGAGTCGCCCATTACTCGCCGTCCAAACGTCCGCTGCAAAGACTCCCAAGATATAGGGCCTACCAGTACATTTCATTAATAAACTAGCGGCTCGCCCCGGCTTCGCACGGGTGGAAATGATGATTTTCGTCCCGTATAACCTGGTCCTGATGGTTACAAACACAACAAAAAAAGAATTATCCGAATCGGTCCACCCGTTTTCGAGTTATGAGCTTAGCAACACATTTAGCGATCCATTTTTATATTATAGAAGATAGATAAAAATTACCCGAAATGCAAGCAAACCTACTGCATAACGTAGTGGCATAGCATTAAAAAATTATAAAATTCCCTTCAGAACATTTTCTCTTCGTTGAATTTCATATTTTCATTCTTATGTCAGCATTTTTCCCGACAACAATATGAATATTTATATAAAATTCCCACCCCAACGTTGTATGCAAACGATTTAAGCTGATTCTAAGTGCAATATTGTAAAATACGAGGTGTCAAAGAATATATAACAATTTTGTAACGGAGTGCAAACATAAAGCGTTGTTCACACCCTCGGGCGATGCGTCCTGCGACACACAATAAGCGCGTGGGTCACGTGCTTTCTTTGCATGAGTTAATAATTCGCGTTGTTGTGATAAAAATACTCTTAGGGTCTTAGTTATTATCCTTACAGGCCTGCTACTCGATTGAGCAACACATTACTTGAGCCGGCAGATAAATAAGTGAAGAAATTACAGCCCCTACGAATGAAATCTACGTATTTGGCTGTTCAACGTACTTGACATAAATTTTAATGGTGGAAAAAACCTCTAGTATACGAAAAAGTGTGATAAGGGCCTCAGTTTAGCTTTAAAGCACACCAGGAGTCACCGTGATGCGACGGAAATACGTGACTGTCGCTCAACAGTAGTCGCATTGCCTGAGGTCGTAAACTAGGCGTAACCGCCCGCTAAACATAAGCGAATTCATGATTCATACCGCTTCGCAATCTTCAACAATAGTACCAACACCTAAATACTTTCGAAACCGGAATATTATGTTTATGCGCATTCCACAACGTTCAGAAATGTCATTGTGACAGTTAACTTTGAATATAAGACTGATTGTGAAACAGCTAAAGTAGGAGGAAGTCATACAGCATTTTATTTTTTAATGCAAAACAACTTGCAAAAATTTTCGAGCCCTTTATCATCATGGGGGGCCTTGCAGACGGCGAGCAATGGGTAGCTCACCGTCCGTTAGGACCAAGCCCGAATTGGCAGCAAGTTGTGTCGTTCCACGCGCACCTCAAGGAGCTGTCAACCTAATGGCAAATGGTTGTCAGTGTGGCGGGAATATGAAACAAGTTACCGCTGCCCCGAAACGGCATTTTGATGGAACACAGTGGGTTTTTAGTCAGTACGAGTCTGACAGTCTTTTCCGCTCCACCTAACCTTTGTGCCTTTAGAGTGCGCGCTACGAAATAACACCTACGGAAAATATGTACCATTTTTTATGCAATTTGATATAATAACATGTAGATACTAGCGATTCGTTGCGCGGTCTCTTTACACAATTTTTAATGTCATGGATTTTTGCAAAGTAACTCCTGATTCCATAACTGATAAATTTAATAAGGCGTTACTGTCAAAAAACCGAACGTAAGTGGACGATTCCTGCTTCATCACTAAACGTAATTCTAATAACGCATTCTAATTGGTTGTTGACATTCAAAACCTCTCTGCATTCTCTTTGGATTCCAAGATTCAATTATTACAATCAATGGCAATGAATATTCAGTAATTCAGCCTGGGTCTAGGAATCTGTGTTAATGTCAAACAGAACAATTAGTATTCTACAAAGGGCGGAACAGAATTCCGAGGAGTTAGTTACACCCAGACCTTTCTCACAAGTATTATCATTAATTATTTCTGGATGGACTAGCTTCTAAAGTTCCTATTAAAATCTACCTAGCCTTCTCATTAATTTAATCTCGCTGAATGAATCAATATAACAAATCAATTGACATACTTTTTTTATGAGCTGTCAAAACTTGAATTTTCTATTGATTTTGTATGGCAACACTAATTTGTCAATGACCGAACTATTTACAGGAAACTACATAAAAAACAGATGGGTAGTAGCAGTTGAGTCTGCGTTACGACTAAACACACCTGTAGAAAATTCATGGTTCAGTACTACATTTTTTATGAAATTTCATGAAATTACATAAAACACTAGCGCCTTGTCTAAAGGACTTCAGTTGTCGCGCAGACCCTCGTTGGCTCGTTGTCTCTTGGCATTATTGGTCAATGCTGTACTTGATCTTATTCTAGTGGACACTTAATTGGTTATTCATGTGGGACTAAAAAATATACCTAATGAAATGTAATTATTCTACAGATATACACTGTCTTTTCCTTTCCAAGATTATCTTCGCCTCGATTTTCTACCAACAGAGATCAGACTAACTAGATACAAGTCATTTTTAGTAACAAAACATACAACTGCATATTCTACGAAAACCATGTTTTCTAGTTGTTAAAACTGATGGATTGTTTAAGACTAAGAAAATGACAGGTTCCTTTACTGAAATAAATGCAGGAAGGCATTGTATTGGCCAATCTGTCGACGTGCCTGCCATACATCGGTGTACGAAGAATTGGCTGACGAAACATAACTGCATTTATCATTTCGTGCCTTTCGTGCAGATCGTTGATAGACTTGCAATGAGGCAGGACTATTTTGACGTTGATTTGATTTAGTCACTGCGAAATCATTGCTGAAACTCCAATTTAGGGGTTTTCAAACTTAGAGATTTTAAAAGACAACGAAAAATATTTTTATTAAAAAAACTTTCTCGAAAAGTCTCGATTAGACACAGATACAAGTGGCATTAAATCGTTAATTTCGACGAAACAGAAAAAATACAAATACATCAAAAGTATCTCAGAATCGGAATGCGGCGGTGAAATAAAATAATAAAAAAAATATCGCTAAACCGCAATCTTCGTGATTCACTGGCCACCGTAACATCGCCATTTTTGTTGCGCGCCATTTTTCCCGCACGAAAGTTTGACAGGTGAGTCACGTTTGAGATTTGTTAGGGTTGCCACTTCTGTGGTGTTAAGTACAAAGGCTTAGACTTTTGAGTATTTTGCCTGATTAAATTAAATGCGTACTTGATTTATTAAAGAATATTAGTTACTTTAAAGCTGTTTATTGTTGCGACTTAAATGAGAGCTCTCACGAAGTGTATTTCAAGCAAGAGTTTTGTTTTGTCGAAATATTCATGCAGTATGATATCTGTTATGAGCGTAGGTCTTGAGCAAAAAAAGTGAGAAGTAAATAATCAAATTCATTAGTAGAAGTAAGCGGGATGCTGAATGACTAAGTAAGAAAAAAAATCAACTCTTTTCCTGTTGTAATTTGAAATTACGGGTGTTTTACTAACGCACTTGTCATTTTTATCGGTTATGATATAATCTAGGAAGTGTTCCGATAAGATTAGTGAAATAACTCTTCTTATTCAAGTGGTCTCATAATGAATCGTCACCAATGTCAAACTGATATCTGAATTCAATGTACTCAAGTAAATGAAGGTTTGTCCCAGTATTCAGAGATTTTCTTTGTAACAGTTTGGTTTTAATATATTTTAGTAATTTATTTTCCTATTTTTTCTTATATTTAGTATGTATTAAATTGATATATAAACCATAGAAACGGTTAAATGTTAAGTTTATTAGAATTTTCTGTAGAAACAAAACGCTTGGAAAATCATTGCTTTTTACCTGATGATGGCGAAATATGGCTGCATTTACAACACGAAAAAAACCGTCGACTTAAGACTTGGTACAATGTGAAAGGAAAAGAATATTTATTTTAAACTTATTTTTTGCATAATGCCCGCTGAAGTCGCAATAAAGAGCCAACGGCCACGTGAATCACTTTATTAAAATGACGCAATTCAAGATGTGCAGGTTGATAAGTGTATGACGCGGTGGTTCCTCACACGTGAGTAAACTTTGATAATGTAGTAATCTGTGCTCTTTTGAGTACAGCGTGATAAGAGCAAAGCGCATTTAGGTTGGTGGCGAATGTAAACTGTTTTCGTAGTTTAGGTTCGCTTGCATCACGGCTTCTCATGGGTGCGGACGGTGAGTAATGGGTAACTCGCTTCGCCTGCTGGGTTCGCGGGACTGTCTCATTAGGTCTCGAGACCCTGAAACGTAAAGGGCTATTGAAGGATCACCGCGGTTTTAATCAGTACGAGTCTGATAGACCCTAACCTCACTCCCTGGGTGGGAGGGCTCATATGATCCCAAAGGTGGTTAAGCCGGGCTTGGCAAGGTGGGTCTGCGGATCATAGCAAGTTTCTTCAGAAAGTATGAAAACTCGTTGGTCCGGGGTGTCATTTATAGATCATTGACAATTGTTAATGTTAGTCATAAGTACCAAATTGTAGTTTCGACGCTGAGGCAGCGCTGAAAACAGTGCTGTAGCATTACAGAATACATAGCATTACTATCCAGATTTGTCCCTAACCTTATATGGTGTTTTACCACAATTTGACAATAATAAAGCGCATAATTCTTTTTTTCAACGCACTGTTGAATCTCATACGCTTTCTTGTCGAGTTAATAATAAGTTGCCATGACTAAAAACACGAGAACATCGTAAATACACGGTATCATTTACCAACATCTCGTGTGTCCCGTCAATCATTTTTAATTAAGATATTAAAAGTATTTGATATCTATACATATAATAAAACTGTAGAAAAGTTATTTTTGTACATTAAAAAAAAACTCAAAAAATTTAGCCAGGGTATTAAAGGACAACCAATAGAACCCATTTCTAGCATTTTTAGAATTTTTGTCTGTTTGTCTGTTTGTCTGTTTGTCTGTTTGTCTGTTTGTCTGTTTGTATGTTTATTTGTCCAGGTATCATGTAAAATGTACGAAATTTATGTAGATAACTTTTATACACAACGATTAAGCGTAACTTGGAGAGGAATTTAGTTTTTGTTTCATTGGAATCGGTTCAGTCTATCAAAAGTTATTCGAATATAAAGTGTTTCAGAAGTAAAATTACGGTCAGTTCACACCAAGACGCGTAGTTCATAGCGCGATCTAGCTTCGATTCTGCTACATATTCAAATAAAAATTCATCTAATGATTATGATAGGATGGGATAGGATAGGATAGGATGGGATAGAATAGGATAGGATGGGATAGGATGGGATAGAATGGGATAGGATGGGATAGGACGCGACAGGACGGGACAGGACGGACAGGACGGGATAGGACGGGATAGGATGGGACAGGACGGGACAGGACGGGACAGAACGGGACAGGACAGGATAGGACGGGACAGGACGGGACAGGATGGGAGAGGACGGGACAGGGCGGGACAGGACGGACAGGACGGGACAGCTCGGGACAGGACGGGACTGGACGGGACAGGACGGGACAGTACGGGACAGGACGAGACAGGACGGAACAGGACGGGATAAGATGGATAGATGGGATAAGATGGGATAAGATGGGATAAGATGGGATAAGATGGGATAAGATGGGATAAGATGGGATAAGATGGGATAAGATGGGATAAGATGGGATAAGATGGGATAAGATGGGATAAGATGGGATAAGATGGGATAAGATGGGATAAGATGGGATAAGATGGGATAAGATGGGATAAGATGGGATAAGATGGGATAAGATGGGATAAGATGGGATTTTGGAGGGAGACCTTTTTACCCGACGCTTCGCACAAAAAAATACATTGGTAATTTCCGACATCCACGCGAACGAAGTCGCGGGCACAGCTAGTGGGTAATAAATCTGAAAAATTAAAACAGGAAAACCTGCTTAAAATGTTATTTTTAAAAGACACATCGTTCTATTCATTACGAGTAGGGCTATACTTTTAAAAGACTGTCTAAATACATCATCATGTTAATTAATATTCTTTTTTTTAAATTCTAAACTGGCAACCCTATGCCATGAAACTTGAACCTTTTTTTTTGTACAGTGAAGACGACGACGGCGCATCGTTTTGCAGCGAACCCATTGTTTCTATCGATTGTCTATGTTCACTCGATTAAAATACCCGTTAATTACGTTATTATGAAGTTAATTCTTATTTCGAATAAGCTTTGATATAATGTAGCATGTAATTACAATCTTGATTGTCTATGCATTACGCCATTTTTAATTTTTGTTGCAGTGTAATTCGTTGAGGACATTATTAATCTATTAATGAGGTTTTTTGAAACTGCAAATTGAAATAAGTAGATGTTATTGTAATACTTATGTAATCTATTATTTCCGATGTTTGGTTAATTAAAAGTTACCATCTTGCTTTTTGAAAACATTGCACAAAATCATCAACATTTGCCTCGCCTTTTCCCGACAATGTTTGGGTAGGTTTTTTTTTTTTTTTTGTCGTGGTAAAATCATCAAATGAGACCTCCAACCCCGGGCAGGGCGGGAGGTACTGTCAGACTTGTACTGACTAAAATCCACGGTGTCCTTCAGTAGCCCTTTATGTTCCGGGGTCACGGTAATAGAGATAAGTCCCGCGACCCCGGCAGGCTTTGGCCCTCTGAGAGGGGGCCCCGTCATTTTTGCTGACAGCTCTTTGAGGCGCGCGTGGAACACGACGCGCCGTCGACCCGGGCATGGTCCATGGTCGGACAGCGAGTTGCCCTTTACTCGCTGTCCGCATGCCCGCATGTTTGGGTAGGTTATCAGTCATACTGGACTCAGTTGAATATATTAATAATAATATATATAGTATAGTCCAGTCCATTCCAGTCCATTCCAGTCCATTCCAGTCCATTCCAGTCCATCCCAGTCCATTCCAGTCCATTCCAGTCCATTCCAGTCCATTCCAGTTATTTGAATAATCTAGTTGTTCTATTCGAAGTTAGATCGCGCGACTGACGTACGAAATCAATGTGTGAGACCAAAGAAACTTCTGAAACACTTTAAATTCAAATATCTTTTGATAGACTGAACCGATTCCAATGAAACAAAAACTAAGTTCCTCTCCAAGTTACGCTTAATCGTTGTGTATAAAAGTTATCTGCATTAATTTCGTATATTTTACGTGATACCTGGACAAATACACAAACAAACAGATAAACAGACAAACAGACAAAAATTCTAAAAATGCTAGAAATGGGTTCTATTGGTTGTCCTTTAATACCCTGGCTATATTTTTTGAGTTTTTATTTAATGTACAAAAATATTTTTTCTACAGTTTTATTATATGTATATAGATATAGAAGAAGATAGAAGATATAGATAGATAGATAAATAACCCAGACACAGAACAAATGATCATGCTCATCACACAAACATTTGTCCTGGGTGGGAATCGAACCCACGACCCCCGACATAGCAGTCAGGGTCACTAACCACTAGACCAACAGGCCAGTCAGATAGACTATTCTTACTATTTATTAGACGAAAAATATTCGTTTACCAAAACGAGGAAAAAATCGTGGTTCACTAAAACGAATTGTAAATTAAGTTAAGTAGTCCATTTGCTTAGTCTAAAATCTAGCTTCAAAATAGACGCGTTAGATACACTTTGAAATCTTTTATTTTCATTCTGGTTAAGAAAATGTTTCTCCAAGAAGTTTGTATTCTAACTAGATACTTATTTCATGGTTCTTGTATTATGAATGATACAAGATTTTAAAGATCCAATGTAGGTATAATAATTAATACAGTCGAGTTCAATAATTATGTTGGCATTGCCAATGATTCAAAATATTGTGAGCGTTGATAAGCTCAATAAATTGTACAAATGAGTAAAAAGACCAAAACTTATCTAAGTTAAGGGGCGTTTCCATTAGACAAATCTTGCATACAAGTAACTTCAATCGGAAACATGATTTTGAGAATGTGCAAATTGCATGCAGGTTCTTTCTTGCTTTCAAGTTCAAACTACTTACTTGCAACTTGTAAGTTGTATGCAAGTTTGTTCAAGTTGTGTGGCGCAGCATTTTTTTTTCAGGCGACTATCGCAATAAATCCATAGAGGTTCGTACACAGGCACGCGTCAATGGATACCAAAGTCGTAAGGTATCGAAGACTTGACTGCGAAAGGCCTTATAGCCTTCCAAATTCAAACTTCAAAACTTCTCCTCCCTATTCCAAAGGTTCTAATTTTGAAAAAAGATTGTATGCAAATAGGAATTAAAGTACGTAAGATATTCATCTTCTCGCAACGTTGATGTCACTTCCTGGCAAGTGAAATGTATATCTCACCATCTTTCTCTAAGTTGGTTAAAATCACTGCATTCAGATAAAGGAGATAGCGAGGAGATAGATTTAAAACTTTTCCTTTACATTTGTGTGAAAAGAGTAATGTTTTCGAACAAGTGTGTTTGTTTATAATCATCGCTTTTATCGTATCCAGTTTTGTCATGAAACTGTCAAAAACATTTTGACATCTCAAAACGCTACGACTCAAGTCCTTTTGGCGCGGCGCTAGTGTCTCATCAAATTGCATATTTAAAAAAATAAAAGTAGGTTACGTTATACGAATTTTCCGCAGGACACTAAATTCCCTTTCCTTGTCTAAAAATTAGTTGTTAAAATACTTCTAGATCTGTGCCAATAACTGAGTTTAAACACTCCTGTTACAATTCAAACTCCAAAAATAACCGTCGCGAATCATACTAACAAAATTAGTAACATACTCGTAAGTCGCATCACTAGAAATCGCCTAACGACAGTCGTAACTCTACTAATAATATCAGAAGACGTAAATACAATGCTTCCTTGTTTAGTCACCATTTAAAACAAAATGTATAAGTGTAAGCTTGTTACTAAATTTAACCGTAATCGGTTGAGAATAATTACGGTTGTCGCTGCGCTGTCGACCACCATTTTTTTTTAAGAAGCTTAGAAGCGATGTTGACAGATTATTTCTTGTTTGTTTTTCAAGCATCGGCTTGTTTATGAAGTAAACTCAAAGATTTTCCAACTAGGTTTTAGGAAAGACGCTTCATTTATAATCGTTGATAAAACTTTACAAAATCAAATTACGATGTAAAAAATTCGGCTCGAATTTTGTTCATAACGTAATCGTTCTGTTCCACAATTATTTTACCTGTAATTTTGCATGACAGTACATGTTTCTTTATTGTCCTATGGCTGTCCTTGTTTAATGGAAAAAATATTGAAAAAAGGTTGGGATGAGATGATTTCAAGAAAATTCTAGAATACGCACCAAAGAGCCTATCACCAAAACAAGGCTGTATGTAGTATGCAAAAAAATACGATAAAAATATTTAATTATGCAAGCAAGACAACATGTAGAGTGGAACAGAGTGGAAAGCACATGATTTCACTTAACTCTGCTCCGTAATTATGTCTAATTTGTACTTACTATGCGAGACTTACGTATGTGTGTCTATTTGGGTGGTTTACTCCGAAACTGACGGACTGATTTTGATTGATGACTCTGGTGTATGAAGGGTTATTATAGCTTTCAATCTTGATGTATATTGAAGTTTAAATAAAATACGTAAATCTCTTTCTGGGTGAATCGTAAGTAATTGCTGGGGAGTTTTTTTCTAATCTACTAATCTTATCCCTTGTAAAATCTTTAGGAACACTACACATTGCACAATAATAGAATATACTTCTTTTGAAATGTTGTCATACAAAAAGTGCTGATTATTAGTCCAATTTGCATCAATAACTTTTTATGTAAAGATATAATATTAAAATATGATGTGGATAAACCATTCGCCCATGAAAATGCTAAAATGAATCTTCAAATATTAAAACCCCTTTTAAAGTAGAAATTCCATTTATAAAATCAAAAGAGGAAACGTTGCCCTCAATAAACAATGTCAGTGATAACTGTACTGAACTTTGATACAAAACATTATTCTAGTATTTTTATATTCTATCTTCTTTATAAAGTTAGCCTGTGAAATATTAGATAGAATCCCACAGGACATTCATAACGTGGCAGACTAGAACAAAATGTATTACATTTTTTGTGACCTAATACTTTTAAGAAACCAATTTCGTAAAGCGAATCATATATCCCATACATAATTGAAACGAAAACCAAACAAACTTTCGATTTCTTCACATCACTATTCGTGCATTCAAATTTAGAATCCATAAAGTTTTCATTCGACACACAATTTTATAACTGGCAACATTATTCACGCATAAAATTACTTCACTTTTAAGCAGTAAAAAACTTAATCGGTCGTAATCTATTACAAGGTAAGCTCATTTGTTATTTTTTAGTTATTTTTTGATAGAATATAACACCAATTGGTTGACTTTATTTGTATTTTTATGATTCTCTCATCCAATAATCCGTAAGCTTCTTTAATATACAATACAACTATACTTTTGACAGATCACTTCAAAAATGGCGGGTTTGACGCCGAAAAAGGCGCGATAAGCGTCGTGTAAACAGAAGCGATTAACTCCTCTAAACACATTCATAGTTAACTATCGTTTTATATTACGGATTTATTTCGGTTTTTATAGCTTTTATATTAGGTATTTTTGGACGATAAAGTTGTCCACGTCTATTTTTGAGTAGATTATTTTACGAGCATTTTTGAATTTGGTGCGAGACCAGTTAGGAAAGAACCTTATATGAGTTTATTATGCTTATAACCGAAAAGCAACGATAATAAAAGCAGTTTATAGACTAATCCCTTTTTAAATGGAGTTCATTTTTGAAAGCCACCTCTGAATCGGGCAGCTAATGTTTTTGGTCTGTCTGACCTAAATCTCATTTTAATTTCGCAATGATCAAAAATAGATGACCCAAATAATGTACTTGAAAGAAAATAATTTGAGTTTTAACCATTGATTTTCATCACCCACTTTCTTGAAAGCAATTGTAGTCAAATCAGCAACGCCAAACATTTAATTATAAGGCGATACTATGAACATACTGTCAGATTTAGATGCTAACAAAGGTCCTGAACCCATGGCAGAAATATTAAGGCGCACACTCACTGCGAGCAGTCGCGTGTAATGTAACATCAAAGTGCGTTTGTGATGCTCGATTGTCTTCTATTACTGATGAAATGTTCGAATCTGTAACGTTAAATTACAGGTGAAAGCTCGCGGTGAGGGAGCGCCTTTACTGTAAGACGTAAAGCTACTTTTCGATTTTGACAAAGATATGACGAAAATAATCTGCTAAATGCTCATTTTTCCTTTTACCTACTTACCGCGGCAGCATAAATGTTCACGTTCTAACAATAAAAGCAGTAACCGCGGAATCATTCAACGTCTATCAGGTACCGCAGACCGCCAATAAACGGTCATCGATTTTATGTGGGCAGAAATAGACTGCATTGTATCTAGCAATAGCTAGCCAGATGTAGGTAAGGGCCAGCATGGCTACGTGGCTATTGCGTATCTCGGTGTCTTTGTGATGACAGCTGTCAAAAGGTAAATTTCGTATTGACTTTTGCATAAAATCGTAAATGTTCCCTAAAATCAACTATTCTAACGCTCTTGAGGCACTCCACTCCTCAACTTAAGCCTCATATCAGGTATCAAGCCATCCAAGTTCATTGGACAACCGCTGGTTAGTGACTATCAAGTTAGCCAATAGCCATGCTGGTACATCTAACGCACGAAGGCCTAGTCTTTGCCTTGGTGACTAGCTCATGTTTTAACCACGATACTGGCCATTTTGTAAAGTTCTTAATTTTTCTGGAGAACACTAAATGACGTGTTTGATTACGGAAAAGCCCAGTCTGGATTTGTGTGCATTGGAGGAAGATTGTTATTGTACATAACAAGAGCATTGATTCGAAATGACGTAAGCTAGGTACCTACCCAATCGGTATTTTAAACAATAGCAGCAACTAGTCAGCTACTATACTGTACTGGGATCAATGTTAATCTGCCTTCAAATAATCAAAACAATTAACGACGCGCCAAATTTTGACAGACAATTCAAAATGGCGATGGGGTGACCATGTCAACTTTAATATTCCGTACAAAAGAAAATAACCATTTGATTTTCATAATAATATTAAAATGCGTTTATTTAATACATAAAATTACATTAAAAACAAAGGCAAGTTGATTCTCGCAGGTTTGACCTTGATTACAAAAATAGATGAAACTGCTTCGGAATCAAAGAAGATTTTATTTGGAAACAGTTCAAGCGTAGTAATTCTTGTGGCTTGGTTCACTCTAGCCTAATAATTGGGGAGTTACGGATAATCTCCATAGGTGTTGACAACTAGAATTAAAAGTGTGGCGATTAGTAATCGATTAATTGAGCTAACTACAGTAAAAATGTAACAAGAAACTATTTACTCTACTATCGATCTATTACTACTTTTAGATCTATTTAGTTTTTTTCGTCAGTCTTAACTATACATTTAAGTATGTTACTAAATTAAAACCTAATTTTGACTAGTTCATAATTTTCCATCTGTTGAATTAAAAATATTTGCAAATGTATATTTGACATTAACTTTGTTATTATTTATTATATTTATTATTAACTTTTAGGTAATTCGTTTTTAAACTCATTCAAATACGGGACTGCGCTCTAGATGTTACGCCAAAATCTATCAAGCCAAGAAAATATCAGATAAATATATACATTTAGCCATTACATATTATTATTCAACTAATAATAATTATCTGCTCTGTGAAATCTAGCTTAGTATATGTATCATAACTTGATACAAGTTCTAATTTACATAACGACAACATAAAGATTCTCATTATAATAAATTCCGAGAAAAACATACGGTATCAAATCGCATAATATTGCAATATGAGAAAGAATCCAATGGCTTTATTTTTAAAACAATAAATAGTAATAATAAGCTGAACAGTTTGTTTGATTGAATGCGCTAATCCTAGGAACTACTGGTTTGAATTGAAAAGTTCTCTTTTGTTGGATAGCCCATTTATCGAGGAAGGTAGGAGGTAGGTAGGGTAAACGTTACTATGTATGCTGTAATGCGAAATGATGTGTCATTACATCTAATACACTTTAGGCTGAACTAGTTGGGCATGCAAACAGCGAGTAAAGGGCAACTCGCTGTCCGACCATGGACCATGCCCGGGTCGACGGCGCGTCGTGTTCCACGCGCGCCTCATAGAGCGTCAGCAAAATGACGGGACCCACTCACAGAGAGCCAAAGCCTGTCGGGGTCGCGGGACTTATTTCCATGACCCTGACCCCGGAACATAAAGGGCTATTGAAGGACACCGTGGATTTTAGTCAGTACAAGTCTGACAGTCGCTCCCGCCCTAGTTGCACCATTTCGCATTACTGCATGCATAGGTAACGTTTTGAGAGACTTTTAAGACTCCTATCACTGAGCTGCTTGTCTCACCAAATAATCTCCCTTTACCTTATAGCAGAGCAGCGGGTTAACCCGTAGAGAACAGCTACACATAAATATTTCCACGCCTGGATTCCCGTTTCATTTACTGCATAAAATATATCAGTTCTAAAGAGGTCAGAGCAGGGATGGTAAACTTTTTAGAACACTGTGCCAAATTCATTAAAAATAATGCGTCAGCAAAATGTTTGGACTCTTTTTGCAAATTAATTTGCTTTTTACTTTTCCAGAGATTAACTGTACGCAAAAAAAAATCATATTTTGACTAATTGACCTTGGTAGAAAAGCAAATTCAACCAATAACCGTCCTCCCGACTACTGGAGCCAAATCATCTCTCTGGGAGAAATAGTGGGCTAAAATCCACGCGGGCCCAACGCGGTTTGGAACACGTCACAATGTCTTCGAATTTTCTAGGACCTGCCATTCTCATGACAATGTATTCCTTCACCGTTTTGTCAGCGGCAGTGATAATAATACCTAAACTGCCTGCTACATAACCAAATACTCAAAGTATATGGGTCACTTTTGCCCTCAACTATTGCATGCTAACTACACAACGCGTGTAAAATGGTTCACCAACCCTGGCAACTTATCATGTCCAGACGAGCACGTGGCGTGAATAAAGTAACTACTTTATAATATTGCCGCCATGACAGATGGCCTGCCCACTGCTGTATCAGAGACAACGACCAAATGACGGACCAAAGACAATAATGACATCGTCATTATAAACGCAGTAAACTAATAAATACATGGAGTGCTAAGGAAGAAGACCATTTTGGATTTTTACTGTGTTTTTTTTTTATTTCTTATACTTTAGTACTTTCATTTCTTGTTTTTTTCTCTTTTTTTTAATATGCATGCATAACTGCACAGTCTAAGATAAATACATTATGTAATTTTATACAACGCAACGCATTGAATTCATTATCATTTCACATAGTTTTTTATTGTGTGGTTTTGTTTTTACATTGTGTGGAAAAATTCGTAAGTACGGCTATTCGGCTAATATTTACTCAATGTAGCCCAAATAAAAATTTAAAATAAAAAGTAAAAGGTAACAAATACGTTTGAACGCTTGGTAAAGTATAATTCCCGGACAAGATTTCAACTACAAATATGGTTGGTCGCTTTCTCCACAGGTCTCCTCTGAAAGTCTCCACTTTTAGTTGAGCCAGAAGCATTTCTTAAATGCAATAGTATACAAAAACTAGTTTTAATTCCCTGAGGCAAAACTTCAGCCTATTTTTCACTTTTCTGCATAATGCAATTGTGAATGCACCTATATACACCTGCATCCCGCGTCCAAACCTTTTTTGTGTAGCGGAATTTAATACTAACAAAAAAAAAATGTCATGGATTTCCGACAAGTAACGCCTTGTCCTGTAACTAGCCAAAAGCTTTGTAATTGAAACCTATCCCATACGGGATTCGGACTTTTCCGAACCAGTGGATACAACTAACTAGTACGAAATTATTCCAAACTGGTGTGAATAGTTCAATGGTCTCAGGACTCCCGAACATGTTAAACAATTGACGTAACCGCGGCCTTTGGGACTCGCCGCAGTGTGGCCATAGCTTAAATTTGATCGCCGAAGTTTGGACTCGTTCATTAAAACTAATTACACATCACCAGGACAAACTATCCTCATCAATAATTCTCTGAATTATTCAATATTAGACTATTAATTTGCTTTTAGCTATAATTTTAAATATTTCCACCTCGCATAGCCCTAGGCAATGATATTATAAATAAAAAGAGGTAGATGTCTAGTGCAACATCTCACGCACAAATCGTTGAGGACAAAGTAAAACAATTGTTGCACTTTGCTATCTGCTATCTCTTTCTAACTTATACGTTTCGCATTATCTATCGCTGTCGTAGTTTTAAACTAATAAAATAACAACGCAACATAATATATCTGAACGCCATTCAGTATGAACATGGCGTATCTTTCTTTAAAATATCATTGGCCTTAGGAGTAATATACTGAATCGTGGACAACCAACGACGATATATTACTAGACTCCTAATAACAGGCGACCGATGTCTGTCAATACATTAGGCAAAAAAGTCTTATATCCCTCTTATTTCAACCACTCCTGTGAGCCGTAAACATATCTTGAGCCAGCCAATCACAAAGCAGTACCCCGTCCCCCTCGCTTACGTAGTACTTCAGCGAGTTGACAGAATAGTTTTTGTTCCCTATATCGTGCATGCGGAGTGCAGTAATATCGATAGCGATTTCCCCTTTGGCGATTGGTCCAACATTAAAAAAAACGGTCCAATTCGTAGTTGGTCCAACGATTAGCGGTTGGTCCAATTCGCGGTTGATCCAAAAGGAGCAATGTGTGTTTGTTAGCACCAATCGCGAATTGCAATCCACTTCCAATCGGTCATACTGGAAATCGACAGGGGTGGCTTATATCCGGCAATGGACGTCCTATGACAATAACGATGAATCGAGAATTGGACCAACCGCGAATACGCTGAATTGGATCAACCACGTCTAAGGGGTTTGAAACTCCAGATTCTATTCGTAGCTATTCAATTTACGGAAAATATACACCAGATCTTACATACTATGAAGACTATCTCTAATTTTTATATACATTACAACAAAAATAGAAATAAAACAAAAACTCACCGGTGTTCGCCTAGATAGCAGAGTTCCAACGGGACTCGGTATCTTTGTGGGCGTCCCCGTATGCGGGCTGCGAGCTGTCAACAAACACAACATAGCTGTTACTGATAATGACAGGAAAAAGTTTCACTCTATATTATAGTGATTATGGTTTGATGGTAGGTTCGTTTCAAACCCTCATTTAGATGATGCAAGATAATGCATGAGTATCTCGTATCTTGCCTGATGGTAAGCAAAGATGTGGTCGACGGTGAAGCACGCTTGCCTAGAAGGAACCTGTTCACTTTTGACTTGAAAACCCCAAGTTTGACTACATTACGGTATTAAATTTTTTATTAAATTATTTTTTGATCAACTGAATTAACTGTCTATTGTTTAATATTGCCACCACATTGCGTGGTGGCAATATTAAACAATACGTACGTGGTCACACTTGTGCAACTGACAACTCGCTTGCAACTTATATGAGCCTTAAGGATACGAGTATAATTCCTGACAATATGGAGTGACCAGGTTTCTGATCACTTTCAATGCCCAAAGCTTGAGTTTTATTAACTTAAGCGTAATTAAAAAGAAAAATCATGACAAATCTAATTGCCAAACCAACAGGAACAGGTTTATATTTAGTCAGTACGAGTCTGACCATCCCTTTCGCTCTACACAAAACGGGAGGAGTCATTTGATAAATGCCCAAAAAAAAAATGGAGTTCTCCCAAACTTATCGACAGATAAAATTAATCTTTAAATCAGTTTAATAAAGTAGAAACTTAAACGTCTCAGTTTACTCCGTAAGACGTTTACTTAGTTCTTTGAAAACTTCACAAGTCTTCAGATGCGATACTACTTGCAATCTATTAAATGTTGCCGCTTTGTTCCAAGCTACGTTAATCCACCGTCTTGGAAAGCGAGAGATAGTTTTTGCTGGTTCAGAAACTTAGTAGTTTAATTGAGAGTTATTTGTATCATATTATCCGGCGCCATTTTAATAGATTAATACGAAAAGCTGAGTCGAAGATATGGCTTTAACATTTAATCTACAAAAAACGGTTGGATATTTCTTGCTTTTCGTTTATTGCTGTAATAGCTGCATGCTTACTCATGCTTAGCTATCTATTGCAGTCTTGTTTTCCCACTGCTGGGACACAAGCCTCTTCCACGTGAGAACGAGTGGGCCATAATCCACTACACGGACCCACTGCGGGTTGGTAGATGTCACATGTCTTCGAATTTTTGGTTCTAGGACATGCCGGTTTCCTCACGATGTTTTCTTTCACCGTTTTAAGTGCAGTGGTGATTAAATAAATTACACAAAGTATTGCATCTGGCTGGGTTGAAAAAAAAAAGCTGAAAACCTACAAGTCGTTACCTATACCTCTGGGACCACACTGATCTCCCAGACCAAGCAAAGTATGTTTTTAACATTAAGCTATTACTACTACGTATAGAGACGACAACACGCATCACCACTGTGTCCCATCCAGGATGAGTGCGTGTGCCTAGAGCACGCCACAGAGCTGTCAAACAACTGAATGAGCTTGTGCGCTCGCAATCATCCTGGATGGGACATATTGGCTCAATGGATGTTAACATCGCAAATGGATCTGTGTAACACTTGACGACAAATAGGACACCCCCCTATTACAAGCAAATTAAAACAGAACTGCCGAAATGTAAATGATGCAGATGAGACGCCTATCCGCCCACATCTCAAGGATTGTTGTAATTCTATGACTAATTTCGACTACCATATCGACGCAAAAACAAACAACATTGCATTATTACGTCATTTTTAACATAGTTTGACCTGACCTTAGCGTGCTATATTGCCATGACGGCCCTGAAAATATACAATTTTCTCCACCTCTTAGGTTGTTTACTGCAAATTCGGACTATGCTATGTTAATGTATGTTTTGCACACTAGGCCATTAAGTAATGAAAATTCTACATTTAAAGCTTTTGTTTATGAAAATGTATTCGCGAACTAGACAAGCAATTATAAGAGCTCGGAAACTCGGATTTAAGTCCAAATATTCGGTCTCCTACGTGCGTTAGGAAGCAAGAGTAATCTCGCAACTTATTGTACGACGGAAATAGTGGGCAGCCCTAATTACTCCAAATTGATCTCTCACTTGTTGAGAAGATACTTAATTTAACTTAATTCATCTCCACTTAGGGGAAATGTTTGCAGCCATGTAGTCGTAACAATGCCAGTATGTGATCGTAATTATGATGCTAATACTCCTCGGCGAGATTGGTTGTCAGAATTTCAGGCATAGTTATAACGTCTGTCAAAGACCCACACAGCTGAAACCAATTTTAAAAATCACAGGCTTTTGAAAATGGGACCCCACGAAGGGAACGACCTAGGCAAACCTTGAAGTTCGACAAGCCACGAGCCTTCATTCAACCTGTCTCCTACATTATATGAGTTAGCTTCGTAAACCACAACATGGCAACACATGACCGCAGCGGTTCCTATTAGATTACTGTAACGACCATGAAGTCTTAAGCCATGTGGGTAGTATGATCAGTGACGGATTAAGACTACTTGATGCCCTAAGCAGTTGAAGGCTTTGGTGCCCCCTATCCACAGGTTTTTTTTTCGTGGTTAAATACCTATATCACATGGGTCCTCCCATCACCCAGGGCGGGACAGGAGAGACTGTCAGACTTGTACAGAATAAAATCCACCGTAATCCTTCAATAGCCCTTTACGTTCCATGATTACTGTTGCTTGATTAGATAGTCCGGCGAATCCGGCAGTCTTTGAACCTCTAAAGGGGGGAACCGTCAGTTTGCGACAGCTCTTTGAGATGTGCGTGGAACACGAACGGAACGGTCCATGAACGGACGGCGAGTCACCCATTATTCGTCATCCACATTTTTTCTACTGGCCGGAAATCGCCTCGCGACGTCTGTTGCCGTCTTCCACTATCCAAAATCCACTCCAATCCACTATCTATGCAATTCTATCTATGATGCCCATGCCCACCAAAAGAAGAAGCACATAAAAACCCGTCCATAGAATTTTTTATGCTTCTTCTGGTGCCCCCCAAGACGTGATGCCCTAGGCAATTGCTTAATTTGATTAATGGTTAATCCGTCACTGAGTATGATGCAAACTATTTGTTTGTTGTTTTTTTTTCCTAAACGTCCTATAATGTCTGGCTGGGTCATAGATTAGAAGCCCACGATTTGTTTTTTTTTGTTAAGTTTTTTGTACCTGATATACGCAATTCGGTTTCTGTGGGAGTTATAATACTTTTTGTATGAATGCAATGTGGGTTAATTTTTTTTTACATTTCTGAACTTGCTGTGTACTGAATCCCATCACAAGATTGTTATTATACGTTCGAGACAGCTCCTGAGCCCGCATAACAATCAACCGAGCAAGTGGCGAAGTTTTGGGCCAATAACAAAGAAGAGGGATAAAATCCAAGAAGGTCTTGGATTTTATCCCTCTTGGTCTTGGGCAGGGATTTACCATACAGTGAACCAAACCCCCGTCAGTTAGGTACCTCTAAAGACTCTAAACCCCATACAATGGGGAACAAACTTATAGCTTGAGTAAACGTAGACAGCTGCTACTGATAATTAATCAGTTATTATTTGTTCTAGATATCTCAATACATTGCTGTTGACTACCCACGTTTTGCTAACCAACACTCGTAATTTTTTGCTACAGTTATAAACGATAATTGTTGGAATGGACAATTGGACATGTGGGTGAAATGCTCAGTATGTTGCCAGAAATAAACGGTTAAATCAAGGTGCATGGTTCTAATTATACCGGCTGAAATCGAGAGATTTAAATAAACAGTATGGTGAGGAAAGTGGGCAACTCGCTGTCCGACCATGGACCATGCCCGGGTCGACGGCGCGTTGTGTTCCACGCGCGCCTCAAAGAGCGTCAGCATGATGATGGGGCCCCTCTCTAGAGGACCAAAGCCTGCCGGCGTCACGGGACTTATTTCATTACCGCGACCCCTTGACATAAAGGGCTATTGAAGGACACCGTGGATCTTAGTCAGTACAAGTCTGACAATCCCTTCCGCCCTGCCCAGGGTGGGAGGACTCATTTGAAGATATCACCACGTAAAAAAAAATGGTGAGGAAAGTAATGAATATAAATGTGAATGGCCGATAAGTGTAGAGGAGTGATGAAGAAGGGCAAGCAAGGAATGACACTGTGGAGCCTTATCACAAACAATGGCCCATCTCCTAACTTGTACTCTATAATTCCATATGCACTTTAAGGGACCTGGCAGAGCGGGGCGAGACGGAATGAGAAGCAGTCACCTTCTTCTGCGAAGCTTTCATGTCTTCGCTAGCATGCTACTCGAGGGAGAGGACAGCCTCCAACTCATAACCCAGCCGCCGCCGGAGACGCAGATTTTTGGTCGAAGCTCATTTAATTTTGATTATAGAATAGAATAGAAAACATTTATTCGATGTAGGACACACACACAGAAATAATAAAAAAATAAAATTAAAATACAATAACAATTTTGCTGAGCATGTCCACACCAAAATTAAATAATAATAAAATTAAAGATTAGAATCATCATTAATCATAAATGATAATAATATAATAATGAGATGTGATGATCACAATAATAATAATAATTAAGATAATCATCATCTCATTATAATGTGATCACATGTGATGTTATGTGATAATCATCATTTATCATAATTTGATTTGAATTCGAAGAAGTATTGAATATGGGAAACTGTATTTCATGTAATGTTTTGCCCATAGTTATCGATTTTAGAGTAAGCCAGTTGTCCGTCCTTATCAATATAGCATTTTACACAACTATTGACGGGTTTTCAGTTTCCATTCGGTAATCAGAATCACTCGGGCGTTTCCGTAGAGAGAGACAACGCTAAAATCGATTCGCAGCTCAAAGCTTATGCTCCAATTGCTCGCACAGTTTCCTGGAAAAGTGGCTCAAAGTGCACTTCGAAAATTGTTTCATGGCTTTGACAAGGAACACAGTACGGCGACATTTCTAGACGCTCGCTCGTAACATCATGGCTCATTTAATGTTAACTTTACGCTTCGTCCACGACCTCAGGCGACACTACTTGTTTCAAGCGACACGGACACGTCAGTCACTGTAATTGATTCGCCGTACTGCGAGGATGCCCGAAATTATATATTTCATTTGTTTCTACATTGAGTTATTCCACTCTGATCCCCAAACCGATCCCTGTCATATATTTTTACTTTCTAGGGGATTAGTTTTTGGGGATCAGAACAGAATCACTCGCTTTGGAGTTATTCCACTCTGATCCCCATTGTAGATTTAATATGGTTCTCGTGTACGTACCATTCTAGTTTAAAATTAGTCTTTGAAAAAGCCTGTGATACTTGAGTTTATCGCGAATGTTTCTTCTTGGATCGGCACCAACCACATTTAGCTTTAAAAACACTTCATTCATTATGTAAATGTGTTTGAAAAAACAAGTTGCGAAACAACAACATTTAACCCGCATGTCGCTTGAACGCGGAGGTTGTGGCTAAGCAGTAACAGGGACATAGTCCATTAAGTAATGACCTAACGGGGCTGGAAGGCACTGTAATAACGCATTTCCTTAAGGCAACACTTATGAGTTTGCTGGAAAAGCAATTAATATTTGCGTAACTGTTTTAAATGACTTTTGCTTTACAGTCGTAGTAAAGGGTTTTATTTAGCCTATAGACTTGTGTTCTTTTCAATCACATTTGCGACTTGATCATTTGTTTAGGAGCTTACCACTTCACTTAATATAAGACTAAACGATTTCTATCGGCCAGCATACTAAAAGAGCCATCTACTTAAAGAAACGCTAATGGAAGGTATGACAATAAAGACTTACAAAAAGTCTACAATTTAGCTATTCATAATAATAAACCTCTTTTGAAACCTTAAAAAACATTTAATCAAAACCATAGACTAGGACCTCCACATTCAAATACAGTTTCCAATTTCAAAATGAAAACATTCCATTCCCACGTACTTTACATTACAAATGGCGGCGATACAGTTGAAATAAGAACCAAAGATGGCGGTGCAATACTTCACGTTAATAAAATTCTACTCGTGCACATTTCAGCCTTGCAACGGCCTTTACAGAAACATTTGGAATGCTGAAAAAGACCCCTATTGCACTTATTTCAAAGTTGTTTTTTGTCTATCTTCGGTCATGTGGAGGTCGGAAAATTAACTCTGGGAATGAGAGCTGTTACATTAGACGATAACGGTAACGACACGACACTGGCGTGTCGTTCTTTCTCTTTCATTTCACCTAGAAATGTATGAAACTACCAAACCCATAGAATCGTATCGACATTATCTAATGTAAACCCAATCTATTACTACTGGGATACAAAATCTCCTGTCTTTTCCCGAATTTTTCTCTATGGTTGACGAGTTTCCTAACAGGATAAAAGGTCAACGATACTTTTGCATTTATAAATATGACATACATAGCCAGAAGGCATCGCGGCAGACCTCGTAGAAGATCGCGGGACAAGCTGGACAAAAGCAACGACCAGTTGTCCACTTTCGCGATCCAGGATCGTGAAAACTGGAAGTCATGGGGAGCATAAGCTCAGTATTGGGATAAAATGGACTGGCAGTACCATAGTATGTTATCATTTTGTAAAACTGATGAATTTGTTTGAACGCGCTAATCTCAGAAACTACTGGATAGAATTAAAAAAATATGATTATGTTGGATAGCCCATCTATCGAGAAAGGCTATAGGCTATATACCATCACACTATGACCAAAAGGAGCCGAGCAGCAGGGATGAAACCGCGGGGAACAGCTAGTCTCTAATAGCCACCGAATTCTTTTCTCTAAAATTATGTATGAAGCGTCAAAAAGTGCTTGATTATGTAAATTGGAACAAGGTTAACCCTTTTTCCAATATTTTTAAGGTAAATATTCTCTGTCTAGACTAGGTTATAATCTACCAAGAGCTTGTGTTTGAGAAGATCCACGTTCTCGAGAGACGATATGCATGACAAGAATAAATATTTTTAAAAAGGTTGACAAGGTCAACAAAAAACCTGAATATGGTATCAGGTTTTTTGGCTTGCCTGAGATTTGGCATTTGGAACTTAGTTTTTCTGATTTAATCAAGCGAAGATGGTGGGACGCCTTTTGTTTTTTTTACGTGGTAATATCATCAGATGAGGCCTCCCACCCCGGGCAGGGCGGGAGGGACTGTCAGACTTGTACTGACTAAAATCCACGGTGTCCTTCAATAGCCCTTTATGTTCCGGGGTCACGGTGATGGTATAAGACCCGCGACCCCGGCAGGCTTTAGCCCTCTGAGAGGGGACCTCGTCATTATGCTGACGCTCTTTGAGGGTAATATTTTTCTGGTCTAGTAAACATTTTTATTATTATTATTTACTAGCGGCCCGTCCCGAAGACCCGGTCTAAAACCCGGTTCCGATGGTTACAAACACAACGAAAAAAAAAGAATTAGCCGAATCGGTCCAGCCGTTTTCAAGTTATGTGCTTAGCAACACATTTAGCGATCCATTTTTATATTATAGATTATCACTAGCACTCCACTTGCGACTCAATGCTCGACTATTTCACATTTTATTACAATTACCCTTTTGGGGTAGGAATTTCTAAAAATCTTGAAACACGTGTTGTCAATTTAGTTGATAAATCTACATTCAAAATAAATCGAATAAAACTTGAATTCATTTCCATTCAAACCTTGAAAGAAATCGTTTCAACTCTCTAAGATAAAAATTTAATTTCCATTCCATCTTTACAAATTCTCCCAAAACCTGTAAATCGAATGATTTCATCTGTAACAACATAGTAAAGCTCTCTCCAAGGTTACTATCGTTTCCTATTAACAATAATAAAAATAATCATCTCAAGTCCAGCTGTTTCCGAGTTTATGGCACACAAACAGACAGCCATCAAAAAGTTCCCAACACAGATGTTAGATATACGTCAGTTCGTAAATTATCATAAACATCACAATTACCTTTGAAGTCTGTATTTATTTAAATAGTAGGAAATACAATCGGTTTTATACTTTATAGTAGCAAATGGTTTCATATTTATTCATGTATATTTTTCGAACGATTCTAAATTTGACAGCTCTATGTTTATTCATTTAACACTGTTTTTTTGAACTGTCAATAAGGTTACTGCTCCGCAAAGAAAATTAGAGCATAATAAATTATTATTTAGTTTTGTACGAGTTTCCTCCGTGTCTCGAAAAGCACGTAAAGCTGCAAGACAGCCGGTACCAATACCGGCTGTCATTTGTAGGTCTTTGACAGTCGTTTCTATTAGTCAGAAGCTCTAAAATTCACAACCAGTCGTACCATAGGGTATCGTATTGGGTGTTGGAGGTCCGATAGGCAGCCGCTCCATGTAAAATACTGATATTCAGCAGATTGAGCTGCATCTGGTTCGACTGGAAGCCGCCAACCCCAATATATTTGGGAAAAGGCTACGTAGACGATAATTATTTTCTTATATTCGTAGTTATCATTTTCTCATGTGTGCCATTGTCTTTATTCAACTTTAACCCCGACCTGAGCGGTCAACACTTAGGGCATAGTACTATCAACTTTGAACGGCCTTACTATTCCTATACATAAATAATAAAATCCAAGGTCGGTTGCGGTCACTGAGACGTTTCCTAGATACCCTTCGATATCAAAATTACAATGGCCTTGTATTAAGGCGGTTTGCTGAACTAACGTTAACTCCAGAGCCTTGAACATGGACGCCATGTTGCCAGGCTGTCGGTTTTTTATCGGTTACATTTCGGGGAGTGTGCGATGGAGCTGCATAATTTGATTTCACCAAGCCCTTTTCATTCTCGTGCATGCGGACAGCGAGTAAAGGGCAACTCGCTGTCCGACCATGGACCATGCCCGGGTCGACGGCGTGTCGTGTTCCACGCGCGCCTCAAAGAGCGTCAGCAATATGACGGGGCCAAAGCCTGCCGGGGTCGCGGGACTTATTTCCATCACCGTGACCCCGGAACATAAAGGGCTATTGAAGGACACCGTGGATTTTAGTCAGTACAAGTCTGACAGTCCCTCCCGCCCTTCCCGGGGTGGGAGGACTCTTTTGATGATTTTACCACAATAAAAAAAGCTCTTTTCATTCTAAGGTAATGCACCAGAAGTATGTTTCCTAATAGCTATAACCTTTTTTTTTATCGTGGTAAAATCATCAAATGAGTCCCCACCCAGGGCAGGGCGGAGGGACTGTCAGACTAGTACTGGCTAAAATCACCGTGGATTTTGAGGACTTCTCCACGCGCCACTCATAGATGCGCTGGAGCCAGGGCATCAATCCGGCAAGGAGGTAATAGCTATAACCTTGGGATTTTTAAGCAAAGAGTGGATAGATATTTACTATCAAGCGAAATGGTGGCCAAACACAAGATGAAAAAAAGAAACTCACATTTTGGGCATTATTAAAAAAAAAATTAAAGCTCTGATGTATTGGGGCACACACAGACAAAAAGAATATAATCTTGCCCCGACCATAAACAATAAAGAGGTCAATGGAACTAAATTGTGACAGAAACGGCCATTGATTGGTCCACGCCCTTATAATTTACGCCCTAGGTTCAACGGTCCGAGCTATTTATATTGTTTACTTTGTTGTCAACAGTTATTTTGTACCTATTTCAATGATTGACTGGTTGTCAGAACATATATTATGATCGTTTTACTTGTAACACTTATTTTATGCCTACTAAATAAAAGAATCAATTAGGTACTTTGGTTTTGGTTATTTCGTCTGAAATTCTGGAGTCCAATAACAGTTGCCAAAATTTTTGTATAGCTACCTGAACTTTAGAAAGTGGGGCTTTCTTTGATTTTGACGTCGAAGAGAAGATCCTCAGGAGTGATCAGTCGCCATCTTCTTTTAGAAACAACAAAACATCTTAAATATATCCTTCATAAACATCTTCTATCTTCCAAAACTAGTTAAGAACGTCGATATCATCGGTGGTAACATCAATACGCATAGCATGTTTTTTTTCTTTATCATTTTGATAAAGACTAATTATGGCACTACCCATATAGACAACTTGAACAACAGACTCTTTTTAATTTCATTTTAAACATGCTATGTACGATAGAAATCTTTCTACAATCTGTCTTGTTGTCTATAGATTCTTCTGTCGTTAGGTAAGTAAGCCCAGTTTCCTAGCACCACGGATAGTAACTATAACCAAATACAGATCGGAAAGACAGAAACCAACAAAGCCCAAGCAACTAGTCAGTCAAAACTTTTTGTCCGCCGGTCACCGACTGCTTACAAGTCATAACCTCATCCGTATGGTACCCACATAACTCATAAATATTTCACGACGGCTCGAAAGGGAAACGAACTGAAAGGTATGCAGCATTTGTTATTGACAGTAATCCTTGAGTGGTTACAACTTTAGGAATTTATTGGTGGAATAGAAAGGAGAAATGGTTTATTTATGGGGTAAACTGTTATGGTTCTTCGAAAAGAATTTTAAAAGTGTCGTCGATAAGTTACCATTTATAAAACGTTAGTATTTTTTTTTTGGGTGTAAGAAAATCACGTAATAATTTCTCTTGCTGTGTGGAGTGCAAGGGACTGTCAGTGCTGCTAGGCAACTGGGCTTGTCCCAGTTGTAATATCTCTTTGTGCCTATTGGCCTTGTTTTGTTCTGTCTCCTGCTTGCACGTAGGGAAGTGGAAACATATTTTGCCTACTCCTCCACTATTCTTTTCTGGTTAATTTCGTTGCAGGATCCAAGACAGGTAAATTCATTCTCCGGGACACGTCGAGCTTCATTGTCTCGGCGCTTTTCTGGTGGTTGTCACTGTTCTGGCTCTCAGAAGTTGCAGTGGTATGGGAATAGTGTGGTGAATTTGTCCCAAAAAAAAAGGGACTGTCAGATTTTACTGATTAAACATTTCCTTTTTCCTTCACATGCCCTGTTTTTTCAGGGTGCCCTATGAAGACAGTCCCACAATGAAGGCAGGTCTTTGGCCCTATAGTAGGTGCCGTCAGTTTGCTGACATTCACAGACGCCTAGACACCATCGTCTATTATGTAGGTACTAAGGTTTGTTGAAGTGTTTACGACCAAATCGAGAGCATAACCGAGGAACAGGGTATGCTCCACTCAACGCAGGGCAGTCATTTGATGATTTTCACCCATAACAAACAAAGAGGGTAGTTTTATAAGCTACAAAAACTAACACAAGTGTACTTATTGTAAATAAACATTTACATTCTTAAAGGTTTTCAATTTCACGATTCTTTGGTGGTATAATTTTCTGTAATGGCAATATTTTCACAGATGAATCCGTTTGGGCCGTTTTCGAACGATATCAAGGTCGCAGTAACAACACTATCGCAAATATACACCAGCTATCATACAGATAGACAAAACTGACATGAGACATGACACACTTTCCAATCAACTTAGGAGCAAAATGTTTACAAACACGACTGTCATTTCCAAGTCTCGCTCCGTTTAGCTCAAATAGGGACATTGTTGCATACTATAAAGACTAGAAACTATGCCAGTATGCGTATAAGAGGCTCAATGTAGTACAATTTTAAGGGAAGCTATGTGGCATGTTTATGGAATTATGCTTTCTATCATGGTTGGTTTTCGGTCTAATATTCCGCGTTTACTCTTGGCTATTTGGCTTAAAACCACAACATCATATATGGGTGTTGTGGTCCATGTAAGTTTTATGCCATACAAGATTTCGAAGATAATGTAATCATCCTTAGAGATAGTTTATCAGCCATTTTGCAGCAATATTAAGCGATAAGGGAAAGCAAGGTAACCATTTCTAACACTGAAATTGTTATGTTTTCATTCACCAATCCACACACTGGCCTTTTGGGGGATAAGGTAAGGCCAAATGGTTCTCCTACAAAGGAGTTTTATGCTGAACCCAGCAATGGGAAGATTATCCTGAAGAGAGATTATACTAATATTATACTGACTGCTTAAAATTCAAATGGACAGAGGTCAAAATCAAAATCTTGCTTTTGCCATCGTGAGTCATACCTATACGCCCGGTTAACAAAAGATCGTTTATTGATTAGGAATAAGGCAGTAATTACAAGGCTTATTATCCTAAAGACTATCCGTCTTATTACAAAAACAACGCAAAACCCTGGTTTAGACCAGAACTATCAAGTCTAGGCTTAAGTGCTAAACCATGGTTTAAAATTATTCGTATTACAAAACATAAATAAACCTCAGACTTCTTAGTACCGTCATTTGAACCGAGGTCTAAATCCAACCACAGATTAATACAAATTTCATTCGTTCACCATGATATCATTCGATTGCAACGTTCCATATTACCAGAAAATAGAATGTATTGATAATTCGTTTATGATTAATTGAGGTTTAGAGATATTAAAAATATTGATTTATTTTTTAGAATTTAGATATAAGTCATTTCCTATACTGTAGTTTGATTTTTTAAGCATATTATTTAATGTTGGATTCTTTACTTACATAATATTTAAAGCGCGTAATGGAACGTAACATTCTTAAACTATGACATGTTTACTAATTATTTTTTGGAATTATTATGAAGTTTTGTTTTCATTTTTTAGAACAGTTGCCTCTTTTTAATAATTTCACCATCTTTATTAATGTGAATATTACTAGTGTATGTCTAAGTAAAGTATGTTTGGGATAAGTATGTCAGGCAATGATCCCACGGGAACATGATAACGAAATTAAAAGTAGCCTAAGTGTTAATCTAGGATCATTATCCATTAAGTCGACCATGTTTTAAGTAAAAATACCACAAAAACAACAATACAATGAAAAATATTCAATGAAAAACTGACTCAACTTTGACAGCTACGACTTAGACCACCGCTAAACTAGGGGGCGGCGTGGATTAAAGTTAGACCAAGGTTTAGTCCATGGTTTAACGCAAAACCACGTTTTGTAATAACGTTTTTAGGTAAACCATAGTTTGACGTGATTTAAACCTGGGTTTATAGTTAAACCTCGTTTTGTAATAAGACGGTCTAAGTAAACATGATTAGGCACGTTTGTGTAGTACTAAAGCATTATTCCGAACGTTCTTATCTTACAAACGACGTCATTTAACATCGAGCAGAACAAAACACACTAAGATAATGTTATCTTTGCAAATTAGCGGCTAACCGATCAATATGCACCGATAAAGTTATAAATAAACATGTGAGCTTGTAATAACATCAGAAACACTTTTTCTGAAAGAATTCTTCTAACAGGAAAAATTACAGGAGCACCTAAAAGATTGAAATGGCCAAGTAGACTTGAACAAGCGTGGCGCTTAATGCTCATGTCGTCTCTATAACAGAGACAAACCCGAAAAGGGTGTTAGGCATCGACATTAGGCAGACAGTATAGCGGGGCAATTCTCGATTTTAGAGATGGTGTCGAACTCGACAAAAATTTCTAATGACGTCATTTTTTCGACAAATTTTACTGAACTCTAACGTTAGCCTCCGACAAATGGCCAATTTGACATATCAACTTTTAAAGTTTGTCGAAAAAATGACGTCATTAGAAATTTTTGTCGAGTTCGACACCATCTCTAAAACCGAGAATCGGCCCCCAGAACGCAGCTTCAACGGTCGTTATACGTACGCCAGATGCGAGTACTATACACGAATTTATTTTATACTAGCATTTTGCCAGCTGCCCTCCCTCCTATTTCCCCCCTTCAACCTGTATATTTAAAAAAAGTATCCTTTAACTGCCAAGGGGCATCTATCTCTGTACCAAAATGCATCTGAATTGGTTCAAATAGTATTTTTTGGAGATTTTGTTAATTTCCTAGTAGCTCCTAGAATGTCCCGTTCACACTTTCTATATTTTATGCTAGGATTGTAGGGTAGTGCTGCACTAAAGTACCTAGTTTTAGAAATGGGTCTTAAAGTGTTTCATTGCTCATTACTCATTAAAATCCATGTACAAACTAAGGAAAAAACAGAATAGGTTATTGTGGATCACATTTTTCCCGTTGTCATTTGCATGTCAAAATTAATGAATGGTTCGCAATGACACACCTTGCAAGTTCCTCCGTTTTTAATTGAGGACAAATGAATGTTAATACCTTACATTTAAATTAACCTATATTGGAGATACTTTGATGTACAGGGTAGCTGGTCCTGCTAACACCTTGCAGCCTGGCCAATATAAACTCAGTATTTGCTGAGAACATCTGATGCTCTTTAACTCATAAGTATTGATTAATTAATTTAAGGATAATTTGTATACAACTGCAAATTACTATATCCTCCATTCTTGATGGCTCCCTGGACATAATTCGAGAATTTATATGCTCTATTGAGGAGAGGAAGAGGAAGGCCATAAAAAAGATGGATGGATTGTATAAGTAAGGATATGAAAGAAAAAGGAATAAATGATACTATGACTTGTGATAGGGGAGAATGGAAGAAGGAAACGTGTTGCGCCGACCCCAAGTAAGAGCAGGAAGATGATGATATTCTCTATTGGGGAAGGCAGGTCAAAGCTAATTGTGGATGGCGCCACCATAGCTTAGTCCTAATCCGACCAATGACAAGGTACTACTGTGAAGTACCTTTAAGATTTGAACTGATTTGAACCAATGACGAGGCTTGGAACAAGCTATACCAGCGCCATTAGTTAACCAGTTGCCATCCCCATTCATATCCATCTTTTCTAAGGCATTTCGAGGCATGACAGCTTGCAAGGTCTATCGGGTACTTCCTAAGTTCCTAACATTATAAATGTGTAAGTGAATTTGTTTGGGAAACTTTCACGCTTAAATCCTTGCACCAATTTTGATAAGTGTTGGTAAAGAGATAGATGGAATTCTGGAGACCAGCCAACAAAAATCTGTATTTAATTAATATGCAGTTGTCTTTTGTAAAAAACGCACCATATCGGCGCGGTTTTCCGCTTAATTTTACCCGAATTGTGTTCATTTTCTTAAACAGCTACGACCTACGTTACCGGCTTTTATAAGTCGACAGAATCGTGTTTATTGATAACAGAGTAATGATCTAATCGAGTGCAATCGGCTATCAGTTTGACTGTGCATATTATGTTTTTTAGCTTTTTTATGTTAAGTTTTCACCTTCCTACTAATTTTAAGAGTTAAGCGCCCATTACACCGTAGTTTTTGCCATGGCAAAACCATGGCAGAGATTTTGACTGACGAAAAACCTATCGTCTAATGCGTAGATTGACGTTTGAATAACGAAAAATGTAGGCGGTAAAAATTCCATCATTCATGTTTGATGGTTTTGCCATGGCAAAACCTACCGTCTAATGGGCGCCTTAGCAGCAGTCTTCGTCGTCTTTTCAAGACTTTATTACAATATTAACTTTCTTGCTATTAAGATTACTTTAACTTAAATATCACATGTAGTAATTGGAGACTATGCTCCTTATCAGCGTCGGTTTCGCATACTTTACGAAAGGGCACCTCTATGTTTTGTGACGTTTAAATTATGAGTAACATTCCACATGTTTACGGTGAAGGAAAATATTGTGTAAAAATCCCTAAACCTTGACGTATTCTCTGAATTACAGTGAGCAAGCGTGATCATGGTTATTGTAGGACTTTTTATCAACCTCCTGCCCAAATACAAATTAGTTTATAATCCCAATCAATAATCATCTCAGTCTTTACCTCTGTGCTTGCTTTATCCTTGGCAAACTCCATGTCAACATCGTTTCTTTGATCTGCTTCATAACTAAAACTTTGCATGCATACTTCACGTCTTCACGGCATCCCCATTAATCGGCATTACTATTTTAGAATCAAGTTCCTTTTAGTAAGCAAACAGATGTCTTAAAGATGTTCTTACTGGGGTGTTTTTTTGGGCCACTTCTGCAACGCAGCTGGTGTTTAGTAGTATTTGTTGTATGCAATTTTTGACGTTAACCGCTGATTTTCAGAGTCTAATTTGAATAAATGACTTAGATTGATTTTACGTAAAGCATTTTTTTGCTTGCATTTGACCATGATTAGCCTGAAGCGATAATGCAGCAAATCAAATCAAATCAAATCAAAGCATTTATTTCAAGTAGGCCAGTTATAGCACTTTTGAAATGTCAAAAGACAAAAACAGACAGATTAGGATATAGAGCAAACGCCTTCTTTTAACTGATTGTCGAGTCATAAGATCTACTTTATAATCGGTATAAAAGGTGGATAGATGAAATGGAAACCCGATTTTTGAAGGTGTGGGAAATCAGCAAACGACTTCTCACGATCTGGGTGGATCGGAAGGAGTCATGAGCCCATCAAGTTCCTTCAATTTATTACCCATCGTGTTCCAAAGTCGATGTAACTCTTTCGAATATTCTGATGATGGATGCTTATAGGCTATTTCAATACTTGAAGGGAGAAATTGGGGAACGAAGACACAGGCCTCAAAATAATCAACCACATAACACTGATAAGCCGTTCTTCAGTTTACAATGATCACATACAACGACGATAGATTACTAGACTCCTAATAACAGGCGACTGATGTCTGTCAACCCATTAGGCAAAAAAGTCTTGTATCCGTCTTATTTCGACCACTCCTGTGAGCCGTACACATACCTTGAGACAGAACAGACCTTGAGTTAGCCAATCACAACGCAGTACCCCGTCCCCCTCGCTTATGGAGTACCTCAGCGAGTTGACAGAATAGTTTTTGTTCCTTAGATCGTGCATGCGGAGTCTAGTAATATATCGTCGTTGGATCACATACAATGGAACTTCTAAATGCAATGTATATAGTGACTGCTTGCAATCCTGATTGATTACATCGCCGGTAGTTTAGCTAAGGTTAATAGCGTATTGCAAACGATTGGTGAATGTCTACAAGACATGTCGTAAGCAGTAAGTCGATTGATGTGGTTTGAGCGTCATTATGGCGTTTGATAGCGCATTGGTGATTGCTACACGATGTTTTCTGGGGTCTATATAGTCGATTCTGCAACGAATCGTCCTGTTGGCGAAAAGTCCCTAGGTAAAAAGTTCTATCGATGAACCGGGCATAAGTGAATCGTCCTGTCAACGAAACGTCCAATGGTGAAACGGTCGTCGGCGAATCGTTGCAGAATCATATAATCAGACAGTCGGCAGAGGCTCAGGGCAGAACTATCTTTTCTATAGGGCACCCTCGGCAAATGCCCAAGATCCCTCGATCCTAATTGTCATATCCATCTTGCAAAAGCAGCCCAGGTTATACCAGTTTCAGTACAACTGTACAAACATTGTCGAACTGACTTCAATGTCCATGAAAGTTACTGGAAAGTTTTGAGTCTATCTTACTACATTAATATTTTCGGATTCATGAGTTTTTTATCGGGAGTAGGGACTGTTCAATCGTATTGTCGCACATTTTTAGTTCGTACGTTTAACTAATAAACTATGTTCGTAAGTGATACGGAGTAGAAAAGGCCGGAGACTTCGGTCGAAATTACGGGTTTCGTGTTTACCGAGTAGTACCCTACCTCTAGCGAAAGGGTTGATCTACATGCCCTTATTTTTGCGTCTGTTTTCCACAGGTGATGATAAATGCTTCTTATACTCACATTTCGATAATATGGCCATATTATGTCAAGAGATAGTATAGAGCAATTTTAATTGCTGTAGTAATATTAAAATAATAATTAAAAAAATGGCGATAACATACGAGCAACCGGTAATCAAGAAAACACCTCTATGACCTCAATTAGTCATGTTATAAGATAATTATAATTAAAAAATAAACAACAGTCACTTGGTTTGTTTTATAAATAGTTATCGCTCTTTTATTATGTATAATTATTGCAAATGAAAGTAAAATCAACTAAAATTTATGATTACGGAAATTTTTATGTAGGCGTAGAAGTTTCATTAGACATAATAACAAAGGCAGGTAGTGCACTAAAAACATAAGTAATTTAAAAAAAAACTCACGTTTTATAGGCAGTTGTCTTGGACTCAGCGGAGGCCTATCGTCCAGCACCACATCCTCCTTGGTCAGCGTATTAGTGTTGTACTTCTTCACGCTCTCAGCCCAGTCCTGAATCCAGGTCTTGTCTCCTTTACATCTATTCAGGCTCAAGTAAGACAGTTTTCCAACAACCTGCTCCGGAGTAATGTCCGAAGGAACCAAGAATTCATCCCTCAAAGCTTTCTGAGCATTCTTCAACGCAGTACTCTCGAATTTAGTGTCCTCTAACCCTGTTTTGTTACTTGGTAAAGAGACTGGTACAGAAGTCTCTCGTGACAACCGATGTATGTAATCAGTCTGGTCTATTTCAGATTTTGTTAAACTACACCTACGTAAGAACTGGCTCTATTTTAGGAGGGACTCGAGAGGAGAGAACTCCTGAAGTTGTTACGCACGTGAAACTACCTTCGTCACAGTCATCATGCTTCGGAGGAGACTTTGCGAATGTCTTTTCCGTGATTGTTCTCACTCTATTCTTTATCTTTTCTAAGTAACTGCGAGTAGATTTGATCTGTTTTGAAGTTTGTGCTGCCAAATCATTCTCAGTTGGTGATTCGTAACAACAAGAGATTTCTAAAACATTTTTGTCTTTAGAAACTTTTGGTATTTCGAAGGATTGGTTTAGTAATGGACTACGGAGGCCTACGTCTCTTCTAGGCTCTTTTGTTATTACTCTTTGAGGGTTAGGGAAGTCGAACACTAATTCTGGGTCTCTTTCAGTGCCTTTTTTCTTCAAGGTGTCTTCAATAGCTTTTGTGAGAGTGTCTGTACCAAAAGTTCTATCAATGCTCATTCTAGCTTTCTGCTCTTCAGTATAATTATCACATTCTATAGTGTATGTACCAGTTGAAGAGTTGTCGGACTGTCCGTCAACATCATCTTCAATATACAATGGTTCTTTTGTGATACACTTTTTAAACAAATCAGGGGTTTCAGAAGATGCTCTGCTTTTGCGTATCAACGGGCTCTTAGAGTTCTCTGGGGTAGAGAGACCATTATCAGGGGTAGAATATCTAATTCTGGACTTGATATGTCAGTCAACATCAGTCCCTCAGGACTCTGGTCAATAATATCAGCCATAGCATGCCTGTTGATGTTACCATAACTTGGTGTTCTATGTACTTCTCTCATGTAAGAATTACTCTTCAAAGGCAAGTTGAGACCCTGACGAGACGTAAAGTTGTCACTCCTAGACATTATACTATCAACTATAGGACTTTTGGACGTGCGTTTTGGCAGGACAGTGTCAGGGGATTTTATATGTCTATTTGTAACAGGAGACGTTGTGTGCGTAACATTTTGAGCTAATGGACTGTTCCGGAGCTTAACTGAACCAGATAGGCCACTGTCTTCCTGATCTGAGGAGAAGTAGCCTTCGGAGTTGTACCCTTGAGCTTTGCGGGGGAGCTTGGCGCTCATAGGTGGGCGAGCGAGGGTGGGACTGGGCCTGGTGAGGCTAGCAGACATGGATTGGACTCGTTGATGCCGAGCTTGCGATTTCTTCGCTAGCTCCTCCAGTTTCCGAGTGTCAACGGGCTTTGCAGCACCGAAGTCGATGGTAAAGGCCATCGGATGGAGTTTCGGGGTGCTCGCCTCCGATTTCTCATCCTGACAGGGCTCTTCGTCTATTTTCAAACTATCTGACGACGATTTCGAGATGGTCGCGTCCTGCCCGTCCGACAGGGGGCTCGACACGTCCCCCTCAACACTAACACTCATGTTTTCAAGGTATCACGCAGAATAAAAGTGACATCATATTCACAATCCGACTTTAAAACAGCCTTCACACATCACTTTAGAAACCAAACATCAAGGTAATCACAGCACACAGCATTGAACTTAAAAATTATAAAAGAATACTTTCGAAAAGTGGAACGAGAGCGCAAAAACTAAAAAAATATGAACTCCACCTACAACATCGAGCGCAAACGAACTATGAAAACGCGAAAGGCTCCGAATTCTCAACAAATAATGTCAGACGTGACAGCTGCTAGTGACGTCCGACACGACACTGCGATTGAAAATTGATTGTTTTATCGATTTGGCAACACAAAGACATTGTGCAAGATCAGTGACCTTATTAATTAGGCAAGGAAGTGTTTTAAAATTGCAATATTTCAGAATGTTATTCAGTTATTATTATCTTTTTTGAATAAGTTTAAATAATTGATGCCAAACGATTCTGTAAAACCATTCAAAACAATAATATTCTTTCAATAATTAAGATCATTCATTCAACTGATAGGAGAAAAGGAACGCATCTTTAGTATTTTTCAGTCGGGCAACATTAAAATATGAATGTCAAATTCTTAGAAATTACGTTGTGTTCTACGCATAAGTTTCTCGTTTCATCGTTAGGTCACGCTTAAATTGTCATCAATTTAAAATATTTTTACTTTTTTTTATAACTTTGCACTATTTTGTTGTATAAAACAAAACTTTAAACAATATTTGTGTTTTACAGAAATTAACATGCACTTACGAAAACATCACGTGGGTGATGATTCCAAGTACCTCCAAAACGGAACGTAAGCTGTCAGTTCGTATTCGGAATGAACCATGGCAGAGGCGGCGTTTTCCGATGATGGAAAATATTATTCTGCCATCAGCCAAGATGGTAGACTAAGGATATGGGATACAGAAACTAATGTACTCAAACAGGAGTATACGCCAGACTTACATTTGACCTCACCGCCTTCATGTTTGCAATGGATTTCGGCCACACAGTCAGCGGTACGTACAACACGTGGTTTTTATAAGTTATTACACATAGATGTTTTTCCCACGGGTTTCTGTGCATTTGTATCCTTTCATTTCGATCTACACCTGACAAAAATTATGTTCACCGTTATCCAAAGAATTTGGTTAAAATAATGTTTTGTTTTGGTACATTCTGTGAACCCTCTTCTATTAGTTTGTGGCCTTAGTAATTTGTTTACCAACTTGTGTCTAGCTTCATAAAAACTCAATTCTTAACCCAAAGCTCTCTACAAACTGTCCTAAATAAATAATTTGAATAAAATGTAAATATAACCTCAATACATGAATTGGGCACATTTATTATTATAATAACCTTGATAAAGTACCTCATTCAAATACCATTCGTTCTTTATGTTGTTTGTGAACAGAATCCACCAAATGTTTCAATGTATTTGAGATAAGAATCCAAGATAATACCATAAATTTTTAACTCTAATATTAAAATATTGTACTTTTAATATTTTACAACTAGCTGACATGCCAGTCTCCGTACCGCCAAAATTTTTTGTTTTGACTGACCTTTTAAACCTTTCCTAGACTTCCAAAAGTAATTAAAAAAAAATAGCCAAATTGGTCCAGCGGTTCTGTAGTTTTAGCAAGACTAATGAACAGGAATAGATTTTGATGTAATTTAAGTATGTGTTAGTTGGAGCAGGAATCGTACAAAGTAACAAATATACAAATACAATTAACAAACTATCAACATAATTTCAGGTTACACCACAAAAAGGCGGCAGACGAAAAAGTGTATCAGAAGAAACGCACTGCATAGCCCTCGGTACATCCAGCGGAAAGATTTTAATATATTCAGTATCCCAAGCTAAAGTGGAAACCGTTTTATCTAACGAAAACACCAGTAGTGCTATAAGTACGCTAGATTGGCACAGGAAATATGGCCTCTACAGTTGTAATAAGGAGAATATTGTGTGCGAGTGGGACTTGCATAGCTCGTTAATTAGATTTAAGTATAATGTTAACGTTGACAATAAGAATAAACATGGGAATAATGTGTGCGCCATCAAAATTGTACCGCATAAGCTGGTGAGTTTAAAAACTTTAATTTATTAACTACACAGAAAAATGTAGAGACAGAAAAAAAATGAAATAAAAAAGGCTTTTGGCTGTACCTATTATAAAGGGTACATAATTTTACCCTAAATTCTGACTTAATTAGGGCCAAAATGCAAAGATGCTGTTTGATATAAGTGTTCATAATATGTGTACCATAGTAACTTGCTCAATTAATTCTGTAATAACCAGTATTAACTGTTGAGGTGCTCCCTCAGGTGAGGTGTGTAATGTAAAATCATAGATTCAATTTTGAGCATTACATTATAGTATTACCTCCCTGACAGACAAGCATTCTCGTACATTTAGTATAGATTTGATACAAGGTGCACATTGTGATGCTTGATTGTTCTCCCTCTCGATGAAATGCTCAAATCTGTAACATTAAATTACAGGTGAATGCTCATGTTGAGGGAGTGCCTTTAGATTTGTTGCAGCAACAAAAATGTAATTGTTAAAATAAAAGTAAATCATTTTTATCTCATTCCCCAGGCAAATTAATATGTTTTGTTACTGAATATATGTAGAAGTGAACTAGAATGTTTGCTAGGGCCAACCAAAAAATGAATTTTCACCAATCTTCTCATCTCTTTTTGTAGAACACAAACGCCAGATTTTTAGTGGCAGCATCATACCAGGTCCGACTGTGGCGGTTACACGACGGAGATGCAACAGTTGTCAGGAACTTGGGGCACAATGCGGCACCCACTGCTCTGTTATCAATAGCATCGCTCAATGATGTTTGCTGGCTTATTGAGGGATCACAGTGAGTAGATAATATGTTATCTGATCTATTTACTTATACATGTCTGCACATACGTACACCGCGACTCCGGCACACAAACAAGGCTACTGAAGGACACCGTGGATTTTAGTCAGTACAAGTCTGACAGTCCCTCCCGCCCTGCCCGGGGTGGGAGGCCTCATTGGATGATTTTACCACGTAAAAAAAAAAAAAAAAAAAAATACATGTCTGCACTGGCAAGTCTAGAGATCAATCAAGGTATTAGGTGTGCTACAAACTTATACAATCTGAAAAATAACGTCATTTGAAGTTATTTGGTGAAAAGAAAACATTGAAAATTGAATTTTTTAAGCCATTTTCTTGAACTGTATGTTGGTGTTCTGAAATAGCTTTGATTACTTTTTAGAACTTAATGGTGTGATTCCATCAAAATTGTGTGAAGCACATTTGTTCGCGAACAATTTGTGCAGCTTTTCAGCATTGCGTGTACTAAGTTGGTATTACGTTAAGCCTCTGTATTCAGCGACGAGGCTGGAATGGGCGCATACAAAAGTATGCGTATATTGCTAAATGTGCGCCTGTGGCCACAGAACATTTGTGCCGTACTTTATGCCGCAGCTAATAATTCGACACACTCTTGCATTTGAGGATTTAGAAATTTAAGCATACTTACAATTTGATTTACCTGTTTAACAATCAATGACAACTAAACAATCAAATTTACCTACCTTCCCAGCTTACTAACACCATAGTTTATACCATTGTAGTCTGATAAAATAAAGATAACATAAAATAACTTCAACAGAAACGAGCGCCTCCTCTCATTCTGGGACATAGCAATAACAGAAGACCTCGCTCCCCAAGTAAACGGAGATGAGACCCCACACAAGAAACAACGCAGGAAATCCATCAGCAAACCGTCCGTAGTCACAACCACCACACCGACATACAACTTTGTATTGGAAGATGCCCCGAGGATCGTGGATGTGGTGCTGAAGGAGGAGGAGGGTGCTACACGGTTGAGCCTCGCTGCTGCTACTAGGAGTGGGGTTGTGCATTATTATGGGCTTATGTTGAATGGGTGAGTCTTTTACTTATTTTTATTTCTTGGTATGTGACAACGACGATATATTACTAGACTCTGCATGCACGATCTAAGAACAAAAACTATTCTGTTAACTCGCTGAGGTACTACGTAAGCGAGGAGCACGGGGTACTGCGTTGTGATTGGCTAACTCGAGGTCCGTTCTGTCTCAAGGTATGTTTACGGCTCACAGGAGTGGTCGAAATAAGACGGATATAAGACTTTTTTGCCTAATGTGTTGACAGACATCGGTCGTCTGTTATTAGGAGTCTAGTAATATATCGTCGTTGGTATGTGATTTTGGTTAGTGTAGTGTAGATTGTCCATCCGCAAGGCAGGTATACAATTTAATATAGACTGGTTTTATTGCAAATACCTATTTGGGAGGACTATTTTCAGTAGTGGACGTCGAACTGCTGACCATAGCCCTCTAAGATGCTAACTAAAACATGCTTTGCCACATAACATCTGTATAAGGTAGGAGGTACCCCATGGCGGGATGTAACGCAATTCCAACTGCAAGTGAAAATCATCCTTACCACTACGACATAAGACATAAAACGTTATCTACGGGTAGATGAAAAACAAAACGTTCGCCACGACGACGTCACGTCAATTGAATTGCATCATTATGTCGTAGTAGCAAGGACGATTTTCATTTTTAGTTGGTAGAAATTGCAAATCAAAGCTGCCTTACTCATATTATTATTTTTCACCTCCTGCAGATCTTCAACGAAGCCAATCAAGCCGTCAGTGACGATCCAGGCGTCGAGCGGCGAGGCGCGGCCGCTGCCGCTGCAGTGCTGCAGGCTGCCTCCCTCCGGAGACCTGCTGCTTGGATACTGGAACGGACCTATACTGACCTTCGAGAGAGTGGTATGTTATTATTAGTCCTTTTTTTTATCGTGGTAAAATCATCAAGTGAGTCTTCCCACCCAGGGTAGGAGGGACTGTCATACTTGTACTGACTAAAATCCATGGTGTCCTTCATCAAAATCAGAAAAAAAATCTAAGTGTTATCTCTCTAAATTACAGTATCCTTCAGTAGACCTTTACGTTCCAGGGTCACGGGATTCGTTAGTCCCGCGAACCCGCGACCATTATTATTAGTCCTGCTTGCAGCCAGATTTTCCTTTCCTTATAAATGATTTATTAGTGGCATGAAGAGCTGTGGGCTGGCGTATTACTTTGTGTAATTTATTTCATCACCACTGCTCTCAAAATGGTAAAGGAAAACATCGTGAGGAAACCAACATGTCCTAAAACCATAAATTCGAAGTTATGTGACATCTACCAAGTAAAATACTGTTTGATTTCTAATTATTCTGGTCACAATTGACTTAACAAAATTGTCAATTTTTAAAAAATCGATCCAAGTTACAAGGTATCGTGATAGGCCTAAAATAACAATAAATAAGTTGCCATAAGATTACAGAACAAATTAAACTGAGTAGGTAACTGTCACTTATCGGTAAACATCCTTGTCACGCATCAGACGCAGGACGTTTTCAATAAATTACTAAGCATTGAGATCTTTAAATCAATCATAAAAATATTGTCGTACCATTAAATGATTGACGGCACGTAGCATGTATTTATAGCACGTAAAGGGTATGCTGTATGTTGGCCTCACAGCTGCAACATTAAAGTGGAACTGGGCTGGCCATATCTGCCGCATGCCGGAGAAGCACTGGGCTAAAATAACTACTCTATGGAGCCCAACGGGCAGGAAACGTCTACGCGGCAGGCCCAGAAGGAGATGGCGGGATGAGCTAGACTCATTTTTAAAGGGTTGGCCTACAACCGCATTAAATCGCGACATATGGAAGGAGGGAAGGGAGGCATTTGCCCTGCAGTGAGACAATGTAGGATCCTAATAATACAAAAAGGGTAAAACTGGACCCTATTACTAAGACCGCACTGTCAATCCATTTATCTATCTATCTCTTGAACCATGGCAGTTTGACAGATGAAATTTTCTAATAAAATGATGTTTTTTTTTCACAGACACCAGACTTAAAATCAAAAACCCAGATTCTAATACGTGGTGAGAGTAAGGAGCAGAAAAAGAAAGTGAAACAAAACAATGAGGTGAACAAAGTCCGGGGAGATCATGACGCGACGCAGGTGACGTATGTGGAGCCCATGGGAGGAGTCGCCAGGAAGAGGGCCACGCCGGGAAGTGATAAGGTAAGGGTGACACTTATTTTCCTACTCCTCCACTATTCTTTTCTGATTAATTTCGTTGGAGATTCCAAGACAGTGAAAATCATTCCCTGGGACACGTGGAGCTTCATTGTCTTGGCGGTTTCCTCGTGTCTTGAAATAGTGCGGTAGGATTGTCCCAGTTAAAAAAAGACTGATTGACTTATCAATATTTGCTGTGTGCGTGATGTCAGCGCTTCATATAGTCCCCGCCAGATAAGTCTGGAATAAAGGTCATTGATCCCAATAAGGCATCGTTCGAATCTCATAATACCAACGTTCGAATTTCAAAATAAAATGTAAGGTCAAGGTCGCTTCTTACCACGATACGTTTATTTTGATCGTGTTTCGACACTTTCTTTACATTTTTTCTTATCGTTGTGAAATATTGGAAAACAGTGGTATACAGGATCAACGAATTTTATTCCAGACTTATCTGGCGGAGACTACAGTAACCACATTATTTCGGCTCTTATAAGATCTGCCAGTTGTTGCAAACTTGATATTTACAGTTTCGGCTCAGTTCTCATTTAAAATCCTAAAAAAAAAAAAAAGTTTATGGTGTATATTAAACTTGACAGACGTCGCTCCCGAAAGTTCCGAGTAACTTCAGTTTCATCTGTCTCAGTCCAAATCCCGTTATTTTATTTTTACGACTTTTATTACATAGTTACTCATCATCATCAGCCTATAAATGTTCCCACTGCTGGGACACAGGCCTCCTCTCTGAGAGGGAGTGGGCCATAATCCGCCACGCGGGCCCAGTGCGGGTTGGTGGATGTCACATGTCTTCGAATTTTTGGTTCTAGGACATGTCGGTTTCCTCACGATGTTTTCCTTCACCGTTTTGATAGCAGTGGTCATGAAATAAATTACACAAAGTAATGCGCCTGGCTGGGTTCGAACTCGCGACCTACAACTCGTAAGTGAGGCAGATACCACTGGCCACCAAATATATATTTATAATAGGTAATAGATACTTGGATAGGCAAATTCCGTCGTTAATGGTGGTTACAGAAGAAAGATCCAACCGAGATAGATTATTAATTTTCAGCGTTAGTAATACAATCTTCTCTTACAGATAGAAGTACCGATGGAGGCCCGGCTAGCTAACCTTGCGCTGGATGTAAAAGACCGCAGCAAGTCTGCCGTCAGTCAGAACCTGACCAAACTGCTCATGCAGGGGCTACACTCCAAGGATAAAGCGTAAGTTTTACCTCACGTTTAGGCTTAATCTATAGAGTAATTTAATATGCACTTCACTCTAAATTAAACCTTATTTCCTTAGTTATATAAGCTTCATTTGTATGAGGAGTTCTGGCCAGGAATGGAACCCGCTCTTTTGGAAAAAAAAATCACACCCTGTATTATAACACCATTCGATAGTGTTACTAATAATGGTCGAATTCTAGGAAGTAATCGTATACGGCATACATTCCTTTTCAAAGACAACTAAAGTTCAACCCAGTCAAAAATATTAAATTTGTAACAATACCCAGATGTAATGACGGGGCCCCCTCTCAGAGGGCCAAAGCCTGCCGGAGTCGCGGGACTTATTCCATCACCGTGACCCCGGTACATAAGGGGCTATTGAAGGACACCGTGGATTTTAGTCAGTACAAGTCTGATAGTCCCTCTCGCCCTGCCCGGGGTGGGAGGACTCATTTGATGAATTTATTTTATTTATTTATTTATTTAAAGCTTCTTGCACATGGAAGTACAAAGGCGGACTTAATGCCATGGGCATTTTCTTCCAGTCAACCTTAGGGTGATGCAGAGAAATAAACATAGTAGGTGCAAAATACTATAAAAAAAGATCATAAAGAAAAAAAAATATATATATATATATTTATATATATATATATACCTAATAAATATTAACTAAACTATACTCAAGAAATAACAACAAATATGGGAAAAAAAAAAAAACATTAACAACAAATAAGCCTTATGAGTCTGCCAGATTCTTGAACAAATGTTCGCGAACTTTCAACTTAAACGTGAACGGACTGGTTGCCATCCTGATATCCTGATGGAAAGAAAAACCGCTTGTACAAAGAAAGATGACTTTAAGAAACCAGAGCGATGAGAGGGACATCGTAGAAGACGATTGTGGGAGGACCGAAGATTTTTATTGTGTGCTGAACATAAATATTGGAAACGAGAGGTAAGATAAGAAGGAGAAGTGGGTTTATTTAAAAGAGAGAATAAAGTTGTCAACGCTCTCAACGCTCTGCGTTGTCGAATTGGAAACCATTTTAAAAGTGACCGATGTGCAGACACATGATCATATTTACGAAGATTAAATACGAATCGAATGCAGTTATTTAGAAGTCGGTCAAGTTTATTGAGGAGATCTGCATTCAGGTCATAATAACACACATCACCATAGTCAATTATGGGGAATATGAGGGATTGAACAAGCATAGCCTTTACGTGAGATGGGAGAATATTTTTCAACCGATAAAGTGACCGCAACGTTCCAGTGACCTTCTTGCTCACAGTCGCGACCTGCTTACGCCAGTCAAGACAAGTGTCGACATGCACACCCAGATCTTTGACGTCAGAGCTAAACGGAATGGCAACGCCATCAAAGATAAGCGGAGGCACGGTTAACCCACTCAACCTTCGTAAGCTATGCTCCCAATAATTATAGCCTGACACTTAGATGGGTTAACCGCCACCCCAAAACGATCAGCCCAGTTTTTTACTGCTTCCAAATCCCGGTTTAGCTCCTCGATCGCATCCGATACATTGCCAACACTTGCCTGACAATACAGTTGTAAGTCATCAGCGTAAAGATGATACGCACACTGAAGCACGGTAGTAATAAGATCTATAAAAATAGAGAACAGAAGTGGAGATAAAATACCGCCTTGAGGGACACCAGTTTCAAGTTCACACCAACTAGAAGACGAATCTCCAGCAAGAACTGATTGCTGACGCCCTCGAAGATAAGAAGAAAACCAATCCAGAACCTCAGGAGAGACCATGCGAAAGGAGAGGATAGATAAAAGGACTTCGTGACTGACTGTATTGAAGGCATTAGAGAAGTCAATCAGCACTAGTACGGAAACTTGTGTGTCTTCCATTGCCCGCCTTACATCGTCAGTCACTTTAAGGAGGGCTGTCACAGTACTGTGCCCGGGCCTGAACCCGGATTGGAGCGGACTAATGAGGGAGTTTTTGTGAATGAAATAGGATAGCTGTCTATGTACACAAGCTTCGAGTAGTTTAGATAAAAAGGGAAGGATAGAAATTGGTCGGAAGTGACTGGGAAGAGTAGGATTAGGAATTTTAGGTAGAGGGTGAATATGGGCTTTCCGCCAAAGAGACGGGAAAACACCGGAGTAAAGGGAGAAGTTCACAACATGGGAAATTGCAGGAAGGAGCTGATCAAGAGCCGCTACAATCATGTAGCGACTTATGTTATCACAGCCCACGGCTTTGGATTTAATGGACAGGATAATTTTCCTGATCTCTCCCGGGTCAACTGGGGTGAAGGTAAAAGGGGTAATTTGGGGACGCGTCAGACCAGCAAGGTAGTCGATGGTTTGAGACTTAGCTAGACTATCAAGAATTGGAACAGTAGAGAAATGGCGATTAAGATCGTCTAAGCTAAAAGTATTGGGAAGGTCTGAATGTCGCGACCTACCGATACCTAGAGTTCCAAGGAATTTCCAGATATCAGCAGGAGAGGCAGAAGTGATATTACTAAGAACATGGCGGCGTTTAGCGTTGCGTATCATCTGATTACAACGATTGCGAGCAGTCTTGAAGTCGGTCCACTTATCCTCCGACCGATCCTTTTTGAATTTCCGAAACGCGCGGTCCCTTCGTCGCATAGCGATGCGAATATCCTCATTCATCCATGGCGCAGGTTGACGTTTCAACTTGACTTTCCTGATGGGAGCATGGGTGTCGTACAACTTGATTAAAGCAGCATTGAAAATGTTAACTTTCTCATCAACCGTAGTGGCTTCCTCCAGGGCTGTCCAATCAATATTACACGCGTCTTGAGCAAGCGCTTCGATATTCATCCGCGCAAAGGCACGCCTGTACTTGAAAGGAGGTTTGGATTTAGGAGGTTTCAGGATATACGATAGGAAGATGAGGTCGTGATGGGAAAAGCCAGGAGCAACATGTTGACCATGTGAGGAGACTAAGGACGGATTAGAGGTAAGAATGAGGTCGAGCCAAGTATCTTCACCAACAGTGTTGTGATGCGTTGGTTGGAGAGGCAACACATGCAGACATGCTGACTCGACCAGATCTATGAGCTTACGGGATCGAGGGGAATTATGGGCAAGGAGGTTGGTGTTGAAATCCCCCATGACTATATGATGCGCGTACTCCGAACCCAAAGATTCTAGTACCGATTCGAATTCAGTGAAGTAATCGAGAGAGGGGGGACAGTAAACAACTCCAAGAACGGCTTTAGCTCCTTTGACAGAAATCTCAAGAAAAAGAAATTCAGCCGAATCATTGGAAGAAGAAGAAGCAAGAATTTTGAAGGAAAAATCAGCGCGTAGATAAATACCCACGCCACCGCCCCTCCTACCAATTCGATCATTCCGTAGAAGGATGAATCCTGGAAGAGAGTAAGTGGTGGATGGCATCTCAGGCTTGAGCCAAGTCTCAGAAATCAGGACGGCATGGACGTTGTTGTTAGTAAAAGTATCATACAGTTCGTTATAGTGGCTAGGAATGCTCTGGGCATTGATGTGGCAGATATTTAACAATAAGCCAGGATTTGGATTAAAATTTTGACGTAACAGATCACCGAGGGTGTCAGTTACCGAACAGAAGCTATCATCCGAAGAAGCTAGACTAGACTCATTTGCAGAAAAAAAAGAATCATTATCAAATAAAGTTGTCATATATAAAAATAATTATATAAATAAATTGAATAATAAATATAAATAACTACACGGACCCGACACGAATAAATTGGTACAACGAATACTTTTCTGCACCACCCGCCAGCTTACATTAACATAAGAATAATTAAAAATAGAATAGAGACACAGATCAGAGAAAAAAAAAAAATATAACATTCAATTCTGAGACAACAGAAATTAAAACAAACACAACCGAGATCACTGAACGCACCTTATACCATAGACAACAACTTACGTTTAGAATCTATGGTTGACTATAGCAATTTTGACACCTTGACAGGTGACACTCAAGACGTAAAAATACAACAATTTTTATCAAAAATTATCAATATTTTGAGGGTCAACAAGTTACTTACTCTAAAGTTACAACAATAACTAGTAATAATTCATATCGGAAACGTAAATGGAATTAATAAAAACAGTGCATCCCAAGGTGATCAAAACAAACATTAAAAGAGAATTACAAAGGTAAGTTGATTCCAACAGCTAAGAGATATTATAAATAATGTGTGAAAGTTGTATTAGATAGATTATATGATCAAATGTAACTAACGTGTTTTGTTTTTCAGGTTGTCTCCAGATGTTATGGCCCTAGGATACTTCTCCAAGAGCGGACTGAGTTCATCAAGCGATGTTATCTTGTGCTTATTGCCATCCGGAGTTTTAATGATTATAACGCCGTCTTGAGACCAGCATGACCGCATAGAAAAATGTTGCCGCGCTTTCCCGAAGACGGACTGACGCGTCTTAGTCAAGAACTCCTTAACAGAAATTGAAGAACCCTTCAGACCAGTTTTTGCTCTCCAGACCGCTGTTTTCTCTTCATAGGTTGCAAACTTGACCAGAATGGGCCTATGGTGATCCTTCTTGGCTACCCCCAGCCGATGGCAGGCCTTTATGGATGATCCTTTGATGTTATTGAGAGCCAGCCTCCTGTTTATCACCTCGAGAACTAAAGTACTGCTGACTTCACCTTCTGCCTCTGGTATGCCATGAAAGATGACTGCTTTCCGTCGCTGTCTGGTCTCCAAGCCATCAACCTGCTTTGCACACTCGCAGATCTGTGTCCGCAGCAGACTCAGCATGCTGAAGATCAGCTCCCTGAAGGTGCGGAACTCCTCAGCTACCCGCGCTACGGTGTCCTTGGCAGGTCCTGCACATTGAATTTGTGCTTCCAACTCGTTCATCTTGCGGATGAAGCTGTCTTCAAGGCTCTTCTGTGCAGTAATAATCTCATCAATTTGAGACATTATGATGTATTATGTGTCTTCTTGTGGTGTTGATGAAAACAAAGTGATGAGCAATGATGCTGGCAGGTGGTGTATAAAATGAAGTTTGAGTCACATAAATGTGCTACAAACGTAAGTACCCCTCGTGTATAGGTTATTTAATAAAAATATACTAAAATTACTTGAAAGTACTGCGAATTTCTAATTTAAATAAATAATTAGTACTTTAGCAACGTTTGTCTTTATTTTACACCTACCCGCCAGTGAATTATGCACGCTAAAAAAAAAAGTTTACCCAAATGTACATTATTTTAGTCTGTGTAGTACCGAAATATTCTTTTACTGTTTTATTAATAATTTCCAATTTATTTCCAGTATTATCCTAACGGTACTTCAAAAAGATGATCCCCTGGTAGCACTACGTACTGTGACCAACTTACCAGCCGACTACGTACCACAGTTGTTGGAGCAACTCGCTGACATGGCCACAAGGAAAACTAGTCAGTAAGTGTTAGTTAATAAGGACTTTTGTATAATGGCACTGTAGTAGAGTATTGTATTGTATTGTAAAACGGGCTGGTATCCACAACTCCATGTCCGATGCGCGTATTTTGCGTGCGGGTGGGAAAGAAATTATTCGAGCTCGCCGAGGAAAGCCAGCAGCGCCTTCGTGTTGCCAACGATCTCGCGGAGAGTACCTGGGTTACCGAAGTACTTTGCCCTGTATGAAGCGATCTCAGGGCAGTGTAGGAGCACATGTGCCGCTGTCTCGTCCTCCGCCATGCAGGCTCTGCACAGGGGGCTGTCTGTGATACCTAAGACAAAGAGGTGTTTATTAAAGGAGCCGTGCCCCGTGAGGACGGCTGTAATAGTACGTAGCTGCTGTTTGGTTAACCTTAGCAGGAGTTTGGTGAAGCGGCTGCTGATGGCGGGTATCGCCTCCTTGGCTTGTCTACACTCACCCTGATCTCGCCACAGGCATCGGTGTAAATTACCTGTGCGTTCTCTGACCAGTGTACGTATGTAACCGAAGGAGAGTGGCACTATCGGTTCGGGTCCCATCACCGCCATGCTAGATCACCTTCGAGCGAGTTCATCCGCTGCATCGTTGCCTCAGGAGTCGCTGTGTCCTTTGATCCACTGGATGGTTATGTGGTTGTAGTAGAGTGTTTGAATCACTGTGAGTTATCAAGGTGCGATACTGCCGTAATATTTATATTGGCTTATAATGATCTTACTATTTATTGATAACAGAACTTTAAAAATTATTGGGTCTTTTGTGCCTCAAATATACTGTGTTTTTATCAAATGTGTCAAATACTCTACTCAAAGACTGCGACAAAATGGACAGCACGATTGGTGGAGTGGTTGAGCGATTGGACTGCTGCGCTGCATGTTGCGAATTCGAATCTCGCACGGAAGAAATACATATTCGTATGGCCTACAAGCTACAAGTAGTTCTTGAAAAATAATGAACACGTTTTTTTTTATCAATTAATATTGTCTGTAAAATTATACCAACCGAGCGACGTTTTGTGATTTTTAGAAGTGTATCTTCGTCAATTTCTGTTTACGTAACAAAATAAAAAATACGGTTCAAATATTGTGATAATTTATTTCTTTTATTATATTGTGACTATGTTCAACCCACACTTAAAGTAACATTTCTCCTTCTAGATGTGCGGCAGTCTGCACATGGTTGTCAGCAGTAGTTCGGTGTCACTCAGCCCTGCTGCTCGCGACGATGGGCTCGCGGGCCTCCGACCACCTCACACAGCTGCTAGCTATATTTACACACAGGTATGTTCTTATATCACGTTTTTAACCGACTTTAAAATACAAGGTTCTCAACGTTCTCGATGACGGCACGATGAGCGCAGTGGCTAAGCGATTGGACTGTTGCTCTGCGTGTCGTGGGTTCGATTCCCGCGCGGAGCAAATATTTGTGTGATTCACAAGAAGTTGCTTCGGGTCTGGGCGTTTGTATATGTGAGTTTATATGTTTGTAAACGCATCCACGACACAGGAAAATTTCATAGAGTGGGGGAAACGTTTTAAAAAAAAATTAGGCGTGTCTTATTTTTAAAAATGTATTTTTGCCAATTTTATTATTGCCCGGTGATGGCTGGACCAATAAGGAAAATTCTATTGTTTGTAAAGTTACACTATCCAGAAAGTCCTATAGTAATCGTGTCAAGATCTGATGATGGGATCCAGGAAAAATAGAAGGAACTCTTTAATAAAAGGCAGCAATTCAACCGTGACTGTTACGCATCTAATTATAACACTTTAATTTTTTTACGTGACAAAAACATCAAATGAGTTTTCCCACCCAGGGCGGGACTGTCATACTCGTGCTGATTAAAATCCACGGTGTCCTTCAATAGCCCTTTACGACAGACAGTCCCGCGACCATACCAACTTCTAAAACAAACATAACGAACTTGAATTCGTTTAGTAAATATTATACATAGCTACTGATACTGCTAGCCCACTTCTTCCCACTGCTGGGCAAAGGCCTATCCCATGACTTCCAGTTTTCACGATCCAGGGCCAAAGTGGACCACTGGTCATTGGTTTTATCAAGCTCATCCCGCCATCTTCTACGAGGTCTGCCGCGACGTCTTCTGGCTGTGTCAGGGCTTCATAAAGTGGTTATTTTGGCTCATTGGGCAGATTTGGCCGGCCCATTTTATTGCAGCGTCCTCTAAGCCCGGTTTCCGTTGCAAGCGGAGCAGACACATTAATGACTCAGCGGGTGAAAAGAGTAAAAATGAGCTAGCTCTGGGAACGTAAAAACTATTTGTTGGTGGAAATGCAAGTATACAGTTTGCGCTTGCGAGTTTAACGAAGTCATTAATGGGTCCGTTCCGCTCGCGGTGGAAACCGGGCTTTAGACCAACGTTAGCAATTTGTGTATTTGAGCGCAGTGTTGTGTTGCGTACACGGTCTGTTATTTTGACGACCTTAAGTTTATTATACCTACTATTTATTCAAAAGTCTGATTCACTATTACGAGTATAATTCAGACGAAAATAAATCCAAACTGCACCCCGCCTCATGTAGTACTTTCCGTTTGAACATCATAATGTTATTGTTCCAGACGGTCCCACCTATGTCAGTTACTGAACCTCAAGGGTCGCCTGGACCTCACCATGTCTCAGCGGAGCGCCGCCGACGTCGCGCTCGACGAAGAGGAGCCCGTTCTTAATTATAATGGTGAGTTTTGTTATATATTTAATAATAACTTCAGCTACATGACTGCATCAGTACAGAAAATCCTGAGATCTATCGGGCAAAAGTCAGATACAACACTCCGACGTCAGACTACACAGGCCCATGTGGGTACTTATAAAACATCGAAAACTCGTGTTCGGGTTGATCGGTTGCATGGAAAAGGACCGGCAAGAAACTATTTATGATAACATTTTTTTTTAATTTGATTGACTAAAATAGGATGGTAGTCGCAAGCCAGGCAGTGAGGCCTACCATCATGTCTACACTGAGACAAACTTTAACTTTACTTTGTTCTAAGCGGAGCGCGAGGCGGCGGGCGTATATAGCGGAGAGTACACGCCACGTACTCGCAGTCTCCCCACTCCCGCACCGCTGTTTCGTAGGGCCAAACTTACTTGCTCATAATACTTTGATTCTCACCACTCTTAATACCACACACCGCTTTACGATCCGCTCGCATTTACAATGAGCGGTGTCTCGTGCCGTGTTTCAAACTTTCCAGCATTACCGCTCGCCGCCACCGCTCACAGCGGTCGTAATACTATTCCGAAGTTCTAACCTGATTCCTCCTATTCCAGACTCATCATCAGACGAGGAGATGGAAGCGGAGGCCTACCAGTCAGACAGCGGCGCGTCCTGGGGAGACGACAAGTTTGAGGACGAAGCGAGCGCCGCAGAGGACGAGTCTGACGGAGATTGACGTTATGAAATAAAAATCTAGTTCGTTTTCATATCACTGTGTTTTATTTTTATCGGCGTGTTTGTATGACCAGTACCGTCAGCACGAATTTTCAGTATTTGAGCCGTAAAGTAAACTGGAACTTTGACTACTTCAAATTGACAATTTTCAAGGGAAAAATTGGTTCCTTCTTCGCACACCAGAGGCGCTGTTCCATATTTTCATACAAGAAACGCTGTAAATACTGGAAAGTTGCTGTAAAGTGAAAGATTGAAAACTCGTGCTAAGGGTACTGATGTATGAATGTGTATGAGGCGCAAGGAGTATGTAAGGATCGTAGCAGGTGGCGTTCTGTAGTTTCTGCCTACACCCATGGGAAGAAAACGTGAGTTTATGTATGTACCTATGTGACTTGATGTAGATTCCGCGTCACAACCTTAGTTCTGCGGAAAATTAGCGTCACATTTTTTTAAAATGCAATTTGATGTGAAATAGAAACTAGTGCTGCGTCAAAAGCTTTCTCTTCTTCTCTTGACAGTCGTGGAATTTCTCTTTCATAAATTTTTCACAGGCCTTTCGTGGCGCGCAGTCAGTCATCAACTTCAGATGTATGAGGGAAGAATAAATGCTGCGCCGAAAGTCCCGGAGAATGAATTTAACTGTCTAGAACTCTAAGATCTTTCGCAATAAAAATATTGAGAATACGGAGGAGCTGGGAATAAATAATTTTTGATAAGAAATAATAATTTGTAATTTCCACACATTCCTTCATAATATCAAAAGCTAAGATTTAAAAATCGGTTCAGCAATTTTGGAGATCTAATACTGAAAATGTTCCTAACGATTCCATGAGAATGTTTCATACAATCTTCAACAACAAAAACTTGGCTATAAGCTTAGGTTCTGAAATAATGTTACTAACCAGCAAAAGTACTAGGCTGGCATGAGTTCAAGGTGGTTATTGTTAGTTGTAAATATGACCGGTCTAGTGAGGATGTTCAATCAAATACACATACCTCCTTGAACTTATGGTCACCTAGTACTTTTGCTGGTAAGATTTCCACTAACCTACCCTATTATATTTAAAATTAAAAACAAACCACCCGTTTAAACTCAGCCATATATATATATATATGTCAGCCTGGTACTTTTATAAAATATCACAAATTAGAGCTAGTGTAAAATTATTGATAAGAGACCATTCTCTTTTCATTCGTTGTTCAATCAAATATTAACCTACCCTATTATATTTAAAAATTAAAATCAAACCACCCGTTTGAACTCATGTCAGCCTGGTACTTTTATAAGATGTCACTTAATAAAAGAAGCTAGTGTGTAATTTCATTCGTTTTTATCACAGACATTTAAACCAGTCAATAAGACAACTCTGAATATTTTTCTTTATCTTGGGTAAAATCATTATCTGCCTACCTTTTCCCAACTATATAGGGTCACCTTCGAGTCAAACCAGATGCAGCTGGATATCAGTATTTTACATCGAGCGAGTGCTTGTCGGATCCCCACAACCCATTGACTGGGTAATGGTAAGACTTGTCAGACTTTAGAGCTTCTGATTACAGTAACGACTGTCTAAGATCTACAAATGACAGCCGGGACCAACGGCTTTACGTGCTTTCAGAGGCACGGAGGAAACTCGCTATGACAGATGGTCACCCATCCACAGACCTACCTCGGAAAGCGCGACTTAACTCGGAAGATTAGCCTGTACGGCAGTAATCATTTAGCCCCGAGCTCTTTTCTTTAAATCTGAAGGTGCGTACGGATTGCGCGTACCCTGGTACGCGTACTCAGTTTACGCGTATCCGGAACGCCTAGTCCATACCTGCAGCTACGCGTTCACTCTTGGGGTACGCGTACCGCGCGAGCCAACTCGCAGCGCGAGCCACCGTCAGTCGGTTTTTGGTCGCGCGTCAAAGAGGACGGACGCGGCCGACTACGCTATATTTGGACGGCAAAATGAATAAACACGCGTGTTCTTCGAGTTTCAATAATGAAAATATTAGGGCTCGCGGAGCGCTCTGGATCGATTGACCTCGCGTACAGGTTCGCGGCGGTCCGTACAGGAGCTGTACGCGTATCCAATGTACGCGTGGACAGTATTTCCCAACTACGCGTAACACAGGAACGCGCTATCCGTACGCACCTTTACATGAAATCGTTTTTACTGACTGTACTTTTTTTTTGTAGTTCTCGGGGACCCGTTGGGAACTCATGTGGGCAAATTCAAATCAATATTAAATTGTCATGGAGCCGTTGGGAAACAGAACAAAAGAATCATGGACCTTTGGGAACGACCCAACATATTATTGTGTTGGATTCTATCGAGAAAAGCGCGGAGTGTTGATAAATAAAAACTCAAAAAATATAGTCATTCGCACCATCATATATTTCATACATCACTTATCTAATAACATACACATCTCGTATGTATAACCTTACAACTAATACTTTGATAATCAGAACTTATCATATAAAAATAACTTTTTTAAATTGTGTTTCGGGAATGAGGTAACGACGGCTTCTAGCGGCGTTCTCTTACAAAATTGTTGATTATTTAGGATGATTTTACATCTAGTTTTTATAAGGCAATATTATACAATTCAACTTAATTGGTAGGGTGCAGAATTGAATGACATAACTCCATTTTCAATAACACTGAGCGACACCCGAACACATTGCTCTTCTATTGGAACAATACGCTTATAATTAGGCAATCATTTAGGTGGTACTTAGTGCTATTAAAATTGAGCTATCACAAAATCTATTTTTATGTTTCGCCAGATGAAAAAAACACCTAAAGTTACAAAAACAAACTGGTTACCAAAAACCTTAGTAAAATAATAATCACGACTTTAAAAATTGCGTCAAATTATTGTTAATTTATCCTTTTTTCGACGGCGCTCTGAATATGCCAACTACGACCGCGTGGTCTCTCTCATAGGGCTCCAAAGTTAGCTGTTCTTGTGGTTTTAGTTTATCTGCTTGTAGTTTCTTTACTTCAGCTGCGAAAACTGCCTCGGGCTGCGCTGTGGAGTCTATGCAGGAGGCCTGAAAGAGAAAATTATGATTAGTTTGTGAAATATTTTAGGAGGGTAGTTCAGAATTTGTGTTGTTATCAGTGAGAGAGTTCAATCTTATCAACATGTGTGATTTAGAATGTTTTTAGTCATCATAGGAAAAAGTTTGAATTATTTTGGGAAGTCCAGGGAAGGTTTAAAAGGTTTTTTTTATGTATTCTTTCTGAGGCGGTACGAAGTTTGCCTGGTCAGCTAGTTTAATTATAAAAATGTATGATTTTATTAAGGAATTATAATATTCACTGTGGCAACACTACACAACACAGGAAATGCCAGTAGTGGCGTTTTCTGGTTGTGGCCGATGGCCCGTGTGTAAAGTATCAAAACTATGTCTAAAAAAACTTACTACTACTATTGTTTTTGGTCTACCTACCTTATATCTAAAACAACCATGATCAAACCATACAAACAATGAAAAAAACTCACCTTAATAGAAATAACGAAATGTCCTCCATTCTTGAGGAAGTGCTGTGCGTTGAGACTGACTATCCTAGCCTGGTCAGGTTGCGCTACGTCAGCAAATATGCAGTCGACCATGCCGACCAACATTCTGTGAGAGAGAAAATATTTAATAGCTAGTTGTTTGATGTTAGAGGAAGAAAGGAACTGTTGGGTTGAATCAGAGAGAGAGTTCAAATTGTATCAACATGAAAGATTTAGTTCGTCGAAATCATCATTGAGAATATAGTATGATTTTTTACTAACACTGAGAAACCTCAACGCCATTTTACAACAAGAAGTCCTTTCTTACACAACGAGAGGCAAGTCTTCGCGTTAAAAACTGCATAAATGGTGAATCAATCATCATTTAAAATTTTGTTACGACAAAGTTTAGACTTCTCAAAGCTGTCTCTAACACGCATAGCATGAGCAATTCTATTTACATTCTTTTAAAAATAGACAAAGATTTCCATAAGTTTTATTTTTTCGCCTAAGCATGGCACGATTGGTAGGCGACAACCAACGACGATATATTACTAAGACTCCTAATAACAGGCGACTGATGTCTGTCAACACATTAGGCAAAAAAGTCTTATATCCGTCTTATTTCTATCACTCCTGTGAGCCGTAAACATACCTTGAGACAGAACCGACCTTGAGTTAGTCAATCACAACGCAGTACCCCGCCCCCCTGGCTTACGTAGTAACTCAGCGAGTTGACAGAATAGTTTTTGTTCCTTAGATCGTGCATGCGGAGTCTAGTATTATATAGTCGTTGGCAACAACCATTTCTACATTTAAACATGCTTAGTACGATAGAAATCTTTCTACATTCTGTAATTCTTTTCATTTGCGTCGGCAAAACCTGTTTCATCAGTGTTCTACTCGACCTGACGTAACTGAGGTATCTCTATGCATTTAAGAAGTGTAAATTATAACACCCCTCTTTTTCCATCAGGGGTTAATTATTCCTAAAGTTGACTATAAAACATAAATATTTACCTATATTTCAATGGATGTCTAGCATCTTCAATAATTGGAATAATATTCGTCCTCTTCTTCGCCACATTTATAAGATCTCTGCCTGATCTATGTGAGAACTCCACGGCATATACCAGACCTTCCTGTGGGACAGAAAATGAGGGAAATATTGTTAGTTTACTGAAGAAATAAAGAGGTTTTTGTAATTTATTAGTATTTGATATCAGAAGTGGGTATGTGGACATAGTCTTCATGAATAGGTCTAGATTAGAGGGACCACGATCATCACTTAGAATTTTTTGATGTAACATGCACAGATGATATTATTATGTATTTGAACTGCAAATAATCTAAAAAACAAGCTGTTTTACTAATATTATTGTTCAATACAACATTAAATACTTTATGATGAAATTAATCATACTTATATAAAAGTATGTCCGACATGAACTGTACGAAAAATAAAAAAGAGCGCGTTTGGTGACAAATTTCTTCCAACAAATTAATTAATTTACTTTTTGTCACAAAAACGTGAAAACTCGTGCTAAGGGCTTCTGTACTCTATGAAAAGATTCTAAATTCAAACCATAAAAGTTGCCATTCTAACCTTATTCTGACTTGTTTATTTTGCAGTTAAAATACATACCACCTGTATACATCAATTTCCCAGGCCAATTTGACATTATACAAACTTCTGCACTCAAAGATTCATATCAGCATCTTTTCTATAATGTCATTTCTGCAATAAAATCCTCACATAAGCATTAAAAACTTCAACATACCGGTCCGACAACATCAGAGACGTGACTGACAGTGGTTCCGCTAGCAGCACCAAGGTATAACACTCTGGAGCCTGGAGGCATGTGTATGGCATCCACTCCACCCATAATTGCAGCGGCTAACTTCGATCTGAACGGATTCCATACTCTGTATTCAACCTTCTCTCCGTCAGTCTGTGAAAGTGGTGACATACGGTTAGCTAGGGTCACGGTAAGAAGGGTAGATGGGGAATAAGGTGTGGAAATCAGAAGTGGGTATGTGGACATAGTCTTCATGAATAGGTCTAGATTAGAGGGACCACGATCATCACTTTAAAGCTAAAAAATTGCATATCTCGAAGACCTCATCTGTAAGGCTATAAAGCCGATGGCAGATCTCAAGAGAAAACAAAAAAAAAAAAACTAATTGCATACATCAGGACCATAGTCTAAGGTAGGACATTTTTGGGTAATGCACTACTAAATATAAGGTAAAGTGCTTGTAATACACTATTTGACCAAAATAATACAACTACTGTCTAGGCGATATCTAAATGAATGATTTGTCACAATCATTCTCTCAAAAACACAAACTTTTGCTAACGCCCTTTTTTTTTACGAGGTAAAATTATCTAATGAGTCTTCCCACCCCAGACTTGTGCTGACTAAAATCCACGGTGTCCTTCAATGGCCCTTTATGTTCCGGGGTCACGATAATTAAATAAGTCCCGCGACCTTGCCATCGCCCTAAAGCTAGGGCAATTCCCTGAAATTCAACCTTGGCTATGGTCCTGGCATAAAGTCTAACCATTTATGTGATTTAGAAAATTCACGCAATTTTGTATTTGATTTACTAATTATTTCATCTTTTAGTGGTAAAACTACACTTTTATAAATTAGAAGAAAATCATACAAACCTCAACAGATATTCTCTTTTCACCATATACTTCTGAGCCAGGCACTAAATTCTTTGTAACCAATGCATCTTCTTTGCCTCTTGCAATGAATACTCCTGGATGTCTATGACAAAGGAAAAACAAATGTTATGAAGGGTAAAAGGCAGATTTTTCAGGGCTATAGATGAGTATTATCAGTAATATATTTTGGCTTCAAGCGTTCGCTTTCAGAAGAACGAAAGTTATATTAGGAAACATCATTTGAAAATAATTTCTTGGAATAAAATCAATAAAACTGTTATCATGTTTAGTTATGAAAGTAGAGTCCATTTTATTTAACTGGTCATAAAAATAGCTATCGGTTTGACCTAAAAAGTTTAGATAAGCAACTTCATAATTATTTGATTTTCAATTGCTTTTTTCTGTTTGAGGATTTAGCCTCATTTAAACTTTGCAAGACAGCATTACAGTATGAAAATGGCCCATAAAGACTCAATGGGTTACCATATTCAACTTAACTATTACTGCTCCTCCATTTATTCATGTATAATATACTTTTGACATGATAATAAACATATTTATCAGCATAAAATCCAGTTTAGGACTCCATAAACTCCTACAGAGACAAATGTGTCATTTAACCCAAAAATACGCTTTAAAAAAACACTAAAAACCATAACATACCTGTGGGGTTCAATAATAACTTGCTTGCCTCCTTTGAAGCCACCTCCTCCTCGACCTCTACCTCCTCCAGGGCCCCCGCGGCCACGACCTTAGACAATGAAGGAGGTATTTAGTACAAAGTAATTTAAAAAAAGGTTTTGATAGATTGTCTGTGATTGATATCAGAAGTGGGTATGTGGACATAGTCTTCATGAATAGGTCTAGATTAGAGGGACCACGATCATCATTTAGAAAATTCGTAACTAGAAGAAAGTCATTGTAAATTTGATTTACTGGTAGAACTTTCATTTTGAATAAAAAAAAACAACCTTGAAATACTTTTTTTTACTTTGGTACAATTTCCATTCCATAGCTGACATAAAAGATATGTTATTGATAAGTGAAATCAGTAATAAGCACTTTGCAAGTGCCTAAAAGTTACTGTGCCAGAATCCTTCTAGAATTGTCTCCACTTGGTATAGTAACAATTTTACCTTGAAAGTGTTTATTTCCACAAGGTCAGTATTACAAGTGACTGAAAAACTCAATTGAATGTAGAGTGGCTAACAGAAAACCTATTTACTTCAACAATGACTTCTTTCACACTTAATTATATCATCTATTTAACACAAGATATCTTACCTCCGCCCCGGCCACCTCCTGCACCGCGGCCTCCAAATCCTCCCCGACCGCCGCCGCCCCCGCGTCCTCCGAAGCCACCTCGGCCTCCGCCTCCTCCGCGGCCGCCGCCAAAGCCTCCTCTACCGCCTCCGCCGCCGCGGCCTCCAAAACCACCTCCTCCACGGCCACCGCCGCCGCCACGACCGCCATTAAATTCTGTGGGGAGAAAACAGACATGTTGTTTTAAATGTTTCAAGAAGTCCTGCCTTCTTTTCAGTATATTTTAACATGGTGTGTTGCTGGTAATGCTTCAGATTGATGAATATTAAATTATGTATCCCTGTCTTGAAAAAGTCTTTTTTTGGCCAGAGATTGTAGGGAAAAGGGAGCCCTTTGCCTAAGGTTCTCCCATCCCACGTCTAAAATTTGGAAACACTTCATAATAATACCGACATGAATAACTCTGCTAACATCTACCTTACAATTTTTAAACTACTGAGAAAAGGAAGCAATGCAATAATCACTGGGTAAAAGTTTCAACGCAGTATGGCTAGTACCAAACTGGGAGATAGCCAACAATGAAGCAGATCATGAAGAAATGATTGATGTAATGCCAAAAGAATAAAATAAAAATGAAGATGGCAACTAAATTGACCGTCCTAACAAACCTAAACACAGGATGACCCTGTGACCCAGAGAGCTGTCTATAAAGTCTGCAGTTGGTATTTAGATCAACGTATGTTGACACAAAGACTGGCAGACTTAAAGTTAAATTAATAAGAGTCTCGGACAGCATTTCCCTAGCGTAAACTGCATTGTAGCAAGAAATATAACTCATACACTTTAAATCTTGAATTATATGAATGCACCTGCCATGTTATCTCTCTATAACAATTGTTTAACTGGTATTCAACACATGGTTCGTATTACAGAATATCCCAAACACTGAAGTGTTACTAGTGTTATTAAAAATTAGATTGAAGTCTTGAGGACTGTTCTGTAATAACAGGCATATAAAAATTAGATTGAAGTCTTGAGGAATGTTCTGTAATTACAGGCCTTAAGTCTGCAGGGGTCGCGGGACTAACGAATTAACGTGACCCCAGAACGTAAAGGGCTATTTAACAACCCCGTGGATTTTAATCAGTATAACTCTAGACAGTCCCACCTGCCCTGCCCTGGGTGGGAGGTCATTTGATGATTTTACCATGAAAAAAATGTCTGCATAGTTATGTAATCTTGTATTAAATAGAATGAAGAGACAAGCGGGGCTCAGCAGGAGGTAAAGTCGAGTCGTAAATAATTATAAATTGATGCTTTTTCAAACCTAACCTATTTATCAACAATAACAATGTGGGAGTAATAACCTCAAATGGTGACATGGTTCTTTCAATGATAACAGCTTTGTGCAGGAAGTATGGACAAATCTTTACACCACGTGGTCGTAATTATTAGCCCAAATAAAACCAGCAAATGGAAAATTCCTGGAGAAGAATGCTAGAATTCTGAACTGAAAAGCATCTATGGCTGGTTAAATTGACATTTTAATGCGTGAAGATGCTTGTTTATTTCTATTTTTCAGAAGGTTTTACGTAATTTTATCCAACCGGGGAATAAAATGTGGAGGCGTGGTTCTAGCGTGGTGGCAAAACAAACAAAATTCTTAAGACATAATTGTGGAAATCATAGCATCTAACTGATTTGGCGCTGAGATTTCGTGATTATGGAACAATTTGTAGAGTTTTACTAGCCCAGATCGAGCAAAAACTCAAGGTTGGTCGGCATACTAACCTAAAAATTAACACGTGAAATTGATGATAAAAGCCACATTTCTGAGATTGGACGTTAATGCTATGAATAATGAACTAATTGAAACTCATAAAACCATTAAAAGAATAGTATTTCTTTTCATAATTCGTAAAAAACCACACGCGGCGACCACGCATGTGCCAAACAACGATTGTCCCCTGTTAAGTAAATAAAAATCTTACCTGGCTTTCCCATTTCGATATCACTAGTTTATTGAACAATATTCTACTGTTTAAACTAATAACTTTTGCTATCTAAACACAAAAATAAACTGTAATTTCTTCATAAACCGCGCGGAGCCATCACGCCGCGCAGCCGTCTCCGGAAATGACGCCATCTTAAATGAACGATGTTGCTGCTTCTCTCGAAGGGATTAAAAAAACTTTGGAGTTGCTACACCAAAAAATAAAATATTAATAAATCCGTGGGTTTGGTGGTAATGAATTTCTTTTTCTTTAGATTTATCAAGACGATGGATGTCCATTTGCACTTATATTTTTTAAATAAAAAAATTCGCTAGAAAATAACATTTTCCAGTTTAGGTGACATTAGTCCATATAATAACAATTAGCATGGTTACGTAATCGTGTCAGCGATGATTAATAGATTACGCCAGACGGACAACAAACTTCGGTCGACCGGTGTAAACAAGCTATAAATAGAGTAAAATTGTAATAAATTACATAAACGAAAACACTTACAACATTTAATCTGATCACTTGATAAGATAATCAGATAAATGACCACTTGTAATTGAAGTTACAAGAGGTAGCAGTAGAAACTATCAAATTCCGTTTTGCGAAGTTTGTTTTTTGGTTATAATACAAATAATAAAGAATGGACTCAAGCAAGTTCAATCAAATACGTCTGTCTGATTTTAAATGGGTAAATGAGCCCAAGAAATGGAACAGTAAAGATGCAGACAATATTCTCGAAGTAACAACAGATGAAAATACCGATTACTGGGAAGGCACTTATTACAATTTCCATCACAACACTGGCCATGTATTTGGAGTAGAAATAAAAGAAGATTTTACGTTCACGGTAAGTTTTGTTTTTTTTTTAAATATTTGTTTTAGTCAGTTTTAGTAGATGCCAGTAATTATTATTTCTAACTGGTTGGTTTATTATTTATGACTGCTTGGAGCGCAAGATGGCGCTGTTATTCAAGAAAAAAAAAGGCTGGAAACCTCCTGATTATCAAAAGTCTGTTAAAAATGTATCGACATGTTTATTATCCTAGTCAAATCTTTTCCCGCATGCAAAGATAAACTGGTCGAAGTACCTATACTTAAACCAGTATATAATAAACTGTAAACGCCATCTACTCCGTTATGCCACATCATCATTTTGTTGTACAGATGTCAGCACAGCAAACTACTGTGTATTTCTTTAATATATCAAGTTTATCACCATTTTATTTTATCACAAAGGCACAAGGTTCATACTCGCTTGGTTTTTTTTACGAAATGAGGTAGATAGGTAGGTTCTGGGGTTCAAACTTTCTGTCACCTTAAGGGTCAGCTCAGACCGAAACGTGACGCTGCGCGGACAAATCAATAGAGCTATTCAAATTCTGACTCTATTTTCTACACGAAAAGATACACATTTGCAGTATCGTTGTGTCAAGTCGCGCCGCGTCGCGTCTCGGTGTGAACTGACCGTAAGCCTGAATAAAAAAATCTGTTGTACATTTAGAGCAAATAAAATTCTGATTCTGAAAGAAAGTCAGAAGAAATGATTATTGTTTATTTATTTTCCCATAATTTAACTTAAACTAATTTATCTTCTACCAAGACCCTGAAACGTAAAGAGCAATTGAAGGATCAAGGTGGATACTAATCAGAAATTAAGAGTCCGATAGTCCATTCCACTCCACCCAAAATGGAAGGACTCAGTAATAGTTATTTATGATACTAGTGCGGAAAGTTGGTTTTTACAAACGAGTAGACAACGTACGCCCGAGGCGCCGAAGGCGCCCGAGGGCGTACCGTAGTCACGAGTTTGTAAATACCAATTTCTGCACGTGTGTCATACAATGTTTTTCAACACATTTATCCATATTAATATCAGATTCCTCCCTTGAACTCAGATTAGTCGCGACAATTTTTGAAGTTCCTAATATGAAAATGGCGCGACTTTGAAAATGGCGCCACATGCACGTGGTGAAAATTAGAACTACATCTTTCATCTCATTTACTCTTTAGTATTAAAGTGAGACAACGTATTGAGCAAAAGCTCTTCCAAGGAGGTTCGATCAGTCAGGTTGTTTATTTTCATAATGTGAAACTCTTTGGTGGAATTTTTTTTTTTTTTTTTTGGAAATTAAAAAAAAAACCGTAAAGAAAACGCACGCTGCTCTACAAGGGGGCGTGCGGTAAAATAGGTACTTAGGTGAGAGTACCTATTTTACCGCACGCTGCGTTGTATGGTCCGTAATTTTTAACTTTCGAACACTGTATACAGGCTTTGTAAATGCATTTTACGAGCAAATGTGTTGAAAATGATTTTACCACCTAAAAAACCTTTGTCATAAAAATGCAATTTGACCACATTTTACTGTGCTATTTCTAGGTTTGTGTGGAAGCAGAGTTTACAAACCTGTACGACCAAGCAGGACTTATGATCTACCTCGACGATAAGCATTGGTTGAAGGCGGGCATAGAGTACAATGATGGACAGCCAATGATAGGCAGCGTGCTCACTAACGAGCTCTCTGATTGGGGCACAGGTATGACAGCTGAAGTTTTTACGCGGGAAAAACTTTCCCAAAGTCACTCTTGTTTCTGGTCAAATTCGGTCCTCAGATTTTCTTATACACAATCTCAAAAATTAATTCATTTCAGTTACTGGAACCCCTAGGCCCTATGTAAATTCACCGCGAGTATTATTTTTACTTATTTTGTTGCAACAACATTGATCCAGTAGCTCTATCCAGCATCTCTGGATTTAAGAAATAGCAACGTGCTCTATTCCGACGAAGCGCTCGTTTACTATACACTATTCGACAACATGTTTGCAGTCCAGTGCCAATCTAGCGCTGGATTCATTGGATCTAGCTAATGGATCAATGTAAATCAGCCTTCGACATCCACCCAGTTTAATAAACCTGTCATTTTGTCTATTTTTCCATCATTACAGAGGCGTAGCTACCGCCGTATCTGCCGTATCAATTATACGGGGACCCCAAGTGCCAAGGGCCCCCGACGATTGGAATAAAAACATGAAATGTTGCTCTTAAATGAAAACTTACCGCGGCTTATGGCCGCGGTAAGTTTTTAACCCCCGACGGAAAAAGAGGGGTGTTATAAGTTTGACGTGTCTGTCTGTCTGTCTGTCTGTGGCATCATAGAGCCCGAATGGATGAAGCGATTTCAATTTAGTTTTTTTTGTATGAAAGGTGACTTATCTGCGAGTGTTCTTAGACATGTTTGATGAAAATCGGTTGAGCCGTTTAGAAGTTATGGGGGTGAAAGCGGGGAAAGGTAACCGAGGGTCTGCAAATATACTCGAGTTGGGTATCAAATGAAAGCGTACTGAAAGGGAATATTGATGACTTAAACGGAAGTACTCTTAGCAACATAAAATGATAGAAGTATGTACCTATAAAAATAAAAAGTATAAAATAAAAATTAAATTAAAAATTTAAAAAACCCCCGACACAAAAACTAAGTTCCCTTTAAAAAGTAAAAAATAATAAAAATACGTCACGTTGGGGGACTGCTCCAAATTATTTATCATCTCCTGTTTTTTAATTTTTATCATTTAAGGCTCCAATTATCGACATCCTAACATAGCTCAATTTTCAAAAAGGCTATTATTATGTAGTTGTCATAAATGAGCTATCAGCAGCATCATCATCATCATCTGCCTAACCTTTTCCCAACTATATTGGGGTTGGCTTCCAGTCAAACCAGATTCAGCTGGAAATCAGTATTTTACATGGAGCGACTGCCTGTCGGACCTCCACAACCCAGAAACTTGGCAATACCATACCCCATGGTAAGACTGGATGTCAGACTTTAGGGCTTCTGACTAACAGTAACGACTGTCAAAGATTTACAAATGACAGCCGGAACCAACGGCTTTACGTGCTTTCCGAGGCACGGAGGAAACTCGCTATGACAGATGGTCATCCCATTCACAGACCAACCTCGGCAAGCGCGGCTTAACCCGGTAGATCGGCCTGTGCGGCTGTAATTATTTAGCCACGAGCTCCTCCTTATATGAGCTTCATAAATGAGCTATCTGCATTCTCAATTTTCTTGCTCCCTTCAAAATTCTCTTAATTACATCAGTGAAAGCGTTAATTACACGAGCCTGGATGCTATTGCCTGTATTTATAAAACTATTGACTTAGATTAGAAGGGCCCCAAACAAGTTTTGATACGGGGCCCCTTCTGGGGCCACTGCATCATTATAACTCGTTTCACGGTTTCATGTCACGGGTGCAGCTATAGTAGGACCACCATCAGATCATTTAGCCTGATCTATGGTTGATTATTCCTTCATCAGTTCTTATGACAATAAATTCTAAATTTAATATGTACATTTTAAGTTTTTTTTTCAAAGAACACCTAGGTAATTGTAGAAAATATTTATCGAATAAAATCAAAGTTATTCTCAAAAACATCTTGTCATAATCCTATTTTCGTATTTTTCAGGTGTCTTCACCGGCAATCCGCGAAAATTCTATCTTCGGATGACCAGAAAAGGCGATGTGGCGTGCGTCAAATATTCAACAGATAATAAAATCTGGACCCTGCTCCGATTGTGTCCCATGCCATTTTCTACAAACCCAAATCCTTGTTTGGTTGGCCCAATGTGCTGTACACCTTTGAGAAAGGGTCTGAATGTGAAATTCAGTGAAATGTCCGTTTCAGTTCCTGAAAGTGATATACTTCATTCGAATTAGTTTGAAACCAGGGAAATAAATTGTAACATTAAAACTTTCCTGCTTCGCTTCCCTGTTAATTTTAAGACAAAAATAAAACTTGTTTTGCATTATATCACCTTTTTCTTCTGAGGGTAGGCAGAAACCACAAAACTCCACCTGCCAGAATATTGGCAACGTCGCAAATAGCTGTCAAATATTAACAAGTTTTTAATTATTTTGATAATTACTTTATGAAAATAAGAAATATGGCTCTGTAGTGCACTAAAAAAATGATATAGGAATGCAATTTAGACCCTGAATTTAATTGTCACCGTTTCAGGTGTAAAAATGGCATCTGGAAACTTTCCAAATACTTTTTTTACATCTAAAACTATATATTCGGTGTAATAATTGCATTCCTTTATCAATTTTCTATTGCACTACATATTCATATTTCTAATTTGCATAAAATAACATTGTTAAATTAATAAAAACTTCCAGAATACCTCCTTTCGCCTCTTCCACGCTCTTAAATAAAACCAAATTCTATAAAATATTTTTCTTTATTTCAACGGTATACAATCCGTGATAATTTCTCGTAAATCTACAATATTCCTAACTAAGGAATGTACAGACTTAACACAACACTTTATTTTAATTATTTATTTATTCTTAACATCGTATCGTGTAAACACATTAATAAATTGGCCTGCACACAATGGCCCATGATTGCCAGTTTTTAACGACCATGTTTTACTATTCCGCACTTAAATCTATAAGATTTTTTCATATTTGTGTATTTTTCAATGTTAATAAATACGCAAATTGTACGAAACAATGACTTAATTTAGCCCTTTCTAATAAAAATAGGCTATCATCCACCATTGAATGCAGGAACATAAATAAACTTAATACAACTTTTATCTTGGTACTTGGGACTGCTGAATCGGATCCCACTAACTAAACAGAAACACACAGTATTCTGACATCCATTTCCACACTTAAATTAACAACTAGAAAATGCGTTTTTTATTTTATTTTTTCCATATTTACGCGTTTCGCGTAAAAAGATGAAATAACACCGTGGTTTTAAAACTTCAAAAGAAAAAATTGTAGCGGCCAGAGAGTTTCCCACTCAAAATGACAGCTGAAAACAAAATGGCTACTCGCGGTCTTTCATTTCTTTTTAAAATCATGGCTGTATTTCACTTTTTTGAGATCGGAGTTTTTGATCGGTTTACGCTGCGTAAATTATAATAATAATATTTATATTACAACACACGATATTTTTTGAGGGAAAAGCAGGATCATCAAACATAAATAGTTGGCGCCAAAACTGAGAAAATGGCTTCCTCCGATATATTGCAGTAAGCTCTTCTTAGAAGGAAATATTTAACATTAAAACTAAATAGATAATAATAATATCGCTAAAGCTATATCACATTTTTCATTCACCACATTCAACTTAATTTAATAACTTATTTATTTCTTGTGTTGGTTTTAATTCTCATTGCTGAAAAGGCATAGATATATGTATAATTATATGAGCTGAGTTGAGTCTTTATATGGATACTAGACAGAATAAAATATCCAAATTATCCAACAGATCTAACGTCATTCTATGATCGATAAACGAAAACGCATTTTTGTTGAATAAAAAACAAATAACCTAATTTTTTTTTTGTAGGTTAGGTATGCGAAAGTGAGTTTTTTTGCTACGCGTTCGCTTTTGAACCACCTGTGCTGATTTTGGTGACTGTTGATACAGAGATAGGCTATACATGTATGATACATTCAGGCATTATTTTTGCATAAATCTTGAACTAACATCATTTAATATTCTTTTAGTATTCAATTCACCGATAATTTTGAAAAACTACATGATTTTAGAAATTGTCTTGTTTTACTGAACACCAATTATAAGTATGTATATGTACAAACGGAATATATTTTCTTTAACATTATTGTATACAATTATAATGAACCAACACACCTACAAACATGTATATTCACAACATTTATATATTTAGACCTCACGTTTTATTTCATAACCAATATTATAAACAAATTCTTTGATAAACACCCAACATTTATTGTCTACCTCAGTACTTTGTTCTGTAAACGTCTTATTTGCAATTTTTTTGATAAAATCACACAAACTACGGAAACATGGAGTAACAAAAAAATGGAGTGCTAAGACAACTCTTGGTTTGAATCCAAAATGCCAAAATCTTTGGCTAACATTTTTCTGTTATTGTACAGCAATCATGAAACTGAATAAAACTGCATTTATTTTTATAGACCGTTTTCAAAATATCTACCGAATGTTTGCTGGGTAATGTTTATGTTTATAATTAGACGAAAACTGTCGAGCATTATTTGTTTACTTCACGTAAACCATCGCTTTGCAAGACGTGTCGCGGTCAGTTGCAGCACCTTCTAAAATTTTTTTAATTTTTTAGGATTCTGTACGTCCGGAACTCCGGATGAAAATAAGGAACCCATTTAAGATCACTTCTGTGTCCGTTTGTTTAATAATACACTCACATTTAACCAATGATGTTTGGTTTTGATGGCGGCCTTCCATCATTTGACAACTATCAGTATGTACTGACATATTGTGTTATTATATATAATGTAACTTCTACAATATTGTTAGGTATAGTGGTAGCTTAGCTCGGTTGCGGCTCCGGGTCTATAGGTTCGGTTTTGATTGACACCTGCATGGCTTGTGTAGGTAGAGCTGGGGCGATTTTGGACCTCTCCAAGTTGTATATCTGAAAAGAGAGAGAAATTATCAAAATTGGGATTACCACGGTGTCACAGGTTTTTTTGATTCTAAGAGATCACAGATTTTGCATGTACTTTCTTTTAACATTTGAGAGCACTGCTTATAATATGACACATTATTAAGGCAATTAATTGTTTAACTGTGTGTAAAATTATAACCAGTGTATAGTGCTATGTCACTACTAATAAAGGTATACTAATTAGCACTCCATTTGAGTACTATTCTTATATTACCTAAGCTAAGCTGTTTCCCGTGGGTTCAAATCCCACTGCTTGGCTCCTTTAGTCGTAGAGTGATGTTTTTGTAACCTCAAGTATTCGTATTCCTAGATAAATTGTCGTGAGATACAATTTTTGAATTTGGACCAACCGAACGAACTTCCGCGTTCAACCAAACAAACTTTTAATTTAAAGTACAGCCCATCCAAAGGTTGTCTGGAAGATAATTATTGCTATTAGCGGTAAGACCGCCATTGTAACCATAGAATTGGTCATGTTTATAATAGTTATGTAACAATTTTGGTGTACATTAAGTATATTCTATCTATCTATCTAAACTCTTCATAGTATTAGTACTAGTACTTTATAATATTAGTTTTAGTATTTTGTTACAAAATAGCAGTATTTGTTCGACGAAAAGGCGATCTGAAGCAATTATCTCCATGATTTTACACCATTGGCAACCACTTGTGTAGTTGTTGAACCTACCTTCATAAACATAGGAGTAGACAGCTGGGCCACACTGGTAGCATTTTTCAAGGAGTCCTCTTCACTAGGCGCTTCACACACTTTCAACTTAGGTAACCGTTTCTTGGAGACCTGGTCTTCATCTGAATCTGAGGGGGGTGGACGAACCTGGAAAGAAGAAAGGTAAAGTTTAATGATGTAGTTAGTTAAGTGACCGCAAGTGCTACTGCTGAACGCGAGGTCTTCCGTCTTCGTTTTGATTCCCGTGTCGGACAAACTGTTACTGAGTTTTGCTCAGTATGAGCCACGTAGTCTAAATTTGTGCCCGGTTGTCGGCAATAGACCCGCCCTGTTTCATGGGATTTAAAACATAACCGGGAAAATGTGGGTGTACTATATTAAGCACGCCTCTGTCTAACTCTTTGAGGATTGCAAGCGTGGCATTTTGTTTATGTATTTGACATATTATATTTAGAAAATCAACACTTAGAACGTCACTTTATAAAAGTCTGTGTTCGTAAACGCACCAAATATAGGAGCATATTCTAGTGTAGGACAATGATTACTTAAAAAAATATCCGAATCTTAAAGATGTTCAATGAAAAGCAGCAGTCAATCAACATTAATCAGTACTTGGACTGAGATAGAATATTAATTTCGGGCGTCAACTACGCAACCGGCGTAGATTTATGGTGACACAATTTATAAATGAGATGTGACCATTCGGTCCATACCTTTCTGGGACGTCCAGGGCCTCTCTTTTTCGTTGGTACCGGCAAGGGAGACGGTGATCGTGCCTGGAAAAGACAAAAATAAACAATAATTTCAGGTGACTTGAAGTAGGACAGTTTCTTGTGGTTTGACCTCAGAAATGCATATTTCGAAATAATGAGCTACAAATCAGGAAGTTATTGTCATATCTAAGTATGACATAGTATAGAACAGATCAGGGCCGCGCCGAGCCCTAGCAGCGCCTGTGTGCAAAATTTTGGAAGCGCCTTTTTTTTTGCTCGGGTTCGACATTTTTATTTTTTTTAAAATAGTATTTTTCTCTCTTTTATTTTACAGTAGCTGTTGACCGCAGAATCCCCCCCTCCCCCACCCCTAATATTTTAAATAATTTTCCTAATTTTGATGTCACGGATTTCCGCAACGTAACGCCCAATATTATAACTAATACAAGTAAATTTTTAACAGTAATTTGAAATCACATACACAATACACAGACACTCTCACAATATTTGTTCCGTGCGGAAATCGAACCCGTGACACGCAGCGCAACAGCTTATCCCTCGCTCAGCCACTGCGCCAACCGTGTCGACTATATTATTATAGCTTTTATATTTTTATAAATTATGACAGATTTATTGCTTTATTAATTTTATTTAAAACGCAGAAGGAACATCAGGGCTATTGTAGAATAATTATTGTTTAATAAATTACATAAAAAGAACATAAATCCCCTTAAAGCATTTTTTTTATCAGTTTTAACACCTTCATCAGTTCAAAACACTTCAATGATTCCCAAATCCTTGGAAGTAGACGTAGAACCGTAAATTTTTGCTAGTATTTTTAATGGTTTATTCCCTTTACGTCGAGTCCCGTTATGTCGAGTTTAATTCTAGCATATTTTAGAGGTACAGTCACGTCCAATGAAATGTATATGTTACGGTTAAAGCCCGAAGTGCGGTTACCTAGATATAACCGGCTAAACCTAGGTGAAACCGACCACAGGCGGTTAAACCTACGTATATCATACTTATCTTCAGTTAACACTAGGTTTAGCTGGTTAGAACTAGGTCTAACCTCGGGACTTGCTGGCACCCTGACTCGGACAATTTAGGTTAGAAGAGGATGGCGGGGTCTGAAAGGCCCCGCCATCCTCTTCATGGTTATTTTTTTTTAACCACGCAGAAGTAGTAGCCCCGCGGAGCGGGGTGTATCCTGTTTTATGCATTGGCTTTTAATTTACATCCCAGACTGTACTTCTTCACAAAACTCAACATAAAGGTAAATCGACTTCAGACTCGACGTAACGGGACTCGACGTAAAGGGAATAAATCTTTTTAATGTTTCTATCACGTATAATTATCGTCACGTCGTATCCAGATAATTTCTTTTATTTTCATGTACACTACCAGTCTACCACTTATCGTGGAAACACGAAAAAATGTTGTCCTTAGTATTTTTTTAATATAATTTATAGCACGGGACGTTCATTTAATGCGCACCTAGCACCCACTTTGGATAAAATGTTTCTAATTGTTTATACTTATTTTTTCGCTGGTTAAAATCGGCAAGTCCGCTGTCTCCGGTCGTATCAAGTTGCGTTAATATAAACTCATGATCTACGGCTCGGCTTTGTACTACATATAATAGTCAGCTATTGTATTAACTGGGGCGGCGGCGCTCCTTTTGATTTTAAAACGCAGACGCAGCGCTTGAAGTTCGTATAAACTCATACCCGAAATATAAACAGTGGGTCAATTCAAATAGTGCTTATGTCTTGGGAGACTTGTAGGTTCTACTTACTTATCGATACTGAGGTGAGGTATAATGTAACAAAACTGTTACTTGAAAAAATAATTTCATTAATTGGCTTTGGCATTTCATCCGGCGCCCCTAAAGCCCTGGCGCCTGTGTGCGCCGCACACATCGCACACAGGGGCGGCGCGGCCCTGAGAACAGTTTTCTCCACCGATTCAACAAAACTGCATTGAATAGTGAAGTTATCGTGTTTTAAAAAAAGTTATGACTTGTATCTAAAAGGCAGTATTGTCTGCGATAAAAAAGAAATTTCAATTAGAGGAAGAACATAATTACGCCTTTTGGCTTCGTTTTAGGACCGTAGCTAGGGTGGGAGCAATGCCTTACCATAAAATACCAATGCCCTAGCATTATACATTATGACGAATAAAAAAATAATTCGAGTAGCGGCGACATCTAAATGAACCATTTGTCACAGTATAATTCAACAGCCGCGCCGCGCCGGTCTCTTACATTACTCTCAATTTTTATATATTTAACTTCCCAATGGCCTGCTGTTCACCATTACAGCCGTACCCTTAATTCAACTCTAGCCACGGCCCTGCTTTAGTTATGTGTACTTACTCTTCGTTTCCTGACCGGTCGACTGCCATCAGCAGACCTCGTAGTCATGGCCAGCCTTGACTCCGGACTCTTCTGCGTACTAGTCGACACATTTGTCTCCTCTTTAGCCGACACTCCATTCATCCTATCCTTCAGAAAATTATCTTCTGCCACTTTTAAAGCTTCAAAACATTTATGACCTTGTAATGCATATCTGATGATTTTGAGAACTTCAATCCGACATAGTAGTCTTGTATCATCATTCATTTTCTTGAATAAAGGTATTAGAGAATTCATGAATAGTTTGTCGTCATCAAAATGATCTTCTGGCAGTATAGAGTTTGCATCTATTTTAATTTCTAGACTGTTAGGTTTGTCTATGCATGTGGCTTGATTGCATTTGTCCTGTGTCTCTGGTTTGTCATCGTGTTTAGTTTTTAGGTCTAAAGGTTTGTCCATGACTTCGGTCTTTATTTTTGGTATGATGTCCTCTGGAGGCGGATGCTGTGGGGAGTTTGAGAGTTCTGAGAAAGACTCGTATTTGTCTTGGGAGTATCTGGGTTTCCTGGAATTCAAAATTTATGGGTTATTAAACCGCGACCAAGTTATTTTAAAGTTCTAAAGGAAACTATGTTATCTGGTCAGTTAGATTATGATCGTAACGGTACCGTTAACCGGCAAGATTTCTTTTATACTATTTTTTTATGAAGACGATTTTATTCTTATTTCGATCATCTAATACAGATATGGATATGTGTGAGAACACATAGGAGGTAATAGTTTGACTTTAAGTCGACCTACTGCATTGCGTAGTTTCAATACAATAACTTGATTGTTGTTGATTTTATTTTTGGTGGTGAAATCATCAAATTATTTTCCACACTGGCTGGACCGAAATGGACTGTCAGACTTATACTGACTAAAAACCAAGGAACACGGTTCCTTCAATTGCCGACCAGGGTCATTGTTACCTGTTTGGACAGTTTCGGGACAATAAAAGGTCAGCCAAGACTGGTTTTGTCCTTACTAGTGAAGAAAATTCATTTTCTAAAATGGTGTACATATCCAGTTGAAAACCAGCGTCAGGCACTTAATTGCCTGAAATTTATGCTGAACTGGGCCTGTTTGGAGCAGCCGTGCGTGGGGCAAACAATTTTGTACCAAATAGTTTTAGGTTATTTTCTTCAAAAATCACTTTTTCGTTTTAATTTTTGCATATTTATTATTGTGGTATGCCCTGTGTCCGTATCATCATCATCATCATCATCTGCCTAGCCTTCTCCCAACTATATTGGGGTCGGCTCCCAGTCGAACCAGACTCGGCTGGATATCAGTATTTATACCCTGTGTCCGTACCAATAAATTTTATTTCTTTTCTTTCTTTACTCACTTGTTCTGCAAAGCCTTTAGTAAGAACGACATCTGTTGATGGTACTGGTAACGTCTGCTGCCAGGGGGGCACTGCTCCGGTAGCACGCACTTGCCTTGCCTGTATGTCTTCGTGTATGAGTCGCGGATGGAGCGCCATCTCTTCTGCACTTCTTTACCTGGAGACAAGCAGATAAGGAGGTTATTTGGACTGCTATTGCATTAGATTAAGATGCTGGTTGCTTGTGGGTTCGTGGGACTGTCTTAAAAGGTAAATAAGGTGGTAGGTGAAGGAAAACCGTGGCTTCGTGAGTCGTTCAGTAGATTTCGAAGCAGAATGAGCACTTCGCAAAATGTTCACAGGCAGTCTTTCTTGTGAAAGAATTTTTAAAATCGGTCCAATCGTTTTTGAGTTTATTCATTACAAACACAAAAAACACACACAAAAATAGAAATCTTTCTTCATTATCTTTAATAAATTAGTGTAGATTAAGTAGTAAACTAAAAAGTCAACTATTTTGATGTTTAATATTATACGTATGTATAGTTTTCAATGGTAGAAGGCGTGGTGATGCGATGATTTTATATTTGCGACAATATTTAATGTTCAGATTTGTTAGCTTAAAGGCTTAGCAAATAGTTCCCACATTTTTTTGCTACAAAAAAAAAAACAATTTCAAGATACCTCACAATAACGATATAATTCGATAAGGCAAAACATTTAAAAGTCAGAAAGCAAGCGAGGTCGCACGTTGGCCGGACGAGTCAAGTTGAAGGCCGCAGATAAACATACTAAGTACGTGGTTACGATATTGTTATGTGTAAGGCGTTTGAGAATGTTGGTATGCGTTTTTTTCTTGAAGTAGGCGTGTTTAGTGTGGAATAGGGATGGGGGTTCTTAGGGGAAGTATTTTGGGACCTGCGTCAGTTAGAAAAAAATGTTTATGGAAGATGTTAAAGTTTGGTTTATTATTTTAGTTTAGATTCATTACATAATGGTTGGAGGATCGTTGTGTATTTTTGATAAGGATAATTAAAATAAACATCAAACCTATAGAAATGGCAGTTTCGTTTTTTTTTTAGCTACAAATGATTTGTTAATCTAGAGAATCAGGTTTTCTATTAACGTTTTTCCAAAGAAAAAATATCAAGTTGGTATTAAAAATTTTTTTTGTAGCAAAGCAAATTAACGTCGACCTTTGTATTTCGAGATTTTTCACCAACAAACGGCCAGTTTTGAAGGACTTTGTTGTTAAATGAATGTGAGAATATTTAATTTTATTTATTATATTATTTGTAATTCGAAGTACACGTCTCTTTTTATTTGCTTTTTACTGTCAATATTTTTTTTGTTATTAAATATTTTTACGGATTTATTTTTTGTATATGTTTTTTACTTGGCTCCTTACAAAGAAACATGTAGTTTCTCTTCTGTCGTGGATGCGATTAATAATTTTATCTTTCATATTCGGGAAAATTTGTAATCTACTGACAAATTGCGGACAAAACTCCGGACATCTGGCTTTTACAGATTGATCGGTACGCATTTAAAAAATAATGTTTTGGTGTTATTCCTACAAATGTGTTTTATTATCTAATAGTATAAAAATAATTAAAAATAATATAAAGAATCCTATACTATAAGAAAACCGTTAAAAAAAAACAAACGCACTGACAAAACATTTACCTGTTATCAAGACCATCCGCCATTTAAATCTCACTCCAAATTCAAATACAAATAGCCGACAGTTGTCAGCACTGCGCTCAGTGGGTGCAACATTACATAACAAACGCAGGTGTGTTTGCGTTATGTTGGCACTGCTATCGGTTACTATCGCTTGCTTGATATCCATACTTATCTTATTATTCGATTACTTATATCGAAAATTGTTGTTTTTACTATGCTTTGTTTAAGTGAACGACCGTTAAGTTTGACCTTCGATGATCGCCATTAGTCAAAGTAAAGCAGCTAGAAGAATTCGTGACGAATGTGTGACGAATAAGTAAAAAAAGACGTCAAGTTTTTTTTGTAGTGCCTACTGGTTATGGAAATATTAGTTGGGAGATCAGTTTAATTTTTCAACTTTAATCAGATGGGTAAAACGACTAATATTTTCTAAAAATCCATAGGGTACTAAATAATATTAATTCTTTGACCGCATAAGTCAATACTAAAAACAATATTTATGTTTTATCGTGCTGAAATATCGATAAAATAAAATCTATCCAGAGTTGAAGTAAACCAATGCGACCACTGTGCACTAGTTTCCAAGAACTCTGTAGATGGCGTTGAACTGACTACGTTACTAGATTTATGCCTTCATCTTTGCACAAATCCACGAGGAACAGACTTCTCTTCTTTTTCTCTTGTGACATTTTCTTTATGGCGTGGAAAATAAATTAAAAAGACTGCACGCGTAGCATGGCGATTCTATCTCTATTCTACCAAGAAAAGACAAAGTTATTTTATCGTTATTCCTATACAAATCGACTGTTTTTTTGCACAAGTATGACACGATTCTTACACTATTAAAGATAAGAAACATATATTTTCTATATTTTAAGCATTGCTATGCTTAAATCGATAAAAATCTTTTACGTTCTGTCATTTTGTCTATTCTCCCGTCGACAAAACCCGTTTCTACGGCGCCATGCTACGCGTGCTGGTCAATGAATATTTTTTTCTTTTTCCTTGTTGTTACTTATTTCCAAATGCCAATGGTGGGATGTGATGTGACTGACAATGACATGACATGTACGTTACGTTTTAAGATCTCAAAATTACAATCAAGTGAAAAAAATCAAAAAATTACGACGTTCCTTTTATTGCAGTAACATACCAAGTTCAGCGCCATCTATCCATCGACTAGGGAAACAATCAAAAGAAAATCCCTCATTGATTTTAGCCAATTTTAGTCAATCACTTAAGAGGTAGGTGACCTTGTAGATTTAACATAAATTAGAAAAATAGGGTGGTATTATCACGGTATTCTTACAAATTAGGCCATTCGATTGTGTTGCAATTGCAACTAATTGCGTATCGCCGTGTTGAAAATTATAGTGGGCCGTGGCAGTAATTATTTTACCTACTTAGATTTTTAATGTTTTTAAAATTAAATGAGACCTCCCGCTTTATGTGGAGAAAGAAAGGCACTGTCATAATCATACTGGCTAAAATCTACAGTGATTCAAACTCAAATTCTTTATTTCATTTATGTGTAGTATTGAGTTTGAGTTCATCCGTCAGTTGTGGAACTGGCGCAAAATAGAAGAAAATACATTTATAAAAAATACACTCAAGTTTACCAACAACACCGATTTTGATGAAAATTGGTAAAGAGATATATGTATAGTGTAGACTGTAGCGTATCTATTTAATAGATAATGTAAACTCTATCTCTCTCACATAAGTATTCGGACATGTCACGAATGACAGCTGTCATGAATGACACCTGTCAGTCATTAAGGAATGGCGCGAACGCAGGTCGGGACAGAGGAGGTAAATCAATGCTTGGTGTGCATGAGAGCCAGTGAGTTATAGATAAAACCCAGTACTTAAACATAGGATACTACACATGGGAATTTGGAAATAATTAAGGGTAGGCGGGGGGTATGAAAGAAGTTATGGAAAAAAATGTAGTTTGATGACACAATAATGAAAAAGGGCTCTGTATCGTCTTACTGCTTACGTATTTGACACGAAGGTTCAGTGTAGGCGTCTTGTGAAATGTCAGCTTATAATTAGTCTCGAATTGCTTAACGGTTTGTAGCAGATTAGTTTCTCAGTATGACTAATTGTGGTGGGTAATACTGGCTGTTTTTGGAGTCATTAGCATAGGTAAAAGTATACTTTATGATGCTGACAGGATTTTCGAAAAGAGATGCGTAGGTATACAGTGCAGATAAAAATGTGCGTGGTTTCAAGGTTTTTTTTTATAAAAAAGTCCGCTGTGTATCTTACGGTGCGTGTGTAGTTGGTATTATACGAGCAACCACCTTTTTTATAGTGGTAGAATCATCAAATGACTCCTCCCACCCAGGGCAGAGCAGGAGGGACTTTCAGACTCGTACTGACTTAAATCCACGGTGTCCTTCAATAGCCCTTTACGTTCCGGGGTCACAGTTATAAAATAATATAAATATTATGCTGGTTGAATTATTTCTGCCTAAATAAATATGTGTTCTACAAATTCCTTAGCTGCAGTTAATAGCTCGTATTAAAACGTTTGACATTGATAAGTACTTTCGCCCCTGAGAAAATGCCAACAAAAAGTCAGTCGATCTATGACATTAATATTTTTGAAAGCGGAAAAACAACAACAGGCTTCTGCAACAACGTAAAAAATTGACATCCAAATGATTTTTTTTGTAGTTATTTATTTTTTAACATTTTTTATTTATTTTTTTCATTAGGCAGAAGCCTTTTATTAAAAAATATTTAAAAAAAGATTCCAACGCATTGAGATTGAGACCTTCATTTGTTTGAAGTCGGTTAAAAATCGTTATAATTCGCGTAGTATCTCAAAGGCGAGCTAGTGGCATTCAGAACTCATGACTCAGAGAGAGGACTATCAAAAACTTGTACTTACCTATGTGACTTCCAAAACAAGAGCCCATAATTCATATAATTTATTAGGTTTTTATGTGATCAGCTTAAAATTCGCAAAATTTTCTACTTACTCGTAAGTGGAACAGGAGCTTTTGCCCTTTTGGTATTTTTTTTTGTTGAAAGATTATTTTTTTTCTTTTATTTTTAACGAGTTGGATATATTTTAAAATTCTAAGAACTGATTAGATGACACTCATTGGAATTGTTTTTCTCTATATAGCATTTAAAAAAATGCTGACAATAATACCGTATTACAAAACCACGTAATATCGGTAAAAAAAAAATAGCTTTTAAAATAATTCCACTTGTTATAATTGCATCAAATCTCGGTACAAGTGAACTAAATCCGTTAGTTCGTGTGTCCCTGACCGGGCGCACGACACTTGCGCGTTGGGTATTGAATCACCGACCGATCCACGTTGGCTATGAACCCAATCACTTGGCTCATTTATGTAGTCGACAGTAAATAGTTTTCAGTCAAAATGTAAAAAAAAAAATTAACCTTTTTCTTTTTTCAATAATTTTGTACATTAATTAGGTAAAATTAAATTAATGAAAAGAGTAATAATACAATAATTAAAAGAGGTAGGGATCGCCATAATTAATCAAATAATAATAAAATAAAATAATACTCAAATAATGATAGTTATAAATTATTACGATTATCGATCAAATTTTCAAGTTTTCATACGTTTAGCCAATTTCACCTACAGAATATTTGTAAAAAACTTATTACCAGTAAATTTTAACACTATGATAATTTTGCAGGTACAAATTATAAAATGATAACATTTTTCATAAAATACAGTACAGTAATTAAATAAGTCGTTTCTTTGCTTTTATTTTATGTATTTTTATATGAACAACTACCTATTTATTATTTTTAGACTTTTACCACGGTCATATTTAGCGTGCTTTTCTACGTTTTGATGTGTCAATATTGTTTTTTTTTTATCTGATTCATTGTTCGCGAATTTGTGGTGAAATAAAAACTGTTCCATCGTGATCGCATTGGTGGTTATTCCGTTAATTTATGTTTGATTATCTAAGCATAAAATATAGACGTAATACAAAAAGTACCTACTGGATTCGGGTTCCTACGCTCGTATTTTTAATTTGTAATTTAACTTTATGGGCTGCAATTATTATTAATAGTATTATTTATATTTCGCACTCGTTTAGATTGGAAGTTGACTCTACGTGAATTTTACAGTTTAGGAAGCCCTATGATAATTTGAAAAAATGTCACTGAGAAACACCGCTTCACATTTAAGTAAAAATCAAATAGCATTACAATCCTGCTAAAGAAATCTTATCATTTAGAAATAACATCATTATTAAAAACAATTAAAATCTACATTAATGCAAAATAAGCCATAAGTGGAACATTAACCACGAAACGGTAAAACAGAACCAGTCTTACGTGAAACAAAATGTCGGACATTTGCTTCGCATAAAAATCAGTTTAGCATACTTGTTGAATTATAAGAAAATTTATAATTACTCGAGTTTGTAAGTATTCAAGATTTATTTTAAAGGTAACTACAGATTTTAGTAATTAGGTAGAATTTATCGACGAACTTGGTAATTGTATTATTATGTAGTATGTAGTTACAAAAATACTAATCATTTCAAGTTTTAATTAACAGTATAATTCATTTTATTCGCTTTCAGGAAAAATGCGCAAATGAATAGTTTGTGTATAAAACTAAGTAGGTACACTAGGTACGTACAGTCAACATCAAAAGTTGCTGATCACATTCAGATTTTCAAAATCACTGTACACCGTAACAATACGTAATACCTAATTAGGTGTACAACAATTTTGAAAATCTGAATGTGGTCAGCAACTTTTGATGCTGACTATACAATTACTGTGTATCTTAATAAAATATAAAATGGAGTTCCGAAAGCAATTATAAAATAAAGAGCTTCGAGTAAGGGAAATAATAAAACTAGGCACATGTATGTAATAAATAACGGAGCTGAGTAGTAAATATACTTGGTATAATTTCAATATTTCTCACTGCTAATATAAATGCCAAACTATGTGAAGCTGGATACATGTTTCTCACACTTTCACACAAAAATTTTGACCGGATTTTCATAAAATTTGGTAGGTATAAAGATAGTTTGTAGCCTGGAACCCTGGTTTAAGACAGGATACTATTTATCCCGATATAGGATAATTTTCGGCGGTAGAAGTCGCTGGCAACAGCTAATAAGATATGAAAGAAACTTCGAAGAATCTAGAAATTAAACCCACTTTTGCTAGCGCGAGCTTAAGTAAATTATTTCTTAGAAAGTGCAATCTATGTAGTTACTATGTACTGTAGTGACATTTAATCTTGCACGTGGCAATGGCTTGAGGCTTCAAAGGACATTAGATATCTACTTGTAGCCCTGATTCTGTAATCAATAAGAATATCTTTAACTGTAAACGTTAAAGATATTAATTTTCTTAAAAGAACTACATATTCAGGTACTTTTTTTGTAGAGTAGTAAAATCATCAAAAGAGCTCGAACGGGAGGGACTGTCAGACTCGTACTGACTAAATCCACGGTGTCCTTCAATGCCTTTACGTTCCGGGGTCACGGCAGCTCGTTAATCCGCGACCTCGACAATACAAGTTAGTGAAAATATGTCTGGAATAAGTGTAAGTTGTTTAAATAATTATGTAGAATAATATGTGTTGTCGGTACTTTCATACAAATAACAACAATTTTTATGAAGTTGGAAAATAATCAACAATCCGCGCTCCGGGGTATCGAGAATAGCAATCTACACGCACGCAGGACTCTAGGGACAGTAACCTTCTATCTAACAAAAAGAGCTGTATCCAAAAGCAGAACTTTCTTTTTGCCCCTTGAATTATTGACCTTGAATTCTTGATCCTCCTCCTCCTACTAACCTATAAAAAGATTTCTTAGCTAATATTTATCTCTATTTAATTTGCAAATATCAAGTATCTAGGTACAAATTTTCTGTGCGACCAATAGGTTGTTATAAATAATCTGAGAAAAACCCGCCCTTTTCCCAAGATGGCGACCACAGGACAAGGACACTACTTTTAGATATCAAAATGTGACGTATAAAAAATAAAATTTGTCCTCTGACAAATGCAATCCTAAATATAACTTTTCAGTTGACATTCTGACATTCATATACACTGAGAGCGTAATGTACAGGATTGATCTAAAAAAATTCAAGCAAGCTATACCGTGGTGGTTGCCATTATAAAGATTCTAAGCCGGTTACAAAAATAATATACGTCGATAGAGCGCCTTCACCTTGACCGAAATTATATTTCGGTGGCTGCAGTCAAGCAAAAGGGCGGTAAGTGGGGTTTCTTCAAAAAATCAGAAGCTCCAGTCACCTTAAGTTGGTAACATTCGTTGGCAAACTTAGTGAGAGAAAATTTGAGTTCAATAAAGGTATAAAATAATAGATTTGACAACAATAAAGTGAAGTAGTAGTACCTAAAGTACTATTATTAATTGTAGTCAGTAAAATGACATTTGTTCACTATAGAAATGTACTAAATTTCCTTGTATCAGTGACAGTTGCACTTGTCATTTTACTGACTACAATTAAAAATCGTACTTTAGATCTGCACATTTTAACTGGCGTTTGACAATTGATAGCTGATAGATGTCAATTGCAGCAAAAACATTGAGACTTTTGACTGCGAGAAGTACATTCATTATAGTTTGAATTAAGAACTAAAACTTACAACAGTTAAGTATCATACGAAGTTTAAACATAGAAAACGCAACCATAAATAAATAAACAGAAAAAAAATCCTCAAAGTGGAACAGAAATCATTTAGAATAACCCAACCTCTACGGAGGTCGAATACAAAAGATTAAAAACTTTTTATTTATTTATCGACAATTCAAAATGGCGCACCGTACTGTCATTTCCAAAGACAATGTCGAATCGGTAATTAGTTTATTTGATAACAAATTGTTATAACGACTTGTGTAACTAAGAACGTATAAATAGATTTCTCTAGCATTGAAACGTGATGTAATAATATTGTTAACTCTATTTCGACAAATTGTTTCGTCTAGCAAATTCGCTGCAAAATAAATAATGAAGGAATTTTTAAGATCAATTCTGTTCTGTCTACGGTATTTTACCCTTTTTAAACCATTGAGCTATTATTACTACGTATAGAGACGACACCACGTATCACCACCATGTCCCATCCAGGATGAGACAACGCGCACAAGTTCATTCAGTTGTTTGACAGCTCTGTGGCGTGCTTTAGGCGTGCGCACTCATCCTGGATGGGACACAGTGGTGATGCGTGGTGTCGTCTCTATACGTAATAATAATAGCTCAATGATTTAAACTCCGCAACTCCATATTGAATACGTATCGTATCTACAAAGCATTTTGAAAATAATTTAATTATGCACACAGCTATGGAGTGTAATTCCCCGTCCGAATCTGTCTTATTACATCCTTAGGGACTATAAGTCGAGAGTAAATAGGTCACTTCTAGTTAAGCTTCCTTTCACCCTCGACTTCACCATTGCTTACCATCAGGCGAGAAGGTGACCAAACGCCGCGGCGCGTACCTAACGTAAATAATAAAAAAAGAAATTCTTATAAAATTCATGCACTATTTTTAAAAAAAACTAATTAATTGACAGAGAAAAAGTCCGAAAAAACAATTTATTTTGATGACTCAATGAATTAGGTATTTTAACAAACTAAGTGCATACTTATTGATTTTTGTCAATTCTAACTCGAAACTTCTAGCCACGACCATTGACCGTATTGTAAGACCTATTTCACTAAACTATTTTATATTTAAACAGCACAACGTCTAAACGAGCTCGGCTGAAAGTGCTGAAACGCTCAAACATTTTATTTCATTGCTATCGGGCACAGATAATAATGCCTGCAGCGGCAAATGCGAAGACACGAGGCCGATACAAAATGGCGGGAAGAGAATCTACTGCGAATGTAATGGCGGCGCCGGTTTTAGAGGGAAAATGTCAAAATTAAAGTAGAGCTAGCTTACTTGTTTAGTACTACGGGGATTAAAAGTATTGTCTACGCTAAAATTGCAAAGACAAAAGATTTGATTGCTTGTTTGTATTGAATAGGCTCTGATATTACTGGACCTATTTCAAAATTCTTTTACCATTTGAAAGCTGCTTTGGTCCTGAGTGACATCGGCAATAAGGGATGGGGTGAGTGGTCGAAGCCGTTGGCAAAAGCCAGTATGTGAAATTGTAAACTACCTTTGTTAAATTTAATTCAAATCCAATCTGATAGTTTTTTATGTATGAGTAACAAACATCCAGCTACACGTTCACTTAAATTAATCAGATTACATTTTATGATAGCTCCTTATTTTCTCTACGTTTTTTGTAGTGTGCCATTACCCTTGACTGCTCATGCAGCGGCAAAGAGTCAGTCACCTTGTAGTAGAATCTTCTTCCTGATGTCTGAAGGTAATACTGATCGTTTTTCTGCCTTCAGAGACATCAAAAAAGTGGGAGAAGATTTTTTGGCTTGCTGGAATTTGACTCAAAGGAAAATTTCGTGGGAAACAGTCATATCCTGGAGTCAAATATACCAAACTATTATTAATAAGTGTACGACACAGGAGGCGCGGGTTGACCAGAGGCAACGCGCCTCGCCGCTAATTTAGCATATTTTTGAACACAGCCAGTCTTTACACAAACAATTTTTTTTTTTAGCGTGGTAAAATCATCAAAATAAATGAGACCTCCAACCCCGGGCAGGGCGGGAGGTACTGTCAGACTTGTACTGACTAAAATCCACAGTGTCCTTCAGTAGCCCTTTATGTTCCGGGGTCACGGTAATAGAAATAAGTCCCGCGACCCCGGCAGGCTTTGGCCCTCTGAGAGGGGGCCCCGTCATTTTGCTGGCAGCTCTTTGAGGCGCGCGTGGAACACGACGCGCCGTCGACCCGGGCATGGTCCATGGTCGGACAGCGAGTTGCCCTTTACTCGCTGTCCGCATGCCCGCTTTACACAAACATAGAGACAAATCTAGACAGATGTATCAGGTTTCGGATAAACAAAACATAATGTTGTTTAGTACAAATTAAAATTAATTCAAATCGGATCAGCGATTTAAGTGTGAAAGCGTAACAAATAAACTTACTAGTGCATTTATTACGATGGTTAGGATTTGCCAATATGATACGCAAAAAGCCAGAAAGCCAATTCAATTAGATCTGTAGTGAAATCACGTGTCGGCTTATCCATATAGCTTTTATGAGATTTGACAGCTAGCTCACTCTACACTTTATTCTCTGTGACATTTCGTACGAATACAGAATTTAAAGATGAACTACAAAATGTCAAATAAACAGAAATAAAACAACGTTTTTTTTCTGCTTTGGTAAATGAACCAATGTTAATAAACTTAATCATTTTGGCGTATAGTCCGCGTAACGCCCAAGTATTTTTGACGCGGCGTTAGTGTCTTTGTCATCATTACATCAAATTGCATAAGAAAATGTAGTACCTCGAATTTTCCGTACGCCATGAGTGGTGGCACGACTACTCGTAACTATATTGCTACTAGATGAGATGACACTTCGATTTTGACAGCTGTCACTGTCAGGCGCCAATTTTTAACTACTTAACCTAAATTTTTTTTGCTTCACTTGCACTTCTCATTACCTAGGAAAGTTACAAGAATATGTAAAGTAATAAATAGTAATAATAATGTGAAGTATTTGTGTATAAATTTCACAGAATCATCTCTGCGTATGAATGCTTGAAACGGAAAGCCCTTCACGTTAAGAGCTTGAAGAACGTCTGTGAATCTTTTTCCATTTTACGATGGGAAATATTTCTTAGAAAATTGTTGCTATAATGTATTTCTAATAAAATATGCTCATGTTTAAGTGGTTGATGTTAGAAGAGACTATTTCTTGGTAAATGCTTCTGTTATTCGATTACTTTTTGATGGGAAAAAGTCATTTGAAAATATCTTAATGCTGTTAAAATTTATAATACAAGAGAACTTTATATCTTGAGTGTAAACACTCTCAATATAAAGGACATAAGTCTCAAATTTAAAAGACTGGTAATTTAACTAAAATAAAAAAACCATTCACCATTGATGTCTCATGTATACATTTAGAAAAATGACTTAATTGACAAGTTTGACATGTTACCATTTTGCCGACACTATCGAGTTATTTGTTAAAAGTAAATAACGATTGTGTCGTATCGTGAAAATTTTATTATTAAAAAAATATATAAGTACCGCAGGAATCATCATTCAGCTACCTACTGATTTTTTCATTGTATAACTTAATTATTCAAAAATCTGTAGAAAATAATAGTATCAATTTATAAATATTATTACAATTATTAATTAGCAACTCAAAACACAAAATTCTTCGCGACATTCTAAATATGAAATTACAAAATGGCGACCTAGAGTCGCGTCACGCCAACTAATCAACAAGCGAACCGCAAAACATAGGTATACAAACAATACTTGTAAGTACTTAACTATCGCAAAAAAATATTTTCGTTATCAATGTGAATATCCATAAATATACACATTTGAATAAATACATAAGAGATAGTATTTTGTACCTTTGTATTTATCGATTTATTACGGTTTTGATATTGACTACATTGAACAAACAGTTTGGTTGTGAATAGCAGCTGCTTTGTGGTTAATAAAAAAAAGTGTTTTTTTTTTAATTCTTTGAAGTGAGTGGGTCATTCTGCAAATAGTGACGGAAATGTTTTTTTTGTTTGTTCTACAAAAATCGACGTTATTTGTTTTTACCTTGAGGTTTAACTTAAATGATGGTTCATAAACTAAAATATCAGTGAATATTTATGGTAGTAATGTTTATTTTATTTTTATTATTCAAGGAAACATAACCATTAAAGATTTATGGAGTAATTTAATAAGGGTCACTTAAAGTTTAAAATCTTTGTGCATTTTTTAAAAACGCCTTTTCCCTGTGTTGATCGGTATTTTAAAATCTAATGCTTGACTTAGAGGTCCGAATGACCAAGTCACTAAAATACAAAAAAAAATCTAATGTTTTGAAACAATTTATAATAAATTCTTTTGTTAATAATAAGGATATACAATTATGAATTTAAATGTTTTAAATATTATAATAATTTTTATTTTTTAGGTATGTTACCTATCTATTTATTCAAGTGACGCTCTAAGCTGTTTTACTAACTATTGCAGTTAAAAACACAAAATAAATTTCTGGGCTACAAAATAAAGCAATTAATACAACAAATAGTTTAGTAGTTCAATACAGAAAAGAAAAGTATTGATTGGATTTTAAACGGTTCGACACGACGCGACGCTACAAAGTACAAATAAACGAAGTCATCGAGAATTTATATTCTGTTGGTAACCAATGAAAATAAAAATGCTAATCGAAGTCTGGTAAGTAGAAGCCACTATTTTTTGAGTCATCATTAAAATTGCATATGATAAGTTAAGGGGTGATAGGATTAGCGGAACCGAATACGTTATCATGGCGCTCGCAATAGTGCCTGAACTTCGAATACTCAAAATTAATAAAAAATGTGGTCATTCCAAAAAAAAAACTAAAAAGTTGCACACGTTATGCTCACAATTCGTTAGTTTTTACAGTCTCCTGCAACTTTGTTACAATAATTCGTTTCTTTGAGGTATAAACTATTTAAATCCTCATTAAATATTATAGTTAATGTTCACACTTAGCCAAAATGCCCTAACAAAGTGAAAAAATCCCATTGTTTTTTTTGTTTTAATTTTGGGCCACCCAACCAAGTAAGGATATGAAAGAAAAAGGAGTAAATGATACTATGACTTGTGATAGGGGAGAATGGAAGAAAGAAACGTGTCGCGCCGACCCCAAGTAAAATGGGATAAGGGCAGGAAGAAGAATTTTGGGCCACCCAACATGTAAGTGCCGTGATATAAGAGTGGAAGTTTATAAGAGAAACCTTTCATTTTTCATCATAAATAGATATTTGGTACAACCACTAGTTGCAAAACGGAACCTTTTATAAAGCTTGTCGACACCGGAAGTATCAATTAACGTAAGGGACATTTTGGCGAAAATGAGTTATATATATCATTGGATTCAGAATTTCGCGCTCTATCGATTGGTATTATTAAAAAAAATATATCATCAAAAAAATGTCCCTTACAGTACAAAAATGTTGACTGCGAAAAACGTTTTCTGAAAAAAAATGTGATGTAACAGTCATTAATATTATTTCTTCTCAAAAAATTTAAGTAAGTCACCGTATTGAATAATTTACACCCTTACATTAAGCCTCAAATAATTCGATTTATATGACATTGTCCCTTACTTTAAATAAAAAGCCCCTAACTTTAAATACATGTCCCTTACTGTAAATAAAATGTCTCTCACCTAAAACATTATGTCCCTTACTTTACAAAATTCTTTGAAGAAATCTGAAGTTTGTATAGAATGTTAGGGATCGGTGACACTTACGACAAAAAACTTTCCGAAAAATTACCACCAAATAAAATAATAAATATAAGAAATGGGTAAAGGGATATGGAAAGAACAACTGTTAGACATAAAGATAGATAAAATATATATTACAGAAATCAATCTGCAGCTGAAATTCATATTAAAGTCCACTTCTGGACATAGGCTTCACCCAAGGAGCGCCACAGCGCTGCGGCCTCCATTCGAACTCGAAATGAGCTGAAATTACTGCAGATGAAATACGTCAAACAGATATTTATTCGTTCACCTTTCACATAACCCATGCACCTCTTATTCTATCTTATCCATCCTCTCTATTCATCATTTCAACTTTACTTTAACTTGCACTGCCATCACGCTAATACCTACCATCTTCGCACAAATCAAGTTCTATTTTTTCTTCGGTCTTTCGTTTCCAATACATTCATTCAATATCAACTCTGAAGAGGATAGGCATCCTCTTCAGAGCCTACACGTCATTAAGTCAAGTAGAGCAAAATTGTTTGCAATAAATTCCAAGAAAACTTTAGTATTTTATTAAATTGATTAAATTATAAAGAAAGATTAAATTTAAAGCCGCGTTGACACGGTCAGAGTGTGCTCGGACCGAGTAGGCTCGAACGAGTAATTTTCATACAAAGTGTACTCGGATAGTGGTTAATAATGTCAAATATTTTATGGTCAACAAAGAAAAAATAACCGATTTTGTTTGAAATTGTATCTGAATTGTCAGAAACTTGTTAATCGAAGAGTTAAGACGGGAAAAACATAAGTCTTTTATAGCAAAAGGAGAAGAATTTGGACTAGTCCTTTAATTCGGCGATAACGAAGAACATCCCACATCTAGCAATGTTCTTTGAGAAAGTGAGTAGGTAAATCCTGCTTCATGAACATCTAAAACTATGCAGAACTACTCTAAGCCTAGTCGTATCCGAGCCGACTCGGAACAGTAAGACGCGGATCGGACTTGAATCTGCTATAGCTAGCAGTAAAACCTGAAAGTTAACTCATTTTCTCTTTTATCTCGTTTCTATAGTGTTAAAATAGTCTAAATTTTAGTAGATAATCTATTGTTACATTAAATTGCAACACTGATAAAGTCCTTTACAGTAAAATTTCGTATAATTTTCTACATCTCTTGCTGCTTACACTAGGCTCGACGGATTATCTACAAAATTTCAGTAACGTAAGGGTCATGTAAACATTTTTTTTTTAATGTAAAGGCCATGATACTTTTGAAAGTACTGGGAATTTCTAAATCTTTCGTATAAAACAAGAAAGAAAGGGAAATTCTAAGAAACTTTGACCTGAACACCACAAAAATTGGACCAGACAGTAAAAAGTTATAGACAAAATAATAAAAAAATATTGTTTTTTGGCTCTCCTGAAAAGTCGAATTTTGTCCCTTACGTTAATTGATACTTCCGGTGTCGTTGTATGCGCATTTCCACGAGCAGAATTTAATAGAAATACTTCATATTACAGGCTTCCTGCTTCCCTTTGCCTGTTTTGATTAAATCTAGTCTTTGATAGTCTGTCCTTGCACCATGTATCTTAAAAAGTAAAAATAATCTTAGGAGAGTTTGTTTTATAGTTATATTGGGGTAACAGCAAATGATGGAAAAAGAAAAAAAACTACGGTTTATAAGAAAAATAGGGCAGAGGTAGGAACTAAGAACTTGGTTTGATATTCTATCATCAAAAATCATAATAAAGCGGCAGTCAGGGCTGGCGTAACGTTGTATTTAGAGAATAGCACTACTGTTCGAGATGGTGACATGAAACAAAAACATTTAGAAGTATTTGACGAGGTGTTGGCCCAGTATCGAGACAGTACAGGATAATAAAAATAAATGTGATGCTGACTAAGATGGTCTAATATCCAATGAACAATAAAAACAGTTAGGTATAGTGGTGATTTGATTGATGTTAATTAATAACGTAATTTTTGATGACAGCAAGACTTTTCACAAAGAATTCTTTGTAAATGTTATTTTAACTTCCCAATCAGCTTTAAATGGATTTAAGAAATTTCCTGTTAGTAATCATCTCTACAGACAGACAAAGCTTCATATTTAACAGAACTAGATCAGTGGTCACGATTTCCATTAAACGGCCACTACTAGCAATAATGTTCGCTGAATTATATTAGAATCTTCACGTTTTCGTTTTAAAATGGATTATATCGAAACTGTGGTTTTTAATTGCTCCAAAAACATGGATAACTTCTATGGATCAGAGAGACTACATTAGCTGATAATAACAACAACTAAAATCAGAACATAGCAACATACATACCTAATCATTTTTTTTTTTTAAACAACGTCATCTAGTCCCAAGCTAAGCAGAGCTTGTGTTATGGGTACTAGACAACTGATAAACATACTTATATATTTCTAAATACATACATATTATAGATAAATTACACCAAGACACAGAACAAATGATCGTGCTCATCACACAAACATAGCAGTCAGGGTCACTAACCACTAGACCAACAGGCCAGTCACTATCATATCGTAGACTATCATTGCTACTGATCTACAGCTTGACAAATTAGAGTAGAAAATCGGAAGTCACCACTGTGCTCTCGCTACCAGCACTTTGAATGTTTTTTTTTTTCACCTATTACGTCATTTTTATGGCACAATAATAAATCTAACAAACCTGCGTCCTTTGTTTACATCAAATATTTTAAAACGTTGTCAGCAGACAAAAAGATTAGTTACGTTTCAGGACGTTCTGGCCAAGCTGTACAACACGGAGCTTATGGGGTTAATAAAATTTGCTATAACTATAATATCACAGCCGCACAGGCCGATCTTCCGGGTTAAGCCGTGCTTGCCGAGGTTGGTCTGTGGATGGGTGCAGACCATCTGTCATAGCGAGTTTACTCCGTGGCTCGGAAAACACGTAAAGCTGTTGGTCCCGGTTGTCATTTACAGATCTTTGACAGTCGTTACTGTTAGTCAGAAGCTCTAAAGTCTGACAACCAGTCTTACCATGGGGTATGGTATTGCCCAGTTACTGGGTTGTGGAGGTCCGACAGGCAGTCGCTCCATGTAAAATACTGATATCCAGCTGCATCTGGTTTGACTGGAAGCCGACCCCAATATAATTGGGAAGAGGCAGATGATATAATAATGATATGATTACTATCTATGAGACGACCCGTAAAAGACATCGACAGAAGTAAAGAATATAAATTTTCATGAGAATATCGCTAAGATGACAGAACTCTTTCTTTCTACATTTCGACATTTTGGCTATTCTTCGGTCGACACAAACGATGTCATGCTACCCATGAAGGACGTTACTAAGCCCCTTGAAAGAAGGACGGTATACAAATAGAATATTTGATGGTACTATTTTATTTACCGCACAATCAATAACCTTGACATATTACTCGTTTGTAAATTCAGTACTAATAAGAAAAACTCTTTACCCCGAGCTTGGTCGCGGTTCTTATACCATCACCGTGACCCCGGAACATAAAGGGCTATTGAAGGACACCGTGGATTTTAGTCAGTACAAGTCTGGCAGCCCCGCCCTGCCCGGGGTGGGAGGCTTCATTCGATGATTTTACCACTTAAAAAAAAAACCCCTGAGCTTTGTAATAAATAATTAAATGTATGCTCATTAAGTACTGGCGTCTTTCAAAATAGTCTTAGATCGATTTAAGGTTCTTGGGAAAATTCTAGATTGCGACGAGTTTATAAGGGGTGAATTCTGTGAGGAATGTTAGGAAAGGAGGGGTCATTATAAAAAGATAAATTAATTTAATAAACAAATAGGTACACAGTTTAAATAAAATGGTTTCAATGTATTCTTTTAATGGTACGGATAGCAATTCCTGGTCTTTTTTTATGTACGATAGGTTTGCTCTTAACCTTAGTCTAGGTCAGGGTTAACAAAGACAAAGTCGACGATGGAGCGAGCTTATCCAGAAGAAGCCTGTTCACTCTAACTTTGAAGAGATTAGGGTTGTATGCGTTCGGAAACACAGACGCAGCCTGGTAGAGAGAGAGTTCCACTCCTTCGCTGATCGCATTATAAAAGACAACTAAATTAAAACTTGAGGTTTGGAGGCAAGATAGGGAAAAAAAAATAGCATAGCGATTGAAACAGAACAAAAAACTGTCAAGAGCTTCATTAAGCTTCCCTGGACTAGAAATAACCTTGTAGAAGGCCATAGCCTTGTCGGGGTTGCGGACCATACGTATACCGCGACTCCGGTACACAAAGGGTTACGGAAGGACACCGTGGATTTTAGTCAGTACAAGTCTGACAGTCCGTCCCGTCCCTGCCCTGGGTTCCAGGATTCATATGATGATTTTACCACGAAAAAAAAGAAACTAGAAGTAACAGACAAGCGTGCTTTACCGACAACCACATCTTCGCTTATCTTCGGGCAATATGTACAGTGGTCAATCGCTATGCAATTTGCTCAAACGAAAAATGTTGCGCCTACTCAAACATGGGATCAGAGTGGACTACCAAGACGTCTTAGTTCAACTGTGGGAACGAGATGACGCTAGAAGACTTGTATGTTTTGTATAGCTTTGTCTCTTTCCCACAGTAGCTACCCACCAGAAGGATAAAAATGAAGATACAATTCTAGCTAGCCTCATTCTTAATTCATATATCAAAAATAGCTGATGACTGTACGTCCATTGTGGCATTGCTTTAAAAAGATAAACTTAAGTGGTCATTGAACCAGTTTTAGGCCTTGAAGCAAATAATTTGGAACGTTATATGATAAGAACTCAATTACATAGAATTTGGAAGCCGCACATATGGTATTTTAGATAGGATAGTACATTTTTTTTTTTGTACACACGGCTACACATCAAGCTATTCAAAACCTATTTGTCTTGGTCTTGCTTTGTACGATTTTTACACACAATGAACGGTCAGCTAATACTGGTTTTGTATAGCTTGATGTTTAACCGTGTGTACAAAAAAAAAATATGTACTATCTAAAATACCATAGCCGTGTGTACTGTTATTTTTTTAATAAGCTGTTCGTATTCCCCGAGATATCAGGGGTTGTATCCGAGTTGATTGTGTATAAGTAGTATATTATTTTTATTAGTAGTACATTGACTTGAATGTTTGTCAAGAACACAGAAAAGCAGGAGATTTACCAGCAGAGGAGTACGCGGCAGCTGAAAATCACTTACTCGCTGTTCTTCAAAGAGAATGTTTAGCGGATTTTTCCAAAGGCAATAAGAAATTGCAAACCTTTTTCAACGATAAGGGACTCGTTTGTGTTAAAACTCGTTTAACAATGAGCAATGACAGCGACGGTTTCACGTCACCTATATTGCTGTCAAGTGATAATATTATTGTTGAGAGAATTGTACAATATTTTCACGTAAAATACCTTCATGCGGGATCACAAACGTTAATTAGTAAACTTCGTGAAAGATATTGGATTATAAGCATACGCCGCCTTGCGAAAAAGGTAGTGCGTCAATGTGTCGTTTGTAAACGTTTCAGCAGCAAGAGTTGTACAGCTCCCGCCGCACCGTTGCCGGCAGACAGGATACAATGTGGGAGTCCATTTGAGGTAACCGGTATAGACTTGGCTGGGCCACTGTATTTGAAGACAGGAGAAAAGTGCTGGATCGTTTTGTTCACATGCGCAACATATCGTGCAATCCATTTAGACTTGTGTTCCTCACTGTCTACAGAAGAATTTATGCTAACGTTCCGCCGTTTTGTGGCAAGAAGAGGTTCTGTGAGGATAATATATACAGATAATGGAACGAATTTCCGCGGAGCTAGTTCAATACTGAAGAACATGAAGTGGGATGAAATAGTACAGAAGACCTCATCGCAAAGGATTGAATGGCGCTTTATACCTCCGTCAGCGCCAAGGTGGGGAGGATTCTGGGAAAGAATGGTACGGACGGTTAAAGAAATGCTTAGGAGAGTGCTTGGTAAGGCAGCACTGAAGTACAATGAACTATTGACGGTCTTGTGTGAAACCGAAGCGATGGTTAATTCTCGGCCACTAACCTATATAGCAGACAGTACAGAAAATTTAGTTCCGTTAACTCCTTCAATGTTTTTACATGTAGGAAAAGAAGGGAAGGATGTCCTGGATATGGGGCATATTGATGGCCAGCTCTTGACTGGACGTTGGCGTTATATTAAAGATTTGTGCGGCAATCTGAAACAACGTTTTCGCAGCGAATACCTGGCTTTACTCACTGAAAAATCAACGAATAATAATATCAATAAACCAGTTGAAATCGGGGATGTAGTGCTGATAGGGTCGGAAGATACAAAGAGGGTTAAATGGCCATTAGGTATCGTTGTAGAGATGTTGCAAGGGGTGGATGGTCATAGGCATGTAGCACGGGTTAGAAGCGCAAAGGGCGAATTAATCAGACCTCTACAGCGTCTCTTCCCTTTAGAGGTTCGTCATAAGGATGTGCCAGCCACTGCACTTGCACAGCAGCTGCCTATTAAAGAGCATGTCACTCGTTCTGGTCGGCTGGTCAAACTGCCCATGAGGTATTTATAATTTTTATTTTTATTATTCCCTGATAGTGTAGTGTATTATTCCGCTTTCTCGCGGGGCCGGAGGATGTTGTGGATATACATACTTTTTTAGAGATGAGTCAGATTGTCAAATTAAAAGGAAGAAATACTTCTTTTATGTCATTATTATAAAAAAAAGAATAAACGATAGAAGAAAATAAAAATCGCTGCAAATTAAAGTTTATAGTTATTTTTCTCGACCCATTCATAACATGGCAAAGTTTTTTTTTTTTAATTCTTTGCTTTTTTTTTTGTTTTTTTTTTTTTGTTTAGTAGTACATTATTAGGTATTCTTGTTTATTTTAAATACTTTCAATCCATTTCGCCTTAATGTAAATAAAAGAAACATACATTTAAGAATATTGTATTAAAGTTCTGCCACAAAGCTTAAATATCTAAGCCTTTTTTTTTGGGTACTTAAACCATCAAATGAGACCTCCTGGGGCGTAGAGGACTTATTGGGGTAAACCCACCACACTATTCCCAAACCACTGCAACTCCTGAGAGCCAGAATCAACAGTGGCAACCACCAGAAAAGTGAGACCACGAAGCTCGACGTGTCCCGGAGAATGAATTTAACTATCTTGGATCCTGCAACGAAATTAATCAGAAAAGAATAGTGGAGGAGTAGGAAAAATATGTTTCCACTTCCCTCCTTGCAAGCAGGAGACAGAACAAAACAAGTCCAATAGGCACAAAGCGATTTTACAACTGGGAGAAGCCCAACTGCCTATGGGCGGAGAGGACTGTCAAACCCTGACTGACATAGTGGGGAGTAGGAGCCTTGCAAATAAAGCACTATGTAAAATGGAGGCACTTTATTTCGGACACACACAACAGAGTTCCTTTCGTGGTGGCCCGAAATCCGGCTCGAGGGACCACAGTAGCAATCTAGCCAGCGTTTTTTGTTCTGTCTCATGCTTGCACGGTCCCTGTTGCTACAATAACCCTTTTCGCTCCAAGACCACAGTATGGCAGCCCCGCGTCTCCGGCAGTATATCTATACTTAATGATGTACTTAATAACGAAGGACATACGAAGTAATAAAATGTCAAATGCAACTAATGCATTCGCAGGCTAGGGCCATTTATGACTCGTAAAAGCCATATAAGACGATGAAAATATTATACTACCAGTTCTTGTAACAAAAAACAGTCTAGATTCGCTAGCAATAACAACGTAACGGTTTTTCTTAATGACTATGCGCGTGAGAATATAAAACTTATAACTGCAATTTCTTTTTTTTTTTTGCTTTTTGCTAGTAGTGTTATTCGCGTGGTGATTGGAAATTTTCTCATGGCAATAAAGAAAAAGACGTTTATTTGGGAGACCGGTACACACAACAAAACAAATAAATAATAGAAAAAAATGATAATAATAAAGTAATTAATTATAATTTTGAAACAACAATGATTAAAATTGTGTGCCCCACGCAATCCCATGGCTAAGACTACTACGATAAAAATTATCCTATGTCCTGTTAATTTTATAGACAGTCGTGAAAAATTAGGGTGTAATTTCAGCATGGATTCAGAAATAACAAAGGAAAGTTTTCAGTAGAATATTTGTTATTAAAACATCCATGACATCGAGGAAAATTTGATAAACTAAAAACAGATGATAATCCTGATATCTTTTCAGTTTTCGTCCAAAGAAAGGAAAATATCTGAAATTAGCACGAATGCCCTTTTGTAGGCGATAGAGGGGGGCGTGGGAGGGAGAGGGGGAGAGACAACCCGCAGCTCGCATTATCAAATGCATTCAACGACACAAGTATAAATACACTCCCAATAATTCAACTGACACAAATAGTGTTTGTATTATCTGTAATCCTAAACATTGATGTCATTTAGTAAATATTTTAAAAATATGTGTCCTAGATAGATTCATGGACAAAGAAAATTATACTATGTTGATTTTTTCTTAAATTTAAAAGTATAATGTAAAATTCTTTCATTAAATGAGTCACAGAATTAATTAAAATAAACTTACTCATTGTCTTTTTCATCGCACAAAGCAGAGTTACTCAAATCTTGTTGAATAAAAATAATCAAATAAAACTTCATTTGCCACAGAGTCACTGCAATACTTTATGAAACCGTCACTAAAGGCAAAAATGAAAGGAAACTCGCAATCAAACCACGACGATCAAAACTGGTACCTACATTATTCTTTTTAAATACACCAACTTATTTTTCTTTTCAATTCAACAGCACTATCGTCTCAACTAAGAAATTTCACTTTGCAAAAATTATGAGAATAACACTAAAAATAAACGCGATGACACTGGCACAATCACAGAAAATTAAAAAAAAAGTGACAGCTACAAAAATCGCGGGAATAAAAAACAAATATGGCGGAAATATTTTTCGTTTTAAAATTCTTATTAGACGGTTTAGTAGCGTTTGATAGACAATCTTGTGTTCGAATAAATAACAAGCGCGCCGCGGTACCGACGCAGTCCTAGTCTGCCGCTAGTATGAGGCTTCGGTCCGCGAAACGCCCGCTCATACAACCATTTCAAAGTATATAAATAACCTCAGCCCGCTCTCTGTTGCGTTTGCATTTAAAGTAAATTAAATTGAAATATTTTCTGTGTCACATTTATTTTAACTGAATAAGTAGTGGATAGGGAATCGTATAATTAATTTAGAGAAATCAATGACTCATTTTTATTGAGGAAACGTGCTTGTTTTATATGATAATTATTTTGTTTATTACTCTCTTATTTTGATTTAAAGAAAAACTTTGTTGGCAAAATAAAAGATAAGAGTTACGTAAAACACACTTGAGTTAAAACAAAATGGAAACCCATTATACGTCAACAGTTTTCCAGGAAAAATGCAATTTTACGTACCTACATGTCCGTAATATCGGGCTGAATATTGATCGAATTAAATTGCGAACGGATGGACAAAAGAGCTCCTAATAACGTATCGTCAATAGCTAGTCTAAAAACAGTTTTATGATACAAAATAATTTCACGTTCAATGGAACATGGTGGAAAGAAACGACGCCATTTTGGATTTATATACCTAACTACTATAATATATAATACCAGTCACGTTAATATTATTACTTATTTGCAGTAAGTATAGGTAAATGGCTGGTTTATGAATTTGAATTTGTATTTCGGAGGTCGTCTGGTTAAATTATTTGGTTGGTAACAAAATACATAGCATGCGATTGCGATATATGGGCATTTCTTTGTCTTGTTTTTAGCAGTAGAAATCCATAATCTTATTATTTAGGAAAATATTTCTGTTATTTTGTTTTTCTATCTTGTTTATTTTATTGAACAGTTGGAAGTTAGGTACAGAGTACAAAAAAATAAGTTATTCTTAGATAATGGCAGTTAAATTAATTGTTTCGTAATTTGCCAGAGTCACGAGACAATTAATAAATAATTATTATATTGAAAGGGGAAGACCTATTTATGAATCAAACAACATTAAAAATAAGAAGAAACAATAAAGGTCACAGGATACTACCCTGTGGAACACTGAATTTAGGTTCTTATCTATCACGAACTAGAACAGATATTAATTATTTTCTTGCAGTCTTACATTGCTTCAGAATTTATAATTTGTAGGTATTCTTTGAATCACACAATATAACAAAGTCTTGTTGACTTATTATAAGCGTTTAGTTATTAACGCAATCGAATGCTTTACTAAGAAAATTCAGTTTGATTAAGTATTACTGCAGCAGAATTAATAACGTAGTTTTAACTAGAAAACAAAGAGAATAAAAAAATATGTTAATTAATCAAAAAACATAATTCATCGACTTTAATAACAGCGCAGTCAATTAAACTGATTAGGCAGCAAACCGCACCAAACTAGCTGAATTAATAGACGCGGAACATGTTGTCAATCTAGTCCCCTTTTAGTGGCTTTTGCAATCGGTATATGTCATTCCAGTTTGAGCACCTAGAGTAACCTCTTGTTTTCACTTTTTCGTATTTTTTAACCGACTTTTAAAGGATTCATAATTCAGTCGTTATTTTTAACTGATTTTTTGTTTTTCCTATTATAATAAATGATTGATCATATTTGTATGGTATTTTACCCAAAGATTTATGATTTTATAGTACACTAGCACATTCAATCTAACTTCATCCGGGTACAATTTAAAAATAATTTAGCTTAAATATCTTACTCGCTGAGAATTTAGCTTTCTATTTGATGAAAGAAAGTTTAAAATCGGTCCAGTTGTTTTTGAGTTTATCCATTACAAAACAAAAATGTATTTTCTTAAAAATATTAATAATAATATTTAAAAAAAAACTGGTAGATCGAGCGCATATTTTGATGACTTTTCGATTTTTTTGAAAAATATCATCTTTACTTAGATGTTGATATTTATTGACACTGGAATCCATTGCGACTAGATGTATAACGTTTTTAATCACAGCACCCGAAAAATCGAATAGGGCAGTTTCCTTATCCTTTATTATATTGGGTCAACGATGTAGGTCCATTTTCATTCCTTACATCTGTGGCTATTGGTCGTTAAATCAGTATTTATCTGTTGGCTTTCAGTCGAACCGGATGCCTATCTGACCTCTACTACCAATGGAAAATACTTTAGCAGTATACCCCTTGGTAAGCCTGGTTGTCAAACTGTCAAGTTTCTGACCAACAGTATCGACTTTTAATGATTGATGACATGACTGTCTGGACCAGCGGCTTCACGTGCTTTCCGAGACACGGCGGAAACCTGCTATGATAAATGGTCACCCATTCACAGACCAACCTCGGCAAACGTTGAAGATCCACATGTGCGGCAGTTATTATTAAGCCACGACCACGAGTTTTTCTATGAATGAAAATAAAACAGTAATATCCCAACAAATTAATTCTCCAATTCAACGTATAATTGCTATTTTTTGTTTCCATTACAAGTTTTAACGTTTTATTAACCGGTTTGGTTTTATTTCTTTCAAAATAATTAACAATGAAGTTTAAAGATCGTGTGTCCTACAGATTTTCGATGAGAAACTTCGAAAACTCCCGAGAACTGTGAAAGGTTTTTCTCCATCTTTTTTTTATTTTTTTAGAAGTCGTGGGAAGACTTCTCGCCATTTGTCTGTAGGCTACATTAAATTTATGGAACCGAAATTTATTACTTACGGATCATACTGATTACCCGACAAATATAAACATATTCGTATTATATTCTATCTTCCTGCCCATATTTCATTTTACTTGTGGTCGGCGCAACACGTTTTTTTCTTCCATTCTCCCCTAACAGACATCACAGTATCATTTACTCATTTTTAGTTCATATCATTCCTTAGACAATCCATGCAACTTTTCTTCGACCTTCCTCTTCCTCTCCATCCATCAACATTCATACTAATCACTCTCTTGGTCACATGAGTCTGAGAACGGTAAAATGTAAAACGTAAATGTAAAATAGCGTTGTGTCGAATCGACTCTAATCCGAACGTGATTCAACTTTAGTTGATGCCGAACCGAGTTGGAAAATCAACCGAAAATTGAGTTTTCGTAAGCAGAATGAAGGCTCCTTTAGCAACATTGCGGAATGCAAGTTTAACTACATAAACATTGCACAATGCAGTTAAACTTGCACGCAACTACATGCAATTTCTTGCATCGTTTCAAAGAGTATTAGGTGCAGTAACAGTTTGTGGTAGACGCTCACGGCGACTGACGTCGGCAGACGATCTCCGGAAGGACACCGTGGATTTTAGTCAGTACGAGTCTCATGATCCCTTCTGCCCTGCCCAGGATGGGTGGACTCATTTGATTATTTTACCACGACAAAAAAAGTGTAGACAGTTTCGGGTCGGCATTCTTGCTCAACGAACACCTGAGTATCAAACTATCAACTCTGAGTCATGTATAGCGAAAACTATTGAAGGTCAAAAGTCATTGACTTTGGAAAACTGATCATGAGAATAAATTATATGGCCTTGGGCAGGACACTCGAGTAGGTGAGGTGATGGTTTATAGACCCTGCGGTATCAGGTAGGTTCTCTTTATAATTTAGAAGGCGAAAAATATTTATAGTGAAATTGAGAACTTCTTTTTTTTGTGAAGTCGATTATTAAAAGAGCATTCTTGAAGCATTTTCCTTCTGTGTGTTTTGGTTAGGCAGGTTACTACGGAATCGCGGGACCGCCTCAGGTAACCCTAACCCTGGCACGCAAAGGACTAACCGGCGTACCACAAAAAGTTAAACATCTGTTGAAAACTTGTCTTAAAAAGTGTTTCTGCAAAACGACCCTTATATCAAAGTCAAATGCCGTTTTGCAGTTGACACATATTTGAGACAAGTGTTTAACAGATTTTCACAGTCCTTTGGACTTATTTTTTAAATGCCCAGTATAGGTATATACCTATAAGGTAAAATAAAAACCCCAACTACTGCACATACGTAGGGGTTTAAAAAAATCCCAAAATGAGTAGGTAACGGGTATCAATATATCGATTTAAAAAAGTACGAAATAATCAAATCTGAGTAACTTAGCTTAAACGTTGACTCATTGACCAGTCTAGAGTATTTAAGTTGAAAGTGATTAATACAAGAAATATGGGAATACCAAAATTAGTATCTGCTTGATCTGACTTCAAATTCCGTGTATTTTTTTTGTAGGTCCAGTTTCTTTCTGGCCTCATTAACTGGATCGTCTGTCCACCTAGTCGGTTGTCTCCCTAAATTCATTGAAATTTTCACAGATGATTATGATATTTCTTTTGTACCTATAACAACATACACACCTACTAAAAATTAGATTAAGTAATTAAGGGCCTCCCATACATCAAAAGTGATTTTTTTGCTCGATATTTATAACGGCAACGGCAAAAGGAAGACGTTTGAAATATTCACATAATGTTTAATTATATCTTCATTAAAAAAATTTGTAAAGGTGTCCAACTAGAGACTTTTTCAATTTAAGGAAAATTTTAATCCAAATCTCTTTCGATTTCATGAGCCTAAGAAAAACTAATTCCACAATGATGCAAACTAAAGCTTTTGATATGAAATCACCAATGGCTTGGATCGATCACCTCACAAGGTTAAGCAACGTGGCCACGGTCAAGGTTTCAGATGGATAACCGACATTTAAATATCGACAGATTTTTACTGGATTAGTCAGCGTTTGATAACGCAATCTGATATGAGGTTCGATTGCAAAGGAATTAAAAATGTTTCAAGAAATAATTTGGAGCTCGTGGCTAAATAATTACAGCCGCATAGGCTGATCTTCCGGTTTAAGCCGCGCTTGCAAAGGTTGGTCTGTGTATAGGTGACCATCTGTCATAGCGAGTTTGCTCCGTGCCTCGGAAAGACGAGTAAAGCCGTTGGTCCCGGCTGTCATTTGTAGATCTTTGACAGTCATTACTATTATAGCCGTTATTGCTGCAAAGGTTTTGTTAGATTTTGCAATACAAGCTGCCATCATCGCGTTAATTCTCGCAAATTAACAAAACAAATCAAGCAGATCCACTCAGTAGTTTTCATACTATCTCCCCAAGTCCCCATTTAAGTCTATGTATAAATATTAAGAAACCGGTATTTACATTCATTATACCAACTTAGTCTTAATAGTGGATTAAATAAATTAAGTTCAAAGTCATCTCGTACTACCCACGGATACACCGAACTTCGAAATCCATAGAATACTTTAAAATATAGGAAGCTGCGTCACAAATTGCAAAGATTTTTCAATGGAAAGAAAAAATCCTCAGGAAACAGTTAATTTTTTTTGCTTGTATAAAACTGGGTACTCACTTAGCATTGTTGCTTGTGACGTATCAGATACAGTATCAAATGAGTACGTAGGCAGGAGGCTCGTGCCTATATACTCACTTGATACTGTATCTGATACGTCACATGCAACACTGCTAAGTGAGTAACCAGCTTTAGACGTCAGAAATAAAACTATAAGTGACTAAGTGACGTGTCAGATATGACTATATGAATAGCTCATCATCTGCCTAGCCTTTTCCCAACTATATTAGGGTCGGCTTCCAGTCGAACCAGATGCAGCTGCATGAATATCAGTATTTTACATGGAGCGACTAAGGCTTTATGTGCTTTCCGAGATAGAAGGAAACTCGATATGATAGATGGTCACCCATCCACAGACCAGCCTCTGCAAGCGCGGCTTAACACGGATGATCGGCCTGTGCGGCTGTAATTGTTTAGCCACGAGCTCCTCTATACTATACTATATGAATAGATATTGTTACGAAATCTATAGACCTCGACAAAAAATATTTCGTACTGTATACGTAAGTACATACGCCTTATTAGTTATCCCACGCATCTACCAATATGGAGGTTTAAGTATGTAGTTTTATAAGTAGTTATAGTTAATAATCATGGTGTTTTAATGATGGTGAGGCCCTTTTTGACTAAGATTGAGTGATACTCAAATATTATGTAGTTATGGTTATTTTTCGTCGTGACGATTATTCTTTTTAATATTACTACACAAGTACAGGTACAGGACAAGAACGGATTATGTGCAAATGCATATACAATTGCATGTTTTGGTTCGAATTTTAATTATTGCGTATTTTACCTGAAATCGGCTGATTTCGCATTATTTGTAATTGTTTTCCCTTAATTTTGAATTAATCTAAATATAAAATGCAAAAATGTGCCAGTTACTTGCAATTGGATGTAAGAACAAAAACTTTCAGTTTTACCGAAACTAAAAGTTTTTCTTTTACATCTCCTCTCCTTTGGTCCATTGGTAAAGTTTTCAAGATTTTTTTTAACTTATCGCGTTAATATCATGTCATGGCTTATTTTTTCATTGGGTAGTATTTTAATTTAGACAAATCTATGGTAATAAAGAGAAACAAGATCTATCTCTAAAATAAATAATATTAAATTTGTAGTACTTTTACAACAATTTTATATTGTTAATTTTAGGGATTTTCTTGTATATTTCAGGCATAAAATATACATTTAAAATGTATTTTTGCATGCAGTTTTCGCCAATTTTAAGTTGCATATAATCCGATTTCTAGTGATGCGGCTCCGTATTCGCACTTTAAAAAGATGAAAAATAATTAAGTATTATCATAAAACAATCACATGTTACATCATTTTTCTTTTGATAGTCGGTGGCTTTATTTTTCTTTCATTGAAGTTATTTTACCCTTTTTTTGTTTTTTTTTAAGTCGGTTTTTACTTCTTTTTTTGTTTTGATATTCGATCGAAATTCTCGTCACACACATATAATTTTCTTGTCCATTAGATACGTCATCTTTGGGTACGATTGATCTCGCACGTCGCACGTCGAGTCTGATAAATTCTGCGTAGTGTGACTCATAGCAATAATGCTGTTGATATTATAACGACATACCTTCATCGATTCGACATCTTACATTGATTTTATTATTTGTGGAAGTCGTTAGTTTAATTTAGATATATTTTTAGGTTTTATTGAGGACTTAATATTAATATTTGTTTTTTTTAAAAGTGACTGTATCACTTTTTTTCAGTTTACTATGTCAAATCATTTATTTCAATTACGCCACTAAAGAGACATTTTTAAACGTCTAATATTAACATGAAATGGGATGGGATGGGATTGATTCTACACCCATTCGCTAGGGCAGGTTTCGAACTTTAATGATTGTCCTGATTTTCAGTCTATTTTAAAAGAAGTAAAATTATAAATGATATTTAAATTAAAATATTACTTCTTTTCTATAGGTGCAAGATATTTTTGACAAATTCTCAGGTAACTGCACTGAGGTGTGGCATGCACGTCTTTTATGCAGAGTCTAGAGGAGTCTTTTTGAGCATTATACTCTTTCGCCTCCTCGCCCTCACGTTATTTGTTAAGTAGGTTTTTGCTTACCTAAGTTTGACAATGAGCTGATGGACTAAACTGGAATGCTTACCTGTAACAAAAAGAAAAAATAATTGTAAATTAAAGAGTTCTAAGTAAAAAAATAAGATTGTTCGTTCGTTATTAGTATGTATGTAGGTATAGGTATATCCCTGAGGGGGGACACCGCCGTCGAGGTCGACCGCGGCGGAGGTGGTGTGACGATCTGATCATGTTCGCGGGGCAGACATGGCCAGAAATTGCCCAAAATAGAGATGTTTGGGAAGAGAAAGGGGAGGCCTTTGCCCAGCAGTGGGACACAAGGAAGGCTATTAAAAGAAAAAAAAATGTAGGTATTATTTTTTTTACTGGTAATCAATTTATTACGGATGTGGTTCTAATTGAAGTGTATTTGTTTGTATGTCGGGGATAGTTCTAAATTATTTAATTCTATTTTATTTCTGGTACGATTCTAAATTATTTCTGAGTGCTACAAGTACAAACTAACTGCTGAGCTTACACAATTTTTGTCTAGAAATTCGGAAAATATAAAAGCGCGGGCTGGCAGGCGACGGGATGGTTCAGATAAATTCGTCTTGTAATTGTGGAACAGCTTCTGACATAGCCGTATTGAAGTCCTATTGAAGAAACTGTGACCTCACGACCTCTGAGTTTTAATCCCAAACAGCTGGAAAATATAGTTCCACGAATATAGTTCCACGTTAAGGTATAAATATGTTTTTGTTTTGATCTTTCGACATTTCAAATGGTCGCATGACACATGCCATAATTTAAATAACAACAGCTGAGTTTGTGTTTTCCTTAAATAATTATTCATTACTTTATCACTCTTCCGTTTTAGTACCTATAACATCAACATTACATTTGTGCTTATTTTTAGACAGATATTACAGATAAACTCCTCTAGATTCCGAATTGAAACTAAAAAATACGCGCCACACGCAAAAAAAAAATTGGTTTTTCATACAAAATCAGAAATTGATCGGGGCCATCAGTACTTTTTTTTTGCGAATTTCAGAAAGTCTTAGAACAAACATTGTTCAGTAACATGGGCTGAGTTACCCCACGAGAGGTTTTGCGCTTTTAACATTACAAGTTGTATATCTGACTATTGAAAACTCAGCCCTTAAAAGAATTATGTTCTTATTTGCAGAAAATTCTAATTTGGTCAGTAGCCATTTTGAAAATTAGAGTTTTCGAGAATTTTTCAGAAACCGACTTCAAAAAAAGGAGGAGGTTCTCAATTCGGTCGGTATGTTTTTTTTTTGTTTTTTTTTTTTATGTATGTACATCGATTACTCCGAGGTTTCTAGTCCGATTAGTGTGATTCTTTTTTTGTTCGATGCAGGATACTTGCAGTTTTGTCCCATAAAAATTTCATCTTTGGTTCAGTACTTTATATTTTGTGAGCATTTTTAATAATTTCGCCTACTTGGACGACATGATGATCTTTACTTTTTGCGTGTTTGTTACGCGATTACTTCGCCAATTGTGGACCGATTTTCAAAATTGTTTTGTTGTTGTACTAGGGATTGTTCACCTTAGGGAATACTGCAAGTTTCATCGAACTCTGTTCAGCAATGTACTTACACAACATGGGCGATGTTAATACCGGTGCTACGGATTACAAAATTCTAGTGCACATGTAAGAAAATGATGTTTTTGCCAAGAATTTGGGTTGAATATTTAAACTAAAAAGAGTAAAATAAAAAACTTTTTTCAAAAAAAAATGTAACCGCCTTCAAAAACCACCACAAAAAAGGGTAAAATTACCTACAATATAACTTTTCTTTCGGAAGTCGGTGGCAAAAAGACATCGAAATAATAAAACAAAGCCACCGACTTCCGAAAGAAAAGTTATTTTGTAGGTAATTTTACCCTTTTTTGTGGTGGTTTTTGAAGGCGGTTATTTTTTTTTTTAAAAAGTTTTTTTTAAGAAAAAGGATTTTTTTAAGAATTGGCAATTTTGAATACTAGGCTTTCAGAGAATTCACCATTTTGAGAACTGGTCTTTTCGCGACGCCTACACCCCTGTAATGCGTTTGATTTTACGATTATTTCAACGAACTATTTAAAACTAAAATAATACAATAATAAGTTCATATAATATTTAGTTTAGTTATTCAGAAATGTTATTAAAGTTATGAATGGTTGAATAGTTTATTATACTATTGTTGTAGTTTTCTCTTTGTTATTGTTATCTCGCCGGTTCTAATAAATCTGATAAGTTATTGCTTAGTTGGTCAGTTTGACGCAAGAAGAGCTTAACTACTTCGGTAAGTTACTTATTTGAAAAAATTGTAGAATAATTCAAAAAAATTGCAACTTAGTCCTTTATTTTTAATAAATTTTTGGTGAGATTTGCAAATTAGAAGGACCTACACATTGAGCTATTACTACTACGTATAGAGACGACACCACGCATCACCACTGTGTCTCATCCAGGATGAGTGCGCGCGCCTAGAGCACGCCACAGAGCTGTCAAACAATTAAATGAACTTGTGCGCGCGCACTTATCCTGGATGGGACACAGTGGTGATACGTGGTGTAGTCTCTATCCGTCTTATTACAAAAACAACGCAAAACCCTGGTTTAGACCAGAACTATCAAGTCTAGGCTTAAGTGCTAAACCAAGGTTTAAAACTATCCGTATTACAAAACAAAAATAAACCTCAGACTTCTTAGTACCGTCATTTGAACCGAGGTCTAAATCCAACCACAGATTAAAACAAATTTCATTCGTTCACCATGATATCATTCGATTGCAACGTTCCATATTACCAGAAAATAGAATGTATTGATAATTCGTTTATGATTAATTGAGGTTTAGAGATATTAAAAATATTGATTTATTTTTTAGAATTTAGATATAAGTCATTTCCAATACTGTAGTTTGATTTTTTAAGCATATTATTTAATGTTGGATTCTTTACTTACATAACATTTAAAGCGCGTAATGGAACGTAACATTCTCGCGCGTCATAATGAACTATGACATGTTTACTAATTATTTTTTGGAATTATTATGAAGCTTTGTTTTCATTTTTTAGAACAGTTGCCTCTTTTTAATAATTTCACCATCTTTAATGTGAATATTACTAGCGTATGTCTAAGTAAAGTATGTTTGGGATAAGTAGGTATGTCAGGCAATTATCCCACGGGAACATGATTACGAAATTAAAAGTAGCCTAAGTGTTAATCTAGGATCATTATCCATTAAGTCGACCATGTTTTAGGTAAAAATACCACAAAAACAACAATACAATGAAAAATATTCAATGAAAAACTGACACAACTTTGACAGCTACGACTTAGACCACCACTAAACTAGGGGGCGGCGTGGATTAAAGTTAGACCAAGGTTTAGTCCATGGTTTAACGCAAAACCACGTTTTGTAATAACGTTTTTAGGTAAACCATAGTTTGACGTGATTTAAACCTGGGTTTATAGTTAAACCTCGTTTTGTAATAAGACGGTATAAGTAGTGATAATAGCTCAATGCCTACACATAAATTATAAAATTATGAACAAAGTGTCAAAACAGGAAAAAATAACAGGATGTCAAAAACTTGCCTGTATAACTGACAACGGAAAAAGTGCACTAAGGCTGTATTTATGTTATGTGTGTGTTAAAAATTAAAACCATTTCAAAATTGCAAAAATTATGGACTTGCATTCAGTTTTAAGACCTTAAATTCCCAGAATTCTTAGAAATCCCAGTACCAGTTTAGAAATTTAGAAATAAGTTAAAATGATGACAGCACGATGTAGGGCAACAATTCCTAACACAGAAAGATAAACGATGTTATCGGCTTATCTTTCTAACACTATACTTAGACGAACTGTGTAGAATTTAGATAAAGGTTTTGGAAATGTCAGATAATTATGTGGCCTTAACATGAGAAAGCATAATCCCCGAAAGAAATTAATTTTTAAATGACCGAAAAAGGAGGAGGTTCTCAATTTGCATGTCTATTAGTTTTGTGTTTGTTCGCGCATAACTCCGTCGCTTACCAAATGAATAAAAATAATTAAAAAAATTGGTTACAAAAAAATCAATTAAATAAAAAATAAATCCGACTTCCAAAAGAAAAGTTATTTTGTCGGTTATTTCACTCTTTTTTTGTGGTTGTTTTTGAAGTGAGTTACATTTTTTTAAAGTGTTTTATAGGTGGAGTTTTTTTTAACAGGGGAAAGGACTAAATATCATTAGAAAAATTCAAAATGAAGAGTCAAAAATACCATATTACTTTTACGAAAGCGCAAAAATCCACATTTTTGCGTGCAGACAACTTCGGAACCAGTTTCAAGATAAAATTGTATGAAATGAAATCAATAAACTCATTAAGATTTTATTTAACACAATTCTCACGAGATATTTTTGTTACAAGACAAACTAAGGGCATTTCACTTAGTATATACGTGCGGCGACGGCGAGTAATGGGTGACTCGCCGTTTGATCATGGACCATTCCCCAATGGCGCGTTGTGTCCCACGCACGCCAATAAGACGGGGCCCCCCTTAGAGGACCAAAGCCTGCCAGAGACGTGGGACTGTCTTATCAGGTAACCATGGCTCCGGAACGTAAAGAATTATTGGAGGACACCGTGGATTTTAGTCAGTAGACTGACATTCCCTCCCGTCGTGCCCTGGGTAGGAGGACCAAATAGATGATTTTACCAAGTTAAAAAAGAAAACAAAAACCAACAAGAACAGACTGCGCCTTCCCTAATCAACTGACAGATAAAATTGGGAATCGTCTAGAAAGAGAGGAAAACAATAATATGCATTGACTTTTCGTTTTTCTCTTTTTCAAAAGAGTATGCAGTCTTTAGGCAGCTATTGGCACCGTGCACGACTTTAGCGCCACCTAGCTTCACAACTTATGTCGGTAATGACCGTTCTAACTAAAACACTTGTATTTTTTACTTTATCACTTGTTTTTTTTTAAATTTATTTTAATATTGTGCCATGCCCTGCGTCTGTACCAATAAATTTTATTTCTTCTTCTTCTTTCTTTCTAAACAGTTTTTCTTAAAAATCACTTGGTTTTGGATATCATGGCCATCCAGCGGCACTGACTAAAATTAAATAAATGTAGGAAAAATATTATTATATATTTTTGTTATTGTTGTTTATGCTGTAAACTAAATGACATTAACGCCATCTGTTGTGTTACGTGGGAACTAAAGTACGTAGAGCTTAGCTTAGGCATGTATGTTGTGGTTTTACGGGTAACGGTAGTACTGAGCAAATTAAATAGTTGGAGGAAAAATAACATTAATAAGTAAACACGATAAGGGTGAACATGTCAATGACCTGAATCTGTCATTTGAAAATAAAGGTTGGAAAGAAAATCTTTGTGAATATTCGATTATTAGTTAAGGATAATATAATATATGTGTTGCTAAGCTCATAACTCGAAAACGACTGGAACGATTCGGTTTATTCTTTTTTTTTTGTGGGTATTAGAGGACTCCCGTGCGAAGCCGGGAAGGACCGCTAGTAAAAAATAAAAATTGTACCATTTTAAAAGTTTAACTGTTAAGTTCAAATTGATACCAAATTCATTTAAATCACGTAATTATTTTAGGAGGTATCCCGGATCAATGAGAAGTTTTCTTTTTGAGTATTAAAAAAAAAGTAGTTTCCAAGAAGAGAGTGTAGATGGCGTTGAACTGACTACGTTACTAGATGTATGCCTTCATTTTTGCCCAAATTCACGAGGCACAGACTTCTCTTCTTTTTCTCTTGGGACGTTTTCTTTATGGTGTGTAAAACTCATAAATGAAAAAGACTGGTAAATGTATATTTTTTTTTCCTTGTTGTTATTTATTTCCAAATGCCAATGGTGTGATGTGATGTGATGTGACTGACAATGACATGACGTGTACGTTACGTTTTAAGTTCTCAAAATTAGTGAAAAAATCAAAAAATGACGACGTTCCGTTCATTGCAGTAACATACCAAGTTCAGCGCCATCTATCCATCGACTAGGGAAAAAAATAAAAGAAAATCCCTCATTCCACCTAAGTGTTTCCATACTTTTGCCCGGGATACCTACGCCTCTGCGAAAGTTTTTTGTTCGATTTTTATTTTATCGAACTCGTTATGTCGAATATTCAGTTGTACGATGTTTTATTATATCGATGCTTTATTGGTGCGATGTAACGTTTGTGCGAAAAATCTTTTTGCGAAGAACTTTACAGCGATTTCTCATTTGTTCGATAGTTTATTACTTCGATGGTACGTTGATTCGAAACGCCTATCTTTATTGCATTATAAACGATGACGAAATACCTACATAAATACCATAAATATTTTCGTAAAACGTTTATTTTCGTAAAATGAGGAGCTCGTGGCTAAATAATTACAGCCGCACAGGTCGATCTTCCGGGTTAAGCCGCGCTTGCCGAGATTGGTCTGTGGATGGGTGACCATCTGTCATAGCAAGTTTCCTCCGTGCCTCGGAAAGCACGTAAAGCCGTTGGTTCCGGCTGTCATATGTAGATCTTTGACAGTCGTTACCATAGTTACTGTTAGTCAGAAGCTCTAAAGTCTAACTACCAGTCTTACCATGGGGTATGGTATTGCCCAGTTACTGGGTTATGAAGGTTCGACAGGCAGTCGCTTCATGTAAAATACTGATATCCAGCTGAATCTGGTTTGACTGGAAGCCGACCCCAATATAGTTGGGAAAAGGCTAGGCAGATGATGTTTATTTTCGTAAAATGAGAAAGACTGATAACAAGTCCACCACGTTAAGGATGCGGCTCCACTGTGGAGCGGTGCTGTATCGCGATTCACCAATCACATGGCTTGAAAACCATATGTGCCTGGTCAGCCATGTGCATCAGCCACTGGGACTGGTGAACGCGGCACAGTACCGCTCCACAAGAAGAAGATCAAGAAGAAGAACAAGAATTTGAAACTTACGAATAAGACGAATAAACTTCAACACTTTTTTTTCATTTACATCGCTTTTATCTTTCCCAATAGAAAAAAAATATTTTTAAGTCCTCAGTGGAGCCGCATCCTTAACGTGGACTTTTTATCAGTCTTTCTCATTTTACGAAAATAAACGAAGATATTTATGGTATTTATGTAGGTATTTCGTCATCGTTTATAATGCAATAAAGATAGGCGTTTCGAATCAACGTACCCTCGAAGTAATAAACTATCGAACAAATGAGCAATCGCTGTAAAGTTCTTCGCAAAAACATTTTTCGCACAAACGTTACATCGCACCAATAAAGCATCGATATAATAAAACATCGTACAACTGAATATTCGACATAACGAGTTCGATAAAATAAAAATCGAACAAAAAACTTTCGCAGAGGCGTAGGTATCCCCTTTTGCCCGCTAGTGTAAGTACAAATATGAACCATGCCCGGGACGACGTCGTGTCCCACGCCTGCCTCAAAGACCTGTCAGCAATATGACGGGGCTACCCTTATAAGGCCAAAGCCTTAAGGGTCGCGGGACTATGGGTTAACCATGATCCCGGAAAGTAAAAGGCTATTGAAGGACACTGCGGTTTTTAGTCAGTGCAATAAGTCTGACAGTCTCTTGACCTGGCTGGACTCCTTTGATGATTGTTCCACGTAAAAAATAGTGTATAAAAATTTTGAGCAACGCAAAAAACAAAATAATATCTGATACCGTTCGCAATCGCAATTATTATCAATGCAATTCCATAATTAGTACATTACACGTCGTAAGATTTACGGCTGTAAACGAATTCGCGAGATACATAAAGGAAAAATTTTCCTACTTACTAAGGGCAAAGTTTATTATAGAAAGGAAAAATATAAAAAATAAATCCAACTACAAGGAATATGCAGTTTTCTATGCGTCAATTATAAGAAGTAAATTCATGACATTTTAGTCAATATTTTTTATAAGTTCCCAGTCTAGGAATCGTGTGTTCCCTGGAACGTAAAGAGCTATTGAAGGACACCGTAGATTTTAAACATTTACCACAAATTATGTATGTACATCGATTACTCCGAGATTTCTCGTCCGATTAGTGTGATTCTTTTTTTGTTCGATGCAGGATACTTGCAGTGTGGTCCCAAAAAAAAAAAACATACCGACCGAATTGAGAACCTCCTCCTTTTTTTGAAGTCGGTTAAAAAGTTAAACATCTGTTAAACACTATCTGTCGTACAACAAAAACTTTTAAACGTCTGTTGAACACTTTCTACAAAAATGTCAGATTATGACATTGAAATAAGGTCCGTTTTGCAGTCACAATTTTATTAGACAGGTGTTCAACAGATGTTTAAGTTTTTGTAGTAAGGCTGTTTGTCTAAAAAAAACTGTCAACGTCAAAACGACTCATTTGATAATTTTACCACCACACACAAAAAGAAACAATACATATAATCCTGATCCTAATCCGCCCTGAATCTACCCAGCTGAAGCGACTGTCAGACTATTATTAACAAAAAATGCACCCTGTTCCTGTACCCTTTGCGTTCCAGGTTTACGGTCACGATTTCGCAATGAATTGTGACCCTAGCCTAAACTATTCGGGCATGCGGACAGCGAGTAAAGGGCAACTCATCTGTCCGACCATGGATGGACCATGCCCGGGACGACGGCGCGTCGTGTTCCACGCGCGCCTCAAAGAGCGTCAGCAAAATGACGGAGCCCCCAAAGCCTGCCGGGGTCGCGGGACTTATTTCCATCACCGTGACCCCGGAACATAAAGGGCTATTGAAGGACACCTTGGATTTTAGTCAGTACAAGTCTGACAGTCCCTCCCGCCCTGCCCGGGGTGGGAGGACTCATTTGATGATTTTACCACGCTAAAAAAGAAAAGAGCCTAAACTATTCATACTTTGAAAACAAACCAGTAATTCTTTGGCAGCCCTTTCCGTACGTTACCGTTCTTAATACGGCTTCTAGAAATTTCCGCAGTATGATGTAAGAGGTAGGCAACACGTGTATTGTAACTGCCTACCCCTTTGTTCATTATGACCTCCTAGTACTTAAAATACGATACTTGAAGAAAGTTTTAAATAAAATACCGCGTCTGTTAACCCTGTTTAGTCAGAAGAGTATCAGTTTTAAGCAAAAGGCTATTTTACTCAAAAAAAATTAGGTAGTCTGAAAGATAGAACATTAAAAAAAAATTACTAAAAAAAATAAAATTAATTTTTATTGTTTTTTTTTTCTTTCCCTATTCCTCTATTCCTTCCCTATTGCTATTTGGTAGTATCAATAAATTACAATTAGTCCGTCAGCGTCATTTAGAGTTTTGAAAAATACCAGACACTTATTTTAACCTTTGTAAAATCAAGGTATATATTTTTACCATTACCAAGACATAATGTGTGAAAAGTCGAGAGACGGCTCGTGACGTCAGTCAGAATTCAATAAAAAATGAACTAAATTGTGACGTATTGCCAATTTTGAAAGCATCGTCATCTCCGTTAATATTGGTATACGTAACAAAAAAAACCGGTCGAATATTATTTGATAATCTAACTATTATCTAATTATTTCGCTACTATTACTTTCGCGGGTTCCTGTCTGAGAAATTCTAATAGATCCGCTATTAGAATTTTTCAGACAAGAACCCGCGTAAGTTATAGTAGCGAAATAATTAAAAAAACGATTTACTTTTTTGATAACATTTTTTTTTTCTTTTTAGCATTTCATATTAATGTAAGTATATTTTAATTATTTTACAAAAATATTTTTTTACTAGAAAAGTCAAGAACAGTATTACGAAGAAAAATAATTAGGCGCAGTTCACACAGTGGATACATTTTTCTTAATTTATTTACATTTTAGGACGAAACCATTGCAATCAAACTGGACAACCAGTTTTGTTTCTAAACTTGTGTACCGTGCGAAAATGTCTAGCATTTGTCAAACAGATATTAAAACTGACGAAGTAGCGAGCCGACCGGCGACCCACCCAACGGTAGTACAATCGAAGGTTATATCACAGTGACCATTAAATTAGGTCGCAAGTCGCTATTGCAAGTGCAAGGGGCAACACGATACTGTTTTGGCAATGTTTTGAAGTTTTATTTTTGATAGACAGATTTTTGAAGGTGTTTTCGATCTAAGCGTAGATTTAATAAGTTAGCTTTAATTTATTCTATGTCAGTTAAATAATACATTTTATATCCTTTTAGAGGTGTAATTTTTTTTTTTTAATCTTAAATAAGTAAATATTTTAGTGAATACAATTGTAACTGTAATTGTTCACTGTTATTTTTTCTAGTGTATCGCCTATAAAATAATCATCAAACTTAAAAAAAAATGTTATTACTAAAAAAATATTTAATTAAATTTTATAATATATTCCCTTTTCTTAAATTTAATTATATTCAAATATTAAAAAATAAATAATTTAAAGTACATTGTAATAAAAATAATTTGGCTATTCTTATCGAAGCAGCTCTATCATTTCAAGTTCATACCTAAGTCAAATAAATAATGCTAATTAAGAGCTTTCAATGGTGAGTAAGCGCGATGTACCAAGAAACTTTACCACCTGACTCATGGGCTGACGCGGCCGTGTGTACAGACACACAATTTTCAACTTTATCACAATAACAGAAAGTTCCTGTTCGATTGGGAAAAGCGAAGCCCAGATGAACTGGTTAAGCAAAGATTATAATAATATATATGACTGTCAAATTCAAAGTCAAAAAATCTTCAATAAATAAGTAATAATAATTTATCAATATTTTATGTTCTGAAATGCTTTTTTAGTCAACTATTTTAATTTATATATACATTATATATATACATTATATTCTTTTTCTTACATGTATGTGGACATAATAACATTATTTGAGAATCCGCATTGTTACCTTCATTACATTAGTTTTTTACAGGTTAAAAAATACGTATCCCAAACATTATTTGAAAACAACTCTGTTGCAAGAAAAAAAGGTAAAATTCATTAAACGGGATATGACAGAGAATAGAATTTTATTGTTTCGCAACAAATTTTATGATTCTCCTAAAGTTGCCGGTTTAGACGGTCCCCCAACTGAGCGGGATCAAACATCGAACTGAGCGTTTGTCTATGTGATTTGTAAACGCATCCACGATACAGAAGAAATTCATAGGGTGCGGTAACATATTTTTTTTGTAAATCAATTGTATTCATAAAAAAGTCATCAATCGACTTCAATGTGGACTTTAATCATAGTGAACATTGCTTTCAGTATTTCAACTAGAAACAAATGGTCGGAATTAGCCATAGACTTAGATATTGGACTGAGTCTTACATAATACAGGTACAAAGGTCAAGTAAAACTCTGTCTGTCTTTCTCTGCACGGAGAATTCAGAATCAACGTGTGAAAAAAAAAAACAATCTTTTTGCAGGCATTCTGTATGAAATGTGGTAAAGCTATAAAGCTGTAAGTGCAAGGTGGGAAAAGAGATTAATTTGTTTGATATGATTATAATCAAGAGATTTTCAAAAGGATTCTTTACTAAGATAAAAGCTAGCATGGCATAGTTTTCAAATTGCTAACTTTTCGCAAGTAAGTGAGCAAGTTAGCGCTATCACAACTACCTACAAAAGTTAGCTTTGTTTTAGAAATGTAATGTAGTGCAACATAACAAAGGATTTAGGAACCAAAAATTTAAGAAAAGTCTACTAATTTTGGAAACTATGTACTAATTAAAATTTTACTCATAAAAAAATGTAAGTAATCCGAAAGTTAGATTATAAAAAATATTTTACCCGTATATTTTTCTTTTTTTACGTAAACAAAAAAATATGAAAAAATAACGCTTCTTTAAATCACAAAACGCCACTCGGTCGGTGAACTGACGGACTAAACAGTTTTTCAATTTATTTATTGTAGTAAACTAACCTTTTTTCTTGTTGTGTTACTGGTGGTATATGTACTGTGCCCAGTCAATAGTAGATAACAAAACAAGGCACTGTCAACGTGCGAGCTGATGACGTCATCAGCACCTGCTCTTACTAATAACGAACGCAGCGAAGATAGTTTTCTTTGTAATAATAATTGATAGCTTTCAAAATATTTAATAAATTAAATAGGTAATTAAAAAGCAAAAGTGGCAATTTTCTTTTTATTCTTTTTTTATTACTAAAAGGCAGCCACTAAAAAAAAAAGGGAAATTGTATTTTATTCCTGTTTTACTAAAAAAGGTTATGTTTCGTTTAAAAACGCTCCGCACTTACGATAAATTGACTGTCAAATTAATTTTAAATTGATAATAAATTAAACGCAAGCAAATAATTTCGGTTCAAGGATAATGTAATCATAAAATTATTGACCATTCTCTATATTGTCTTCCCACGTTTACGCGCGATATTTCCTTGATCATGTTTTCTTCCAAAACGGAATTTCCGATGCAGTCATCCGCATTTTATGAAATGACAGACTTATACATACTTTCCTTCTGCGGTTTTCTCCGCATCTCAAAGTAAGAAGAAAATCTAGGTAAAAGGAAAAATTAAAACAGGTTACCTATAATATAACAAATAATTAGACTAAAATAAACTGTTTACTAAAACTGAAAGCTAATTAAATTAAATAAAACATTATTAATAATACACCAACTGTATTATTGAGACGCCCGCCATTTTGTTTTCAATGTCATACTAGTCTCGCTCGATATGACTTTCGTTATTGTAATTCGATTTTTGAAAATATTTAGGTACCCATTTTTGTCTTATTGCGGAATGTGCTTCGTATCTTGTTGCTATTTATTTCAGGTGATTTTTAGATGAAAAATTATAGCGAAGCATGTAATGCCCAAAATAAATTGAAATATGGGCAGAAAAACGCAATAATTTTCAGTAAGTAGATATTTTTTTTAAATATAATCACAAAAATAATTTCAAAACAAATGAGCTCCATATAAAACGACTAAAGTTCTCAACGATAAGCGAAAAACAACTCTTCAACGGTCACGCACATTTCCATATTTCAAGTTCCATTGCTGGCTTACATTCCATAAGTTTCTACCCCACGTCTTGTTTAACCTGCAATGGACTCTACAATATTAATGTTGTAATATGTTACTGGCTGGTTATGAATAAACGGGTGTGCGGGCCGGCCCCTTGCGTCGATTGAGTCACGACGACCGAACTCCGCACCGTTGCTACCACTGCATTACACTGCGATAATTCTGTCCGTACTATATTCATTGTCCACGATATACATCGCTTTGTACGTTACGAGTTTTTGTTTAGCTAACCGTTCTTAACATGTAATGTATCGTGAACACAATTGTGTAAACGTTTTAAATAAAGAGTGTATAATAAAGGCTTTAGTTGACACGTCGCGTCGGCTGACTCGATTGTTCAGTGTTTTTTTTTTAGTTTAAAGAAAAATACGTTTTATTATGATGAAATAGCTATCTATTTCTTTTATAATGACAGGTGGAGTTATTTAAAAAGCAGAAAAGACAATGGTTTTAAAATTAGAACAAGTTATGCGTAAATGCACGCCACAAAGATTAAAATTATATCTTGCCAGTAATAAACAATGTTAGGTATCTGCAAACTGACTTTTGTTTTAATAAATTAATTGTGGCGTTTAGTATTGTAATGTCGTATCAGCATTATTGATATTAAGAGTAGAAACAGTGCGTTATTGCATTTGTGTAATAATGTGAATCATTTTATTAGTTATTGAGGTTAGGAACAAATCGTTTTACAAAGAATAAGAGCGGTGACTTGAGCTGCACAAATAAATAGAACGCACGCAATCGCAGCAATATGGCGGATGTCTGTTTAAATATTGCAAGGTTGCGTGCAGTTTTTTTGACGAAACATTTTTAAATTATATTTTTTAACGTGGATAAAAAAAAATCTTTCAAAAATATGTAATGAACCTTTTTTTAGCAAGCTTGTTTTATTTGGCGTTTTTATTAAAAAGTTGGACGATATATGTTCGGTATTGTAAAATGGCAACATTAATATTTTAAATATAGCAAATAATTTTGTGAGTATGGCAACTCTCTCTTGCAACGCCGGTCAAGGCAAAACTACATGTCCATTTTGTACTGTGCCTAAATTAATTAATAAACGTTGATATTCCTTCTCCATAACGTATTATTTCGCTCCATCCACTGCCAATAATAACCTGAAAAGGTTATGGGCCCAGACGCCCGGAGCGAAATAAAGGAATATTGGCAAAAAAAGCTGTGGTAAAGCGGCGGCGTGGTCCTGCGGTCAAGCAGTGGTAAAGGGCGAAACAAGATGGACGGCGAGGGCTATATTTTTGGAGCTTCAAATAATCGCATGATATTAGAAAATATCAGTAACTGGCCCACATGGAAATTCCAACTAAAAGTGTTATTGAAGGCGGTAAATGTCTTTGACTTGGTGGATGGCTCATCAAAATGCCCACAAAATGAAGTCGAAAAAATAACCACATGGAAGAGATTAGATGCAAAAGCCCAAGGAATCATCGTTGGAAGATTGGGCAACACGGCTATGCTACACGTGCAAAATTGCGAAACATCCAAAGAAATGTGGGATAAATTAAATACAGTATTTGAACAAAAATCGGATGTCTCACTCCACATACTACAGCAGCGCTTCTTCGAAGAGAAACTTGACAGTTCAGAGGATGTGTCTACGTTTATAGCGAAAATAGAGGCCATTGTGACTCAAATAAAGCTAGCAAAGGGCGAAATTGCCGAAAACATGATTGTTACAAAAATTATAAGTTCGCTGGGTGAAAAGTTCAGACACTTCGTCTCTGCATGGGACTCTGTGCCCACAGAAAAGCGAAACCTTTCAGAGTTGACAGCCAGGCTCATCATAGAAGAGCAAAGAAATAAACTGTACCAAGACAGTGAAAACAGTAGTTCCACAGCGTTTAAAACTAATACAAACCCAAGAAAATGCTTTAACTGCGGTAAAGTGGGGCATTATAAAAAGGACTGTAAGGTAAAGAAGCACAAAAGTGATAAAACTGAAAACATTCTATTTTGCAATCAATGTAAAAAACGGGGACATACAAAAGAAAAGTGTTGGTTTAACAAGGACAATAAAAAACAAACTGAAGATAAAAAACAAAACGCATTTGTCATGTCAGTGTGTGGACTTATGTCAAAAAGTAAAAATAATGAGTGGTTCTTAGATAGTGGTGCTTCTGAGCATATGTGCTTTACAGTGGACAGTTTCATAAACTATAAAAAATTGTTAGTGCCTAAAGACATTGTAATTGGTGATGGGACAATAATAAAAGCATTAGGTTATGGTGATATTAACCTAGAGGCATATGATGGTCAAAATTGGATTAAAACTTCAATAGGCAGTGTGTTATATGTGCCAAGCCTCAAGACCAACTTATTTTCCATGAGTGCTGCTCTGGATAAAGGTTATAAACTGGAGTCGACAGCTAATGAGTGCCAGTTCATCAAAAACAATAGTGTGTGTGCGGTAGCAAAAAGAAATGGTAAAATGTACACAATGTTATTCAGAGAGTATGAAAATAACGCTATGGTTGGAAAAGTAATGTCAAATCTGAGGGAATGGCATGCCAAACTAGGTCATCAAGACATAAATCAGGTGAAAAGCATCTTAATGAAGCAAGATATTAAGTTCGAAAATAATAGTGAAGAAGAAACCTGTTTGCCATGTTTGAAAGGAAAACAACATAAGTTTCCCTTCCCATCTAGTACCCATAGGGCAACGAAACCAGGAGAGGTTATCCATATTGATATAGGAGGTCCAGTAGAACAAACTTCACTAGGAGGGGCAAGGTTCTTTCTGCTCATCAAGGATGATTATTCTAAATATAGAAAGGTATATTTTCTGAAGAATAAAGGTCAGTCTGTAGAATATTTAAAACAGTATCTGAAAGAAATAAAAGTTAATCCCGGTCACATAGTGAAATACATAAGAAGTGATAATGCAAAGGAATTTATCGGTAAAGAAATGGAAAACTTGCTGAAATCACATGGGATACAACACCAAAGAAGTGTAGCATATACTCCGCAACAGAATGGTTGTGTAGAGCGCGAGATGAGGACGGTGGTTGAGTCAGCACGAACTATGCTTCTGGAGAGCGGCCTAAACAAGAATCTGTGGGCGGAAGCTCTCAATACCGCTGTCTACATAATCAACAGAACAGGTCCTAGTCGTGTGAAGGACAAAACACCATATCAACTTTGGTGGAACAAAGATTTTGATGTCAACAACCTTCAAGTCTTCGGTAGTCAAGTATCTGTACATATTCCTGATCAAAAACGGTTAAAGTTTGATAGCAAGGCTGAATTAGGCCATTTCATAGGATATGGAGAAAATACAAAAGGATACAGAATATATTTTCCAGAAGAAGACAAAGTAGACATCAAAAGAGACATAGTATTTATAAAAAGGTCTATAGAAAACAAAGATAAAGACAGAAGGCAAGAAAAGGAGTATCACATAGTTTCTGAAACTCAAGAAGAGACAGAAGAAGTTTCAGAGGAAGAAAAAAGCCAGTATGAGGATATTGAAAACCCTGAAACAATAGAAAGTGAAAATGAACAGGACTCCATTCACTCCTTTCATGAGGAATCAATACTAGAAGAGGAAGAGATAGAAGAAGAACAGGAAAACTCACAGGAAACTTCAGGACAGACAGAAGAGGCAACAGAAAGATCCAGAAGGGTAAGAAAAAAACCAAGCTGGTTGAAAGACTATGTACAAGAAGACGAAAACATGTTCCTGAGTTACAGCTGTGATGAACCTATTTCCTATCAAGAAGCTATGAAAAGACCAGACAAAACTAAATGGGAGGAAGCCATTAATAAAGAGTTGAAGACACTGGAGGAAAATAATACCTGGGAGGAGGTGACAGAAGTTCCTGACGGAGAAAACATAGTGAGTAGCAAGTGGGTATTTAAAATCAAGGAGGCAGAAGGAAAATCTCTGTATAAAGCTCGCTTAGTAGCCAGAGGATTTGAACAGAAGAACTGCGACAACCAAACCTACTCACCTGTCGCCAAACTAACAACCTTCAAAGCTATGATGGCTGTAGCCACACAAAAAAGGGAGCCAGTGTATCAAATGGATGTCACGGGAGCATTCCTCTATGGTGACATAAATGAGACAGTTTATATGAGATTACCTAGTAATAAGGTATGCAAATTAAATAAATCAATCTATGGTCTTAAAAAATCACCAAAATACTGGAATGAAAAGTTTAATAATTTTATGTCAAATGAAAATTTTTTAAGATCAAAGAATGATCCATGTTTATATTTCAAACAAATAGGAAATGATTACATTTATGTGTTATTATTTGTTGATGATCTGTTGTACTTTGGTAGTAATAAAAAGCAAGTAGGTGACTTTAAAAGTTCCATATGTAAAAACTTTAAAATGAAAGATTTGGGTCTAGCTAGTAATTATCTAGGAATAAATATTAAACAGGATCTTGTTAATTGTGTAACTGTAATAAATCAGAAAAGATATTTGCTAAAGTTGTTGGATTTATATCAAATGTCAAATTGTAAAACTGTATCTACTCCAATAGAACAGAATTTAAATTTTGAATTGTTACAGAAAGATAAAAGTGAAAGTTTTGAAATAGAAAAAGCTTGTAGAAGTTTAGTTGGCAGTCTTTTGTATGCAACTTGCACTAGGCCAGATTTATGTGTAGCAGTAGGATTTCTTAGTAGATATGTGCATTGTGCTAGTGTAGCTTTATTTAAATGTTTAAAGAGGATATTAAGATACATAAATGGTACCATAGATTTGTCTCTAATATACAAATATGATAAGGAAAGTAAAAATGTATGTAAACTGCAAGGCTATAGTGATGCAGACTGGGCCGGTGATGTTGCAGACCGGAAGTCAACATCTGGTCAAATTTTTTTATATTTTTAATTGTCCAGTTTCTTGGTACAGCAAGAAACAGTCTTGTGTATCATTATCGTCTTGTGAAGCTGAATATGTTGCTCTTAGTATGAGTATTATGGAAGGTTCCTTTTTAAAAAAGTTACTCAAAGACTTTGGATATTATAATGTTGATTTTGAAATACTTGAAGACAACCAAAGTGTGATTAATATAACAAAAAACAATGACAGTAACAAAAGGTTAAAACATATAGATATAAAATATCAGTATATTGTGGAAAATATATCAACAGGTTCAGTTAAGATAAAGTTTGTTTGTAGTAATAACAATATAGCTGATTTGTTTACCAAACCTTTGGGGAAAGTACTTTTTGTTAAACTTAGAGATATGATATTGTCATAAGTTTGTTATAGCAAGTAGGCATATACTTAATATTGAGTTTATATTGTATAAGGTATCCTGTCTAAGTAAAGGTTGTTTAGTATTTTTAGATTTAAGGCTCTGCATATTTGTTTAGAGGTTATGTTATAATTTAAGGAGATGCATTGCAAAGTTTGTTAAGGGGAAGCATCTCTGAATTTTTCTTAAGGGGGTGTAAAGAATAAATGTTTTGATTTGTTAAATTAAAGGGTTGTCTGGAAATTAAAATATAATGTTGAGGGGGTGTGTTCGGTATTGTAAAATGGCAACATTAATATTTTAAATATAGCAAATAATTTTGTGAGTATGGCAACTCTCTCTTGCAACGCCGGTCAAGGCAAAACTACATGTCCATTTTGTACTGTGCCTAAATTAATTAATAAACGTTGATATTCCTTCTCCATAACGTATTATTTCGCTCCATCCACTGCCAATAATAACCTGAAAAATATAAAAATAGACTTGTCACAACAATAATAAAAAAATGGTGTTTTTTTTTCTATAAAATGATACTGCAGAAAAAAAATCTGCAGTAAATATTTTCCATCCTGGTAAAATATCAACTAACGCAAATAAATAATAATTATTTACTGTGACGCAGAAAACACGAAAATAAAGGAAAACAGACCAAGACTGAATTGACAATGCGTCTAACTCGCTCAGCGTCAGAAATTCAGAATGTCCACTTCCCAGAATGTCCAGTTTCTAGCAAGAAAGGGGAGAAAAATTACGCAACAGGTGACTTAAAAAGTTTTAGCACCAAATAGTTTTGTCAACTTTTTAAGAAACAGAGATTACCAGTCAACAAGTTGTTTTGAAAAAATAAAGAAAAATCACATGATAAATGTTAAACTTTTCTTTTATATGTTTAAGTATAAATTATATTATATGTATTATTAAATTAATTAATGCTTTAGTCATAGGTACATTATGTCAGGTTAGGGAGAGCTGTTAGTAAAAATTGGTGAATAATTTGAATTTCGATTCTGGCCACGTGTCAAAAGTTCCTTGTATAGAAAAATATTTGTTTTTTTTTAGTTACAAAAAAATTAAATTTTTCTCCGATTTTTTTTATTTATTTTTTTAATTTTCTTCGTATAATTTCGTAACAAAAGGGTTTGCCAATAGAATATAACAGACATGTGACTCAATTGCTCGGTAATGGTAAGATGATGATCGTCACACGCAACACACGGCAGCGTGAAGTAAAATATGAACAAACGATGTGAAATGTTTTTTTTTTTTATAATATAAACTAATATCCAAAAGTAAGTTTAGAAATCACGCAACCTACTAATAAAATAGTTTAATAAAAAAAAAAGAAAATAATGGTTTGTTAAAAAAAAAAAATATTAAAAAAAAAAAACAGAAAAAGTACTACTTATTAATTACAAAATTATATGAATTCTATAGGTTGAGTAGGTAATGTTTCTATTAAAAATAACTAAAATATTTTTATTTTGTAATTATGGATTTTCCGTGATTTCCATTCCAATCCAATATACATTTCAGGATATTTTTTTTAAAGTCTCGTTTATTTTTTTCTTTTGCGGCATTTAAAGTGTTTTATTTATTTACTTTGACCAATACTGCCTACATTTTATTTCCACATTGTACATAACGGTACCACTATACACAGCTTTGCTGCATTGCGTTTGTTGACAGTTTCAATTCTCTGTATTTACTAGAAGTAAATAATGCTGAATTTTCTTGTTTATTTACTTTTTTCTGACGTCTAGGGGACAGTACTATTTTTGCAATACATCTAGTATCAAATAAAACAAATAAAAATCTTGTTTGTTTATTATTCCATTCCTCTGAAAGAGCTTGGACGATTATTTATGTTTGTATTGGTATTAATAGGACGCCATTTATTATTCGACACACCTTTATAAAAATATCATCCAGGGGAGTTGGCACTCCGGGGTCGCGGTACTAGTGAGCTACCGTGACTCCGGTACGTAAAGGGCTTTTGAAGGACACCGTGGATCTTAGTCAGTACAAGTCTGACAGTCCCTACTGCCCTGCCCTGGGTGGGAGGACTCATTTGATGATTCTACCACGATAAAAAAAGGGAAGTGGGTTATTAGTCTAATTATATTATTACCTATCTAATATTATAGGAATACATAAATGTAGAATCTTTTAATTTATATTGTAATTCAATTACATAAAGTTTATGTCATAAACACAAACAAAAAATGAAGTCGGTTAAAAATGGTCGACACTTTAGAAGTTTAGATACAGGTTGTTATAAAAATGTAAAGAAATTTTAAGGATTACATTGATAAATATACGACTAATTTTTTTAAATTCTTATTAATGAGTGTTGTACTAATACTTGTTACCTAGTAAATATCAATTAATATTATTAGAACACAATTGAAATAATCGTGATTCGTGACATCCAATCGCAGCGTCTAGTAAGTTACGATGCCCGAACAGATCAGACGTTTTTTTTTTACCACGCAACCTTGGACGGGGCCGATTTAAATTTTAAATGTTTTTCGCTAATTACAAGTATGTAACGTTCTAATTTTATTCAGCGCATAGATCGTGTGGTACCTAATAAGATTAATTGTAAAAAAAACAATACAAAGTAGGTACTAGAACAAAATTTTTACCGGACTGCGCCAGGATGGTTATTATTTCTTGTTAGTTTTTTTTTATAGTAAATATAAAAAGGGTATACTTAAGTTATTTTATCCTTATTTTTTTTAGTTTTCATATTTTTAACAATAATTTAGTTAAACTATCATCGCACAAAACTGCACGTGATTTATATTATCCGTTTATGCCGATGACGCCATTTTGCTGAAATATTCAAGTCACAAGCAATGTGCGGAGTTTGATACTCTCATTTCATTGAAAAATATTTAGGATATTTAAATTCTTCTTCATTTGCTGCGCTTTTAATCAGAATACTTGTAGTTCCGGTAGTGGGGGGAACACTATGCACCGCCTTTTGGTTTCAACCACGGGCACCACGGCCCAGTCAGCGGAAAATTTAGTTCCACAACTGTTTTAGCTTCTCTAGAATTTAATATTCATTTCTATATTTTTATTGTGATTTTTTAGTAGAAATATGTATTGGAATATTTAACTTTTGCTCTTAAAAGTTTATACAATATACCATATTGACGTTAATATATAATGTAACATTAATTTATGTAAAAAATAAGTATCCGTATGATAAAATATTGTAAAATTATTTTATCACACCCAAGTATGATGTGGAGGCATTATCTGAAATGACGCATCGACTACTTCCTAGGCGTACGTTTTGAGTAAGCAATATTGAAATGGTGAAGGCTGAAAACATTAAACAGCTATCGTAGTTTTCTCAAAATCCAGTCCACCTATGAGCTGAAAAAATAAACGCAAGAAAAAACATCCGCATAAAAATGACGCTCCAATATTTTTTTATATAAATATCAAATGATAGAAACAACACGTGCCATTTTTAATGGAGCGTTATTTCGAACTAGTGTACATTTCGAAAGCATCCCAACGTTCGAACAAAGAGCACGCAACTTGAACGCGACAATTACAAGGCGACCGGTTTCTGTGATCGCGAGTGCGGGCCGCGCGTTGTGCGCGAGACCACATCCGCGAATCGGACGGTTTATAAAAACGTCACTCAACATACCGGCCGCAAACTTCTCAGGCGGCCCGAGCGCAGCCCAGCCGGGCACGACACAGTCACAAACTTCCTCCCAGCATCGCGCCTTCTCTGCCCGGTCCCCGTAGTTGGGATCGTTGGTATCAAACAAGCAGGGTCTCTTCTTCACCTCGGATATGATCAAGCTACTCTTGATCCCATCCCCGTCTTTCGTCCTAACCATTTCTGAAGTGCGGAGCGAGTTGGTGCGCGTCGCGACGTTACGTTAGTTTTGATCGCGTGCGGATCTTCCGTGCGGCAAGTATACGTGAGCGGTATGCGCCTCTCGTTGCCCGCGTGAAACTGGCGGGTTTGTGAATTGTGCGGACGGCAGCGCGGCGCATCGGCCAACATGGCGGCCAGACGGCGGGGAAACAAAATAGGTGTGAGCGGAGCGCTATGAGGCCGTTTGCGATATCGCCTTCCTCACGCTAATAAATAAATAAGATGCATGCAACGTATCCTTACTATTTTATATAGCACATTGAGCGAAAACGTGGACTTTATACGCAGTTTATTCATTGAATTTTCGGGTGCAGAAATACGCCGGTGCAAATTAAATATGTTTGCAGCTAGCTGATACCTATATCAAAGTTAGTAAATATGTAGATATGATACAAAATGCCGGGTGTACAATTGAGTTAGAAGTCAGCTCGCCTTGTTACGTAAGTTTGGCCGCGGTGCGTATCTTTAGTAGGTGGGTATCGCGCGTTCAGTTTTTTTTTATTATCTTTATTATTCGTTTGAGGTGTTTTGACGTAGTCAAGCTAAGTTTTTGTGATATTTTCGGCTTATTTACTTAACTTGTTTGACATAATATTCAATCTAGTCAATCAGACGATCAACTTTTGTTATTTAACACATATAAAACTAATTTTGTTTCAACTTTCAAGCCTTCGTCTAACGATCACATTATTATAATTCTGCATAAAGTGGGGAAAAACAAAAAGTACTTACAAGTTTTTAAACTGCGTCACCACACGGTTATCAAAAATTCTGCATAGGTACCTAAAATCCAACACGTTGACAAAAATATGATGAGTAGTCAACACGATTAGTAAATGAAACGAGTATATTTAGCTCATTACCAAGTAGGTAAAGTAATTAATATAACGATGCAGTAAACAACAAGAGCAAAATGCGTCAAAACGGACGGACGACGACGACGATCAGAATAAATCGTAACTGCGTCAAATAATATTAGACGAAGGTTGTTGTTATAATTAGTAAGAACTACCAATTATAGCTGTTGTATTTCAAATTATTTACGTACAAAATTTAGTAAAAATAAATAAAAACAAATTGATGATTGGAAAATGAAGATAATTATGTAATTTTATAAATTGGGATTCGTTTCCACTGTCTTTTGTATGTTTTAAATACAATTTAATATATTACGGACAAAGAATAATCAAAATAAATAATCCTAGTTTTTATGGTTTTACAGCGGAAAAATAATACGCTGGAAACAAAAAAAAACTCAAGTAGAGAAATAACAAAGGTAGATAGATACCTACAATTTGTATCGGATATTTATGCGCACTACGCATATAGTCACAAGCTCACAATTTCCCTCTAGGAAGCCTTTTCCGTTACATTTAGTAACAGTTACCTAGAGATTGAAAAATTAAAAAAAAAAGAAATGTAAGTTGTCTAAACCAAAAAACTTCATCAACTACGTAAAAGAGGCAGAAGTTCCTTTTAAACGAATAAATATTTTTTTTGTGAACTTTTTTTAATCACAAAAAAAGGATTCAGAAAGAAAATCATGAAAAAGAAAGATTTTTTAAATTATTTTTATGCTTATATTTGAACACCCTGTATAAACATAAGTTTTTTTATTTGTTTTAATTTGATATTCCACGTTTCTATTTTTGTTGGTAAAATCATTAAGGATTTTTACCCTAGCTACCCCGGATGGATCGGAAAAGTCTATCAGATTCTTACTGACTATAAATCCACCATGTTCCTTCAGTTGCCCTTTGCGTTCTAGGGTCACGGTTAATTCATTTATTTTCAGGTAATACAAAGGCAATCGTGGCTAAGTTATAACAGCAGCACAGGTCAACGCTCAAGGTTAAGCCGCACTTGCCGAGGTTGGTCTGTGGATGGGTGATGGGACGAGTTTCCTCCGTGGCTTGGAAAGCACGTAAATCCGTTGGTCCGTGTCATTATAGATCTTTGACAGTCCTTACTGTTAGTCTAATGCCTCATTTACATTCAGCCCCTATCGCTGCTCCTCGCGCTGCCGGCAATAATTCCCTAAATACTGATGTGGCAGGATCGAAAGAAATGTGTGTTTACATACTGCCCTGCCTCTCACTTCGCTTTCAAGTTCCGGCAATGGCAGACGTTGAATTTTTTGCAGTGTCCGCGCTGTCTTTTAGCGATACATAATTATGTGCGTCAGTTAAAAATAAATCTAATGAAAAAAAAGAAAAGACGTCGTAGAAGATGGTGGATGATATCTATTCATCGTAATAGAACTTTGTAAGTACCTACCAACCTGCTTAAGATAATTGATAATAATAATTTAATAAATGCTTGAGCAGAATGTAAACACGCCCTACCGCTCGCGCTGCCGGTCCTTTGAAGTCTGCATAAAAACCGCTCTTTTGGGGAGCGCTGGGCAGCGCGAGTGGCATTAAGCAGTGGCATGAGAAGTATACGTTTACATACTCGTCCTGCCCACTTCCCTGCTCACTACAGCTGAATGTAAATGAGGCATAAAGTTTGAAAGTCCAAGAGGTAAGCATAATATTATGGTGTACGCACACTTATCGGACCGAACGCGTCGAACGAAACGAATTTTATAATTCTGTATAGAAAATCTAAAATTCGTTTAATTCGATTCAGCGCAAATAAGGGCGCCGTCAGTCGTGACTGGTCATCTCTTAGCTGCCACGGTCTATTTTAACGATTTATAAATTTCTTGAATTGTCTATTTTATATTTTCCTATGGGCACCTTTTACTTGCTACATCGTTCTCACATTATGCACCATCTCAAGATGAATGATGTAACAAAGATTCTGTTATAATTTTGGCGATTGAAAAGAGTGTCCATGGAGTTTCTTGCTCATTCTTCTCCATAGAGATCTACGCTTTGGAATGAGCACCTACGGTACTTTCAGTTTTTATGTCATGTGACTGTAGCACCATAACTATTTTTCATCCCCCCACCTCGGAAAGGGTACTTTTGCTCTTCGATATCTGACCGTAAAAGCCGTTTTTATCCTCAAGTGAGTAAAAGCCGTTTTTATCCTCTAGTGAATAAAGTAAATTTGAATTTAGAACATCGTATGAACAAAAGAGTAGCAGCAGTAATGGCGGCCGGTGACCGCAACAACTGATCGCTTGCTGTGGTGCCCACTTGACGTTCGAAGGTTGTCGAGGAAACAAATTCTATTTTTAAAATTTGATGTGGTACACAGGTGGGAAAGCAGAGTACGCTCCTCGGGTGTAAGGCTGCGTTGCCTTGGGCTAACTTGGATCCCTCGCTTCACTGAGGATTTTTAACTTTATTCCCTCGTTTCTTTCGGGTGTTAACACTTGAACCTTCTCGCTGCGCTACGGATGGAGACATTCTTGGCTCAGTACTTTGTTTTACCTTTTTTATTTGCTTTGTGCGGTTTTACTTTCACGTCTTATTGTTATGTTATGACAAACCAAGATAAAAATAAGTAACTTAATAATTACTTATATTATTTGTTTTAATTTAAAAATTATTCTGTTCTATAATAATGTCTTAGTTAATACCTAAACTGAAATAAAAGCCTATCTTGTGTTTGTACAATGTACATCTGTTTTTATTTGTTTTTGTATTTAGTCATTTCCTCGCTGAGGTGGGATGAAAAGTTACGTGTTGCACTCGAGTGCAAAGATTTTTCACCTTGTGCTCTTTTGATTCCCTCGCTATCGCTCATGATTCTAATTTTGAATCACTCGTTGCACTCGTGATTCAATTTTAGAATCATTCGCTTGCTCGGTCATCGAAATTGAGCACGTGGTTAAAAATCAACTTTGCACTCTTGTATAACAAATAACTATTTATATTACCTATTTTATTTTTTTGTCTTTTACAATTCAAAAGTGCTTGTGACAAGCCTACTTGAAATAAATTATTTGATTTTGATTTTGAAGGGCACAAAACTGCGAATTCGCATCGCATCGCAAATATGTGCGATCTCGCACGAATGCATCGCAAAAACTTGCGATCTGATTCGCATCGTGCATTTCTGCGATGTGTTATGTGACGTTATACTTGGTGACAACATTTTAGTCCGCTCAGAGACAGTCCTGTGAAACCAACGACGATATATTACTTATTATTAATATATCGTCGTTGTGTGAAACTCTGAATATATATATTTTTTTATTCAGTTTGAATAGAATTATTTAAAATATATTATATTTTGGATTGTAAATTATTTAAATAAATAACATTTATTTATAGTCTCAATGATTTCATGTCAATGAATTTGTAATGTAATTTAATTTAGTTCAATGTACTTTTATTTAGTAAGATCGCATGATTTAATAACAAACAAAACTAAAAAAAATAACATTTTGCACAAATCTAATATATCTCATCTTGTCTAGAACGTATGGTCACCTGAACCTTACGATACGCCGCACAAATTCGCATCGCATGTTTCTGCGATGCGACGTCGCATCGCATCGCATCAAAGTATTATGGTGGGTAAAAGACCCACTAATATCTTCATTATAATTTATTTTTCTGTATTACAGTAGTGGACCACAAATATGGATATTCTTGTCTTTAAAAAAATTGCTATGCAATAGCTTTACCGCGGCAGTCTCCGAGTGCCACATGTATTTAATAATCTTGCCTATTGCTCCTTGTATTCTAGGGCCATTGGGCATTAACGAAATCCTGTGATTACCTCACCCAACGATTACCTACTTCACATTGATTAATAAAAATAATTCAACGATAAGATAGATTATAATTATATAACAAAAGATTTTGTATGTACAAATTAAGGAGATCACTGTCATGGACACATTATAATATAGTGATGTTTATGTAAATAATGTGTAATTTTATTAATTTTTAGGGTAACCAGAGTAAAACAGGACCCTATTACAAAATGCTCTCTCTCACCGCGAGCATTCACCTGCAATGTAACGTTACAGATTCGAGCATTTCATCGATGAGCGAGAACAATCGAGCATCACAATGCGCACCTTGTATCAAATCTGTACCCCTAGCACGAGTTTTCACTATTTTACTTTACAGCGTCTTTCCAGTATTTACAGCGTTTCTTGTATGAAAAAATGGAACAGCGCCTCTGGTGTGTGCGAAGAAGGAAAGTTCCAGTTTACTTTACGCCTCAAATACTGAAAACTCGTGCTGAGGGTACTGTACTAAATGTACGCGAATGCTAGTCATTCAGAGAGGTATTGCTATAATGTAATGAATGCTCAAAGTCGAATCTTTAATGTTACATTACACGCGAATGCTCCCGGTGAGGGAGCGCCTTAAGACGTCGCTGTCCGTCCGTCCATCCGGTTTTTTTATATCACCACAACCCGTGCTCATTGAGAATGATATTAATATGATCAGAGGCCCTACACGAATGGGGAACGATAAACGAGACTTTTCATCAGGTAACCATACCTGAAAGAATACCGAAGATTTTAGGTCAGTACAAATCTGACAGTCCCTCCTGTCCTGCCCTGAGGTAGGTGGTGACAATTTGACGATTTCAACACTTAAAAAAATGGTATGAAATAATTCTGGTACTGTTGATATAATAGGGTGTAGTTTACTGCATAAATAAATTGGAAATATGTTTAGTCCGTCTGTTAGAGTATTGAAAAATAGGTGGACCGACGACATCGTGAGAGTCGCGGGCAACCGATGGATGCGTGTGGCGAATTGTCGTTCGGCGTGGCGGTCTAAGGGGGAGGCCTATGTTCAGCAGTGGACGTCTTCCGGCTGATGATGATGAAATCTATGCACTGAAAACTCGGCGTCGAAATTCAAAGCTCTGTACCCTTAGCACGAGTTTTCAGTAAATGAGACGTAAAGTAAACTGGAACTTTGACACTTTCAAATTGACAATATTCAAGGAAAAAATGGAACAGCGCCTCTGGTGTGCAAAGAAGGAACTAATTTTTTCCTTGAAAATTGTCAATTTGAAATTGCCAAAGTTCCAGTTTACTTTACGTCTCAAATACTGAAAACTCGTGCTAAGGGTACTGTTTTAATAAAATTACACATTTATTACGAACTTACCTTTTAAATGAGATGTTTCAGTCAGGTTTCTTTTCTCTGTGTGTTGTCATGTGTAGACTCCATTGTTTCCGAGATGAAAATCTACGACAAATATTTTTTTTTTGTAAGTATTTAACGCTATAAGCGGAGAACTCTCGCGCCTAGCACTGGTCGCGACATGCTGCGGGGCGAGACGGAGTGGGTAGCGGTCGCCTCCTTCTGCGAAGCAGTCATGCTTGCGAAGGAGGAGGCGCGCCGTGCGAGAGAGAGGACAATGTCCCCCCTCTGCCCCACTCACGGTGGTGGACGCCCACGGCGTCGGACGTCGCAGGATGATCTCCGGCCACCGTAGGCGCGGGCATATGGGCGGCGACTAAAGGGCAACTCGCCGTCCGACCATGGACCATGCCCGGGTCGACGGCGCGTCGTGTTGCACGCGCGCCTCAAAGAGCGTCAGCATAATGACGAGGCCCCACTTAGAGGGCTAAAGCCTGCCGGGGTCGCCTTATACCATCACCGTGACCCAGGAACATAAAGGGCTACTGAAGGACACCGTGGATTTTAGTCAGTACAAGTCTGGCAGTGCCTCCCGCCCTGCCCGGGGTGGGGGGAGGACTCATATGATGATTTTACCACGTATAACGCCTTTCTATGTCTATCTAGGGGAATGGTAGTGCCCGCCAAGACGAGCCAAGCTAAGCGCAAGGTCAATACCTACAATTTCTCGAAGTGTTTCGTATTGATTATGTAGAATTTGTGAAGTTAGGGTCGGTAGAGTTAGGCCGTGTAGATTCAGAAGCTTGGTTATAAATGAGATCCGATATATCTTTTTCACAGGGCAAACCTTATGTGCTCGTCTTGGCAACATTTTACATGAATTGTTTTTTGGGGACCAAATATTTATATGACCCACAAGTATTTTTTCCGGGTCTGGGTGTTTATGTATGTGTTTTGGTGTTAAAAACGCAACCACGACCCAGAAGAAATTTGAAGAGAGGGACAATATCAAATTGATAAAAAAATGAATATGCATTCTAAATAATCAAAATTAAGACATTATTACAAATGACACATGAAAACGTTAAACAATGATTGATTTATTTACCGCATCGCGAGCTCACGATACGGTTGTCGAAGTTGTAAAGCAATTGCCAAGTGTTGCCAGGTTGTCACCTGCACTAGTCACACATACCTCTTGTCACACTGGTCACACTCCAGCAGTCCCTCTCTGTGCACAAACTTGACGTGTGTCGCCTTGCTTTGCTTGACGCTCTGTGTTGTCACCTCCTGTAGTCAGTCACTGCACTAGTCACACATACCTCTTGTCACACTGGTCACACTCCAGCAGTCCCTCTCTGTGCACAAACTTGACGTGTGTCGCCTTGCTTGACGCTCGCGCAAAGGTCTTCTTGCAGACATCACACTTATGTGGTCGGATGTTGGAGTGAGAACGGAGGTGAGTTGATAAGCTAAGGACAAAGAGAGAGAAAACAACTTAATGTCGCCGCACACGGGCTACTGGCCACAACCAAAAAACGTCGCCACGAGAACCTAGAAGCGGCCACACAGACGCTGAACTTGTGGCCGGTGATCGCCACCGGGAGCCACTTATGGTCGTTAGCTGCTACTTTTTCTAACCAATGCATTACTGAGGTTATGGAGAGAGAGAGGGGTGCGCGAGTGGCGAGTGGCGGCGTTTAGTGGACGGTACGGGGCACAAAGAGCGTGCGGCGGCGATAGTAGCGTGTGGCGAGTCCATTTAAAATGTATGAAAACTACAAGAAATATGCCGGTGGCGGCCTTTGTGGTTGTGGCCAGTGGCCCGTATGCTCCAGCCCTTATAGGATACTGTTGTATTAAAACGTGAACGGTCCGCGTTATAGAACCAAATATCACTTATGTGCAGATTGTGTGTTAAACATGTTATAAGAAGTAGCTTAAAGGAATATAGGAGGAGGCGATGACGGAGCACTCGGAGGAGGAGGAGTAGAACAGAACGTTTTTTAACAAAATTTAGGATCACTAACCTGGTCCTCAATCTCAATTTGACGCCACAAACAGGACACTCCACAGTCTTGTCACTGTGAGTGTCAGCGTGTCGTCTCAACATGTGACGCTCAGGGAACCCACGACCACACTGCTCACAGATATACCTCTGTCGGTCTGAGCAGTGCACTCTACGTATGTGGGATATCAGGTGGGACTTCGTTGGGAATGAACGGTGACAATTTAGCTGGAATAAAAGGTTTGAATAGCATGCATGGCACGTCCAAAGGGTTCTTTTACATCTTAGAAAAGAATAAAAACTGTGATTGATTAATCTAGATTACCTGTGGACATCTTGTTGGGACACTATCTTCAATATTAAACTGATATTTTTTGTATTTCCCGCCACTCTTCTTATGCACAATAACATTGTCTAAGATTGTTATTTCAGCTTCATCTATACATATAATAAAACAGTAAAAAAACTGTGTCTGTACATTGAATAAATTAAAAAAATAATAATTGAGGGGGATTCAGAAACAGTAATAGAACACGAAACGAAAAAAAAAAAATCTGTCTGTTTGTCTGTGTGTTTGTTTGTCTGTGTGTCTGTTTGTTTGTACACGCTAATCTTCGGAACTACTGGACGGATTTGAATGATTCTTTTTTTGTTGTATAGGTATTAAGTCTGGCCAACACATACGCTATAATTTATTTTGGAAACTTGAACACCTGGCGCAGAACCGCAACAGACCAGCTAAACTATAAGAGATACAAAAATGGTTCGATAGCAAAAATTGTTTCACGTGATGAGCATTTTCTGCTAAGAGAATAAATTTGAAGATCTGGAACACCTGATGTGGAACTTCAACAGCCCAGCTCAACTATAACATATAAAGGAATAACGTCTTAGCAAGAGTTGTTCAGCCTGATGAGCACTCTCTGTTATCGTATAAAATTTGAAGATCTAGAACAGTTGATGTGGAAATCCAAGAGCCCAGCTACACTATAACATATATAGGAATAACATCTTAACAAGAGTTGTTCAACCTGATGAGCACTCTCTGTTGTCGTATAAAATTTGAAGATCTGGAACAGCTGATGTGGAACTCCAAGAGCCCAACTATACTATTACATTATAGGAATGACGTCTTAGCAAGAGTTTTTCAGCCTGATGAGCACTCTCTGTTGACGTATAAAAATTGAAGATCTCGAACACCTGATTTAGAACACCGAGATCCGAGCACTACCTATAACATATACAGGGATGACGTCTTAGCAAAATCATTCCGCCTGATGAGCACTTTTTGTTGATGTATAAATAATGAAAATCTTGTTGATGTATAAAAAAGAACACCTGATGTGGAAATCAAAGCTATCACTAATTTCACTGTATATTTATAAAATAACATAAGCTGGGATTACCGTAGTAAGACCCCTCTTTGAGGAGTGGTACATAGGCGTTACGGCGTCCTAACCTTCCGCGTGACGCAGGTCCTCACTGGACACGGATGTTTCGGGAGGTACCTGTGTCTTATGAGAAATGAGGAAACCCTGGAGGACACAGTCGAGCATACGGTTCAGGATTGCCCCGCTTGGGCGGAGCACCGACGTGTCCTCACAGCGGCGATAGGCGGAGACCTCTCGCGCCCAGTATTGATCGCGGCCATGCTGCGGGGCGAGACGGAGTGGGAAGCGGTCGCCTCCTGCTGTGAAGCAATCATGCTCGCGAAGGAGGAGGTGGGCCGGGTGAGAGAGAGGACAATCTCCTCCCTCCGCCCTACTCGCGGTGTTTGACGCTCACGGCGACGGCATGCGCGGGCATGCGGGCGGCGAGTAAAGGGCAACTCGCTGTCCGATCATAGACCATGCCCGGATCGACGGCGCGTCGTGTTCCACGCGCGCCTCAAAGAGTGTCAGCATAATGACGGGCAGAGGGCCTCTCAAAGGGCCAAAGCCTGCCGGGGTCGCGGGTCTTATTCCATGACCGTGACCCCGGAACATAAAGGGCTATTGAAGGACATCGTGGATTTTAGTCAGTACAAGTCTGACAGTAAGGGGTGGGAGGACTCATTTGATGATTTTACCACGTAAAAAAAAAACTGGGATTACCTCCACGCAGTGAAGGCGGTAACAGTTTAGCACTGATTTTCGTTAACGATGAATCATCATCATCAGCCTATAATGTTCCCACTGCTGGGACACAAGCCTCCTCTCTGAGAGAAGGAGTGGGCCATAATCCACCACGCGGGCCATAATCCACCACGCGGGCCCAGTGCGATTTGTGGATTGGTAGATGTCACGTGTCTTCGAATTTTTGGTTCTAGAACATGTCGGTTAACTCTCGATGTTTTCCTTCACCGTTTTAAGGGCTGTGGTGATGATATAAATTACACAAAGTAATGCGCCTGGCTGAGTTCGAACCCACCACCTACAATTCGTAAGTCGGGACAGATACCACTGGGCCACCACTGCTCTAGCGATGAGTATATTAACAAAAATTTTACTACACTGGCCAATTTCCCATTAATTTTTTAATCGGACTCTTGGAGTTGGGTGTCAGAATTTTCAGATCTTTGATTTTGACGATCCCGCTGTCGCTGGCATAAGCAACAGGATCCGCGTACGAAGTCGCGGGCAGAAGCTAGTCTAAAAATAAACAGGAATTAAAAGTAAATATAATCTAATATGTATACATATAGACCAACTACGAATGGGACGAACCGCGAATAGGACCAACTGCGAATAGCACGAACTGTGAATGGGCCGAGCGGAGCCCTCAAAGAGACCAGCTACTAATGGGACGAACCGCGAACGGGACCAACTGCGAATGGGATGAACTGTGATTCGGACAAACCGCCAACGAGACGAACCTCCGGAACTCCTCCTCGGTAATGCGAATAAGAAGAACCGCGAATGGGACCAACTGCGAATAGGATGAATCGCCAGTGGGACCAGTTCCAAATGGGACGAACTGCTACTGGGACGAAATGCCAGTGGGACCAGTAGTTCTAAATGGGACGAACTGCCACCGAGGCCAGCTGGGAATGGGACGAAATGCCAGTGGGACCAGTTCCAAATGGGACCTGCCACTGGGACCAGCTGCGAATGGGAAGAACTGCCAGTGGAACCAGTTCCAAATGGGACGAACTGCCAATGGGATCAGCTGCGTATGGGTCAAACTGCCAATGGGGCGAACCATGAATGGGACCTATTGCGAATGGGACACACAGCTAATGGGACAGAGATTTTTTATGGCATAGTAATCTGTGAAGTGTGTCACTAACTAGTTAACTCAATTATCTTACCATTAATTAATTTCAGAACTACAAAAAAATGCTTGAACAGTTTTTGGAAGTTTACCTGGGCTAATATTTAACTAGTTTATTTTTAATTACCCAATCATAATCACAAAAATATTTAAAGCAGAAGAGAAATTACCTTACCTTTACATGAGTTTTCTTCATTTCCCAAATTTTCCAAGGGCTCAGCAAACACAATATTATTAACTCTGTAGAATTGTGTTCCTAAAGTAGTTTCAGATCCAAATATTTCCAATGGCTAAAACAAGTTTGATTTATGCACATAAAATAAAACAAAGTATTACAAAAAACGGACCTCTATACCTTGGAGTAATTGGTCTACATGCTGTTACTGTTACTACTAGCCTACATTATCCTACTGCCGAACAAAGGTCTGTCCCAATGACTTCCAGTTTTCATGATCCAGGGCCAAGGTGGATCAATGGTGGCATAAAAAATTCCAAACAAATTGCGAACCACCGGAAAAAACCCTTCAAAATTAAATTATCATCTCATATTTCAACCTTAAGACATTTACAGCTAAACATAGGCGTACCTTTTAGATTTCCAAAAGGACCGGTTAGAAGAAATTTTAATTTAGTGCGATCCTGTGGTCTTCACCAGATCTTTGGTCTACCTTGTGGGTGGATGACCAAGCTCAAAAATTCTAAACATTTAAGAGTGTGTATGAATAACGGGATTTCAGAAAAACTTATGAGTCCTTGTTTTTCGAAATGACTGAATCAACTTTAATGAAACTCCTCACACATTAGTAGGATACACATTTCTTATAAGTTAGTAGAAAACATTTTCATATTATTCTCTTTTTTAAACAAAGGTAGTTGGAAATTATTTTGAGAAGAAACACTGACCAATAACTTCATGGAAAAATTTTAAATTGGTCTAATTTTTTTTTTCATTGTTTCCTAGCCTTCTGTGTCAAACTCCTGGGTTCACATACCACTGTAACGTTATTTCTCATAACATTTTCTACTAACTAAAATCTATGTTTGAAGATTCACTTCGAAATAAAAGGGTTTTGAAAGTTTGTATGAAATGTCGTAAAACACTCTCTTAACAAATATAAGTTAAGACGAACCTTTGGACGTAACTTTCTGGATTCTGCCAAGGAAAATGTAGAAACATAGGAAAGAAAACAGAAAATGCCGACTTACATCGTTTTCAGAAGTAAAATTTGCACTGCTGCCTGCTTCATCGCTGTTGTCTCCAAGTATACTAATAGGATATTCCATTTTCAGTAAAATATCAAAAGATTTCATTTAACTGCATGAAAATAAAATATATTTTTATTTACTGATCGATCACCAACCATGTAGGATTTGGAACTTTTATTGACATGGTAGATTTTTGACATTACGTTTCATTATTACCATTTTGATAAATCAAAAATCTTATATTTCAGTCAGAGTTTCAGTCACGATTCACCAATGTTAAAAAAACTTAAAATAACAAAAGTAAGTTGCTCGACCACGAATCTGATAATCACTTTTGTAGACATAATGCTAGCGTAATCGCTAATTGTTTTGGTAAAGAAGTACTTATTTGATGTAAAATTTTGTTTTACAAAAATTTCTACTACTATATTCCGGATTTCATGGGCTGGCAACATTATATTGAAGTAACGTTTAGTTAAACCACTGTGTGTTAATTCCTATATCTTTGTTAATTTTTATTTTAAACTAGTCAAGCTAAATTATGGATAAATAGAAGCATACATAATTTTATATATTTAAATAGGATTTTGTCATGATAATTTTCTAATATCAGGACTTTTATTACTAGAAAATTCCAAAAAAACTTGCATAGTTTTGAAATCCTTCAATGGCCAATAACAAAACGCATTTATTCTCTATCGAAGCGTGTTTCGTTGCGTGTGGATTTATTTTGTTATTAGATTTTTTGGTATCGTGCATGTGCTTAAATACTTGGAAGACGCGTTAAATTTACTTAAAGCCTAGTTATTGTGTAATTTGGGTTTTTGTTGGATTAATTTGTCAAAATGGTTGTTGTATCACCAACATTTTCGGTACCGGCCGAGGGAATTTTAATGCAGTTGCCTTCCGTGCAATTAATTGTTAATAACGACGTGGATTTGGGAACAGCTACTTTGTATATCACCGAGCAGTAAGTAAAAAATCTCATGTTTAGATCCGACGGCTGAAAATTCAGTGTTTTTGTTTTGTAACATAGTTTGCGCAAGGGCGCACGTTTTCATGAAGGTTCACGCATATTTTCCTCTAGGGAATAACAAAGGGAACAAAAGAAAATGATTTTCCTCAAATTCAATTCCCGATTTAAGAAATCCAATGGAGTATGATCAAACTTTCTCTATTAGGAACAATTTTGATAAATAAATATCTATGTTTGCACCTGAATTGTTTACTATTCATTGTGATCAGCTGAATTCGACAGAAACAGATGTCATCAAAAATATTGCGTTGTATTATAATAGTATTAACAGAGTCAACAATAATGTATCTTAAATTAGTCTGTGTAGTTACCAAGCAGCCATTGCATCAAGTAGTAATAGAATGTACAACTTGAAATCCAAATTAATTATTAATTTAATCTATAACAATTAATATTTTATGTGGTGTAATTTCAAAATGGTAGTAGGTGGTGTACCCCCCCGGGTCGACGGCGCGTCGTGTTCCACGCGCGCCTCAAAGAGCTGTCAGCAAAAATGACGGGGCCCCCTCTCAGAGGGCCAAAGCCTGCCGGGGTCGCGGGATTTATTTCTATTACCGTGACCCCGGAACATAAAGGGCTACTGAAGGACACCGTGGATTTTAGTCAGTACAAGTCTGACAGTACCTCCCGCCCTGCCCGGGGTTGGAGGTCTCATTTGATGATTTTACCACGATAAAAAAAAAAAAAAAAAAAAAAAAGGTGGTGTACCCCACCAGAGTTAATATTTAAAAAAAAAAAAATTTTTACAATCATGATCCGTAAAAGTTCTTGTTTAATTTTTTTTTTACCCTCGTAAAATACTTGCTGTCTCTCGGTTTCACCTGATGCTTGGTTCCTAATTGTTGCAATGTAATGTGATACATAAAGCATTCCTCGATAAAGACTATCCAACTCAAAAAAATAAAACCAATAGTTCTTGAGATTAGTATTTCAAGCAAACAATCACACTCTAGGACCAGCAGGAGACAAACAGTATCTACTAATATTATAAAGCTGAAGAATTTATTGATTTAACACACTATTCCCAGGAACAACTGATTCAAATTGAAAAAAATGGTTTGAGTTGGATAATACATTCATTGAGGAAGGCTATAGGCTATGTTATCATAACGCAATGAATAACAGGAGATGAACAGTGGCTGAAACATCATGGAGCAGCTTACAGGCTCATTAAAGTTAGTCTTCTTGTAAGTCTTACAAATACAAAAAAAAAATAACATCAATCTTCCTTCCAGCAATGTAGTATGGGGTGGTGGTGTAGGCAGACAGGGTGGCCCGTCTCCCACAGTGACCCTGCTGTACCAGAACATCTCGCTGCATGCCATCCAGAGGGATCCTGGCCCGGGACTCATCCTTGTCATCAACCATGAACTTGGGTAAGTTGGATGTGGATAGCCCGAAATTGACCCTCATTAAAGGTCAGTTCAGACCGAGACGCGAAGCGACGTGACGATGCGCGCACACTTTTAAGAGCCATTCAAAATACGACTTTATTTTCTATACCAAAAGATACACATTTCGTTGTGAGAATTTAGAATACGTTAAGATGATTTCTGAGGCAAGAAAAATTTTAGATTGCAAGTGGGATTTGAACCCGCGTCTTCTGGATAGGTACTCCAGACGCCTTAACCAACTAGGCCATTGCAATCCACAGTTGCAAGCCGAAATTCTCTATTCCTCGTTAACGCTTTATGGTAGCGTATCCGAATCGAATCCCACTTGCAATCTAAAATTTTTCTTTCCTTTGAAATCATCTTTACGATGCGCATCGCATGCGTTAATGCGTTTAAAAATAATTAATTAGAATACGTTGTTGTTGCGCGGCGCATCGAAACAGCCGCACGCCCCTGCGGCTGCCGAGGCTGCGCGGCGCATCGCTGTACGGCGCAACGTTTTATGATGTTTAATTTGTTACTTGTTCCTAGTTTACCCGAGATGACACAGCAGGGCGCCGGAGACGCGATAGCTGATGACGATGATGATGAATACGATGCTGATGAGGAACCCATGACTAAACTACGGTAAGATTTCAGTATTTTTTTATCGTCGTGAAATCAAATGAGTCCTCTTACCCAGGACAGAGCGGGAGGGACTGACAGACTCGTACTGACTAAAATCCACGGTGTCCTTCACTATTGAAAGACACTGTGGATTTTAGTCTATAAGTTCCTTTATGTTCCGGAGGTAATTTGTTAGTCCCGCGACCCTCTGGGAAGATTTAAGTTTTTGAAAAAAAAAAGTTTCCTGCTCTAGGAATTTCTCATCTGTCGTGGAGGAGTATACAAACATAGAAACTCACATACACAAACACACAGACCCGGAAACCCGATCGCAGTCACTGCTAACCGTGCTGTTGGATTAACCACATCGTGATATGCCTATATTGTGAATTTATTGTGATCCGCCGACACTTCACGGTGTGCCCAGTTAAAGACAGGCAGATCGCCGAGAACCATGTACATGAGCCACATATTGTATCAAATTCTAAATAGGGTATTTGAATTGAAAAAAAAATCGAATTAATCCGTAACTCACATTATCAAAAAATATTTGACAATTTTTTTTCGTTAAATTTGACGACGATACGACGATTTTAAAATTGCCAATACGTCAGAAGCAGCTACAGTTTTTACTTGCTTCTAACACGAGTCCGGCTCTCGAATTTTGATCTTTGTAAATATGCATTGAAAAGAAAAAATACGTATCCATTTTTTATTAACCTTTAACTATGGACGTTCAATTTTTGGTACACTACTATGGACGTGCGGTCTCAGAGACCACTATCTTTACGGGCTGGTTTCTATCTTGATGCGTTAGTATTTTATCATTTTTTGTTTTTATCCCTTAGAAGAGTAACTAAATGTTAATAAAAAAAATAATTTAAATGAAAAATAGTATTTACAATTAACTAAATCTAACGATAAAACAATCGAAGGCGCTTTTCAGACTTTTTAGCTTGAGATCATTTTATAGGTATATTACCAGCGGAAAATGACTTTTTTAGTAAGTTTAACTTCTTTTACAATAAAATATAAAGAAAAAAGAACATAATTAACTTAACTGAATGTTCTCAAAACTTAACATAAAAAATTTGACAACGGCCCAACTTGGTCATATTTATAGCGGTCATTCTTTGCATAGCAGCTTCTTTATTTTTTTTTCTAAATCATCGAATGAGTCCTTCCATTCAGGGCAGGGCGGGAGATACTGTCAGAATCGTACTGACTAAAATACACGGTGTCCTTCAATAGCTCTCTACTTTCCGGGGTCACGGTAATGACCGAATAAGTCCCGCGACCCCAGCAAGTTTTGGCCCTCTAGAGAGAGGTCCTGTCATCATGCTGACACTCTTTAAGGCGCACGTGGAACACAACGCGCTGTCGACCCGGGCATGGTCCATGGTCGGACAGCGAGTCACCTATTACTCGCCGCCCGCAAGCCCGAACCTACGGTGACCGGAGATGGTCTGCCGATGTCCGCCCCCGTGGGCGTCTACTACTGCGACTGGGATGGAAGGAGGACGCTGTCCTCTCCCTCACTTGGCCCGCCTCCTCCTTCGCGAGCATGAATGTCAGCTTCATAAAACAAACAATCATCAGCATCTCCATCGCTGTCGCACTGATCCGATTCTAAAAGCAATCGTTGACACTCGTCTTCAAAAGAAGGATCATTATAATCACAATATTTATTGGCTATCAGAGTGGACGAACTCGATGTTCGTTTGCCTGCAGTCGTTGGTTGATCGTTTTTTGACATTTCAGTTTATAAAATATAAAACAAACAAAATCACCGTCAGTCTCAATTTATAACACAAATGTGGACGCGCGGTCTCACAGACCGCACTCAAAATATACAGCGAAATTACTCACGCAGTATTCAGCCGGTGGCATAATTTTCATTCTCAACTGTTGATTTACCACTAAAACCGAAGCTACTGAGGATGGCATACGCGTGGGGTACGTGGGAGGAGAGGAACACGATAATCACAAACTGCACGCGGCCTGAGAGACCGCACGTCCATAGTTAAAGGTTAAAAGTATACCTGACGGAATATTTAGATCTGCAATATTTATTGATGCTGCAACTATTTTTCTAAGGGCTGATTTTCTGCGGTTTGACATATTTTTAACCCCCGACGGAAAAAGAGGGGTGTTATAAGTTTGACGTGTCTGTCTGTCTGTCTGTGGCATCATAGAGCCCGAACGGATGAAGCGATTTCAATTTAGTTTTTTTTGTATGAAAGGTGACTTACCTGCGAGTGTTCTTAGACATGTTTGATGAAAATCGGTTGAGCCGTTTAGAAGTTGTGGGGGTGAAAGTGGGGAAAGGTTACCGAGGGTCTGCAAATATACTCGAGTTGGGTATCAAATGAAAGCGTACTGAAAGGGAATATAGATGAATTAATCGGGAGTACTCTTAGCAACATAAAATGATATAAGTATGTACCTATAAAAAAGTATAAAATAAATTTAAAATTTAAAAAACCCTCGACACAAAAACCAAGTTCCCTTTAAAAAGTAATAAAAATACGTCAAGTTGGGGGACTGCAAAAAAACAGGAGATGATAAATAATTTGGAGCAGTCCCCCAACGCGATGTATTTTTATTATTTTTTACTTTTTAAAGGGAACTTGTCTATAGATAAGCTGTCAAAACGCCATTTCTATTAATCAGATTATAAAAGTTATCTGACTAATGAAAAATCAGCCCTAATAAAATAATTATATTCGCCTCTCAGATTCGTCCCACCGAATGACAACGAATTGGAAGCAATGTTTATGGCGATGAACCAGGGACAGTCCCTCCACCCCGACCCCGCAGACGAGATAGATGACGATGAGGAGCACTACATGGACGGCGAGGAGTTTGATGAAGGTAAGGTGGCTACTGCACTTTCATACTAAGATTTGGCTAATCAGGGCTCGGAAACGTTTTTAAAACGTTAAGAAGAATAAGAATAATTTATTTGCGTAAAATATAGGTACTACCGGTTGTTAAAATTGGTGGTTTAGGCACAAACCATATTTTGCCTGTTTAGGGCATGCAAATTTCTTTACATTATATAGGGTACCTAATGTTTTAAAATCATGAGTTTAACATACAATTTATAAGGCGTTCTTAAGCTATTGTTGACATGTCTTAAAAAAGTAGGTAGGTAACAGTTCTTTACACCTAATTTTGTTCGGAACGAAATGGGAACGTTTGAATGAAATGGGAAGCACCGATTTGAACTTAAAAAAATCCGGTTTAGAAAAAAAGCAGTTAAAAACATTTCTTTTTTTCATTATTGTTATTAAAGTTAATAATACTCGTAAAAACGTCGAGTTTTGTCCCTTATCACCTTTCATATTCCACATGTTTTAGATTTAACCGTTTACTTCATTAGAAAATTGATGCTATTTAGGCTTAAAAGAATTTAAAAGTAATGTTCTACCATATCGATACAACTCTTGCATTTTCACAAACCTCCTAAGTACCTGATATCTATATTCTCAGGTGAGGACGAGTTTGAAGACGCCGAGGAGAGCAACATGTCCCCCGAGGACGCGGCCGCCAGACTCCGACAAATGAGGCTCGAGAACTCTAATGGACAACGTGAGTCGAACATATTTTATAAAAATTCTTTTTTCAACGGTATTAGTTAGTCCAGCGACCCCGGCAGGCTTGGGCCCTCTAAGGGGGGCCCGGCATTGTGGTGACACTCTTTGAGGCAACAACGATATATTACTAGACTCCTAATAACTGTCTGTCTAATAAATGTCTATCTACACATTAGGCAAGAAAGTCTTATATCCGTCTTATTTCGACCACTCCTGTGAGCCGTAATCATACCTTGAGACAGAACAGGATCTTGAGTTAGCCAATCACAACGCAGTACCCCGTCCCCCTCGCTTACGTAGTACCTCAGCGAGTTGACAGAATAGTTTTTGTTCCTTAGGTCGTGCATGCGGAGTCTAGTAATATATCGTCGTTGCTTTGAGGTGTCCATGGTCTGAAAGCGAGTCGCCCTTTTCTCGCCGCCCGCATACCTTCTGGTTGTGACTTATAGAACAAAATAAATAATACGACTCAAATATGATATGATACATCTTGTGTGCTAAATCAAGATAGTTGATTTAGTCGCGGGACCGTTTAAACAGGCAATCGTGACCCTGTAACTTAAAGGGCTATCGTAAGCTCTATCACGATTTTAGTATGAGCTTGACAGTTTTTCCTACTCCACCCAGGGAGGACTCATTTGATTTGGGAACACGCAAAAAAAATATTTTTTCATTAAGTAAGATAGCTATCTTACAGGTCTACAGCATTTTTGCGCACGGGTTCTACATAAGTTATTTTCATTGTTTGTATATCTAGAAATAAGAATATAAACAAAAAAAAGTTCTGAATTTGCTTTTATGAGTAAAAAATGGGTAATCATTGAACTACTGCTTTTAAACTGTTCCTGGCTTCTTTCTCTTCAATGCTAAGTAACTTCAGGAAAATCTCACAATTGGTTTTTTTTTATTTGACCGCTCACAGAGACTCCAGCCACACTCCAGCTTTAATTTTCGCCTCTTTCAGAGGAAAAAAAAACTCTTAAAGCAAATATTTTTGATATGTGATCACATTTTTTAAAATAAATATGCTTGTATAATCAGAATATAATATGTAAAACCCAAGCGCATTTTTTTTTTTATTTGTCGACCAGTGTAGTGAGATTAATTATCATGTCTTTCAGATGAAGCTGAAGACGCGGAGATTGGCGAGTGATCTATTCTACAAATACTTATGTAAAATAACAATTATTGCTTCTTCAATGTGTACACGTATGTACCACACACACTCAAACTATCAGCTTTCAGGATCACTGAAGCAATTATTTTGTTTTTTATAAAACATTGCCCATACTCTAGGAATTTCTCCTGTATCGTGGGTGCGTTAACAAACTTTTAAACTCACAAACACGAACACTTAGACCCGGAACAACTACTTAATAGATTATAGAAATATGTTCAGTGCGGGAATCGGCCCTCCGACACGCAGCCTATCAGTAGATCACTTAACCACTAACACACAAAGCATGCTGTTATGAACCAGTAAATTCGCTGATAAAAAAATCATCATCTGCCTAGCTATTTTCCCAACTATATTGTGGTCGGTTTCCAGTCGAACCAGATGCAGCTGAATATCAGTATTTTACTTGGAGCGACTGCCTATCTAACCTTCACAACCCAGGAACTGAGTAATAGGAAACCATTTAGTAAGACTGGTTGTCAGACTTTTAGAGCTTCTGACTAATAGTAACGACTGTCATGGATCTACAAATAACTGACCAGGACCCAACGGCCATACGTGCTTTCTGAGGCACGGAGGAATCTCGCTATAAGATATGGTCATTGGTCACCCATCCAAAGACCAACCTAAGCAAGCTTTGCTTAACCATTTAGTAAGAAAACTGAGTGTTTGAGTATGTGTGTATGTATAGATGTTTAATTTAAACACGATATATCGCTGTTTGTGTCATCGATGTAAGCCCTGTCATTCCTAAGATAATGCCTCTTAAACGGATAGATATTTATACAAGACATAATGGCAACCCATATACTGAGTGCAACGGATTTTTAACTTGTTGCTATGATCAGTAAGTTCAAAATTCAGTGGGTGGTTATGAATCATTGGTTCTGGACTTAAAATGAGGCAAAATGATAATAGTAGATTTATCTTACCTACTTTAGATTGAATAATAATATGGAATGCAATAAAGAATTGAGTATTGAGTAATTTCGGGCATTCATGAAATTGGACTAAGTACTCACGGCTACACATCAAGCTATACAAAACCAGTATTAGCTGACCGTTCATTGTGTGTAAAAATCGTATCAAGCGAGACTAAGACAAACTGGTTTTGTATAGCTTGATGTGTAGCCGTGTGTACTACCTACAAATTAGCCTATTTTATCAATAAAATAATATATCACCATTATAATTCTATCAGTTTTTGAGGAAATCATTATTATTAAAAAGGGCAATATAAGTATCGGAACAGCTTACGAACACTAGAAGCAGTATATTCTGCCAAAACTTAGACATTGTACGTCTAATTCAACGACGATATATTACTAGACTCATAATAACAGGCGACCGATGTCTGTCAACACATTAGACAAAAAAGTCTTATATCCGTCTTATTTCGACCACTCCTGTGAGCCGTGAACATACCTTGAGACAGAACAGACCTTGAGTTAGTCAATCACAACGCAGTACCCCGTCCCCCTCGCTTACGTAGTACCTCAGTGAGTTGACAGAATAGTTTTTTTTTCCTTCCTCGTGCTTGCGAAGTCTAGTTATATATCGTCGTTGGTCTAATTCAATTAAAAAAATCTCAATTACAAGTAATTATTAAACTAGAACTCCGAATATGTTGTTTTTTACGACACTTTTGTAACAGAAGATGAAATTAGGACTAGAAATGCAAATAGGCATAATTATAATCTATAATAGGATCGCAAAATGTGTTGCTAAGCTCATAACTCGAAAACGGCTGGACTGATTCGGATAATTCTTTTTTTGTTGTGTTTGTAACCGGCGGGACCGGGTTTTAGAGGACTTTCACCCGTGCGAAGCCGAGACGGGCCGCTAGTTGTGTATAAAATGGGATCAAACCATGATGTTACATTCCGAGGTTCGGCAACACTGCCGCAAAATTCCACGGTGTTAATTCAAATTTTATAATTTACGTTCCAGGGTTACCTGTTTCCGGGGCCGCGGTACTGTCATCAGGTAACCGTTACCCTGACACGTAATGAGCTATTGAAAGATCACCGTAGGTTTTAGTCAGTGAGTCTGACAGTTATGAGCGGAAATTCTTATGTCAGACCTGAGTCACGGGACTAACTAAATAGATAACCCTTTTTTTAATGTGGTAAAATCATCATAAGAGGCCTCCCGACCTGGGAAGACTGTCAGACTCTAGATTTATCAAAATGAAATCTTCCTTGTAAGTGATTACGTGAGAATTATTTTAACAGGTTTTTAATTAACAGAAAACCTTACAAAAACTTAAAGCTTCCATTAAATGTAATGATTTTGCATTTCTAGTTCAATTTCTTCATCAGATATGTATTTATGTGATATTTTTGTATCAAATGGCTCCTGCACCTAGCCGCTAAAGCAAATAAATGCTGTAAATGATCTAAGATGCATGACTTGTGTTCATTTTTGTTTCATTTCACTTAAAAAAAAGGACTGATTGTGCATGAACTCATTGTCTTTGAGTATACCTTACGCCAATTGGCACTAAGCGCTTTTAATCTTCCTTCATAATACGCACAGTAAAGGAGTGGGTCCCCGAACGCGTACAACTTGAATCTTTTTAAAGTTAGAGCTAGCAGGGGGGGGGGGGGATTCTCGGTTTTAGAGATGGTGTCGACACAAATTTTACTGAACTCTAACGTTAGCCTTCGACAAATGGCCAATTTGACGTTTCAACTTTTAAAATTTGTCGTAAAAATGACGTCATTAGAATTTTTTGTCGAGTTCGACACCATCTCTTAAACCGAGAATCGGCCCCCTGGCTTTTTCTGGGTAAGCTCGCTCCATCGTCGACTATGTCTCAGTCACCTTTGACCTAGAATAAGGTCAAGAGCAAAACCATCGCAAAAATAGTAATAAAGGACTACCAATGCGTATTTGCAATGCAATTTTTTGTCAAATCTATGGGGCTCTAGAAACTATTTTGACATCATAATAAGCGCAATCTATAATATAAAAAATCAATTGCTGTTCGTTAGTCTCACTAAAACTCGAGAACGGCTGGACCGATTTGGCTGATTTTGGTTTTGTATTATTTTGGGAAGTCCAGTTAAGGTTTAAAAGGTGTTTTTAAGGCGGTACGGAGTTAACCCGGTCAGCTAATCCCATTATATTATAGTGATCGGCTGGCCTTATTCAATTTGATGACAAAAATGAACAAAAGAGAAGCAAGTCTATCTTTTTTTTATTTTTGGACCGTCAAATAAGCTAAAATAAGCACAAAATCTTAATAATATCTACAATAAAAAAATCACAACTTTACATTGTTTTTTTACTAAAATACTTGAAAGTTTGACTGTATAAAATTAGTAGTTCCTATTTTATTGATGAAAAAGTTGTTTTTGACGGTTTTAAGTCGATTTAATAAGCTATTCAAAAACATTGTTAACTGCTTATTCACGGTAATAAGTAGATGTCAAATTATAAGATAGTTTTGCATGTAAAGTTCTTTCAGTGTATCATTGTATAAATTTTATGGAGATAACCCACTTTTGTGCGTACTGCGATTGATTTTCGAAGGCGTTAAGAGACTATGTTAATTTTGTATCCTGTATAGACTATGTAATATCGTAGTTAACTTGAATAAACTTATGAAATTGTCATAAAAATGTGTCTGTTTTAAATATAATATTATCCTTGTGGTGAAATAATCAAATATTTATAATTAAAATAGGTACCCTATCTTCAAGGGTACATAATAATGTACTTTTTGTCTGCCAAAACCCATGTTAAATTATCTATTATATAATTATAAGGGTAACGCGCATAAGGGCAAAAAGTACCCCCAATATCCGATGACGTTGTGAGACCGGACTGCCAGTCCCCCGAAATATAAAAGTAACGTGACTGAGTGCAGCAAAGTTTAGCATAGTCTAAGGTACGATTCAGGGGTGCGTTTAAGTCAACCATCCAGATAAAAATTAAACTAACGAGAGTTCGCTGAACGGAGTCATAAGTTTAACTGTCAAATTCAATTGACAGCTCAGCTTGTTATTAGTTATTCTCATTTTTTTCAAATCTTATTTACTTGTCGCACACAAATAAAGTTCTCGGAGGTGATAAAATAAGTACTTGTTACAAATATATTTTTTTTTTTCTTTCTTCTTGGCAACCGAGTCGATGTCGACTAACTGTGCCAGAGTCATGTGATGACGGCAAAACGGAGTGACGACGGCCGTCGAACTTTGCACTTTGTTTCTACAAAGCGAATTGAGCAAACAGCTCCATGTCAAAGTCAATCTGACAGCAGGATAAAATTTAGCGAGGTAAAAAGGTCGCTAAGATTTATCCTAGTAGGCGAAAACTTATACCAGCGGGCGACCGTGAACGGAGCATATAAAATTTTAGTCGGTTTAATTTTTCACCTCTCGGTGTACTTGAACGGGGTGTTTAACGTTTAATCCGTATAAATTTCAAACTGGATGGTTGACTTAAACGCACCCCAGACCAACCGGCCGGGCCGGGCGGCATTTTACAATGCGGTAAAGAACATTAAAATGTATCAACAGTAATTACAGTTCATATTGGCATGCAACTTACGGGACTCGCTACGTGTCGCGAGATGCCGACGGAGATAAGTTCGCACATAGTTTTTTTCACATATTTTTTTTTTATATTCGCATGTCCCTCTTTTGTGCAGACCTTTTACTTCTTTGCTTTTACTTGAACGCTCAAAAGCATTATTTGTATTCCAAATGTTTTGTTACTGCACTTGAATAAATAAACTATCGAAAATATATTATGTACGTTTAATTATTTTATAAGTATAAAATCGTGTAATGAGGGATTTTCTTTTGATTGTTTCCCTAGTCGAACTTGGTATGTTACTGCAATGAAAGGAACGTCGTCATTTTTTGATTTTTTTTTTCATTTGATTGTAATTTTGAGATCTTAAAACGTATCGTACATGTCATGTCATTGTCAGTCACATCACATCACACCATTGGCATTTGGAAATAAATAACAACAAGGAAAAAGAAAATGAAATATTCATTGACCAGTCTTTTTAATTTATGAGTTTTCCACGCCATAAAGAAAATGTCCCAAGAGAAAAAGAAGAGAAGTCTGTGCCTCGTGGATTTGTGCAAAAATGAAGGCATAAATCTAGTAACGTAGTCAGTTCAACGCTATCTTTAGAGTTCTTGGAAACTACTTTTTTTTTCTTAATACTTGAAAAAGAAAACTTCTCATTTTCATGAAAATAAAACACAAATCTTACACTACTATTTTATTAGGAAAACACAATACATTATAGTAATTCATCTTTATTTTAACAATTAAGAAATATAGCGTCGTGTGAAGAAACCAGTACATTTTGTACTTTTTAAAATCATGCACGAAAAACGTTACTATAAAATAATTTTAAAAAACTTTCAACATAACGTTTACTTTATGATTTTCAATGTTTTTGCTACGATACTTAACTATTTTTTCCGAAATATTGTTTGTTTTTTGTACCAGTCTAAGGACACGAATACAACAATCGACAATTCGCTTATAATTATTTATTTATTTATATTTCTTTATTATCTAGCAACCTCAGCACTATATGCGACCATAAATCGCCAAAAGATACTATTTTACACGTCGCGTTCGAGAATGCATGCGTTTTGATGATAACAACGCTGTCTTTTGTTCACGCTCAAATATTACTAATTTCTTCAATATTTTGGCAACTTCCTCTAGTACCGCCAACTTATTTAATAATAAAACTTAAAAGCTAAAATTTCTTACTCCATAGCAATCCGATTGTGATAAATTAAATTATGCATCGAATTAGTTTTTTAATACGATCATTTTATCGATGTCGCCACATTTTGGTGTCAAACACTCCTTGTAAATTCCATAGCGACTATCCTATTTCTTTAAACTTAAACTTATTATATTTTCTTAGCATTATCAATAATTTGAGGGTTTCTAAGTCTCATTAAGAACCAAAACAATTCCGATTGCATTATTTTTAAATAAGTCCCTTCTAAACATACTTGAGCCGAACAAAACGGCAGCATATCAAAAATTCTATAACAAAATATTGACGCAAGCAGTCTCAGAACGCAACCATTGTCATATTCGAAGTTGAAAAAGTTTATTTAACTAATCTATGTGTGCCTTGCTAACAATTCGAAACGTCACGATATTATGTGATAATTACTGACTATTTTAGAGATCAGAGTAGATAGGAATGGTAAAAACACGGTATTTCTTTTAAAACCCCCACTTGTGATGCGCAAGATCACTCTTCTGTGATTGGTTGAACTCCTACGCAACTTTTTCAAGCGCCATTCTGATTGGCTGTTGTGTTACTCCATTTTCCCCTCTACTTTGAATCTGCCTACCTATTATCTAAGACATTGATACAATTCTTTCTAAAGTGAACATTGATATATTTGACTGGAATCTTAACTATTATAAAAATGCAGTGAACATTTAATCTTGGCTATCGCGTCGTTTCAAATCGCGAAGACTTAAATATTTTAATAAATTGTACAACAAACTGTTCTGTTACTATCAAACTAACACATTGACAATTATTGGAGAAGTGTGAAAATGTTGCTAAATGTAATGTTTTTAACGATAGATTTAAATAAATATAATAAAATCTAGTATTTCTGCTTATACTAGAAAATTGCTACCATTACATGGGATTTAAAACCTTCAGAAGGTAGAATAATCTTTGAGTAACATTTTATTTAAATATTTAGACTCATAACATTATTTATATTATATTATGGGGATTGTAAGCAGTCAAAATGGTCGCAGTGAAGGAAAACTAAGGAGAGTGGGAAAAAAAGAAAATTTACTTTAAAGTTTTAAGTTTATTTAAGGTCAAACATAATATTAAATTATTAATAACACAACCTTCACGCCAGAAACAGCCATGGAGAGGCAGACATGTACTTATTGTACACAAGGCGTACTAGAATCGTTAAAAACATTACATTCGCTCAGCTTACCTATTAAATCAACTTCGAATATACTTTCTCTTGTAAAAATACACTGTATTGATACAATGCAGTACATTAAGACTCGGTACCGTGCGTACCAAGTGTCCAAAAGTACCACTCTGGTACTTTAGTCAATTTATACGTAAGGGTTTAGCGATAGACGAAAGGTTGATGAGTTTTGTTAAAACATAAATTGGATGTGACATTTAAAACTGTGGTAGAGTTTGAGAGCGTTTTTTATACCTTTGTAGATGTATTTATATGGGTGTGGCCCTATTATCGTACTTAGAAACCAATTTCAGCAAACGAGAACACAGACTTCGCGACTCAAAGACAATCAACAAGTTTACAGACAAATGCCTTCAGCAATCTTCAAAAGGACGACATTTTAAATTAATAATTATCGTCGACATCCTTCAAAATATTGCACCACGATTTTTTTTATCACAAAAGTGACAAACAAGCATACGGCCACCGTATCCTATGGATACTTGTAACACCCTTTTTGAGGGTATAAAGAAAGAATGGTTTAAGCGATCAGCTTTGTGAACGCACAGCTCGTGTGTTTGGTGTTTAATAGATAATTGGGTATTGTCACTTTCGCATGGTATACCAATTTTCATTAATCTTCTACCAATTGGTAAATTATCAAGAATGATCAATGCAATCTGGAAATGCTTACAACGCTTTTGTTAATGACATTAACACTACCTCACCACAGTTTTAAATATCAAAAAATGACTTAAAATTGTTTTAAAAGGCTGTTTTTTTTTTATTAATAAGCCTATCCGTGATGGAATCCTCAATAGAGGATAAGGCACGAATTTAATGAAGGCGCTACGTATCAAATCTAACATACACTTTTAGACTAAAAATGCGACGAGGCGGTTCATTTAGAATAAGTTTTCCTTTATAAACTAATGTTTATATTATAAAAATGTGTTAAATAAAAATTCATGCTAGCTAAGTGATTTATAGGTACGGCAAAGGACTAAAAATTTATTAAGAAAATCACTACAAAAGAGTGTCTGTAATATCGACGTTGTATTCACTTAATCCGGACAAATATTACAATGTAAAAGCGCTCCCACACCGCGAGCATTCACCTGTAATGTAACGTTATAGATTCGAGCATTTCATCTGTAAGAACAATCGAGCATCACAATGCGCACCTTGTATCAAATTTATACTTAATGTACGCGAATGCTCGTCAGTGAGGGGTTGTAGTGTAATGTAATGCTCAAAGTCGAATCTATAATGTTACATTATACGGTGAGAGAGCGCCTTTAGATAGAATAATCCGCGCAATACGAGCGATAGTACTACTTGGAGTAGAGTAGCGTCTTATACGCCTTATATTGCAGCTCTTTCTCATCGTTTCAAGTCAATTCCTCGTCGATAACCACAGTCACTCTTAAACAAATTAAATTGAAAGTCCCACACTACCTTAGCATAAAGATATGTATACCTCAGCCGCCAAAACGTAAACCCGAACGTTTAAACCAACTATGTACTGTCCATTCACAATTACATTTACCATCACGCCGTAGTTGTTAGGGGGTTGGCTGTCTGTATAACATCAACGGTTTTAGGTTCAATTGTTTCTGGTGTCCCGTTGACTTCTGTACGTTCTTCGCTCATCTCTACGTCAGCTTTGTCTGTTTCCGTTTCCTGAGACTTGTTATCGCTGTCCGTGGTCTCTTGGCTGGAGGTGTCCGTTGTCTCTGGTTTGGAGTCCTCGGTCTGTGTGTTTTCTGCCTCGGTTTGGTCATTGTCTGTATGCTCGTCTGCTGATTTTGTTTCCGTTTCTGTCTCATCTTTCTGTTCTTGTGGGTTGTCTGTTGAGGAAAATTTTGCTTTATTAATATTAGTTTTAGAGTTTAAAATCGTGGTGACAGCAAATGCATGCAGACATCACCTGAGCTCCGTCGTGGTCCACTCCAGTGAGGGACACGACTGAGGAGAGCAAACAATGAGGTGTTTGTAAATTGGAATGTTAAATATTACATTTATAAGAGAATCATAAAAATTCGCTCAGTGAAACATTGAAAATCGTTGAGCAAAGATAATATGTAAAATGTAAATATGGAATTAACGCCGCAAAACAATTTTTGACGGCCAAAAAAAACTCAAATATCAATTTAAGAGATATTATTATACGGTATTTTGTATTCTATTCTAATTAAAATACTGACTATAAGGTTTGAATTCCCGTTACTCTGATGTCGCGTACGTTAAACGTTGTACATATACAGAGTAATTTTTTCAACCGGGCGCAGATGGCAACATCCAAAATTATGAAGAATATAAGAAGTCTCGAGGCCGATTTTGACGAAAACAAACTACATCATTGGATTTTAGAAAAAACAATAATAGGCCAGGAATTGAACCAGCAGATTTGGCTATATTGATATTTTAAGACCTGGATCACTGTATACGCTCACTAATGTTTTAAATATATTATTATCTTGCTATCGACAGCAGCGTAACAGGAATTAAAACCTGAAAAATGTAGATTTACAGTATAGGAACATATTTCAAATATTAGTAAGTTGAATCACAAACTCACCAGTTTCATCAACTTCCATAGGAGTCTCTTTCTTCTCATCACCATTCACCTTCTGGAAGTTAAAAATTATTGTTAAAATATGTTATTTTATTAACATTTTTATCCCGATTTTCCAATCAGATTTAAAATATTAGTCCGTCAGCTATACAGGGCGTCCCACAGCGATGCCACATGCAGGGAAAGGATCTTAAAATATTGCACATATTTTACTGAAAGAAGCTAATTTAAACAGCATTCATAGATTATTAAATAATTACATGGTTCAACCGGGAATTGAACTAGCAACACGAGAAAAAAAGATTAACTTGTAGTTTTATCTTACCGATCAAAAGGCTTTATCATAAGGATTATTTTTTGCCAAATAACATAGTGCCAGAAATAAAAGGCAGACCTTGTATTTATAATGTACCAGTAAAATGTTCTATCTACAATATTCAAGGTACTTTCCTTCAATGTGGCATAGCCGTGGGACGCCTTGTATTATTAAAAAAAAAAACAAATTAACAAAAATTTCGAATTGAAAACCTCCGTTTTTTTCGGTCGGTTAAAAATAGACTCGTATTTTTTCTTTTGATATTTTTTTATCTGAATTATACATTAATAATTGTATTGACAAATATAGAATGGCCCATTCACGAATTTGATCTAAACGGTTAAGAGGGCGGCAGGCGGCGTGAAAAAGATTACTTTATCATTAATTACTTTTTAAGTACGCGAAGTCGGCACTGGCGGCAACTCGTGACATGTTCCAAATATTTCTATTATATATTTGATCCCATCGCTCGCCACCCTAAGTTACCGCTCACAACGGCAAGTGAACGGGCCGTAAGGCTTTACAAAACAGCGAGTGCTGCGCGACGCGACGGTAGCGTGGCGTGTGTTTGGCGTGCTTACTTACTATGACAACTTATGTCGTCACACAAAAACAGCGCCATTTTAAAAGTAAGTAAGAACGTCTCGATGTTTAACAAAGCCTTCAATGTTCACCATAACTAAAATCTAAATACAAAATTACATCTACTTCTTACATTACTAAATTGACTGGCTTAAACAAAACTAAAAAATACACAAAAACTAACTAAACAAAAAAGGGACAACACAATGGACGAAACAAACTAAAATAAAAATACCTACATACAAAAATAAAATGCCTTCACCTCATTTTTGATGTTATTCTACTTTCAGCCCTCACCGTTATTATGTTTCTACGTATTCTGTTTGTGTTGCACTTGTTAAATTAATAACTATAGTGATTGCTACGAATTCAGTGTTCCAAAAACTCTTAAAGGTGGAGCGTCAGTAGTAGCCCGAGAAATTTAAATTTTCATGTATTTTTTGCAATTTGCTTATCAGTGTCAAGTTATAACTTGATCAAAATATGATTCGCGACAATAACAAGTTTAGTTTTATATACAAGAATAATCAAAACATTCGCTCCATTCACTCTCACAAATATTTGATCAAAATAAGTTAGATTTTGGATTTTTTACCAACTTTGACCTAATCTTTGTGAGCGGGACTGTAGCGAATGTTTTGATCATTCTGATACTTATGTAAAGTTATGCTTTTTATTGTCGCGAATAATAATTTGATCAAGTTGTTATAACTTGACACTGTTAAGCAAAATCGGATATATCGGACACTTTCAGCGAAAATTAGACATGAAGTGATACGTTTCATTCTATGAATATAGTAGGTAATATACAAAAACTGTCGAGTGGAAATTCTTTAATTAAAACGTACTAGGATAACATATTTTCTTAAACAAAATTTATCGGAGAACATGTTCTTCAACTGCAAATGTAAGTTTGTCAACTTTGATTAATTAAAATTAAATTCAGCGAATCAGTTTAGTTAGCTCGCATAAGTATTTTGATGGGCAACTACGGAACCCTACACTGTGCGTGGCCCGACACGCACTTAGCCGGTTTTGTTATTTTATATTCTCAATACTAAAACTTATTTTTCCCAAGTCCAACACAAACAGCTGAGTACCAGACAATGTAACAACTAGCAAGAACCTAATTCCGTCGTGCCTTTTTCCTGGATTTCGTTGCTTTCGACGCTGCGCTCGACGACGAGACCGACGGCGTGCGCTTTTTCTTTTTACCCTATAGTAGATTGATGTTGTTTTTATGCAAGTTTGATAAAAAAATGTTGACGACATCTTGCTTCGTATAAAAGTGGTTTATTTCCAGTGGGGATTATAACTTTTGTCTAGTAATCCCCACTATGAAATTATATTAGTTTACTTATCCATTCAGGGTCGTTACCTAAAATCCTGAGTGAAATGTTCCTCTTATCAATTTTTGTAGTAAGCAACATTTTCCAGTACAGCATATAGTACAATTTCAGTTTAAAGAACCCCTTTTTACTGAAATAGGTATGTTTCCACTAAGAAAGAATAAGGCAAAGCACGCACTACGAAAATAAACCATTGCGAAAAAAAAAAAAACAATCTTTGAACAACAAAAATGTACTACGATCAGCGCACTGCGAAAATAACTCGTTTGTGATTTCATTTTGCAATATAAAAATCGTAACAATTAAATTTCATAGTGTGTTCATAGCCTAAGGCCTTTTGTACAAAACGCGATACACGTCTCCGATACCTTATCGTGAGGTAAAAAAACTAAAAAGTCATTAACCCGTCCGCTTTACTTGCGGATGGACAAATGTACAATTCCCCAGTCTTAACCCTCCTCCTACCTGTGGTTTAGCCTCGTCTCCCACATCACTGGGCTGTGCGCTGGAGGTGGAGGAGATCTCTCCCTCCTGCTCGTTCTTCTGTCTCTTGGCAGGCACGGCCTCCTCCTCCTCCTCCTCTGTGGACGCTGCGTCTCCTTTCTGTTCGGAGGTCTCGCTTTCAGGCGGCGGAGAGGCTTCCTTTTGGGATGATGGGTCCTCCTGTGACGTAAAAATAAATGTGTGTATTATGTACTGATCTACATCAGTACCGGAAAGACATGTTTTACGACCCGATCATGAACTGATGATTTGTGAGCGGTAGTTTACTGCGGGGCGACAAGCGGTGAGATTAGATGTAATGTTTCGAAAACGCCACGGGGCGTCGCCTATAGCGAAAACGCGCGCGGTTTCCTTTGAGCAAATTGATATAGCGCTGTTCGGAGCGGCGAGAATAAATGTACAAGCAAAATATGAGTGTGACGCCACGAAACAGAGCGGAATGCAAGGCGCGGCTAGTTTGCGACGAAGAAATGAAATTTATGACATACTCAGAAAGTAATTGTCAAATTACAGCGTGAAAAAGTATTTAATTTATACTAATATTATAAAACTGAAGGCTTTGTTTGGTTGAAGGCGCTTAATCAGAAACTGGTCCGAATCGAAAAATTCTTGTTGTGTTGGATAGTTTATTTATCGAGGAAGTCTATATGACATCACGCTACGACCAATAGGACCCGAGCAGCGAATGTAACCGCGGCGAGTAGCTATTCATCATCTGCCTGCCTTTTCTCAATTATACATATTGTGGTTGTCTTCCAGTCGAACCAGATGCAGCTGAATATCAGTATTTTACATGGAGCGACTACCTCTCGGACCTCTACAACCCAGTAACTGGGTAATAAGATACACGGGGAATAGGTATTATAAGTTAGTAATGTACTTACGACCAGCAGCACAGTATGTTGTCCTCCTGCCGACACAGCGGCCGGCGTGCGGTTGTTGAGAGCGGGCGTCACGGCGGCCGTCGGCTCGCACGCGTCCGCGCTCAGACCGGTGCCCAGCTGGCCTTCAGACCCCATGCCCCACGCTAGGACCTCACCTGGACAGAAGAAAACGACAATTTAGCACTTTGCAGATCTTGAGGCCTACCATGACATCTTAAAGATAGAATAATTCCAGAGAAAGTGACCAAGCTATACAAATCATCTAGCGCCACCACATTCACTCACTGGAAGAATTCTGGTTTTAAGACGTAATGGTAGGCAACCTGGTTCTTTATAGGTATGCATAATAGCCATGCCATGCTCGTAGAATAGAATAGAAAAACATTTATTCGATATTGGACACACACACATAGTACTGCATAGAACGCTTTTTTCCAAAATCAGCTGCTTCGATTACTTGCCAGTATTACTATTTTTTTCTAAAATCCAATAATGCAGTTTTAGTTTTCGTCAAAATCGGCCTCAAGACTCCTTTTAACGTTTCTTGATATTCCTCATAGTTTTGGATATACCCATTTACGCGCGGTTGACAAATTGACTTTGTATAATACAACGTGTAACGCAAAAGCGCAAAACCTCTCGTGAGGCAGGGTTGGGCAGTATTTGAATTACTTGTAATTAAAATACGTAATTGAAATACAAATACGTATTTTGTATTTGTATTTCAATTACTTCCTTAAAATGTAATTTGTAATTCGTATTTCAAATACCTGACGAAGAAGTATTTTGTAATTAGTATTTCAAATACTTGAGGCTCCAAAATACATTTTAACAAAATACATTTAAACTTTATTTACCGTCATTGCACTCTCTGCAGTCATGGTAAAGCAGCTAATTAAAGTTGGCATCATTGCACCTGTTATGTACTGACGTCAGCACATCAAGCTATCTACCAAAATCCGTCAAACTTTAATATATTTTGAACCTTATTCCCATAGCAGAAGGTTGTTTTTTTATTGGTAAAATTTAACAGATTCGGGCTGGTTGACCTACTGGTGTCCTTACACTGTACGTCAAACATGGCAAAAAAAAATTGTATGTGTATCTACTTTTCAGCCATTCAGCCTATGCTGGTCTAGATTGGTACTTATTTTGTAACATGTAATTTGTAATTAGTATTTTGTATTTCAATTACAAGTAGCTAAAATACTGTATTTTGTATTTCAAATACCCTGCTTAAAGGTATTTTGTATTTTATATTTTAATTACTTGCGATACTGTATTTTGTAATTTGTATTTCAATTAAAGCAAAGCATGTATTTTGCCCAGCCCTGTCGTGAGGTAACTCAGCCAATGCTACTCAACAATGTAAAAATATAAAACTTTAGGAAATTCGCGAATAAATAAATAGTTTTTCATACTGATGGGCTCGATCAATTTCTCATTTTGTATGAAAAATCATTTTTTTTTTTGCGAATTTCCAAAAGTTTTATAACAAACATTGTTCAGTAACATGTGCTGAGTTACCCCACGAGAGGTTTTGCGCTTTTAACGTTACACGTTGTATGTGCAATGTTTAACAAAAAGACGTTTTTTTTTTTTACAATCCTCATAGTTTCGGATACAGCCAGCCATCCACAACCAGTTGATAAATTCAGCCTATATAATTGAGATTGCACCTGTGCGGAGCCGGGACAAGTCAAGTAACTAGTATTATAATTATGAAACTTACCAGAATCAGTAACAGCGAAAGAATTGCTGGTTCCAGCTGCTATGCTGATGACCTTCTTGTTTTGTAGCTTGGGAATTGGCTCCAGGGTCTCGGCATCACCTGCGCGGTCACCCAGGCCCAATCTGTTGGGAAATGGTTAAAATTATCATCTGTTATGGATTTCTTCAACTATGTTGGTGTTATAAGGACCAATGTTGGCATGCTTTGCTTTTATTTATGTTTATTGTATCGTATTACCCAGTTATGGAGTTGTGGAGGTCCGATAGGCAGTCGCTGTATTTAAAATATTGATATTCAGCTGCATCTGGTTGAATTGACTGCCTACCGAACCTCAACAACCCGTTAACTGGGTAATACGATACCCTATGGTAAAACTGGCAGTCAGACTTTTATAACTTTTGACTACTAGTAACAACTGTCAAAAATCTACAAATGACAGCCGGGACCAACGGCTTTACATGCTTTCCCATCCACAGACCAATCTCGGCAAGCGCGGCTTAACCCGGAAAATCGGCCTGTGCGACTGTAATTATTTAGCCACGAGCTGTTCGTGGCGAATTACATGTCGTAAAATTGAAATTATATTGACAAATACGGACTGGTCAGGTCTAAATTTGTCGTGTGTGGTGGATGCTTTAACAAACATATTTCAATCAATCTCTCGTCCTCACCTGCCGTACTCGCATCGTCCGATAGCGTACACTTGTCCGTTAGTATCAAGCGCCAGTGAGTGATGTTGTCCACACGCGACACTCTTCCACGAACTGTTCTGGCTGGTGAACGCGTCGCACTCGGTCGGCATGAACAACGCTGTCTTACGTTTTTCACCTGTTATGCCTGTTGGGAATTATTGTTGATTAGTTGACATGAAACTTACTGTAACTATAGTTGGTGCCAGTTAAAATGTAAATAGTGGTCATTGACCTTTACCTGACTCCTCGTATAATGAATTGCAAAAAATGCATTTTTCTGTGATATGATAGTGTTTACTTGTGAGTCTTAAATATAAAAATAATATAAAATCTTAGGTATAGGTGAAATATTTTTACCATTTTGATATCTTATGAATACTTAGATACTTATAACCTTACAATATACTTACTAATTTATTCGGTATTTTATAAAAATGCTACTTCTGAGCTTTTGTCATTAAACATGGACTTATTAAGTAGGGGTCAATGTCCGCTATTGAGATCTTAACTGGCACCAACTATAGGCTAACGCCCACAGTATTTACAAATCTACTTTAGACTTGAACTTGATTTGAGGATAAAAGCTTATGTAGTTATCATCATCATCAGCCGGAAGACGTCCACTGCTGAACATAGGCCTCCTTAGACCGCTACGCTGAACAACAATTCGCCACTTGTATCCATCGGTTGTCCGCGACTCGCTCTGTCTGGGGTCCACCTAGTGGGAGGCCTACCCTACGTCTTCCGGTCCGTGGTCGCCATATGAGAACTTTTCTTCCCCATCTTGCAAATTTTACGAGCTATGTCGGTACTCTGGGTTTTCGCCGAATATATTGTTTACAAGTTGTTGAACAAGGATTATATAGATAGCACCAGAAGAATTTAAATATAATGGTAAAGGCACTAACGTGTTGCACATAAAAGGCAACCTTTGCAGTTGGATTTTATGTTTTTCTCTCTAGAAGAGATTTCTTGTATTTGTCAAAACATTGTAATATCCTAGTCTTATATACTGACCTAGTTGTCCATAATTGTTGAGTCCCCAGGCGAACATCTTGTCGTTATTGTCGAGCACGAAGGTGGCGTGGTACCCCGCCCACACTCGCGCTCCGCCGGCCTTCAGGGTCACCTTCGACGGTACCAGCAGGGCGCCTGAGGGAGAGACGGGAATTAGAACAAATTATCTTCAACATCATCTGCCTAGCCTTTTCCCAACTATATTGGGGTCTGTTTCCAGTCGAACCAGTTGCAGCTGAATATCAGTATTTTACATGAAAAGACTGCGTATCGGACCTCCACAATTCAGTCACTGGGTAATACGATACGCCATGGTAAGTCTGGTTGTCAGAGTTTTAAAGCTTCTGACTAATAGTGACGACTGTCAAAGATCTACAAATGACAACCGAGACTAACGGATATACGTGTTTTCCGAGGCTAGGAGGAAACTCGCTATGACGGATGGTCACGAATCCAAAGACCAACCTAGGCAAGAAAGAAAGAAAGAAGAAAAGAAAGAAAATACGTTTATTTGGCAAACCTTAAGCACACAATTACAATTAAAACTTACTAATATACAATTAATGTAGGTACCGTGTGCGTCACGGCTGTGCCAAATAGGCTCAGTTCAGCATAAAGCCAGGCCACAGGGAGCCTGACGCTGGTTTTCAACTGAGCCTTGTGAGACGTCACAGATGTAAATCAGCTTTATAGAGTGTGCGTGTGTGTGTGTTAAAATAATTAAATAATAAATATACATGTACCAACAGAATAAAATAAAATAAAATGTACAGGTTTAAATAAATATGTTATATGTATCTAGACGTATTTATAGATGTAATAAAAGTGTATAAAATTTTACCGTTATGACAAAGACTAATTATGCAACATTCAGAAAAACGAATCAAGCAAGCGCGGCGTAATGCCTGTGCTGCTGTAATTATTTAGCCACAAGCTCCTTGTCTAGTTAGTGTGATAGTTATGCTACTCACTGAATCCCTGTCGTGCGTCCCTGGTGGCGGACCTCTGCGGCAGTCTCCCGAGCTGTCCTTGCTCGCCGCAGCCCATCGTGTACACGCCGCCCGACGCCTGGAGGACAATGGCTCATTACAATTTAAATTGGTAAAGAAAATACTTATAATTAAGTACAGCTAAAGAGTGCAGTTCCTTGCCGCGGAATTTGTATTTTCCGATAGCTATAACCTTGGGGTCTTCAAGTCAAGAGTGAACAAGTTACTTCTAGGCAAGTGTGCTTAAACATCGACCACATCTTCACCTAACATCAGGCGAGATAGTATTCAAGCCTATCATTAAATAAATAAATAAATAAATAAGAAGGGTAATCTTCTAATAATGCGTTTAATAACAAACTTAAGTAGGTCTAAAACAGCCCCTTGGCAATATTCATATTACCTGCCTGACTAGCTTTTTCCAACCATATTGGTCGGCTTCCAGTCAAACCAGATGCTGCAGAACATCAGTATAATACATGGAGCGCCTGCCTATCAGACCTCCACAATCCAGTAACTAGGTAATACGATTTATAACCTGGATTCCCACATAGGATAATTTTAATCCCGATTTTATGTTCTCGTGGGATAATTTTCGAGTGCAAATGCTGGCTAGTTGAAATAAATGCTTCAAGCTTGATACATACCGACAATATAACAAGATGGTCTCCACCGGAGGCGACGGCGACGGCAGTCTCTCCGATGTCCACCTTCACAGGGTCCCGACATGACTTGCCCTCACGACCGCGGACCACCAGACCCATGCTGCCGTGGGAATCCTGGAATTAAAGGTATTATGACACTTGGACTAAAGGTATGATGACAGCTTTAATTTAGAAATTGAAAGATTGATCCCTCAGTTAGATTTTTCTAAATAATGAACACCTATTTATTTTTTTAAACATTGAATATAGATGAAGATATAAAGCATTAAAACTCGGGAGTAGCTTGAGACGTTAGAAACAATAAAAACTGTACTTAATTGTGAAGTATTGGCAAAAGTGTTGTTTTACAGAACAAAGGAAAAATACGTTTCGAACTTTTTTGATAATTTGATGGACTAATTAAATATTTTCAGTCAAATACCCAATCATATCAGATTGGCTGGTTATAGGTTATAATCTGGAGCGACACATAGGATCGACCTTTTGTCCCAGTTTTATGTTCTCGTAGAACAACTTTCAAGATACATAAATGTGGACGAAGTTGCGTATGGAACAAACATTCGTATGACCTACAAGTACTTATTCTGGGTTTGTGTGTATCTTTTTAAATGTTTGTTATCGCACCCACGACACGAGAAAAAATCTTAGTAATGGGGTACCTTAGATTAAAGAATGTCTTCCTAGTAGGTCACTCACCGAGAAATGAACCCAAAAACACGGGGAAAAATGTCTCGCATCGGTCGAATCCTACGTAATGCAAATGAATATTCTAAGGAAAACTTTTAAATGTGTGTGTGGCATATAAAGAAGTGGCTTCACCTAAAAAAAATCCTTTTGTTTTGAACACGGAATCTGGCCATTGTTAAATTTTTGTTTTATAATCTAAGAGTGGAACATTATTTTTGCCAAATACATACCCTGAAGGCTCCCCAAGCGTAGACATCTCCATTGTTAAGCAGCGCAGCCGAGTGTGAGTCTCCTGCTGACACACACACAGCAGGCGCCGGCAGGGACACACAGCCCGGAGCACCCTCCTCGCTGTCGCCCGATGTGGCGCGACCCAGAGCTCCTTCGTCGTTGCAGCCGAATGTCCATACCTGGGAGGGGGAAATATCGGTTGAAGTCGGGAATCTGGTCGGTCTGCCATGTTATGCGTCTATGTGTTTGATTAAATTGCAGTAAGTTTATCGAGTAGCAGTATTTTGATCATGCGGGCGGCGAGTGATGAGCAACTCGCTGTTTGATCATGGATGCAGCCCGGGTCGCGTTGTGTTCTACGCACGCCTCAAAGAGTGTCAGTACAATGACAGGGCCTTTAGAAGGCCAACGCTTGCCGGTGTAGCCAGACTAACGAATTACCTAGACTCCGAAACGTAAAGGGCGTAAAGGACACCGTGAATTTTACTCAGTACAAGTCTGACAGTCCCTCCAGCCCTGCCCTGGATGGGAGAGGACTCATTTGATGATCTTACCAAGTAAAAATAAGTTTGTTTGACCAGTTGAATTCATTGTCTTATAGTCTACAAGGTAATGCAACTTGTATGCGATTTCTTACTGCGTGTTAGGCTTTAACACATTATTGAATGAATTTATTTTTGAGTTTAAACTTACCTTTCCACTGCTATCAAGAGCTATTGTGTGCATACCTCCTGCATACACATCAACTATTTTGTCACCCAACGCTGTAACATACTTGAATCTGAAACAAAATGAAATGTTTTTTTATTGCAAATGCTTTTTAATGGTGACATATTAGTGAATAAAGGCGAAAGGAGGGTACAACTTCATTGTTGACAACTTACTTGGTGGTCTCCACAACATCTTCACCGAGTCCCAGTTGTCCGACGTCGCCCTGTCCGCATGCTAGCACACGGCCCCTCTTCTTTGGCGCCGTTGGAATCTCCCATTGGATTGCTGAACAATCATAATAGAATTGTTTTGAGAATTTTAAACTATCACAAAATCCACAGCTCTTACTAATAAAGCCAGAATGATCAGAATTTCATAACTTTATGTAACATAGGTTCTGCAATAATTTTGGCGATTGAAAGAGTGTCCATGGAGTTTCTGCCCATTCTTCTCCATAGAGATCAACGCATCCTACAGTACTTTTACGGTTATTATGTGTTATGACTGAGACAGTCGCACCATAACTATTTTCGAAATGTTTTATTTTTTGTTATTCTTAGGCCTGAAACTGCGTTAAGCGGGCACACGCGCGGTTTCATACAAAAGTGCTCCGTCGCGGGAACCAGCGCGGGCGTCCGTCACGGGGAGGCGTGCCCCGAACACACGTAACGGAGCCCGCCTCCGTGCGACGTACGACTAAAAGGACTATACAAGTACAACGTTCAAATTGAACTACGACACTGCATAAATCGGTCTCCGCGACGGGGACCGTCGCTTACCCACGGAGCCCAGTCGCGTGTCCACGCGTGTGGACACGCGACGGTTGCCCGTCGCGGGCGCCCGCTTAACGCAGTTTCAGGCCTTACAGTTCAACAGGTGCCAGTAAGTGGCGTACTAGAAAAAAAAAAGGTTTGGATTTTGAAAAATTGCTACAAAAACTCAAAAATAAAACCAAAAAGACAGTATATTTCATATTTTTGAATCTTGTGAGATATAAGTGTGCAAGAGGACTTGTGTGTGAATGTTTTGTAGCTATAATTGCTTTTGTAAAGAGAAGACAGTCGGTTCCCTCTTTCTCGACAAAACTATACAGCTAAAAGTAATAGAAAAAGTTGGAGCAAAGCATTTATGGTGTTTTTTTACGAAACGGAATGCATAATACAGTTGCAAAAATGCATTAATTTTGTGCTTTTACCTACTCGAATACCAAGACTGAAAAATGTACAGATGTTATAATTTGCACAATATTTTAGCAACTTCACTTCATGTAGGTGGAAGTTATTTTCTAGGATCCATCTTTGGTTAGTCTAGGTCTATAAATTAGTATTTTATGTCTAGTTGGTATAATTTCAAACATAATTTATTATTTCACTGTCTCTATTTTAAAAGATGAAACAATTTTTCAGAAAATTATTGATGTCATAATGACTTCATCGTTTCTTTTTTTACTGCTTACCAAAAGAATTAAATTTTTTGGTATGAACATATTAGTTTCTTTCAATAATAATTTAGTAACAAATATTATAAAGGCCTAGAAACAAAAAAAAAAACAGAAAAAGTCATTCCTAGAGCTTTATGAACTTGGAGGGATGTATTGGTGATTTTGATGATTATAATTCTGTAACTACGTAGGTCATACAGCCGCGAATAATATTTTAATCAACATAAAACCTAGCAATGGTCTGCAAATTGCAAAAAACACAAGAAATTTTGAATTTCGCGCGCTGGTTGATGCATGCACCTTAAACCACTGGGTTGGTTTTGATGAATTCTTTCAGAGAGATAGTAATTATCTATTCACCTATCTATTTATCAACTACATACTTAATCATTTAGTAAAATGTATAAAATAAAATAGCAACTTATCACCTTGTCTAAATCTTCAGGAAATATAACGTTGAGCAATGACTAGTGCAAATTGATTTGAAGCACTCAAGTCTAGCCAATATATCACAATTTGAGGTCATCCTTATCAAATATGATGACACAAATAATATAAAAAGATGTAGGCATGACATAATCCGTTTATTTACTTTGGCAAGTTATGTGGGTAATGCTAATAAAGGTTATGCATAATTTTGCAGTTTTTTTTCTCCATTTATATCTGAGATCAGTGCTAAGCACTATAAGGAACTTTGGTAATAGCGTTATGGCGGTTAGAGTGTGTCTCCCAGTGAGGATGTCTCGTTATCATTTATGCTAGTATTCCAGGCAGGTTACTTCTAGGTAAGCGTGCTTCACCGTCGACCACATCTTCGCTTACCATCAGGCGAGATAGTGGTCAAATGAGAACCTATCCTACTTCCTACTAATATTATAAACATGAAAGTTTGTATGTGTGGATGGATGTTTGTTACTCTTTCACGCAAACACCACTGGACGGATTTAGCTTAAATTTGGTACACAGATAGTTTATAACCTGGATTAACACATAGGATAGTTTTTATCCCGATTTTATGTTCCTGTGGGATAATTTTCGAGTTGTAGCGGGTGAAGCTGCTGGTAACAGCTAGCTATAATAAAAAATGTCCTTCCATGGGAGGCGCTTTATGTAGCTAAGTATAGTTAAATAAGTTGCCAATGCATTGGGGTGTTTCTGTATTCTATTTAAGTCTGAATCTACAAACAGTTTATCTTAAAAGCAAAATGGGGATTAGTCCATTTTCCTTTAAACAAAACAAATCTAATCTCAACTTTATATTAATTTTATAAACAGGTAGTTTCAAAGCCATAATTCTTTGAAACTGATTCTGATTGGATTCTGATTTTGTTTTTCAATACGGAATATAGACTATTCTTCATTGCTATGCCAGATCATTCCGGATCAATACGAGCAAAGGGATAGATGCGGACTGCCCAAGAACGGGATGGTTGACATTCTTTGTGGTTAAGTACAGCAGTGAATGGCAACAGACTGAACCAACGACGATATAATACTAGACTCCTAATAACAGGCGACCGATGTCTGTCACATTAGGCAAAAAATTCTTATATTCGTCTTATTTCGACCACTCCTGTGAGCCGTAAACATACCTTGAGACGGAACAGACCTTGAGTTAGCCAATCACAACGCAATACCCCGTACCCCTCGCTTACGTAGTACCTGAGCGAGTTGACAGAATAGTTTTTGTTCCTTAGATCGTGCATGAGAAGTCTAGTAATATATCGTCGTTGGACTGAACAGAAAGAGGAACTCAAATATAATGTTATAAAATGGTGTTAAAATAAAGTTCATTTGTAATTATGCATCTTAAATCTCACCATTTTTATTTAAACATGTAAACCAAAGTTAAACAGATTATTATGTAGTACAAACAAGAAGTGTTATGTATGAATGGAATACTTTTAAAGATAACGACGTTACAAGGTAATCTTTTATGCTTTTTCTTTTAAGGTCAGGGTTAAATAATGTTGCCATGTAAATAAATAGAGATTTGTGTAAGGGTGAGTTCAGATGTGAAGTGTTTTTGAGATAGAACTTGGTACTATTTTTTTTTTTCAGGAAATGATGTTATAAGCTGTATAGTTTACTGTTTATGGTGTCCTTAAATATTTGTTTATTGCATGTTAGGTAATGAATGTTAAGCAGTCTTTGTTCAGTGGGTCGTCTTAGTGTTATCAAGCCATTGTAGTTTCTTTTATAAATATGTGTGTGTACATAACAAAATTACATAATGCTGTGTAATAAAATTACAGCTGAGTCATATTTATTTTACTTACAAAAAGAAAAAGACAAAGTTGTTATTAAAAAAATTGCCTTTCTGCATGCTTTTAACGCTTATCTCTATGGTACAGCTAATGGAACAATAATGACTGGCTGGATGCTCATTTACTAATTTTATACCAAACGACATTGATAAATACGTTCTTATTCACATTCGTGACCGAAATTGCTCACAGTTATTTAAGTAAAACTCTAAAGTATGCGAAAAATACATCTTGTAAATACGACGGAGCGTCGACCAAACCAACTAACCTCAAAAATATTCAATTGTACGCGACGCTTACATAACCAAAACGCTATTTACGCATAAACATACTTCTGAATTACCAAATCTAAGTACTCAAGTCTCATTTCAAGTACAGTTAACTTGTAAACATAAAAAAAGAAGTTCTGAGACGAGAGTTCGCGCCTTTCGTTTCCCGCCATCGCATTTGACAGGTCATTGACATAGGCAAAAATGTAAAGAAAACAATTGCAAAATGCCTTTACGGGAACTCACCTCCACGTTTTTTCTTGTTTTTGGCTGCCGTTGACGCCGTAGCGGCGGACGATTTAGATGCAGCACGTTTAACGCCTCGCGCCGCCGGCATTATGCCTGCAATATTGCAACCAACGCGTCAATAAACACGGCACACAGCGCGGCAAAACACCCCGACTTGATGGCTTCGCTCCGATGACGTTTTAACTACTTTTGTAATCGCATTAACGCCTTATTTCCACATCGGCTGCATCTGCATCAATTACAAGGCTGCGGCCTCATAGATTTATGCAAAGCGCAGATAGGTTATATTATGCATTTGTATAGGCACTGCACAGGGATCCAAACAACGCGTCCGTACCATACGGCGACGCGTGGGACGACGCCAGAATTATTTACTTACAGTTTTATTATAAATTTGTAAGCGGCACCGCGAATTAATTAACAGATATCACTTTAGAATTTGAGATGACGTATTAATTTTAACACAGTACGAATCTCGTACATCTCCCTCCGCTTGCTTCGCTTGGCCCGAGTGACGTAATCACGTGAATCGGATTCAATCACACAATCGAAATGGCACAAATCGAATGCTAGTGCACCCTTCACATGTAACGATTATTTTTTATCAAACTATTTTTATATAAATTAAAACTACCCAGAGGAGTTAAGTTAAGATAAAAAGAACAATTTTAGATTGGATTGTATTTTAAGTAACAATACATACAAAATCAAACCCACAACTATTTATAACTGTAATCGATTTACGTCAAAGTGAATCGATTGAAATTTTTACTCTCAGTCACTTTCCTATGCAACCATAGACAAAATAATCTAGAAGATTTTTAAGAAATATGTTGCCATATGAAAAACTTTAATTACCCATAATTTCAAGCCTAATTCCCGCATTGAAATAATGAATTGCTACATAAAGGAAGAAATATTCAAGTATAATACTTGGAACCTGTGGTTTCAGATTTTCTAAAACAAAAGCCCAGTTACATTTTTCCTGGCTTCTTTCAGGATTTGAAGTTTATTTATCTTTCCATTTTAAATTAACTTTATGTATAATTTTTATGTATATTCTTCCTATGTCTGTTTGTTTACATTTTTTGGCAGTCTATTCTAATGATAAAAACGTCAAACTTCGATCTTTGTATGTGCTTACATGTTTATGTTTATTAGATTGTTTAGCAAATTAGTGCCACTAGTGTATATTGAGGGATTTTATTTTTATTTTTTCCCTAGTCGATGGATAGATGGCGCTGAACTGCAATGAACAGAACGTCGTCATTTTTTTATTTTTTTCACTTGATTGTAATTTTGAGATCTTAAAACGTAACGTACATGTCATGTCATTGTCAGTCACATCACATCACACCATTGGCATTTGGAAATAAATAACAACAAGGAAAAAGAAAAAAATATTCATAAACCAGTCTTTTTAATTTATGAATTTTCCACGCCATAAAGAAAATGAGCCAAGAGAAAAAGAAGAGAAGTCTGTGCCTCGTGGATTTGTGCAAAAATGAAGGCATAAATCTAGTAACGTAGTCAGTTCAACGCCATCTACAGAGTTCTTTGAAACTACTTCTTTTTTAATCAAAAAAGAAAACTTCTCACTATCTTTGTTTTTTGGCCATCATTTTAAGCTTATTTAGTTTAAAATCACCTGTCTGTTAACTTGAATCATTATTAACTAAAAATAGATAAAAAATATCACAATTAAGGTAGTGAATGACAAAATAATTTTTGCGTAATATTTTAGTTAGATAAATAGAATGTACTTTAATATACACCAAAATTAATACATATTTTTTTATGACAGTGTTAATTCTTATTGCTTACGTTTTGACGAACTCGTGAGTAATTAATAACCGCCGCAACGTTTCATAAATGTAATGTTCTCTAAGGTTAAGACGTGCTTGTGTGGATGGCTGACCATTTTAGATGCCTAGTTTTCTCCATGTCGCGGAAAGCATAAAAAATCGTTGGTGGTCCTATCTATATTTTGTCATTCTATGACAGTCATAAATCACAGTCAGAACCTCGAAAGTCTGAAACACAGTCTTAACAAGAGGTATCGCAGTAACTTGGTTGTGAAGGTGAGAAGGTCAGACAGTCAGTGGTTCCATGTAAAATACCGATATACAGCTGCATCTTAACTGGAAGCAGACCCAAACATTATTCGGATAAGGTTAGGTAGAATATGTTTATTTTATTGCTGCTGATATGAATATATTTGAAACAACCATTAAAGCTAAAATATTTATTTTTAAAAGATTTCACATATCAATCTACTACTAAATTTTGCCTTATTTCTTCTGCAAGTAAATTATGGCAACATTGTAAATTGTAATCAAACTCTATGAGTCTATGGTAAGAATGACGCGCTGCGCGCCGACTCACGACCGCCTAACCCGCTATCTATCTATAGATTATTACATTATATTACTCTAACTAGAATTAGGAATACCTACTAAAACTTACACAATATTGCAATTAAAACACCTACGTATTTTCAAAGATTATTTAAATTGCTAAGTAACAAGATAAGATAAATTAAAACAAAACACTTGAAACACAAGTGGCGTTACTAACGTTAGCATAAATCAACTTCAAGGGGGTAACAGAGAGAGTTGTAAATTTATTTGGAGCTAAACGAACTCCCTCGACGTCACTTTGTTGTCGTGTTTCTCATAAAAATGTTTTCGTAATGTTATTTTGGTTTTAAAAGTATCACGATTGACGTCACAATACGCTTCTTTTGTTAGTACTTAGGCAACTCAATAGATGGCGCTGTAATTATAAATTAAATGGCGGCGTTTTCGTGTGACTCAATAATTTTCTAATAATCTATTGTTAGAACTGTAATATATAAAATGCTCAGCAGTACAACCTGTATTTGTATGTTTGTTTGTCCGCGATTATCTCATGTTTGCCTGAACCGATTTTGATGCGGTTTTCAGCAAAGTGTTTAATTTTGGAGAAGATTGTAGTAATATACAATGATGGATATTATACCGTAATGTTGCCCGCATGGATCCGTATTACTTGGATTGTAGATATTCAAAGAACCTATTTTACAAAGATTTTTGTTGAATATCTTAACTAAAAAGGGTAAAATAAAAAACTTAAAGAAAAAACTTCTGTATGAAGGCGATGATGACAAAATAAAGCCATGCACTGACTTCCGGATTTGCATCTTAGAATCCTGTTGGGAAAACAATTTAATGCATCATTGAGGGATTTTCTTTTGATTGTTCCCCTAGTCGATGGATAGATGGCGCTGAACTTGGTATGTTACTGCAATGAACAGAACGTCGTCATTTTTTGATTTTTTTCACTTGATTGTAATTTTGAGATCTTAAAACGTAAGGTACATGTCATGTCATTGTCAGTCACATCACATCACACCATTGGCATTTGGAAATAAATAACAACAAGGAAAAAGAAAAAAATATTCATTGACCAGTCTTTTTAATTTATGAATTTTCCACGCCATAAAGAAAATGAGCCAAGAGAAAAAGAAGAGAAGTCTGTGCCTCGTGGATTTGTGCAAAAATGAAGGCATAAATCTAGTAACGTAGTCAGTTCAACGCCATCTACAGAGTTTTTGGAAACTACTTTTTTTTTAATATTCGAAAAAGAAAACTTCTCATTGGAGAGCGGGTCCCGAAAATCTAAACCGGTGCGGAGGTCTCTGAATTCACCTGGATGGAGAAACAAGGTGAATCTATGTCTTAAAACTCACTAGACGGACTGACCACTCAGTTTAGCGGACATTTGACCAGACATTTTTTATTTATTCTTTGTCATTAACTTATAGTCTTTGGTTTACCAGGCTGTATGGGCTTATGCTCTTCCCCTTCCGTAGGAAGGAAAAAAATATACCAAAAAAAAGTCTTTTCATCCCCCCATCTCGGAAAGGGTACTTTTGCTCTTCGATATCTGACAGTAAAAGCCGTTTTTATCCTCAAGTGAGTAAAAGCCGTTTTTATCCTCTAGTGAATAAAGTAAATTTGAATTTAGAACATCGTATGAACATAAGAGTAGCAGCAGTAATGGCGGCCGGTGACCGCAACAGCTGATCGCTTGCTGTGGTGCCCACTTGACGTTCGAAGGTTGTCGAGGAAACAAATTCTATTTTTAAAATTTGATGTGGTAACATCAAATTTTAAAAATAGAATTTGTTTCCTCGCCTTAGGTGGAAGCAGAGTGCGCTCCTTGGGTGTAAGGCTGTGTTGCTCTGGGCTAACTTGAATCCCTTGCTTCACAAAGGATTTTTAACTTTATTCCCTCGTTTATTTCGGGTATTAACACTTGAACCTCCTCGCTACGCTACGGACGGAGGTTCACCCCCAGAAACCTCAGTATCGCTTCGGAATTCAATACGCCTCCCTTGGAGCGTAATCTACAATTATTTTGTTAAAATCTCAGACCCGGAACATTCTTGGCTCAGTACTTTGTTATACCTTTTTTTATTTGCTTTGTGCGGTTTTCATTTCACGTCTTATTGTTATGTTATGACAAACCAAGATAAAAATAAGTAACTTAAAAATACTTAGGTAGTAGTTTTCAACTACGACCTAAGTATTATTTGTTTTAATTTAAAAATTATTCTGTTCTATAATAAAGTCTCAGTTAATACCTAAACTGAAATAAAAGCCTACCTTGTGTTTATATGACTGTACATCTGTTTTTTTTTTGTTTTTGCATTTAGTAATTTCCTCGCTGAGGTGGGATGAAAAGTTACGTGTTGCACTCGAGTGCAAAGATTTTTCACCTTGTGCTCTTTTGATTCCCTCGCTATCACTCATGATTTTAATTTTTGAATCACTCGTTGCACTCGTGATTCAAATTTAGAATCATTCGCTTGCTCGGTCATCAAACATGAGCACGCGGTTAAAAATCAACTTTGCACTCTTGTATAACAAATAACTATTGTTTTACATGAGTACGAAAAAAATTGTCATGTGACTTAAATCCAATATGGCGGACGTCCAAACCCGATGAACAAAGATAAAAATAATAAAATAATTAATAGATTTAAAGAATCTAAAAACCCACGTTTTTAAATGACCTAAAAATAAGAAAATAACCCTACGGGACTGAGAGAGAGGGCTGTTTTACATGAGTAAAACAAGGTTTTTTGCTCGTTGCCCAACAGCACAAGCTAGGCGGCTAGAGCTAGTTCGCAACAACTTTTTTTTTTAATGAATCCTTACAAAAACCGGACAGGCCGTAGGTACACCACTAATTTGGCTGTACACGTAACCAAAACGCATGACTGTGTCCGGTTTTATCCGGACGCCAAGCAATGCTAGGTGAAGCCCGGTTAATAGTAAAGATCGTAGCAGCTGGCATTCTATAATTTCTCCATATCCTCATGAGATTATGCATGTATGAATTACGTACCAGGAACGATTTAAAAATGGCTCCTGGCACCAAAAGGCACAGAAATTGCTCTAAAGTTATTATGTAAAATAAACCATTTTGTTACATTTGCATTTATATTAGTTTTCAACAAAAATAATAAATGACGTGACGAATCCCTGGTTATTTATTCGCCAAACGGGAAGCCGTGACCCTGGAACGTTAAGGGCAACTGAAGAAAGACGGTGAATTGTGGTCAGCTACCAGTCTGACAGTGCCTTTCCGCTCGACGCCCCAGCGTGGATTCATTTAATGATTTTACCATCTAAGAATAAAAAAGTGACCCTTTTGGCCACTAAATCGCCTCAAAATGTGGTCGACAGACGGTGGGTGAAGCGCACTTGCCTCTCTTCACTCTTGAATTAAATACCCAAAGGTTGTTGTCCGTACAGAAATCGAACCCGCGACACGCAGCGCAGCAGTCCAACCGCTCATCCACTGCGCCAACCATGCCGTCAACTTTGATTCAGCATCATAGGTTACCATTCACAACTGTACCCTCGAGGGAAGGTGTTTGACGTACCCCTATGATGCCCTATCGAATTACATATTGTGGAGCGGTGGGCTCACCCGCCTCGTGGGGAACTGTTGTATGTGACGGCTTTGCCTCTTCGAATACAAGGCGACGCAAGTCCCCGGTACTTACGACTTTGGTATCCATAGAACTGTCTACGAGCCTCTATGGTTTTGTATTGCGATAGTCGCATGGACACCAAAGTTGTAAAAATATAGGAGACTTTGGTCGCCTTGTGTACGAAGGGGCTTTGGAATCATAAGATCCTGGCTGATGAATTTGGTTCTATAATTGAACATTATCAGCATCCTTTTAAGCTGCCTGCCGGGGTCGCGGGACTCATTCCAAAACCGTGAGCCCGGAACATAAAGGTCTATTGAAGGACACCGTGGATTTTAGTCAGTACAAGTCTGACAGTCCCTCCCGCCCTGCCCGGGGTGGGAGGACTCATTTGACATTTTAATCACGTAAAAAAATAAATATCGTTTTAAGCCGCTGATAGTTGAGCATTCACCTGTAATGAGCATTATTGCGAATGTTACGTTATAACGGGCATGGTCCATGATCCGACAGCGGGTTGCCCTTTATTGAGGTCTTAGCATGAAATCTAGGGATTTGGCCGAACAGTGTCCAGAAAATCGTGAAAATTTTCGTAACTGTATTTGGCTCTTTACTTTGAAAATCCTAGGTGTTCTTTCAATTGACCCAGGCTTTATGATCCAGGTAACGCAGGGCCCGCGACTTGTTAAAGACTTTTCGATCGATGATTCAAAGATTACGCTCAGGCTCAACTTTCGAAGGCTGCAACAACTTACTGTCAAACATACGAAGTACAGCATAGTACTTAGTAACAACCTCATGTTGGTGCCCTGCACAACACACCAACATGATGATTTATCCATAAGCCAGTGAAACAATTACAGACGGGTAATAACTACACTTTAGTAAGAGCCCTGCCTACCTCGTGTCTCGCGAGTACCTCGGGTGACGTACATCGGTGTCAAGTTTCTTAGCGGTGGGCCTGTCTGTTTCAAACATGTTGTGGAAACAAGAAAGTACTAACGGCGGCCATTTTCGTTTTTTTGACAGTTTTTTATTTTTTGTCTGTGTTCGCGCCACGACTGAAGTCCTTCTGACGCGGCGCTAGTGTCTATGTCATTACATCAAATGGGATAAGAAAAATAAAGTAGTGGCAATTGCGCTATTATTACCTACTACGATATAGAGACGACACCACGCATCACCACTATGTCCCATCCTGGAGAAGTTCGCGCGCCTACAGCACGCCACAGAGCTGTCAAAGAACTGAATGAACTTGTGCGCGCTCACTCATCCTGGATGGGACACAGCGGTGATACGTGGTGTCGTCTCTATACGTAGTAATAATAGCTCAATGGTAGTGGCCACGAATTTCACACAGGTCATGCATGAGTGGGCAACCGAACGATACAATTGGCGAATTGTCGTTCGGCGTGGCGGTTTAAGGGTGGGACCTATGTTCAGCAGTGTTCATCTTCCGGCTGATGATGATGCATGAGTGGTGGCGCGGACTCGACTCTCTGAAAGACCAAAAACTAAATCTATGAACATAGAGACATTTTATTTCGAGGTAGAATATCATCAAATGAGTTCTGTCGATCTAGCTGGTGTAGTGGAGCGGAAGGAACTTCTCAAGTTTTTTTTTAGGTATCTACTAAATGTTGGTGCATTGGCTGAACGATCGACTACTGCACTGCCTCGCTGCGTGTTCGATTCCTGCGTGGAATAAATGTTTGTATGACCTATAAGCAGTTGTTCTGAGGCTTATGTGAATTTCCGTGTTTATAAATAGACGGAGTAGTTTCGAAAACGGCGTACTTAAAGTTAAAAAAATGGTCTTATTACAAGCTAATTTACTATTTAATTTTTATTATAATTTAAGTTATTTTTAACTTAAAATGTGGCAACCAATACTTACCTCCGTCCATACCACACCACGGGACGTTTCAGTAGGTCGTAAATAAGCCGGGACGGGCTAACGCCACACCGTGTGAGAATCCCGGGAATTCGGGCCGCGACGGAACGCGGGACAATCAAATTATGTGTTTTATTGACATCACTATCATTTTTTTCTTTTTTTTTGTTTGTTTACACTTCGTTTTTTTAATGTTCCAGTTGTATTTTTTAAATTTTTTGTTTAGTTTAGATTGTTAAGAATCCTACGAACTTATTTTATAAAACTACTAGCTCTTGCATACGGCTATGCTCGCGTTTATTATTTCTAACTCGTAACTGTACTTGTAGCGCCATCTATTACAAGAATGTTATTGTTGTTTTTCTTAGGGAAAATTGCTTTTTTTTCGAGACGAAAGGTACCTTTCCGTCTCTGTACACTAATGAAAATTCAATCACTGATCATTTGGTTCAATGGTTGAGGCGTGAAAAAACTTACTTTCTCATTTATAATACTAGCTGCGTCCGCTACAACTCTAATATGAATCCACAGGAAGCTAAAATCGGGATAAAAACTATCCTATGTGTTAATCTAGGTTGTGAACTATCTGTGTACCAAATTATATCTTAATCTGTTTAGATTTCGTGAAGGAGATGGCGGGCCGCGAGAGAGAGAGGACAGCGTCCTCCCTCTGCCCCAACCGCAGTGGTACACGCCCACGGCGTCGGACGTCAGCAGACGATCTCCGGCCACCGTAGGCTCGGGCATGCGGACAGCGAGTAAAGGGCAACTCGCTGTCCGACCATGGACCATGCCCGGGTCGACGGCGCGTCGTGTACCACGCGCGCCTCAAAGAGCTGTCAGCAAAATGACGGGGCCCCCTCTCAGAGGGCCAAAGCCTGCCGGGGTTGCGGGACTTATTTCCATCACCGTGACCCCGGAACATAAAGGGCTAATGAAGAACACCGTGGATTTTAGTCAGTACAAGTCTGACAGTACCTCTCTCACCCTGTCCGGGGTGGGAGGTCTCATTTGATGACTTTACCACGTAAAAAAAAAAAAAATCTGTTTAGATTAATCTGTTTTTTGCGTGAAAGAGTAACAAAAACACATCCATCCATCTTCATAAACTTTCGCATTTGTAACATTAGTAAGAAATTAAGAATAGTTAGGATTAGGATACTTTATTTTGCGAAGTCTTGAAAGACTATTTTCAAAGTCAAAGTCAAATCATTTATTCCAATTGGGCCATCAAAGAGGCACTTTTGAACGACGATTATTAAAATTAAAGGAAATAGGAAGGGATAGGATGGATTCTACACCCATTCGCAAAGGTAGGTTGTATGGAGAAGAATTGGCAAGAAACTTCATACTTACTCTTTTTCAAAAATGTTTCACAATGTTTTGAAATCACAAATTAAAAAAAAATGTTCTGAAGTTATGACCATTTAACCATTTTACGAATACAGCAATGTTTCTGTTCACATTTTTTTTTTGTTCCTTATAGAACAGGCTAAGGCATTGATATTTCTGTGGGCTAAGGTCTGAGACCATGCTGCCTAGTCTTCAGTTGGCAGATTTCTGTTTACATTCGTTTACTAATTTGAATTCCATATTTGAATTGTCAAATTCGAATATACCTAATTTGAATTTGAACCCGGTTTACCCGGCAGTACCGGCTTACTTCATAATACAAGGGATATAATAATATTTAGATCCCGAAATATACGGGTCTGCTTTAGGCACATCTCTTTGTTTCACACCTAATTGTTTTGCAATGATACAGGCCTAATATTATAATAATCATAAATTGCTCAGAAATTCCTTAAATTATGTTATTTTATAAACGCTATCGTATTGAAGTTTATAACGATACAAGAGCGAGCAAGCTTGCATGAAAGAGATAGAAAATTGAAGGCTTCTCGGGTGGGCGTGGTTTAAAATCGAGCCACCCACTTCTCTATCCATTGTTTTAAATGAAAGAAAAATTATTGGGAATATTATTTTTTTTATTTTATAATAACCAAAAATTGGAAGCAGTAATAATGAAAATGTAATATTTATTTTTCATAGGCATTCTTTAAAAAAATATTCGGATTTATTTTATTGGTGCTCATTGGTTGCAAGCGTTAATAATAAACAAAAGGTCCTGGATTCAATTTCCTGTTACAATTATCATCATCTTCCTGTCCTTTTTTTAGCGTGGTAAAATCATCAAATGAGTCCTCCCACCCAGGGCAGGACAGGAGGGACTGTCATACTTGTACTGACTGAAATCCACGTGTCCTTCAATAGCCCTTTACATTCCAGGGTCAAGGTAATTTGATAAGTCCCGCGACCAGCTTCCTTACCTTATCCTATTTCTCTTGTGGTCCGCAACACCTTTTTCTTCTTCTCTATCAGTCGTAACAGTTACATTTACTCCTTTGTCTACAAAATCATTCCTTACACAATTAAAAAGACAAAGTAAAACTGTAGGTTCTTGCTTGTATTAGCAATTTTTTAAATGTCGTACGGTATTTATCGAAAAAAATCTGATTACTCAGATTTTAGATTATTCGATGATCTGCTCAAATCGTTGGTTGGGTACTCTTTTTTTTATCGTGGTAAAATCATCAAATGAGTCCTTCCACCCCGGGCAGAGCGGGAGGGACTGTCAGACTTGTACTGACTAAAATCCACGGTGTCCTTCAATAGCCCTTTATGTTCCGGGGTCACGGTAATGAAGTAAGTCCCGCGACCAAAGGGTTGGGTACTTTACAGTGTGATACGAATTTTCAGACCCCGCCATCCTCTTCTAACCTAAATTGTCCGAGTCGGGATGCCAGTCCCGTGGCTAGACCTAGGTAATCCGTAGACCTAGTTCTAACCGGCTACTCCTAGTTCTAACAGAAGGTAGGATACAATACACGTAGGTTTAAGCTCATGCGGTTGGTAACACCTTGGTTTAGCTGGTTAAACCTAGGCAGAAGGAAGAAGAAGGTGGAAGGTGTAACCGCACTTCGGGTTTTAACCGTAACTTAGTTATTCTATGCCGTAACATAGGTATACAACGTGTAACGTTAATAGCGCAAAACCTCTCGTGGGATAACTCAGCCCATGTTTGCGAATTTCCTAAAGTCTTGGATCAATGTTTGTTCCAAGACTATAGGAAATTCGCAAAAAAAAAATCTTTTTCATACAAAATGTGAAATTGATCGGGCTCATCAGTATGAAAAATCATTCTTTTTCATTTCTCATACTCGGAAAGTAGTGTTTGTTTGATCAGAGCAACGGGTCGAAAACGATGCTTCCCTCCCTTGGGCGGGAAAGACTCATAGTAATTGCTTCCCTCCCTAGGGCGGGAATGAATTTTAAAAATAGAACTAAAATTGGTTATTTAGTCGGCTATAATTTTCTATATTAGTAGACTCGATCGAAAGCTAACCAGAATAATAAAACATTAAAAAATAAAGATTTCGAGTCGACAACATATATCCGCAAAAGTCGGATAGTCGAGTATTTTGTTTTCTAATGATTTTCTGACCAGACAGATCGCAGCCGCCATTTTTGACATCGGTTATCATGTTGAGAAGTTTTTATTTTTTTTCTTTATTTTCGGCCAGTGTCATGTGGTTTATTATGTAGTTACTAAACCTCCTTAGAAAAACCTATAAACTTATGAGTTACCGTGACACCTACATTTAGTACCTAGATGTGTATTATGTATGACACACGTTTCACCCGAGCGAAGCCGGGTTTTCATCTCGTTTTTACATAATTAAGAAAAATATCGATTAAAAAAAAAATGCTGCGGTCTTGTGAGTGTGTACGGCCAATGTGAATTAAAAAAAATAGATACCTATTAAAGTGGGATGGCCCGCGGCGATGGCGCGGACGGTGTGTTCCATGTTTGAAATTTAAATTAAAAAAGACAATTTTTTACTTTCCTTATATTTGAAATGAAAAGTAGAGTGTTTAACACGGGTGAAAGTCATCAATTCCCACTCGGACTATAGCCGCCCTCGCTTCGCTCGTGCGTCTAAATACCTCGTATGGGAATTGATTTCTTTCCACCCTTGTATAACAATCTACTATTTTTTGCGAATTTCCAAAATTTTTAGATCAAACATTGTTCAGTAACATGAGCTTAGTTACCCCACGAGAGGTTTTGCACAATTAACGTTACACGTTGTATATATTTTATCTATTCTAGTCCTATATGACCAGAATATCTTGGCTACCTCTACGCAATCACCTAAAATCAAACAATAGCGAAAACATTTTATTAAACAACAAAATGCAAAAGGAAATGGCAAATAAAAAAGACAGTAAAGTCCAATTTCTCACGTATTGATCTTGTTTCCCATGCAGCATCCATTGTGATAAGGTTGTAATAAAGACTACAATGTGGAGCACAATGCCACAATTACGGGGTGAATTTCAAGCACCCTTAGTACTGTCAGTACTGTGGCGAGGTGGGCTGGTTCCGTACATCGACGATATATTACTAGACTCCGCATGCACGATCTAAGGAACAAAAACTATTCTGTCAAGTCGCTGAGGTACTACGTAAGCGAGGGGGACGGGGTACTGCGTTGTGATTGGCTAACTCAAGGTCTGTTCTGTCTCAAGGTATGTTTACGGCTCACAGGAGTGCTCGAAATAAGACGGATATAAGACTTTTTTGCCTAGCGTGTTGACAGACATCGGTCGCCTGTTATTAGGAGTCTAGTAATATATCGTCGTTGGTTCCGTATATTGAGATTAAAAATAAGACGGGAGGTACTTTCAGACTCGTACTGACTAAAATCCACAGTATTCCCTCAATAGTCCCTTTATGATCCAGGGTCACGGTTCCTGCCGGATTTGCGGGACTGACGAGCTACTGTGACCCCAGAACGTAAAGCGCTATTGAAGGAAACCGTAGATTTTAGTCAATACAAGTCTGTCAGTCTCTTCTGTCCTGCATTGGGTTGCAGCACTTCCAGCACTGCTGAAAGTACTGGAACCCAGTGGACCCACAGGGGGTCGCGACCCACAGGTTGAAAAACCCTGCTCTACAGTGTCTGCTCTTGAAATAAATTATTTTACTTCACAACTTATTATAGGATATCTAATCACACAAGTACTAGGTAATTTCATTTAATTCTGTCTTGAAAAAGACATGTAGGTACTCTCGACAAATCATTAAAACCATAACCCTATTTTTTATCATAAAAAGAGCATATAATCCAATTAAAATCACCCACCAATTACCCTCACGCAGTCACGCCACATTTTCCAGGGTTTTACAAAGTCGCCACGGGACCCCAAACCGTGGCTAACATTATGGGCTGTTATGTCGTTACTCAGCATATTGTTAGCACCCTATGTTGTTAATAGGGTGATGGTGCACCCCATTGATAGCCCTGTTTGTTATAGTTTTGATTAGGGCGCGAGCTTTTGCCATTTTTTTGGTAAATTTTTGAAGTTTCTAGGCTCATACTTGACTTGTGATTTATGGGGCTTCAAGAATAGTTTTTTTGGGGTAAATCTTAAATGTTATTCAAAGGTTTGATGGCACGGTAATATTCCCTTCCACTCCTCTCTCATTTGATGATTTTACTACCCCAGGAGAAAGACTACAGTCTTTCTCTTGGGGCTAGTTGCTTATAGCATAATTTAACTTCCGCAGTCATCCCGGATAAAATGAAATATGTTTCACTCGATTGGATTAATTTTGTTTCGTAGGCTTTTATTTTCCAGTCTAAAGACAGCCATTTAGGGATCATCTTTAGGCTGTTTTATAGTCTCGAGTAGCCAGTATGGCCGTATCATCATCAAAAATGCTTGTTAGGAAATTTTTATTTAGTGGTAGAATGGCAGTAAATAACAGGTGCATAGTGGGACCCAGGACACTGCCCTGGGGTACTCCGGCCTAGATAGTACGTAGATCTGTGACATCAACTCCTTTCTTCACTAAGATGAACCTTTTACTGAAGTAGGAGAGCACAAACAGGTAGAAATTGCACATAGGCCTCCCCTTTAGATCTCCACATATATACCGGTTGGAATCAACCCAGATCGAGCGTCTTCCGGCGACCTTTATAAGGTCGTCTGTCCATCTTGTTGGTGGACGTTCTACGCTGCGCTTGCTAGTCCGTGGTCTCCACTCTAGCACTTTTCAACCCCATCGGCCATCTGCTCTGCAAGCAATATGGGCTGCCCATTGCCTCTTCAGCTTGTTAATCCGGTGGGCTATGTCGGTGGCTTTAGTTTGTCTACGGATCTCCTCATTTCGATCATTATTGCTTATAACTAATTCATCTACGGCAACAGGAACTTCCACACTTATCCCACACAGAAAGAAATATGCTTCACTGCACAATTAGGCTCGAATATCCAAATAATCAACATCCTTTTAAGTTTTTTCTTCATTGCACAGAACAATGTCCCGACAGCTTTTCGGCATTTTTGAAGCGTATCTGACAGAGGTTTGGTGTTATCTTTACATCTTTGTCTATTGTTGAGTTTGTTAGTTTAGTTTACTGCGTTATTTTTAAGTATTGAGAGAACTAAGGAAGTACCTATGTTTTTATTTCAGAATAAATATTAACTTCTTGAATGGTGATAGTATCATTAAATTGCAAATCTAATTAATCCGGCAGTAAGAGATTTGAAAAGTTAAAAAAAAACCGGTTTTTTTTAATCAATGAACATAGACAAACGTTTCGAAATTCGGGTGTGGCTGGCTTGTGACGTAATTACGCCTGTAAAATGAATACCGACCGAGTAATGTTTTGTGATTTTCAGAAGTACTATATCTTCGTCAATTTTGGTTAACAAAAGAAAAAATAACGGTCAAACATTATTTGAACTAGTACTACCGGACTAGTATTTTTTTTGCAAAAGATACATCTTTGCAGAAGCTACAGTTTTAAGATTTGTTAACGTGAAGTTATTGAAAAGAACTGAGTACCAACATACCAAGTCAGTCGTAGCGCCATTAGAATTACCATTTAATCCAGATGTATTTTTTTACAAATATTTTTTCAACCAAATCACCAAAGATTCCGTTTATCTGTAATCTTAAACTATTGTTGTCTATGCATTGCTCTATTGTCGTTTGTCTATTGGTGCGTTCAAATAATTGACTAATGAAGAGAGGCTTGAAAAGGTGCATACAAAAAGCGATCACCGCTTGCTCTTCACGATCTCAAAACTTGAGACGACACTGTTGGCGCAGTGGCTGAACGATAAACTCCTGCGCAAGGTGTCGCGGGTTCGATCCCAGCACGGAGCAACAATTTGAATGATCTGTTAGTACTTGTTCCGGGTCTGGGTGTTTGTATATTTTACTAGCGGCCCGTCCCGGATTCGCACAAGTGGAAGTACTCTAAAACCCGGTCTCGATTGGTACAAAAACACAACAAAAAAGAATTATCCGAATCGATCCAGCCGTTTTCGAGTTATGAGCTTAACAACACATTTTGCGATCCATTTTTTTATCATAGATATGAGTTTGGGTGTTTATATTTATTTTAAAAAGCAGTCTCATCGAAGAAGCGTATGTGATTCACAATAAGGGTGAAGCTGTTTCGCAACATATTGTAACTTCATCACGCTTTTCTTACACTTGCACACGCTTATATTGAAGGTAACAGTGGATTTTAGTCTGTCATTTCTTCCCAGCCTGCCCTGGTGTCGGACTTATTCGATGATTAAAAAGGAGGTGGATCTCACTCAGTCTCTCTAACATTAACAACAAAATGTCAATTCACCACATGTTTAGTCCAATCCATCTTGTAGCAAGATTTAATCCTCTAGTTAATCTAAATAAACATCTTATTACATTTGTTAACCCTCCTAAATACAGCTCACAGCTTTCACAAATTGTATAGTTTTATCTCGCGTCCAGATCTTGGTCCATTGTGCTGTATGGAGTTGTACTTGACTGTTGGAGGGTCCTATAAAGGTGCTTGTAAAGTTGTAAACTTGGGGTTGCAATGGGTTCCGGTGGTTTTATTAATTTGATTGCTTTACTGCGTTAAAATTGAGGTTCCTCATGCGAAAGATAGTAGAGAAAATAGAAAAGTAATGCGTTTTCGACTATAGCTGTATCAATTAATCTATCTCGTTTGATATCTTGGTTGGATCTTTGTTTGTAGCCAATCAATGACCGAATTTGGCCATGCGAGTCTTGAAGATGTAAAATCAGAGGCAGCCTTCAAAAACAAAGGAATGGAATGCAGATTGAGATTAAAATTAACAATTTTAGTTATTGTATTATGAAATGTAAATTCTAGAACTTATTGCAGGCCTAAACAAAGTGATAATGGAGATGGAAAAAGAGTCAATGTAGGCTGTTTGGCATAAGGGGTACAAAGTGGAGGCGTTTTAGATGATATAAAATTAGAAAAGGCTTTAATGGTGGAGAAGATCTTTAGACAAAACAAGGTTACAAGTATTTGCAATCCTTACCATAACTCAAATCTTTATATAATATAAATTATTAATATGGATCTTGTCGGGCACACAAATATTATATTGAAACATTATTGTGCTTTTCTAGCCCTCCTAGACGAATCTACACATAAAAATAATAAAAAGACAACACCAAATTCTCATAACTCACCATAGACCCCCAATACGTCATCCGTTTCCCGCCAAAAAAAGATGGCTACCGCTAAACGTCAAACTACAATGGCGGCCCAACACAAAAGGCAACAAAAGGACAAACAACCGTATAATGATCGCATTCAACGCATTATACAGATAACAAGCGATATTTAACTGTTTTTGTCAACTTTAAGGCGGTAACTATAAAGACTATTTTAGTGGTTCTGATTTTTTTTAAAGAGTTCTGTGCTTTGAGGGCTTAATTCATGGGTTGTCTATCAATTTGTCATTATTGTGTTATGAATATCTTTATTATTTCGTGGAGCTCAGTCACTGTGTTTTGATTAGTCTCTTTATGGAATGCTTGACTGGACTATTTTGTGTCAAAATATATAACCACTTGAATACTTAAAGATAATTCTTCAGAATGATTGGTTAAAAAATCAGTGATCTAATTGGTATCACAAATCATAACAACAAAGAAACCCTGAAGTACTACTTAATTGTAGAGCACTTATGCACTTACTTACGGCTCGTCGCCATTTACAAAAGAATTAAAAAGCTCAACAATTGTTTTCTCAATGTGCATTAAAGTGAAGAATAGAAATGAAATGAGCAAAGCATCGCGTCCTTTGATAATTGAAATTAAATTTCTTTCATGTATTAAGTACAGTAGCGATAGTGTTAACAATTAACGTAACGATTCCGATACGACGTTTGCTAAAGCCTATGATCGACATATGTAAAGATTAATTCATTTAAAATTGTATACGGGTTTCATTTCTTATTATTAAGTCTTAAAATGATATTTTTTTTTAAATATGAAAAAGAAAGTGACGTTTATACACCAATTTGAAGTAATCATGTTCTAAAATAAAAAGGGTCCCCCAGGGAGTTATCATATGCCCGATACTAATTGTATTTACAACCACATGTTATTTCGCGTACTCATGTTACATTGGATAATACTAAGCACAAGTTTGTTATACTTAATTAATATTGCTAATTGTGCTATTATTATACTTAGCGAGGATGTCCTCATTACGAGAACAGCTGAGTTAGTTGCTTAGCACATCTGTGTCAGAATGAAATTGTTGTACAAGCAGTTATTGTTCGAATTTGTATTGTTGGTTCATCATTGTGGGTTCAATTCAATAGTGAGAATCTAAAAAACTGTGATTTATAATGACAATAAATTAATTAAATAGTACATTAATACATCCTATTTGTAGCTAGTTTTCCTAAAGTAAAAATTTGAGTTTATCGTAAAGAAAAATTTTCAAAAGGAACTTGCCATGAATTCTAAGAAACAATAACTTAAGAGTTTTCATCATCTGCCTAATTTTTGCCCAACAATGTTGGAGTCGACTCGCAATCAAACCAGGTGCAGCTGTATATCAGTATTTTACCTGGAGCGAATGCCTATCGGACCTCCACAACCCAGTAACTAAGTAATACGTCAACTCTTGGTAAGACTCTTGTCAGATTTTCGAGTTTCTGATTAACAGTAACGACTGTCAAAATAACAACCAACGACTTTACGTGCTTTCCGACGCACGGAAGAAACTCGCTATGATAAATGTCATCCTTCCACAGACCAACCTCAGCAAGAGTAGCTTAACTTTAAAGATCAAGCTGTACAGCTGATCTTCTCTATCGCCGTCTCTACGCCGTAGTATATAAAAGACCTTATTTAAAAAGCTAACGAACAAACAGTAAATATTTGTACACGTGTTCATTGGTGGCGCATGATTTAATGAGCAAACGTCTCAATCAGCTGCAATTGAATGAAATAGGATGACTATGCGTTGTGTTGTGTCTGGCTGGTTGTGAGAATTCAACATGGAGTTAGAGAGAGAAGAGTTTGTTGAGGTCTGGTCTGAACTGTGTGGAGAGTAATTTTGTCAACAATGATCTGTTTGATAAAAAACTTAAATTAACCATAGAGATACAAATAAAATCTTAAATAAATTCATTCACTGACAGGTCATCATCATCACTTAGTCATATGACTAAGTGATGATGGATGGAGAGGAATAGGAAGGCCAAAGAAAAAATGGAACAGTCTAAGGAATTATATGAAAGAAAAAGGAGTGAATGTTACTGATTGGGGAGAATGGAAAATAAAAAAAGTGTTGTGCGATCCCAAGTAAACTGGGATAAGGGCAGGTAGTTAAAGACTGCTAGTGCTCATCCTGAATCATTATACAGGAGGAAGTCAATAAAAATAGGAAAGGGACAATTAAAGTGAGTAAACGGAAGATTTTTTTAAATGTGTTCCTTATTTTTTTTGGTTTATGATTCAGAAAGGGAGCCAAAAGTTGATGAAATTAAACTAGCCTTTAGATGATTTGTTATAAACATGCATCTTTTAACCCATTCCTAAACATAAAAGCGTATAAAATTCCAAACAAAACTTCAGTATTTTCTAAAGATACAAATGCTGTTTGCAGAGTCAAACTCAACTAGAACTATCTCATAGAACAAAAAACATTTACTGCCAAACCTAAATGAAAACACAACGAAAGTCCATCGACTTCTGACCCGCATCGCCCACATCGTCTGTCACATTCAAAATTAGCAACCAACCGCCTAATTGACCGAGAAAGACTTTCTTCACAGCTGTTACATCATCATCACCGGATGATTTAATCATGTCAGCTGAAACGACCCGAGCATTGTGGGACGCAACTAAAATATCCATACTGTCTCACAAACCGGTGATAGCCAGGAATCCGCCTACATAACAAACCTAATTGTTTCACGAAACTGAAAAATGGCGAACCTACACACCAACCAATAGGAGGCGTTACCCTTTAACAGCACGATATCACCCCATTGGATGATTCCATCTCTTTAATTCTGTTCAACCAATCGCAGGGCCCGACGGAAGTTCAAGTCAAACCAGTTCCATTTTAGCGTTCGTGCGGCGCGCACGCGTTTCAAATTTGGTATTGGTGGCATTTAAAAAAAATCGGTTTTCGAATTCATTTCGTGTTGTATGCCAGTGTGTTTAGTTTAACCGGTGTTTTGCTGTGTTCGTTTTATAGATTATTAACGGTTTTGTTAATTTTGGATGTTAAATCGTAAATAGGTTGTGTTTCGTCATTGGTTGGGATATTATTTTTAGCATTTAGCTTGTTAAAGCTGTTGGTGTGGTGCGAGACTGTTCTTAATTTAGCGGTGCACATGAGTGTGAGTATGCCACGGCCTGTCTTCCTTATTTTTAAAGCTCGTCTGCCGACGGCAAGCGTGTTTGTTTAGGCCACATTTTTTTTTCTTATTTAAACCGTGTATGATCCTAATTTTCCCATTATTTCTACGCGAAATCCCTAATTCCATTGAAATTTTTCACAGAATATTTAAAAAAGTGTTCGTATAAGAAGATTCTTAAATAAAATATACTAAAAACGAAAAAGAATCTTCATTAGAAATAAATAATGCTAATAAAAACTCTTGCGCATAATTTGCGCGGAATGCCAGAGAACAGTTTGATGTTGTAAACAGATTTATGGTCCACATAAACTGTGAAAACACACTGCATGAAGAAAATTGTTTTTAAAATCTTGCTATTGACATCATAAGAGGTGATTATAAGATTATATTAGATTATATAGAGCAGATGATGATGAAATAAAGGAAGAGACAACCGTAGATGTGATCATAGATTTTATAGACAAGAAAATGTCATTCACAAAGCATCCTAAGAGGTGATTATAAGATTATATTAGATTATAAAGAGCAGTGGATGATAAAATAAAGGAAGAGACAACCGTAGATGTGATCATAGATTTATATAGACAAGAAAATGTCATTCACAAAGCAAGAAGTTTCTGAATGACAGTAATATTGCAAAGAAGGGATGGTAATGAATCAGTCCACAATTCTTGTACAGAATTCAATTCAATTCTTGTTCATTCTTGTTCAGCTTGGCCAGAACTTCTTGAAACGGAACTAATCTTTTTGTCTGCTGACAACGTTTTAAAATCTTTGATATTTGATTTAAACAAAGAACTCAGGTTTGTTAGATTTATTATTGTGCCATAAAACTAACGTAATAAGTGAATAAAACATTCAAAGTGCTGGTAGCGAGAGCACAGTGGCGACTTCCGATTTTCTACTCTAATTTGCCAAGCTGTAAGTAATGCTTATTATGGAATTGTTCAATTAATGAAAACCGAAAGATGTCAAAACTTTTTAGTTCCTTTCCTACTAGCCTTAGGCCTTCCTTCGCAAAGGCAGGCTCTGCGACGCCAGATTTAATTAAAATCACTTAAATCCAGACAAAATAAAAAAAGAAATAGGTAATGAAGGTTCATTGTGCTTATTTTTTTTTTTGTATAAAATAGATGACAGAGACTAAACGTAAGAAATTCAGACAACAAAGTTTCTTCAGGAAACGTTGAGGCATGAGATGGTCTTACGAAGGCATTGTTAAAACAAAGCCGATAAGATCGAATGTTGCAATATCAAACAAATTTTTTGATAGTCAAAAGTCATCTTCTTCTTCTTATCTTCTATCTATCTATCTATCTTCTATCTATCTATATAAATAAAAATGAATTGTTTTTCGTTAGTCTGATTTAAACTCGAGAACTGCTGAACCAATTTGGCTGATTTTGGTTTTGAATTATTTTAGGAAGGTTTAAAAGGCTTTTTTATAATGTTTCCGAGGCGGTACGAAGCTTGCCGGATCATTTAGTTTATAATAAAAATAGTAAAGCTGCAACACTAAAAAACATCACCAAAGACAGAAGAAAAGGAAAATCATTACTTACCAACTGTTCCCAATTTAAAATCGAAATCAAACAGAAACAAAAGAGAAGACCGAATCATTCAAATTAAGAACGCACATAACTTCCGCTCGGATGATGTTGATCACTTCTTTGGTGTTAAACTTCATAGAGAATTCTTTGTTTTTTTTTCTTTATATTTTCATTGGAGTTAATTTTATACGTTCTTTATAAAATTGACCGTGACAGACAGGCGGGAATTAACGAATATCGCTCTATTAATTTTTATGCATTAACTAAGAGGAGTAAGGATACATCAATGGTGTTGTCATCATAACAATATTATTAATGTGGCAAGTCAAAATGTAGATCTAATTCTTTGAAGTTCTTTGTAATACGATGACTAGACAATATTATTTATTAATGCTGCAATTCAAGCCAGTCAGTTTAAGAATTAAATTTCAGTAGTAATTTATGCAATTACGACTGAATCAACACGTTTTGAAAAAATACTTGAGATTTTGCCATTTTCTAGTGATGTAGCTGAAAAGATGAAGCCGCGGTACATTTTATAAAACATCTTCAGAAAAATGCCCACAGAATAAAAAATACTAAGCCAAACTGAATGAAACTCTTATGGAACCAAACGACAAGTAATCTACATTAAAAAAATAAAGAATTCATCAAATCGGACTAAAAATCTCGGAGTAATCAGTGTAAATACACAAAAAAATTCTGGGATAGAAAACAGCATGAGAAATCTTAAAGGAATTTCTCTTTTGGCCGACAATTTTCCGCCCATAGTAGTTTAATATTCTTAAATTGAAGGAGAGGCTACGATTAGTCCAAGTTAAGACTTTTTTAAATTATACATTATGGATTATGCTTATGGTCTCAATCTAGCAGCAGATCTAGATGTCAACTCACGATCTCACCTAGAAGGAACTGAACTCCTGCGCACCGACGGAACACAGTAACAAATGTATGTCGCCGGACTTCGACAGGGTGGCGATCTCGGGAAGAGATTCGGGGATGTCCACCATGTACAGGGCCAGGGCAAGGCCAGGGCAATGCCCAGGATCAGTGAATCGTCTATCTATCCCAGTTTTTAAGATGTCCAATCAGAAGTAGCCGACAAAACAAAGGATCGGGATTTAGATTGAAACTGATTATTAATTTCTCAGACAATAACCTACATGGTCCTCATAATGACATGACCAATACAACAATGTCTGGACTTTAAAAGAGACAGTGACCTCAGAGTTTATTTCGGCTGTTTCTTTTCAAAGTAGTCAGGTACAAAAATCCGGACGCATCTAGTTTTTAAAAAGAAGACGCTACCGACGTGTAAAAATGTTAAATAAATATCGTTTCCTCACTTCATTTCTGATGCAGATTTGAAAATGATAACACAGAAATTAATATCTAGGTAAAAACTAATTACCGTGATCAAATTAAACTATTTAACTGTAAAAATTGCGTTGAAAATGATGCGGGAATTACAATTATTGATGATAAAGAGTTTAAAAAATCAAAAATCATTATGTACTGTATGAAAAAATATCGGATAGGCAGTCGCTCCATGTAACATACTAATATTCAACTGCATCTGGTTCGACTGGAAGCTGACCCCAATATAGTTGGACAAAGGCTAAGTAGATGATGATAATAAAAAGAGATCAAACTACGCGGAGGAAGTTCTTCCTCAGGAGGAAGGACTGTTGTAATACACAACAGGTTCAGGGGCCTTAGTCAAACAGCAGACGACAATCGTTATCGTTCATCAGTCACCAATACATTTTCAACTTTATATCCCAGCGCGTAAAGTTGAAAATCTATTAAAAACTGCTGATCGATAACGAACGAAACAATAACGATGAATGATAACGATTGTCGTCTGCTGTCGAATGCTGTTTGACTAAGGCCCCTGTATCTACAAATCAGAAAATATTCTACCATTTAGCCGTCTAGCCATCTTCTGTCAAGACTATCTTTATGGATACCCTTGACCTATCAAGGGTATCTTTACAAAACAAACAGGTGAAGCATAGCGCTTTATATTTAAAAGTTCAATAAACAATTGCAGCCCATCTAACCTACTTAAAAGAATCCACAAACAGTTTTGAAATTGTTGTTCCGTAACAATAGTACATTATGGTACAAGTGTGTAATGTTGGTGATTACCGCTGAGGCGCCATTGAGACCCGAGCCGTGAGGTGAGGGTCTTAAGAGAGCCGAGGACAGTAATCATCAATACACACGTGTATCATACGACGTTTTTCAACACACTTGTGAAGAAAATAATACTAAAAAGCCATTTTATTTAGTGAGTAAAAAGTTTATTTGGAGAAACAATTAGTAAATGTGCAGTTGTTTAAATTTATTTGTACTATTGAACACGATATTTTTTGTATCGAAACTTTATTCAAAACAAAGCAACTCAACCAATTTAAAGAAAAAACCTATAACTCACTTGTGAATAATAGTAAAGAAAAAGTCACAGTTTGATAACAGGCGTCGTTATGAGCCATTTTATGAGCAAGTGTGTTGAAAAAAGTTTATACTGTTTAGTTTTTGTCTGGAAACGTCTGCAATGCTGTATTACAAATGCAAATTACAACATCTTAAAACCAGGCTTATTCCGGCGAGTTAAAATGACAGAGCTATACAATTCGTTTAACGCCATCTCGTTCACTCACTGGAACAAGCCTGTTTTTAAGACGTTGTAATACCCCCTGAATTTTTAAGAGCCTGGGTTAGCGTAGCTAAATGTCGTTTGAGGAGCGGGATCTCAGCAAAAGTCTGACAGTCCCTTCCACCTTAGAAGAGGACTCATTAGATGATATTCCACCAAAACATTTTATCTCTAGATTTGTATATGTTCGAATAGGCGTAAATTAAAACCATTTGGTCCAACAAGCCGCCCAAACAGTAGGGCAGAGAGGAATGCCCTAAAGTACGCAGTAGAATCTATCTCCTAGATCCATCTTTTGACCCACAATGAGGGAGAAGCAACGACAATATATTACTAGACTCCGCATGCACGATTTAAGGAACACAAAATATTCTGTCAACTCGCTGAGGTACTACGTAAGCGAGGGGGACGGGGTACTGCATTGTGATTGTCTAACTCAAGGTCTGTTCTGTCTCAAGGTATGTTTACGGCTCACAGGAGTGGTCGAAATAAGACGGATATAAGACTTTTTTGCCTAATGTGTTGAGTTGACAGACATCGGTCGCCTGTTATTAGGAATCTAGTAATATATCGTCGTTGGGGAGAAGGTATGTTTCACAGTAGTGTGGACATTATAGGCTGACGTATGCTATACTCATATCGCTGCTAACGTGTTTCACGAGCCATATGGCCCCATAATGATTCCAATTAAATCATTGATTGACATGATGTTTAGCAGAGCGCGTTTATCAACTGATTATTTAAATGATGAGTCATTTAATGAGTAGTTCGTTGGCCTAGAATCCTGGGTCTGGATTCCTCAGGACGTTTCATGGGCCGGGCGAAGTGTTTGCAACAACCTACAAGATATACAGATTATTTAAAACACACATAATATATGAGCGTATAACTTTGAAGTACCTTGTTTTCGAATAACTGAACTTATTTAAATGAAACTTTATGCAGGATACAAAACATGGATCCAATATTTTTATTAAAAGTCACCATAGAGTTTCTTGCCAGTTCTTCACCATGGGAACAATTAACCCGAACCGTGAATTCTTTTTTTGCAATTTTTTTTCGACCTTTCATAAGAGCCCTTTGATTGCTATGTGTAATAAAATATTTAGATTTTGATTTAAAAAATATCTCTGATAACTTGTAAAACAAAAAAGGTTTTTTAAAAAAGCTTTTGGCATAAAAGCTAGGCCACACCAACAGCTTTTCCCGTTGATATTTGCTTTAATAGTCTGTAAATGTTAAATATCCAATCACGCTAAACGGTATTTCCCCTGACTGCAAAATAATATTAATGACTGTCAAACATCTACAACGTGTAACGTTAAAAGCGCAAAACCTCTCGCGGGGTAACTCAGCCCATGTTACTGAACAATGTTTGTTCTAAAACTTTTGGAAATTCGCAAAAATAAAAAAAGACTTTTCATACTGATGGGCTCGATCAATTTCTCATTTTGTATGAAAAACCATTTTTTTTTGTTTTTAATTTCCAAAAGTTTTAGAACAAACATTGTTCAGTAACATGTGCTGAGTTACTCCACGAGAGGTTTTGCGCTTTTAACATTAAACGTTGTATAAATGACAGCCAGGACCAACGGCTTTACGTGCCATGCTTTCTGAGGCACTGGGGAAACTCGCTATGACAGATAGCCAAAGATATACCTTAATCTGTTGCTAGTATTTAGCCATCTTAATAAGCACCCTGTCACAAAAGTTAAGATCATCGGCCTCTTCGGTAGCTGTACAAACGGTCGGCTGTCTTGTAGGAGTTGCCAAGTGCTCCCAATTCCATGACTCATTTGTTTTTGGCAGACATGATGCTAACTGATCTGTCTATAACGGCTACTTAAAGCAATATTCCTAATGATTCACTTCATGAATTTAAAGCAATATCAATTGTAATTATTTTTCATATTCATAAAATTGCAAAACTGAACCTTCCTTAGCCAAAATGTCAAATAAAATTGTTTTTATCTTATCAGTGTCGTACACGAGAGAGAAAGATGGTCCTATGGCAATTTTAACCAGCTAAGGCTCTAGACAGACGAACCGCATTTTAACTGCAATCTTATCCTAAATTGCAGTTCGGATGCACTTTGAATGATGTTGACACGACTGCAATAGAACTGCAAACCAAACGTGTAGTCCGATTGCACGCCGCCGCCGACTGAAATTGAACTGCATTCAAACTGCATCCGAACTGCAATTTGCGGTTAGATTGCACTTGAAATGCAGTCCGTTTGTCTACGTCTAAAGTCTACGTTCATGACAAGCAATTCTGCTTGTGCGTACAAACATTTTAAAATTTTTAAAAGAATTGCTAATGACATTAAGTACTAGAAATTCACGAATTAAAACAATTTAGAGGATACTGCTCAAAGTGATCGTTTTAGACCCGCTGTAGTTATAATACAGACATCGTAAGAGTCACGGGCAACCTATGGATGCAAGTAGCGGATTGCCGTTCAGCGTAGCGGTCTAAGGGGGAGGCCTATGTTCAGCAGTGGACGTCTTCCAGTGCATGATGCTATTCATTAATTTAAAGTACCGTCGGAAACTTGCCATGATAAATGGTCATACGTCGACATTTCAAACTTCGACATTCAGAGGCAGAATCGTCGACCCACAGTCCAATCTAATGGCTGCTACACACCTTATGAAAAATCGTTACGATTCTGAAACTGCAATGATAAATCTACAAGTGTGTATGAGAAAATTCGAACAAACTGTACAGTTTTTTTATACAAAATTGTAGATTTATCGTGGCAGTTTGAACTGTACCGACTAATCGTAACGATTTTTTGTAAGGTGTACAGCAGCCATTAGCCAAGAGATCCTCTGCGAGATCCTCTACGAGCAAACCCATTATAAAAAATAAAGCCTTCCAATAATCCAAAATTTCTCCATACAATCCATTCATACTGCGAACTTTGCATTGCCATTCATTCCTTTGTAGACAGAAAACTTTTCTCAGGCATTCACCTTGTTGAGAAGTGATAGGGTGGCCCTATCGATGCCAGGACCACACCGCGAGGTCGATAAATGGCTCTTATGAAATTATAGAAGTGTTGCCTCTCGAAATAAAATGTATTTTGTAACTTAATCGCTGTAAAAGGTCAAGAAAAAAAGGTTTGGTGTCTCGGTGATAATTTTTGAGAAGGAATAAATGATGACGCATTTTGAAGTGAAGATTCCACTGAATATACGAGTAATAAACGTTTTTTAATGCTTACTGAAAGTTGTTGAGCAAGTCATAGATCTATCTTGTCAAATCTGATGTTTGATAATGCGAGAATCAACGGAAAATGTGGTCCGGCTATTAGTAATAATGACAATCCTTACTACAGCTTGTTCAATTGTGATGGCTGATGAGGCACTTGAAAATGAGAAGAAAGGGAAGGTCAACAAGAAGGTTTATGTTTACAGAGGATTGTCTTTGGAACGACACAGACCGTTGACATTCTTTTTCCAAAATCTTTATTACTCATAAAAACTATGACATGTCATTTTGAACCTTTCCCTCCATACATTCAAACCTCCTTCTTTTTTCAAACTCACGATTTCGAATGACAGCGAAAAAAAGATGGAAATCTCCGTGAAACCATCAAACGGGGTTTTATCGGTCGATTAATTAAATTTTTCAATAATATTATCCCAAAAACACATGTTACGAATGTTCGTAAGTTTATTATAAGCTCTTGGTCGTAAGTCGTGGTGTAATATGGCCTTACATGGCCATTAATTAACCTCCTGCGGGCCTCGGGGCATAAAAGTACCATTTTATGGGCCCTCGATAAAATCTGGGTTCAATTGAGTTAGGCCTATTTGAATGCAGTGTTGGATCGTTTTCTTAATTGATAGTTTTGTCATACGGTCGAAGGCAGTTGGAGGTTTTAAGGCTTTTTAATTTGAATTTAAAATGCGTAGTTAGTAGGTAAATGTTCGTAAGTTGCTATGTAGTTGAGGAAAGTATTTATGCCGAGCACAGTTATTTTTTAATGTGAAACTCTCGTTTATCTGTCTGTTTGGTACGACTTTTTGGGCTTCTTTTTTATTTATTTTTTATCGTGATAAAATCATCAAATGAGTCCTCCCGCCCCGGGCAGGGCAGGAGGGACTGTCAGACTTGTACTGACTAAAATCCACGGTGTCCTTCAATAGCCCTTTATGTTCCGGGGTCACGGTGATGGAAATAAGTCCCGCAACCCCGGCAGGCTTTGGGTCTCTGTGAGGGGGCCCCGTCATTGTGCTGACGCTCTTTGAGGCGGGCGTGGAACAAGACGCGCCGTCGACCCGAGCATGGTCCATGGTCGGACATCGAGTCCGCATGCCCGCGCCTACGGTGGCCGGAGGTCGTGACTTTTTGGGCTTGCGACATTTTGGGGGAACGTATTTTAGACCCATGGAAAGAAAATGCGTCTGTACTTAACAGACGCATTTCTTTAGTAGATTTTCCACCTTATGACAAAAGTGGAAGGTAGGTTAACCTGCTGGCGTCTGTACAATAGATGGCTATTTAATTTCTTGAAAATAAAAAATGAGTAACGCTGTGAAGTAATATTTCTGAGTTTAGAGTATTGGAGTGGATTTGAAAAAAAAAAAAAAATCTGTTCGTAAACTTGACATGAGTGTTGGTCTTTTGGGCTCGGCTAGTATGATTTAATAAGATCTACTTATTAATAAGAAAAAAAAAAACGTATCTATGAAGGAATTTTAAAGAATTTTATCAAATACTTGGAGAAAACCGGTAAGATGAATTGCCAGATTCGAAAAGTTAATGACAAGGAATTATTTTAATCTTTATTTCGTAGGAATTTTAAATAAATATTAAAGCCAGAGGATTGATTTGCGAATATTAAAGAAAAGGATCAATTAATTTTCCAAGTACCTGTATTGTTAACTTTATGTAGATTAATTATGTTATAATACCAGTCTTAATGTCTTTTAAATTTATTAACTCGTGCTTCGCGAATTGTAAAGATTTTATAAGAATGAATAATTCGACTGTAAACAGGACTCAAACCTACGTCCTTCCAGATAAGTCCACCAGTGCCTGCGGACAAGGTCGACTCTTTCGAGGACTCATTTGATGAAGTTACCATGATAAAAAAGCTTCATCTTTACATCCTATGGGCAATAACAAAGCCATAAACAAAATAACGTTTAGAAACGATGACTAAAGACTAATATTATTGAATCTAAGACAGAGTCTATTAATAAGTCCTAAACTTAAACGTATAGATCGACATTCCTCCTTAACATTATCTTAAACAAACAATTAATTAATTCAAACAGTTTATCAGAACGAAATCGGTCAAAACAGAATTTAATCTCACAAAAAATCAGTCAACAAAACTCACATCCGAATAATTGGTAGTTGTATCGAAAAATCAAATCGCTAAATAGTGCCGTGATTTGTTCGACCATCGTGGCGTGGTAAAATATCGATAAATCTTGCGTTTTACAGCTGGTGTTGTCCGATAAGGATCGCAGACACCACGTGGGGTAATAGTGATGCGGTCTGCGATGTCGATTGTCGTTATTATACGTAAAATATTGTTTAGTGGCGCCTACAAACCGGGTAAGGGAATGTTAATTGGAGAATTACAGTTTTATCATATCTTTATGACGGAACGTCTCTAGCACTGTGTATTTCTTCTCAGAAATATCTTCGCTTGCAAAAATAAGGAGGTATACAAAGTATTTATGATAATATATTCGATTTTTTATCTATTTCTGTTTAAAATTATACTTTGATAGCTTTAACTTTAGATCATCTTTAGATTGTTATCTTATCTCCTTTGCATTTTATAAGTTAATTTTCATTTAAAATATAATGAACCTTGTTCGAGTCATTCTGATAAAGATCGCTATGTTTTTGATCATAGATAAAAGAGCTACGGAATTAAATCAAAACTAATAACCCTGACAGGTTTAAAATATTCAAATGACATAGAAAAACAACTTTTTTTCCTCTCTGAATATTTTTCGCGTACTATTAAGAAATATAGGAGACTATGAGTATGTTCAAGTATTCTAGTTGACGAATAGAATCATTTGGAACGCATCCAAATACGTTACAATGTAAATACAAAACGCAACCTAAATTTCCTCAATGATTCTAAATTTAAATTATTTGAAGACGCTTCGGATTGTCTCGAATATTTTTATGATGGGTGATGTTTTTCTCAAAGTGACCCTATTACGAGGAATGAGCTTTTTTGTTTTGTTTTTAGTCCTCTTATTAAATAAACTTTTTTAGCTGCCAGACTATTAAAAATTCTCGTAGAAGATCGCCGTCATAACTGTAAGAAGAAAATACGAGTTGAACCAAAGGATTTCATTATCGATGAAAATGTGCGTATTATCTAGTTAAATATAAGTCACAAAGGCGAAATAATTAATGTAAAACTGTCGACTGAGGTCAAATACAGTGTCAATGAACTTAAAAAAAAAACCAAAGACTAAAGGTACAACATCTACAAATGTCTCATCGTCTATGACACAATTCATTCGCTAAACAAGAACTGCTACAAGCGAAACAAAAAAAAAACAAGAACCATCGACAATAAATGTACATCACTGTTAACCCGTCAACTCCATATATCAAGGAGGCCTCCCTTGCGATCGTGTCGATGATAAAAATTACTTAAAACACCAAACATTTAACATCGTGCCCCCTGACGACCCTCTTGCATCTCTCTCACGCTTTACAACACCAATAAAATAAAAAGAGACAGAAATATACACAAACTATCTCTTTAAACAGTATTTTAGGCTTTGTAACACAAAATTTTGGATTGTTTTATAGAATTTTGTACTAAATCTTTCGTTGTCGCCTCAGTGAATCTTAGTAATGCTTCAAAGTACGTGATGGTATGTTTTTTTGGTGATAAAAATATGGAAAATTGATGGTGGGGCCGGTTTTGAAAAGATTTTGTCGGTGATTGCGATGAGAAATTGATTTAATGTGGTTGACACAGGGTTTTTATATGGAGGAATGATATCATTGTAAATTATTATTAGTTAAGGTTGATTCTTGTTAGAAATAAACGATTAGGACTCCTGTGTCTTTTTTATTTTTAATGATATTCTCTGAATTTGGAAAAAGTCCATTAACTCTGCTAAACTTATATTAACCAGGACTTATAGACTAAAAAAAACATAAATCGATTAATTAACATACGATTCAATCAAACATCCCCCGGTTCATGGATCAATAACCATTTGGCATCAACAGCTGTACTTAGGATAGGCCTATGCCAAACTGAATCACAACTGAATCAACGTCATCCACGCTTGTTCAAGTCCGTATTTGTTGGAGTTTGTAATCAATAATATATCCAAATTATCCACTTTGAATAAAATATCTAAACATCTCTTTCAGTAGGATTGTTATCATCGAAACTGTGGGAGTTCCACAAGGGTCAATTCTCTGCCCTTTCCTAATTCTCATCAATATTAATGAACTACCTTATCTTATAAATGATAATCTTGAGATAGTGTTATTTGCAGCTAATAAATCACGTTTATTTAAATCTAGATGGCAGTAGTTAGAGACTGAATGTGTAAATAGACAAAGCTATTTCTAAAATAACGCAAAGTAAATAGCTAGCATTTTAATAGGTATATTATTTTGAGTAGCCGTTTGAGGGGTTGACTCTACGGCCTTGGGGTCCGACTACTCACAGTCTCTTCAAATCAAAGGTTTAGCAAAACAACTTCTAAACGTTTCCCGTCACCCAAGGGCTAGGTCCCATGGCCTACTGCGGGGTTTAAGCTTCCCTTTTTTTCTGCTCTGTGTTCCACGCGATTTTGACGATCGTTAACCAATACGCTTTTGGATGGGCTTAGTTTCCTTCCTACGTAGGTTCTTTACAAAATCCGTTTACCACGATATGGTAGACAAACTACAGATAATCACATACCTAATTCGCATTAATAATATAACTACGGGTTTGTAGTGGAAATAAAGTTTGCAGTTAGTAAGGAAGGATGGATTGCCGGAGGCACCGGACGGAAGGCTTTAGATAGGCTCTACCACTTCATAAATAAAAATAATTTGTTTTTTTTTATTCAGTAACAGAATGCCAGCTGCTCTTCTGCAATAGAAAGTTAAAGGTGCAAATGAATTTAGACAAAACAAAACGATAGCTGGTACTTTGTGAAACCTTATGTGTCATATGGGTGTTTATGTAGAGCTCTGCATTTCAGCTAAAAATAAATAACGTCAACTCTATGCAATTGCAACGGTGGTAATTTTAATTCTCCTGATATATTTTCTGTCTTATAACAGACGTAAGCATTTATACCTATTTTTAATTGCATTTCATTGTTCCGAAATGCAGCATTAATCAAAATGACATTCTGTTGTTACAGGTGAACGCAGTGGCCGTCTGCAGTAATTAAAGTAAAATGAAAAAGAAGAGAAAACCAATAACGAAGTGAAATACGTCATCCAAATAATAATTTTAAAAGCATTTATCTTAACAAAAACAAGGCATGGCGTAAACGGACTATAACCAGGCAGAGACTGGGAGTGAATTAAAAAATAAAATTAAAAAAGTTAACCATAAATACAACTCACTCGTATTTATAAACAAACTTCAGACCATTTTCGAAATCGGAACACAAATAAGTAATCGACGTTTAAAAGGTGATCGCTTTTGTTTAAACATTTTTGGGACTGCCGCCTTTTTATGTTTATTTACCGTTTTAAGTATTTTCAAAAAACAGTGGAAGTGCAAACATTTGAGTTTTGAACGCACTGATATTCTCAACTCAAAAAAAAACCATAGATTATAAAAAAAAATAGTGAAAGCGCGGGAAAAGTGAATGACATTTAGTGTCTTTTTGGCTGATCGCCATTTTTGGTGGTTTTTCGCATAAATTGGTGTGAAATTGTGTCAAAGTGGCTGGAGACGAGCATTTGGACATGTTGGGGGGCCCCGAATGGGGTCAGCGGGAGTCGAGCCCCCCTAGAGATGCTCCCCTGCCGAGTTTCGGCTTCACACAGGAGCAAGTGGCATGCGTTTGTGAGGTAAGCTTTATTCAATAACTTAGACAGAAAATAAAATTTATAATTGGACGTTTTTAATAGTAATCAGTAGGTTCCAAAAATTATAATTGATAATTAAATTTTTATTAAGGGTAATAAGATTCTCTTGGTTAAAAATGATTTCATGATTGAATTCTTAGTAAGGGACTTGACCGTCAGTTAATGTTTTAAACTAATGCTCTGGGCAATCAAGTGGTCAACACAAATACCTAAGACAAATAAAAATACAATCACTGGTGGAGTGGTGGTTGGGGCTTCTTCTTTGTATCGCTGCTGGCACGATGGTAATCATTGGCCCAAAACTTCGCCATCTTGTTGTCGGTAAGCAGCGATGAGGTCTGTTTGGCTGCATCTTTTTGGGCTAAGAGGGCAGGATAGAAGAAATTTGAAATTTTGTGAAAAAGATCTCTGATGTGCTTATAACCGGGAACAGTGGCGTCTTGAAAAACACTTCTACTGTCCAGGTCCTTATGATCGCTGATCGCTTTGTCGTCACAATTTTTTACCGCAAAATATCGTACACGTTAGCTCCGTATGAGCGGCTGCTTACGAAAGATCTTGGCTAGTCTAATTACTTATACTAAATACTTTGAAAAACTAAAATTTCATGTCCTATTCATTTGTTAAACATTCCACTAAACAGCAGTGGAATTTGTTTGTTTTGTTCACGTAACTACTTGTTTTTATGATGGACGCCTGTAACCTCGCGTATTTTGGTTATTTTAGCGTTGTGTACGCGCTGACCGAAATTGGCCTCGTTTCAACATCCATTGAATGATGAAGATCTACTCAATTGTTTTTGCTATCTATTGTGGGACTGTCTCAACAGGTAACCGTGGTCACCCTGGAACGTAGAAGGCTATTGAAGAGTCGCCGTGAATTTTAGTCAGTGCAAGTCTGATAGTCCCTCCCGCTCCGCCCTGGTTGGAGGACTCATTGATAAAAAAAATCATTACTATCTGTAATATTATTAATGCGAAAGTAAGTTTGTTTGTTAGTTTTTGACGTCTAAACCACTGATCCGATGAAACTGCTATGCTGACCGAATAATTGACCCGATTTAAATCCACCATAATAGTTTTCTAGCTTATTCTAAAGAAAAGTCATCTTTTCAAAGTACGCGGAGAATCTCGGGAATCTCTCTTTTGAACGAAAATTACATAACACCTTAGAAATGCCCGCATTTCACAACACTCCAGTTTTGGGAGAACAAGTAGCTGTCGAATTACTGGTGAGATTAGAATTATACGGAGTACTGGGCTTGATAACTTATTGCACATTAATTATATTTGTAAACACATTTCTGTGTGCGTGGGATCCACCTCTTAGCAGTCTACCCTAGACAAACGGCACCACAGGCCACCTGTAACCTGTGGTGACTTCTGAGCGCTACCAATGTTGGTGCCTGTGGTGGTAGGTCATACCAGGGTTTCCTAGTTCGCGACCACCGTCCATTCGGAGTCCATTATCTAAACAAATCTACTGTGTTTCTTGGTTTTTTTTTTGTTTTTTGTGGTAAAATCATCAAATGATTCCTTCCACCCAGAGTAGGGTGTCAGACTTGTACTGACTATAGTCCACGGTGTCCTTCAATAGCCCTTTACGTTCGGTACGGTAATTCGTGAGTCCCGCGACCCCGGCAGGCTTTTGCCCTCTAAAGAGGGGCCCCAGTGTTTCATCGGTACGTGAGAATGGCAGTTCCTTCAGGATGAGCTCTATCTTAGACCTCATCTTTGCTTCCCGGTTAGACTGAGACCAAGAGGAAACCCGTTACAAATCATAAGTAGTCATTTCTTAGCTTCAGTTGGTGAGGGTGCATAGGATGGACGACTGATGATGCCGCTCTCGTCTTTCACACAATAACTACTGAACGCATTTCGATGATGTTTAGTACAAAGATAGCTTATAACCTGGATTAACACATAGGATATTTTGTATCCCGGTATAAGTCAAAGTCAAATGTTTTTATTTCACATAAGCCTATGAGGGCACTTATAAAACGTCGACAACAGGTACTTCGTATAATGCGCCCGTGCGATAATTTTCGAAATAAACGCGGGCGCAACCGCTTGAAATGACTTGTTTAAAAAAATGAGTCATTCTCATGAAAGATTAACGTCTGAGAAAACTGCCTACTCCTTATAATCAACAAATCTTGCTTCACAAACAAATAACTTAAAACAATTAGGTGCTTACATTGTTAAGTTCTCACTAAGTGGCAGGGTAAGCATTCTGGGAAAAGTAAATTAAGTAGGTGTACTTATAGTAACGTAAGCATAAGAGTAAAAGACCAAGCTGTGTTTTATTTTATTTTAAATATAGTTTCAGCTGGCTTTGTTTACAGTCGTGAATGTAGCGCCGTTTTAAGCTTGGTACCATTAATGACTTATTTTACCTATAGCAAGAGAAAACTGCTCTACTTACAAACTAATGCCGGATTTAGGGGGGCAGGCTGAGCACGTTCCCCGGGCACAACTCCTTGGGGTGCCAAATTCAACATGATTGCGTCCTTTCAAACAAAAATCTGAAATATCGGAAAGAGAGAGGCGCAAAAATTCGAGCTCGCTTCGCTCGTTGTTGTTCTTTAGCCTTAGATGCCAGTAGTGTGAAAAGCGCCACTACACACATTAAGTCCGCGTATTCTGAAAGTTGGCAAACATCGCAAATGGCTGTCAAATATTTAGGATGTCAAATATTTTTCTTATAAAAATAAGAAACATGGCTCTGTAGTGCACTAAAAATTGATTAAAAAATGCAATAATTAATATCGTAACCGCGAATGTATAGTTTTAGAAGTAAAAAAAGGCATTAGGAAACTTTCCAAATGCCTTTTACACATGAAATGGTTACAACATCAAATTCTGTATTTTAATTGCAGTCCTATATCAATTTTCTAGTGCACTACAGAGCCATATTTCTTATTTACATAGAAATATTTGACAGCTATTAGCGACGTTGCCAACTTTCTGGTTATGCGCCCTAAAACATTTAACGGGCTCATTCACAAGTCAAGTACAACAAAAATCTAATGATGTCAAGTTTTTCATAAGTCAAGTGCAACAAAAAATTCATGGTAAGGTCAAGTACGTAAAACATTTTTTGAGGGTTTTTTACAATTAATTTTACTGGAACGGGTTCGCCGCTATCAAGTGTTGCCCCGATTAAAAAAAAAATGTTGATCCGGGCTGGTTTCTACCGTTTCTACCAACTCGCTCGACTGTACGAGCAGACGAAAAAAGCTCTACGAATCAGGACAACCAAACTCTTTCTTGGAAAAGCAACCTATACCATGAAAAAGAAAGCCCGTAAAGCTTAGCCGTTTCCCTTGCATTACTCTCGCAGTGGAGACGCGACGCTGTCGCAGCGCTTATGCCATGCTGGGACTAAAGTTTGCTATTCACTTAGTTATTAACAACATCACCATCACTATCTCAAAGCCGTCTCGTCGAAGAGCACAACGTAACGTAGAGTTCAGCGATGATATTTCTTGAGCATAGAATAGCTGGGCTTTATATGAAACAAAGAGCAATCCAGAAATAAATAATGAAAAATGAAAATCAAAAGAGACTTGTAAATATTGTTGTTTTGTTATGTGTACTACTCTTCTGACAAACTTGTGAAACATTGGTCTTAGGTACGATTTTTATTAGTACCTTATTTTGACGTAACCAGCCGCCACTCCTAAGGTTTTTGATGCGTTTGTATCTTTGTAAGTTTGTACCTATGTATGTAAAAAATATTCAAAAAAAAAGAAAACTGTTCTTTATTTTTTAGTACACCAGACTGTACACCACACTATGGTCCCGCGTGATTGATTATGGCCCACTATCTCACAGAGAGGAGACCCATGTCCCAGCATTGTTCAGCAACATTATAGGCTGATGATGATGATGACCCTAACTAACGGTCAAATACATCATGCCTACTATTATTGGTTATTTGACTTTACGAGTTTACGATTGTTTCCATACACTTGCACTTGCAAAGCACTTCAACCAACCTACCTACTTATATTATTACAGTTGATCTAAATCCGTCCACGTAGCTTGCGGTCACGTCCGTCGCCAGTTGTTTACCTACTTACCTAGGATTAGGAATAGCGAGCTTATACAAAATTGCAAAGAGAATGAAGTACTCGTAACATCAGATTTTCCCGGTAATTATAACCCAAGAAATATGCTTCTCATAGGATATTTTACTGCAAAATGTCTCATTACTCCCTCAGTTAGAGTTTTGAAAAATAATGGATACGAATTAACTCATTAAGATACGTATCTATTTTCTTTTTGGTTAATAGATCAATGCGTATTTACAAAGATATCACACATATAAATTGGAGAGTTGACTCGTGACGTCAGAAGCAAGTAAAATCTACATATACTTGTTTGTGACGTAATAGCAATTTAAAAGTGTAGTATTTTCGTACTAACGTGACAAAAGAAAAAATACGTGAGTAATATTTTTTTTAAACATAACTGACGGACTATTTCGTTTGTTTCGTAGATTAATTCTATTGCTTGCTGTAGTACGAAACAAAACAGAGACCATTTGGTCACTCACGAATTAATGTTGATGAAGTAAAACAAAGATGTGAGGAACGTTACAGGTGCTGTAAAAGATTTACTGTTACTGCCGGCCTGTGTCATCCCACTGCTGGGCAAAGGCCTCTCCTGTCCCCATGACCTCTAACTATTTCGATCTAGGGCTAATGTGAGCCACTGGTTGTCAGTTGTTATAATAACAATTCCCTCCCGCCATCTTCTGTGAGGTCTGACGCGACGCCTTCTGGCTGTGTCAGGTCCACGCAGTGGTTTTTTGGCTCACAGTTCATTAGGCATCCTGCAGCCGAGTCCCACTTCAGCTAAGCGGACATTTTAGCAACATCGGTGGTCTGTGTTTTGGAACGCGGTGTGGTGTTACGAATATGATTAGTCGTGTGTGGTGGACTTTTGTATGTTTGTCAAAGACCAAGTTTGAGATCCGTATGTCAAAATGGGAAGAATGTCCATGTCCATGATTTTGCTTTTAAGTGAGAAGGGTAAAATCTAATAGGTACCTAAGTCTTTACTTCCCAAGACAAAATCATATTTTTAACCAAAACTCTAATCTTAATTCTCTATTTCGATCACTCTAAGTTCAAAAACCCCAAACTTGGGTTAGACGTTAGACAAAACAAACAGGGTAGGTAACCTTGACGACAAGGCTTCCACCCGGATATCCGGTTACCGCGGCCCCGAGGGGCGTGGCGTAGGCTTGGAGATGGGGGTCGCTGAACCAATGGAGTGCCGCTGAGTAATTTAATTTGAGATAGATGCGTAGTAGGCATGTCTGTGTTGAAGATCGGTTTGGATCAGAATTTTAGAGTAATAATAGTAGACCATGGACCATTTCTCAAACTTGAATAGATCGATAGTACCGCGATTTCCCAGCCCCTACTAGAGTAGGGAATGGGAAATCTAGAGGCTAACGAATTAACGTGACCCCGGAAGGTAAAGAGATATTGAAGGACATCGTGCATTTTAGTCAGTACAGGACTGACAGTCCCCCCTGTCCTGCCCTACCCTGGGTGGGTGTACTCGTACCAGCCACTCCTCAAGGTCCTTCTCTTACCTCTAATGTTTATAAGTACTATTTCATAATAATGCCAATAAAAGTTCAAAAATATGACATATGGCAATGGCATAGCATAGACCCAAATGGTTGTATGTCAATCTATTTAGAGTTCTCAATATTAATTGATTTTCAAAAATCAATGAGTTACAATAAGGTTACAATGAGGGATATAAAACACTGTTTTATTTGAAACTGTTGTAAACAGGTATTTAAAACAACTTGTTTTAATCATGCCAATCCTGCACGCGTAGCATGGCGATTCTATCTCTATTCTACCAAGAAAAGACAAAGCTATTTCATCGTTATTTCTATAAAAATCGACTGTTTTTTTTCACAAATGTGACACCATTCGTACACCTTTGAAGAAAAGAACGTTTATTTTCTATATTTTTTACATTACCATGCATAAAACGCAAAAAATATTTCGAAGTTCTGTCATTTTGTCTTTTCTTCCGTCGACAAAACCCCTTTCTGCGGCGCCATGCTACGCCTGCTGGTGTAATTTTCTTAGTGTAATCTTTATCTTTAATTCCCTCAAGGAATATAAGTGCCACAAGATTACTAACACATCCCGCTATAAAATAATAATCCCTTACGGACCCCCCAAAAACATTTAATTCCATCATTTTATCAGCCATCACCTTTCATTTTCCATTTCATCAATGGATACGGTCGTCATGGCGTTCCCAAATTGAATGGGATCAACCCCCAACCCCCTAATGGCGGGGTATCGGTTACAGTAATTTGCGATGCACCCGGTGTAGATAATGAGATTCAGGGGTTGATTTTTGATGATAATGGGGCGTTAGTTTAGGGTTTTCCGGGTGTCTGTTTTTGTTTTATTAGATTGATTATTCGTGGCTAAATAATTATTTATTGTTTATAGACTTTGGAAGACTAAATGCTAATTCTGATCTTATGTCATTATACGAGGACTTATTAGGTAATAATATAATTATATTCCACAAATATAACACAACGCCATCTAGTCCCAAGCTAAGCAGAGCTTGTGTTATGGGTACAAGACAACCGATAAACATACTTATATATTTCTAAATACATACATATTGTAGACTAGCTTCTGCCCGCGACTTCGTACGCGGATCCTGTTGCTTATGCCAGCGACAGCGGGATCGTCAAAATCAAAGATCTGAAAATTCTGACACCCAACTCCAAGAGTCCGAGTAAAAAATTAATGGGAAATTGGCCAGTAGAGTAAAATTTTTGTTAATATATTCATCGCTAGAGCAGTGGTGGCCAAGTGGTATCGGTCCCAACTTACGTGTTGTAGGTGGTGTGTTCGAACTCAGCCAGGCACGTTACTTTGTGTAATTTATTTCATCACCACTGCCCTTAAAACGGTTAAGGAAAACATCGTAAGGAAACCGACATGTCCTAGAACCAAAAATTCGAAGACATGTGACATCTACCAAACCGCACTGGGCCCGCGTGGTGGATTATGGCCCACTCCCTCTCTCAGAAAGGAGGCTTGTGTCCCAGCAGTGGGAACATTATAGGCTGATAATGATGATTCATCGTTAACGAAAATCAGTCCTAAACTGTTACCGCCTTCACTGCGTGGAGGTAATCCCAGATACTTTTCACGTGGTAAAATCATCAAATGAGTCCTCCCACCCCTTAGTGTCAGACTTGTACTGACTAAAATCCACGATATCCTTCAATAGCCCTTTATGTTCCGGGGTCACGGTCATGGAATAAGTCCCGCGACCCCGGCAGGCTTTGGCCCTCTGAGAGGGGCCCTGTCATTATGCTGACACTCTTTGAGGCGCGCGTGGAACACGACGCGCCGTCGACCCGGGCATGGTCTATGATAGGACAGCGAGTTGCCCTTTACTCGCCGCCCGCATGCCCGCGCATGCCGTCGCCGTGGGCGTAAAACACCGCGAGTGGGGCGGAGCGAGGAGATTGTCCTCTCTCTCACGCGGCCCGCCTCCTCCTTCGCGAGCATGATTGCTTCACAGCAGGGGGCGACCGCTTCCCACTCCGTCTCGCCCCGCAGCATGGCATTCGTCTCCGCCTATAGCCGCTGTGAAGACACGTCGGTGCTCCGGCCAAGCGGGGCAATCCTGCGCCGTATGCTCGACTGTGTCCTCCAGGGTTTCCTCCTTTCTCATAAGACACAGGTACCTGCCGAAACATCCGTGTCCATCCGTGACCTGCGTCACGCGGAAGGTTAGGACGCCGTAACGCCTATACACCACTCCTCAAAGAGGGGTCTTACTACGGTAATCCCAGCTAATGTTATTTTATAAATATACAGTGAAATTAGTGATAGCATCAGGTGTTCCAGATTTTCAATATTTATACATCAACAAAAAGTGCTCATCAGGCAGAATGATTTTGCTAAGACCTCATCCCTGTATATGTTATAGGTAGTGCTGGGGTCTCGGTGTTCTAAATCAGGTGTTCGAGATCTTCAATTTTTATACGTCAACAGAGAGTGCTCATCAGGCTGAAAAACTCTTGCTAAGACGTCATTCCTTTATATGTAATAGTATAGTAGGGCTCTTGGAGTTCCACATCAGCTGTTCCAGATCTTCAAATTTTTATACGACAACAGAGAGTGCTCATCAGGTTAAACAACTTTTGCTAAGATGTTATTCCTATATACCTATGTTATAGTGTGGCTGGGCTCTTGGAGTTCCACATCAGCTGTTCCAGATCTTCAAATTTTATACGATAACAGAGAGTGCCCATCAGGCTGAACAACTCTTGCTAAAACGTTATTCCTATATATGTTATAGTTCAGCTGGGCTGTTGAAGTTCCACATCAGGTGTTCCAGATCTTCAAATTTATTCTCTTAGCAGAAAATGCTTATCACGTAAAACAATTTTTGCTATGGTACCATTTTTGTATCTCTTATAGTTTAACTGGTCTGTTGCGGTTCTGCGCCAGGTGTTCAAGTTTCCAAAATAAATTATAGCCTAAGTGTTGGCCAGACTTAATACCTATACAACAAAAAAAGAATCATTCAAATCCGTCCAGTAGTTCCGAAGATTAGCGTGTACAAACAAACAGACAAACAGACAAACAGACAAACAGACACACAGACAAACAGACAAACAGACAGATTTTTTTTTTACGTTTCGTGCTCTATTACTGTTTCTGAATCCCCCTCAATTATTATTTTTTTAATTTATTCAATGTACAGACACAGTTTTTTTACTGTTTTATTATATGTATAGATAAATAAATTACACCCAGACACAGAACAAATCGTCATGCTCATCACACAAACATTTGTCCTGGGTGGGAATCGAACCCACGACCCCCGGCAAAGCAGTCAGGGTCACTAACCACTAGACCAAGAGGCCCGTCAGTTTAGTAATGTAAACTTTATTTGAAAGTGACAATTCCCCGTGATGATGATGCGATTCGTCCTATTTCGGCCAGGGTGATTGCTTCAGTGCCGCTTTAGTTGCCGTTCCTGGTGTTCGCATTGGCTGAATCCAATCTTTGTTGCGAAGTTTCGCGCACCTGCGCACATCCCCGTACAAAACTGACCAACAGGTGTAATGAATTTTAATATCTTAGCGATGATTTTACGATTTCTGGATGATTCATATTATGATATTGCTAAAATGGCATCTTTATGCCTCGGCCTCGTTAGTAAATGATCGTTAAATAAAAAAATAATAAAAAATAACCGCCTTCAAAAACAAACACAAAAGGGGTAAAATAACTTACAAAATAACTTTTCTTTCGGAAGTCTGTGGCATTGTTTTTTTTTTATTTCGTTGTCTTTTTTGACACCGACAAGAAGTCGGATAAAAATGTGTCCTTTGGTAAAAAAGCTTTCGCCACACATTGCCTGTGTTTTCTACATGTTTATCTTGCTAAATCAAGAATTAGCAACATCACCAAAAAATATCCTTTCAATTGCCAACCCGTCAACAGCCCGAGGGTGGTCACAAACAGCCGTATCAGGCTATTTGCGCAGGCGCACATGTGCAAGCACATCCGGTGCCTAAACCAATACTTTGTACTCTAAATAAATACGGCGCTACCACGGGAATTCACGGGATCTTTGCCAATTATTTTTTTTCTACTATTGTTTTTAGATGTTGTTTAACTAAAATGCGATGTTTTGTTTTTAATTTTGTTGAGAATTGTGATGTTTTCATAAATTAAGTAGCTAGCACGGTTTGCGCAGTGACCGAGTGATCGACTGATGCTCTGCGCGTGATTCACGCATGAAACAAAATGCGTTTGATCTTTAAGAAGCTGTTCCGGGTCTGGTCTGGTTTTCCGTCCAGTTTGCAGAAGTTTCCATCCCCATCGGTTATTTTTTCGGTTCAACTAAACAAGGTCCCCAGTGGCTAGTGTTATTGTGCTTGCTTGGGCTAGCGATTTATCGTTTTTTTTGTTATCATGGTACAATCGAATTTAAATGAGTCCTCTCGCCCTCTACTGTAAAACTCGTACTGACTAAAATCCACGGTATTCCTTCAAAAGCCATTTACGTTCCAGGGTTTCGGTTACCTGTTAAGACAGTCCCGGAGTCCGGAGCGACATAAGGTCACACAATATATGTAAATAATAATAATAATAATAGATGTATTCAAAACATAAGTTATACGTTAAATACATTTTTTCTTAGATCTATGTACAGTACAGAAATGATCTATGCCAGAACTAGGTATTCCTGTGTTTTAAGCGTATAAAAAAAGCTTAACAAAAGCCGGACACAGTCTAATTGCTTGGACAATGGAACCAAAAAGCCTGACTATGTCCATTGAGCTATTATTACTACGTATAGAGACGACACCACGTATCACCACTGTGTCCCATCCAGGATGAGTGCGCGCGCACAAGTTCATTCAGTTGTTTGACCGCTCTGTGGCGTGCTCTAGGCGCGCGCACTCGTCCTGGATGGGACATAGTGGTGATGCGTGGTGTCGTCTCTATACGTAGTAGTAATAGCTCAATGACTGTGTCCAGCTTTATCCGGACGCCTGGCAACGCTACTTGCAAATAAGTGCTAAATCGGTGACTGGTTCTTCATCGAATTTCCTTTCGTTCTAGGTATTATCCCGCAAAAAACTAACCAACTCTTTTTTAAAAACGTTGCCCCTCTCTACGAATTTCTCCCTGTGTCGTGGGTGCGTTTAAAATCATAGAAACTCACATACACAAACACCCAGACCCGTTACATCTATTTGCAAATCATACAGCCGTATCGTCAAGACTAAATGAGGAACTGATTTGGACTTTCTCCCCCCAGGTGCTCCAGCAAGCGGGCAACATCGAGCGCCTAGGCCGTTTCCTCTGGTCCCTCCCCGCCTGCGAGAGGCTACATGCGCACGAGTCGGTCCTCAAAGCGAAAGCGATGGTGGCCTTTCACAGAGGGAACTTCAAGGAGCTCTACCGGTTGTTGGAGTCACACACCTTCAGTCCACATAACCATCCCAAGCTACAGAATTTGTGGCTTAAAGGTGAGTTGAAAAGAGGTTTAAGAACTGCTACATACAGTGGTGAAGCCCGACCGAATCTAGGAGGGGGCAACACGCATCTGCGAGGCCCTTTTCTTTCAGGACGAAAAATATGACTTGCTCCCGCTGCTCGCGGGAGGCCCCCTTGTGGTAAGATGGTTCCCTCAAGTCCTATATTAAATGTGATTGTCATCGACATCAACTTTGCGATTGAGGCCTTTTCGACTCTTTCAGTTCTCAGTTACAAATAAAACGTACCCAAGTTATCTTGCAACATGGGGCGTCGTACAAGCAGTGGAGGTTTTTGTCTCTGAGCGAGAGGCCCCTTTTGGAGCAAGGCCGGGGGCTAGTTAACCACTGCCCAACCTCAGTATGCGATGTTTAACATTGATTGAATTGAGCGTCTATTATATTATTATCTACTCGTACATCATACCAAAATCCCTCGTTACTGTTAGTCATAAGCTCTAAAGTCTGACAACCAGTCTTACCATGGAGTATCGTATTACCCAGTCACTCGGTTGTGGACCTTCACATAGGCAGTCTCTCCATGTAAAAAACTGATATCCAGCTTTATCCGGTTTGACTGAAAGCCGACCCTAGAATAGTTGGGAAAAGGCTAACCAGATGATGACCAAAATCCGTTGCATAGTTAAAAATCTAACCATAGTTAAGGACAGATAGAAAGCGGGAAGCGCCCTTGTTATTTACTATGTTGTGATGGCACGGAACCATTCATGTACGAATACGACTCGAACTTGCCAGGTTTTTAAGACTTTCTTTGTTATACAGCACACTACATGGAGGCCGAGAGGCTACGCGGCAGGCCGCTGGGTGCCGTCGGTAAATACCGAGTGCGACGCAAGTTCCCGCTGCCCAGGACCATATGGGACGGCGAGGAGACCTCTTATTGTTTTAAAGTAAGTCATTCTGATGTCTGTTTCCATTCTTCCAAAGCTCAATTTAGGAATGGTGGAATGATAAATAAATAAATAATAATAAATATTTCACAACTATCACACAACGCCATCTAGTCCCAAGCTAAGCAGAGCTTGTGTTATGGGTACTAGATAACTGACAAACCTACTTATATATTTCTAAATAGATACATATTATAGATAAATTACACCCAGACACAGAACAAATGATCGTGCTCATCACACAAACATTTGTCCTGTGTGGGAATCGAACCCACGACCTATAGCAGTCAGGGTCACTAACCACTAGACTAACAGGCCAGTCAAATCAGTCCGGAATAGTTTGTAATACAAGTTTTGCATTGATCAACGGACAAATGGGCAGTCTCCAATCTTGAAATCCACATGTGCCTGGTCAGCAATGTGCATCAACCATTGTGATTGGTGAATCGCGGCACGGCTCGTCTCCGCTCCAGTGGAACCGCAGCCTAAAATCAACAGAAAAATTAGACATCTCTTCTTCTCCTCGCTTTCTCCATTACAAGTGGAGAAGAGATGTGGAAATGACGAAATCTGATTGGTTATTCAAATTCGAAATGTGATCGAATCCGAAATGAGGAGATCCGTACACGAACTGAAGCCACCGACATAGCCCACCGGATTAGCAAGCTGAAGTGGCAAAGCAGATGAAAAGCGTAGAGTGGAGACCATGGAATAGCAAGCGCAGCGTAGGACGGTTAGGTAGGAAGGTCGCCGGAAGACGCTGGAAGTTGAGGACACGTCTCTAAAGGGGAGGCTTATGTTCAGCTGTGGACGTCCTATGGCTGAGATGATGATGATTCAAAATATGTACAATATTTCCTATCCGCTTTGGTTGATACCGGGCCTGGGACTGGTATTTAAAACTAACTCATATTCTTCTTATCCAGGAAAAATCCCGGTCAGTTCTTCGCGACTGGTACCTCCACAACCCATACCCTTCACCCCGGGAGAAGAGGGAGCTAGCAGAGACCACCGGTTTAACTACTGTACAAGTAAGTTTAAAGTTATGTCATTTGGTGTTTTGCGTGATAAAATCAACAATGAGTTCTCTTACCCAGGGTAGGACAGGAGGGACTGTCGGACTTTGACAGCACGTTTAACGCAGTGGCTGAGCGATTGGACTGCTACCACATATTACTGCTACGCTGTGTGTCGCGGGTTCGATTCCCGCTTGGAGCAAATATTTGTATGATCTACACGTAGTTGTTCCGGGTCTGGGTGTTTGAATATGTGAGTTTGCGCGGGCATGCGGGCGAGTAAAGGGTAACTCGCCGCCCGACCATGGACAATGCCCGGGTCGACGGCGCGTTGTGTTCCACGCGCGCCTCATAGAGCGTCAGCACGCTGACGGGGCCCCCCGGGCAGGGGGCCATAGCCTTGCCGGGGTCGCGGGACATACGTATACCGCGACTCCGGCACGCAAAAAGGCTACTGAAGGACACCGTGGATTTTAGTCAGTACAAGTCTGACAGTCCCTCCCGCCCTTTCCGGGGTGGGAGGACTCATTCGATGATTTTACCACGTAAAAAAAAAAAGAAAGAATATGTGAGTTTATGCTGTAAAAAAAAACTTGTACTGACTAAAATCCACGTTGTCCTTCAAAAGCCCTTTATGTTCCACACGCCCCCAAGCAGGGCCATAGTTAGGGTTGAATTTAAGGGTCCAACGTCCAAACGGGTAACAGTGATCCTGGAACGTAAGGGCAATTAAAGGATTTGATAGTCCCTTCTGCACCACCCAGGGCGGGAGGACTTATTAGATTGTATCACAAAAAATGGGTTGATTTTAAGGTAGGACAGTGATGCTAAAAATTAGGATATTGGAAAGTATAAACTAAACGAACTAAGTTCCAAACTAAATGTTGCATGACTAGAGCGGATATGGTGACACCACCAACATCTTTTACCTGTTGTTCATAAACCCACCTGTAAAACTACCCTTAATTGCAATTAATGAATTTTGATTTGAAATTATAAATTCAGGGACCGAGAGTGAATGATTGTGTGAAATGGGTCATTCATTTAACCCTGTTAAGTTTTTGTCCATAGAAAATAACCATTTTCTAGATGCGTATGCACACATATGTTTTTGAAGACACTCTGAAATTCTACAAAATAATTAATAAATATTTTTAAAAAGAGCAACTTTTATTATAACAATATTTCTACTAGCTAGAACCTCTAAAGTTCATCAAAATATTAAAATAATGAACAAAAAAGTAATAATACTAGCTAGTTAGTCATGGCGCGGCTGCACTGCTCGCAGACGGTCACTTGTGGTCGACGGAACTCGACACCGCTTCCTCAAACTGATGGGATCGAGTTACTCAACATATACTTATACATACATGTTATATATTATTATCTATTTCATAAAAATGATGCACTAAAATCTTGAGCATAGAATCTGGTCCAAGCGCGGAGCGATTTTTGCGGGCGAAAGTCGTTTTCGCCACTTGCGGAATCTCGTAGCGTGTTTCAAACATTTCTATATCTTGCTCTCCTTTATGTTACGTCATGCTATGCATATGCTACACCACTGGGTTCCACTATCTAAGTTCGAAACCCGTAGCTTCGGCTGAAGCTTCGGTCGTTTCTAACTGTTTATCATGAGATTAGTTATTGAAATTAACCAAGAAATGGTGACAACATGGTTAACAAAATGTGGCAAAAATAAATATCATTTCATTGCATTTAACAGTTTCAGAATTTATGGATTCAGAACTAAGGCCGTTATCATACTAGCGGTTTGAAAGCGGCTGCGGGGCGGAGCGGACGCGCAGCGCATCCGTCGCGAACACGCCGCGCATCCGTCGCGAACACGTCGCGGACGCGTGGCAAATGCGTTACGTTTTCGTCGCGTGTTTGTACACTCAGTAACAAAATGGATTCCGGCGAGGAAACATTGCTGTTGACGTTATTACTTAGAAAACGTCGAAAACGAAAACGAAAGCATCGACGAATTTAGGAACATCCATTATTAGATTAGGCTGAGGAATTTATCGCCGAGAGTTATAAGCAATATTCATGTTTTGGTAAAAAAAAACTTCTCGGCTAAAAAGAATTTGGATGATTATGCATCTATAATCTGTATCACCTACTCTTATCATATTATGCCAAATTTCAGCGCTGGAGGAATTTTTCGAAAGTCTTCATACAAAAAATTCCTCGTTGATCTGAAGTGGGGCGGACGTTTTGGCGTTTGTTCGAGGCAGTACAAAATGGCGTCCACTTTGCTGTTCGCGGCGATCCCGTTGCGCGTCCGCAACGAATTCGCTGCGCAACCGCGGCGTGTTCGCGACGCATTCGCTGTGCGGCCGCTCCGCCCCGCAACCGCTTCCAAACCGCTAATGTGATAAGGCCCTAATAGGGACTAGGGTTCAATTGATGTAATTTATCTATAATATGTATGTATTTAAAAATATATAAGTATGTTTATCAGTTGTCTAGTACCCATAACACAAGCTCTGCTTAACTTGGGACTAGATGGCGTTGTGTGATAGATGTGGAATATTATTATTATTATTGAAAATTTCGAGTACGGGCCTGTATTTTCTTTTACGGACTAAGAGAAAGAAGATAGACCCCCTGGTTTACCTCAAAATCATAATAAATATTTTTTTCACAAGGGCCTCAATGGACACTTCTAAAACGTCGAAGAATTGGCATTGGCTTGAAACATTTAGCTGTAATTTTCGCCCATGTGGGCCCAAATGAGGCACTTGACATGTAATATCGATTAATTACTTAATTATTATGTACTTGCAGGTTTCAAATTGGTTCAAAAACAGGCGACAGCGAGACAGGCAAGCCGAACACAAAGATAGGTGAGTCATTACAACATTACATATTTTGATGTTTCAGCAAAATACCGTACTGAAAGTAATGCAATCGTTGCAATATGTCGGTGCGGCGGGCGTACGTACACACGGCTACACATCAAGCTATGCAAAACTAGTATAAGATGACCGTTTAATTTGCGGAAAGATCATATAAAGCGAGTCTAAGACAAACTGTTTTTGTATAGTTTGGTGTGTAGCCGTGTAAAAAAAGATGGATGGATTGTGTAGGGATGATATGAATGAAAAAGGAGTAAATGATTCGGTGACGTTTGATAGGGGAGAATGGAAGAAAAAAACGTGTAAACTGGGATAAGGGCAGGAAGATGATGATGGTGTGTACAATTTAATTCCAACGTTACAACTAGGTAGTGTTTCATCGAGCAACACTGTTACTGGATGTGAATGAATTTATCTTAACCAGAGACATTGTTACTCCATGACGATTATTGTTCCCAACCAGTAACCGTGTGACAGTAAGGAGTGTTACTGAACGGGAAAAAAAAATTCTATTCAGTTCAAAGTTGAATGGTAAAATCCTACATTAATAACTGATTAGCCATTCAATATGCTCGTTACATTATACATCTCCTAATACGATGAGCTCCAACTAGGGTAACCAGGCAGAAAATTGAAAAATCCTGAGACTTTCTTGAATTTTGCGAATTCTTTCACAAACCTTATGGGCTATTTTACTCGTAAATTCAATTGGTTGGAACGATAGATTACGAAAAATATTTGACACGTATTTTTAACTACTTTTTTATAAGACTACTAGCGGCCCGTCCCGGCTTCGCACGGGTGGAGGACCCGGTCTAAAATTTGAGATTTAAACTATCCTATCTCTCAAGTTGGATCGAACTGCACATGGTGTGCGAATATTATTATAATCGGTTAAGTGGTTTAGGAGTCCATTGAGGACAAACATTGTGACACGAGATTTATATATATTAAGATTTGTCTTTTAAAAAAGTATGTATAAGACAAATAATTAATTCAAAATAAAATAAAAAATATAACGTGTCTGAGGGAGGCCAAAAGGCTCCATCTCAGCATGTGCTTCGCAGCGACATTTTAAAAAAAAAACAGGTTTTCTTATGAGAAGAGTCCTAATCAAAATCCTGATATCACAGAACAAACCTTGGTTATGGCAACCCTAGCTTCCAAAGAGTCATTACAATAACCGCTGAGTGTAGCATGTCTGGTGATGTCGACTCATCAGCACAATATTATGTTACAACGATCATTAGTAATGAGGTTTGGGTGTTTGTGGGTTATTTACCAACACGTGTGTCTACCAGGAAGGTTTTATTATATGTATGTATTGACAGGCTTGCACTTAATTTACTGTCAGTAGACGAATTACACTGCCTAAGAGCATATTTGTTTATATTAAAGAGCTGTCTTCATAATATCACAGATAATTAGGCACATATATAATGTTAAAAGTATGCTCAGTGACGCAGCCAGGACAGAAGAGGCCCCAAATCAAAACTTATTTGGGGCCCTTCTAATCTAAGGGCTTATTTTTCAATAGTCATATAACTTTTACCTGAGGAATAAAAATGGCGGTTTGACAAAGTATCTATAGAAAATATTATGTCAAACCGCTATTTTTTAGATAAAAGTTATTTGACTATTGAAAAATCAGCCATAGGTGTATAGTTTTGCAGAATAAAGATAATAGCATCCTGACTTGTGTAACTAATGCTGTTACTAATGTCATTAAGAGAATTTTGAAAGGAGCTAGAAAATTGAGAATGCTGATCGACTGATCGTAGCTCAAATATAAACTATACGCTTAGATTAAAAGAGGCCCCAAATCAAAACTTATTTGGGGCCCTTCTAATCTAAGCGTATAGTTTTGCAGAATAAAGACAATAGCATTCTGACTCCCTGTAACTAATGCTATTATTGATGTCATTAAGAGAATTTTGAAGGGATCTAGAAAATTGAGAATGCTGATCGACTGATCGTAGCTCATAATATGTATAAGTGGGACAAATAACATAGCCTTTTTGAAAACTGAGCTACTTTAGGAGTTCGATAATTGGAGCTTTATGGCCGCGATAAGTTTTCATTTAAGAGCAACATTTTACGTTTTTTTTTTATTCCAATAGTCGGGGGCCCTTGACCCTTGGGGGCACCGTAATTAAATCAAAAAAAGAGCTCGTGGCTAAATAATTACAGCCGCACAGGCCGATCTTCCGAGTTAAGCCGCTCATGCCGAGGTTGGTCTGTGGATATGGATAGGTTACCATTTGTCATGGCGAGTTTCCTCCGTGCCTCGGAAAGCATGTAAAGCTGTTGGTCCCAGCTATCATTTGTAGATCTTTGACAGTCGTTACTAATAGTCAGAAGCTCTAAAGTCTGACGACCAGTCTTACCATGGGGTATCGTATTCCCCAGTTACTGGGCTGTGGAGGTCCGATAGGCAGTCGCTCTATGCAAAATACTGTTATCCAGCTACATATCTGGTTCGAATGGAAGCCAACCACAATATACACACACCGGCAAAATTAGGGGAACACTAAAAAAAGGTCGCATTTTCGTCAAAGCTTTCGTTGATTCGATCAATGTTTACATTATTTAGGTTCCTACCCTGATAATATACGGCATTAGGACACTTATTGACAGGTTTTAACAGTCCAACGGAAATTATACCCTCTTAAGTGTTTTTAGGCAGTCAGCGCTTTTAAATGTTTTTGTTCTGAAAGTTCGTTTTTAACCGACTTCAAAAAAAAAAGTAGGTTCTCAGTTCGACCTGTCTGTATGTATGTATGTATGTATGTATGTTTGTCCGCGATTATCTCGAGTTTGGCTGGACGGATTTGGATGCGGTTTTCAGGAAAGTGTTCATTATATTCCGGAGAAGGTTTTAGTATATAATACTAATAGATATCCCGTGACGTTGCCCACGTGGATCCGTTTTTGCTTACTTGGATTGTACATTTTCAGAGACGATTGCATGTTTGTCCACGATTATTTCGCGTTTGGCAGAACCGATTTTGATGCGGTTTTTAGAAAAGTGTTCGTTACATTCTGGAGAAGGTTTGAGTATATTAGTAGTATATAGATTCGTTTTTGTTGCTTACTATGATTGTAGATTTTCAAAGGCGCCGATTATAGTATGAAGATTTTTGTTGAATATTTAAACTAAAAAGGGAAAAATAAAAAACTTTTTTAAAAAAAGGGAACCGACTTCAAAACCAAACACAAAAAAACTGTAAAATAACTTTTCTTTCGGAAGTCGGTGGCCATAGTCAATGAAATAAAAACAAAGCCACCGACTTCCGAAAGAAAAGTTATTTTACAGTTTTTTTGTGTTTGGTTTTGAAGTCGGTTCCCTTTTTTAAAAAAAGTTTTTTATTGCAGTTAAGTTTTGCTCTAGCTCATGTTGTAGTGTCTGTATGGTGAGTTCACATTGTATTGCATACAAAATGAGTGATTTGGCTGTAACAGAAGTCACTTTAAGCTGTGACAATGATCAAGGAAGATCATAACTACCGTTCAGTTAGTCGAACATTTGGTGAATTAATATCCATGATCCAAAGTCATGTGAAATGGTACAGACAGATTGGATCTTATGTAAAGAGACTCAGACAAGGCAAAAATCGCGCAACGAGTCCCATAGACTACCTTTTTATAGGAATGCAAACTCTGAAAAATCGTCCTCTAAGGCTGTTCAGGCCCTAAATCTCCTGGAAGAAGTGCATGACGTGCGTGTTAGTGATAAAACAGTGAGAAAAAGGTTAGATGAAGTTGATTTGAAGTCAAACGTGCCAGGTAAAGCTTCACATTTTGTTGTAGATCATCGCAATGCAAGATTAGCGTTTGCTCGTCAGCAACAAGTTTTGTCCTATGAATGGAGTCCAGTTTTATTATTTGATGAAAGCCGTTTTTTTGTTTAAATTTAATAAATGGGACTAAAAGGATGTGGGGATATCGAGGAGAACATTTGAATCACGCAAAGGAGATCGGGCGGGGGTGGCCCAAGTGGCGGCGGAGCATGACGTTTATTTTATTTGAAAGTTTATTAACTAAGCTTACTTTTTTTGTACGGGTGCAGAAAAATCTATCCTGGGAGAAAAAAGTTATAGTGTATAAAAGAAATACGCTTTTATAGACCTATTTGCAAATATTTATTCAATTAAATCTAGTTATTTGTTATGTTTGCTATTATCTAACATCCATGATGACTCAGGCGTGTGGTGTCTACTACGCCAACGTTAGAAATATGTAATTACTCCATTGTTAAATGGATTCTGGGTCAAGTGGCGTCTAAAGACGAACCTAAGTTCTGTTTTTAAGGAATGATTTAAAAGTGTTTAACCAACATTATAATAGCACGAGCTTGTGTCACGGTATGTCTTTCTCTTCTTAGCACAGAACGATTGCAAAGTAGGCACATCACACCAGCACTTGGTCGTATCATGTTGCAAAAGTAACAAATCCAAAACAAGTAAGAAGAATCAGTCCATTTAACAAGCCAGGGTATCGAGAAAAATCGGTCAAGTAAACACGCCAAGGTCTTCAGGAAGAAATCAAATACATCAAACAGAGCCGGTAGAATAGATAACGAAGTTAAAACACAATAGTATCACACCAAACAGCAGCGAGCGGAGAGAGTGAGTCAGCTGTCGAATCTGACAGAAAAATGTCATGTACGTTTTCTTTTTCATCGTAGTAAAATCATCAAATGAGTCCTCCTATCCAGGGCAGATCTGGTGGGCCTTCAGACTCGTACTGACTAAAATCCACGCTGTCCTTCAATATTATATTTACGTTCCGGGATCACGGTAATTCGGAAGTCCCGCGACCCCGGCACTCTTTGAGGAGCGCGTGAAACACAACGCACCGTCGACTCGGGCATGGTCCATGATCGGACAGTGAGACGCCTAGAAAATCAAGTTACCGCGCGTATATTCATATACTTCAACAGTTTCGTCGAAATCTCGTTAGAGGACGATTTTTCAGAGTTTACTTTCATGAAAAAAGGTAGTCTGTGGGACTTTTTGCGCGATTTTTGCCTTGTCCGAGTCTCTTTACATAAGATCCAATCTGTCTGTACCATTTCACATGACTTTGGATCACGGATATTAATTCACCCAATGTTCGACTAACTAAACGGTAGTTATGACCTTCCTTGATCATTGTCACAGCTTAAAGCGACTTCTGTTACAGCCAAATCACTCATGTTGTATGCAATACAATGTGAACTCACCATACAGACACCACAACATGAGCTAGAGCAATAATTAACTGGAAAAACGAATTTTCAGAACAAAAACGCTTAAAAGCGCTGACTGCCTAAAAACACATCAAGAGGGTATAATTTCCGTTGGACTGTTAAAACCTGTCAATAAGTGTCTTAATGCCGTCTATTATCAGGGTAGGAACCTATAAAATGTAAACACTGATCGAATCAACGAAAGGTTTGACGAAAATGCGACCTTTTTTTAGTGTTCCCCTAATTTTGCCGGTGTGTGTAGTTGGGAAAAGACAGGCAGATGATGAAATCTACTACCTAATTCATATACAATCATAAACAGAAAATGATCTACTTCAAAATGTCAAGTTATCAGCGTGTAAAATCAGTTCTTATCTAAATGTGAGCGCATCTGTTTCGAACCAGTGATGCAGAAGTCCCGGGCTTAACCGCCCCAAACATCAGTAAGTTAAGCGTGAATAATATGTAAAAGAAATAGATTTAAAAGTTAATTTAATTTGTTATTATTGGCAACTGTAAGATTTACGGACTTTGCGCGCCAGTTTTTTTTTTAAATCATTAAATGAGTCCTCCCATCCAGGTCGGGACTGTCAGACTCGTACTGACTAAAATTCACGGTGATCCTACAATAGCTCTTTACGTTCCGGGGTCACGGTAACACATTAGTCCCGCGACCCCGGCTTTGGCCCTCTAAGGGCTCCCCCGTCATTTTGCTGACAGCTCTTTGAGGCGCGCGTGGAAACAACGCGCCGTTGTCGACCCGAGCATGGTCAGACAACAAGTCGCCCATACGGACGGCGAGTAATGACTTTATGTGATAGGATGCAGTGTACATTTTAAGAATTGTATGCCAGCAATATCAATTACCAAATTTGCATGAAGTTTTCTTTTTAATTATTTTTATTTTACTGTTCTCATTATCCATTCTACGGTTTTAAGTTACGTGTCAGCAAAAATATTGTGAAAATCAGTTTCAGTGTCGAGATCATAATACTGACTTTCTGAAATTTTATGTACTTTTTACGGTCTGATTAATGCTTTATACTTTTTTACACTTTTTGGAGGCATGTAGTGCTTTAAAAAGGTAACCCTGGAATGTAAAATGCAGTCTGACAGTCTCTTTCGCTTAATCCAGGGCGGGAGGACTCATTTGATGATTTTAAAAATTGAAAAAAATTCAGAACTTTTTTGATTATGATCAGGGATTCGTGATTACGTTTTAAGTTCTAAAGCTGCGTCTACGCTAGGCGAGCCCAACGCTAGCGGAGCACGAGCAGTAGCCGTATTATGACGTCGACGTGAGTGAAATAGACCTAGCTTTAGAATTGTTCTAGTGCCATTTCGTTCACTCACAGGATCTACTCTGGCTTTAAGACGTCATAATACGGCCCCTGCTCGTACTCCGCTCTTGCCCGGCTCGCCTAGCGTAGACGCAGCTATAAGTTAGTGACTCTGTTTCTCTTCTCAAATACTTGGCATCTCAAAAATCAGTCAATGTCGACAGAGCATCGAAAAAATGCGTCAATGAATCAGGAATGCAGTGTCATAACTGAAAGTCTTTGCCAAAACATCGTTTAAACTCTTCCAAAAGTATATTTTTTCCAAATTATTCTTCAACAAAACCGTCTACATACATAAACACACAGATATAAGTACAATAACACACAAAGAGGGGAGTACACGTTTGCCTATCCATTTGACTGGCTTCAAAACGAAACCCGATATCCGACGCAATACATCCCTGCGTAGAATACCCTTTGCAAGCGAATATGAACTTTATGTTAACAGAAACAAGGTTGAAAGTCACTTAAAAGAGTGAAAATAGTACATCCAACGGTTACTTTATAATAATTTCCAATTTAGAATATTATCGTTCGAATATTTGAATTTTTGCGTTCGAAATATTGATTGAAGAGTCTGCTTAAGATCAAAATGGCGGCCTCGTATTGTCAATGGTATAATTAACATTTTGACGGCAGAAATTAATGATAGTTGTACTTACTGGTTGCACATGCACTTGCAAGCCGAACTGAATAAGAAAAATAGAAGACTGAAAAAAAAGAAAAAAATGAAGTTTGTATGAAGGGTAAATCTGTTTTGAAAGAGGTAATGATGAAGTAATGAGGTTTTAGGTAATTAATTGTCATTAAAATCCTTGCATTCTAAATTAGCATTTCAGATATTATGTAGGTGTAGGTTTAGTTGATAAGAGCCGCCAGATTTAAGATTGATAGAGTAAGTTCTCAAATTTCTTATAATTGAGTAGAAGCAACTTGCCTAATTTCTTTCTTCTGTATGTTTTTTAAAACTGTTCTAATTGGCAATAAGGTGATGCAGTCTTATTCCTATTAACTCTGTTTCATTGGTATAAGGGTTAGTTCTTTACTATGTCGTTTTTCTCCATCCATGTTTGTACATACTCGAAAATCAGTTCTTCAGAAACTTAAAAAAGTTTCCTCTGTTAATTACTCCCAAAACCCGACCATAACCTGACTTCGTCCAGCTGTGGGATGCAATATCTATATTGGATACCGTCCGATGACGTATCACATGTTAGACTGAGACAATACAACGGGTGCGAAAGGGACAACAGTATGTAACCTGACACCTCCACATCTGCGGTCTAAAAGCGTACAGGGACGTACTTGGGAACTGTATTGTTGTATTAATTGTTGTTTTTTTTTTAACTTTTAATGTTTAACTTCCTGAATTGGGAGTTGAAATGTTTGGTCTGCTGCTTGTTTTAAACAGAATGTGCATTAATCATCCGGGGTCGCGGGACTAACGAGTTACCGTGACTCCCGAACTAAAAGGGCTATTGAAGGACATCGTGGAATTTAGTCAGTACAAGTCTTGTCAATCCCTCCTGCCTTGCTCTGGAAGGAGGCTACGCTAAAAAAAAACATCATCATCATATCATAGGATGTCCACTGCTGAACATAGGACTCCCCTATTCATTTCCAAATTGACTGGTTGGGGGCGGCTTGCATGCAGCGCGATCCTGTGGTCTTCATCAAACGTCTGTCGTAGTATACACGGCTACAAATCATGCTTTACAAAACTTGTTTGTCTTGGTCTCGCTTCGTACCATTTTTACACAATGAAGGGTCAGCTAATACTGGTTATAGCTTGATGTGTCGCCGTGTGTACATGTTACGCTGTGCTTAATAGTGCGTGGTCTACATTCGAAAACCTCTATGAACTGAGAATTCGTGGATATGCATGCCATGTCGTCTCATCATCTGCCTAGCCTTTTCCCAAATAAAATGAGTTTGACTTTCAGTCGACCAAAATGCAGCTGAATATCAGTATTTTGCATGGATCTCCACAACCCAGTAACTGAGTAATACGATACCTCATGGTGAGACTGGTTGTCAGACTTATGGGCTTCTAACTAATAGTAACGACTGTCAATTAAGGATCTTCAAATGACAGCCCGGAATAACGGCTTTACGTGTTTTCCGAGGCACGGAGTAACCCACTATGACAGTGTTGTGCTCTGTAGCCACGCCACCTTATATTTTTTTATTATGATTTAGCCCATTTTGATGTACGGTTAACGTTCATAACGTACGTGCATTGATTGTGAGCGTACGACTTTTAATTTAAAAGAAAAAAGCAAATCAATATGGCGTTGCTGCGGAGAATTCTCTGTAGCAACGCCACCTGTAATAAACATTTGTAGATACAATTTCAGCTATTTCTCTGAAGCTATGTGATGTACGAAGGTTGTTCATTATGTACACGTGGTAAGTTTGACAAAATATGTTAATTTTAACAGTCAGGAGGCAAACATTTAAAAAGTCGTCAACTTCATGCCGACCGTACTCATTTTTTCTTTATATCTCTTTTAATTATAAACTAAACCGGAAGACGTCCACTGCTGAACATAGGCCTCCCGCTTAGACCGCCACGCCGAACGACAATTCGCCACTTGCATCCATTGGTTGCCCGTGACCCTAACGATGTCGTCGGTTTACCTAGTGCCTACACTGCGTCTTGCGGTCCGTGGTCGCCACTCGAGAACTTTTCTTCCCCATCGGTTATCAGTTCTACGAGCGATGTATCCTGCCTATTGCCACTTTATCTTGCAAATTTTAAGAGCTATGTCGGTGACTCTGATTCTTCGCCGAATATCCATGTTCCGGATTTTATTCTATTACTTGTTGAGTGACTCTTAGTCTCTCTAGAAGGCCAGCAGTCAAAGACAGTACATTACAGTACTACCTCCCTGACTGACGAGCATTCGCGTACGTTTAGTATAGATTTGATACAAGGCGCGCATTGTGATGCTCGATTGTCTTCACTCACTGATGAAATGTTCGAATCTGTAACGTTACAATACATGTGGATCGCGGTGTGTGAAGGACCGCCCTTACACGAACCTATTGGAGTCACTTTTTAACCCCTCATAACTCAAAAACGATTTCACCTAAACTTTCAAAGGAGATGGTCCAAATATGTATAAAGCCTGGGCTAGGTCTACAGGGTGACTGGTTAAGTCGACCTAGTCCCTTTGAGGGGTTAAAGTAGCCATCATTCTTGACTGATTTTACAATAGGAACCCCTTTCCTAATCCTTTTTTTTTTTTTTTACGTGGTAAAATCATCGAATGAGGCCGCCCACCCCGGGCAGGGCGGGAGGGACTGTCAGACTTGTACTGACTAAAATCCACGGTGTCCTTCAGTAGCCTTTTTGTGTGCCGGAGTCGCAGTGTACGTATGTCCCGCGACCCCGGCAAGGCTATGGCCCCCTGCAGGGGGCCCCGTCAGCGTGCTGACGCTCTTTGAGGCGCGCGTGGAACACAACGCGCCGTCGACCCGGGCATGGTCCATGTTCGGGCAGCGAGTTGCCCTTTACTCGCCGCCCGCATGCCGGCGCTTACGGTGGCCGGAGATCGTCCCGCGACATCCGTCGCCGCGGGCGTCTACCACTGCGTCTGGGGCGGAGGGAGGATGGCGTTCTCTCTCTCATGCGTTCCGACTCCCCCTTCGCGAGCAGAACTGCTTCGCAGAAGGAGGCGACCGCCTCCCACTCCGTCTCGCCCCGCAACATGGCCGCGACCAGTGCAGGGCGTGAGAGGTCTCCGCCTATCGCCCGCATGAGGACACGGCGGTGCTCCGCCCAAGCAGGGCATTCCTGCACCGTATGCTCCACCGTGTCCTCCGCGCGATCCTCGCAGTGGTGACACCCTGGCGTTTCCTCCTTCTTTATCTGACACAAGAACCTCCCGAAGCTACCATGTCCGGTGAGGACCTGTGTCAGGTGGTAGGTGAGGTTGCCGTGGGACCTATCCAGCCACTTTTCAGAGGGGTCTTACAGCCGCGATTGCGGCGTGCCCGACCCCTTTCCTAATCCTTACGGTTTTTGAGTTATTAGACTTTTGTTTTTTTTCAAAAATATTCCACCTCTGCGTCATAAACTGGTTATTGTAAGAATTTTACGACGTTAAGTCGTTAAAATGATACTTTTTCGATAGCTTACGAACGACTCATTCTATTGAAATGAGTATATTTGATGAATTACTCAAACCTTAGGAAATAAATGGCTGTAAATTTCAAATATTCAATTGTTTTTTGGAGCTACCCTTGTCTTTCAGGCCAAAATTCTCAAAATAAATGTATCGTACTAGATTGGCAGACTGCAGCAAAAACACTGTTGTCTCATTAGCTTTTTAAATGGTACCACAATATCCACTTTTAGTAAGAATATGGCCAAAAAATAAGGGTTGATACTGACAAGGTGGTAATCAACAAAATTGGTCTTCCCCCCGGACGTATCCGAGAGGGAACTCCAGTCCACGGGCGCATGTGAAGGTTTTCTGTCTTAGCACCCCTACGTCACAACGTCGTTGTTATTTAATATCAATTCAAATTTAATATAAATAAACAATAATCTATTGGAATTTCAAATAAAAAAAAAAAGCATTGAAAAAAATGTTAAGCCAAAAAAAAAAAAGAGTTAATATTTAGTACTCATAGTCCCAGTTTTAAGTATTAGCAGTTAGAAGGCGCTGTGGGAAGTGGACATTTTGGGAAATAGACGTTTCGGAAAATTGACGTTTCGGGAAGTGAACATTTTGGGAAATGGACATTTTGGGAAGTGGACATTATGAGAAGTGAACATTTTGGGAAATGGACATTTTGGGAAGTGGACATTATGAGAAGTGAACATTTTGGGAAATGGACGTTTTGCAACCAGTGGCCATTTTGGGAAATTGGACATTTTGAGCCTGAGCGTATTGAACTTGGCTGTCATTTCACATTAATGTTTTTGATGGGATACTTGCTTTACGGAAATGGCCACAATTTATTATTGTAAAGAGATAATGTTTATTTTTTTCAGAAAGTAATGAAACGCGCTTTAATATAAGTAATGTAATATTACGCTTAAAAATCTTATTTTCCATTTAGTCCGGTCCTAATTTCAACATAGCGCACAAAAAAATGAAAAAAATATCATGGTTTTGTTACTATTTTAAAAACTACAAAAGTCATGAAGAAGGTCCAAAACAGAAATTATATGACCTTTCAAACGAAATCGATGCAGTGGAACTCGAGATTTAAAGAAAACATTTGTACGGTCGGCTGCCATCTTTGTGACGTCACAGCTATGCGTGTCCCACTTCCTCTTCTTAAAACCCTCAGTTTCGTGTTCTGTAGAGCACTTGACAAGCAGCACATGCATACCAGCTTTAGATATATAGAAGAGAGTCCGACGAAAACCATGAAGTTGACGACTTTTTAAATGTTTGCCTCCTGACTGTTAAAATTAACATATTTTGTCAAACTTACCACGTGTACATAATGAACAACCTTCGTACTGTTGCAAAGTGCTTTGTGTGGAAGCTGTTCGCACGTGGTGGCAGCCAGGTGTAGTCGGAGATGTAAAATAAAAGATGGTCTTCTAGCTTTGATGTTTGCACGTTTATTACTATAAAATAAACGATGACAAGCAAATTGAACTTCATGAAAATACTTAAGATAATTATTAATTAATCTTGTACTAGACCCGGACATATATCAGAACGCTAACAGAACCACAGACAACTTAGAGAGAAGAGAAATAACTCGTTCAGGAAACGGAACAAAAAACTATTTAGTGTTGTCAGATCTAAATAAATATAGTGATGTCATGTTGTGTTAAAATACTATTCTAACATGCTCTCCTTTTTACTCAACATGACAAGTCAACAGTTAAAAAAACATTTCAAATCACAATTGCACAGCGTTCTTACCTATTTAACATTCATTATCTTATTTATAAAATCCTTATGTTTAGTGGAACATAAAGCCTTCGTCAATACATCAGCAATCATATTATGAGTTGACATATACTGTACATTAGCAAACTTATGTTGTATCAGATCTTTAATATAGTGATATCTTAAGTCTATGTGTTTAGTTTTCTTATGACAGTATTCTTTGGCTTGTAACAGTTTGAGGGCACTTTGATTATCATTGAATAACATTATGTCTATTTGAACATTTACAATTTCTGCCAAAAAATTCTTAAGGAAACTTAAATCTTTACACACCTCACCTATAGCCAAATATTCCGCCTCAGTGCTTGATAATGCTATGCACTTTTGTTTCCGTGCTTCCCAGTTAATGGTATTCCCACCCATCTGAATCACAAATCCAGTATAAGACTTTCGGTCTACAATATTATTAGCCCAGTCGGCATCGGCATAAGCAGTAATATTTAAACTACCAGACCTATTAAAACATAGGGAATAATTTAAAGTGCCTGCAAGATACCTTAAAATTCGTTTTCCCGCGAGCCAATGTTCTCTGCCGAAACAATTATTGAACTGGCTTAGCTGACTGCATGCATACGTTATGTCAGGCCTAGTGCATACAGATAGGTACATAAGGGAACCTAATAATTCTCTATACTTATACACATTATCATCAAGCACTTCCTTTTCAGCTTTATCCAGCTTTATATTTAGTGCTAAAGGTGTAGACACAGGCTTACAATTTTCCATGCCATAGCGAACCAACAATGTTTTTATATACTGTGATTGATCTAATCTTAATACACCTTTTGATACATCATGAGATACATGCATGCCAAGACAAACTTTAATAGGGCCTAATTTTTTAACATTAAATTCCTTTTTTAATAAAGTATACAATTCATCTATGGATGCCTTATGAGCAGAAAAAACATAAAAATCATCCACATATAATGCAATTATTGTCAACACACCTTTATCTCTCTTAACATAAACACAAGGTTCGCATTTACTTTGTGAAAAATTGTTACCAATCAGTAAATTATGTACAGTCATGTTCCACATACGGCTTGCTTGTTTTAGCCCATATATGCTTTTTAAAAGTAGGCACACTTTACTTTTATTCTCAATAAACCCTTCAGGTTGCTCCATATAAATGCGCTCATTCAAACTGCTATTAAGAAATGCTGTATCTACATCCAAATGTTCTATGTTCATATTCATCTCAGTAGCTAGCGCAAACAAAGTACGCAGAGTGCTATGGCGTACCACTGGCGAAAAAGTATCGTCATAATCAACCCCATAAGTTTGTGAGAACCCGCGGGCAACAAGACGCGACTTATAGGTACGGTTGCCTGAAGTGTCATTTTTAATCTTATACACCCACTTGCATTTCACTACGTTTTGATCCAATGGGCGATCGACAAGCTTCCATACATTATTATTAGTAAGAGCATCGAACTCTCTTTTCATAGAACGCTGCCACTCCTCACTACTAGGAGAAGATATGGCCTCCTCATAAGATACAGGCTCCAACTCTGCATGTGTAAATAAAGAATAATCTTGGTACCTTATGGGCTTCACTCCACGCGTACCACGCACGGGGCGGCTAGTGGTAGCCACTGATAACTTAAGTTCAGAGCTGGCCACGGCTACATCCCTACCAGTAGTCGACACGTCGGAAGTACTCGAGCTGCAGTCCCCGGCCGCAGGACTCGAACAGCTCGTGTCCTCCTCACTGCCCGTACAATACTCAGAGTCTGAGTCAGGAGCTGAAATGACACCAGTATTTTCATTATTAAAACTGTTTAAAATTGTGTCACTTTCATGAGATTCATTAACTAAAGTATGATTATTCATTAATTTATTATTTTCATTATTAATATTCAATTCCTCACTAACATTTTCATTAGAATTATTATTAGATTGAATATTCATGTCAAAATTATAAGAAATAATATTCTGTTTTGACTCATGACTAGAAATATTGTTCATATCTCTCAAAAATTTATTTTCTAAGAAAGAAACATTTCTAGAAAAAATAATCTGTCGGGGTTTAGTGGGTTCAACGAGTCTATAGCCCTTAATAGTTTCACTATAACCAACAAACAAACACATAGTCGATTTTGACTCTATCTTATTGCGCTTTGGCTCAGGTTTTAAGGCAAATGCAACACAGCCAAAAACACGCAGGTGACCAAGGTCCAGTGACGGTGAACCAGTCCAAACCTGCTCGGGCACAGATCCACCTAGGGAAGACGTCGGGGAATGATTTTTCAAATAAATTGCGGTCATAACCGCCTCACCCCAGTATTCCCGGCTAAGACCAGACTCCATCAGCATGCAGCGTGCCTTATCCATGATGGTCCTGTTAAGGCGCTCCGAAATTCCGTTCTGCTGAGGGGTGTACGGAACAGTAACCTGGTGTACAATTCCCTCATTTCGCAAATAGGCTTCGAATTTCCCGCCACAGTATTCACCACCACCATCAGTCCTAAAAACTTTTATTCGCAATCCTGTTTGTTTCTCCACAAGGGCTCTAAAATTAATAAAATGTAACATTACCTCGGATTTGTTCTTAAGCAGGTAACCCCAGGTTTTCCTACTGTAGTCATCTGTCAGTGTCAACAGATATCTGGCTCCACCCCAGCTACAGACAGACATCGGGCCACAGACATCTGAATGGATCAGCTCCAGCGGTTGAGTAGCGCGCTTTGCCTCGCCGACAGGAAACGGTTTTGCAACGAGTTTCCCCTGCAGGCATGCAACACACTCATCCAAGTTACTTCCAGGAACTTCCTGAAACATTAACTGTTTATTTCTCCGCAGAGTACATAATCCCCCATGACTCAAATGACCAAGTCTCCTATGCCATAAAGATTCCATCTCAGTAGCAACCATTGCACTCTGTTCACTCTGAACTAGATTCTTCAGAGGGACTGAAGAATGCTCCTCACCAGAACTTTGACACACAGGAATGACACAATTCAATCTATAAACACCATTATGGTTGTTAGCATAACCTAAGGAATTACCTATAATCTGAGGATTTTTATAAAAGTTACAACCTCGTTGATCAAAGACAACAGAGTAACCAGACTTCACTAGTTTGTTTACAGAGAGGAGATTTGTGGACAACTCAGGGACAAACATAGTGTCCTCAGCAACAAACTCATGCTTATTACAAACAAAATTAATCTTACCAGTGCCCTCACTGTTAAGAAGATCATTATTTGCTATTGTAACTTTAGTTATATTATTTTTAAAGTCCATAAATAACTTTTTGTTGTTGCACATATGCGCTGTGCATCCTGAGTCCACTATCCAATCATGGTGTGCAGCTAAACAAGCAGATTCTGTCACAATAAGAGTTTTTTCAGAAGATTGCTTATTGTCTTTTTTCCACTTATAACATTTAGATTTAATATGCCCTGGCTTTTTACAATAATTACACACTTTTAACACTTTCTTGCCAGCAACATAAGCCGCACTATTAACACCATTACTTTCTGAAGAACCATTCTTCCTATGCTCCTCCTGTAGCAAACGTGTCCGCACCAACTCGCTGGAAAGCACACGGCTCATGCAGGCCGTCTCCAAACTAGATACTAGGACATCATACTCCGCAGTCAGACCACTGAGCAGTATCTCGGCTACCTCGCCATCCTCTATAGTACGCCCAATATCTGCGAGTTGTTGCACAAGCGTCATAGCTGTCGAAATATACTGTGACATGTTTGTAAATTCACACAGACTGATTCTGTGCAACTGACGCAGCAACAAAACACGCCTGTAAAGGCCTTTATCTTCGAAAACAGATGCCAGATTATCCCATGCTTCCTTTGCCTTGCTTGCTGTACGCACATATTGATGAAGATTGACATCAATTGTTAAGCAAATGCGCGCAAGCGCACGTTGGTTGCGATTAACATCCAGGTCCACTCCGGTCACACAACCCCACGTTCCGTCCAAGGTCAGCAACATTTTCATAATGAATTTCCATGTGGTGTAATTGGAAACACCTTCCAGTTTTGGAACATTCATGTTATTGAAGTTAGCACCCGGCACATGGTGCATGTCGCCATCTTGTGCATGAGCAATTGGATTTTCATGCGACATTTCTCCGACTATTTATAGGTTATAATTATAATAATATTTCTCACCAATTCCTTTGCTTTTTGCTTCTCGCTGCCAATCCCAGATAGAACGCTGGGTGCAGAACCTGTTGCAAAGTGCTTTGTGTGGAAGCTGTTCGCACGTGGTGGCAGCCAGGTGTAGTCGGAGATGTAAAATAAAAGATGGTCTTCTAGCTTTGATGTTTGCACGTTTATTACTATAAAATAAACGATGACAAGCAAATTGAACTTCATGAAAATACTTAAGATAATTATTAATTAATCTTGTACTAGACCCGGACATATATCAGAACGCTAACAGAACCACAGACAACTTAGAGAGAAGAGAAATAACTCGTTCAGGAAACGGAACAAAAAACTATTTAGTGTTGTCAGATCTAAATAAATATAGTGATGTCATGTTGTGTTAAAATACTATTCTAACACGTACATCACATAGCTTCAGAGAAATAGCTGAAATTGTATCTACAAATGTTTATTACAGGTGGCGTTGCTACAGAGAATTCTCCGCAGCAACGCCATATTGATTTGCTTTTTTCTTTTAAATTAAAAGTCGTACGCTCACAATCAATGCACGTACGTTATGAACGTTAACCGTACATCAAAATGGGCTACATCATAATAAAAAAATATAAGGTGGCGTGGCTACAGAGCACAACACCTATGACAGATAGTCACTCATCCACAGACCAACCTCGGCAAGCGCGGCTTAACCCGTAAGATCGACCTATGCGTCATGTCATGTCGTCTATGGCTCATATTGAACTCTTCAGTCCATCTTTCACCTCTTCTACTTCAACAAAAAAGACAGAATCTACTTCTACGTCTATCCTCGTTGGAAACTAAAGACTGATCGTGGCAAAAGACTTCCTCTTATCCGTGGTATTGAAATCTTGATTTAATGTGCGTCTTTTAATTAGATTCTTCGAAAAACAATAGACATGATGACAAAATCAATAAATGACAAATGTAATTTGCTCATCAGGTAGAGAATTGAAAAGAAAAATGTCCACAATTCTTATGTTAATAGTCTGCAATGCAAGCAAATTCACTGGCATAGATATTATTGCATTGTCTACTTGGAGCTTTACAGCCATTTCTGACAGCATTAACTTTTTATGTATTGGTGCATAAAATAAAAATCTGGCAGGCTGACTGTCGGATCAATCAGCGAACATCTGAAATCGCTGGGTCTAGAAGCATGCACATGCACAAACGTTCTTAAGTGTGCACTAAGCACGGGTTTTAAGAGACGCATCACATAAAAGGTGCACGCGATATAACTTCGAATGTCTTTGACATATTTTCAACTTTATGACAAAATAAAAAGGTTCATGATCGTTTCGGCAAAAATTATAGATAAGGATAGTTTGATATGCTGGCGTCTGTACTTAAATAATAGATTAAAACCCCCAGTAGTAATACAACTTTTTGTCACACACTTAAATGCGCATTTTTCCAAAGTTTCAAACAAAAAGGGTCTAATGCCTTAAATCCTGTTCGTATTTGATCAAGTGGAAGGCTTTCGGCTCAATGGACAAGGGACCTGGATCTTCGCCGACTTAAAAAAAAAACAATATTTATAATCTGTGGAGAGTACAAAGGCTTTGTCTTGGCGCGATTTTTTTTGTTAACCTAATTTGTTTGGTTTTGAAAATAAATGGCAATAGATAAATAATTTAATGAACTTGTAATAGCCGAACCACGAACACACAAACGGCATTTCTCGTTGATTTTCACGATAATGTTTTTAGATGTTCGTAAAAACGCCCATTAATGCGATAATCAACGGCATTTCGCGTTATTTTGGCCCTTTTGTAACGAATTAATATTTAAATTAAACGAATTCGGGACTCCAAAATCTATATTCGCAAGATTTTAGCTAAGTAGGTTATAAATTGTAAACTACGCAAAACTGGTAATATTCAATATGGGAATATGATTTTTATTTCTATAAATAAGTTATTTAGAGAAATAAAATATTTTAGAACCTAGTTTTACAACTCATGATGACAGACACCAGTTACTTAATAGGGTAAAAACACTTTTTTTTGCGTACAGAAATATATAAACAATTCTATTCTATTTTATTCCAAAAATAATACAATTTCTATTGTAAAACAAGAACAAAATACAAATATTTTACAATAATACTCACTACTGTCTTAAAGCAGTAGGAAAACAAGACCTATAAATTTTCTACAAGAAATCCAATACACAAGATTAACACAATTTATTTTTATTAACACTATTAGTTCCTAAACGACCTTTAAAAGACAAACGGCTAACGGCTGCCAAGTAATCGGTTCCGGGTTCTATTCCCGGTTGAACTCCGTCCCATTTCGACTATATTGACTATACTGATAGTTACAAAGGAGAAGTCAAATATGACAAGAATGACAAGGCTAACCAGTGGCGTAGTTAGGAGAGAAGGGTCTCAAAATTTATTTGGGGCCCTTCTTATCTAAGTGCAGTTGTAGAATAAAGACAATGGCATCCTGACTCATGTAACTAATGCTTATACTGAATGTCTTCAAAAGAATTTTGAAGGGAGGTAGAAAATTTAGAATTCTGATCTACTGATCGTAGCTAATTTATTAATGACAACTACGTCTTTTTGAAAATTGAGCTGTGTTATTAGTTTGAAACTTACTCGTAGAGCTTTAAGGGCGCTATAAGTTTTTATTTAAGAGCAACATTTTATGTTTTTATTTTTATTCCAATCGTCGGGGGCCCTTGACACTTTGGGGGCCCCGTATAATTGATAGAGCTAATACGGCGGTAAAGTGCGCCTCTGAGGCTGACATAGTACAATTTAGATCCTATTTACCACATTATTTGGGGACTTACGTTCTGCTAATTTTTGCCAACTAGATATTTCTTGATAAACATTTTCGATTTGTTTTTCATAAAAAGAACCATGTTTAAAAAGGTTGTGGTGCATTTTAAACTTGACACATACGTCTCTTTGGGTGTCCCCAGTTAGTTCTAAAATGTTTCACAGACAGTTCACTCTTACCAGAGGGCGCAAGAGGCTCACAGATTTCTAATAAACTTCACGTTATCAATTTAATCATCCCATCCTGAAATCGTGACCCACATTAGGTCAAAGATCTTTTCCTCTATGTCAACTATTAGTTGCTAAATCAGTATTTAGGACAGAAGGGCCTCAAAATTTATTTGGCGCCCTTCTAATCTAAGCATATAGTTTTGCAGAATAAAGTCAATAGCATCCTGACTCGTGTAACTAATGCTATTATTGATGTCATTAAGAGAATTCTGAAGGCTCCCACGCTAAAATATTTATGTTGCCAAGAAAATAATAACATCACAGACAGTACACTAACATCAATGGTCTATTGGTAGCAACACAACCTTTTTTAAATACTTACTTTTGAGGGTTTATAGAAAATCATCATCATCTGCCTTTTCCCAACTATATTGTGGCCTGCTTCCAGTCGAACCAGATGCAGCTGAATATCAGTATTTTAAATGGAGCGACTGCCTGTCAGACCGAAATTGGCAGATTTTATGGCCCCTATTATACAATGAGTGCTGAATAGGGTCGTTTTCTGAATACCTAAATTAAAAAACTGACCGGTCCTTCAATTACGTATTGGAAAATAATAAACAGGTTTTATTTTTAATCAATCAATAAAGTTAAAACGCCTCGAATTTCGGGAGGGCCTTTGTGACGTCATAACGCCTGTATAACTATACCGACAGAGTGACGTTTATGATTTTTTGAAGAGTTGTATCTTTTTGTTTACGAATTTTGATTTACGAAATAAAATAAAAAATACGGGTCAATTTTTTCTAATAATCTACGAGTATCATTGAGTAAATTAGCCTATTTTTAGTAAGGCCGTTTATGCGACGATGATTCCTGATAAGGATAATTACAATTTTCCGTCAAACTAATTACAATTAAACTCTCCACTTACAAAAACTACTGAAACACACATCTTAAACCATACACACATGTATACAAAAACAACAACAGCTCATCGTTTGTCTAGCTGCAGAATATCACAAAAAACCGTACCCTCGTAGGTATCAGGTTACTTTACTTTTGGAGGGCTGGCTGTCATCGCGGATATGTCCCGATGTGCACACCCCTCATTGAGTCTCCCTGACTGACCGTCTGAGTTGCCGACTACCTATTTTGTTTATTAATGGGTTTATGAAGCGTGGGTTTTAGTGGTGGGAGATGGTGATGGGTGGGCGTTTTGTTGTTTTGTATTTTGGCCTTTTTAGGAAGAAATTAAAATAGGAAAATACTGTAAATATATTTTTAATACTAGCTGGCCCGGCAAACTTAGAAACAATATTTAAAAAAACCTTTATAACCATTCCCTGGACTTCTAAAATATATATATTTTTTTAATTTCAAATCGGTCCAGCCGTTCTCGAGTTTTAGCTAGACTGACGAACAACAACTGATTTTTACAATTAAGTTTGATATTTCAATAGTTGTTTTTTTTTATGTTTCCCCATCCCTACACTAGGAATATTTCCTGTATCGTGTTTACAAACATAGAAACTTACATATACAAACATCCAGACCCGGAACAACTACTTGCAGATCATACAAAAACATGTTCCGTGCGGGACCAAACCCGCGACTCGTTGCGGAGCAGTCGATCGCTCAGTTACTGCGCCAACCGTGCTGTCAAATTCAAGGTTACTTTTTAGGTAACCGTGACCCTGAAACGTAAAGGGCGATAGAAGGAACACACGTGGATTTCAGTCAGTATGACTCTGACACATCCTTTTCGACCCACCCTGAACTTTTTTTACGTGGTGAAATCATCAAATGATTCCTTCTACCCAGTGCAGAGCAGGAGGGACTCCAGGTGTCCATGGTTCACGTCATCATAATCAGCCGAAAGACGTCCACTGAACATAGGCCTCCCCCTTAGACCGCCACGCCGAACGACAATTCGCTACTTGCATTCATCGGTTGCCCGCGATCCTCACGGTGTCGTCGGTCCATCTAGTGGTAGGGGCACACGGTCCACCTAGTGGGAGGTACACTGCGTCTTCCGGTCTCTGGTTGCCACTCGAGAACTTTTTTCCCTACAAAAAAAAAAGAATGACTGATTTATTTGACTTCTTCGTTCAAAGACAATACCGGTTTCTTTTTCTATTTGAAACCTTCTACTTCTACCAATCTTAACACTGTCCATAACCTAAATTTTCTTTCCATTCCAGCGGAGGCACAGGCGACAAGCAACTAGACTCATCTACGGACGATGACAGCGATGCGCCGGCGCACGGACCCGCGCCGCATGCGTTACCAACTCACGCGCCGCAGCCTCTGTACCCGTTGTACGAACATCCTTTAGCGCATCTACAGTACCATCATTCGTGACCCTACAGCGACCAACAGATGTAAGGAGCAATATGAGGAGAGGGAAAGTGAATCAAGCTCAATATGGGACATATTAAAAGGTTTTGGTGATCTACTAGCGCAAAAATAAGCAAGCTATACCGTCGTCTAAGCCACTCGGTTCAACGAATCTTGTTTAAGATGCAGAGTAATTCATGTGGATAGGGACAGAGCTATACAAGTCGGTAGCGCCATCGGTTCCCCATGGTATTACTCTCTACTATGACGTCAATAAATTACTACATAAATAAATTGATAATCTATCAGTTCGTCAGTAATAATATTGAAAATAATGGACACTTATTTTTTTATTTTTCAAATCAATGAATATTGAAAAGATAAAAACGCAATCCAAAATTAAGGAGTGGAGTTGTGACGGCATTGCGCTTGAAACCATTGTCCGAACGTAGTGACGTTTCCATTTTGGTTTAGTAACCGAAGAACAAATACGGGTCTAATATTTTCATTTAATAATCTATATTTCAGACTAATATTTTTTTTGAGTAAAATACCGTATTAAACCTTGTTGTCTATCATGACGTCGCGAGAGTAATTTCACTGTGGGATCTGAGACAAAGCTATACAAGTCGTCTAGCACCATCTCGTTCCCTCACTGGAATTACTCTTTAAGACGTCATGGTAGGATATAAAAAGGCCCAAATTACACCTTGTGGTTTGACATGACGTGATGCGAGAGTCAATCCACTGTGGGATAGAGACAGAGCTATACAAGTCGTCTAGCGCCATCTCGTGTCCACAGTGGTATTACTCTCGTTTTAAGACGTCATATTAGGCCTTAAGTCTGCTATTAAAATAGTGTCAGAATGATCTATCATGAATTTCTTAATAAGCAATTTGACAGCATAAATTAATAAATTGCAAATTAGTCCGTCAGTTATAGTTGGGAAAAATAATGAACACGTGTTTTTTCGTATGTTAATCCAATGCATATTTACAAAGATATAACGCATCAAAATTCTTGACGCTTGTGACGTTTTTTGATAGTCTGACTGACGGTCTAATTCAATTTTTTCAATCAAATTAACCAAAAAAAAAAATACAAAGAAGAAGTTGCAACTTCCATAGAAAATTACCCCACGTCCGACAGCTGAAAAAAATATCTCAAAAAGTAGATAAAAATGGGTATTAATAAATTGCATACCTCCGATTGTCTTCCTAACTGGCTATCATACTTAGAAATTGCCCCAATTATAATTTCAGACACTAGTTCTGTTCTTTATGTTAAAAATTCTATTAATTAATTTCAGACACAGTATTACTTATCAAACATTATTTGAATGACACACGAAGTCATTCATTCACGATATAAATCAACCAAAACAAAATGATGACAAACTCCACAATACATTAGACAACTGAACTACTTTTCCTTTTGGCTGGTTTATATGTCAACAATACAGCAATTAAAGAAAAACTAAAATAAGTTTGAGGTTTTCTGTTCCGTTGTGTAAAGAGTTTGTGTAATGGGTTAAAGTAATATTTGGTTACAAACATTTTTTTTGGGTGGAAACTGGAATATCAACAAATGAGTCTTCCCAGTATAATATCTATTATCAAAATGAGCAGAGCAATTTTTTTATGTGCTAGCCAGTAAGGATGATCACCGGAAGTATTTCATTTTTTTATACTAATTTTTAGCGATTTTTTGAGATACTTATGTTTGCAGTCGGAAGTGGGGCATTTTTGCTACTTCTTCTTTACCCTTGTGGTAAACAATGTTTCAAATCCAAGTAAAGCCCAAGAAAAAAGTTGATGCGCTAAAGTTGGACTTATTAAATCTTTAGGCCGAAGCTTGCCCTTAAAAGTTTGCTTTGAAAAATACAGAGAATGTTTTTTTTTTTAAGTTTAACGCTATAACTTAAATATATTTCATAAATAAAACTAGGAAACATTAAAAGTTCAATAAAAAACGGGACGGATATTTTATCAAAGTCCAGTGTCCGCAATCTTGTCCATTCAAGTGGCCTACCATGACGTCTTAACGCAAGAGTAGTTCCACTGTAGGAACGAGATGGCGCTAGACGGATTGTATAGCTCCGTCCCTTTTCCACAGTAGAACTACTACGTTTTAAGACGTCATGGTAGATTCCCCGAATTTTTACTAAAATTAAAACCGAATGCAATTTGCTTCAGTATTTATAAATCTTATAATTTAAGTTGTATAGGACCACAGAAACATAATTGTTTGTATTTAATTTTGTATATTGTTTTAGTTTAACAAATAATAAATTATCTTTATTATAAGTATTGCGTTAATTTTCATTTATATGTAATTTTAAAGTAGGGTGCGAGTACCAGTTGTTGTCCTTTCATTTTTTTGTTTTAAATACACTAAACTAAATTTTTATAAAAAAAAAATGTGTTCAATGCCAGTGGATTTAATTTTTATTCATTATTAATAAAATTCATCGCATTTATATAGAAAAATAATATTTATTTTATGCCCACCCACTCTCTAGCTAAAATTCCATGATCATAACAGATCATCACTACTGATAGAAAAAAACATGATTGATAAATAAAACAGGTATCAGTAACATAAATAACCACAATCTTAATAATTGCTTGTTCCATCCTAATTACCATAATGTTTTACATCGTTAATTATAATAAACATTCAATTAACGATATGCGAGCGACGCGCGATAATAGCGCCATTATGTAAAACGATTTTTAAAAGAAGTAAATGAAAAATAAAACGTATTATAATTTAAAAATTTAGAAAAAATATGGCCTATGTTACTCGTTGACAATTTATCTTTTTATTTGTGAAAGAAATTTGAAAATCGATGCAGTAGTTTTTAAGATTTTTCAATACAAACAAAAAAAAAAAAACAAATAATTTCTCTTTGTTTAATGAGTGTAGATAAAATCGTTTTTTAATTGGATTTTTGATCATTTGACCTTTTGATTTTATCGCGTTTGACAATTTAATTCAAGCGACGTTTTAAGGATTAATTAAACAATTAATAAAGGTTAATAGAAACAGAATTTTCAAGATAATGATCAAATTGTGTTTGTTGGGACTGTAAAACTATTAAGAGTTTTTTTTTCGGGTAATTGAAGACAGCACACGCGTTTGTCAAGGATTTTTCTTATCGAAATTTCTTTTAAAAGATACAAATTCAGAAATAATTGACAGAAATTATGAAGATTTTTTCTTAAGATCTCAGAACAAAGATAAGAACTGAATATTTGATATACAAAGCTCGTCTTAAATGTTTCTAATTAGTCTAAATTTTGTCCCTAGGTCAATAATATTTGAAAGCAACATGATAAATTAATTGATTAATAAGTTAGCAAAAGAAGAAAAAAAATATTTCCTTATTAATTCATAAAATAATTAAGTAATAATAAGCATTTATCCTAAAGTTTTGCCAGTTATTAGTGTCATTTAAAAGAAAATCAATATTATTAATCTAATGTGTTATTACAAATTATTGCTAGATGGAGCATTCAATTCCTGTCTGGAAAATGGCCGCTATTTTGACATTTAAACCATAAACTAACTAATTTATTTATTTTGTAAGTGTCACATTTTAAGTTTAGAAGATTTAAAAATATATTGTCTTTTTAAAAGAAAATTTAATCCTCGGCCAACAATTGTGCGCTCCACCTTAGTATTTTTTCAATAAAATTGTATACATATCACAATTCAATAATCTTTTATGTTAGTTGTAATTTTCTTTTGTAAAAATAATCCTAAGTCAGTAATTTTATATGTAAAAATTATTAAAATTAAATTTAACAAGATATTTGTGATTTTAACTCAAGGCTTCCTTTGGCGATTATATTTTAAGATATATTTATAATTAATTTATGTAATTATTTTGTACTATTATTATAAATAAGATACCATTTTGATCACTACCATTTAGGTTAAAATAAACAGTTTTTTTTGGAAAACTATAATAGAACATACATTTTAACGAATAATATTCATAGCACAACAAAGCATTCAGTTTCAGTTTTTTCAAACGTAGTTGGACGAATTAATTCAAAATTATATTTCACTGAATTATTATTGCTTAACTACAACAAAATATTTTTAGGTGCTAACCTAAAAATATTTTGCGCGCTTTCAGCGTGCAAAGTTGTGATTTTAAAAAGAGTCTTTGCAAAAACATTAGAACACAGATTTAATGTAGGTAAAAATCTATCAAAGTTCTTTGGCGCTTACTGCTTTAACTGTTGTTGGTAGGTAATCATTTTTGCAAATATAGCCGTGGATTAAATAAAAAAAAAACAAAAACAATATGGCGGCTTTATTTTCGCGCCAAAAGAACCATGATGGACATTACGATGAACCAAAATATAACGAACCCTGTTAAAAATCTTAGTTATTTATTATTTAATAATTAATAATTTATTTAAGCGATAACACACAATATTTCGTGCTGTACAATATTATTTTTAATTATTAAAGTAAGATGAGCATATTATAAGTTTTTCTTTTTAAAACAAACGTGTGTTGTTGAATGTTGTTTTATTTTTTTCCTTCTGTCATATTCTCTGTGTACGGTACGGCATGCATTTTATTAAAGGTACAAAAAAGGAGCTGAGTTAAAAGTTTTTTGGGGCCCTTTCTATCCGATTGCGGCGGAGCCAAAAAAAGTATTATGATTTTTCAGTTAATTAATAAATGGTATAGGCTGGCTGTTATTGATGCTTTTGTGAGATGTAGTATCTATAGAGCTGTCCAATATAGCTAGATAATGAGAATCTTGATCGTAGCTCATAAAGGCTAAGAATGAGCACTGAATTGGGACCGAAAAATCAGTAGAGTCATTTCAGAGCACCATTTTTTGTTCTTTTTATCCCATCTCTCAGGAGGCCCTACTACTCGGGACCCCGCATCATAGATACACGCCTCTGTGCTTCGTCGACCTATCCGAGGTTAAAAATCTTGACCAATTTACTGAAAAGGTACCTAAACTAGCCACGATACTCTTTGATCAACATTGCATGCGTGGAACTGCTTTTTAACGAGCTATGGCATCTGTCATCAACGTCATGTCAAGTGAAGATTGTTCCCTGCAGGGTATTTGTGCTCATTTATTTGAAATCCTGACTACTACCAAACTCCCAACGAACGAGTTGTAGGTCAAAAAGGTCAGGTGCCTGACACTCGCAAAGTTGCAGCATGCGTGCGTATGTATTACGATTAAATGGGATAGGAAATTCAAGAAAAATACAAGGGCCCTTGGAGGCGGAGGCGACGTTATACATCATGTATATTCTGCTTACCCATCCTTGCAACAAGAAAGATGTAAGTATGGTTTTGTGTAGGTAAGTATCGATGACATCGGGCATGCGGACAGCGAGTAAATGGCAACTCGCTGTCCGACCATGGACCATGCCCGGGTCGACGGCGCGTCGTGTTCCACGCGCGCCCGCGCGCCTCAAAGAGCTGTCAGCAAATAACGGGGCTCCCTCACAGAGGGCCAAAGCCTGCCGGGGTCGCGGGACTTATTTCCATCACCGTGACCCCGGAACATGAAGAACACCGTGGATTTTAGTCAGTACAAGTCTGACAGTCCCTCCCGCCCTGCACGGGGTGGGAGGACTCATTTGATGATTTTACCACGATAAAAAAAAAAAGTATCGATGACACAAGTTGTAGCTAGAACCTAGGACCTAGGGACGCAACATATCTGCGGAACGTATGTACCACGCAGAATTTTCTGTTGAATAAACTCGACAGTGTTTTTCAAGTTCACAAGGATCTCCTTCGTACAGAAGATGATGTAAGTCTCCGATACCTGACGACTTTGTTATCCAGGTGACTATCGCAATACAAATCAATAGAGGTGTCAATTATTGATGCGTGCCTACCTATGACAAAAAGACATCGGTACCTCTCTGTCGCCATTTCATTTCTATTTTTTAACGGCCCGGTGGGTAGGTACGTGGACGATATCCAAAAGATCGCGGGGTAACCTTGTTTTAGATTTGTGCAGTTTAGGGAAGCAATATAAAAGGGAGGAGGAGGGAATATAATCAGCAATGGGTGGAATAATGCTGTCAATGATGATGACGATGATGAAATTTTTTGTAAGAAATTGAAAACCGACACAGTTTAAAAAAAATAGTGGTGAGATAGCTAGAGTTACTTGACAGTTTTAGAGAACACAGAATTTATAGCGCCTTACCAAATATGTTTAGCAATTCGGTTAAACACACAAAACTAACATTTTACAACAGTGTTAAGGCAAGCTAGGCTTCCTAAAATAATCTTTCAAGCCTTTTTTAAAGGTATCAAATAAATCTAACACATGTTCTTTTCACAGAACTAATTTGGATACGAAAATGAAGACCATCGCACTTCTCTTACTACTGCCATCTCTGGCATTAGCCAAAATCATTATCGAAATCACAGTATCTGCAAAAAATACTCCACTAAAGATCAAAACCACAGGAACCGATGAAGATACAATTAGCGACAAGGAAAGAGACATATTCCAACTGACAGACAACAATTTGAAGGCAGCGGTCAACGCACATTTTGGTGCTAAACCTACTCACGTTTTTCTGAAAAGTCCAACACCCTGGGGAGATCTGTACATCACTAATGACTGGAAGCAGGTGTCTAGAATCTTAAAACCGGTTGAAACCAAGGTCTTATCAGTGGAATTCCAGCAACATTTGGTTTACAGCGAAGTTTTCAACAACACACATTATTTGCCAACTATCATTAAAGCCCAAATTCGGAAAGATGTGCAGAATACGGTTACATCGACGTGGAATCGGAGCGGGATCATTTTTCCGATAGAAGACATCGAATATAACTTCGCTATTAAAGGTATGGCTGTGTCAGACAAGACTTACTTATCTTACAACTCCAGATGGGGAGAAAATGTCATAAAATCCAAGAATCTTACTGTTGGCACTGTATCTGGATTGGAAATTTTCTTACGACCAACTCAGTCAGTTAAAACTGAACTGTTTGCGAAGAAAGCAATGATGAAGTTCCAGATAGATTACCAGGCCAGTTTATCTGGGACTGTGGCTGTGAACTACGAGGAACTGTTCAAGGATCATCACTTCTGGTCGATTGATATCAATAAGGTGTTGGTCGCTGGTGGTTTGAAGAAAACTGTGGTATCTTCAGAAGTCATTGATATTGATTTTGTTGTGGGGTGTAATGTTGATATTTTTGATTTGGAGACTGATGAAACTTTGACTTCTGTGCCTCTTAGCGTGTTTTAATCTTCATCATCATCATCAGCTGGAAGACGTCGACTGCTGAACATAGATGACCTTTCCCTGAGACCGCCACGCCGAACAACAATTCGCCACTTGCATCCATCGGTTGCCCGAAACTCTCACGATGTCGTCGGTCCACCTAGTGGGAGGCCTAACTAGTTTTAATCTTAACATAAGTTTTTTTTTTGTGAGAAAGGTGCTTGTTTTAATGGCTTCTCGCAGGTCCGTCTAGAGGTGATTGTGTGCTGCTTTTCTTGCCATGAGAAAGGCGCAGTGGTTATGTTGAAAAAATATGATTGTTTGTTTAAAGTGGAAGTAGTAAAACATAGTTAGTTAAGAAATATTTAATTGTGATTTAAGTACTTCTTTAAGGATTAAATATTTAATTTTACTTATTCGTTTAGCTTTTGGTTTAACGTTTTCAACAAAAAACATCGATTCATCTAACAATTACTTTGAATTCTTAAACGCCATTTGACCAAAGCGCCATAACTGATATTGACACTTTCCACCACACCCAAAGTTGCCTCTAACCGCCACACGACATTTCGCATGTCGTGCGGACGGCGAGTAATGGATGACTTGCCTTCCGATCATGGACCGTGCCCGATTCGACGGCGTGTTGTGGTCCACAACACGCCGTCGACCCGGGCACGGTCCACAACCACACCACTACCACAACTTATGGTCCACGCGCTGCTCAAAAAGCTGTTAGCAGCAATTATGACGGCCTCCCTTAGAGGGCCAAAGCCTGCGAAGTCATGGGACTGTCTCTTGAGGTAACCGTAATCATAGAACGTAAAGGGCTATCGTAAGACACCGTGGATTTTAGTCAGTAAGAGTCTGACAGTCATTTCCATCCCAACGTGGGTACAATTAAGTTTTATGATTTCAAGATTGATCCAAAAACACTTCTGGATTTGGGAACCGACAGGGCCGCGCCGAGCCCTAGCAGCGCCTGTGTGCAAAATTTTGGAAGCGCCTCTTTTTTTGCCTGGGTTCGACATTTTTATTTTTTGAAAAATAATGTGTTCCTCAGTTTTATTTTACAGTAGCTGTTGACCGCAGAATTCCCCCCCTCCCCCACCCCTAATATTTTAAATAATTTTCCTAATTTTGATGTAACGTATTTCCGAAACGTAACGCCCAATTTTATAACTAATACAAGTATATTTTTACAGTAACAGTAATTTGAAAAAAACATACACAATACACAAAATACTGTTCCGTGCGGGAATCGAAACTGCGCCAACCGTGTCGACTGTATTAATATTGATTGCATATTTTTATAAATTATGACAGATTTATTGATATTATTACTTTATTTATTTTATTTGAAACGCAGAAGGAACATCAGGGCTATTGTAGCATATTGTTAAAGAAATTACATAAAAAGAACATACCTCCCCCCCCCCCCCCCCCCCCGCTTAAAACATTTTTTTGATCAGTTTTAACACATTCATCAGTTCAAAACACTTCAATGATTCCCAAATCCTTGGAAGTAGACGTAGAACCGTAAATTTTTTACTAGTATTTTTAGTGTTTTTATCACGTATAATTATCGTCACGTCGTATCCAGATATTTTCTTTTATTTTCTTGTACACTACCAGTCTACCACTTACCGTGAAAACACTTTAAATGTTGTCCTTAGTATTGTCATTAGTGTTAGAAATTAAACTTATTTTTTTATATAATTTATAGCACGGGACGTTCATTCAATGCGCACCTAGCACCCACTTTGGATAAAATGTATCTAATTGTTTATAGGGTAAAACACCCAATTATTGACCCTTTAAGCGGTTTTCCTTGCTTCTTTCGCAAAATAAACTAATGCATGAGTTGCAAGTGGAAATGAATGTTTTTGGAAGATAAAATAAACATTGGAGAATGTAACTAAAACATTATAAACAGTCATACAAAGGTAAAAAGTGTTTTTTTTCTCGAGTTTAGCAAAAACAGGCTATTTCACCAGTTATCAACATGCCTGTACCAAATTTTCATCATGCAAATGACCAATTTTTGACCTCCTGTAGAATAAGAATAAACTCAAATATTATTAATTAGGACTGTGATACGAGGTTTTATTTGATAAAAAACAAACAAAAGTAGTCTTATTGCCCTTCTCATTTTCTTTTTTCACATAATTTTGGTCTACAGTCTTCAAACGAAACGCGGCCTATAATATTCTTGCACTTATTTTTGAAGTTTTGTTGTAGTTTTATCACTTTTTTCCTCTTTATTAGTAGTTATTTCATTTATCTGTATTATGCAGCAGATTAAAAATGCTCGCCGGCAAAACAAATTGAAAGAATACGGCTTTAATTCTTCAAAGTGAGTTTAAAAAAGTTTGAATTAATATTTTCCCAATTACATAAGACTCTTTTAACTTTTTCAACTTATGTAGAAGATCCTCACAAATGAAGAGAACATAGACACAAATCAAAAACTACCTAATACTTTGCCTTGGATATGATTTAAGTCAGTTTGTTCAAACATGCAGGTTAGAATAACTTTTGTCATAATTTTATGCACTAAACCAACTTATGACTGAGGCATTGCCCGTGTTACGTTCGGCAATTGTCCCACGGGCTCATATACTGACATAAATAGTATCCTGCGTCCAGGTACACCCACCTAACCAGGTTTTTATATTATCCGATTGCTAAATTGTATCAAAATCCATTCAGCTTTTCCTATAATTGTAGTAAGTTTAAAATAATCAGGAGGATCCAGAATGTGACAGTAGACCGAAAATTTAAGTACCTCGCTCAAATTAAGCTAGGTTCTTAGGTTACAACGTAAGGTATTTTTTTATGTTTGTGAGTATGCAGATACACACCTTTAGGGGTGCCAACACCCAAGGGCATAATACAGATGCATTAAAGTTAAGCTACCTCACCATTAAAATGAACTATACTTTATAAACCGTGGTGTTAGTAACTGGTATATTCATACATATGGTTCATTACCAGCTATTGACATGTCGTGTCAAATAAATGGTTATTCATACATTTGAGTGTACCACATATTGACCCCATCATTTTAACTAGTTAAGGCTTATTAAAACTTGAAAATCATGTGAAAAAGCATTATGCCTCTCTTAAATAACGAAAAAATACCAAACTCTAAGGAATCTATCGTGTAAAACTGAATTAAAATGATATTGAAAACAACCTTCAGCTTAGCAAATTGTTAAAGGACCATGCGCATTTTGGCCCATCGCTCAACAGCGATGAAAACTATGCCAAATGAAAGCTTTGAGGATGTTATGCATTTCTTATTATGGCAGCTAAGTCGAATTCGAGCGCCAACAAGGTGATTTCGAGCATTGAAAACATATGCACTTACCTAACCTAACATGTGGCAACATTCTCCTACTGATTTGAAACAGGTGTCATTCGAAGCGTGTAGTGGATACGATATACTTTTACTATGGCGACATTCTTCAAATGTGTAAGGTTCACCTGGAATATCTGAAAATGTCAACCTAACCTAACCTGTGGCAACATTCTCCTACTGATTTGAAACAGGTGTCATTCGAAGCGTGTGGTAGATACGATATACTTTTACTATGGCAACATTCTTCAAATGTGTAAGGTTCACCTGGAATATCTGAAAATGTCAACCTAACCTAACTGTGGCAACATTCTCCTACTGATTTGAAACAGGTGTCATTCGAAGCGTGTGGTAGATACGATATACTATTACTATGGCGACATTCTTCAAATGAGTGAGATTCACCTGGAATATCTGAAAATGCCAACCTAACCTAACATGTGGCAACATTCTCCTACTGATTTGAAACAGGTGTCATTCAAAGCGTATAGTAGATACGATATACTTTTAGTATGGCGACATTCTTCAAAAGTGTAAAGTTCATCTGGAATATCTGAAAATGTCAACCTAACCTATCTGTGGCAACATTCTCCTACTGATTTGAAACAGGTGTCATTCGAAGCGTGTGATAGATACGATATACTATTACTATGGCGACATTCTTCAAATGTGTGAGGTTCACCTGGAATATCTGAAAATGTCCACCTAACCTAACCTGTGGCAACATTCTCCTACTGATTTGAAACAGGTGTCATTCGAAGCGTGAGGTAGATACGATATACTTTTAGTATGGCGACATTCTTCAAATGTGTAAGGTTCACCTGGAATATCTAAAAATGTCAACCTAACCTAAGAAGGCTGTAGCAATATTCTCCAACTGATTTGAAACAACCGAGGTTCGGGCACACCGCAATCGCGACGGTAAGACCCCTCTTTGAGGAGTGGCTGGAAAGACGTGGCTTCGTTCAGGAGGTACCTGTGTCGGATAGGGAAGAAAGATACGTCTGGGTGCCACCTGTGAAGATCGCCCGGAGGACACAGTAGGCGTGGGCATGCGGACAGCGAGTAAAGGGCAACTCGCTGTCCGACCGTGGACCATGCCCGGGTCGACGACTCAAAGATAGTCAGCACAATAACGAGGCCCCCTCACGGAGGGCCGAAGCCTGCCAGGGACTTATTTTAATCACCGTGACCCCGGAACATAAAGCACTATTGAAGGACATCGTGGATTTTAGTCAGTACAAGTTTGACAGACCCTTCTGCCCTGCTCGGGGTGGGAGGCCTCATTTGATGATTTTACCACGATAAAAAAAAAACTGAAACACGTGTTATTCGAAGCGTGTAGTGGATAAGACATATTTTTATGATCGCTACATCTTCAGACGTGTGGGTTTTACCTGGGATTTCTAGGCTTTTCTTTAACGAACCTAACTAACCCACCTATTTTTAAGTGTGGAAACCCTCATGGGCTTGTTGTGTTGTCAGCGTGGAGAACACGGAAGAGGCATGTCAGACTCGACTGACTAAAACCACTCGGTGTTCCATACTGCAAATCAGTAGGAGAATGTTTCCACAGGTTAGGTTAGGTTAGATTTTCAGATATTCCAGGTGTACCTTACACATTTGAAGAAAGTCGCCATACTAAAAGTATATCGTATCTACCACACGCATCGAATGACATCTGTTTCAAATCAGTAGGAGAATGTTGCCACAGTTAGGTTAGGTTGACATTTTCAGATATTACAGGTGAACCTTACACATTTGAAGAATGTCGCCATAGTAAAAGTATATCGTATCTACCACACGCATCGAATGACATCTGTTTCAAATCAGTAGGAGAATGTTGCCACAGTTAGGTTAGGTTGACATTTTCAGATATTCCAGGTGAACCTAACACATTTGAAGAATGTCGCCATACTAAAAGTATATCGTATCTACCACACGCTTCGATTGACATCTGTTTCAAATCAGTAGGAGATTGTTGCCACAGGTTAGGTTAGGTTGACATTTTCAGATATTCCAGGTGAACCTTACACATTTGAAGAATGTCGCCATAGTAAAAGTATATCGTATCTACTACACGCTTCGAATGACACCTGTTTCAAATCAGTAGGAGAATGTTGCCACATGTTAGGTTAGGTAAGGGCATATGTTTTCAATGCTCGAAATCACCTTGTTGGCGCTCGAATTCGACTTAACTGCCATAATAAGAAATGCATCACATCCTCAAAGCTTTCATTTGGCATAGGTTCCATCACTGTTGAACGTGTTAGAATAGTATTTTAACACAACATGACATCACTATATTTATTTAGATCTGACAACACTAAATAGTTTTTTGTTCCGTTTCCTGAACGAGTTATTTCTCTTCTCTCTAAGTTGTCTGTGGTTCTGTTAGCGTTCTGATATATGTCCGGGTCTAGTACAAGATTAATTAATAATTATCTTAAGTATTTTCATGAAGTTCAATTTGCTTGTCATCGTTTATTTTATAGTAATAAACGTGCAAACATCAAAGCTAGAAGACCATCTTTTATTTTACATCTCCGACTACACCTGGCTGCCACCACGTGCGAACAGCTTCCACACAAAGCACTTTGCAACAGGTTCTGCACCCAGCGTTCTATCTGGGATTGGCAGCGAGAAGCAAAAAGCAAAGGAATTGGTGAGAAATATTATTATAATTATAACCTATAAATAGTCGGAGAAATGTCGCATGAAAATCCAATTGCTCATGCACAAGATGGCGACATGCACCATGTGCCGGGTGCTAACTTCAATAACATGAATGTTCCAAAACTGGAAGGTGTTTCCAATTACACCACATGGAAATTCATTATGAAAATGTTGCTGACCTTGGACGGAACGTGGGGTTGTGTGACCGGAGTGGACCTGGATGTTAATCGCAACCAACGTGCGCTTGCGCGCATTTGCTTAACAATTGATGTCAATCTTCATCAATATGTGCGTACAGCAAGCAAGGCAAAGGAAGCATGGGATAATCTGGCATCTGTTTTCGAAGATAAAGGCCTTTACAGGCGTGTTTTGTTGCTGCGTCAGTTGCACAGAATCAGTCTGTGTGAATTTACAAACATGTCACAGTATATTTCGACAGCTATGACGCTTGTGCAACAACTCGCAGATATTGGGCGTACTATAGAGGATGGCGAGGTAGCCGAGATACTGCTCAGTGGTCTGACTGCGGAGTATGATGTCCTAGTATCTAGTTTGGAGACGGCCTGCATGAGCCGTGTGCTTTCCAGCGAGTTGGTGCGGACACGTTTGCTACAGGAGGAGCATAGGAAGAATGGTTCTTCAGAAAGTAATGGTGTTAATAGTGCGGCTTATGTTGCTGGCAAGAAAGTGTTAAAAGTGTGTAATTATTGTAAAAAGCCAGGGCATATTAAATCTAAATGTTATAAGTGGAAAAAAGACAATAAGCAATCTTCTGAAAAAACTCTTATTGTGACAGAATCTGCTTGTTTAGCTGCACACCATGATTGGATAGTGGACTCAGGATGCACAGCGCATATGTGCAACAACAAAAAGTTATTTATGGACTTTAAAAATAATATAACTAAAGTTACAATAGCAAATAATGATCTTCTTAACAGTGAGGGCACTGGTAAGATTAATTTTGTTTGTAATAAGCATGAGTTTGTTGCTGAGGACACTATGTTTGTCCCTGAGTTGTCCACAAATCTCCTCTCTGTAAACAAACTAGTGAAGTCTGGTTACTCTGTTGTCTTTGATCAACGAGGTTGTAACTTTTATAAAAATCCTCAGATTATAGGTAATTCCTTAGGTTATGCTAACAACCATAATGGTGTTTATAGATTGAATTGTGTCATTCCTGTGTGTCAAAGTTCTGGTGAGGAGCATTCTTCAGTCCCTCTGAAGAATCTAGTTCAGAGTGAACAGAGTGCAATGGTTGCTACTGAGATGGAATCTTTATGGCATAGGAGACTTGGTCATTTGAGTCATGGGGGATTATGTACTCTGCGGAGAAATAAACAGTTAATGTTTCAGGAAGTTCCTGGAAGTAACTTGGATGAGTGTGTTGCATGCCTGCAGGGGAAACTCGTTGCAAAACCGTTTCCTGTCGGCGAGGCAAAGCGCGCTACTCAACCGCTGGAGCTGATCCATTCAGATGTCTGTGGCCCGATGTCTGTCTGTAGCTGGGGTGGAGCCAGATATCTGTTGACACTGACAGATGACTACAGTAGGAAAACCTGGGGTTACCTGCTTAAGAACAAATCCGAGGTAATGTTACATTTTATTAATTTTAGAGCCCTTGTGGAGAAACAAACAGGATTGCGAATAAAAGTTTTTAGGACTGATGGTGGTGGTGAATACTGTGGCGGGAAATTCGAAGCCTATTTGCGAAATGAGGGAATTGTACACCAGGTTACTGTTCCGTACACCCCTCAGCAGAACGGAATTTCGGAGCGCCTTAACAGGACCATCATGGATAAGGCACGCTGCATGCTGATGGAGTCTGGTCTTAGCCGGGAATACTGGGGTGAGGCGGTTATGACCGCAATTTATTTGAAAAATCATTCCCCGACGTCTTCCCTAGGTGGATCTGTGCCCGAGCAGGTTTGGACTGGTTCACCGTCACTGGACCTTGGTCACCTGCGTGTTTTTGGCTGTGTTGCATTTGCCTTAAAACCTGAGCCAAAGCGCAATAAGATAGAGTCAAAATCGACTATGTGTTTGTTTGTTGGTTATAGTGAAACTATTAAGGGCTATAGACTCGTTGAACCCACTAAACCCCGACAGATTATTTTTTCTAGAAATGTTTTCTTTCTTAGAAAATAAATTTTTGAGAGATATGAACAATATTTCTAGTCATGAGTCAAAACAGAATATTATTTCTTATAATTTTGACATGAATATTCAATCTAATAATAATTCTAATGAAAATGTTAGTGAGGAATTGAATATTAATAATGAAAATAATAAATTAATGAATAATCATACTTTAGTTAATGAATCTCATGAAAGTGACACAATTTTAAACAGTTTTAATAATGAAAATACTGGTGTCATTTCAGCTCCTGACTCAGACTCTGAGTATTGTACGGGCAGTGAGGAGGACACGAGCTGTTCGAGTCCTGCGGCCGGGGACTGCAGCTCGAGTACTTCCGACGTGTCGACTACTGGTAGGGATGTAGCCGTGGCCAGCTCTGAACTTAAGTTATCAGTGGCTACCACTAGCCGCCCCGTGCGTGGTACGCGTGGAGTGAAGCCCATAAGGTACCAAGATTATTCTTTATTTACACATGCAGAGTTGGAGCCTGTATCTTATGAGGAGGCCATATCTTCTCCTAGTAGTGAGGAGTGGCAGCGTTCTATGAAAAGAGAGTTCGATGCTCTTACTAATAATAATGTATGGAAGCTTGTCGATCGCCCATTGGATCAAAACGTAGTGAAATGCAAGTGGGTGTATAAGATTAAAAATGACACTTCAGGCAACCGTACCTATAAGTCGCGTCTTGTTGCCCGCGGGTTCTCACAAACTTATGGGGTTGATTATGACGATACTTTTTCGCCAGTGGTACGCCATAGCACTCTGCGTACTTTGTTTGCGCTAGCTACTGAGATGAATATGAACATAGAACATTTGGATGTAGATACAGCATTTCTTAATAGCAGTTTGAATGAGCGCATTTATATGGAGCAACCTGAAGGGTTTATTGAGAATAAAAGTAAAGTGTGCCTACTTTTAAAAAGCATATATGGGCTAAAACAAGCAAGCCGTATGTGGAACATGACTGTACATAATTTACTGATTGGTAACAATTTTTCACAAAGTAAATGCGAACCTTGTGTTTATGTTAAGAGAGATAAAGGTGTGTTGACAATAATTGCATTATATGTGGATGATTTTTATGTTTTTTCTGCTCATAAGGCATCCATAGATGAATTGTATACTTTATTAAAAAAGGAATTTAATGTTAAAAAATTAGGCCCTATTAAAGTTTGTCTTGGCATGCATGTATCTCATGATGTATCAAAAGGTGTATTAAGATTAGATCAATCACAGTATATAAAAACATTGTTGGTTCGCTATGGCATGGAAAATTGTAAGCCTGTGTCTACACCTTTAGCACTAAATATAAAGCTGGATAAAGCTGAAAAGGAAGTGCTTGATGATAATGTGTATAAGTATAGAGAATTATTAGGTTCCCTTATGTACCTATCTGTATGCACTAGGCCTGACATAACGTATGCATGCAGTCAGCTAAGCCAGTTCAATAATTGTTTCGGCAGAGAACATTGGCTCGCGGGAAAACGAATTTTAAGGTATCTTGCAGGCACTTTAAATTATTCCCTATGTTTTAATAGGTCTGGTAGTTTAAATATTACTGCTTATGCCGATGCCGACTGGGCTAATAATATTGTAGACCGAAAGTCTTATACTGGATTTGTGATTCAGATGGGTGGGAATACCATTAACTGGGAAGCACGGAAACAAAAGTGCATAGCATTATCAAGCACTGAGGCGGAATATTTGGCTATAGGTGAGGTGTGTAAAGATTTAAGTTTCCTTAAGAATTTTTTGGCAGAAATTGTAAATGTTCAAATAGACATAATGTTATTCAATGATAATCAAAGTGCCCTCAAACTGTTACAAGCCAAAGAATACTGTCATAAGAAAACTAAACACATAGACTTAAGATATCACTATATTAAAGATCTGATACAACATAAGTTTGCTAATGTACAGTATATGTCAACTCATAATATGATTGCTGATGTATTGACGAAGGCTTTATGTTCCACTAAACATAAGGATTTTATAAATAAGATAATGAATGTTAAATAGGTAAGAACGCTGTGCAATTGTGATTTGAAATGTTTTTTAACTGTTGACTTGTCATGTTGAGTAAAAAGGAGAGCATGTTAGAATAGTATTTTAACACAACATGACATCACTATATTTATTTAGATCTGACAACACTAAATAGTTTTTTGTTCCGTTTCCTGAACGAGTTATTTCTCTTCTCTCTAAGTTGTCTGTGGTTCTGTTAGCGTTCTGATATATGTCCGGGTCTAGTACAAGATTAATTAATAATTATCTTAAGTATTTTCATGAAGTTCAATTTGCTTGTCATCGTTTATTTTATAGTAATAAACGTGCAAACATCAAAGCTAGAAGACCATCTTTTATTTTACATCTCCGACTACACCTGGCTGCCACCACGTGCGAACAGCTTCCACACAAAGCACTTTGCAACAGAACGATGGGCCAGTCTCCATATATTTCTGCCCGTGGTCCTTTCTTGATGATTTTAGCAGGGTATTTTATTATCATAGGTTTACGGACGCAATATCGCTTTATTTAAATTTTATGTGACGCCGATATATTACAAGATAAATTATTTTTCATTTTCTGTATTCTTTACGCAGCACTGCAAGAAGATTTAATATTATTATTGATAAAAACTGTTAAGAGGTCAATAGTTGGTGGGAGGTCAGCAGTTGGGTACTTTACCCTACTTATTTTTCGTTGGTTAAAATCGTGGACTTGGCAAGTCTGCTGTCTCCGGTCGTATCAAGTTGCGTTAATATAAACTCATAATCTACGGCTCGGATTTGTACTACATATAATAGTCAGCTATTGGCTGCGGCGCTCCTTTTGATTTTAAAACGTAGACGCAGCGCTTGAAGTTCGTATAAACTCATTACCCGAAATATAAACAGTGGGTCAATTCAAATAATGCTTATGTCTTGGGAGAATAGTAGGTATCTACTTACTTATCGATACTGAGGTGAGGTATAATGTTACAAAAAATGTTACTTGAAAAAATAATTTTATTAATTGGCTTTGGCATTTCATCCGGCGCCCCTAAAGCCCTGGCGCCTGTGTGCGCCGCACACATCGCACACAGGGGCGGCGCGGCCCTGGGAACCGAACTCAAGACATTACAATCAGAAGTTGGTCTTGCAACCAATCGACTAAAGAGACAGTCAAAATAGAGATAGTACTAAATAATGAATTAAATAATTTGCGGTGACTATAAATACGTTTTTAATTGTTGAGATAGCTAATCAATATTGATAGAATTGGTTTCAAAGATTTATATTTGAGTGAATTCAGAGAAAATGTTAGTTGGACATCTAAAACCAAATCGGTAAGTTGAAATAGTGTTTTTTATTATTTTTTAACAAAAAATAAAAAATAGTGCGAAGTTAGATTATCAAAAAATATTAAACTTGTATGTTTTCTTTTGTTGCGTAAACCAAAAACGACGAAGATACAACGCTTCTTAAAATCACAAAAAGTCACTCGGTTGGTATTATTTTACAGGCGTTATGACTTCGGAGCCTCTCCCGAATATCAAAGTGTTTTATCTTTTGCAAAAATAGATTAACAAAAATAACAAAAAATATCTACGTGTCCATTATTTTTCAATACTCTCTGACGGACTAAACAGTTTTTCATTTTATTTATTATGCAGTAAACTATCATATTCCTAAGTTACAATGGCGGTCTTATTGCAGACGAGAGACAGTTTGTAGATTTTATTTGTGTTGTGATTTAAATTTTGTTTCTTTTTAACAAAGCTTTTTAAAGCCTGTCGAAATTAATCAGGAAAGAGAAATAGATACCAAGTTTTACACATCTTGGCAAACATTGCCAAGATGTGTAAAACTTGGTAAGTTCGAGGCTCGTTTAGACAATATTCTGGTCAAAAATATGCAGATCTTTAAATATTCAATCACTAGTAATCCTCCTAAATTCTTACAGGTCAAAATGATGTTCAAATACCTGCTCGTCTTCTTCATACCAGCGATCTATGCCCGCATATCGATCAAGGTAATAACCGGGGAAACAGAGGAACAATCCTCAATCAAATTCACTGGAGAGAACATGGAAATCATCAGCGATAAGGAGCGAGAAACTTTCGGGATTGGTGACCAAGGTCTTAAGAAAGCAGTTGAAGCCTTCGCTGGGCAGAGACCCCATGATGTCTACGTCAAAAGCCCTACACCATGGAACGATGTCTATCACAGATTCAACTGGGATCAAGTGCAAAGAACGCTCAGACCTGTCCGTTCAAGAGTCTTAGGCATTCATACGAAGCCTGTCATCGTATCTAAAAGAGTTTTTGAAAATTACAGCAGAGTAAGTGCGAAATATAATGCTGCTATTTCTCATACGGTTGAAGAATCTGTTTCTAATACCTGGTCTATTGGAGGAGAACTGACTGTTGGACAAGCGATTGAATACAGCGTGAACTACGGAGCTGGAAGCATTGGTGGGACTACTTCTCTGTCTTACACAGCAAGATTTGGTAATGATACAACAAAGGCTAAAACTGTTACTCTTGGAGCAGTCACGAGCGTTGAAGTACCTTTAGAACCTAACCAGGGAGTGATAGCTACTCTAACAGCAACTCACGGAACTTTAGAAATGGAGATAGACTATGAAGCCGAGCTTTCTGGCATGGTCTTTGCAAATTATCCTGGCAAACTTAACGGCCATTATTTCTGGGCTTTCCCTGTGAATGACGTGTTACGAGCTGGTGGTTTACCCGTCACATTTACTTCTACAGAGAAGATTTCGGTTGGTTTCTATACGAGTGCTAATGTCGAGATCCGGGATAAGAAGATGACAAGCAGCGTTGGACCGGTGAAGGTTGTGCCTGCAGGATTAATTAGTACTTCTTCAACGGGAAGGAAAATTCGCCTTTGAAATAAATATGGGAAATTGTGACTTGAATTTGTTTGTTTTTGCTTTGATGTAAGGTCCTGACTATGAATTTGGTTTTATTTGCTACGCTCATAGCATAATGTCATTTTAGAAAGGCGTAAGAATTTTTAAATTATTAGTGCAGCTTTTGAGTTCAACTACTACAAAAAGAAAATATCACAATATAAAACATTATTTTCGGCTTCTTTTCATAAAATTAGTCATAATCAAATAGATAACACGCCTAATACCATTTTAATAGCAAAATAATGCTGATCAACCACAAATGTAGCATCTTATAAGGTAGGCACTTCGTTTAGGTTGATGTAAGTTCGCCAAAACATTAATTGCCCACGAAACAAAGTATACATAAAACAAAACATATTTGTTTTATTTTTATTTTTGATTATTGTAAATACGCCCCAATCTTTTATCCACACGGATAGCAGAACAATAAAATAGTAAAATCGAGCACAAAACTACGTGAAACTACCGAAACCAGGTCATAATATGGAATCTGAACAGAAAGTACTAGGAGAACAGGATCAAAACCTCTTTCGTGGGGAATTATTTTTCTGGTGAACTTGCAACAACCCCTTCGTTTGTTAGCAACACAATCATACATACCACTATTTCCTTTCGATGGGTGCATTCTCAACATCAATAACACTACATAGTATAAAACAAAGTCGCTTATTCCCACTGTCTGTCCCTATGTATACTTAGATCTTTAAAACTATGCAACGGATTTTGATGCGGTTTTTTAATAGTGATTCAAGAGGAAGGTTATTATATGTACATAACATGCATAATTTAGTAGAGATTGCACCCGTGCAGAGCCGGGGCGGGTCGCTAGTTTGTATGATTAAGATGGCCTGAACCTCACTCGTTCCGTCTCCTCCTTCGCTAGCATAACTGCTTCACTGAAGGAGGTGACTGCTTCCCATGTCACCTCCCTACGCACCATGGTCTGGACAACAAAATTCCAGCGCCACTCTTTATGTTCTAGGTTATAAAGTTGAAAATCTATAAAAATGTACTGAGCGTTTGCGTTTATTGTTTATCTAGGCTGTAGCTGTACTTACCCCATTGATACCTTTGGTAATGTAAAGGAAGGAGATAGCCAGTCCTTCAATTGTTTTTTTTCTCTCTCTCTGGCAATTTTAGGCAGATCATGCTCAGTCCATGCTATATGTCTTGGTTCAGATATGAAATGCAATTAAGCTTGTTCGTGTAACCATTTCACAAATATAACAAGTATTGTTTCTTTGATCTGAGCATTACTAATGATTGATGAATTCAATATGTGAATCACTTAGAAGAATTGCTGAAAGTGTCCCTTTTTAGACCCACAGGTCATCTCAATATCACTTGATCTTCGTTTAGTGCTAATTTTATTAGTGCTAGTAGCTATTTATTAGGCACACAATGCGCTATGACCTCTACTGTATCATATATAGAGTTTGTTATGTACTTTATTGCCGTCCTATATTATAGTCATGTATTTGTGCAAGGGAGTAGTAGTAGGGAGGGTACAGCGGAGTCTACACATTAGGCAAAAAAGTCTGTCTCGTTTCGAGCACTCCTGTGAGCCGCAGTACCCCGTCCCCCTCGCTTACGTAGTACCTCAACGAGTTGACAGAATAGTTTTTGTTCCTTAGATCGTGCATGCGGAGTCTAGTAATATATCGTCGTCGCTTAGCCCCTTCGTACACAAGCCGACGCTTGTCTCCAATACCTTACGTCTTTGATATCCATTAACGCGTGCCTGTGTACGAACCTCTATGGATTTGTCTTTGCGATAGCCGCTTGGAAGTCGCAAGGTATCGGAGACTTGCGTCGCCTTGTGTACGAAGGGGCTTATGACTGTCTGCCCGTCCGTTACTTCTTCGCAAAAACTGAAGAAACATTGTTTATAATCCTGCTGACCGGTTTCGTCCACGGTGTTCAATCTCAGCAGGGATTAGCCATCTGCGCGGGAGATATATCTATTGCATAAGTTCGTGCGCAGGCACAGGTGCACTCTGTTTCTTTACTTGCATAGTCCGAATGAGACTTTCAGAGGCACCCCGGTATCATACCCGGTAACTTCTAAACTTCGGTCTATTACTTATTTTATTTATATTATTTAAGGTACACCAACAGCAAAATATACAATGTAGAAATAGAAAATAAAAATATAAACTTAGTGCTGGTATGGGTATACGCAACATTTACCATGGAAATGTTTAAATTATAATTTTTATTTTTAATAAACTAAATGAAAACTGAATTTACTAATTTGAAAACAAAAAAATAATAAAGAAAGAAAGAAATTACTAAGTAGGTTGATTTATGCGTTATGATATGTTACCAAGAAATAATAGTAATAGAAAAACTCTAAAGCACTCTTTTGGCGACCCAGGAATCGAACACAAGACTCCACGCTCAGCAGTCACACTTGCAACCTTGGAATTTTCTGACCCATTTTATGTAGTGACCCTATTTCTCCTATCCAACCAACTCGTCATAAGGCGCGGTCTTTTGTCATCCAGCGCATTATATTGTTATCAGTAACAATGTTACGTCGCGTCGCGTACAAGATGGACTGTAGTGCTATTCTCTATATAAACACAACTTTGTCACAGCGCCTCCTCTCACAACACTCTAGGAATAAAGCTGATCACTAATTTACGCTTTATACTTCAGGACCGCAGGACACGTCGAGCTTCATTGTCTCGGCGCTTTTCTGGTGGTTGAAACTGGTGATTTTGGCTACCAGGAGTTACAGTGGTTTTGGAATAGAAGGGTGGGATAGTCTCAAATAAAAAAAAAAAAAAGGAACCTCAACTTTCCTCCCGCCCTGGGTGGGGCGGAAGAGACTGTCAGACTCTTACTGACTAAAATCCACCCGTGTTCCTTCGGATGCTCTTTACGGGGCCACGGTAACGTGGTTGAACGGCGAGCTACCCATTACTCACCGTCCGCAAGCCCGCTCCGCCGCTGTGCCCTCTGCTGATCAGAGGGACACGCGTTGGAGCGTCCACACGACAAGCTATTCGCATACGAGCAAAGAGACCACAACAGAAAACACATCTTAATGAGTCCTGAAATCATTTCCTATACATATTATATTGTCACTAGGTAAGGCCTAGGGAGGAGCAAAACGGGGATTAGGAAGCATTGTACACTCAGCAAGTAAGGTTTTTTTTTCCAGTCATCGCCATTCCATTGGTGACAAATGTGAATAGACGCAGTAGACCGCACGTCGACATCACATCGACTCACATGATGGGACTTATTGTAACGTGACTTGCGTGTGGTGCGCGTGCGTCATTTTGTTTCCTTCGCGTGAGCGGGTAGGTATAGGTAGTACCTAGTACCTATCGTTGGGTATCAATAAAAACAAATGCTCGCTAGTAACATGGACACCAGCGCCCGCCACAGGCCTAGTGCAGTCAGGACTATGACGGGGCCTCCTTAGAGGGCCAAAGCCTGCCGGGGTCGTCAGGGGCGGAACTAAAAAGGTCTCCGTTAGGAATATATTTATGTTCTGTGAACGAGTAACCGTGACCCCGAAACATAAAGGGCTATCGAAGGACATATTGCCCTGGGTGGAAGGAGTCATTTGTTGAATTTACCACGCTTAAAAAAAGTCCCCGTGCATTCGCTGAGGACGCGCACTGACACACAGACAGTCAGACAGACGAACGGACAAGGAGAAATAACAGTTCCTTATTAACTATGCATGGAACACTCAAAACTGTTACGTATAAGAAACTTTGTAGGTCTGAAACATAATAATAGCAAGATCATTGAGTTAATTAGTGATAATATATGACAATGTACAAGAGTTATCTGTATACCTAATTTATTTTGGTTTTTTTTCATAGAATGATAATGTATAAAAAACTAAAAAAGTCATAACTTTGTAACAATGTCGTGTTCACCTATAAGTGACATTTCGACACCGGAAGTATCAATTAACGTAAGGGACAAAATACGACTTTTCAGGAGAGCCAAAAAACGATTTTATTTTTATTATTTTGTCTATAACTTTTTACTGTCTGGTCCAATTTTTGTGGTGTTCAGGGCAAAGTTTCTTAGAATTTCCCCTTCTTTCTTGTTTTATACGAAAGATTTAGATTTTCCCAGTACTTTCAAAAATAGCATGTCCTTTACATTAAAAAAAAATGTTTACATGACCCTTACGTCACTGAAATTTTGTAGATAATCCGTCGACCCTAGTGTAAGCAGAAAGAAAAATGGAAAATTATACGAAATTTTACTGTAAAGGACTTTATCAATGTTGCAATTTAATGTAACAATAGATTATCTACTAAAATTAAGACTATTTTAACACTATAGAAATGAGATAAAAGAGAAAATGAGTTTACTTTCATGTTTTACTGCGAGCTATCGCAGATTCAAGTCCAATTCGAGTCGGACCGCGTTCTACTGTTTCGAGGTAGCTCGGATACGACTAGGCTTACAGTAGTTCTACATAGTTTTAGATATTTAGGAAGCAGGATATTACCTAATCACTTTCTCAAAGAACATTGCTAGATGTGGGATGTTCTTCGTTATCGCCGAATCAAAGGACTAGTCCAAATTTTTCTCCTTTTGCTATAAAAGACTCATGTTTTCCCATCTTAACTCTTCGATTAACACGTTTCTGACAATTCAGATACAATTTCAAACAAAATTGACTATTTTTCCTATGTTGACTACAAAATATTTGTCAGTATTAACCACTATCCGAGTACACTTTGTATGAAACTTACTCGTTTGAGCCTACTCGGTCCGAGCACACTCTGACCGTGTCAACGCGGCTTTAATTGTCTTTATAATTTTATTATTTAATCAATATAATAAAATACTAAAGTTTTCTTGGAATTTATTGCTAACAATTTTACTCCACTTGACTTGATGACGTGTAGGCTCTGAAGAGGATGCCTATCCTCTTCAGAGCTGATATTGAATGATTGTATTGGAAACGAAAGACCGAAGAAAAATTGGAACATGATTTGTGCGAAACATGGTATTAGTGTGATGGCAGTGAAAGTTGAAATGATGAATAGAGAGGATGGAAAAGATAGAATAAAAGGTGCGTGGGTTATGTGAAAAATGAACGAATAAATGTCTGTTTGACGTATTTTATCTGCAGTAATTTCAGCTCATTTCGAGTTCGAATGGAGACCGCAGCGCTGTGGCGCTCCTTGGGTGAAGCTTATGTCCAGAAGTGGGCTTTAATATGAATTACAACTGCAGACTGATTTCTGTTATCTATATTTTTTGTATCTTTATGTCTAACAGTTGTTCTTTTCCAAATCCCTTTACCCATTTCTTTTATTTATTATTTTATTTGGTGTAATTCTTCGGAAAGTTTTATGTCGTAAGTGTCACCGATCCCTAACATTCTATACAAACTTCTGATTAAGTCAAAGAATTTTGTAAAGTAAAGGACATAATGTTTTAGATGAGAAACATTTTATTTACAGTAAGGGACATGTTTTTAAAGTTAGAGGCTTTTTATTTAAAGTAAGGGACAATGTCATATAAACCGAATTATTTGAGGCTTAATGTAAGGGTGTAAATTATTAAATACGGTGACTTACTTCAATTTTTTGGGAAGAAAAAATATTAATCACTGTTACATCACATTTTTTTTCAGAAAACGTTTTTCGCAGTCAAATTTTTTGTACTGTAAGGGACATTTTTTTGAAGATAGAATTTTTTTAATAATACCAATCGATAGAGCGCGCAATTCTGAATCCAATGATATATATAACTCATTTTCGCCAAAATGTCCCTTACGTTAATTGATACTTCCGGTGTCGATTTTTGCACAGAACAAAATACTGTTTCTTTTCTATGCAAATTATAAAATAACAACCTAAAATTTTGTATAATGCGATATGTGAAATCTTTTGTAAATATGTCGTTGGTGATCCTATATATAATAAATAAATAATAATAAATAAATAAATAAATAAGAGGCTCTAAAATAAAAGTGTAATTTTATAGAAATTGTGTTATAGAATTATTATTTACAAGTTTCAAATACCCAATCGATTGATGGTTCTAAGCACTCTGTGGCCGTCAAAACACGTGTGTCATTTGACCTTGATCTGGCCTAACTAGTCGAGACCAGCATTACAGGTTATTTTGTACCACTAAGGTGCGGTTAGTCGTACTGTGACGTAAGACCGCCGCGCCCCCTACCTACCAATGTGCATGTTGCGTGTATTGAGTATGGACACAGATGGATGTAGGTATGTACCTAAACATCCTTTCGGCTTGCGATGACTTTGGTTTTTGCTCGAGTGAAGTAGAGATGTAAGATTTTATCTGAATCGCTCTCCACTCTGCTCCGCTCCGTATCAGTGAAAACTCAGCCTTAGTGATGAATGGTGACGGGCGGTGCGAATAGGACATAAGTTACTTTGTAAAGGTGTGTCCAAACACAGCGTGCAAGGTGCGCGGCAGCTACGCGCGGCATTCGCGGGATACAAATTTGCCGCGCGGCTTGTTTAGACCTTTTGCGCGGCAGTGCTGCAAGGCATGTCCGAGACACGCGTGCGGTGCGACAACCACTGTTGTCGCAGAACTCGCGCGTGTTATCTATTATATTTCGTGTTGTTCGCAAATAAAATTTGAGTCCATTTTGATTGCATTAGACCCAGTTTAAAATAATTTAATGATTGATAAGATAGTTTTTAAAAGAATTGAATTACGTGTTTCATACATGTTGGATAATTACGAGAGCAAATTGAAAATTTGTTTTTTTTTTTGTTCAGCTATCTTAACGATTATGGTGTCAAATGAAAGGTCTGGGTCTAAAACCATTTTATCAGTTTGAATCATGTAAATCGGTTCACGCCTTTAAGAGATAATTAAGAATTAGTATAGTGGAAATATAATGAGGCAGAAAATGAATAATAAGTACCTACTGTTATAAAATGTAATAAGATTAAAATTACTACAACCAGTGACATTACTTGTTTTTTCTCTGTTACTCTCCCTTCTATAAGAACTCAAAAGACTTTTCATTTTCAATTATAAAGCTGCTTTTGGTTGTATGCTTCTTTACGTCTAGTATCCCATAATGGACCATGGGAGCCATATATTTCAATAAGACCAATTGCTGTTTCGTTATCCATTTTACTTGATAAAATACGTCCGTCCACACACAACCATTGGCGAACCAACACTAACACCGTTCGCGGCAGGGTGCTCGCGCGGCAGGTAGCTCGTGGCTGCCGCGCGCGGCAGTCGTCCAATCACAACGCGGCGGGCCGCGCGCGGCTGCCGCGCTCGTTTGCCGCGCGATATTTGGACACACCTTAAGTACGCAAATTCGCTAGAGGCGGTGCTTCGTGGCGTGTTTCAAACATTTCAATACATTTTTGATCTTTGTGCTCGCTGCCCCGCGCTAAAATCACAGCCTCATTATAACTAATAAATTACGACAAACTTAAGGAAAATGTCAAATTAAATGAAAACTAAATCACAATTATTAATAATCTATCTTTCAAGACAAATGTCTGTATTTTTTATTCAAATTGTGCTGTGCGAAGTAAGGGCGGGTAGCTAGTTCATAAATAGAATGTATCACGTAGGTTCAGTAGTGGTAGTGGATGTCTCCATATTTTGACATTCTCCGTTCAGCCGTTAAGTAAGATGTGCATTTGAGCAATATTATTACAGATAGTGTTACTTTCACATTTATAATATTACTAGCTTTTACCCGCGTCTTCACACTTGGTTATTTAGAATTTGATAGTCAATTTGGATCTAATAGACACTCAAATTAAAAATTAGCGCGTTTTTATGTACCATATTTAATAAAACGTTGTTGGTTTCTTCGGGAACCACACTTTTCGGGATGAGACGTACCCTATACCTACTTAACAGTTTCTGTACTGGGCAGCGGGCAACGACTACATATTACTAGACTCCTAATAATAGGCGACCGATGTCTGTCAACACATTAGGCAAAAAAGTCTTGTATCCGTCTTATTCCGACCACTCCTGTAAGCCGTAAACATACCTTGAGACAGAACAGACCTTGAGTTAGCCAATCACAACGCAGTACCCCGTCCCCCTCGTTTTTTAGTACCTCAGCGAGTTGACAGAATAGTTTTTGTTCCTTATATCGTGCATGTGCGGAGTATAGTAATAAAATGTCGTTGGCAGCCAGGGTTGGGCAGTATTTGAATTACTTGTAATTGAAATACGTAATTGAAATACAAATACGTATTTTGTATTTGTATTTTAAATACTTCCCTAAAATGTAATTTGTAATTCGTATTTCAAATACTTGACGACGAAGTATTTTGTAATTAGTATTTCAAATACATGTGGCTCCAAAATACATTTTAACAAAATACATTTAAAACTTCATTTACCGTCACTGCACTCTCTGCAATGATGGTAAAGCAGCTAATTAGACTTGGCACACTGCACCTATTACGCACTGACGTCAGCACATCAAACCTCCTACCACAATCCATCAAATTTCCTCAACAGATTTTGGACGTTGCAATAACTTATTGCAATAGTGGCAGGTTATTTTTTTATTGATAAAATTTCACAGATCCGGGCAGGTTGACCCGCTGGCGTCTTTACACTGTACGCTATGACTGTAAGTCAATCTTGGCTAAAAAAAACGCAAAAATGAAATTAACGTCGAATTGTGAACTTTAAGCTAAGAACTTCCTTCTACTTTTCAGCCACTCAGCTCATGCTGGTCTAGATTATTTGTTTTGTAATATGTAATTTGTAATTAGTATTTTGTATTTCAATTAAAAATAGCTAAAATACTGTATTTTGTATTTTATATTTTAAATACCTTACTTAAAAGTATTTTGTATTTTATATTTTAATTACTTGCGATAATATTATTTTGTAATTTGTATTTCAATTAAAGCAAAGCATGTATTTTGCCCAGCCCTGTTGGCAGCGAGACTGATTTATCAGGAAACCGTGACACCGGAACGTAAAAGGCTATTGAAGGATCGATTTGAGTCCCGAGGATCCGTAGGAAAAATGTTAACACTTGAAAAAAAAATTGAATTTAATGTAACAAACAAAATTACTTTCGAATTTATGATATAAATAGTTTGAATCAAGGTGTTTAGACATTCAGGTTTTTATTATTATCTTACTACTATTATTGAACTTAAATGCCAATGATTGTGTAAATGCATAAATATATAAATCGATGTCTATGTTACTCTTTCATGCAAAAAAGCTGAACAGGTTTTGTTGTGTCATAATAGTACAACATATAGGTAGCTTATATTCTAGCTAGAGCATAAACTTGAAAACTTAAATAAAGACTTGACAAACTGTAGAGCTATTCTCTATGCCTTGTGACAGCTCAGCCGCAGCGCTTACTCAACGCTGAAACTAAAGTTTTGTATTCACTAGTCTACTGACACACTAGCGCTCTCTAGTGGTTGAGAAATTGACAGTTCTTTAATAATTTTGATATTCCCAAAACACCCACAATTTTATCTGCCATATCGATCACTCAATTTCAAGGCTGTCTCCTCAATGAGATCGTTGTAAAGTCCACAGTTGTGCAGCGTAATTTGTAGTTTCGACGCTTTTGCAGCGCCGATACAACGCTGTGCTCTCAGAGAATAGTATCTACCTACTGCAGATATGCAGTTTATGCAGTCCTTCCATGTAAAATACTATTGTAAAGTTAAAATTTGTTCCCGTTTTCATTCATTGTATACTAGTAGGTACGAGTAGGTACTAGCGGCCCGGAACGTGCTTCGCTACGTATAAAATGAATTACAAAAGATGTGATAAATGAAGAACCGCTCGACCGATTTTGAGCTAACTTCACATAAACCATCTACTAAATAGTCCGAACTAAGCCTAATAAACATGTGTCTAGTTGAACTGTTGACCCCAAAATAGTTGTAGAAATTAGGCAGATGACTGTGTAAAAAAATATACGGGCAAAGACGCGGACGGAAGCTAGTAATAAAAACAAAAGGCAAGTTGACAGTATTTAATAAATAGCAAATCTAATTAGTCTATAAGCCAAAAGTTTTGATAATTAATGAACTCGTATTTTTTTAGGCATATTTTACAAAGATAATATGACGCATCAAAATTCGAGAGCCCCCCGCTCTCGTGACGTCAAAAGCAAGTAAAAACTATGCTTGCTTGAGTTGTGACGTATTGGCAATTTTAAAAGTTTCGTATTTTCGTCAATTTTGGTTTACTTATCAAAAGAAAAATACGTGTGAATTATTTTTTGTAAATCTATCGAAGGACTTATCCATCGATTTTTTTTAAGCAATTATCCTATTATGTGTTGGTTTATTCATTTATTTACCTTATTTCTAACAGTAAACGCTACTCTATAAGATCATTAATGAACGTATAACACTCCTCAATTTGCATAAGTAGGTACTTTTTACCACAACGTCATCAAAGATCAGTTGCAGGAAAAATAACAAAATAACAGAAAGGTTATTCAGAACGACTCACGACGTAGGTACGCCTTGCATTTTATTTTACACACGATTGGCTGTTTGCCTCGATCCTTTCTACAGAAAAGTCGTGTATTTCGTTGTGAAATAACTGTTTTTATTCGTGATCTTTCAATAAAACCAGAGTGACATCATCAGAAGCTAGAAGTCACAAGTTCATAGTAATTGAGCGCGACATTGGGTCTCGCTTAGTGCGACTGTCCTGCTATAGTCCAATTTAACCTCGTTTAGTACACTCGCTTCGTGCGGCGAAATATAGCAAAAAGTTTTTTAAAATGAGTCTTTACATCCTGGGATTTGTTGTCGCTCTAATCTTGGTAAGTTTTTATTTAGAATATTTAGATTTTTAACTAGTTTTAAGCATATTTTTTGTGTTAATTTAAGTCTATTAATAACACATTTTAAGTAATGTTTATTGATTTAATTATCTATGTCTATAGACGACTATAGATAAATAATTCAAAATGGCGGTTTATAAATGTCATTTTTAAGAAGAATTTACATAAATTTTTATGCGTCATGTCTCTTTGGCGCTTGAATGACACAGATAAGAGCAATGTTGGTAAACATTGTGAAATTATATTGGGAAATAAAATGGCGCTGTGAGTTCTAATAATGGTTGCGCGCCAAAAGAACTTTAGCATGTTTTGTATAGATTTTTGTTACTTAGATATTCCTAAAAATAACCTAGATCCATTATTTAAAAAAATCGCAATGTACCGTAAGCAGAGTTGGCGCCAGTTGGCGTAGTGACTGAGCAAATGATTTCTGCACCTATGTCGCGGGTTTGATTCCTAGACCCAACTAAAATTTGTATGGTTATTAATGGTTTTCTGCGTCTGGATGTTTCTGTATGAGAGTTTAAATGTTTGTGAACGCACCCATGATACAGGAGTCCTTTTTATAATGGGGCTAAGGTTTTTTTTTAAATTAGATAGGTCTTAAATGCTTTGCCAATGTCATTATAGGGCGCTGTTCGTAAATTCCTGCATTAATATTGCTTGTAAAAATAAAATGGTTACCTACTTCTGTAATCATCATCATCATCAGCCGGAAGACGTCCACTGTTGAACATAGGCCTCCCCCTTAGACCGCCACGCCCAACGACAATTCGCCACATGCATCCATCGGTTGCCCGCGACTCTCACGATGTCGTCGAGTGAGAGGCCTACATACGCTGCGTCTCGGTCCGTGGTCGCCACTCGAGAACCTTTCTTCCCCATCGGCTGTCAGTTCTGCGAGCGATGTGGCCTGCCCATTGCCACTTCAACTTGCAAATTTTAAGAGCTATGTCGGTGGCTCTGTTTCTTTGCGGAATATCCGTGTTCCGGATTTTATCCCGCAAAGAAACTCCGAGCATACCTCTTTCCATTGCTCGTTGAGTGACTCTTAGTCTCTCTAAAAGGCCAGCAGTCAAAGACCACGTTTCCAGAGCCATATGTAATCACTGGCAACACACACTGGTTTAACCAAACAACCTTGTCTTGAGACACTGAGGGATTCTCGATGAGAAGATATCACGTAGCTTCCCAAACGCTGCCCATCCGAGTTGGATTCTTTGGGCGACCTCTTTCCCGAAGTTGGACCTACCTAACTGTCTTGTATAATAGCCCAGTATAAAATAGGTTTTTAAACTGTGGTAATAGCCATGATGACAGCGTAATTAATTGCATGTCTAATTAGTCCGTCATTATTACAGTTAGATTAGAGAAGAAAAATATAGAACAGCATATTTTTTTGTTCTATATTTGTCTTTTTAAATAAACTAATATTGAAAAAAGGATACAAGACGTCAAAATTTGGGAGCCCCCGCTCGTGACGTCAAAACAATGCGGAAAATTATTATGCCTCTAACTGACGTATCGTGAGCGTTAAATCTATATTGATAGGTACAGTTAAAGGTAATGTTGACGGACTATTTTTTTTCTGACATCTTGTCCATTGTCCATGCGCCAGTAGATCTATGTACATGGATATTTTATTTCTCATATCATATTTATACATTATTATTATTCATTTTGAGGAGCTCGTGGCTAAATAATTACAGCCGCACAGGCCGATCTACCGGGTTAAGCCGCGCTTGCCGAGGTTGGTCGGTGGATGGGTGACCATCTGTCATAGCGAGTTTCCTCCGTGCCTGGGAAAGCACGTAAAGCCGTTGGTACCGGCTGTCATTTCTAAATCTTTGACAGTCGTTACTGTTAGTCAGAAGCTCTAAAGTCTGACAACCAGTCTTACCTTGGGGTATGGTATTGCCCAGTTACTGGGTTGTGGAGGTCCGACAGGCAGTCGCTCCATGTAAAATACTGATAGCCAGCTGAATCTGGTTTGACTGGAAGCCGACCCCAATATAGTTGGGAAAAGGCAGGCAGATGATGATGATCATATATTTATACAAGAGCGCTGTAAGCTTTGAGCTGTAATCTCAAAACTATTAAATAAACCACTTTCACTACGTCGCGGTCTTTAAGCGCCAAACAAGGATTCTGTGTCCTTATTTGAGGACATTTGTGCAATATTGACAATATTAATTTGTAGAATGAATTCTTTATAACTGAGCAGTACCAAGGCAAACCACGGGGAAGAGCTAAATTGTTAGGAAAATTCAGGAAAATAATGACAAAACTTAACTAAGACTGGTCTGTTGGTCTAGTGGTTAGTGACCCTGACTGCTATTCCGGGGGTCGTGGGTTCGATTCCCACCCAGGACTAATGTTTATGTGATGAGCATGATCATTATTTTGTTCTGTGTCTAGGTGTAATTTATATATATAATATGTATGTATTTAGAAATATATAAATATGTTTATTAGTGTAGTAGTACCCATAACACAAGCTCTGCTTAGCTTGGGACTAGATGGCGTTGTGTGATAGTTGTGGAATATTATTATAATATTAAACTTGATACTACTTTTCTTGTTACAGGCAGCGTTGGTTATCATATGGATAGCGTACTGCATGTTTGTCCGAGAGCGACACAAATCGGAATTCTACCATCACAACATCGCCGATCTTCAACGTAGAAACGAGATATTTGATCAAACTTCAGAAGAAATCCCTGAAAAAGAGCCTGTAAAGAAAGATGTAGCTGTTGGAGTATTTATTCTCCCTTCGAAACATAAGCAAAAGGAAGAAAGCTATGAAAAGAGGCCGGATTATCCGGAAAGTCCCGCGAGGATCTCGCACCGTAGCACTGATCGATTGATTAACATGCTTGATCAAAGTGCTGATATGCATTATAAAGATGGTATTTATGAGGTTGATTCACCTTGTCATCATCATAGTGGATGTGATGGTGATGTTTAATACTTTAAATTAGCAGACTGCTAGGAGCTAAAGTGCCAATATAATAGCTGTTTTGTCGGGCAAAGTTTGGAAGTACAGCCGCCATTTTGTAAACGTCATTTTGACATTTTAGATTTCGCGCCATGAGTGAAGTGCTTTTGACGCGGCGTTACTGTCTATGTCTTATAAAAAATGTAGTATCACCACGAATTTTCCGCCGGATTTCAGTTGTGGCGCGCACTCTAGAAGTGTAGAAAATCATAGCTAACGGATGAGAATTCCCTATCCAAATGTCATAGGAACAAAAAAGTGTAGCGACAATTACATTGTCCGATTGAAAATGAAATCGCATTTAGTAGAATCCTAATTAAGACACGATTTAGTACGTGCTTTGGCCACTAAATTTCTTATCCGAAATCGTATCCTGAAATCGTACAATTTAATTGCCGCTGAAGTATATAATTAAGAGACAAACGATCGCATTCGCAGTTCACTTTCTTTTTCTAATACAGGAAAGAGATAGATTGACAGCTTCTTTTCTTTCTAAAGAGCTACATGGGGGTATTGCTCAGTCCTTGCACAATAAATACCTGTTTTTACTTTAGAAGACATTTGGTAGATGTTTCATCGTCTATTTATTCCTTGTTTCATTTACTGAGGTACCTAAGCACGACTGCGGCGACATATTTTAGTATTTACGTATTTAGGTCCAATTTTTTTGGCGAAAAGCGCAATCAGTATTCCTAAAACATATAGGTAATTAAGTAAATAAATTCATAACATTGAGTAATTGTAAGATAACCCAAAAAAAATCTTTTCCAACTCATGTTTCTTTGGACTCCTGTAAAAATTTAAAGTATCAATGAAAATTAAAAAATAAACAACATTTTCCTTAAACTTTGAGGCCATTTTCCTTGCACGAGGAAAATGTTTTTAATGAGGAATTACCACAGGATTCATAAATCATATTTTCCATGTTTTTTCATTTAAAAGGTGGGTAGGACTCAGCGTTTGGGTTTACCGTTTGTTATATGGCTACAGGCCCAGCTCGTGCTCGAATGTCTAGTGTAGACCCACACCACGTTTATTAAACGCGCCTTTGACGCGCGTTTGTAGCGATACAGACGCGATGCAAACGCGCGTTGACACTTCGTATCGCGACAACAAACTGCTCTATGTGACAAAAACGCGCCGTCGACGCGCGTTTCCAATACGCGCGTTTTAAAAACGTGGTGTGCATAGGCCCTAAACACTCATTGATCGTTGTTATTAATTTGACCCTGTACATGCGTTAGTAAAAACGGGCAACTGTGCCATCTCCTAATTAAATTAAGTGATCGCAACAGTGGTAGTGTGGATCTGAAAACACAACTTTAGCAATTATCAACTCTAATAATGGAGCAATAGAAATGAATATTCCCTTTCACGAATTTTATAGCAATTAATATTATGATATTAATTTATGATCCGAAATGAGGAGATCGTAGGCGAACTAAAGTCACCGACATAGCCCAACGGATTAGCAAGCTGAAGTGATAATGGGCACGCCATATTGCTCGCAGAGCAGATGGCCGATGGGATCGGAAAGTGCTAGAGTGGAGACCACGGACTAGCAAGCGCAGCGTAGGACGTCATCAACAAGGTGGACAGACGACCTTATGAAGGTCGCCGGAAGACGCTGCATGCAGGTCGCTTCCAACCGGTATATGTGGAGATCAAAAGGGGAGGCCTATGTTCAGCAGTGGACGTCCTATGGCTGAGATGATGATGACGAATATTATGATGTTGTCAAAATGGCCTCTTTAGACCCGCCTGTAGTCTTTATTTTATGCATGATAGCACTAAAACTATGCCATATCTTTGTAAGACTTATTTTTTATAACAATTGTTACGTAATGAATAAACGTTTGATATTTAATGTACCTACTTGTTCTTTTTTTAACTACACACTATTTTTATTAATTTTTATATTCCATAACAAAAAACAACAAAAAGGTCAGCCAATGTATAAAAAAGCTTACCAATGTGAAGCGTGTTCTAAATGTGTCTCGGGTCTGTTTACAAAGGTAGCCGTGACCCTGGAACGTAAAGGGCAATTGAAGGATCACGGTTAAATAGTCAGTACGAGTCTGACAATCCCTTTTGCTGCACCCAGGGCAAGAGGAGTTTTTTGTTGCCTTTATTTTTTATTTCAGGTGTACCTACTTTACGTTCCAGTGTCAAGATTACCTGTTTAATCAGGTCAATTTCTATACTATGCAGGTGTATACATACTTTCTAAGATAAATCCAGACCACGGGCTGCTACTGATATAAAAATTCTTGCTAGAATAAACTGGACTGGGACTGGAACTCTTTAAAGGGAAGAAAAAGTATTAACATTTTAAATTCATATTAAAAGAAAAAAAAACAATAGAGTCATGTGGGTCAAGTGTGCGCATTTTTCTTTGATGCTTCATAAACTCGAATATTATTAGTAGAATGAAATAAAACTGTATTATTTAGAAAGACTGTTTATTTGTAATCACTTTAGACACAACACTAATATTATCAGTAGCTTATATTTTAAGAAACTAAAGAAAACAAAGACCCTTTCGTATGCGCACTTTTACCCCAGTATCGGGGTATGTGTACGCAGCACTGTGGGTAAGTGTGCGCAACAACAAAAAATATATGTTTTAGAAGATAAACCATATTAAATTATATTTTTTTTCATCATAGGCACATAAAGTAATTAACATAATAATCATCTTAAATCAAAATAAGAGATTAACTTCGTCATTACATGTATTACAAATAAAAGTGCCGTGTTCGGAGCTGGTGCACTGTTCGTGCCACCAGGCTAAAGGGTTTAAATGGCTACATTTAAGTTAGTCGTTCTTTCTTTATGGCTAATTTCTCTTCTTGCTCTTCTTTCTTAACTTATAACTCAGATTTATAAGGACTTCCTTCCAGCGTACATCTGTGACGATCATTAGGTAGGGTTGTTTCGCCGGTTTCGCGACCACCTTCAGTAGGCGACCATTTGACGGACTAAGTTTCTTTAAATCAAGAAAATAGTATTTGTAGAGGTAACATACTTACAAGGGCGGATCCAGATTTTACATCAGGGGGGGGTCACCATGACGCAGACAGCTTGCCTCTGTAGCTAGCTATACTTTTTCTTTATCGTGGTAAAATCATCAAATGAGTCCTCCCAGGGCAGAGCGGGAGGGACTGTCAGACTTGTACTGACTAAAAGCCCATTATGTTCCGGGGTCACGGTAATGATATAAGTCTCGCGACCCCGGCAGGCTTCGACCCTCTGAAGGAGGGGCCCGGCATCATGCTGACACTCTTTGGGGGGCGTGGCACACAACGTGCCGTCGACCATGGTCATGGTCCATGGTCGGTCAGCGAGTAGCCCATTACCTCCTTGCCACCCGCATGCCCGTGCCTACGGTGGCCAGACACCGTCTGCCGACGTCCATCGCCGTGGGCGTCTATTACTGCAGCTGGGGTGGGGGGAGGACGCTGTCCTTTCCCTCAAGCAGCCCGTCTCCTCCTTCGCGAGCATGACTGCTTGGCAGAAAGAGGCGACCGCTTCACATTCCCTCTCTCCCCACAGCATGGCCTCGACCAATGCCGGGCACAAGACGTCTCCGCCTATCGGCGTCGTGAGGACACGGCGGCGGTGCTCTGCCCAAGCGGGGCAGTCCTACACAGTATGCTCCACCGTGTCCTCCGACGATCTTCACAGTGGTGACACCCAGGCGTTTCTTCCTTCCCCATCCGACACAGGTACCTCCCGAAACTTTCGTGTCCGGTGAGGACCTAAGTCGTGCGCTAGGTCAGGACGTCGCTCGTGACGCCTGTTTAGCCACTCCTCAAAGCGGGGTCTTACCGCCGCGATTGCGACGTGCCCGAGATATAGATATATTTAATATTTTATAGAAACGCAAAAGTGTGTTTGTCAATTTTCACGTTGAAACCGCTAAATGAATAAGATTTCATGGGATCGATTGCATTGGTCCTCCATTGCACGCGACCAGGTACGCGGACGGAGTTACCGGAAAATCTAGTAAATAACACTTTTTTTAAATAATAGTTAATTGTTAAGCAAGGCTGCAAAGTTGTTTTTGGCGCGAGGAGGTACTTGAATTAAAAACTAAGCAAGGGAAGGCCTCTTCGCTCGCGGTTTAAAATATAGAGTCCTGAGCGTAGCGAAGTTTTCAAAGGTACCAGAGCCCAACGATGATAAAGTTATTTTGCGTCTCGTACCTTTGAAAACTTCGCTATGATCGCTCAGGATTCTATATTTGAACCACTCGCAATTGCAGAAGCCACCTATGACCTAGCCTGCCGCCCAGGGGGGGGTCATGACCCCCATGACCCCCCCCCTGGATCCGCCCTTGCATACTTAAAAAATAAATCTAACGTGCTTGCTAAGTAATTATGAAATAAGAATTTGCAAAGTTTGAAACAAATGGGTTAACCCAGAGCCGAAAAAAAATTGTTAAATGCGCGTCTTGATTCCGCGGTGAGTGGACGTAGCGCGAGTTGAAAAAAAAATAACACGGCGCGCGGCGCTCAAAGGTAAGTTTTAATACTTATTTCATGTTTTACACACCAGTTACCATGTTAAATTGTAAAATCCATAAGTATGGGTTATAATTTAGTTGTTTTTTGCATTTTTTAATCTTATTTTTAAGATAAAATCAAGTGGTCGGTAACCGAAATGCTTATTTATCGAAAACGTTAGATAGCGACCACATGGTCGCAAACCGACGAGATCAGCATTATTTCGTTTTTACTAATATCTTCCTAATGCTTCATAAAGGACTGTTACAATTTTGAATGTAGTATTGTAAAAGTTTTTCGTTGTAGTTCTTTGGTAAGCGACCACCAGTTTCTTTGTAAGAAGTTTGTTTAATTTGCCTACGAAATTGGGCGCTAAACAGGTCGTAAACCAAAGTTAGCGAAATAAATACATTGGTTTCCGGCCACCATAATTTAGTATGAGAGAAATAACGGCCGCTAACAGAAATAAGTATGAAAATTCATTGAGTATGCGACCACATCTGATTTTAAGAATTTCGTCAGTTATTTAAATGTCCGTTTCATAATTATTTGTTGTAGATATCTCATCATCTCAGCCATACGACGTCCACTGCTGAACATGGGCCTCCCCATTAGATCTCCACGTATGGCCGGTTGGAAGCACCGCCCATGTTTCCACCGATGCGATGGCTTTCTCATAGTCCACAAACGCTAAGCATAATGGCAAGTTATACACTTCGGTCTTCTGTATAACTTGCCGCAGCGTATGGATGTCGTCTATGGTCTGTGTTGGAGACGGTTCGTCATAACCCTCGAAAACAGCTTATAAACATGACTCATAAGCGTGATGAGTCTGTAGTTCTTCAATAGGCCCTTAACTTTTTTTGGAGAACAGCACCACCTCACCTCTGCTCCATGCTTCTACATATTATGGATATTGTTTGACAAATGATTTTTGATTCTACTACAACTATGACTAAGTCTCTACAAACTGTAAGAAAATTAATTATTAATTAATTTTTCTTATTATTTTTTCTTATTAATTATAAGAAAACATTACGCAAAATGATTACCATTTCTGTTTTTATTAAATTAAAATATTTTTAAAGCGATTATAATTGTTTTATTGGCATATTTTTCATATTATAATAGTGGTCGCAAACCAGCACACTGGTGGTCATAAACTGATAAAAATGGTCGCAAACTGACGTTTTCGCTATATTTTCACTTTTTCAGCATTTTATAAATATTTTTGTATCAAAGTGTTTTATTTTATGTTTTGTATCCAAACTACATTATATTTGGGACAAATTCACATTAACATATACTATTTTGCGTGAACCCAACATTTTTTTTCCTCGTCTTAAGTGGGCAACTCAGCTAACTGGTCGCTAACCGGCGCAATCACCCTATATGTGGTGACGCTGCGCACACTTAACCCAAACCATCGTAACAGGATTAGATAAATATCGTTGAGTATTGCGTCATCACAACAACTTAAAAACTGGCAAATAACAAACTTGATATTATGTTGCACTCGATACCAAAACGCATATTTTCAAAAAAAATACATGACTACAAAAGATTACGCGTCAAATGTGACAAAATATCGTAAATATTCTAGCAAAAATCTTCTTCTACCTGTCAATCCAAAATGGCGCGCGAGAAGCAGCTGTAATACGAACGCTTCGCAGGACACCCCGCGGGGTACCGAAGAGAGGGGTTGCCGTTCCTGGGCGCTTTTTAATATTCGAGATATTTAGAATGCGCACACTTAGACGCTGCGCACACTTGACCCACATGACTCTACATCTAAAGTAACACAAAACAGTAGCAATAACTAAAAGCAGAATTAAAAAAAAATACAAGTAGGTACATAGTATAAAGAAAAAATGAGTTCGTTCTATATGAGATCAAAAGTAGGTAATCAAAACGTCTTTTCTCGGTGGTAGAACTTGCGAGCACGTAACGAATAAGGCAGTCAATTAAACAATCATCTTTAATAAAATCATTTTAACTAATCTAGGTCTAGGTTTCGCTCGCGAATAGCGTATAGTGACTGAAAAAAATATCTCTCGAATTTTGATGAGTTATACCCACGGGTTATGCATATTATGTAAATTGCACAAATTTAACAAAAGAAAAATACGCATACGTGTTGGATAGACGTAAGCGGAGGTCGTGGCTCTCCACAGGCCGATCTTTCAGGTTAAGCAGCGCTGGCCGAGGTTGGTCTGTGGATGGGTGACCATCTGTCATAGCGAGTTTCCTCCGTGCCTCGGAAAGCACGTGAAGCCGTTGGTCCCGGCTGTCATTTGTAGATCTTTGACAGTTGTTACTGTTAGTCAGAAGCTCTACAGTCTGACAACCAGAATTACCATGGGGCAACGACGATATATTACTAGACTCCTAATAACCGGCGACCGATGTCTGTCAACACATTAGACAAAAAAGTCTTATATCAGTCTTATTTCGACCACTCCTGTGAGCCGTAAACATATCTTGAGACAGAACAGACCTTGAGTTAGCCAATCACAACGCAGTACCCCGTCCCCCTCGGTTACGTAGTACCTCAGTGAGTTGACAGAATAGTTTTTGTTCCTTAGATCGTGCATGCGGAGTCTAGTAATATATCGTCTTTGCCATGGGGTAAGGGCAATATAGTTGGTAAAAGGCTAGGCAGATGACGTATAGGAATGGATAAACTTAAGGTAAGATCAAATTCAAACAAAAGTAATCGTTTTATCAAATTTTATTCAAGCCTTTGAGCTTCTCATTATACAATGAATTAAGTATTAACCATCATTTTGTTCATAGTCAAATAAATAAAACTACACAACGTACAACTGCATACGAATCGTCGTATTCAAGGAACTGTACACTACGCCGATTCGCAATACGCAATTCCGTTGAAATACGGAAGAAAGCATAGAGTTTAAAAGTTGTGGTGACCAAGTAAAAAATTAGTGCTATTTTTAAAATAACGAAACTGCGTATTGCGTATCGGCGTAGTTTTGAAACGGTATGAAAACTATTTTGCGTATTGGGTATTTTTTTTACCTAGAAATATTTGAGAACTAGATTTTTTATTTCGTTTTTTTTTTTGTAATGTTTGATGTAAAATAGCGTATGTTTTATTATGATTGTGTAGGCTTAAAACGAGTCTTTTTTTTCACATTTTTCATTAAATACATTTTTATTGCTTTTGCAACTTGAATTTTAATGATATACAGTAAAAAGGAATACTAAAACACTGTTTTTTAATTAGTTCGCTGGGTTTTTTCGGACAACTGATCATTTCGTCCAGAATCATAAAAAAAAACCAACTCGTCATCATTGATTGAGTGATCAACTCCTGCGCAGCGTGTCGCAGATTCGATCCCCGCGCGGAACAAATCTTTGTAACACCTACGAATAGTTGTTCCGGGTCTAGGTGTTTGTGTATTTGAGTTCTTCCACGGTGAAATCCACGGTGTTCTTTCACTCTTTACGTTCCAGGGTCACGGTAATTTGATGAGACAGTCCCGCGAACCCGGAAGGTTGCTCCACTATGGGGGCTTTTTGACCCGATGATAGGTAAATGACCTTTTGCTAATTAATCCAGCGTTCTAACAAAAACAGGAACAAATAATAAATAATTCGTAACAAACTACTTACGTTATAATTAAGGCTAACAGGCGTCCGCCATATTGGAGGTAATTAATTATTTTATATCCTAAAAACTAAGATGTACAGTTCTTAAACAGTTATTTTGACAATGACAAAAGCAACTTTATCGTTACAAGCATAGAGCTCACTTTCTTTTAGCCTTTCTTTTATAAGAGTTGCAGCAACCTAATATCAATCTTAATTCAAAGAAATTAAAGTTCATTATTCTTTGACCGATTTAACAGTGACAACAATTTGGAATCATAATTATTGCAATGGCTTATAATGTGTATGACAGGATTGTCATAATTTGAGTTAGAGGCTGTAACGCAAAAGCAACCTTTTAATTTTCGTTATAAGGTCGTATTCTGATTTTGACAAACTCATCAGTAACCACAATCTAACAGCAACTTTATTGCCACAAACATAAGGATCATTATCCAGATTGCAAAGTCAGAGTTAAAATAATTGTTTAAGATCTGCACAAGGCTTCAATATGATACATCAACTTTAGAAAGAGACAGCGTCAGTAAAGCGTTGTCTTTGTCACTCATGCACGAAGACAATGTTTTAAAATTAGAACTTTTTTTCTAAACTCAATCGTCATATTTAAGGCCTGATATTGACACAGATTAGTAAGAAATGGAATGCGCAATATTGCATCAGTATCAACGACGATATATTACTAAACTCCTAATAACAGGCGACCGATGTCTGTCAACACTTTAGGCAAAAGTCTTATATCCATCTTATTTCGACCACTCCTGTGAGCCGTAAACATACCTTGAGACAGAACAGACCTTGAGTTAGCCAATCACAATGCAGTACTCGTCCCCCTCGCTTACGTAGTACCTCAGCGAGTTGACAGAATAGTTTTTGTTCCTTAGATCGTGCATGCGGAGTCTAGTAATATATCGTCGTTGGGTCAAATACAGATGATTAAGTTTTGTCACTCCATTTATTGCTAGTCTGTGTTAAAAAATATAGAGTGTAAAAGTTTTTAAGACTATTTCTTGACATAATTTCGACCACAGGAAAGTGAGTTCACGCATCAATAAGATTTACAGAAATGCGTCCATCTTTTAGCGCGATATTCTAAAGATTGATGAGCAAAAATACTTTTCGAAAGAAATGTCTTAGTTTTAAACACTCTACTTTTTTATTTAGGTACTTTACATACGCAAAACTTAACTTTTACCCAATTACAGAGTCAAAAAAAAAAACAGATTATTATTATTATTTCAGCTATTTTCAATAGGGACCTAGCATTTGACTACCAATATGTAAAAAGCAATATTTTGTTGAAAAAAACAACAATTTATTTATTTTACACGGCAACAATAATTGGATAGGACAACTGAAGCTGTTTCATTGTGAGAAAGAGACTATGCTATAAGGTGCTCTGTCTCTTTTCACACAAGCTTTTTAACAGAAACAACTATTTTCTTACATAAATATTGACTGTTACTTTCTGGGTAAAATTAAGAACAGCATAACTTGTTGTATATTGAAAAACAGTATTAATAATATTATTTATACATTAACTATTACTAAATATTTGTCCTGGAGTATTGGTATCATACTGTTTTGCTTCTTTTTGGGTATTTAAGTAACCCTTTTTGCCAAAACATGAATAGTATTCGAGTTGAAGAATTTTTAGCATTTGTTTTTATTATAAATCTTGTCTAATATGTAGATATCTTATTTTATTCATCTATACACACATTTCCAAGCCATTAATTTGACGCATCGTCGGTTGAAATGTCGTAAATTAAATTTATGTATCTCTGATTATCTTGTTTAAAATTACATAGGTCGAAACTGATTTTCAATGTGCATTATAAGATACAATGATACAAATAAAATCAAATGATTTCTGTGATCTTAACAATTCATATATCATTATTATATATCATTATTCTAATAATACACAATTTTAACATCATGCTGATGTGTTAGGCAAAATTATATCTATTTAGCACATGTTTCGCCATTTACATTTAAAATCAATGTGGTAGACATATTTTTTGTGACTTTGGATCATTTACCAATTTGTTTCGATCAAAATTACATATTGTGTCTCAATACAAATCCTGCGCCTCTTTATATTGGAGGGTGGTTTTGATTGGACATTTTAAACACTGGTTTCCCCGTGGTGGAGTGAGTATGGATTTTCTAATCCCATCCCTTCCTATTTCCTTTAAATTTAATAATAGACGTTCAAAAGTGCGTCTTTGATCGCCTAATTGGAATAGATGATTTGACTTTGTTTAACCCGGTTGTCTTCCTCGATAAATAGACTATCCAACGCAACAGGCATTATTAAATTCAAATCTATAGTTCCGTGATTTGATTATCCAAACAAACTCTACAGCGTTATAATATTAGTGTAATAATATAGATAAATACCTCCAGATTCCACAACAAACGGTTAATCCAACACAGTTCACGAAAAACACTTTGTAATTTATAAATTTCCACTTTGAAAAACACTTTATAACACCAATACTCCACGGACACTAGATCACAAGCACTCAGTCAGTCTGCGGACACACTGCACTCAAATGAGTCCGTGTCGTTTCTTGTACTCTTCTAAGTTGAGGGAGCGTTTGGGGCCCGTCTCTTTTACTTTTGTTGTTACTTGCTTCGGTTGGCTCGATACTGATTCTGGAAATAAAATGTAGGTTTTTATTTGTGTTGAGGATAAGAAAGTATGAAATGTTAGTGGCAGTAGGGTGTTTGATAAATACTACTGAATGAATGATACTTTGTTGTGGCAGTAGTTTGGTTCACAATGTATGGAAATTGAGACTATTATTATTATTATTTACACTAGGAATTTCTCCTGTGTTGTGGGTGCGTTTACAAACATAGAAACTCACATGTACACAAACGCCCAGACCCGAAGCAACAAGCACACAAATACTTGGTCCCTGCGGGAATCAAACCCACGACACGCAGCGCAGCAGTCTAATCACTCAGCTACTGTGCTAACCGTCCCGTCTTATTTTATTCTAATGAAGAGACCAAGCCTAGCCTAGTAGAACTGTATCCTAGCAATGAAAACTAACTAACGACGATACATTACTAGACTCCGCATGCACAATCTAAAGAACAAAAACTATTCTGTCAACTCGCTGAGGTACTACGTAAGCGAGGGGGACGAGGTACTGCGTTGTGATTGGCTAACTCAAGGTCTGTTCTGTCTCAAGGTATGATTACGGCTCACAGGAGTGGTCGAAATAAGACGGATATAAGACTTTTTTGCCTAATGTGTTGACAAACATCGGTCGCCTGTTATTAGGAGTCTAGTAATATATCGTCGTTGCTTGTAGCACTTGTGTGTCCCTCTATCCGCCCTACACAGCCAATTTTCTAAACAACACGACAAATGTGTAAATATGTGTCAACAGGGCTTTAACGACGAGAAGACGGGAAGATACTTACTAGCTATAGGTAGATCTAACTCGATGTTGATTTCAAAGTCGTGTAGCGAGTACAGGCTCGTGTCGTTACTGGCCGGCTTGTTCTGCATCGCCTTCTCCGCGTCTTGGATTTGTTGCTGCGAAAGTTATTATTTTTAGTAAAATAGTGACCATATTTCTCACAGGATCAAAATTACATGGGCCTTAATGGGCACTTATAAAACTTGGAGAAAAAAAGAAAAATTGGCACAACGACCAACCCGAAGGTTGGTCGTTTCCTATAGAGATCAGGAATGGGCAGAAGCCTAGGAGACGCCCATCGGATGTCGCGAGGCGTATTTCAGCCTCGTAGGCGCGGGCATGCGGACGGCGAGTAATAGGTTACTTGCCGTTCGGTCATGGACTATGCTAAAGAGCTGTCAGCACGATGGGCCTCTCAGAGGGACTTGAAGAAACACCGTACGGCATACTAATATTGAAGTTCTATTCTTTTTCGAAAAGACAACCGATTTTCAAATACATAGGTCAGGTATACTCACAAGTCTTTCCTTCTCTTTTTGTTCTTTAGCTGCTTTCTCTTCCTCTTCCCTTATTTTAATCATTTCAGCTATTTCTTCTTCAGTTCTTGTAATGTCCTGAAACATATTAATGAATTGATAATTATTTATAGAAAGATTAAAAACGATTACTATAGTCCTCGCAATTTAAGTGTGGAATAAAGGTCATCCTAATAACGCATCGTTAGAATTCCATTATACCATCATTCAAATTTCAAAATAAAATGTAAGGTCACGGTCGCCCCTTACCACGATTCGTTTATTTTGATCGTGTTACGACACTTTCTTTACATTTTTTCGAATGGTTTTGAAATATTGGAATACATTGGTACACGGGGGTCAACGAATTTTATTCCACACTTATCTGGCTCAAACTATATAATGTATACTTACCTATTTCTTTTGTTAAAGGTTACATTACTATGAAAGAATATTCTTACAGTGAAGGTTCCGCTATTTAACATGTAGTGACACAACTTACCGGAGCTTTACTTCCTCCGGACTTGAAGTTCATCACTGGTTTGGTATGCCGCCTCGTGAATGGATCGTCTGTTTTCTTGCCTTTCATTGCTTTTACCTAGAAAGTAAAAAAAAAATTGAAATGAAGAGGCGAGAGCTTTAGAAAAGCTTGTCAAATAAAATATTTCTACTATGTAGTGGATTCGTTTAAAAACATAAAAACTCATATACACAAACACCCGGAAAAATTACCTGCAGGCCATACAAATAATTGTTCCGTGCGGGTATCGAACCAGCGACACGCTGCGCAGCAGTCAATCACTTAGCCACTACGTCAATCATGCCATTGTAAGCAAACATTAGTTTCTTTAACTATCCCCAATAATTTTTTTGCCTAACAATTCAACAATCTTTTTTTGACAAGAATGGTAAAGTAAGGAATGAGTCTATATGAGGAAGTTTGAAAGTAGCAACTGTTACAGAAAAAAATACAGGGAATTGTCTATCTGTGTGTCTACATGTGATGAGGAGGGATGACGCTCATGTGACTAAGAGAATGATGAGTATGAATGTTGAAGGATGGAGAGGAGAGGAAGGCCAAAGAAAAGATGGATTGTCTAAGGAATGATATGAAATAAAAAGGAGTAAATGATGGAATATCACAACTGTTTTAAAAACTTGCTAATTCTAAGGTTACAACGGCGGTCGTATCGCTAATAGCGATCTTCCAGACAATCTGTTAGTGGTCTACAAATTGAAATAAAAAAGGGTAAGCAATCAGTGGTGCACTGAATATACTTTATCCACTATACAAAATTTAAAAATAAATTCGACTACAAGCAAAAAGTGGATGAGGGCAGGAAGATGATGATCATGGGACAAAAGCTCACCTCTTCCATGATAGCCTTCTCAGCGGTCTCCACGTTAAGTTTCCGGTTCCTGTTATTAATGTACGAGATGCTCTGTATGGACGAGGTGCGTGTCTTGTCCAGTTGGCTGGCTCTCTCCTCCAGTTCCTGTATCTTGGCGTTCAGCTCCAGTACTGCCTCGTCGTCGCCTCTGTGAATAGTATAATAGGTAAGATCATAATGTGTTTGCCTTTTATGAAATCTATTGGGGTCGGCTTTCAGTCTAACTGGATGATTTTGAAATAAAGAGTATGGGAGAATCGGAGTCAGGTCTGAAAAAAAAAGCGTTCGATAATTTTCAATTATAACTTTTTTTAATAGATCTAAAAAAGTTATGATGATGATACCATCTAGTCGATTTCGGCCACAGCGACTGCAATCGATGGCTTTTAGAGTGGTTGAGAGCTTTAATATGCCCTTGCATGTGCTCCAGTGACTCACATATCCAACTTTTGCTGTAAAACTCCGAGCACAAAGTGGACATGTAAGAACACCATTGATGATATTGTAAGTTATATTTGCAGGTGGTCTAGTTTTTAGGTCGTCACGCTTGTCCAATTGTAACCTTCTTGTCTCTTCAAAGGTGTAGACCTGCTCCTGTACATAGCGTGTCCACTCCGGCCGATTTTGCGCCTGGTTCTCCCATGTTGAAGGGTCAATTTTGCACTTCTTCAAGTGTCTATTCAGAACATCCTTGAAGCGTAACAACTGACCACCTTGTTTCCGTTAAAAGTTATAAGAGAAAATTATCAAACTGTCTTTTACTTAAATTTTGATAAAGAAGTAGGTAAACCTAACCTATGTTATATTGTGCGGCTAAGTCGGCATTGACTATCAGTAGCCAATCAAGCAGGTTAAGCATTTGCCGGTACCAATGATTTCACCAGGCAGCGTGACTGACTTATCAGGGAACCGTGACCATAGAACGTAAAGGGCTATTGAAGGATAACGGTGGAATTTAGTCAGTACAAATCTGACAGACCCTTCTATCCCGCCCTCGGTGATAAAAAAGGGCATTATACTCCGGTTTCTTTACAGATGTTTCATCGGCGCCTGTCGGCGTGTACGCGCCGACTTTTTTGCGGCGGGGTCCTGGTTCTTTATAAAAGCACCCTATGGGGATAAATTAAAAAAATTAAAAACCCCCGACACAAAAACCACGTTCCCTTTAAAAAGTAAAAAATTATAAAAATACGTCGCGTTGGGGGACTGCTCCAAATTATTTATCATCTCCTGTTTTTTTGCAGTCCCCCAACGCTAGCGTTAGGAACATTATGTTGCCATGAGTACTCCCGATTAAGTCATCAATATTCCCTTTCAGTACGCTTTCATTTGATACCCAACTCGAGTATATTTGCAGACCGTCGGTTACCTTTCCCCACTTTCACCCCCACAACTTCTAAACGGCTCAACCGATATTCATCAAACATGTCTAAGAACACTCGCAGGTAAGTCACCTTTCATACAAAAAAAACTAAAATGAAATCGCTTCATCTGTTCGGGCTCTATGATGCCACAGACAGACAGACAGACAGACGGACAGACAGACACCCCTCTTTTTCCGTCGGGGTTTAAAATAGTCGTAAAAGAATAATATGAATGGCACTGACCTCAACTGCGCGACATCTCTTTCCTTCATGAGCTGCGTTTTCTTCATGGCGTAGTTGGTCGGGTGAGATCTGAAGCGATCCTTCTCAGCCACTATCTTCTCGACGTCTTCCTCCTGAAAACGATAGTTGTTATTTATCTAATGTATAAAATTCTGGTGTCACAATGTTTGTCCTCAATGGACTCCTAAACCACTTATCCGATTATAATAAAATTCGCACACCATGTGCAGTTCGATCCAACTTGAGAGATAGGATAGTTTAAATCTCAAATCTTAGACCGGGTCCTCCACCCGTGCGAAGCCGGGACGGGCCGCTAGTTGTATTATATTTTTTTATTAGGTCCCTGACACGACTCTCCGGTCCTGGCTACGAAACGCTAAAAATCGACTCTCCATACTTTACCAACTAATAATTATATTTTCTATGGATAGTTTAATTTTTTTTCATTTCCTAAAAACATATTCTTAAATATTATTCAGTGTGATGGTCTGAAAGTATGGTTATAGTTTGCGGATGGCTATCAAATTCCCTCTGTAAGTATGTTTTAATAAATCAATAAATAAAATAAGCCTTTATTTGTTGTAACTTTCCTAACTATTTTGCTTTACAGTTCAATTTAAAAATATACAATAATTTTTGATTAAACTGCTGCTTAATGCTTATAAAACAAAAAATACATAATAAAAATACATAATAGGCTTGTCCACTGAAAAAATCTAATTAGTAATCAGTAAAATTGACGAAGATACGACACTCTAAAAATTCACAATACGTCTAGGTATCATTTTTACATACTTATAAAGTCAATCGTTGTTAGTTATTTTTATACGCATTAACGCATGCGATGCGCATCGTAAAGATGATTTTTGAGGAAAGAAAAATTTTAGATTGCAAGTGGGATTCGAAACACTAATACAAGAGATGGCGCCACGCTACCATGAAGCGTTAACAAGGAATAGAGAATTTCGGCTTGCAAGTGTGGATTGCAATGCCTAGTTGGTTAAGGCGTCTGGAGTACCTATCCAGAAGACGCGGGTTCGAATCCCACTTGCAATCTAAAAATTTTCTTTCCTCAAAAATCATCAATCGTTGTTGTTGGATCTGTAAACTTTCATGCTCCTAGATACATCAGTTTCAGCTGTGATCTGACACTTTCATCTTTTATTATTAAAGTTTGTTTCGAACCTTGATTATAAAAAACGATGTTGTATGAAGCAAACTTAATAATTAATTAAGTGTAATATGTGCTCACCTTAAACTCATACATGAGCGCTTCTTTAACTTCTTGTATCTTATTCCTAACAAAGTCCATGGTCGGTGGTTTCTTGCCGGCGTCCTTTATTGCTTTATTCCATTTTTGGAACTCGCTTTCAGTGAATTCCTGTCAAAATAAAAGTTTATTTAAGTTTAAATTGGTCTTGTCTCTACTCTTTGGTACATTTTTATTCAGCGAGTTTCGCGTTTGAAGATTATATCGCTAGATTATTTTTTTATCGTGTTAATATTATCAAATGAGTTCTCCCACCCAGGACGGGACAAGAGGGACTGTCATATTAATTTAATATTAAAATTCCTATTAAAGTTTTGTCCCAATTCACCCTTGCGTCACCTCGTTTGACTGTACTGAGCCTACTCTAAGCTTTCAAGCCATAGGTCGCGGGACTGTCTCAAAAGGAAACCGTGACACCGGAACGTTAAAGGCTATTGGACACCGTGAATTTTAGTCAGTACGAGTCTGACAGTAAGGTGCGAGGTCTCATTTGATGGTTTCTCCACGTAAAAAATTTATAAATAAATAGTGAATTCTTACCTGATTACTAACAAACTCCAGTCGGAATACTCTGTCTTGTGTGCCGTGTCTTAATTTAAGTCCCTTATTCGTTCTAGTGTTGCCTAAATTATATACCTTCGCCGTCTCATAAACATCTATGATTTCTGCTACCTGTGAAAAAAAATATTATCAATATTTTATACTAGCTGTACTCGGTTTTACCCGCTGCTCGGCTCCTATTGGTTGTAGCGTGATGTTACATAGCCTAGCCTTCCTCGATAAATGGAGTATCAAACACAAAAATATTTTCTCATTTCAAATCAGTAAATCCTGAGATTAGCGTGTTCAACCACACAAACTTAAAATTAACTAAACAGCTTTATTTTATTGAAATAATATTTATTCTTGCAAGTAGCTCTTAATACACTTTTACACGTCGTCTTTTTACAAACTAGATGACGCCGGTGTTTCGTACCTGACTACTCTGAGAAGAAACATCCGAAACAAACTCAGAGGTCACAGTCTCTTTTAAAGTCCAGACATTATATTGGTCATGTTATACAAAAGCAATGTAGGTTACGGTTAGGGAGCTTACCCATGACGCGATTTGCAATTTCTACTAACTAAAAATGAAAATCATCCTTGTTACTACGATATAATGATGCAATTCGATTGACTTGACGTCGTCGTGGCGGGTGTGTTTTGTTTTTCATCTACTCGTAGACAACCACACATTTTATGTCATATTTCGAAGTGGTAAAGTTGATTTTCACTTGTAGTTGGAATGTAAGCTCCCTTAGTATAGATACTCACCCTATAAACTGGATTCCCGTTATTGTTCCCAATGCCGATCCTCACGAAGCATCCGTTGACGACTCGCGCGAAAAATGGAAGGTGTACCAGACGCTCCAGTTTAAACCTGATAAACAAAGAATTTATGTTATAAGAAGAAACATTGTTGTGAGTAGAGTAGTAGAGGAACGCAAAGGGCTACTCAAGGACACCGTGGATTTTAGTCAGTACGAGTCTGACAGTCTGACTCTTGCCCTTTCTGGGTGGGAGAACTCAGATGATGTGTACACATCGATAAAAAAAAACCCGCTATTTACCTGCTAAGTCTAAGTTTGTTGATCTGATCCTTGGTGTCAGCGTATTTGATCTCCACTTCCTCTCGCTCTCTCTTCTTTTCCTCTTCTTCTCCACCCGATGATGAAGAACTTGAAGAACTACGACGACCTGTTTGTATGAGATAACATTTTAGAAGCGAAGCGAAAACCTTCATTGACCTTTTTCGGCTACATTGTGATTAGCTTACCCCTCGTTTTAACCAATACTCGTTATTTAAATACATAAATATAAGATGTGTAACATCCTTACAAAAAATATGTATATAAGATGTTGTATATAAACATGATGTTACAGAAATATAATGTTTTATATGTTTGAAAGAGTTTCAATACATGTTTAAAACAAATTATTTCTTGACCAGTATTCTAAAAATGTTGTATAAATCTAACATTTAACTTGTCTTTTGGTGAAAACGAGGGGTAAGGAAATACAGTTATTTTAATTCTTCCTCCTTCAAACACGGACAATGCTGTACTTGCATCCATCTTGTTGCCTGCGACTCTTGTTGTGTTCACCTCTCGACAACTTTTCATCCCTGTCGGTTATCATTAGTTCTACGAGTGACGTGGCCTGCCCATTATTGCCACTTCAACTTGTAAATATTAAGATCTATGTCGGATTTTACTACAGAACATTTACACTTTTTATTATTACTACTGAAACCTTTTTTCTTTGCAAAATTCTTGAGTTTTAGAAAAAAGAAGTTAAAAATAACACTGACCTTGAGACTTATTATCATCAGAATCCGACCCTGAATCATCAGAGTAGATGTCGGAGGCCTTCAACTTGACGCTCTGTTTGCTAGTACCTCCGATGATCTCAGCGTCCGCGTCCTGAGAACAAGCGGGGACCTTGACCTTGACCTTCGAGGTTACAAGAACGGTAGAACATAATAAGTGTTGGTTTCTAAAAGGTGATTTCGTGATGATTTGTGCCTGTGATGCGTGTGATGTTGTTTTGATGAATGACCTTCGAAAATGACCTTGATCTTGTAGAGGGAAATAAGTGCTTTCTCAACGTGTATTTTGAGTGGCAGACAAAAAAAATGAGTTTCCGAAATAATTGAACACCTATCCAAAAAACAAGTGACCTTCATTCATGACCTTGATTTTAGAATAAAGTGGAGAAAATAAGAACGTTTTTCTATGTGATGTATTATGTAATAGATTAGAAAATAAATGCCTTCATCAGTGACTTCTCATGAAATTGACCTTCGGTGTTTTACGTAGGGAAAGCAAATGCTTTTTCTATGCGATTTTTGAGTCATAGATTTATCCTACTGTTTTTCTAAGCTCCTATTAGCACGAGCGCTTTAATTTTGGTCGTCAAAAAAGCGCTGAGTTGGAACAAAATGATAAATAGAACTTAAATACCACCGCCCAGCACTTAAAATCAAATACAGTTTAAATAAAAGCGCCGTGCTTTGAAAGCGCGCTTTGAAAATACATGGGAATGCATTTGTTCTATTTCAGCGTTTTTCAACCCACCCAAATGCGTTAGTGAAAAGGCTCTCTAGCAATCCAGTCTGAAAAGGGTATAAATCCTGGAACTAGACAAAGAATACAATCCCAGCTAAACCCAGCACTGGAGTCATAAAGACTGAATGTAGAAAGAGATCGCTGGACTGCACACTCGATTGCCAGATCTACCAACACATCCACTTATAATATATTACTGCTTGTAAATAATCCAAGAAAAATAAAAACGGCGTTTTTTTAACGCCGACAAAAAAAAGCGTTCGTGTGAATGGCGTTTTACTCTCGTTTTGACCTCTGTCCTCTGCAATTCCAAAACCTAGTGAGGCAATCCCTCAACTCCTGCAGTACGTTCATATTAAAATGAGAAGGAATACTCACATCATCGTCATCCTTATCCTTGGTCTCCTCCTCCATCCTCCTCTTCTGCTTGGTCAGTTCCACTCTGCTGGCCTTCGCGTCTCTCTGTGCTCGTAGCGCCGCCATAGCGTTCTGTCGTTTGTCGTCCACATTCCGTTTCCGCTCCGTCTTTGTGCCGAACAGAGGTGATGTTGAACGCTCGCCAGGTTCTGGATAGGACATGTGTGATGGCTCAATACTTGGCAGAAACCTACCATGTGGCCTACTATGACGTTTTAAGCTGAGAGTAGTTCTACTGTAGAACAGAAAAAAGATAAAAAGAAATTTCAATTATTATTTTTTTCTTTTTTTTTTTAGATTTATCTTTTCCACAGTAGAAATACTCTCATTTTAAGACGTCATGGTATGCCCCGAGGTAGGTAAAGCCGCCTCAAACGCTTAAAGGTGCGTTCAGATCTGGCGAATGGGCCTCGCGAGCCGTTTGTGAAATGCTCGCGAGGCAGGCGCATGCTTTTCATGTTCGTAAACCGATCTTACGCTACTCACGGGACTTTGGCGTCCAGATTATGTAGCGACTTGTATAAAAAGTCAATTTGAATGTGAAATTTCATAAAAGTCATTTCTAGAAATAAGAACTTTAATGAAACGTTTAAGTATGAAATGTTGTTCGGAGTACACACAGCTACACGACAAGCTATAGAAACCCCGTTTGTCTTGGTCTAGCTTTGTACGATTTTTACACACAATAAACGGTCAGCTAATACTGGTTTTGTATAGCTTGATGTGTAGCCGTGTGTACACACTGTTAAGAACTCGCATTAAAAAAAAAATGACAAAAAAACATGAATAAAAGACGCGGGAAACATACATGTGTACGCGAGTCTATCGCTAAATAAAAAAATACACCAAATCGAAAGTGGTAATGGCACAAATAAAAATAAAAATAAAATAATAAAAACAAAATAAAAAAGGGAACCGATACTACCTATATCCTCACCTGCGTCCTTGGGATCGTCGAGGATCTCACCAGGACTTGGAGGTGTCTGCTCTTTCTCCTTCTCTGGCTCTTTAGGTTCCGGCCGCTCTGCTTCCGCTTCTGCATAAATAAGAATACAGCATGTTATGGACATCTATATAGAGGAAAAATTTGTATTTGTAAAATAGTAAAAAAATTACGAAGATAAAATACTTTAAAAATCAATAAAATACGTCTAGCGTTGGTATAACTTTAGGGGTGTTATAAAAAAAAAATGTGTCCATTATTTTTCAATCCTCTTTCGCAATTTTAGTTATTTTTTTTTAAGATTTTTTTTTGTTTTAAACGTTGCCCCACACTAGGAATTTCTCCTGTACCGTGGGTGCGTTTACGAACATAGAAACTCACAAACACAAACAACCAGACCCGAAACAACTACTTGCAGATCATACATAACACAAGTTGAGCTCCTTGATCACGAGTTTGAGCTACACGATAACTGACAAATGCTTCCACTGACTGGACAGGTCCACTCAAATCTGTGTGTGGCTCTTTCTTAAAAAGACCATCTCAGACGTTAACCTACATAGCCTTCGTATGACTACCAATTTAATGTCTGGACTTTAAAAGAGACTGTGACCTCAGAGTTTGTTTCAGCTGTTTCTTCTCAGAGTAGTCAGGTACGAAACACCGGCCTCTTCTAGTTTGTAAAAAGACGACGTGTAAAAGGATTGATATTAACCTACTTGCAAAAATAAATATCATTTCATTTACAAATATTTGTTACGTGCGGGAATCTAACCCGCGTCACGGGCTGTAGGTAGATATTTGCATAACATAACCCTTAGATCACATGGTATTAAGTAGATACGAATCTACTATCTCCCCTCCTCACCTCTCTTCTCCTGTCGCTCCCTCTCCCTCTCCCTCTGCCGCTGTTCCCTGAGCGCCCGTCTCCTCCTCCTGGCCTCCCTCCTCCTCTGTATCTCTCCGGGTGACGCGGATCGTTCTGCCGCTGAACGTCGTGCTAGACGTAGTTTGCGTTCTATTTCCCATCTGTTTAGGGTTGAAATTTGTTTAATCAGTTATTTTAAGTAGGTTAGTTACAGTACTTTTGAATTTTCATAAATAAATAAAACTAGTACAAAAATAATTATGGTGTTACAGTCCCAGTTACAACACATAACTATTAATTCCATTCATTCCATCAATGCCGATGCCGCTCTGTAGCCTTCAGATCTTCAACTTAACGCTCTAACTAAAGAATAAAGTTGAAAATCTATTGAAGGCTACGACACGAACGAACGAGAACGATGTGTAGTCTTTAATAGATTCTCAACTTTATCTTTACCAGAATATAGAGTGTTTTCGTTTAAGGAGTTTGCTGGTGACGCGATGCGACGCAATTCAACCGAATCCAACTACAAGTGAAAATCGCCCTTACCACTACGACATATGACATAAAACATGCAGTTTTGTACGGGTAACTGAAAAAAAACACACTCGCCACGACGACGTAAGTCAGTCGAATTGCACCATTATATCGTAGTAGTAAGGACCATTTTCATTTTTGGTAAGTAGAAATTGAAAATTGCACGAACCTCGTTCTTTCTAGTTTTTAAAAGTTTGTTTTACCTTGTAGTTTTTCAGTTGTCTATGCCTTCTGTACTTAATCTAAGTCACTGTGTCTTAAGGCGGAGGCTCAGTCGTAGCCCGCGAAATTTAAATTTTCATGTATTTTTTGCAATTTGCTTAACAGTGTCAAGTTATAACTTGATCAAAATATGATTCGCGACAATAAAAAGCATAACTTTACATATCAGAATGATCAAAACATTCGCTCCAGGCCCGCTCACAAAGATTAGCTCAAATTTGGTAAAAAATCCGAAATGTAACTAATTTTGATCAAAGTTTTGTGAGAGTGAATGGAGCGACTGTTTTGATTATTCTTGTATATAAAACTAAACTTGTTATTGTCGCGAATCATATTTTGATCAAGTTATAACTTGACACTGATAAGCAAATTGCAAAAAATACATGAAAATTTAAATTTCGCGGGCTACTACTGAGCATCCACCTTAAATGTCACTAAATATTCACCACCTTGCTTACATGTTCTATGAAAAAATTGCTATGAATCTTAGTTTGGTATCATTGAATACTGACCTGGTCTTCATGAGATCTCTCCTCTCGATACGTTTGAAGATCTCTTGTTCCCTCTCCTTCTCAGACATGGCGGCCAGTCGAGCTCTGTCCTCCTCATCACCCATGAGGTTCTCATCGTATCTGGAGAAAAAAAGAAAAGTTAATAGGAAATAAAAAAATTAATTAAAAAAATGAAAATTAACGATGCAGGAGAAATTCTTGGAAACAATAAGTTATGTCACAATGTTTTTATGGGTGCTTTTCATAAAGCTCGGTTTTCATTGCAAACGGAGCGGACACATGAATGGCTCAGCAGGTGAAAAGAGTAAAAATGAGCTAGCTCTGGGAACGTAAAAACTATTTGTTGGTGGAAATGCAAGTATGCAGTTTGCGCTTGCGAGTTTAACGAAGTCATTAATGGGTCCGTTCCGCTCGCGGTGGAAACCGGGCTTTAAGAAGGTTGCCGATTCAGATAAGTTATTATAACAAAACTGGAATTTTTTATATGTTTGCCAGTAAGGATCACTATCATACCCGGTTATTATTTTATTACTCTATGTTATTGATAATTTGAGATACAACTCATTTCTGTCAGGATTTTTTTTCTATCAAGCGTGAGCATACTCTTTTTGGGGTTTTTTTTTATGGAAATCAGCAAAATGTGTCCCGTAATTGGTGGAGCGGAGAATTAATCTGTTATTTTAATCGTTTTTTGTATTCCAGTCGTATAAAGACGCGAAACGACACGCCAAGGCATGTCAATTTATAATTTCCACTTTACGGCCCGTTCACGACTTTGGTCTTTTTTTTTTAACGTAGTAAATGATCAAATGAGTCCTCCCACCCAGGGAAGGGCAGGAGGGTCTGTCAGAATTGTATTGACTAAAATCCACGGTGATCCTTCAATAGCCCTTAACATTGCAGGGTCACGGTAATTCGTTGGTCTCGCGACCACCACTTTGTTCTAAGCGGTAAGCGCGACGGGTGGCGCGAATAAGACATTAGTTGCTTTGCAAGTTCGCGAATACGCTACTAGCGGAGCCTCGTCACGTGTTTCAAACATTTGATCTTTCCTGTGATTATAGCAGCAAGGTCATGAACGAGCCGTATATCATCACTAGAAGCTTAAATTTTCAAAAGCTAGCCGTTTTATCAATTAATCAGTGCAATTTCCTTTTAGCCGAGTGCGAATCTGCCGCAATCTTCCCGTCTCACCCTGTAACGGTAAGATAAACTAGACATACTCACCCATCATCAAATTCTTCCTCAGAATCAATGGAGTCATTGTCTGATGAATGTGATGATACTTCGCCTGGAAAAATAAAAGAAAAAAAATGTTCAGGACTTTTTGTGGTTTGGCCAGCCTATGGGCTGTTCTAGTAAGATCGGTGGCCAGTATAACTTGATCTACTTTCGTTTTTAATGTACAGGATGGGATGGGATAAAGATCTTACGTACAACTAATGAGTTTTTATTCCTGCTTGAATCAGTGATTGACCTTACCCAACAATGATATATTACTAGACTCCTAATAACAGGTGACCAATGCCTGTCAACACATTAGACAAAAAAGTCTTATATCCGTCTCATTTCAACCACTCCTGTGAGCCGTAAACATACCTTGAGACAGAACAGACCTTGAGTTAGCCGATCACAACGCAGTACCCCGCCCCCATCGCTTACGTAGTACCTCAGCTAGTTGACAGAATAGTTTTTGTTCCTTAAATCCTGCATGCGGAGTCTAGTAATATATCGTCGTTGACCTTACCTAACCTTGGAGTCTTTAAGCCAAGAGTGAATAGGTTACTTCTAGGCAAGCGTGTTTCGCCGTCGACCACATTTTCGCTTACCATATGGCGAGATTGTGGCTAAACGCGAACGTTTTTTATCACTAAACAAACTAAAGACAAAATTGTCAAGATAGAAGTAGACCGTAGAGATCAGGCGCAGGACCAACAGCTTAACATGCATTCCGAGACAAGGGGATCATACCGCAAACTTCTAAACTCCGTGCTGCTAGTTACTGAGAAATTCTTATAGAAAAACCCAATAGCACTTCTAGCCCCACACAGGAATTGTACCCAGGACCCCACGGTCGCGCTTACGACCACGAGACCAACGGAACGGTTAACGTACCTTCTTCAGGTTCACTATAAGTTTCCTTCTTCTTCCCCGACCCAGCACTGTCAGTACTTCTCCTAGTTTCTGTCTTTTTGGGTTCCGGTCTTTTCCGGTTATCATCCGAGTGGTCCGAGGAAGCCTTTCTACTTGCCCGAGCCGGCTCTTTCTTTTTTGAAGTATCACTTCTGGCGTCGCTTTCAGAATCTGAGCCTGTTGATGATGAGGATTTTGCTGAAAAAGAAGAGATGGTTAATAGGTTATTTACCATGGGCAGCTTGGTTTGCATACTGGGCTTATAGCCAAGGAGGTGCTACCCGCCATTAATAGCCACTTCACCAAATGCGCTCAAGTTAGAGGTATTCCTTAAAGGGACCGAGTTCAATCAAGGCGGCTGTTACTGTTGCTGCTTAGCTAACACGAGGTCCTGCGTGAACGACGGATACGACGCGACTCGACGCACTTCAACGTATTTCGACTACTATCTGAAATATATTTACTTTGTGTTGCGTCTTGCCGTATTTTTCGCTCACGCAGGATACCGATGCAAGCATTGACAGTTACACCCGTGTTGACAGAACTCAGCTCCTTTAATCAACACCTCTTTGTCCTAGTAATCACAGACAGCCCCCTGTGCAGAACTTGTATGGCGGTGGACGAGACGGCGGCTCACGTGCTCTAACACTGCCTAGATGATGCCTCACATTGTACAAAGTACTACACTTTTTACATGTTAAACATACAGGTGTCCAGACCACCACATGGTTTAAGCGTGAGTAGTTCAGCTGCGGGAACAAGATGGTGCTAGACAATTTCTATAGTTCTGTCGCTTTTCCTCAGTGGAACTACAGACTTTAAGACGTCATGGTAGGCCACCAGATGTTTGTTACTGAATTTATCAGCTAGATACTTACAGTTATTCTTCTTATTGTCATCATCGTCCCAGTCTGATTCACTGTCAGATCCTGATCCAGATCTCTTGGCTTTTGACGGAGGAGGTGAGTCTCCAGTTTTCTTCTTTTTCTTGGCCAAGTTTAAGAATTGCTGGAAAAATAAATCATCTATTAGTTTTTAATGTTTAAAAATATAAGATTTTTTTTTATTTGTACTGTAAGTTTTCACTTTTTGCCAAATTACATGATTCTAGGTCTATGGGAACTACCATTAAATATGCAGCATAAACATCTGCACATCAGCATTATATTTATTTATCAGCTGTACATTGACTTAGAAGTTTGAATATGAATGATACTAATTTAAATTGACAACAAAAAAAAAATATTCTCAATAGGAATAGACAGACAGACTTATGGTGAGAATCGGTAAGAAATTATTTGGCAACCTTGTAATTCACAAGTGAAACACGAGGATGGATGTACATTGTCCTATTTAATAATATTAAAAAAATATAGCATTCATGATTCATCTCAAGATAACAATTTTTGTTTATATTTCACAACATTTTTTTGATAGCTGTTTTAGTCTATGGATTTTCAGGATGAAGAGGTGTGGTTATTGAGGTCATAGGCACTGACTGATTCATTATAACAATATAAATATTTTTTCTTATCAAAAATTAATATAATTATGTGTTTGAATAAATAAAAATAAAATGTGTTGTCAATATTTATCTTTGAAATGCATGGAAGTTAAGCACTAAATAATGGAAGAATAAGCTATAAAATTGAATAATACAACAGTTGTATGACTAAAAGAGAAAGTCTAGACTCAAAATTATATAACCATTGGACATGGACATTTTCTTGGCTGAACAACTTAGTAACAGTGCCATGACGAGACCAAAACTTTTTTTAAATACCTTAAACTTTGAAATAAGTTCCAAAACATCTGTTTTAGATCTATTTTTGTATTCAATAAATTTTGAAGTGATTTTTTGCCAAAATAAAGGCGGGAACGTTGACTTTCATTCATTTTTATATGACTCACGCAACAGAAGCCATTTAATAAAGCTGTAACGTAAACAACGACGTTTTCTAAGAAAAAGATAAGCAACAATTTTGACAAGATATTTTGGATTAAAACATTTGTTACATGCTCTTGTTTTTCATATTATGCGCAAAAGATCAATTTAGAACGAAGGAACATTGATCTTGGCCTATTTACGCAGTCAAATTAATGAAGAATGCCGTCAAAATCGTTACGTACGGACGTGAACTTATAACCTAAGGTTTTTAAAGAAAATTAACTTACTGAGTCCAAATCTGAGCACTCGCTGCTGGAGTCCGAGTCTATCAACGGTTTATTCTTCCTTTTAGCCATTTTGCACTAATTTTAAACCGAAAAACGATAATTAAATGCGTCTGCTTGGTTTTTCCTTCTTCTCGAAGTCGTCAATCAACCACAGACTAAAAAGAAGAAAACAATTTTTTCCCTGTAACTTTTGACGACAGGATGCAACATGCAAAAAAACTAAAATTAAAAAAATGAAAGTTCTAGGATAACACGTATTTGAACCAAATTATTACACAACTTAAATGATCTTGTACAATAATTCACAGTTTAGTTTGAAATTATGCTATTATCAAGTTTTTGTGTAGCTTCAAAAACTTGAAACTCGATTTTTACTTCAGTAGTGCTGTACTAATAGTAGAATATTGAACAAAAACCCAAACAAACTAACTAATGCATCACACATCACTATTGCGATATTTTTCAGCGAAGCGAGGACTGTGCCATTGTTTATTTTTTATCGTAAATATTCTAGAAATTACTTGTATCCTGCTGATAAACTTCTAATATTATCAATATTGCATCAAGAGCTGTAGCAATTCAAGAGGGTGAAAGTGCAAATCATTGTGGAAACTAGGCTGTAACGGTGTCTCCCGTTATTCTAACAATTTCATCAAAAACTTATTATGCCTCATGATCTAAAAGAGTTGGGTGGAAGGAAACCAGTAGTAATGGTGAGTTTATATCTTATTTGCTATATAAATGAGTAGATTTTTATGATATTTAACTAAATAACCTATTTATGTTACGTAGTTGTTATCTTAGGTTGAATAGATTTGTCCTTGGCCTTCGTATTTCACACGTCGTAGATGAAGTTCAATGCATTCTATTCGATTTTCAAGATTTTAAACCATAGATACATTTCAGTTCTATGGGTGCCATGCCTTTTCTGCACCGGGGGGAAGTTTAGAAAATGTTAGTAAATCTACCAATTATTGTAAATATTGATTATTTTATAGCAGTTCACAGCGTTTTTTATTGAATACTCTGTTGATATCCACATGTAGCTTGTCTATATCTTGTGGAAAGTAAATTTTGTCAGCGAGATGTTTACACTAAAAACTTATTGGCTTTATATCTTTAACATTCTTTTTCAACCTTAGTCTTCCAATGTTTTAGTATGTGATGCTTTGGTTCGAGTATGTAGGTTTCTTACAAAGCTCTCCACTTTTGGCAGTCTTGTGTTGTTGTTTTTGTTATGTATTTTTTTCTGGACACTATAATACCTAATATTTGTCAACTTAGACAGCAGTTGAAATCTATGTGTGGTGTGAAAGTCTTGAAGGCATTCAGAAGCATCTGCATTTGGTCTTTACAGGCCAAAAGCAGATGTTTCTGAATACATCGAATAAACTCTGTCTTTCTACAATAAGTTAAACATCTGTTAAACAGTTGCCAAAAAAAAACCCTTTTCTATTAACAGTTTTTTAGACAAATGTTCAACAGATTTTTAACTTTTTATAGTAAGTCACTGTGTTTACATTGCAGCGGAAGATTAAAGCTGTAGGCTTCTTGTTATGATATTAGAATCAGTCTTCTTTAAGATCTTTAATGTTCTAGTCCAGCACATATTAAGCAAAACAGATATGCAGACAGCAATTTTCAAAGATTTCTTTATTTATGCATGCTCTGTATGTATGCACCTTTTTAATTGAATTTGAAATTGAAACTTATAGCATACTAGGGGCCCGTCCCGGCTCTGCATATTTTTTTTTGTGGCTAGTTTTCCTAAAGTATTATACCATTTTAAAATCTAGGTTAGTTGCGCTAATTTTTTAAAAAACTTGCCATAGTAGTGTCCATATTTTTTTTTTACACTACTATGAGTTAAAGTGTGCTGAACGTTAAAATCTTTCAAAATTTTAGGGAAATAAGTTTTTTTGGTTGTTTTTTTGTATAAAACTACGAAAATTCTGTAATTTTCAAAGATCATGGTGAATAGTAGTACTACTTATGTTGCCGATACAAACAAAAAAACTGAAATATTTTAAAAATTATGGTCATGGTAGTTAAAAGTGTCATAAGTGGTATACATTTTCGAAGAATTTCCATTTTTTTAAGTAATTTAGAAAAAAGTAGACGTATTTTTTTTTCTTTTATTTTTCTCGAGTGGTCATTAGTAGGTCCATCCTCTGGTGCCGGCTTATCGTTGAATTTTGGGACATGTTGTATAGATAATGTCAACGGAACATGTTCTAAAATTGCTGTCTGCAAACCTCATTTTTTACTGTACCCCAGCAGGCGTAGCTAGGCGCCGTAGAAATGGGTTTTGTCGATAGAAGAATAGACAAAATTACAGAATATAGAAATATTTTTAAATATAAAAAAAATGGATAATTATTATTCTTTTCCTCAATAGTGGTGTCATATTTGTTAAAAGAATAGTCGACTTGTGTAGAAATAATGATGAAATAACTTTGTTTTTTTATTGGTAGAATAGACATAGAATCTCCATGCTATGCATGCTGTTTGTTCACTATTTATGAGGTTACTTACTGGAAAGCATATTATTAAGCATCACAGTCAATGGTCTTTTAGGTAACCACTATCTTCTTTCATAATAATTTAATCATCATCTATCAGTATGATGAGGTACTTTGTATTTTAGATAGAAAATAATCTTATCAAAAAAAGGGAAATCAGTTAGACACCATCTTTAATAATAGTTGTGATATTTTAAACATGTCATAGTGAATATTTTAAATATCTTAAGTACTTACTTATTTAAAAAATAAAAATAGTCAATACAGATCCGAGTAGAATGCTGCACAACTTGTTTGCTGCCTAAAATTCATAGATTACTGAGAATAGGGTATTTTACTCCAAAAAATTTATTAAGCCGAAATATAGATTATTAAAAAATATTAGACCCGTATTTTTTCTTTTGTCCCACAAACCAAAATTGACGAACATACAACACTTCTAAAAATCACAAAACGTCACTCAGTCGGTACAATTTTACAAGCGTAATGACGTCACAAGCCCCCTCTCCCGAATTTAGAAGCTTTTTATCTTTGTCAATATTCATTGTTTTAAAAAAACAAAAAATACGTGTCCATTATTATTCAGTATTATTACTGACGGACTAAATAGATTTTCAATTTATTTATGCAGTAAAATACCGTATTATAGTAACTCATATTATTGAGGAGCTCGTGGCTAAGTAATAACAGCCGCACAGGCCGATCTTCCGGGTTAAGCCGTGCTTGCCGAGGTTGGTCTGTGGATGGGTGACCATCTGTCATAGTTTCCATCGATTCAGTGATATTGGTTGCTGGGGATTGTTTTGGTGATTAGGAGTTTCTCAGTAGCAGCCTCCTTAATAGGAAGTAATCTAGGTCTCTAGTAATCTAGGTCTTTCTTTAGCGAGGTAAAATAGTCAAATGAGTCCTCAAACCCAGGGCAGAGCGGGAGGGACTGTCAGACTCGTACTGACTAAAATCCACGGTGTCCTTCAATAGCCCTTTACGATCCGGGGTCACGGTAATTCGTAAGTGCCGCGACCCCGGTCTATTACATGGCTGACTTCAACATAACTCGAGAAATGTAGCTCTTCCATTCATTAGATTATAGTGTGATGTTAGGCAATGTGGTTTACAAAGCAGCCCGGAAAGCGATTTCCGATTTTCTTTTCATGGCAGCCCCGCGACCACGGCAATCGTTTGGCCCTGTCTGTCGCTGTTTATTTGATGTTGGCTCCTAGAGACGCGCGTAGAACACGAATCGCTCCTGGGGGCCTCGGTTTTAGAGATGGTGTCGAACTCGACAAAAATTTCTAATGACGTAATTTTTTCGACCATCTCCACCATCTCTAAAACCGAGGATCGCCCCCCTGGTTCTCGATCGGACGTTGAGTTACACATTACTTGTCGTTCGCAAACCCCCGCAAACAAGGGTGGCTGTTGGCTGCCTCGCTTTTTTTTTCAAAGTCCAAGTGGCCTACCATGACGTCACAACGCGACAGTAACTCCAGTGTGGGAAAGAGAGAGCCATAGAATCCGAAATGAGGAGATCCGTAGCCACCGACATAGCCCACCGGATTAGCAAGCTGAAGTGGCATAGGGCAGGCAGGGCATATTGTTCGCAGAGCAGATGACCGATGGGGGTCCAAAAGTGCTAGAGTAGAGACCACGGACTAGCAAGTGCAGCGTAGGACGTCCTAGGTGGACAGACGACCTTATAAAGGTCGCCGGAATACGCTGGATGCAGGTCGCTTCCAACCGGTATATGTGGAGATCTAAAGGGGAGGCCTATGTTCTGCAGTGGACGTCCTGTGGCTGAGATGATGATGATGAAAGAGACAGCTATAGGTCTTCTAGCGCCATCTTGTTCCCACAGTGGAACTACTCACGCTCTGAGACGTCATGGTTAGCCACAGACCTGCGAAAATACGCCAACAATTAAAAAAAATATTCTCCCAACAGATAAAATTATGTATCACCTTTCTCTAATCTTTCGTCCACAAATCAATGATAATTCGATTCAATATATAAGATTCTGAACATTTGGACACACCAAAACAAGATAATTTTGTAACGTACTTTCAGAATTTATCAATATCATGGTGACTTGCAAAATCCTAGTCATGATGGCTGCAAATAATTTCTTGGCTCATACCTCAGTTGTTGTTTGAGTGTAATAGTGTTATTGTGATGGAATATTTAAATAATTAATAATAATTTTATTATAATATTGAATTTTTTCGTTAATAGGGAAGAGCCATGGATATTAATTGGGACGATGAGGTGAGCCTTAATTTTTAATTGCTTTTCGAAAGTTGATTGTATGTCGTGATAATTTCTGTATAGGTTCCCCGTCTTCAAGTGAGTTTTTATTTCGAATTAAATCTTTGAAATATCTGTTTATAAGCATAAAGATATTTTTTGGGTAATAAACAGATTATGACGTCATCATTCTAGCCTATATAGTGCATCAAACATAATTCTATTTGCGTGTTAAGGACGTGTACACCGAACAGAATTTTAAACACTGTATAGTCCCTATTTTTGGAAATGATCGAACTTTGACTGTGTGGATAGCTAAGGAGTGGAATTTACAACCGGGGTCTGTGTTTCCTGATACTTAGCTACAACCTTGTGGTCTTTAAGTCATGAGTAAATAGGTTACTTCTAGGCAAGCGTGCTTCACCGTCGACCACATCACTACCTTTAGGCGACATAGTATTCAAACGCGATATTAAAAAAAATACAATTATCTTTTAAATACTCTTCGAGATTTTAAATAAATCCTCTTAAACTTAAATTGAAAAACCGAAAAAAAATCTGATGCGTAGTTTAGGGAGAGCAACGCACTCAAACATTTAGATACGAAACGCGACTTTAATCAATGTAGGTATAGACTAGCATTGGACCGCGACTCCGCCTCTTTGGCCAATTCCTCCCATTCATGGATTCAACATGAAAAATATAAGCGATTTAAAAAAAAACACAACATTCTGCAATTTGTGTAGTTTTATGTCGACAAAAGATGCTTCTACAGTGCGGCCCAACGACGATATATTACTAGACTCCGCATGCACGATCTAAGGAACAAAAACTATTCTGTCAACTCGCTGAGATACTACGTAAGCGAGGGGGAACGGGGTACTGCGTTGTGATTGGCTAACTCAAGGTCTGTTCTGTCTCAAGTTATGTTTACGGCTCACAGGAGTGGTCGAAATAAGACGGATATAAGACTTTTTTGCCTAATGTGTTGACAGACATCGGTCGCCTGTTATTAGGGAGTCTAGTAATATATCGTCGTTGGTGCGGCCGATCTATCTGTTTAGGTATACCTGAGTTCTATCAGAATCTGTGCAGAGATTTAAGCGTCAACGCGTAATAAATAAACTCACTTACGCTGTTATAAGTTAGGACTTGCCTTTAAACCGTATTACTTAACAAACCTTGTGTTTGTTCCAGGCTCCCTTATCGCCGACCCCTTGCGCGGAGATCAGCGATGATGAGTTGGTCTCCATCTCAGTCAGGGACCTCAACAGGCAGCTGAAGATGAGGGGATTGACCAGGGATCAGATTGTGAGGTAAGCTTTAACGAAAATTAATCATCATTATCATCATCAGCCGGAAGATGTCCACTGCTGAACAAAGGCCTTCCGCAAAGACCGCCACGACGAACGACAATTCGCCACATGCATCCATCGGTTGCCCGCGACTCTCACGATGTCGTCGTCCACCTAGTGGGAGGCCTGCCTAAGCTGCGTCTTCCACTCCGTGATCGACACTCAAAAAAAAAAAAAAAGGTTTGGTTTTAGCCTGAATCTTGCCCAGAGGGCTGCGCAACGACGGAACATAGTAAAAACTTATTTGGCGCCAAACTCCGACAAGATGGTGGCCGTAAGTCAGCCCTGTTGAGACCCATGGCGGACAACCAGTCTTACTATGGGGTATCGTATTACCCAGTTACTGTGGAGGTCCGATAGGCAATCGCTACATGTAAAACACTGATATTCAGCTGCATCTATTCGACTGGAAGCCGACCCCAACATAGTTGGGAAAAGGCAGGCAGATGATGAGTCGTCACCGCAGGTTACGCAGGTGACGGCTAGGAGCTGGATCCCACACTCCCTAAAATAAAGACGTGTTAATAAGTCATGATTTTTGATTATTGCAGGATGAAACAGCGTCGCAGGACTCTAAAGAATCGTGGCTACGCCGCCTCGTGCCGCATCAAACGAATAGAGCAGAAAGATGAGCTGGAGACTGAGAAGAGTCAGGTATGTATTTTCATCATCATCATCACAATCATCATATGAGTTGTAGGACGTCCACTGCTAAACATATAATGTGGCTTGTCAACCGAATCGCAGCCGAAGTTAGAATTTTTGGGTTGCAATGTTGATTCTGATCTTTCTCTACAACCAACCAACCACGGAATTCGCTTATCCGAATTTTAAAGATGTTCAATCAATCCAATCAGAAGGAACGGTCACCCCTGCGACCGTTAGGCCCTCCTATAGCCAAACGGCAAGCGATAAATGTTAACGCTCAGGAGTCGCTAATGCATTTTCAATTTTATACTCCAGCTCATAAAGCTGAAAATCTATTAAAGATCGTTTTCATTTGTTTCATTCACTATCGCCAACACCCTTTAAGAGATTGTATGCGCTGGGGTATAAAGTTGAAAATGTATTAGCGACTGCTGAACGTTATATTTTTCAGATAGAATAACGGTCAGTTCACACCGAGACGCGACGCGGCGCGACTTGACACAACGATACTGCAAATTTGTATCTTATCGTGTTGTAAATAAAGTTAGATTTTGAGTTAGTATTAAAATGCAGCGCGGCGCCGCGCTTCGCCGCGCTGGTTTGTGATAGGTGTATCTTTTCGTGTAGAAAATAGAGTTAGAATTTATTCAAATTACCGAAACGTGACGCTGCGCGGAAAATTCAATAGAGCTATTCAGCTCTATTGAATTTTCCGCGCAGCGTCACGTTTCGGTCTGAGCTGACCCTAATCATTTCTGTCGTGAATGCTTAGCAAATCGTCAATTGCTATCTTACAAAAGATCCCTAAAATATTAGTACACCGCCATCTACCTTCACTCTTTAAAAACAACATTCCCAACGCCATCTATCATCACAACCCAACAATAAACAGCGCCATCTCTTATCAATTACCCTAAACTTTCAGGAATGGCACGATATGGAGCTAATGCAGGACGAAAACAACAGAATTCGCGATGAAGTAGAAGCCTTAAGAGGAAAATACGACGCTCTAAAACGATTCGCCATTATGAAAAACATTCCACTGCCGCCTGAATTGGAAATACTGCCTTAAGTTAGTAGAAATAAGATCTAGAATAGGTTTTAAGGATATTGTTGTCTCGGATTAGGTTGGTAAGACAATAACTTAATGATATTGAGTAAGTAAAGTGGTGGAATTAGGTCTGTAGGGCCTAGAATATTATATTTATGAAGAAAAATACGGTTGATCTAGAATTTGTAGCTGAATTTTAGTTTGCGATACACTTGAGCATTCACTAGTGATCAGCAATCTTGCAAATTTTCATTACTGAAAAACAAACAATAGCGTTTTGGCGAGCATTCTAACGAGCATTCTGGCGAGCTGTGTTAGCCGAGACAAGACTGTCAAGTTTGTCAACGTTATAAAGAATAATTAAAAAAAAGTAAATGTTTGTTTGTGGCTCTGGTCAATGACGTTTTAAGTCGTGAGTAGTTCCACTACAGGAACGAGATGGCGCTAGACGACTTGTATAGCTGTCTTTTTCCCACAGTGGAACTACTCTATGGTCAGTTCTTCAAAATTAAAAAACAGCGAATGCTAGATGTTCAAGTGAATGCTCAAGTCTAGCACTTTTAGATGTCACAAAATTTAAAGATAATTGATGAAATGTAACTATAAAAACGAACAGAGCTTGTGCAAAATTTCAGCTTGCTAGCTTATCGGGAAGTGCCTCAAAATTGAGTTGCAAAAGTCCAACCGGAACGACAAACAAATAAACAAACAAGAAAAGTGAGTTTATAACAAAAACGCGGGAAAAAATAAAGTCGATTGGTGCCCAGTTAATAGCAATAGGCCCGACCTATTCCATGGGACTTGAATATAACTGAAATGTGGATGTATAGATTCCAGCAAATCAACCTACCTCTCGAACCTGTCAAATTTAACCAATCGAAAATTAACCTTCCGCAATTGTGATAAGGTTGAAAATCAATTAATGAAAACATTGAGGTAAATTGATGTGCTGGCGTCTATAATTTTTTTTAAACATTCTGGCCTCTTAATTAGTTACCTGAATATATAAATCAATACATAAACTTTTATTATTTAATTCTAGTTTTAAGAGTAACGTATACATACTATACAAGAAAACATTTATTTATACCTCAATAAAAGTAATTTTAAGGAATTTTGTGGTTTTATTTGACAGTTCCAATAATCGCTTAACGTCAGACGATAACGGTAACGACACGACACTGGCATATCGTTCGTTCTCGATCATTTTCTCTAGAAATGAATGAAACTACCAATCCCAACGATATCGTGTCGTTATCGTGTAATGTGAAAGCGCACAATGGATCTGACTGAGTTGAGCGATCGGCTGCTGCACTGTATGTCGCGGGATCGATCCCCGTACGGCACAAATATTTGTATGATCTAAGCGTGTCGTTAAAAAGCCACGCTTGCCGAGGCACCCCAAGGCAAAATCCACGGTGTCCTTCAATAGCCTTTTTCGTTCCGGGGTCACGGTAGTTCGTTATTCCCGCGACCAGGGGCCTTAGTCAAACAGCATACGACAGCAGACGACAATCGTTATCGTTCATCAGTCATCAATACATTTTCAACTTTATACCCCTGCGCGTAAAGTTAAAAATCTATTGAAGTTCACAGATCGTTTTCGTTTGTGTCGTTCGTTATCGATTAGAAGTTTCTAATAGGTTTTTAACTTTACGCGCTGGGGTATAAAGTTGAAAATGTATTGGTGATTGATGAACGATAACGATTGTCGTCTGGCGTCGTATGCTGTTTGACTAAGGCCCCAGGCGATCTAGTAGTACCTACCAGAGGCAGTTTTTTTACCTACGCATGTTCCACCCTCTAACTTAAGTATAGGTCTTCACGGAAGTGGCCACAATTGACGAACCTTTGCCATCGTTCAGTCCGCCCCAACTGACGCGACGCGCAACGACGATATATTACTAGACTCCGCATGCACGATCTAAGGAACAAAAACTATTCTGTCAACTCGCTGAGGTACTACGTAAGCGAGGGGGACGGGGTTCTGCGTTGTGATTGGTTAACTCAAGGTCTGTTCTGTCTCAAGGTATGTTTCCGGCTCACAGGAGTGGTCGAAATAAGACGGATGTAAAGACTTTTTTGCCTAATGTGTTGACAGACATCGGTCGCCTGTTATTAGGAGTCTAGTAATATATCGTCGTTGGTCTGATATGAACCCACGCTTAGACGCTTAGTAGCACAACGGGTGAAATAATAAACCGTGGTAGGTACAACCAAGCGTTCTAGAACCACGGGAGGTTTATTATTCAAAGATGGATACGCATTTGACTACTATCTCGCCTCATAGTGAGCGAAAATGTGGTTGTCGGTGAAGCACGCTTGCCGAGGTTTTTATTTACCCATGTTTCTACCTTCAAACTTCGACGTAGGCCTTCAGGGAGAAATGACAACAATTGAAGAAAATTGGGGCCGCGCTGTCCGCCCCGCCTGACGCAATGCGTGATGAACGAGGCTTAAGACAAAACAAATTTTGTCAAGATGTCTTAAAAGTGCTATGGCTAGATGTCGCTGTCGGTAAATTCCTTAATTTCCATTCAAAAACTACATAAAATCAATCGCCACTGACCTTCCATTTAGTGAATCTGTGCGAACTGGCTTCTTACATAATAAGGGACCTCTAATTCGCCGGAGGACGCCATATTTAATTCCAATAAATATTTTATTGAGGCACTCAGGTACCGTACCTACTGCTAAGAGCAGGGAAACTTGGTTGGTGGACAATGTACAGGAGAAACAGAAGTACTACTTGAGACAACTTACTAAGTACCTACTTACTAATACTTTTATTGTGCGCAGCAGCTAAGTCTGTATTTTCCGACAGCTATAACTTTGGGGTCTTCATGTCAAGAGTGCATAGGTTACTTCTAGGCAAGCGTGCTTCACCGTCGATCACATCTTCGTCACCATCAAAGAGATAGTGGTTGAAAGTGAAACTATCATTAAAAAAAAAAGTTCTTGGTGAGGCATGTCGAATTTACGACAAACGTGTTTCCACTGCTGGGACCACACTCTACGGGCTTTCTTTCAGTGTAGCTTAATGAGTAGACCTTTTAAATGCTTTAGGTCTTCGTCAATTGAGGCAAAAACAGGTCTAAGAAGGGAGAAGGAATTAGAACTCCTGCGCTCTGTCGGAACGCGGAAAAACTGTTTTGGACTCCTACAGGATGGTGATCACGACACAGGCGGCCCTCGTGACTACTTACCTAACCAAGAAATAATAGACTATTTTTATTTGAAACGTATAGTATGGTCACAATCACCTCATGCTCTAGCATGTCTGTTTCGCCGATAAGGAGGTCACTGCTTTCCATTACGTCTCGCACGGCAGCATGGCCTCAATCAATGTCGGCTCGAGAGGTCACCGCTGCCTATGGCCCCCGTGGGACACGGCGGTGCTCTGCCCCACCGGGGCAGATCAGGCACTTCAGCCAGAAGGCAAAGAAGCCTCGGTTCCTCTCCAGTCACTTCTCGAAGAGGGGTCTTACCGCTGCGTTTGCAGTGTGCCCGGCCACTACTGCACGCCTGAAAAACTGCTCCGTAAGTTTTGCAAGGGATTTTTTTATCAGGGTCTTAGAAACTTCATTGAATGGACCATTATATAGTAAAAGTACTCTGTGGAATGGACCTTCTTAACGCCTATCTTCATCTTTACGGAACCCGAGCCACTCAGAGTCAATAATTACATTTACGATAGAGTTTTTGGAGGAAAAAACGTTTGAAAGATACGTAGGTAGGTATCTAGTATTTGTTCAGGTAAGTTATTAAAAGGAAATTTCTCTGGAGTTAATGATTTGCAGTGTGGGATTATTTGATTTTATAAGGCGTTTCATCTTTGAAGATCTTCCATCGTAATGTGGCCTTAGATATTTTGTTTTAATGTTTTTTTTTGTTACCGTTATTGTCATATTAATATATTATTTTTGTCGTAAAAGAAGAATGGGCAGAAATGTATGGACCCCGTCCCTTTCCTTGTAACACTCCCATCCATATACCAAATGAAAGTACGTGAAAAGTGTATCATTTCAATGTATGACAGCAAACCTGCAAACTATAGGAGAAAAAAGTTATTGAGACTTTTATGTCAAAAGATGAATTTCGATTTTCAGAAGAAAACATTGCTCTTATCTTTTTCTCATGATAATATGTGTATAGATCTATACACATGATCATGAGAAAGAGTAACATTGTTGACTTAGCGGCACCCACTTCTGGCTCTTTAAAAGAAAATCATAGTACTTAGTAGTAATAATTATATGAAAATAATGAATTTAAACTAGATTGGGGCTTTAGAGGCTCAAAGCTGTGGTAGGGGTACCACAGGCCCTACTTAGAAGAACATGGCCATAAGACCGTCTCATGCCGCCACAACCAAAACGTTACTCAACTGGCTAACGAGGAAGCAAAGGAGTAAAAAAAAAACACAGTGTACTATGGATGGTCGTTGAAGTCATTTTTTGGTTTCCTTCATTAGTGTCCGAAGTGCTAACAGTGTCTGAATAGCTTTTTGTCATGGTAATGATGCGTACCAACGCCAACGCTTGTACCCATCATTTCCATGTGAAAATCTATGAACATCGCCGTGTGGAGACACGTTCGTATAGAGTATATGGAAATATGTGGCACGACTATAATATCGCCGCGATTCTATCGATTGTGGAGATAGTGCCTTATTCTTTTTCAAAAACGCTATAATTAAATATTAAAACTGACATTTTCAAAATCAATGTGTGCCATTGTAAACTCTGTGAATCCCGGCCGATCTTCCATATACATATTCTCGAAATAACATACTATGACGAATTCTGATTCGAAGTAAAGATCACGAACACGTACACATAATAGACGCCTGTCTTCTACTTTCATAGTCGACAAACCCAATCGTTAAAGCACAGAACCGTGGCCGAGCTGAAGGTAGTCCGAGAATCGGTTAAAGAAACTAGCAAGTTTTTATTTTTTTTGCATATCATGTGACATTTTTTTTTTAATACAGTAATGTCCACGATGCATTAGCACACAGTATTGAGTATGGATTAATATAATTTAAGACATACATGACTTCTGCCTAACATTATGTATCGTCGGTATTTTGACATAAAAGTCTCAATAACTTTTTTCTCCCATTGTTTACAGGTTTGCTGTCATACAATGAAATGATACACTTACCAAGTGGTTTCATTTGATATATAGATGGAAGTGTTACAAGGGGTGGGACGTTTTGTCCATCCTTCTTTGCAAGTTGAAGTGGCACCGAAGTGGTACACGCCCACGGCGTCGGACGTCGGCAGATGATCTCCGACCACCGTAGGCGCGGGCATGTGGACAGCAAGTAAAGGGCAACTCGCTGTCCGACCATGGACCATGCCCGGGTCGACGGCGCGTCGTGTTCCACGCACGCCTCAAAGAGCTGTCTGCAAATGACGGCGCCCCCTCACAGAGGGCCAACGCCTGCCGGGATCGCGGGACTTATTTCCATCACCGTGACCCCGGGAACAGAAAGGGCTATTAAAGAACACTGTGGATTTTAGTCAGTACAAGTCTGACAGTCCCTCCCGCCCTGCCCGGGGTGGGAGGACTCATTTGATGATTTTACCACGATAAAAAAAAAAAGTTGAAGTGGCAAATGGAAGGCCACATAGCTCGTAGACCTGACAACCGATGGGGAGGAAAAGTTCTCGAGTGACGACCACGGACCCAAAGACGCAGCGTAGGCAGGCCTCCCACTAGGTGGACCGACGACATCGTGAGAGTCGCGGGCAACCGATGGATGCAAGTGGCGAATTGTCGTTCGGAGTGAAAGAGGAGGCTTATGTTCAGCAGTGGACGTCTTCCGGCTGATGATGATTGATAATAATTTACTTTAAATTTAACGATAATGTTTGCGTACGATCACTGATTCACCCGATGGTCGATGATGAAGCACGTTTGTCTAGAGGTAAGGAAGTAACCTCTTCACTCTTGACTTGAAGACCCCAAGATTATAGCTGCCAAGAAATACAGACCCCGGCAGGTAAGGTATTACGGTCTTTGTTTATTTACAATTTAGTTAAAATTAATTACTTATGCGATCGAAAGATGTGTTGCGTGTGCGATTTAGAAGTGGTTGTGCCTACCTGGTCTGGATGTTGGCGTATGTAGGTTAAGTTTTATTTTTTTTTTATACACACAGGGCATATTCACAGTTTAGAACGTAGTATAAAAAATGAAAATAAACAAAGAATCCAAGTCACGCTCTTTTTTCTCGACAAAAATAAAAGACAAAAAAAAAAACAAAACAATTAATACAAAATAACAAAAGTTGACGAGTATTTCAGCGTTTTCAGCAGAGTGAAAGTGAGCGAGATTCGGAAATAAGGAGGACAGTTATAAACAAAAAAATAATGAAAGCCAAGGGAAGCTCGACAAATAAATAGGTGGGGGAATAAAGTAATTTGTCTTTGCCGGTCCCACTTGTGTGGCTCAGGTGGCTGGGGACTTAGGGGAAATGTGTCTTGAAAACATCGTAGAAATAGGTCATTTTGTGATTTTACTAATACAGTTTACAAAAAATTTAATATTATCACTAAAAAAAAATATAGGTACTTACTATATATCAACAGTGGGTGGATTCGGTTTGTGGATGAAGATGATGATTCTGAAAGAAGTTTTAAGATGGTCATTATTTTATACCGCGTAACAAATTTTTACTTTTTCACATGAGAACAAGTTGATCATAACACGCTTGATTTCCTGTTTGAGTAAATATCTATGAATCATCATCAGCCTATAAATGTTCCAACTGCTGGGACACAGACCTCCTCTCTGAGAGAGGGAGTGGGCCATAATCCACCACGCGGGCCCAGTGCGGGTTGGTGGATGTCACATATCTTCGAATGGTTGGTTCTAGGAAATGCCGGTTTTCTCATAGTTTTCCTTCACCGTTTTGAGAGCAGTGGTGACGAAATAAATTACACAAAGTAATGCGCCTGACTGGATTCGAACCCACGACCTACAACTTGTAAGTTGGGGCCGATACCACTGGGCCACCACTGCTTTCATCATATCTGATGAATAAGTCGGAGGAAATAATATATACTCACATTATGCGACTTATTTTTAAACCTCATGTAGTGTGTCGCGGTACTAACGAATCACCTTGACCCCAGAACGTAAAAGGGTATTGAAGGACACTGTGGATTTTACTCAGTACAAGTCTGTCAGTCTCCTCCGCCCTGCCCTGGGTGGACTCATTTGATGATTTTACCAAGTATATAAAAATCTCATGTAGGGAAAACGGGTTAGAAAATTTGGGCTTTTAAAAGAAAACAAATTTAAAAAACGACATTTGGAATCCACACTCATAATCGAGCACTGCACAAACGAGCTAGCAAATACGATATTTTTCAGAAAACAAAAAAATATACCAATAAGTAGATCATTTAACAAAAAAATGAGCGAAGTCCGCAGCTTCTGACACAGCCGACACCGGTAACAAATGATTCCATCCATTGTGAAATTATTAATTAATTCCTTCAGACAAAAATACAAAACTCCATCGCAGAAGGAAAGCCGTAACGATCATATTCCGACGCCTGTCGCGAATTAACTCAATTATAATAAACAGTTTATTAATGTAGCTGTTTGTATTAGGCAGGACATATTATTGATACTTTATTATATTGTTAAGACCTGTAACTTACATATGCCCACAATAAAGATACTTTGACTTTGACCTGTTTTTTTTTTAATTTGAGATCGAAATACTCTTGACTGCACACGGTCATCATCATCTCAGCCATAGGACGTCCACTGCAGAACATAGGCCTCCTCTTTAGATTTCCACATATACCAGTTGGAAGCGACCTGCATCCAGCGTCTTCCGGCGACCTTTATAAGGTCGTCTGCCCATCGTGTTGGTGAACGACCTACGCTGCGCTTGCTAGTCCGTGGTCTCCACTCTGGTACTTTTCGACTCCATCGGCTATCTGCTCTGCGAGAAATGTGGCCTGCCCATTGCCACTTCAGCTTGCTAATCCGGTGGGCTATGTCGGTGACTTTAGTTCGTATACGGATTTCCTCATTTCGGATTCGATCATATAAAGAAACACCGAGCATAGCCCTCTCCAATACTCTCCATAGCCGCCGTGGTCGCGGGACTTATACCATCACCGTGACCCCGGAACATATAGGGCTATTGAAGGACACCGTGGATTTTAGTCAGTAAAAGTCTGACAGTGCCTCTTGCCCTGCACGGGGTGGGAGGACTCATTTGATGATTTTACCACGATAAAAAAAAAATACCCTCCATAGCTCGTTTAGCGACTTTGAGCTTTGAGATGAGGAGATTCGTAGACGAACCCAAGTTGCCGACATAGCCCAACGAATTAGCAAGTTGAAGTGCAGTGAACAGGACGCATAGCACGCAGAACTGATGGCCGATGGAGCGGTAAGGTTCTCGAATGGATACCACGCACCGGCAAGCGCACCGTAGGACGTCCATCCTACAAGGTGGACAGATCTGATGAAAAGCATATGATTACTGGATGCTTGTCGATGTTGAACCAGTCTAATTGGAAATCTATGAGGAAGGAAACAAAACAATGGTACTAAAGCAGCTATTCTTAGATCAAACACATAATAAATGGTATTAATATACACAAAACCCAAATCAATTCTGATTGATTGACAGCTCATACCAATAAGCAAGTCTAATTACATATCAATCGTGCTATTTGAGACCCAAAACTAGTAATTAACCGTTGGCTGATGTGGTACAACTCGTTAGTCCAATCAAGTGGCCTAAACTTCCCAGTTTGCAAGTTGGGGGTTGACGGGTGACGGCCAGCGCGGCAATTAGAAGGATGATCGATTGATCAAGGAATGTGTTTATACTAAGTGAGATTGTGGTTTTTGGGGTTTTTAAAGGTTTTTGGAAGCAGTTTTCTTTTACTATGTGACTGTTATTCGTGTTGAGTGACATTTTGTTAGTCTTAAAAAAAACTATTTGAGTTTTTTTTAAGACTAACAAAATGTCAACTTGAATTTATATCTATAATACCTATAAAGCTTACCCGTCTTACCACAAGAAAGATAAACATCTCTGTTGAACTCTTGTCTAAAGAAATTGTCAACGTCAAAACGACATTTCACGTTGATAAAGGGTCGTTTTGCAGTTATACTTTTTTAGACAAGTGTTTAACAGATTTTTTATTTGTGGTAAGGCGGTAAGAGTTTGGTTGAACGCGCTTATTTCAGGTACTACTGATTCCAATCGAGAAATTCTATTTTTGCCTGTCCGTTTATCGAGGAAAGCTTTAGGCTACAAAACATCGCATAAATAACAAAATGAGCCGAACAGCGAAAGTGAAATCATGGGGAACAGCTATTTAGTATAAAACAAAGTCGCTTCCAGAGGGAAGCGACTAATTGCGAAGAACCTCGACCAACACCAGAAGAGGCTCTCACTGTGCGGCTCGGAAAGCAGTTCTCTTGGACACGGCGCGCATTGTGAGGAGGTTCCTCTCTCTGGAGCTCTAACCACCAATGGGCAACTATTTTTTTAATTTTTAAATGCTTTTATTTTTTAATATTTAAAAATGTAAACTAATGTATAAACAAATGAATAAAGAGTAGTACTAGAAAAGCATGGCGACATAAATCATAAAACCAATAAAAAAAAATTAAGATTGAAAGGCAGGAAAAAAATATTGTATCTACGTAATTTAAGGCGACAACAACCTCCGGTAAAGATACGCACGTGTAGATACCTAATTTCGGTTTTATTGAAATTGTGGGCGTTTTCGGCCATTGACCCTACAATCGGATCACGCATGAATAGGCTATTTTACTCAAAAAAATATTAATATTACGAATAGATTAGCAAAAAATATTAGACCCGTATTTTTTCTTTTCTTACGTAAACCAAAATTGACGGAGATACAATGTTTCTAAAAACAGAAAACGTCACTTGGTCGGTACAATTTTGCAAGCGTTATGACGTCACAAGCCCCCACTCCCGAATTTTGAAGCGTTTATCTTTGTCAATATCCATTTATTATAAAAGCTAAAAATAGGTGTTAAACATTTTTTTATTTGAATCAGTAATTCCTGAGATTAGCGCATTCAATAAAACAAGCTCTACAACTTTATAATTTTAGAATAGAAACAATAGATTATTTTGCACAATATTTTTTTTCTTAAACGTCATTTTCAAATGACAGTTGACAGATAACAGTGATTGACAGGTCCCTTATAAGTTTTTTCGTATTTTACAACAGAAAATGATTCCGCAACAAAATGGCGCATTTTCCCGCCTCTTTATTTCTATATGCAGGTGGGGGAACTTTCAAACTTCGAACATTCTTGTAACTTTGATAACTTTCTTTTAATATTTTTCGCATTTCTCTTTCTTGGAAGTTAAAAGTTGTAAATATCTGGATTTTTGTTTAGAAGGAGCGTAGCAGATATCTTCCTTTATAGGATTGTAATATTTCACGGTAGGTTACAAAGTACGTGAATTACCGGTGACTAGGGACAAATGAAATAGAGATCTCTTTGCTATGACAATTGGTTACTAAAGATTTTATAAAGGTCAAGATTTCTACATGCTTAGGATTAATGTGTTATCATTTTCCATTTTGTTCAAAGATCTGGGCCTTGGTAAGAAAGAAATAAAGGACAAGATTTGTTTTTTATTTTTTTACAGAAGTTCATGCAACAACTTAAAAAAGAACAGACAAATTACAAACATTCTAAACTAAATCTCAACATAAAATAAACACATTACCCTCCTTTGCGTCGCGCAGTCGGGTGAAAAACAATTAACAAAATTCGACAATTGCATGCCATGACTTTAAAAAGAAAGGTGACCACTCAGCATAATGCTGTGCTGTGAGAGACCCACCCCTAAATATAATAAGGAAAGATTATGCTTTTAAATATTTTCTATAACACTGTCCTCCCAGAAATGTTCACGATTGTGACACCTACAAGGCAGTCCATCTTTATTTACATCCGTAATGTTGGTACAAATTACAAAACAGTCCGCCAACATAACGAAGACAATAAAAATGCAAAAATAAAACATGAATCTCCAACTTGCGACTAACAAACGTTAATACACTATCTACATTTCTCTTTTATCCCAATCCACGAATCTCTTTTACAAAAAAAACTGTTTATCATACTTAAATATGATCGCCGCTTAAACAAAGCAAAGGACTTTTTTTCCGCTTCTTTTTTTTGACAACTTTTGTACAATTTCAATTCAACAGACGTTACGCATGTATAATTCGGGACTCATTTTGGTCTGTCGGCCATTTTGTATCTCACTTGTTGTCCAACAATCAAGAGGCAGAAGTTGCGATGCCTTTGCTTCACTGTTTTGTTTTTTTTCCTACTTTTTTTAAGTTCGTTAAAGTGAAGGCACAGGCAATCAACTAGGCAGCCTCGTCCGTTGATTGTTAAGTCTTTGAAAGTTGTTTTTTTTTTCTGTTTTTGTTTGTGGAGTTTTATCAAAAGGTAAAGTATTACCTGGTTGTCTCTGGTGTGTTTTTTATGTCGCGCGACTAAGGATTGTAATTAGAGCTTTTGTTAGTCTCTTTTTAGTTTGCTTAGAAACTGTGGCGCTAGTGTGCTTTGTTCTAAAAGTTAGTTTTTAATGAGACTAAGTGAGTGGAAAATGTTGTTTATTTTTTGCAGGATATAGTAAAAGGAGTGTGTTTAGCTGCCACACTGGTTTTTGTGTATTCTATAATGAAACAAAGTTTTAGTTTCAGTCAAACTTATATGATGTGGATTCTATAAAACCATGATAAGACTAAAACTGTGATGGCGTTATAATCTTTCTTAAAAAAAAACGTTGCTCCTCAGTAGGAATTCCTCCCGTATTGTGGTTGCATTTACGAACAGAGAGACTCAAATATACAAACAAGCAGAACAGGAACAACTATATGCAGATCAAACAAATATTAATTCCGGGGATCGAGGTCGTGACACACAGCGCAGCAACCGATCGTTCAGCCACTGCGCCAACAGGGCCGTCAAAAATTGTTTCTTTTGTAACAACACTTGCCCGCTCTTAAATTAAGAACAAAATAACCTCAGAAAGGCTGATCATTTTGACATCTCATTATTATTATTTTTCAAAGTTATGATGACTAGCTGCTGCCAGCGGTGCCACCTGCTACAACTCGATAATTATCCCACGGGAACATAAATCGAGATAAAAACTATCCTGTGTGTTAATCCAGGTTATAAACTATCTGTGTACCAATTTTCATTCAAATCTGTTGAATAGTTTTTGCGTGAAAGAGTAACAAACATCCATCCACACATACAAACTTTCACGTTTATAATATTAGTAGGATTTTTGAGGTAAGAAAAATTTCAGATTGCAAGTGGTATTTGAAATTTACCTCAAAAATCATCTATAAGATGCGCATCGCATGCGGTAATGCGTTTAAAAATAATTTTCAAAGTTAGTTGACTACTAGCTATTTTTGGTCAATCAGCTCAACTCAAACAATTTTAGGCTTCCAAAACGAATTCTACGTAATTGACTGTACACCGTACTTGAAATATGTACGACGATCGCGGGACTCTATCTCAACTAACTATGACCCTGCAACGTAAAGGGCTATTGAAGAATCACCGTGGATTTTAGTCAATACAAATCTGACAGTCCCAGCTGCCCTGCCCTGGGTAGGAGGACTCATTTGATGATTTAACCAAGAAAAAAAAGGGCATCAGGAAGTCTATGGTTACGTGCCATAGAGAAACAGTCTTTTGTAACAACGAGATAGTACTAGACTCCTAATAACAGGCCACCGATGTCTGTCAATACTTTAGGCAAAAAAGTCTTATATTCGTCTTATTTCGATCACTCCTGTGAACCGTAAACATACCTTGAGACAGAACAGACCTTGAGTAGTAGTAGCCAATCACAACGCAGTACCCCGTCCCCCTCGCTTACGTAGTACCTCAGCGAGTTGACAGAATAGTTTTTGTTCCTTAGATCGTGCATGCGGAGTCTAGTAATATATAGTCGTTGGTCTTTTGTTTCCCCCTTCACAGAATCAGGGGTTTCTATCAAGGGTCAAGTATCTCTCTTCCCAGTGGTTCCGCAGCTTTTTAAACGAGGAAAAAATAGGTTAAGTATCACCCAAGTACATCTCCATAATTAGCCTCCGTTTAAAGCCAGAAATTCATATTTTATTCCGAACAAAAATCCCGAGAGCCATTTAATACTTTATTAAAAATAATCTCATTACTCTATGGTCTGTTTATTTTTTTTTCCCGCGTAATAGGCGCACTTTTCACATCGCTTTCATTCGGCTGGTTACCATTTTTTCAGGGAATTTCACCCTCTGACAAATGTGTAGTATTACGGATGCACAGTGGGGTGTTAAAAAGGTTGAAGTGGAAAAAAATGTTTTAGAATATTTTTATCAATGCGTCCTTTCTTGGTTTTATATTGACATAATATTACATTATTTTTCTTAATATTACTCTCCAGAAACATAAGATGCCAAGCGTAGGTTTTCCAAATCTTTCCAATTTGTTTAGTTTCGTATCATTTTTTGTTTGGTACCGTCATCTAATGAGTCTTCCCACCCAGGGCAGAGCAGGAGGGGCTGTCAGACTTGTACTAACTAAAATACTCGGTGTTCTTTAATAGCCCTTTAATAAGATAGTTCCGCGACCCCGGAGTTTCGTATCATGTATATCCAGTTTCTGTCGGCTATTTTACTAAAATCCTCTTTTCCTTTATTTTTCCTTAAAAATATACAAATATTTTTTTCATGTCCGTGGTCTCCACGCCGCGATACGACTTTAGCCTCACGAGGCACCTACGCCATACCAAATGCCTACGACGGCGACGTAGCAAAATCTTACGACGTAGCAAATGGCTACGACGTAGCAAATGGTTACGACGTAGCAAATGGCTACGACGTAGCATCTGGCTACGACGTAGCAATGGCTACGAGGTAGCAAATGTCTACGTCGCCCGTAGATGCCTCGTAGACATTAGCCCACTTTATTAATAAACGCCGTGGGATACCGGCAGAGTAGAATAGTATCCCCCTTTGTACCAGGTGTCGTAAGAGGCGACTGAGGTACCAGAACCGAGTAATGGCGGTATAACCATTCTAACTGACGTAGCTAAAATGGCACAGGGCGATGATGGGCAGCAGCATCCTCGGCGCGAAGCTACGTCTCTGCGATCGCCACCACGCCTGCCCAGCGTGGCGATTATGGGCAAACCCCCCCCTTTAAATGACTGACACAAAAAAGACCAGGCCCCCAGTTCCCGGCAGCTCCGCTATTCCTGGTTACGGTAGCGGCCACGGTAACGGCGGAGCAGGGGGTGCGAAGAATCACCGGCAGACGCCCGGCTACCACCCCAAACGAAAACTGGCCCTGGTAACACACAATATACGCACTTTGAGGGTAGACGAGAAAATTTTTGAGCTGGAAGAGGAACTGAGTAGGTTACACTGGGATATAGTGGGGTTAGCTGAAGTCCGTAGAGAGGGCGAGGACACGATAATCCTAAAATCAGGTAACCTACTCTACTACCGGGAGGGCGACCATCTGTCTCAAGGTGGTGTCGGCTTTCTCGTTCACAAGTCCCTCGTTAACAACATTATTACCATCGAAAGTGTTTCGAGCAGGGTCGTATACCTAATACTCAGAGTATCCAAGAGATATTCGCTGAAGGTCATTCAGGTGTACGCACCGACCTCGTCACACCCAGATGATGAAGTGGAGACTATATATGAGGACGTCAGTAGAGCCATACATACGTCAGAAACCCACTTCACTGTTGTAATGGGGGACTTCAACGCAAAGCTGGGCAGTAAAAGCAATGATGAGCTGAAGGTGGGGCAATTTGGATATGGGCAACGGAACCCCCGGGGACAGAGACTGGCTGATTTCCTGGAGAAAGAGGGACTCTTTATGATGAACTCTTTCTTTCAGAAGCCGCCTCACAGGAAATGGACCTGGATAAGTCCCGATGGTTCTACGAGAAATGAGATAGACTTTATCATGACCAACAAGAAACGAATATTCAATGATGTCTCAGTGATTCACAGGATAAAAACCGGAAGCGATCACCGAATGGTCAGAGGCACGTTGAATATTAACGTAAAACTTGAAAGGTCCAATCTGATAAAGTCCACGCTCCGACCTACTCGCGCCTCTATCCAAAACCCCGAAGGCTTTCAACTCGAGTTGTCTAATCGCTTCGACTGCCTGGAAAATTCTGCGTCGGTGGACGAGATCAATAATAGGTTCGTAGAAACTGTTCAAACGGTGGGCTCTAAGTACTTTAGACCCCGTCGTGCGAATAGACCTCAAAAACTCTCCGACCATACTCTAAACCTCATGGCTGAACGACGCTCTTTAAGGCTGCAGACTTCCGGTGACGCCGAGTCATATAGGCAGCTCAATAGACAAATTTCTAAATCCTTGCGGCACGATGTACGCCTCTTTAATGCTAACCACATTAAAGAGACCATTGAGCGTAACAAGGGCTCCAAAGTGTTTGCAAGAGATATGTCTATTGGGCAAAGCCAGCTAACAAAGCTGAAACGAGAAGACGGTAGTACAGCGTCGACTAAAGCAGAGGTATTGGAGGAGGTCGAAAGGTTCTATGGACAGCTATACGCTTCGGTCACAAAACCTGTTAGCAGCGCGGCCAAAGACCCAAGAGCCAAATTGACCCGACACTATACCGAAGACATCCCGGACATCAGCCTGTACGAGATTAGGATGGCCCTCAATCAGCTAAAAAACAATAAGGCGCCGGGTGAAGACGGAATCACTTCAGAGCTTCTGAAAGCGGGTGGAACACCGGTACTTAAAGTCCTTCAGAAGCTCTTCAACTCCGTCTTGCTCGAGGGTACAACGCCAGAAGCATGGAACAAGAGCGTGGTGGTTCTATTTTTCAAGAAGGGTGACAACACCTTATTGAAGAATTACAGACCCATCTCGCTCTTGAGCCATGTTTATAAGTTGTTTTCGAGGGTCATCACGAACCGTCTCGACCGCAGGTTTGATGACTTCCAGCCTCCCGAACAAGCCGGTTTCCGAAAAGGCTACAGTACCATAGACCACACATACGCTGCGTCAAGTTGTACAGAAGACCGAAGAGTATAACTTGCCATTATGTTTAGCGTTTGTGGACTATGAGAAAGCCTTTGATTCGGTGGAGACGTGGGCAGTGCTTGAATCTCTCCAACGATGCCGTATTGACTATCGGTACATCGAAGTGCTTAGGTGCTTGTACAATAATGCCACTATGTCGGTCCGAGTACAGGAGCAGAGTTCGAAGGCGATTCCTTTGAAAAAAGGCGTAAGACAGGGAGATGTGATATCTCCGAAACTGTTTACTACCACTTTGGAAAACGCCTTCAAGCTCCTGGAATGGCAAGGACTCGGCATCATATTAATGGCGAGTACATCACCCACCTTCGATTTGCCGACGATATTGTTGTCATGGCAAAATCGATGGAAGATCTCAGCACGATGCTCGGCGACCTCAATCGAGTTTCCCAACAGGTTGGTCTTAAAATGAATATGGACAAGACAAAAGTAATGTGTAATGTCCATGTTGTGCCCACCCCATTATCAGTTGGGAACTCGGTTCTAGAAGTTGTTGACTCGTATGTCTACCTGGGACAAACCATCACGCTAGGTAGGTCCAACTTCAAGAAAGAGGTCAACCGCCGAAAACAACTCGGCTGGGCAGCGTTCGGGAAATTGCGTAACGTTTTCTCGTCCAAAATACCTCAGTGCCTCAAGTCGAAAGTTTTCGACCAATGTGTGTTACCAGTGATGACGTATGGCGCCGAAACGTGGTCCTTTACTATGGGCCTCATTAGTAAGCTCAGTATAGTCCAACGAGCTATGGAGAGGGCTATGCTCGGAGTCTCTCTGCGTGATCGACTCAGAAATGAGGAGATTCGTAGACGAACCAAAGTAACCGACATAGCCCAACGAATTAGCAAGTTGAAATGGCAGTGGGCAGGCCATATAGCACGCAGAACTGATGGCCGATGGGGCCGTAAGGTTCTCGAATGGAGACCACGCACCGGCAAGCGCAGCGTAGGACGTCCACCCGCTAGGTGGGCAGACGATCTTATGAAGGCCACAGGATCACGCTGGATGCAGGCCGCTTACAACCGGTCCTACTGGAAGTCTAAAGGGGAGGCCTATGTTCAGCAGTGGACGTCTTACGGCTGATATGATGATGATGATGATGATGATGATTAATAAACGTGGACTAAAGTTACGCCAAGCTTTATCTTCGGATTAACCATATATTTTTTAAGGATTAACCTTGGCGTAACTTTTTAGTTCAAGTTTTTTAATATGGGGGTAGATGCCTAATGTAGTATCCGACTGTCAACTTTTTCATAAACATACAACATCGCGCTTGATTTCTTAAAGCATTCGGCAGTAGTTTAAGGCAGCTTACCCATGGCGTGATTCGTGCAATTTCTACTAACTAAAAATTAAAGTCCTTGCTACTACGATATAACGATTCAATTAGACTGACTTACGTCGTCGTGGCGAGCGTGTTTTGTTTTTCATTTACCTGTAGATAATCGCACGTTTTATGTCATATGTCGTAGCGGTAAGGATGATTTTCACTTGCACCTTCCTGCCCTTATTCCATTTTACTTGTGGTCGGCGCAACACGTTTTCTTCTCCCATTCTTCCCTATCAAAAGTCACAGTATTATTTACTTCTTTTTTTTTCATAAAATCATTCCTTAGACAATCCATCCATCTTTTCTTTGGCCTTCCTCTTCCTCTCCATTTATCACATTACATTATATTATTTAAACAATTTATATTAGTCAGGTTAAATTAAATAATGTGGTATTAGTAAGATTGAATCAAATGAAAAAAGGCAAAAAAAAACAGCAAACTTTGTCTTCAATCACACCGCACCGCACCACAGTGCACGCAGGCGTATAACAGCAATTTAGCAAGCGATGTTCGTACGATATAAATCCCAACCTGTAACGCGATTTACTTGATTTAATATACAACGCAATGTTTTTTGTTGGCGCACATATTGGTGCGCTGCGTGGCGTGTGACGTATGATAGACGTCACATTTGCATGCTCGTCATAAGTGATGATGTATTGGGTTTTTTGGTGATGTGGGACTGGGTTTTAGGATGTTGTGTAATGGTAGTATGGTAGTTTTTGTGTGGTGAAATGTGATCCTAATTATTTGGTTTTGGTTTTTGGTTTGTTTATTTTTGAGATAGATCTGCTCTTGACTGCGTAGTGCGAGTCGAGTTTAGTGAATAACTTTAGTTACAAGGCTGTGGGACTGCCAGAATTTTACTGACGGCACGGTTGGTGCAGTGGCTAAGCGCGTGTCGAGGGTTCCATTCCTGCACAGGGCAAATATTTGTATGATCTACAAGTACTTGTTTCGGGTCTGGGAGTTTGTGTATGTGAGCTTATAAATGTTCGTAAACGCACGACACAGGAGAAATTCCTAGTGTGGGGGAAAGTTTAAAAAAAAAGGACTGATTACTGAAATCCAAGTTCCTCCTGCCCTACAACTGTAAACAAATCTTTTGGCCACAGATTTTAGTTTCTTTTTTATTATTTCCTGTGTTTATTTTATTTTGTTTAATTGAATTTGTTCAAATGAATGATTGTAATGATTATGATTATAATGATTATGTTGTGTGTCTGTGTCTGCGACGTCTGATACGATACTATAAGAACAAAACGTGTTACGCCGACCACAAGTAAAATTGGATATCGGCAGAAAGATGATAATGAGTGTTTGACGTGTTTCGATGTGTTTTTTTTTCCTTTCTCTATGTAATGGGTTCCTTTCGTATCTACGTCTCAAAATGTTACACAACGGTGTGATAGTCAGCCAGCTAGATTTTTGTCTGCTAAAGATTTATGATAGTTCCGTATAGTGAAATGGAGCTTTCAGGTTTACTGAGCTATTCCCATCTATCGCAGAAGTAATTGAATAATTTTGTCTCTAGATGGAAAAGCTTGCGCCCGGGTCCCGGGATTAACGAATACCGTGATCCGGGAACGTAAAGGGCTATTGAGGGACACCGTGGATTTTCTTAGAAATTGTAGGTACTGTATGAAGGAGAAACAAATTTTGTCCATCAAATTAATGTCAAAGTTCCCGTGCACCTCACCTCACAAAAACGTTGTGGGCATGTAGACGGCGAGTAATGGACGACTCGCCGCCCGACCACGGACCGCGCCCGGGTCGATGGCGCGTCGTGTTAATTTGTCAGCTAAATAACAGGGCTCTCTTGGAGGACCAAAGTCTGCCGGATTCGCGGGACTATCGGCTAACCATGGACCCGGAATGTAAAGGGCTATTGAAGGATCACTTTGGATTTAATCAGTATAAACCTGTTAGTCCTTCCCGTTCCGGCCTGGGTGGGAGGACTCATTTGATGATTTTACAAAGGCAATAAAAAAGGCCTGTCATTTAATCCATTTCTAATCCCATAACTCAGAAACACAATCTTTGGAATCAAACTACTGCTTTTTGTATACAATTATACAAAACTCAGCATTTTGATCGAAAAGTATAATATCAACGATAGATATCGCTAGATTACGTCAAAATAAATCGATTCAACGTCAGGAGAGTTAAAAGTGGGGAAAATTTTACAATCTGATCTAGATTTTTACTATTTGTTCGCGTGAAAATGAAGGATGGTAACGTTTTTCAGTTTTTATTTGATGGGATAAAGCTTTCAGTGCTTGGCTCTTTGATTCTTTTGGAGGCAAATAAAAGCATTGTGAACTGCAAACTATATATTTTTAATGCAAAGAAAGATGAAATTGTTGAAGTGTAAAAATGGAAGGAAATAAATTACTTAACAGTTTTTAAGATTCATTTAAGAACGCGGTTCTGCTCGTACTCCATCCACTTTATTTAATTTAATAACAATTGCTTGCTGTAGTAACAGTTTGCACCAAAGCGTACAGCAAGCCAACAACATTTACATAATACTTATAATTAACTAAAAAAAATTGATAACCCGTAAATTCAACGGGAATTTACGGGTTATCAAGAGCATTTAACCATCTTCAGGGTTCAATTTAACTTTCGCGGGACCGTATTTAAGGTAACCGTGACCATGGAACGCAAAAGGCAACTGAAGGAATAGCTAGGGTGGAATTTTATTTAGTAATTGTCTGACATTCCCGATTTGAACAAGGCGGGTCTTATTTGATGATTTTAACACCTAAATAAAAAGGGTCCCAGCTATGTTTCAGTTTTAGAGTGATAATCGTTCCAGCGGTTTTGTAATAAACAAACAAATTAACTTTCGCATGTATTATACTACTTAGGATTGGAAAATTAGTACCAATGATGATGACACAGTCCTCCTCTCTGTGAGAGGAAGTGGATCTTATTGTGAGCTTAGTGCGAGTTAGTCAAAGGTTCTAGGATATTTTTTTTCATGGTAAAATATCGATTGAGTCCTCCCGCCCCGGGTAGAGCGAAAGCGACTGTCGGACTAGTACTGACTAAATACCACCGTGTTTCTTTTGATCTTAAAGCTCCAGGGTTACGGTTACCCGTTTGGCCAGTACCGCGACCCTGGCAGCGTTTGGCGTTTCTCTATGCTCCTTTCAGATTGCTGACAGCTTTTTGAGACGTGGAATACGACGCGCCGATGACCCGAGTATGATCCATAATGGGACGGCTTTTCATCCATTCGCATGTTCACGTTTAATTAAACTGTACTGTACCCTCAGCACGAGTTTTCAGTAAATGAGACTTAAAGTAAACTGGAACTTTGACACTTTCAAATTGACAATTTTCAAGGAAAAAATTAGTTCCTTCTTCGCACACCAGAGGCGCTGTTCCACTTTTTCCTTGAATTTGAAAGTGTCAAAGTTCCAGTTTATTTTACGTTTCATTTACTGAAAACTCGTGCTATCTAATCTACTATCATATAAAAAATCAATTGCTGTTCGTTAGTCTCGCTAAAACTTGACGACGGCTGGACCGATTTGGCTGATTTTGGTTTTGACTTATTTTGGAAAGTCCAGGAAAGGTTTAAAAGGTTATTTTGTGGCGGTACGAAGTTTTCCGGGTCAGCTAGTAAAATATAAATTGTACTGATAAAATATAAATAAAGTCGAAAACCGATAGTACAACTCGCCTCGCAATATAAATGGTGTGAAGCGAACTCCTGCCAGCTACGATAACTCAGCGCTGGCACTAGCACGGTGATACAACTAGCGCCAGTGGCTCGACTCGCCCGCTCGCCTCCGATCACGTCGTTTGTTATAGCCATCGTCTGCTATTGTTTTCAATTTTTGATTAATAGAGGGTGTAGCGTTTGGTTAAGCAAGGTTGCGGGTTTTGTAGCCAGTATTTTTTTAAAGGTTGTTGAAATCTTTGTTTATTTGTGTGTTGTATGTTTTTTAACTAATTTAAAAACAAAGGATATTCTCAATTCTACGGATTTTTTGAAAGCATGTTAAACTCGGCAGGCCCAGAAAAAGATTCCAGGTCAACAGCGCGTCGTGTTCAACGCGCACCTCAAAGAGCTGTCAGCAAAATGACGAGGCCTCCTTAGAGGTCCAAAGCCTGCCAGGGTTGCGGGAATAACGAGTAACTGTGGCCCCGGAAAGTTAAGCGCAATTTAAAGATACCGTGGATTTTAGTCAGTACAAGTCTGACAGTCCCTCCTGCCATGCTCTAGGTGGGAGGACTCATTTGATGAATTTAAGACGAAAAAAAAAAAGTGAACAGGCTTCTTTTGGGTAAGTTCACTCCATCGTTGACTTTGTTTCAGTCAGACAATAAATATGAAAATCATACGGTCTGTCTCAGAGCGGGGATCGAATCCGTGTCTCACAGCGCAGCAGTCTATAGCTCCACCACTGCGCCAATCGTGACGTTAATGATAGATGAATGAATGAATGTTGTTACTGATTCACGTCAAAATGGCTGAACGGGTCTTGATATTAGTTCCAAAGATACGTTATAGTCTAAAAAGAATATCATAGATACTATTTATCTCAGTATTACATTTCGTGGGATAATTTTCGAGATAAACGCAGGCAAACCCGCTGACAAAAGTTAGTTCTGTAATAAAACTAAAAACAACATTACTCTTCAACTGACTACAAACAGATATTTTTCAAAAACTAATTAAAGTATCAGTAAGATGCAAATTCGGACAAAGCGCAAACAACCCGTGTTGCAATCAAACAGATCGCAATTGTGCGCGTATAGCACTTCCACCTATTAAGCTCTGTGTTGCTGTACAAGTTTGAAATTAGACTGTTTTGTAAGTGACTGGATTTTGTGCTTTACGTCGATAAAGAACTGGGAGATAATTCTCCAAAAGTAAAGATTATTTTTACTTGTCAAAAAGAAAATAATAATTCTATCTACTATTAACAAAGTCCTGGTACGCATTAGATTCGCCCTAACACTTCCGGTTCGATACCTGCCATACACATAAAGTGTGCTCCGTGCCCCGTGCCTGACATAAAAAAGTAAATAAGTACTTCGATTTTTAAATTGTGAATTTATTATTCTCGCCACATGCCACCACACACCTATATTTTAGTTTGTTATCATATCATACACATAGACGTCCTAAAAACTAACTTAAAACCTAATGGATGGTTAGATAACCCTGTTAGGGCGCTCGATATACATCCGATTGGGTGCCAAAAGGGAGAACTCGACGTCGTGGCCCAAGCGAAGATGGTGAGATGACTTGGACCGCTCCATGAAGGACTGGACCACCGTCGCAGAAAGCCGCGAGAAGTGGAAAGAGTGGAGGGAGGCCTATAATATACACCCATAGAACATTATCCTTATCTATTATTACATTCTAACATTACAACTGAATGAAATAGTTATCTCCTGACACGGAAAATTCCTTTCAGTTATTTCCAATGCTACTTGAAAGGAATTTCTGAGTATTACACACCTTTCTTACTCGTAACATTAAATAGAAATAAACAATTCTCGGAAATGTTTTTCGTTTTAGCTCGCATTACTTTACGGATGTTACGTTCACACATGTAGTCGTGTCATTTTGACACGCCTGTTGGTCTTGAGGTTAGTGATCCTGACTGCTATGCTAGGTAGAAAAGTTTTTCTCTGCAATATGTTAGTCCTCATCTGCCTGCCTTTTCCTAACTACAGTTGAATCCGTTTATTATGACATCGAAGGGAAATAATAATCACGTCATACTAAGCGGACGTCATACAAAGCATTTTGAAGAAAATAAACAACATCCTGTTTTTGTCAGTATGTTAGTATTTATTTTAATAGAGAGAAAAAGTAGAACTTAGTCTATTAACCACTGAAACTCAAAAAAACACCACAACCGAACATCGTCGCTACAACGGTCCCGAAAAATGTCGAAGATGTTATGAATCACATCAGTAACTGCATCAACTGGACATAATTGATTAAAAATAGGTCATAATAAGCGAAATGTCTCTAAATGCGAAGTCATTATATCCGACTTTGTTTAAAGAATTTTGTATGAAAACCAAACTTCTCTGTGTAATACGTCATAATAAGCGGTTGGTCATTATAAGCGGCGTCATAATAAACGGATTCTACTGTACATATGTTGGGGTCGGCTTCAGTGTTGCCAGATTTATTTTATGACAAGTCGTGAATTTGAATCTATTTGAGTGAAAAAAGCGGGACCTCCTTCGTCGAAAGCGAGATATAATAAAAGAAAAGTAAAGAAGAGCGCGACATAGTAAAAAAAAAAGTTAAATGTTTTTATTATTTAGTATCTGTATTTTTATTTTTATTTAAAACTAGCGGCCCGTCCCGGCTTCGCACGGGTAGAAGACCCGGTCTAAAACCCGGTCCCGATGGTTACAAACACAACAAAAAAAATAATTATCCGAATCGGTCAAGCCGTTTTCATGTTATGTCGTGACAACGGAAAACGGGTTTCATTTTTATATATATAGATTACGTTTACGTGACAATAGATATCAAAAATAGCCATTGATTTGTATTTTAATAAAAATATGATATTTTAAATCACATTTCTCTATAGTCAGGTAGTTAAGCCTTCCTGTCTATTGAGAAATATATTAAAAAAAGATCTCAGTCGCTTTAAAAGCGTGACAAAGCCTATCCCGTGCAGGACAATTTATTTTGATTGAAAAATCGGCACGTCCGCGTACTGCCAAAATCGGGACGTCTAGCAACCAGTCCTTCAGTCAAACTAGGGGCTTTAGACAAACACCATACGACAGCAGACGACAATCGTTATCGTTTATCAGTCAAAAATACATTTTCAACTTTATACCCCAGCGCGTAAAGTTGAAAATCTCACCCATCCACAGACCAACCACGGCAAGTGCTCTTTAACCCGCAAGATCGGCCTGCCTTACTCAATTATAAATAAATTAGTTTTCTTCCTTACCTAGTCATTTTCAAAAACGTCCAAAATTCCCACTTGCACCGCGACACTATAAATCACGCCCGCTGCGCAGTCCACAGTTTCGACTCATTAGGTCCGCAACCATTGTCTACTTCTACAATAAGTAATTGACGATCGCTGCTAAACGAGCTCGTAGGTATGTTTGTGATGAACTGGTGAGTTATCATCATCACCTTTTGAGGTCGACTTTTCATCACTATACAGGCGAAATGGTGATGATTAATGCTTTTTCTTCTTCCTAAGATTTCCAGTGATAGTCCAGTGGAATCGGCCCCTTCTTACGAGTTGCAGATCCTGGGTTCGAACCCTGTCAGGCGCATTCATCATTATCATCATTTATTACTAGCCTGTACTGTCCCACTGCTGGGCAAAGGCCTCCCTTCATTCCTTCCAACGGTCTCCATTGTGCGCCATTTCCTTCTAATTCTCAAGAAAGGTATCCAGTTCGTCCCGCCATCTTATGCGTGGTCTGCCTTTACCCTACCTCGCCTTTCCAGGGCACCAGTCCTGAGCTTTGCGGGCCCACATCTCGTTTTATCATGCGACAAACATGTCCTGCCCAGTCCCACTTAAGTTGGGCAGCCTTTTGAGCCACGTCAATGATCTGTGTTTTGAAGAGCAATGTTAGTGTTTAGTGGGTAGTGTGTCCGACGCATTACTTTGTGTAATTTATTTCATCACCACTGCTCTCAAGATGGTTTTTTTTTTTTTTTTCAATTTGTTATTTTATTACAATCTAGCCTAAAAAGGCTAATAAGCAATTTACATCTAACTTAATTTCCTAACAGTAAAATTATATCTAAGAGCACGTCCATTGCGTTTACTTAGCGTCTGTTAAGGGGAAGTCACTTTGTTGTTGTGTCCATTTAAATAGCTAGGCACTAATTTTCACTCACTGTAAAGTCACAAATAAATTACACTACACTAACTGAAAAGGCTTAGTCCTTTTTAGCCTTCTCACTATGTTTGTATTATCAAGGAGCTGGATGGCCTCGACATTTACGTGATGATGAAGCCGATGTTCATGAGCTTCTGCATATTTTTGGATTATGCTGTTTACGAATTCTATATTAAGGTCCCGATGGATGTCGTCAATTCTTATGTACCAAGGCGCGTTCACGATGTTATTGAGTACTTTGTTCTGGAATTTTTGGATAATATCTATATTGCTGTCTTTGGCGCAACCCCATAGTTGTATGCCATAGGTCCATATTGGCATAAGGACTGATTTGTAGAGCAGAATTTTGTTATAAACTGACAACGCGGAATGCCTTCCTAGTAACCAGTTCATGCTTCTGTAACGAATTTCTAATTCTTCTCTTTTCTTTTTGACGTGGGCTTTCCAGCGAAGCTTTGCGTCTAAGGTCATACCAAGATATTTGGCTGTGTTTTCATACGGAACAGTTTTGTTGTTTATGTACACAGGGTAGTGTTCTGGTTTTTTATTTGTGAAGTCAATGTGGATGGATTTTGTTTCATTCAGCTTAATCCTCCACGTTTTGGTCCAGTCATAGAATTGACTTATCGCTTTTTGTACTTTTTCCACAGCTTCTTTGTGACTCGATCCTGTGGACATTATTGCGGTATCATCAGCAAAAGTAGCAACAGTTGCATTTTCTAGTTCTGGTATATCACATGTGTACAATAGGTACAGGACAGGGCCTAGAACACTTCCTTGTGGAACACCAGCTTTTATTTCCTTTAGTTCAGAGCAGGCATTTTCCTGTCTTACTCTAAAGACTCTTCCAGTTATATACGATTCTAGTATATCTGCATACTGTTTTGGTAACATAGTTCTAAGCTTATAAATTAATCCTTCGTGCCATACTTTGTCAAAAGCCTGGGCTACATCTAGAAATACGGTGGCAAATACTTTTTTATCTTCAAGAGCTTTTTCAATTACTGTTGTAATCCTATGTACCTGATCTATCGTTGAATGCTTTTCTCTAAATCCAAATTGATAGTCCGGTATAATGTTACTATTTTCTATAATAGGTTTCAGTCGTTTAAGTAGTAATTTTTCGAAAAGCTTTGACATCACTGGCAGCAATGAGATAGGCCTGTATGACTTTGCATCTTGAGGTGGTTTCCCTGGTTTGGGGACCATGATTATTTCTGCAACCTTCCATAGGTCTGGAACGTGCCTTAGTCTAAAAGAAGTATTGATAAGTTTGGTAAGTTTTACCAGTGCTTTCCTTGGTAGGTTCTTTAGAATTTCCCCTGTGATAAGGTCATAACCAGGGGATTTTTTTGGGCTGATGTGATCTCTGATTTCTTTACATACTTCTTTTGGTGTTACAAGTTTTATATCTTGATCAGCCAGCTGTAGTTGTTCCCAGTGGAGATTCTGGTCTACGTTCTCGATTTGTGTAAAGGTTTCCTCTAAGTGTTGGGCAAATCTTGATGCTTTTTGCTCGTTACTTATTGCCCACTGTCCATTCAGTTCTTTTATTGGTGGTATGTGAGCAATAGGTTGTTTTTGGTTTCTTGTGGCTTTCCATAATGAATAATCAGTCGATCGATTACTAGTCAGTTGAAGGAGATGCCTAGTTAAGTTTTCGTCACGAATTTTCTTAATTTCGTTTCTAATTTTTTTAGTGATGTTATTTAACAGTGTCTTATCCTGCGGAAACCTATTTTGCTGCCACTTTTTTCTCAAGGATCTTTTTTCTTTGATCAGATCTATTATTTCTTTCGGGTAACTATTAACTTTTAAAGTTCTTTTTTTTTCGGGTGTATTAGCCCATGCAGTTTGTTGAATATCTATAATAAACTTGCTTAATTCAAGATTCAGTTGCTCCTTATCATTAATTAGTATATTTAGGTCTATTTTACTGTCTAAGTCTATTTTAAAGGATTCCCAGTCAGTGAACTTGTTCACGAGAACCGGATTGCCTTCTCTATGTTGGACATGTTCACTCATATGTAAAATTACTGGTGAGTGATCAGAATTCATATTGAAACCTTCTTCAGCACTTATAAACTCCGAGCATATGTCTTTATATATAAAAAAGTCAATTAAATCTGGAATTTTCCTTGAGTCTGTTGGCCAATATGTCGGTTTCCCAGTTGATAGAACCTCTGATTTGGTTTCTCGTATGGCATTTAGAAGCTCTTTGCCTTTTGTTGTAGTAAGCCTAGAGCCCCAATAGGTATTCTTGGCATTAAAGTCTCCACCTAATATGAATCTATTTCCTAGTCGCATAAGGAGTGTCCTGTATTGCTCTTTTTTTAGTGCGTGTCTTGGAGGAATGTATATAGCTGCTACAGTAACCGAGTCGTATCTCTTCGTTTTAATAGTTATACCGATCACTTGCATTTCCTGATCTTCACATTTTGTCTGTTCATAATGATGTATGTTTTCTCTAATTATGACAGCGCTGCCTCCTCTCGCGGTGTTATCTGGGTGCAGAGCGTGATATATCTTGTAACCTTGAAATTTTACAAATGACTGTCGTGTAAAGTGTGATTCAGATATTAAGCATATATCTATATTTTCTGTATCTAGGACGACTTGTAACTCTTGTTGGTTATGTAGCAGTCCATTAGCATTCCAAGTCATAATCTTGACGTTGTTACTCATTTTTGCAGATGAATAGGAGCTTTTTTGGAACTCATTTCTAGTTTTTTAAGCCGTTGATCAAATGTTGACATTAGGCTTAAGATTTTATCAAGTTTTGTTTCTGAACTTGATTCGACATTGTTTGTGACTACTTGAGAGTACAATAGCTGTTTGGTTGGTTGGTGGTTCATTTCTTTCTTTTCGGTAGCTTCCTTGGTAGCTGATGGTTCAGTATGCTTCAATGGACGGGATGCAGTTTGCTTTTTAGTATATTTACTTTTTAATACTTGCATCTCCTTTGCTACTATACACCCTCTATAGTTAGCTGGATGTGCCTCGCCACAGTGGACACATTTCGGTTTATCTTGCGCTGGTTTCACGCAGTCTCTTGTGAGATGCTTGCCCGTGCACTTGACGCACCTTGGTTCTTTCGAACAGTACTTCTGGGTATGTCCATAGGCTTGGCATCTTTTACACTGAGGAACTAGCTTAGATGCTCTAAGTGGTTGAATTTCCACTTTACACCCTAGAATATTGGTGATTCCATAAACTTTGTTTATGTCTTCGTCATTTTCGAATGACAACATAAACATGTTGAGTGGTTCTTTTTTCCTCCAACTTAATCTGCTAACAGCGTTTTCAATTTTGTAGCCCTTGTTTTGCAGATACTCTACGATTCTTTCTGGCTGGCATGTATGATGCAACTTTTTAAGATGGTGAAGGAAAACATCGTGAGGAAACCGGCATGTCCTAGATCCTAAATATCTTAGTAATATGACATCTACCAACCCGCACTGGGCCCGCGTGGGTGGTGGATTATGGCTCACTCCCTCTCACAGAGAGGAGACCTGTGTCCCAGCAGTGGGAATATTTATAGACTGATGACGAAGTTTTGCAGACCCTCGGGCATGTTTGCTGATGCCAGAGTGGATGACTTTTTGCAATTAGAAAGAAGAGAATCTGTTCATTTAGATTGCGTCTCAGAAAAGCAATAACTTAGTAATTAAGCAGCTTTATGACTTTATATTTAATAGAATTGACATGACATGAAATGCACAGTTGAAATTCCAAAATAAAAAGGACTCCAAATCATCCTTTTGGCCCGTTGGGCAGCTGAATATCAGTATTTTACATAGAGCGACTCTCTATGTAAAATACTGATATTCAGCTGCATCTGGTTTGACTGGAAGCTGACTCCAAATTATAGTTAGGAAAAAGCTAAGCAGATGAGAAAGCCATTACAGGGGTCTGTGGTGTTCCATGTTGGCAGCCACATCCTCACACCAAAAAAACTAAAAAAAAGAAGAAAGGACAAAAGTCATTGAAATTAAAAACAATTAAGCCACTGACTTCCGAAAGATAAGTTATTTTAAAGTTTTTTATGTTTGTTTACGAAGTCATTTCTTATGTTAAAAAAAGTTTTTTTGAAATCGGTCAAAAGAGAAGGGCCTAGATCTTGGTTAAAATCATAACTATTAACCTTACATTTATGCTACATGATTGTGCCTAAATTTTTTGGTAGATACGTGATATGGTGACATATACCTGGATCTATATACGTCCTATATACCTGTGATCTGCCCACGCATGTCTCTGGAACTTTTTCCTCTAACGGTTAGAACGTGACCAGCAGTCCACGTGCTCCTTACAATATTAACTAAGCAATACCTTTAATGTAAGGCTAGATAGTTATTTGTATTATATACTAGATTTTTACCGCGGCCTCACTCGTGTTAATTTAGAATTCGGCAATAAATTGGGAGGTATTTAGCGCCATCTATCATCAGTTATTTACGGATCGATATTCAAGGTTAAGCCGCACTTGGCGAAGTTGGTCTGTAGATGGGTGACCATTTTATCATATCGAATTTCCTTCGTGTTTCGGAAAGCACATATAGCCGTTGATTTAGGATGTAATTTGTTCGCGGGACTGCCCATTAGGTTACCGTGGCCCAGGAAAGTAAAATGAAGAAGCATCGTTGATTTTAGTCAGTACGAGTTTGTAAGTCCCTCTCGTTCCACCCTGGGCAGGAGGACTCATTTGATGATTTTACCACGATAAAAAAACACGTCATTTGTAGATCTGTGACCGTCGTTACAGTTAGTCAGAAGTTTGACAACCAGTCTTACCATGAGGTATGGTATTACTCAGTTACTAGGTTGTGGGATCACATAATGATATTCAGCTGCAACTGGATTGACTGGAAGCCGACTTCAATATTCATAATTAGTTTGAAAAAGGCTTTAATACAGATGATGATTAATATCAAGAAACCAATTTTATCTAGTTAGTTAAAAACATCTTTTTTTATTTATTTTTAGCATGCTAAAATAATCACCCAGACACGGCAGGGTGGGAGGGACTGTCAGACTCGTACTGAGTAAAATCCACGGTGTCCTTCAATAGCCCTTTACGTTCCAGGGTAATGAGATAAGTCTCGCGACCTAGTCAAAAATACCTAGTGGATATGAATTCAGGCTTCACTCTTGACAGTCGCGTTTGCAATCACAAAACTAGAGGGCAAGTATTGGCCGGTTAAATAAATATGGGAAACGCCAATAAACTTTGTGCGAAGGAATTAAAGAGGTTTCAAAGAATTTACGACTAAACTTAGGGGAAGGGATTTATGTATATATTTATTGGGTAATGGAAAGCTGTTTAAATAAAGAAAAAGCGATAGAGATGCTGAAATTATATGTTCAGTAATATTTTTTGACGTTGCTCCATACTAAAAATTTCTTCTGTATTGTGGGAACGTTGACAAACATAGAAAGATACAAACCACAAAAAGCTGTCAGATTACTGACAGCTCTTTGAGGCGCTCGTGGAAGTTAACGCAACGTCGACACGGGCATGGTCCATGATCGGACGGCGAGACACCCGTTCACTCGCCATCCTCATGTTCGCAACATCCGATGCCGTGGGTGTCTTCCGCGGTGACAAGTGAATATCAGCACCTTTAGTCTCAAAAGTTACAGTTAAAATACGCATATATGAAACAGTCATTTTGCTGACCTTTGTAGTAACAAAAAGATCATAATTATTTTTAAGATCCAGGACGGATTTTACGATAACGTAATTACCACTCATAAGCTCCGATAAGAAATTAAATTCCGGCCTATCGGGATTCGGGATTTCGACGATTTAAGATAGATAGGAAAAGCCAGAATTCTTACTTGGAACTTATTGTGTTTTTCAGTCGGTCACTATTTTACAAGATTTTATTTTTAGTCTGGTTTTGAGACCTTAGCACGACGTCTTTTTACGTTTTTGTAGCGGGATCTTTGATGTTAATTTGATGGAAAACGTAGATCCTTTTTCATGCATTAGAGGCACTTTTTTATTTCCAAAACAATAGACGTCGAAAATATTTCAAGGTGTATATTATAATAGGCGAAATTCGGAAATCCTGTTCGTGTTAAACTAATCCAATAAGTCCTCCCACCGGGCAGGACGGGAAGGACTGTCAGACTTGTACTGGTTAAAAATCCACGGTGCCCTCCTATAGCCTTTGTTTTCTGGGGCCACGGTTATCTGACAAGCCCGTCTCGCGACACCGACAGTAGTCTGTCTGAAATGAAATTTTATTCATTCAATTTGACACTGTTCCCGATTTCTGATTGAGTTCTAATTTTGCACTATATCACGCGACAATGCAATATTATGATAATAAGGTACTAACCTGATGATGGAGCTGGAAGATGGCTATAGGAACTCTGTAATGAAATGACACAACTTCATGAAAATTGGACTCGGATTCGTCTTGACTAGTACTTTGTATTTATCGCAGACTCATCCATACCGGACGGTGAGTCACTCATTGCCTACCGTCCGGAAACCTGCGAGACTGGGAACAATGAACTTTTCAGTTTTCAATGACGGCACGGTTGGTGCAGTTGCTGAGCTATTGGACTTCTGCGCTGCGTGTCGTGGGTTCAATTCCCACACGGAGCAAATAATTATTTGTATGACCTACAAATAGTTGTTCCGGGTCTGGGTGTTTGTGTATTTAAGTTTCTATGTTTGTAAACGCACCCAAAACGTGCCACAACACAGAAGATATTCCTAGTGTGGGGCAACGTTTTAAAAAAATACAATAAATCTCATTGACTAAGTTAACCTTCTGCCCACAAATCCCGAATTCAACAGTACTTAAGTAATTAGAACAGGCTCAGAATCTAGATTATTGGAGGCTGAGGCGCGATTGGAAGCCAATTAGACTAACTAGGCTTTAGTGTATTAGCTATGTATTAGTAACCTACCGGATAACGGCCTATTGACTACCAGTAACTAGGTTGTAGGACATGTGCGTGAGAAGTGACGCGTATTTTATCGGAAATAACAGTTAAATAAATACCAGATACCATAACAGATATATATGTTACGGTAAATGTGATTAATTGAAAATTATTAATATTTTTACAAAATTATTAATAATAACCACATGTTTTGGTAAATGTGAATAAACGATCGAAATTTATTACTTAAAGAAGTAATTATTAATAATTCACGACACATATTGGTAAAAGTGATAAAATTAATAAACTAGACGGCTAAACCTAGTGCTAACTGAAGATAAGTATGACACACGTAGGTTTAACCGCATGTGGTCGGTTACACCTAGGTTTAGCCGGTTAGAACTAGGCCTAACCTCGGGACTTGCTGGCACCCCGACTCGGACAATTTAGGTTAGAAGAGGATGGCGGGGTCTTTCAGACCCCGCCATCCTCTTCGTGGTTATTTTTTCTTAACCACGCAGAAGTAGGAGCCCCGCGGAGCGGGGCTCCGTCGACTTTCTCCTGTGAAGGAAGTTTACTTATTACATTTATCACTACTAGGGTCAAATTATTAATAAAAACCGACAAATGTGATTAATTAATTACTTTAACCTCGAATTTCGGTAATTATTAATAATAATAGATAATTATTAATAATCTTCAATTATTCACTCTTACCGTAACATATATATAATAAAAATACTAACAGGTATTTTTATAATAACAGTTACAAATAACAGATATTTTTTAACATGGTAGGCATTTAACGCATGCGTCGAAAATATCAAAGATTTTTGTGGCAAGAAAAACTCAACAGCAATTCGTAAGATGTTAGGAATACATTGAAAAGTTCAAGACTAGGGAAAACCGCAGCGCCTTGGCATAAAAAATAGTAAATAATGTGTTATTCTATACTATCAGAAACTCTGTTGTTCTTAATTAACAATTAATATTCAATTGAGTTTTATAAACGTATTTCTCTAAGTAGAAAAAATATTCTCAGTTATTCAATAACAGATATCTGGACCTGTTATTTTTGAGTAACAGTAACAGCTGGAACAGATATCTGTTAAAACCCATCTCTAACGTGTGTATGTATGTAGATGTGTGGTAGGACATGTCCACTACGGTTCATCGAGTGGTTGTCTAATCATAATGCTTGAAATGACGTTAATTGAGATTATGTTGCTAATTGGTATAGTCGTCTTAATTAATTGAACGTTAATAAAGGTGAGACTCTCAACATCAGCGTTTAATGTTTCCCCGGTGTCTCTGTGAGAGGGAGTGGACCACAATCCACCACGCGGGCCCAGTGCGGTTTGGTAGATGTCACATATCTTCGAATTTTTGGTTGTTGGACATGCCGGTTTTGAGTTTTGAGAGCAGTGATGATGAAATAAATTACACAAAGAAATGCGCCTGGCTGTGTCCTTCCACCCTGTATGGAGCGGAAAGGACTGGTAAACATTTACTGATTAAACATCATTTTTTTAGTAGTCCTTTGCGTTCCCGCGTCACGGTTATCTTTATAGACGGTGACTCTCGCGACCTATGAAAGCTGTCCTTCACAATACGGCTGCTAAAAAGTAATAATTGCACTACTTATACAACATTATTTTTAGTATAGTGCGAAACCTGATTACATAAAGTTTGTTCAAGGCAGAGAGACAGGGCAGGGCAGGAGGGACTGTCAGACTCGTACTGACTAAAATCCACGGCGTCCTCTTTAGTCCCGCGACCATCATCAGTACGATTATGTACCTATTTTGCTATATCAATGAGTGTACGACCCAGGAGCCACTGGTTGCGCGGGTGTACCGCCCCGAAATTAGCATGTTTTTCAACGGAAAAACATGCTAATTTAAGGAGCTTATAACTTTATGATTTTGTTTTTTTTTTTACATGGGAAACTCATCAAATGAGTCCTCCCACCCCGGGCAGGGCGGGAAGGACTGTCAGACTTGTACTGACTAGAATCCACGGAGTCCTTATAATTTCGTACATAGATTCTTTACACAAAAATACTAGGCAGGTATATCGGGTTTCGCATAAACAAAAAAAAAAATGTTGTACACAGTACTCGCAATACTCGGAATGATATTAACAACGGTCGTATTCAAAGCTAGTAAATAGTCAAACAGAGCCAAAGAAAGACGTATTCTCGGTGTTCCGATGTCAGATGGAGGTAGCAATAACTGGATGAGACCTGGGGATCTTTCAAATCTCACATTATATATATCTGCTTGTATGGTACACGGTGAGTAATGGGTTTTTTTATTGCGTGGTAAAAGTATCAAATGAGTCCTCCCACCCCGGGCAGGGCGGGAGGGACTGTCAGACTTGTACTGACTTAAATCCACGGTGACCTTCAATGGCCCTTTATGTTACGGGGTCACGGTAATGAAATAAGTCCCGCATCCCACCCGGGCACCCTACAACTTGAAAGTTATCCCACTGAAACATACAATCTTGATAAAACCTATCTTATGGGTACCAATGGAAGTCACTACTGCGAGGATCGTACGGAGTACACGCTGGAGCTTGCGTAGCAGTGACTCGCCGTCCAATCATGGTTCAGGCCCGGCCCGTCGTGGTCCACGTGCGCCTTAAAGAGTTATCAGCAATCTGACGGGACCCTCTTTAGAGGGCCAAAGCCTGCCGGGGTCGTGGGACTGTCTCAACAGGTAACCGTGATCCTGGAACAAAAAGGGCTATTGAAAGATCAACGTGGATTTTAGTCAGTACAAGTCTGACAGTTCCTCCCACCCCGCCCTGGGTGTTGCTACGTAAAATCATCTGTTGAGTCCTCCCAACCAGGGTGGGGCGGGAGGACTCAACAGATGAATTTACCTAAAAAAAATCACACGATGTTTCTTTCACCGATGCGACTTCAGTGATGTCTAAGATGATAAACTTAAGTAATTACATGCGCATTGAGACAAAAGATCAATTTTAAAAAAAAACCTGGGTTAAGAAAAACCCGCGACCCCAGCAGGCATTTGGCGCGAAACACGACGCGCCACCGACCCCGGCTTGGTCCTCGGTCGGACGGCGAGCTACCCATTACTCACCGTCCACAATCCCGCTCCGCCGCTGTGCCCTCTGCTGATCAGAGAGACACGCGTTGGAGCGTCCACACGACAGGCTATTCGCATACGTTCAAAGAGACCCACTCCTTAGGCACACAGTGCCTAAGGAAGGGTTTTTGCTCGCATCCCAGGGTGCACCTACCCGAAAAACTGGTCTTCCCCCCGGACGTATCCGTGACGGAACTCCAGTCCACGGGCGCACGTGGAGGTTTCCTGTCTTAGCACCCCAAAAGGTCATCGGTACCAGCCCGGGATTAAACTCACAAATTCATCCATTAAAACTTTACATCCAAGTCCACTTATTATCAAAATGACTCCCCTCTTATTAAAATCTAAGCCTTATTTCATTTAAAATAAGAGATCTTATCTAGCAATCCTGTATCATGTCCCGTCTTTACATAAAAAGGTGTCTGTGTCAGAGGTACGGTGCGCAAAAACGTCGCCTGCAGTGCTACGTTTCAGTGAAGTGAGCCCTGACTCGGTAGCGTCAGCAAAGTAAGGGGGGTGTTAATTTTTAAATTTTATTGAGTGCCTCTTGTTTTTGAGAGCGCTGTTTTGTCTTTAGTTTTAGTTGGTGAGGTGTAACTTTTGAGTAGTTCTTGCTGAATGAACTGTTGCATATACATTGAGTTATTACTACTACGTATAGAGACGACACCACGCATCACCACTGTGTCCCATCCAGGATGAGTGCGCGCGCACAAGTTCATTCAGTTGTTTGACAGCTCTGTGACGTGCTCTAGGCGTGCATATATGGTTTTTTTACGTGGTACAAACATATACTGGCCTGTTGGTCTAGTGGTTATGTGACCCTGACTGCTATGCCGGAGGTGGTGGGTTCGATTCCCATCCAGGACAAATGTTTGTGTGATGAGCACGATGATTTGTTCTGTGTCTGGGTGTAATTTGTCTTAAATATGTATGTATGTATTTAGAAATATATATAAGTATGTTTATCAATTGTCTAATACCCATAACACAAGCTCTGCTTAGCTTGGGACTAGAGGACGTTGTGTGATAGTTGTTGATGAAGATGTAAAGTTAGCGATCCAAAATAAATAAACAAAGCCATCCAGACGCCTAATTCCAGAGATGGTTTAGTTAACCTCCAAACTTCGATCTGGTATTTATTTAAAAAATACATTTTCTTCAAACCAGGAATCAATCCCAAGACATTAACATCAGCACCCGCGCTTTACAAATACGACACCAACAATACTATAACAACTTAATTAATGAACACTTAAAACTTTACTTAAATTAAGCATCTAAGCTAACCTAATGTCATGTCCAACAAATCTCATTACAACCCTTCACATTACAAATGACCAAAAACCCCTCTTTTTGCCCCCAAAAACAAAACTACCCTCTTATTAACATGATAATATTTACACCCCCCTTTTTTGCTGACCCTACGTCAAATAATTTGCGCCAAGCCAAGCGTCACTTTTAATCTCAATATTGAGATGAGTACAATATGAAACTACGAGATCGTCTCTCCCTTTCTGACATCAAACAATCTATGGCTTGCTGTTTCCTTCACTCCTCAGAAATACGTAGTTAGGGGTAGACGAATAATTGTATCTGTGTGTATGTATGTGTGTTGTAACATCTAAAATATCTGGACGATTCGGAATGGTGCTTTTGTTTTTGTCCGTTGTCAATTGTGTTCGGTTTTCTGTGTTGTTGCTTTGACAATAGGAATTGAATTTTAACGTGGAAGCTTTGCTTTTGTTTCGTCTTTTATTTTTTAGCTATTCATTAGTGTTTTGTTTTCAGAGGAAACATTTTATAGGATCCTTTGACCAACAGCTGTCATAGACAAAACCTCTTGTATCTAGAGGAGTTTACTTTTTAGGGTTACCTATGTCCGAAGAGGTAACATTTTATAAGTGAGTAGCGGCCTGTTACACATGGCTACACATCAAGCTATACAAAACCAGTTTGTCTTGGTCTCGCTTTGTACGATTTTACACACAATAAACGGTCAGATAAACTGGTTTTGTATAGGTTGATTCACTTTATACGTAGAGAAGCAAGTACACACGGCTGTGTAGCTGTGTGTACTTGCTTCTCTACGTATAATCAAAAAATCACAGCAAAATCCCCATTAACAAAATGAAACGTCATTTATTGAATTCATTTGTTACAAAAAATGTGATAAATGAAGAACCGCTCGACCGATTTTGTGCAAACTTCACATAAACCATCTACGTAGTCCGAACAAAGCCTCAAAACATTTGGTTTGGTTAGGTGAGCCCTTTGGTTCGGTTTGGTTCTTGAGTTATAAAGTTACAACGAAATGTGACATTGATTTTTATAATATTGATTTTAACATTAATAAACATTTTTGACAGTCGTTACTGTTACTCAGAATCTCAGAAGTCCGACAACGAGTCTTACCAAGTGGTATCATATTATCCAGTTACTGTGTTCTGGAGATCAGATAGGTAGTCGCTCCATGCAAAGTACTGAAATTCAGCTGCATCTGGTTTTACTGGAAACCGACCCCAATATAGTGATCGAAGTCGCGGGACTAACGAATTACTGTGACCCCGGAACGTAAAGGGTTATTGAAGGACATGCTGAATTTTAGTCAGTACAATTCTGGCATACCCTCCCGCTCTGCTCTGGTTGGAGGACTCATTTGATGATTTTGATGGTCCCGTGATCATGCTGAAACTCTTTGAGGCGCGCGTGGAACACAACGCGCCGTCGACCCGGGCATGTTCTATGGTCGGACAGCGAGTCGCCCATTACTCACCGCCCCCGCCTACGGTGGCCGGAGATCGTCTGCCGACGTCCGTCGCCGTGGGGTACCACTGCGGCTGGATATTGAAATACTTAGATAAACAATGTTATTATATCAACTAAGTTGTTCGTATCCATCATTTAATTAATTTCTGTCTGACGGTTTCGATATTTGTTGAAACAAACTTCAGTTATTAATCAAAATCCCTTCATTAAATTGATTTAGATTTCAAAGAAAAATGGATGAATTTCAAATTCGTTTAGTTTATGATTGATTTGAAATGGTTATTTTATTTAGTTTTTTTTAATGAGAATTATTTGCTACAAAATATTTTTGTTCGCGATATCGTTCCTTATCAAAAGAGAGATGTAGGTATTTTTTTTTGTATCGCCCTGCCCGGGGTGGGAGGTGAGACTTCCCACCCCGGGCAGGGCGGGAGGGACTGTCAGACTTTTACTGACTAAAACCCACGGTGTACTTCAATAGCCCTTTATGTTCCGGGGGTCACGGTGATGGAAAGAAGTCCCGCGACCCCGGCAGGCTTTGGCCCTCTGTGAGGGTGACAGATGTAGGTATTGTGTGAGGAATTAAATGTAAGAAAAGCATCATCAGCCTAAAATGTTGCTACTGCTGGGACATAGCCTACAGGACAGTAAACCATCACCTCATGAGTCCACTGCGCGTCCGTATTTGTCATTATGTCTTCGACTTTTTGTCTTAAGACATTTTTTCACATGACTACTACAAATGAATAGCGCCAGGTTTGGTCTACATGATAACCTATCGATAAAATGACCTCGGCAACCGTAGCTTACTCCCGAGTCATCATCATCATCAGCCTATATTGTTTCCACTTTACAAAGAAGAAGGGTCACGGTCCATACAAAATTTACCCAGCCTCGGCGCAAATGAAATGTATCTCAGTTTATTCGTTATTTTATGTACATTAAATAACAGGTTTCTATTTTTTCAATTTCAGTGGCTAACTTAGTTAAATTGCTTAAATAAGCATTTGGAAAAATGTTGAAAATGCTAGCTGTTCTCCGCGGTTTCACCCGCTGCTAGGCTCCTATTGGTCGGAGTGTGGCGTTATATAGCTCACAGTCTTCTTCAATAAATGGACTATCCAACACAAAAATATTTTTTCAATTCGAACCAGTAGTTCCTGAGATTCGTCCCTTCAACCAAACAAACAAACTCTTCAGGTTATTCAACTGGGTGTGGATGGCTATGTCCGAAACTATGAGGAATATCGAAATACGTTGAAAGGAGTCTGTAGGCCGATTTTGACGAAAACTTAAACTGTATCATTCGATTTTAGAAAATTCAATAATTCTGGCCAGGAATCGAACCCGCTGGTTTGTAAAAAAATCACATCCTGTATTATTACACTATTCGATAGTGTTGCTAATAAGGATCAAATTCTGGGAAGTAACCATATATGGCAAACTTAAGAAAATAGAAGATTTTTATAAAATTGCAATTTTTCTTGTCACTTGTGCCTTGTGAATTGATCAGATTTTTTTTCAATTATACTTTTTCCTTAAGTTTGGCGTATATGATTACTTCCCAGAATTTGATCCTTATTAGCAACACTATCGAATAGTGTAATATTACAGGATGTGATTTTTTTCCAAACCAGCGGGTTCGATTCCTGGCCAGAATTATTGAATTTTCTAAAATCCAATGATACAGTTTAAGTTTTCGTCAAAATCAGCCTATAGGCTCCTTTCAACGTATTTCGATATTCCTCATAGTTTCGGACATAGCCATACACGCCCAGTTGAAAAACCTGAAGAGTTTGTTTGTTTGGTTGAAGGGGCGAATCTCAAGAACTACTGGTTCGAATTGAAAAAATATTTTTGTGTTGGATAGTCCATTTATTGAAGAAGACTGTGAGCTATATAACATCACACTCCGACCAATAAGAGCCTAGCAGCGGGTGAAACCGCGGAGAACAGCTATCATTTTCATCATTTTTCCAAATGCTTATTTAAGCAATTTAACTAAGTTAGCCACTGAAATTGAAAAAAAAGAAAACTGTTATTTAATGTACATAAAATAACAAAAAAACTGAGATATATTTCATTTGCGCCGGAGCTGGGTCACAGATGACCCTTCTTCTTTAATTACACAAAGTAATGCGCCTTGTGGCGTTCGAACCCACGACCTACTACAACTCGTAAGTCGGGACCGATACCACTGGGCCACCACTGCTCCTCACTAATTCCGAGTACCAAGCCGTTTCTCAGCTATTACTCAACTCGACATAACACCTAAATCAAAACCGCCATCATATTATATAAAAACAGAAACAACCAACTTTTAGTCACACAAACACTCTTCAGTGGTCTCACAGACCCCCTAGCGAGAGAGCGTCAATTTATCAAAACAAAATTCTGAAAAACTTGTCATACGAAACTCGTCCTTAAACAGGGATTAACTTGTTGTGCAGACAGACAGACGAGCGATTTGTGAAAACCATATTGGGGGCTCATAACACCCGCGGTTGGGTTTTAATGTGGGGGTGTACTAAGGGTGCATGGTTGTTCAGTGAGTTGTGATCGAGAATGTAGTGAAAAGATTAAGTGTAACAAGCTACATAGATGCTCGGATTAACTTTGTTTGATCAGCGTTCGGTGTAGCTAAAAAAAATTATGCTTGTTTTGTCGCCTCACTTGAAAGTACTGAAAAAAGGTAAGTTTTTCGTTGGAATAGAAACAAAAACCATATTGAATTAATAATGTCAATTACGGAATATCTGCGGTGATTAAAATAATTCTTTGAATTCTCGACAACTTGCGATCATGACGCTTTCGCTTGCAAGCGTAAGTAATACCATATCGAGTTCTGAATTTGCTATGTAAACTAAATTATTTAAGCTACACTGGCGAAAATTGACCACAAATATTAGAGGATCTTCTACAAGACAAAGAGATTCTTTGGAGGTATTAATCGTTGTTAGTCTTATTAAAATTTGAGAATTTAATCTCTAGACTTTTTTTTTCTAAAAAAACACCTAGCACTAGGATTTTTTTTTTCTGGTTGTGGGTGCATTTACAAACATAGAAACTCAATACACAAACACCCAGACCCGGAACAAATACTAGCACGATATGTCTCAGATCTCGCCCATGAGCTTATTTCATTTGTTCCATGCTTCTAGAGACCACTTACAATACATTCATTTAATTTAGGTTCCTTTTTTTTTTAGTTGGTGTAATCATCAAATGTGTCCTCCCGCCCTGAGTGGGGGGACGGAAGGGACTGTCAGACTCTTACTGACTAAAATCCGACCGTGTTCCTTCGGATGCCCTTTACGTTCCGGGGCCGCGGTAAGAAAAAGGTTAAGAAAAAACCCGCGACCCCAACAGGCTTTTGGCGCGAAACACGACGCGCCACCGACCCGGGCTTGGTCCTCGGTCGGACGGCGATCTACCCATTACTCACCGTCCGCAAGCCCGCTCCACCGCTGTGCCCTCTGCTGATCAGAGGGACACGCGTTGGAGCGTCCACACGACAGGCTATTCGCATAAGAGTTTTTGCCCGCATCCCAGGGTGCACCGGCCCGAAAAACTGGTCTTCCCCCCGGACGTATCCGAGAGGGAACTCCAGTCCACGGGCGCACGTGGAGGTTTCCTGTCTTAGCACCCCATTTTGGTTCCTATAAGGAAGAAATCATGTGAAGACAAAACTCACTCATTTCTCACCAAAACACAGTCTTCCTTAGTAGGGGCCACCTAAAACGAAAACTTTTTAATGCCCTCAAAGTTTGAGCGCAATATTTCAGCGCCCCGTAAACTCCACGCTTAATTGTTCTAGACATGTTTTAATTGTGATTTTTTTTAAATAAACCTGTATATTTTAGCGAGAAAACATTAATTATTTTATCTAAATTATTAAAAAAATACTATCTTTATGGAAGAAATAAAGAATAGTAGTTTCGCTTGATATTTTTTTTAACTTATTTTAACACTTAGGTGTTTTCTTAATCTGAGTCCTGAATTTACAGTTTATGTCATGTAAAGTAAATAAGAACTTTGACATTAATTTCAAGGCAAAAAAATATTTTGTATTTTATGTACACTAGAGGCGCGGTTCCCTTTTTCCATACAATAAACGCAGTAAATACTTCAAGTACGCCGTTAATAAAATACAGAAATCTATGATAAGGCCTGTGTGGGTGCGTTTAAAAACATTAAAACTTACATACACAAAAACTTAAACATTTGGAACAACTACTAGTAGAACACATAAATTTTATTTCAAGAGGGGATCGAACAGTGGACACGCAGTGTAGCAGTCCATTGTCAACCATGATATAAAAAGTAATTTTCTTTTGCCTGTTTGTAAATAACAGATTTCGAAATAGTTTTTCAACATCGTAATAAACCTATGTAGCTTGCTTAATTGTGTGAAGTACCATTAAAATCGGTTCAGTATTTTAGAAGAATACCATATTTAATAATAATATTCCACAACTATCACACAACGCCATCTAGTCGCAAGCCAAGCAGAGCTTGTGTTATGGGTACTAGACAACTGATAAACCTATATATATTTCTAAATACATAAATATTATAGATAAATTACACCCAGACACAGAACAAATGATCATGCTCATCAAACAAACATTTGTCCTGGGTGGGAATCGAACCCACGACCCCCGGCATAGCAGTCAGGGTCACTAACCACTAGACCAAAAGGCCAGTAAAACTCGAACATACTTGAAACTTGAAAATTTCAAGTATGTAATGCCGTACGGCGTACATAGACAATAATTCAATATCTCCTTGATCATCACACATCTATACATAAATAAATACATATATGCTCAGGTGACGTCTCGTAGACCACCATAACATGACAACCAACATATTCCCCCATCGATATTAATTCCGCAATCTCAAACATCGACAAATCAGTATCAGACTATCGATTAATGACAGCTCATAAATCGATATGAGCGCCGCACTACGATGTATCGATACTTACAAATTACTGCTCGTTTGTCACATCACTAGGATATTGCTTAGGTGTGGGATGAATAGTTATTGCATAGAAAATTTAATATTAGAGAAAGTAATTAATAAATTAATAGGCAAAATTACTGATTAGTACGTTTATCAAAAAAAAAATTGAACTGTATTTTTACTTTGTTACATAAACCGATAATGACGAAATTACGACTCATTTAAAATACGTTACAAGCTAGTACAATTTTTACTGACTTCTGACGTCACGAGAATAGAATAGAATAGAGTAAACTTTATTGTACACCAAACATTTTAAAACGACTACTTTACAATATTGCTATAACTATGGTTACAATGGCGGTCTTATCGCTTAAAGCGATATCTTCCAGACAACCTTTGGATGGACTGTATGAATTTAGATAAGAAGGGTAGGGGGTAGTCAGTGGTGTACTATAAATACTCTTAAAACTAAGTTTAAAAAAATAAAAAATAATTATGTATATTTTTTAAATACAAATGACGAGTTTTGATGCGTTAAAAAACTCCAAAACTTTGATAGACGAACTAATTACATTTGCAATTTATTGACGCTAATTAAATCCCTTACAATTATGTAATAATAAGCGGTCAAGGGAAAGATGGAAGGAAAAAATAAAATATTGTTCACTTGCACTTATTCCCTTTTCTTTTAGAAGTTTCACCATTCCATGTCAGTCATCGCGGAAATTGCTAAGTCTTTAAGCAGAATACCATCGCTCTGGAACGCAAAGGGCAACCGAAGGCACAGGGTGGATTTATTCAGTAAGAGTCTGATAGTCCTGTCGCAGAATCAGATGATTTTATCACCCCCAAAAAAGACTGTTATAATTATAGTCTAAATTATTAAAAGTCTTAAAACACTAATAATGTGCTTTACCTGTCAAATCAAACCGAATCGTAAGTTTTTAAAAACGGAGAGGTAATAGAAAAAAATGTGCCGGCTAATACACTGCAATATGCAGTCAATAATCAAATACTATTGTATTGTAAGAACAGTTAGCAGTTGTAGTTACAATCAACTTTGTACTTCACATGTGAACCATTCAGATTGGTATACAATGAGCTATCTTGAAAACAATAGCATTTAAAAAAAGAAAAAAACGTGTCCCCACACTAGGAATTTCACCTGTGTCGTGGGTGCGTTTACAAACATAGAAACTCACATACACAAACACCCAGACACGAAGCAACTACTTGTGGATCATACAAATATTTGCTACGTGCGGGAATCAAACCCGCGACACGCAGCGCAGCAGTCCAATCACCCAGCCACTGTGCTAACCGTGCCGTCGAGCTGTCACAATAGTATACATTTTTGACGGCAAGTTTGGCGTAGTGGCCGAACGATTGACTGCTGCACTCCGTGTCGTGGGTTAAGTTCCTGCATAGGACAAATAATTGTATGATCTGCAAGGCGTTGTTGCGGGACTGATTGTTTGTTTAAGTGAGTTAATTTTTTTGTAAACGCATCCACAATACAGAAGAAATTTCTAGTGTGTTTCTGTCAAAGTTAAAAAAAAATCGTATTGGAGCAATTTTTTTTTAATATTGTATTTGGAAATGAGCTCTTTTTCTTGTTATGAAATAACAGAAAATATAACTGGACCTCATTTAAACTGCTCTGTATAGTGAGACAAGTTCACTAGTAATACTTGACTCTAACACGACTTTGTCTCCATATATAGCTAGTTCTGAAAACAAAACTACTCGTGAAAATACAAAGCATTTATGCAAAAACTGAAAACAATAAATTCAGAAGCCAGACATGTCTTTGTCTCTCCCCACATCACTTGAAACAACACACACAGACATACAGACAGAAAATACATAACACCCTCTTTTCATGGTCGGCTAATAACGAAAACGGCTAAGTGCATAACAGTCTCGCATACGATGGGTTCTGTATGACAGACTTCTAAGGGAATCTGTTGTGAAAAATTAAATAAAGGCCTAAATTTCAACTATGCGGTCAGCACTCTTTAATGAGTAATAAAAAAAAAACCTGACTGCGTTAAAACTAATTTAAAAAATAAGTGAAAAATTTAACTTTAGTAAAAACTAACAAAGAAAGAAACAAGCCCAGTAATTTAAAATCCTTATTTCTTCCCTATGACGAATCGATTGACGTAAGACTGACAAAATCGGACTTATCGAATTACCATGACCTTGGAACCTAAAGGGCTATTGAAGGATACTGTGGATTTTAGTCATTGCAAGTCTGACAGTCTCTCCCGAGCTGCTCTGGATGGGAGGATTCATTTGATGATTTTAACACAATAAAATAAGTGTCCCTACTGTACCACCATCTTTAGCAGTCAACCACCATTCTTTATTGTAGCAAGGTTTTCCTTTTTAATCCTGTATCCACTGCCTCTAGAGTTGCGAGGGATGGGAAGATGTCGATAAATTGTTAGACTGAAGTTTCAGTATCGATAAAATTGAAATTAGCTTATTCACTTTCACTGACTTTTTTTCTTAGTGTATGTGAAATGGTGAAATGAAATGATATTTTTTTTTCAAGTTGATTTAAAAAATACGTCATCTTTTTACAAATAAGATAAGGCATGTGTTCGTACCTGAGGGTCTAATCTTTGCCATGGTGAAGAATTAATGATTTTACGATTTGACAGAAAGCTACTTTGTTTTTTTTACGTGGTAAAATCATCAAATGAGTCCTCCCACCCCTTACTGTCAGTCTTGTACTGACTAAAAAATCCACGGTGTCCTTCAATAGCCCTTTATGTTCCGGGATTATCCCGGAACATAAAGGTGCCGGTGATGGAATAAGTCACGCGACCCCGGCAGGCTTTGGCCCTCTGAGAGGGGGCCGCGTCATTATGCTGGCGCTCTTCGAGGCACTCGTGCAACACGACGCGCCGTCGACCCGGGCATGGCCCATGGTCGGACATCGAGTTACCCTTTACTCGCCGCCCGCTTGATTGCGCCTACGGTGGCCGGAGATCGTTTGCGACGTCCGTTGCCGTGGTCGTCTACCACTGGTTGTAGACGACCACGGTGTATCGTACCTGAAAATATAATCTTAGAATATGTGCCATCACTGAAAAACCTGACTACTACCCGCAAAAAAATTGTGATACTACATTTTTTAATGCAATTTGATGTAATGACATATTAGCGCTACGTCAAAAGGACTTCGATTTGGCGGTATTATTCGTCCGCAAATATGATTTTAACATTAGTTACGTTCGTAAATCCACATTCCATTTAAAATAGGTATTGGCTACAACGCATGATATTTCAAATCATGTTTAGTAATTAAGCTTTCACGTGTTGTGGTGTTAGGGATTACAAAATTGCAGATTAATATGCAATGTAACATCGGTTTGGATATTAGAATGATTAAATACGCAATTGTAACGCCTATTTGTAATGCACCATCAAAATCAAGCATCATTATTACCTATTATGATAATAATATCATCAAACTGTGCTTTGAATTTGAACCTAGCAACCTCGTGCATTATCGAGTGTTACAATGATTCAAAATTCTTGATTGTTTACTTTTAACTGACTTTGAAAAAAGGGCGAGGTGCTCAATTTTACTTTTTTTAAATATTTGAACTGAAAAGGGTAAAATGTAATAGTAAATTATTAACCAAGGCGATAAAGCAATGTCTTATGTCGCGGGTGACGATTTAAATCGCGAGCGTATCGAAGGATTCGAGGTTTATTCCCGAGCGTAGCGAAGGTACGAAAATGTTTTTGTTAATTTCTTCTGATACGTAAATAAATCTTTCGGAAGTTGGTGACAAACGATAATTAAAAATTAAAACAAAGCCACCGATTACAGAAAGAAGATGGTTAGTTTTCTTTTAAGTTAAAAAAAAAACTTTTTATCGATAGAGATATCAACGTCCCATCCCTAGTTATTATAACCAATACAAAACGACTGTCTATATTGTGTTCTCGAGAAATCTTGGTATTATTGAGAAAACAAGAATAGGTTCCGTAAAAAACGAATGATTGCAAATAATACTGAGGGGATCACAAATGTGAATGGTTGATCTTTGATTTTGATTAGTACTTCAAGTGTTATGGCGAACAATACGGGCTATTGAAGGGTTTAAGGCCTGAATTTCAGTATTATTTTTTCTGTTTGTCGAAGTCTCTGTTAATGTCAGACTCTGAAAACATCATTAATTAAATTATAAAAAAACAAAAAAAATTGCTTGCATCTTACTTTCAGACTTGTACTGACTAAAATCTACGGTGATCCTTTACGTGCCCGGGTCACGGTTTTCTGATGAGACAGTCCCAAGGACCCGGCAGGCTTTGGCTTTCTAAGGAGGGCCCCGTCAGATTGCTGACAGCTCTTTAAGAAGCGAGTGGAACACGAAACGCGGTCGAACTGAACATGTTCCATTGTCGTACGGCGAGTCTCCCAATACTCGTCGCCCGGCTCCTATTTCGCGGGCATGACAGCTTCACAGAAAGAGGAAACCACTTCCCACTTCGTCTCGCCCCGCAGCAAGGCCTCAACCAAAGCCGGGCGCGAGAGGTCTCGCGAGGATCGCGGTACTCACGAATTACCGTGAACCTTAAAACCCTACCCGGAACGTAAAGGGCTATTGAAGGACACCGTCGATTTTAGTCAGTACGAATCTGACAGGCCCTCTCGCCTTGCCCTAGGTGGTAGGTCATTTGACGATTTTACCACGATTAAAAAAGAAAAAATCTACTTACCTATTTTCCTGAAAGTCCAACCGTTTTTCTAGATCATCTATTCTCATATAAGTGATAGAGAAAGTAAATAAAGGCCCATGATAGTAGTTACAACATAAAGTATCGCCAGGTGATGTGTTACACGAGATATCTCATGGCGTTCGCTCGTCTCACGCCTCGACGAATAGAGAGGGGATGGAGTCGTTATGTTGTAAGTTTTATGTTTTACAAAGTACTCTCTGTAGTTTTCAAAGTACTTTCTGTTTATTTTTTTCTTAGTAAATAAATTCTCCTAATAAATTAATGGTAAGCAGTATATCTAACGGGTTAGGCGCAAATGCATATTGCATTTAATAGGTAGTGAATAGTAGTAAATGATTGCAAAATTTACCTAAAATCATCTGATTTTTCATTATATGAGCATGTTTTCTTAAATTTTAATTGTTTAGCTAAGAAAAAATAAAAAAAACTGGCAATTATGATTTGCAAGTGGAAGTAAAAAAAAGCTTTTCCGCAGTCCAATAAACTATCACTGATACACAGACAGTCCTCAACAAGTGGTGATCTTTACTTGACTTAAGGTCATCATTATCATTATCATCAAATCCACTGCTGCACATAGGCTATCCAATAGGATCGGTTGGAAATGGCTTGCATCCAGTGTGATACTGTGGTCTTCATAAGATCGTCTGTTCATCTTGTGGGTGGACGCCTTACGCTGCGCTTGCCGGTTCGTGGTATTAGTTGTGTGTGCTATGTGGCCTGTCCTCTGCCACTTTAACTTGCTAAGTCGTATGGTTAAGTTTGGTTCGTCTACGAATTTTCTCATTTCTGAGTGAATATAAAAAAACTTGACACTTTTCCCAAAAAATGTGCATTCAATCGACTCCACGCCCCTCTCTATTCCACAACCTGGCACGTACTGGACACCAATAAAACGGACATTAGGCCGCGCCTAACTAACTGCCTCCGTACGTCGATTTAACTTCAAGACTCACGCAATATTGCTGTCACTAAATTACAACATAGTAGAATGGATATTGGAGCACAGAAATAGGACATTTAAGATTTTAAAGTACGAATCTGGTCGCGAGACTGTCTTGTCAGGTAAATGAGACCCTGGAACGTAAAGGGCTATTGAAGGATCACTTTTTTAAACTATCACGGTTTGCTTCTAAACTTAAAATGTCACTTACGGGATATCTTCCGTGATTAAATATTTGTTTGAGTTCCCTTTGTTTCGACGCTGTTGCAAGCGCCATGATCGCGGGTTGACTGAAATATCGGGAACTGAAACAAATAAACACACAACAAATATTTGACATTTTAAGTTCGCCTTGGGTGGGATGACGCATTTGATGATTTTACCACAACGACGATATATTACTAGACTTCGCATGCACGATATAAGGAACAAAAACTATTCTGTCAACTCGCTGAGGTACTACGTAAGCGAGGGGGTCGGGGTAATGCGTTGTGATTGGCTAAATCAAGGTCTGTTCTGTCTCAAGGTATGTTTACGGCTCACAGGAGTGGTCAAAATAAGAGGGATATAAGACTTTTTTGCCTAATGTGTTGACAGACATCGGTCGCCTGTTTTTAGGAGTCTAGTAATATCGACACCGGAAGTATCAATTAACGTAAGGGACAAAATACGACTTTTCAGGAGAGCCAAAAAACGATTTTTTTATTATTATTTTGTCTATAACTTTTTACTGTCTGGTCCAATATTTGTGGTGTTCAGGGCAAAGTTTCTTAGAATTTCCCCTTCTTTCTTTTTTTATACGAAAGGTTTAGGAATTCCCAGTACTTTCAAAAATAGCATGTCCTTTACATTAAAAAAATATGTTTACATGACCCTTACATTACTGAAATTTTGTAGATAATCCGTCAAGCCCAGTGTAAGCAGCAAGAGAAATAGAAAATTATACGAAATTTTACTGTAAAGGACTTTATCAGTGTTGCAATTTAATGTAACAATAGATTATCTACTAAAATTAATACTATTTTAACACTATAGAAATGAGATAAAAGAGAAAATGAGTTTACTTTCAGGTTTTACTGCTAGCTATCGCAGATTTAAGTCCGATCCGAGTCGAACCGGGTCCTACTGTTCCGAGGTAGCTCGGATACGACTAGGCATAGAGTCGTTCTACATGGTTTTAGATGTTCATGAAGCAGGATTTACATAAACACTTTCTCATAGAACATTGCTAGATGTGGGATGTTCTTAGTTATCGCCGAATCAAAGGACTAGTCCAAATTCTTCTCCTTTTGCTATAAAAGACTTGTGATTTTCCCATCTTAACTCTTCGATTTACATGTTTCTGACAATTCAGATACAATTTCAAACAAAATCCGATTTTAGTCTTTGTTGACTATAAATATTTGACGGTATAACCACTATCCGAGTACACTCTTTATGAAACTTACTCGTTTGAGCCTACTCGACCCGAGCACACCGTGTCAACGCAGCTTTTATTGTCTTTATAATTTTATTATTTAATCAATTTAATAAAATACTTAAGTTTTCTTGGAAATTATTGCTAACACTTTTGCTCCACTTGTCATCACTTCTTGCCACCTACCAAGAACTGATGATGTGTAGGTAGCGGCTCTGAAGAGGATAGGCATCCTCTTCAGAGCTGTAATTGAATGAATGTATTGGAAACGAAAGACTGAAGAAAAAATGGAACATGATTTGTGCGAAACATGGTATTAGTGTGATGGCAGTGAAAGTTGAAATGATGAATAGAGAGGACGTAAGAGGAATGGGTAGTGGGTGGTAATGGGTTATGTGCAAGGTGAACGAATAAATATTTATTTGACGTATTTCATCTGCAGTAATTTCAGCTCATTTCGATTTCTTATGGAGACCGCATAGCTGCGGCGCTCCTTGGGTGAAGCCTATGTCCAGAAGTAGACTTTAATATGAATTTCAGCTGCAGATTGATTTCTGTTGTCTATATTTTATGTATCTTTATGACCAACAGTTGTTCTTTTCGAAATCCCTTTACCCACTTCTGTCGCATTTAAATTATTTGGTAGTAATTCTTGGGAGAGTTGTATGTCGTAAGTGTCACCGATCCCTAACATTCTACACAAACATCAGATTTCGTCAATGAATTTTGTAAAGTAAGGGACACGATGTTTTAGGTGAGAGACATTTTATTTACAGTAAGGGGCATGTTTTTAAAGTTGGGGGCATTTTATTTAAAGTAAGGGACAATGTCATATAAATCGACTTATTTGAGGCTTAAGGTAAGGGTGTAAATTTTTCAATACAGTGACTGACATCAGTTTTTTGAGAAGAAAAAATATTAATGACGTTTACATCACATTTTTTTTCAGAAATCGGTTTTCGTGGTCAAAATTTTTGTGCTGTAAGGGACATTTTTTTGAAGATAGAATTTTTTTAATAATACCAATCGATAGAGCGCGAAATCCTGAATCCAATGATATATATAACTCATTTTCGCCAAAATGTCCCTTACGTTAATTGATACTTCCGGTGTCGATATATCGTCGTTGTTTTACTACGTGAAAAAAATACCTCCTACCTACCCCATCTGATCTCCACAACCCAGTAACTGGGTTATACGAAACCCTTGTTTAATCTAGTTTAAAACATAATCTATCTAAAATGCAGTGCAGGTATTAAAAGAGCGTATCTCCCGCGCATCCCGTTTGTCCACAAAAACTGCTCTCGTGAGCTCTCTATAGATTTGACTAACACCGTCTAATGCCCGCACTCCGCTGTTCGATGTGTGGTTTGGGCAGGTTGTCCAGTATCACTCGAACTAAGTGAAGCTAGGAGATTTGACTTCCTAGTTCTAACTAATATGTTATCAAAAATATTGTCATCTTTTCACGCCTAAAACACATAACCGATCAAGATGAAATTTTTTTCATCCCGAAAAAAAATACTATTCCTGTAAAAAATAACGATAACATTGATTATGATAACAGATGGCACTACGTATACGATTATCCAGTGCTACATTGTAAGCCTACTTTACTAAAATTGATCTAATTGAGTTTTAACTTATTCCTTAGTGTTATTTACTTATTGTGTGTGGAAAGGAAAGCTCAGTCTTGAAATTGGTTTGGTTAAAATCAACAGTAAATATGTAACCTTCAGTAGTATGTCCAATTAGATAGAAAACATATTGTTTTACTCTTAATAATTTATCTTTGTCTAGAAGTCCTAAAACTTTCTACCACAGAACTAATCATTTTAAAATAAACTAGCTTCTGCCCGCGACTACGTACGCGGATCTTGTTGCTTATGCCAGCGACAATGGGGTCGTCAAAAATTGAAGATCTGAAAATTCTGATACCCAACCCCAAGAGCCCGGGTAAAAAAATAATGGGAGTTTGGCCAGTAGATTTTTTTTTTTTTAATATACAACGTGTAACGTTAAAAACGCAAAACCTCTCGTGGAGTAACTCAGCCCATGTTACTGAACAATGTTTGTTCTAATACTTTTGGAAATTCGCAAAAAAATAAAAAGATTTTTCATACTGATAAGCCCGATCAATTTTTCATTTTGTATGAAAAACCATTTTTTTTTTTGCGAATTTCCACAATTTTTAGAACAAACATTTTTCAGTAACATGGGCTGAGTTACCCCACGAGAGGTTGTGCGCTTTTAATGTTACACTTTGTATTTATCATCATCGAAAATCGGTCCTAAACTGCGACCGCCTTCACTGCGTGGAGGTAATCCCACCTTATGTTATTTTACAATTATACAGTGAAATTATTGATAGCTTTGATTTCCACATCAGGTGTTCCAGATCTTAGTTTTTTATACATCAATAGATAATGCTCATCGGGCTGAAAAACTCTTTCTAAGACATCATTCCTAAATATGTTTAGTGTAGCTGGGCTCATGGAGTTCTACATTAGGTATCTAGATATTCAATTTTTATTCGTCAACAGAGAGTGCTAATCAGGCTGAACAACTCTTTCTAAGATGGCATTCCTATAAATGTTATAGTGTAGCTGGGCTTATGGAGTTCTGCATTAGGTGTTCTAGATCTTCAATTTTTATACGTCAACAGAGAGTACTCATCAGGCTGAACAACTCTTTCTAAGATGTCATTCCTATAAAGGGTGAATTTATCAACTGGGCGTGGATGGCTATATCCGAAACTATGAGGAATATCTAAAAACGTTAAACGGAGTTTCGAGACCGATTTTGACGAAAATTAGAACTGCATCATTGGATTTTAGAAAATTCAATAATCCTGGCCAGGAATCGAAACCCCTGATTTTGTAAACAAAATCACACCCTGTATTATTACACCATTCAAAAGTGTTGCTAATAAGGATCAATTTCTGGGAAGTAACCATATACGGTAAACTTAGGGAAAACGTTTAATTAAAAGAAAATTGGTCCAAAATCAGCGGGTTCGATTCCTGGCTAGGAATATTGAATTTTCCAAAATCCAATGATGCAGTTTCAGTTTTCGTCAAAATCGGCCTCGAGACTCCTTTCAACGTTTTTCAATATTCCTCATAGTTTCGGATAAAGTCATTCACACCCAGTTGAAAAATTCAGCCTGTATATGCTTTGGGTGTTCCACATCAGGTGTTTTAGATCTTCAAGTTTTATACGTCAACAGAGAGTGCTCATCAGGCTAAACAATTCTTGCTAAGACGTCTTTCCTGTATATGTTATAGTGTAGCTGGGCTCTTGGAGTTCCACATCAGGTGTTTCAGATCTTCAATTTTTATATGTCAACAGAAAGTGCTCATAAGGCTGAACAACTTTGCTAAGACGTCATTCCTGTATATGTTATAGTGTAGCTTGGCTCTTGTAGTTCCACATCAGGTGTTCCAGATCCTCAAATTTATTCTCTCAGCAGAAAATGCTCATCTCGAGGAACAATTTTTGCTATGGCACCATTTTTGTATCTCTTATAGTTTAGCTGTTCTGTTGCGGTTCTGCGCCAGGTGTTCAATTTACCAAAATAAATTATAGCCTATATGTTGGCCAGACTTAATACCTATACAACAAAAAAAGAATCATTCAAATCCGTCCAGTACTTTTTGAGTTTATCCCGGACATACATACAGACAAACAGACAAACAGACAAACAGACAAAAATTCTAAAAACTATATTTTTGGCTTCGGTATCGATTGTAGATCACACCCCAAGTATTCTTTTAAAAAAATATTCAATGTACAGTTTTGACTTTCCTACTATTTTATTATATGTATATAGATGTTTTAGATAATTCTCTAAAGATTTGTTTTCTGACAACAGTATAAATAATAAATGTCGTTGTTTGACAATGAGTGCCAAATAAAAGTTTCCACCTATACAAGAAGCCGTTTAATATTATTCACGAATAGCTATCTCAACGCTATAGCATAGCTATCACAGTACACCAAGCCTTCCTCCCACCTACACTGCAGAGGTCCACAGTCCTAATTTATGGCGCCCCCATTCATTACAGTCATGAAATTCTCATGTAAACTAAACTCGAGCCTCTGAACTCACATGAATTAGAGAAGGCTTGGATTTCTTGTTTCTTCCAGAAGCATTATCAAAGTTTGTGATGTTCTACTGCAGTGACTTCTCGCAAGAAGAAAGTGCATTAGTAGTTATGGCATCTGTGTGATACTTTGCGGAAAAAAGTTTACGATTTTTATGAAACTTCTTTCTTCGCACACCAGAGGCGCTTTACCATTTTTTCCCTGAATATTGTCAATTTGAAAGTGTCAAAGTTCCAGTTTACTTTACGTCTGATTTACTGAAAACTCGTGCTAAGGGTACTGTTCTTTAAAAAAAATGTAAATCTAAATTAAATCTGTTTTTTAACAGAGTTTTTCAAGTATCCTTTTTAGATAAAACCTTTAGAAAGATATCTTGTTTTGCGACTTTTGTTAAAGTAAAAAAAAATGCCAACGAAAAAAAATGCTACCTATGGGAAGTACTAGTCATTTGGATTAATTGTTATTATGGCATAAAAGTTGTAGGATTGCTCTCGGCCCAACAAATATTCATCATTTTTATTCAGTTGTTGATTTTTTTTAAACACACAAAATAATAAAAAGTGTTGCTAGAACCATCACCATAAATAATGATAAATATTGGCTAGGACTAACAAGACATAATTCGAATTCGCCGCCAATAATCCGGCCGCTCGACGATACGATGTCTATTCCCATTTGTTACCACTAAGGGAAAAAAATCCATATTGAACCCACTATAGCAACAAATGAGAATCGAATCCTTATATACGTATTAAATAATGTAATCGACCAAATTGAGTCCTTGCCTTTTATACCCAAACTCCCAGGTCCCAAAACTCTAAACGCTAAGCAAAATTGCAGATATCTTAAAATGTAAAAAGACAAAAAGGGCTGAGTTCGCCCAGTTTTATTACAAAAGGTATAATGGCAGCCGCGGGTGATCATCAAATTTTCATGTTCTGTTTGGTCTTGTATCATAGTCTCTTGGGATACAGTAGAACAATAGTAGTTCCAAGAATAAATAAAATGAGAATCTTTTCAGTCTATCACTGTTAGAGTATTGAAAAATAATGGATAAGTTTTTTTTTTCAATGAATGTTGACAAATATTAACGACGATATATTACTAGACTCCTAATAGCAGGCGACCGATGTCTGTCAACACATTATTTTGGTCCTCCTGTGAGCCGTAAACATACCTTGAGACAGAACAGACCTTGAGTTAGTCTATCACAACGCAGTACCCCGTCCGCCATGCTTACGTAGTACCTCAGCAAGTTGACAGAATAGTTTTTGTTCCTTAGATCGTGCATGCGGAGTCTAGTATTATATCGTCGTTGTTAAATATGAAGAAGGACGTGGTTCGTGAGGTCACAATTTTAAAAGCATCGTTTGAATAAATAATTCAAAGTAAAATTCTTGTATTTTAGTTAATTAACCATTTACAATTAATGCAATTGGGATTATTACCACATAAAATTATAGAATAGTAATATAGTTTACAGAATTTTAAAGGCGTTGTGTCTTCGTCAATGTTTGGTTACTTATTTATTAAACTTTATGCATATGTAAAAAACATTACGTAGGCAGATGTAAATGTCAAATATTTTTAGATCGTTTAACTGATAGTCAACCTTATAATATTGTTGTGGACGGCCGGCCTAAAAAGTCTCAATTTAACCCTTAATTTGGCAAGACCAAAAAAGTTGTAGTAGAAAGTTGGCGTTAATATATTGTGTTTAATATGCATTCAAACCTTACGGGAAAAATAATAAAAAAAATATTACATGAAGGGTTTCCTGAAAACACAATGTTAAGTATACTTAACAAAATCCTATGGCTAAAGAATTACAATGTATATAATATTATGTAATATTTATATAAAAAAAGGTTTACATGCAGTATTTTTATGTAGTACATAATTTTCACTTAGCTAACACCATAATTAACCATTAATTTTGACACAAATTTCGTAAAACAGATTGTTTGAAACGAAATCAATGAAATAATTGACTTCGTTCTTTCTATCGGGACCCTAGAGCTTTCGAACGTTTCTGGAACTACTTCTGCACAATGAAGGACACTTCTATGAGACCATTTAAACTTGATTACATTGTCTTTTAGGGTACAGGGGTTATCTGGATCAGGTTAAGTGAAGTGGAGTGTAGACAGAATACAGCCTTTCTGTCTCCGACGATTTTCTAGTGGCTGTAGTACATGTTGGTAGTGGGACTAGTGGCGCAAAAGCCAAGATTTGCGTAAATTGTAGAGGAGAATCAATTACCTGACTGAAAATGCATCATTTCATTTGAAAAAGTGCTGAAACTGCTATTTCAGTAAGTCTCACCATGCAGACTTGTTTAGTATACTTTACATAACAAGATTACTCACCATCGAATTTTGTTGAGTATACTTAACAATCAAATTCACTGACTCCTCGTGTTCATATCCAGGTGAAAAATGGATTTCTTATATTTTTTACGTATTGATTACACAATAAATAAATAGAAATAAGCGAAATATGTATCAAAACTAGACCAAAACCCAACAAAAATAAATATTTACCTTCATGGCTCACAGATGACGTTGTCTCATTGTCTTTTCTGGTTCGCTACTGTCAAGTATTATATTGAAAGGCGGGTAGAAACGTTTTCCTACTATAATTAACTATCATTAAAATATTCCTAGCCTATAAAATTTGAAATCACGGAAGAAAATTTCACATCTAGATTTTTTCAAATGTTATGTTAAGTATACTTTACGCTGCCAAATTAAGGGTAAAAAAAAACATATAAAATTAATCCACTGGCCCGGCAAGCTTATAGTCCCTGGCAAGATTTTTCTTCATTTAGGAGTTTCGTCGTATTGCTAACTCGGTCCATCTGTCCGTCCGTTGCCTTCGTAAGCTCTGTTTTGTACGGAAACGTCATACAGAGGTAAAATTACTTATTATTTAGACAAAATACAACGAAAGACTTTGCCAAGTTGCACTACTGTCCCTCCCTGCACAGTGTCCCGCGCACTTTATAGACGATCGTGTGTAGCTGCGTCTGCTTTACGAGTATGACCAGTATAAACGCGCGCGCGTCTGAACGTGATCTTATAGTCGACCGAACTATTCTATTAACTTTGCACTTTGAGGAATGTCTTGTTCGTCGTAAGTTCCATCTATAAAATTAACTGTGTCAGTAATACCTACATATTTTTTTTAAAATTTGTTGTCCTATGAGAGCAGAGCAGTGGTAACCCAGTGGTACCCGGTGAAAAGGAAGGTACCTTCCAACCAGACGGGTGTTGTGCCTGGTGGGCTTTCTGCCCAACATTCATAATCGGAATTTTTCTATGTGTTCCAAGTTCGCTGTTTACTTTGATTGCGCGATGTAGACATTTTTGCATCTTAGTTTCTCCGTCACTTCATAGATGGCGCTAGTGTACTTTTTGGAAGATCTTTAAACTTTAAGTACGCTACATCGCTCGGTCCCGACTTACGAGTCGTAGGTCGTGGGTTCGAACACCGCAAGGAGAATTATTTCGAGTAATTTATGATCATCATCACTGCTCTTAAAACGGTGAAGGAAAACATCGTGAACAAACCGGCATGCCCTACAACCAAAAAATCGAAGATATATGTGACATCCACCAACCCGGACTGGGCCCGCGTGGTGTTGCGGGTTGGCCCTCTCTCACCTGACCTTTTTTTTTGTGTGGTAAAATCATCAAATGAGTCCTCCCGCCCAGGGCGGGACGGGAGGGACTGTCAGACTTATACTGACTAAAATCCACGGTGACCTTCAATAGCCCTTTATGTAGGATTGTGACTGTGGATTTTAGTCAGTGAGTCTTTCACCTCACCTCACCTCTCACAGAGAGCAGGCATGTGTCCCAGCAGTGGGAACGTTATAGGCTGTTGATGAAAGAAAACATTTGCCTATTGTAAAATATAGATATCTAATCTAAAAAGTCATAAGCAATAGGTACTGTAACCAATCTTCAAAAATCAGTACACATTTTTACCTGACCCCAACCTCCCTTCACAAAGGTCCAAAATACTTTAAATATTTGATCGCAAGCGATTTTAAACGAAATAACAAAGAGATAGGACGTCCAATAAGTTCAATATTGGGTACCTCACACTTCGGTGATCAGGGAATGCTTATCTCGATTTTGCGCTTATTTCCTTGGGGGCTTGGCAGAGCTGTCAGCGATATTCGCTTGTAGGCGTTTCAAGGTAGGTAGATTTTGAAATCTGTTTTCATATTATTTTGTGGAATACCTATTTAAATTAAAAGATTAAATAGGTATTCCACACACAATTTGTAATAAACTTAAAAACCTATTATTATTAACCTATAATAAAAAAAATGGTATTTTTTTCGTTCATACAATTTGTATGAAAAAATATTTTGCTAAAGACCTACTTCCGCCGTCCCGATTTTTTTCTTCCGATACAATGAAACGATCCTTACACGAAACAGAGTAGAACAGCAAAAAAAAAATTTGGTCAACTTCACTCATTTCTGTGGACAGCTCACACTTGACCAAAAAAATTAAAACGCCAAAATTTTCAGTATCTAAAAAGAGCTAAAGTTTCCTAAGAAAGATTTCCCGTATCTCTTATGGATGCAGAATTATCCCTTTTGACCCATTTAAAAGAAACACTCTGAATACTATTTAAATATACGCAGAAGGTTTTTTTTAACCCCCGACGGAAAAAGAGGGGTGTTATAAGTTTGACGTGTCTGTCTGTCTGTCTGTGGCAGTAGTTTTTTTTTTGTATGAAAGGTGGCTTACCTGTGAGTGTTCTTAGACATGTTTGATGAAAATCGGTTGAGCCGTTTAGAAGTTGTGGGGGTGAAAGTGGGGAAAGGTAACCGAGGGTCTGCAAATATACTCGAGTAGGGTATCAAATGAAAGCGTACTGAAAGGGAATATTGATGACTTATTTGGGAGTACTCTTAGCAACATAAAATGATATAAGTATGTACCTTTAAAAAGTATAAATTAAAAATTTAAAAAACCCCCGACACAAAAACCAAGTTCCCTTTAAGAAGTAAAAAATAATAAAAATACGTCGCGTTGGGAGACTGCAAAAAAACAGGAGATGATAAATAATTTGGAGCAGTCCCCCAACGCGACGTATTTTTATTATTTTTTACTTCTTAAAGGGAACTTGGTTTTTGTGTCGGGGGTTTTTAAAATTTTTAATTTATTTTTTATCTTTAAAAAAAAAAGAAACGTTATCCAATAGCTTCACTGCGGCAGTTACAGGAGTGCCACTTTTGTTTTACCAAATTACATAGCCTGTGGATATAAATAAGTTTTTGCTAACTAAATGAGCTTTGAAATAGATCCATTAACACCCAACTATAAATAACTTAAATTCGATGCTTCTAAACTTGTAACAAGAACTATTCACGATCTAAATATAACCAGTAAACGGATAATAGTTGCTAAATATAGTTATTTGAGGTAGGGCTGCTTATAGACCGGATTGACGTATATCGACAAAAGTAAAATAAATTTGTGGAGTCAAGAGTCTGTGACCCCTGAGTTTGTTTCGGCTGTTTTTTCTCAAGATGCGATTCCACCGGTGTGTGATACTGTGTGGTCTAATGGACGGCACAAATGTTCGCTCTGGATGTGGCCAGCTGCGCATCAGTCGGTCGCTTAGCTACTGCGCCAACCGTATCGATGAGGTGGTTCATTACTATTCTATATAATATAATATTATTCCGGAGACTTTTAACCATACTGGTTATGAACCCCCTTTTTTACGTCTTAAAATCATCAAATGAGTCCTCCCACCCCGGGCAGGGCGGGAAGGACTGTCAGACTTATACTGACTAAAATCCACGGCGTCCTTCTATTGAAGCTAATAATATTGCTATTGCCCTTTATGTTCCGAGGTCATGGTGATGGAATAAGTCCCACGACTGTTATAAACTCCCTTACGGCCGGTGTAATGGAAAGCGGTCACCCATAACCTTTGGTCGCCTAGAAAATAAGAAATATCACCTGCGCCTCACCATGACCTTTTTGAGAATGTTACTAAAAGTAAGATGGAGTTTTTTATCAACAGTTAAGCCTTTGTCAAACTAACAGGCGAAACGAATACCTGCCAACGCGTTTTTATTTGTAATGTATGAAATTGTTTCAAGCCAGCCACATAGACTATCGGACCACTTCCGTTGGGATTTAAACAATTCCATACATCTATCTATCTATATCTATATATATACATATAATAAAACTGTAGAAAAGTTATTTTTGTACATTAAAAGAAATCTCAAAAAATATAGCCAGGGTATTAAAGGACAACCAATAGAACCCATTTCTAGCATTTTTAGGATTTTTGTCTGTTTGTCTGTGTATTTGTCCAGGTATCACGTAAAATGTACGAAACTAATGTAGATAACTTTTATATACAACGATCAAGCGTAACTTGGAGAGGAATTTAGTTTTTGTTTCATTGGAATCGGTTCAGTCTATCAAAAGATATTGGAATTTAAAGTGTTTCAGAAGTAAAATTACGGGTGCACTTTGGTCTCAGTCTCACACATTGATTTCGTACGTCAGTCGCGCGATCTAACTTCGAATAGAAAAACTACATTATTCAAATAACTGGAATGGACTGGAATGGAATGGACTGGAATAAATCTAAGAAAATTTTAAATACAGGGTTTGTATGAAAAACGTGGCCTGAATTAAGCCCTTCGTTCTAAAAAATACATTGTTCATTTCCGACATCCACGCGAAAGAAGTCGCGGGCACAGCTAGTTACAAATGAAAACGATTCGGATCGCATTCGCCTTGCCTGTCTGTTTGACAAAGGCTTTAAAGGGACAAACAAACAAATTAAACCTTTGTATAACAATAATATAAATAGAAGTCATCTAAAAATAAAAACAGTAAACTTCCAAGCGATTCTAAAACCATCAGTCACCCTGTCAAATGTTGCCCCATTTAAAATAATTATAACACCATCAAAATAACAAACTCACGATTAAAAATCTTCCCAAAAATGTTTAACTCATTAAGGGGGGAAGAAAGGGGGGAGTTCATAAATTCATATTTTCTCAACAAGACTTTCCCCCCCTTTTCTTATTCAAGATTAATGATAGGACAGGGAAAGTTTAAAAATCCTCTTAATTGCGGAGCTAATTTATCATAAATGCTGTTGGGCGATAGTGGCGCAACTTTTCCTGTGTTGAATTGATACCTGCATGCCTAGAGTATGTAGTGGTGCCCCAGTGGTATCGGCCCGGACTTACAAGCTGTAGGTAGTGGGTTTGAACCCAGCCAAAGTAATTTATTTCATCACCACTGCTCCTAAGAAATCTTGAGGAAACCGGTATGCTCTAGAACCGAAAATTCGAAGACATATGACATCTACCAACACGCATTGGGCCCGCGTGGTGGATTGTGCCCCACTCCCTCTCACAGAGAGGAGGCCTGTAGATAACTACACTACTACTACTACTGGATACAGATTCTTAGGTTATAAAAGTGAGCTGAGGATCTGTACCTCCTAATAGCTACAACTTTGGGGTCTTTAATTCAAGAGTGAATAAGTTACTTCTAGGCAAGCGTGCTTCACCGTCGACCACATCTTCGCTTACCATAAAGCGAGATAGTGGTCAAATGAGCCTATTGCTAAATAAAAACAAACAAAAAACGCTTCTCTGGCTTTCTTTGGTGGAGGTTTGCGTTCACAAATTAGTGGACTAACTTATTATTATCAAAAAAAGAAACGTTGCCCTACACTAGGAATTGCTTTCTGTATCGTAGGTGCATTTACGAACAAAGAAACTAACATACACAAATACCCAGACCCAAAACATCTACTTGTAGATCATACAAATATTCGCAACGAATATTTGTATGATCTACGGAAATCGGAATCGAATCCGCGACACGTTGCGCAGCAGTCGACAGGCTAACCATGCTAGTAGTGGTGCTAAGTAGCTGGGAACCACAGAGTGCCACCTGTTACAAAACTTGGTAAAATCATTATAATTATGAGTCTTCCTGCCGTCTGGAGTGGGGGCCGAAGGGGGAGGCCTATGTTCAACAGTGGACATCTTCTGGCTGATGATGCTGATCATTATGAAATCTACTAAAAGTTGAAATATTTGAGAAAGTGTTGGGCAACCAAAGATTAAAAAAAAGAAGTCTGAAATGTTCGTAACGAGAAGAAAAAATAGTAAAGCCTACAAAAGTTAGCAGTAGTTATAAGTTTATACTAAGAAACTTGCTTGTAACGTACATACGAGACTTTTGTTAATACAAGAATAAACTTAGTTTGTTGTAGACTTCGTAGAATTGACGTCAGTTCAAAGTAATGATCAATATCTTTAGACGTCTACGAACGTAGATGTCGTAGCGATATTGCTACGCCGTAGCACAATTGCCTACGCCGTAGCACCATTGACTACGCCGTAGCACCAGTTTCTACGCCGTAGCCGTGTTCTTATTGATATATGATGGTTTTATTACGTAAAAATAGGAGTTACATTATTTGATTATTTATTTTGCTTCTAAAATAATCGTCAACATCTGCCTAGCCTTTTCCCAACTATATTGTGGTCGGCTTCCAGTCAAACCAGATTCAGCTGGATATCAGTATTTTACATGGAGCGACTGCCTGTCGGACCTTCACAACTCAGTAACTGGGCAATACATTACCCCATGGTAAGACTGGTTGTCAGACTTTAGAGCTTCTGACTAACAGTAACGACTGTCAAAGATCTACAAATGACAGCCGGGACCAACGGCTTTACGTGCTTTCCGAGGCACGGAGGAAACTCGCTATAACAGATGGTCACCCATCCACAGACCAACCTCGGCAAGCCACCCATTACTTTGAATGGTATTGACTTGGACAGGGTGTCGCAGTTCAAGTATCTTGGACACTACCTTACTGACGACCTTAAGGATGATGTGGACATAGAGAGGGAGCGCAGGGCTCTGTCTGTCCGAGGCAACATGCTGGCCCGTAGATTTGCCCGCTGTACGGAGCAAGTCAAAATCACTCTATTTAAAGCATATTGTCAGGGTCTGTACACGGGTGGTCTGTGGGTTAGTCATACAAAAAAATCCTTGGACACCCTGCGCATCCAATACAATAATATTTTCAGGATGATGTTGGGACTCCCTCGCTTCTGTAGTGCCTCTGAGATGTTTGCACAGGCTCATACGGACGACTTTTATGCCATCATCCGGAAAAAAGTTGTGTCACTGATGAGGAGGGTGCGGGGGAGTCACAACAGCATCCTGAAAACCATAGCGGAAGATGTGCGCGCACCTGTGTTGAGGCATTTCGTCCGTCTGGTGATCCATTAGGTTGGTACTATCTCCCTGTTCGTAAGTTTGGGGGGCGGGATGTCTCAGCACAGGGGCATTATTATTACTTTATGTTTCTTTTTGTTTATTTATTTAATGAGTGTTCTTTTGTATGTGTCATTTTAATACTAACAATAGTTTTTGTAAGTTTTTTGTTGTACTAACCCGTGGATCCAGTTGTCCCTAAATAAAATAATTTGAATTTTGAATTTAACCCGGAAGATCGACCTGTGCGGCTGTAATTATTTAGCCACGAGCTCCTCTTTGCTTCTAAAATAATATTATATTAAATATATTCTGCTAAATATCAGTCAAACCCAAGTTTTACTTAAAAATCTATTGTATTCTATAGAATTTTTCGAATTAAAATCTTATTACTTTGAAGTCACTTTTTGACATCTGTAACCATGTAGTTCTTTTAAAAACAATATTTAAATTGGTGTTTTTTTCACGAAGTTAAGTTCTGTTGTTATTAATTCATCTCTCTCCTCTACACTCTACTCTAATACTTACTTTTCTCACTTAGTCTCTTCTAGATTTCTGAAACTTTAGCTGTTATGTGGCTAGTTTATCAATGGAATGGAATTTGAAGTATGGACCACAAATAAATCCCGATGTTTCTCGTCGTAACAGTTGACCCGGCTCATTTGTTTCATTGCAAATCATTTTTCTAAGACCCAATCACCCGAACTTTGTAACCTGTCACCAAAAAGCCAAGGATACATTAGGGGACAAAATATCGTGCGACACGTGTCGCCTGCGATGTTGCCGTCGTTGCAACTTCGGTCGACACGGGTCGCCAGCGACGTCGTGCGACTTCACGAAACTTCGCCTGACATATCTGGCGACATCGCGCGACTTATGTTACTTACGCTACTTCACTCGATGTAGTTGGCAGCACGGGTCGCGCGATGTTGCCAGACATGTCAAGCGAAGTCTGGCAACGTCGCGCTACCTCATCTCACGTCACTAGCGACCCGTGGAGTGCGATGTTGCCAGACATGTCGACAACTTCGAGTCCGGCAACGAAACCAAGATCGCAGGCGACACGTGTTGCACGACATTTGTCCCCTAGTGTATCCTTAGCTTAACTTACAACCCAACCGACTCGTACCGCGTGCGATCTATCAAATGAACCAAAAAAATCATGGGGTCAATAATAAAATGAAACACACTTGACGCGAGCCTAGGGGTGAAGCTGGTGAAACAACCCCGGGTTATGGGGGGTGAAAGTGGTGAAACAACCCCGAGTAATAGGGGTGAAGTAAAACTTACATAAAACTGCCACCGCGACCTTTTATTTTCATGTGATTCGCCATCTTTGGGGTTGTGTTTGTTTGCATTGTTTTGGCTGTACCGATTTTTTATTTGACTGCGACAGGAAAAGGGTTTTTCTATTGTGTTTATGTTTATTTTTGCAAGCATAGGTTCCTCGGTTCGATTTTCGTGGTAGGCAAAAAGTACTATTATTGAGTTTTTCTATTAGATTATCTCAGTAACTAGCAATTTGGTGTTTGCAAGATGGTCATTGGTCCTGCGCTTGATCTCTCCAGTCGTGTCTTATTCACTTGGTTACTCTCTAGTTATTAACCTAGAACCTTGGTAAAAATGAACCCGTTTTGGACCTAAATACATAAATATTATAGATAAATTATACCCAGACACAGAACAAATGATCGTGCTCATCACACACACATTTGTCCTGGGTGGGAATCGAACCCACGACCTCCGGCATAGCAGTCAGGGTCACTAACCACTAAACAAACAGGCCAGTCAAAGATTTAGTGCTTGTGACGTCATTATACGAGTAGGTAGCCAAAAATGGTACGCTTGGTTTCCATCTGTGTTAACGACAAATGCCAAGGACAAGCCACGCTAGCGTCGCTCCGCCTAGCTCACTTCCAGGTTTAGTTAACCCTATGGACTCTCTAAGGTTTGACAAACCAGAACGCGTAGCAAGCATGGGCGCTGTAGAAACGGGTTTTGACGACGGGAGAATAGACAAAATGACAGAACGTAAAAGATTTTTTATCGGTATAAGCATAGCAATATTTAAAATACAGAAAAGATATATTTCTATTCTTTAATGGTGTAAGAATCCAGTCATATTTGTGCAAAAAAACAGTCGATTTGTATAGAAATAACGATGAAATAACTTTGTCTTTTCTTGGTAGAATAGAGATAGAATCGCCATGCTACGCGTCCTGGAGGTGGGCGCGGGAGGGAGACGAAAAGGTGAAAATGATACTCCATAGTATAGAGTCTATACTAGAGAGTACCACTTTCACTTTTTTCTCGTCTGTCAATGGACACATACCGACAACTGACAGCATTTGACATGTGCAAGATATTCCGTATGTTTACGAGCGACTAGTGTGACAACCGCGACCCGCCCGCTGAACGAAATGATTCAACTTTCACCCCCTTCCGCTTACGTGGGGTTGTTGATGTTTTGGTCAAACGTAAGTCGTGAAAACTGTGTTAAAAAGTTAAGTTTTGTCCTATTATATTTATTGTTTAGATAGTGTTCTAATTATGGCAATAGAACTCGCATATACCCTATAGAAATTCTAACCGATATTATAAATGCGTTTATAAGTTTTTTTGTTACTTTTACATACCTAACTGCTGATTGAACTGATCTGGCATTTCGAGGAAAAAACTAATCTATATTCTAAATCTAAATCCTGAGAATTACAATAACCTCCATATAGTCATAGATGGCGCCACATGTTCAGTTAGAATAAGTTGTCAAATTCTAAATTAATATTGAAATACGAAAAGTTTTAACCACGATTGTCACTATTGTCGTGATCTTCAGAACATAAAAATATAATTTATCCCAAGAAGAAACATTTTACACGTACAAGAAAGATGGAAATTCCAAGATCCCATTACTTAAAGAAAAAAACAATCAAACTCTAAGATTTATGCAGAAAACTCATTACTAAAGCAAACAGAACATAATTTTAAATACAGAACAAGATTGTAAGAAAAAAAAACCGTTAAAACTGTTTGCGAATCGGTGCAAATTCGAATTACAAATTTGAACACGGCTAAAGCGAGTGTTGCCGTATAAAAATGAAATTTAAAAATGGTATTCTGTGATTTAAAACTACTCGCTTCCTCAGGGTTGCCAGCTGGCATATTGTTTTATTCATGTTTGTGTTTAAGGAGGTTTAATATTTATAGTTCTAGGTTTTATGACGAATTATGTCGTTATTGTGTTGAATAATGTTTTATTATTGCTTTCGTTTATACAGGTGATAAATGATTTTAAATTTTATGTATATCTATGATTATTTCGTAAAGTCCAATTAACTAGGATCTTGTACCATAGATTTGGGATATTTTGTTTTTTTCTGGTGAAGTCCTCCCCATGCCCTAAGTCCTTCCATGTGCTCTTTTTATCGGTCATATGGGAGGCCTATGTTCAGCAGCAGACGACCTACGGCTGATATAATGATGATGAAGATAATCTGCCAGTTAGAATATTGATAAACAATGGGCACGTATTTTTTGTTTTTTTAAATCAATGAAAACTTACAAAGGTAAAACGCTTCATGGTTCGGGAGTGGGGGGCTTATGACGTCATAAAGGTTGTAAAATTGTACCGACCTAGTGACGTTTTGTGATTTTTAAAAGCGTTGTATCTTCGTCAATTTTGGTTAAAGTAACAAAGATATAATAACGGGTCAAACATTTATTAATAATCCATCTTTTAGACTAATAACATATTCTAGTAAAATAGCCAATTTTAACTAATATTAAAAATATGATAATTACAACATTAGAAAATAATCCTAATAACACATAAATAACGAATGTACTAGAAGCACAATATATGACGGTTTTATTGTACAAAATTGGATCGATAGTGAAAAGCAATTACTTATATTAGAGCCGGCAACATGAGCTATCGGCAAATCCGCTTATGTGACACAAAATTGTTCCCAAACTATGAGGGAGGATACGGGAGTATATTGCGTGCGGGTGCGTAGTAATTGAAAGGAGATCATTCAGGCTCCATACATTTTTGGGTCTTTACTGAAAGTGTCGGCCGATGAAAAAAAAAATAGTGCCATAGGCATTTGAATCAATAGTTACGATGGCACAAACGTTGTAGGATTGATTGATTGACTGATGACTGGCCTGTTGGTCTAGTAGTTAGTGACCCTGACTGCTATGCCGGGGGTCGTGGGTTCGATTCCCACCCATGACAAATGTTTGTGTGATGAGCACTAACATTTGTTCTGTGTCTGGGTGTAATTTATCTATAATATGTATGTATTTAGAAATATACAAGTATGTTTATCAGTTGTCTAGTACCCATAACACAAGCTCTGCTTAGCTTGGGACTAGATGGCGTTGTGTGATAGTTGTGGAATATTATTATTATTATTGTTTGAACATTCGTAATTTTCATAATTTTGTTGATTTCTGAAAGTGCCGAGAAACACAAAATAATGAAAAGAACTAGCAACCTCAAGCAATTGCCAAAAACAAAGATGTTCTTTGACCCTATAGTTTTAAAACCATTTTGTTCCATTGTAAATCCAAGATGGCTACCGCCACAAAATGGTGGATTAAAGAAGAAGTTGCAACTTCCATAGAAAATTACCCCACGTCCGACAGCTGAAAAAAATATCTCAAAAAATAGATAAAAATGAGTATTAATAAATTGCATACCTCCGATTGTCATCCTTACTGGCTACCATACTTAGAAATTGCTCCAAAAATTATTTCAGGCACAGTATTACTTAAATCTTAAAAATATTTTACTTTCTTCATTTGTTTATCACTGCTGACAATATAAAAAAAATACAAAAATTATTTAGTGGCTTAAAATTGATTGTACACAAGTTCAAGCATTCTCTGATTTCTGTGCTAGCTGCCTGTGCTGCAGCGCATTTATTTACAAAACTCGTGCGAATTAATACTTACATTTATTATATTGATTTTATCATAACAATACATATGGAATAACACAATACAAACAACACTCGCCTCTTGAGGTATATTATGTTCTCGAAAATTCGGTCGAGTTTGTATAAAATGTTCATTAAGGAAGTGTCTACGTGTGACGTGTCTCTTTGAGGAGTGGCTGGAGAGAGACGTCGTGGCGTCCTGACCTATCGGATGACGCAGGTCCTTACCGGACACGGAAGTTTCGGGAGGCAACTGTGTCGGATAGGGAGGGAGGATCGCCTGGGTGTTATCACTGAAGATCGCCCGGAAGACACAGTAGAACATACGGTGCAAGACTGCCCAGTCCGAGCAGCGTCGGTTCTCTACCTTGGGCAGAGAACCGACGTGTCCTCACGGAGGCGATAGGTGGAGACCTCTCGCGCCCGGCGTTGGTCGAGGCCATGCTGCGGGACGAGACGGAGTGGGAAGCGGTCGCCTCCTTCTGCGAAGCAGTAATGCTCGTGAAGGAGGAGGCGGGCCGCGAGAGGGAGAGGACAGTGTCCTCCCTCCGCTCCAATCGCAGTGGTAGACGCCCACGGCGTCGGTCGTTGGCAGACGACCTCCAGCCACCGTAGGCGCTGGCATGCGAACAGCGAGTAAATTGTAACTCGCTGTCCGACCGTGGACCATGCCCGGGTCGACGGCGCGTCGTGTTCTACGTGTGCCTCAAAGAGCGTCGGCAAAAATGACGGGGGACTCTCTGAGGGCCAAAGCCTGCCGGGATCCATTACCGTGACCCCGGAACATAAAGGGCTTTCAATAGCCCTCGTCGTACACCGTGGATTTTAGTCAGTACAAGTCTGACAGTCTAAAACAAAAAGAAAAGCAGACATTAGCCAATGAGGTGTTAAAATTAACAGCGTTGTTAGCTATAATATTATGCGTCCCATTGTGACAATTCAACAGACCCATTGCTAGATCAAACAATATTTGAATGACATACGAAGTCATTCATTCACAATATAAATCAACCAAAACAAAATGATGACAAACTCCACTATGCAATGGACAACTGAACTACTTTTCCGTATGGCTGGATTATATGTCAACAATACAGCAAATTAAAGAAAAAACTAAAATGAGTTAGAGGTTCTTTTCTGTTGTGTAAAGAGTTTGTATAATGGGTTAAAGTAATATTTGGTTACTGACAATTTTTTTTGGGTGGAAACTGGAATATCAACAAAATATGAGTCTTCCTGGTATAATATCTATTATCAAAATGAGCTATTACAGTGTTTAATTGCTTTTTAATCCCATTGTAAACCTAAAATCAAAATTACACGTATTCTGCCTCTGAATTAATATTAAGAGCATTTTTTTATGTGATAGCCAGTAAGGATGATCACCGGAAGTATATCATTTTTTTAACTAATTTTTTGCAATTCTTTGAGATACATAAGTTTGCAGTCGGAAGTGGGGCATTTTTGCTACTTCTTCTTTTAGTAGGATAATTTAGTGAAGAGTTTGATGGCAACAAATTGTCAGGAAACAAACCTTGTATTATAGAATAACAAAATTAAAAACCTGAATATACGTTGAACAATTCTGTCTGTGTTTCCTGATAGCTACAACCTTGTTGGTCTTTAAGTCGGCCCCCCCGTATAGGGGGCCATAGCCTTGCCGGGGTTGCGGGACATAAGTATACCGCGACTCCGGTACACAAAAGGCTACCGAAGGACACCGCGGATTTTAGTCAGTCAAGTCTGACAGTCCCTCCCGCCCTGCCAGGGATGGAGGACTCATTTGATGATTTTACCACGTAAAAAAAACGAGTCTTTAAATCAAGAGTGAATACGTTACTTCTAGGCAAGTGTGCTTCAGCATCGACCACATTATTGCCAATTTAGTTGTAAAAAGCGAACCCATCGTTAAATTAAAATAAAAGTCCAGGTGACAAAATAGAAGTAGGAAGATCCGAAAGAGATCCCAAGTAACCGATACAGTGTGAAGATTGCTAAACTTCAAGGTAACAATTTTTTTTAGGTGCTATTATCATCCATCAAGTCATCCCACCCTGGGAGGTACGGAAAGGAGTGTCAGACTAGTACTGACTTAAATCTAACGTGTTCTTAATATTACCCTTTACGTTCCAGGTTACTCGTCTATTACAAGGCTCTACCCCGGCACGTGTTTGGCCCTCTATGGGGTGTCTTGCCCTCTGTAGGGGCGACATAAAGCAATTTTTTTCATACCAAACCCACAAGCGTTCCCGTCAACATTCCCCTCCCGTATCCCCCCCCACAAAATGACGAACAGGTTACTTCGCAACCCGTAAATTTCGGCGTCGCCCGAATGAATTGTAACCGATAATTTAGTGGCGTTACGTCATCGGACTCGTTGGCTGCGTCGCCTCTAGTTTAGCCCACAGGTATTCTGTAAACAGAGTTGTTTTCAAATTTATGGCTTTTTAGTGTTGTATAAGCATCATCATGTCACGGTAAGGTTAGTGCAGTCACTAAGCCTTTGGACTGCTGTTCATCCTGTCGATGGTTCTATTCCCGTACGGAACAAATATTTGTATGATCTACGAGTAGTTGTTGCGGATTTGGGTGTTTGTGTGTGTGTGTGTTTTTATGTTTGTAAACGCACCCACGTTACAGGAAGAAATTTCTAGTGTGGGGCAACGTTTCTTAAAAAAAAGTCTAAGCTACGCGGTTAGAGCACCAGAGAAAGGAATCTTCTAACATTCAGAAGAACTTCTCTCTGAATCAGGCCCTTGATCAGCTGCCTAACCAGAGCCTCCTTAGATGTTGGTCAAGGCTCTTAGCAATTAAGCCATGGGCCGACTCGAATATCGGCACAATGATCGCTGAATCCACATCACAGATATGTACAACCTCTCGAAACAAATGAAGATACATGAGTTGGTTATCTTTTTCAGCTTTCACGAGGTTCTCGTCATGCGGGACGGTTCTGTCAACAATCATTGTGCGCCGCTCTGATCGATCCTCCACCACTATATCAGGTCTATTGGCTACAACAGTCCTGTCAGCGATGATGGATTGATCCCAGTACAATGTGATATTGCCACTTTTATGAGCTGGGGCGGGCACCTTTAAAATAGGACTTAGGGCACTTCTGATTCCACAAGGTTGTATTTTAGATCAAGTTACATCTTATTTATTACTAGCTGTGCCCGAGACTTCGCCAAAGTTTCATACAAACTTTCATCCCCTTTTTTATCCCTTCGGGGGTAGAATTGGTCAAAATCCTTTATTAGCGGATGCCTACGTCATAACATCTACCTGCATACCAAATTTCAGCCCGATCCGTCCAGTAGTTTGTACTGTGCGTTGACAGATCACAATGACATTCCGTCACCTTTGAGTTTTATATATTTAGATTATTGTAACTACGTACCATTTACAATCCACTATTTTAGATATCAAACACAGTTAAAATTCAATGCCTTTCGCTTCAAAACCCTTGAAAATTTCCACATACGCGACAATTACGACGCATACTGGCAATAAACAATTATTCAGACAGTGCTTCACAGAAAACAGTGTTGTGTATGTTATACATATGTTTTATGCAGTGTTGTAAGGGCGGGGCTACATGATTCAACTTTGAACATTCCGCTTTTGACTTTAATGGCGGTTTGAATAACTGGGCTTGTGGTTTGGAGGGCTTTATAATTGCTGTTGTCATGAAAGCTTTCGAAAATGACTTTTGTTAGATGTTAAGTATGCTACATTTTGAAATGCAAGCATTTTGATAAGTTGCAGAAAATATCTGCCAGTACTTCATAATCAAAATCAAAAGTCATTTATTCAAACTAGGCTGATTTATCAGCACTTTTTGAAGGTCAATTTTTACATAAGACAGTCCCCCAAAGCGCCCCCCCTTCGACACTTCCAATTTGTAAATCTATGATACTCGTTGCAGAAGCTCGAAAGTCTGACAACCAGTCTTCACCAAGAGGTATATTATATTACCCAGTGACTGGGATGTCAGTCAGATAGGCAGTCTCCATATAAAATACTATTCAACTGCATCTGGTTAGACTGGAAGCCGACCCCAATATAGTTGGGAAAAGGCTAGATGATGATGTCTTCAAATGAACGAGCGCATTGTAAGACTTGAATTACTAAAAACCTTAAGGTTCCATCAGTTACCTTCTGTGTTCCTGGGCCACGATGCCCTTTTAAGACAGTTCTGAAATCCTGTCCAGAGCCTTTTTTTAGTGTGGTAAAATCATTAAATGAGTCCTCACACCTAGGTTACAGCGAGAGGGACTCTCTGACTAGTACTGATTGAAATCCACGGTGTCCTTCAACAGCCCTTTACGTTCCGGGGTCAAGATAATTCGTAAGTCCCGCGACCTCCTGTCTGCAGCCTTGACTGAAGTTTGAATTAGCATTTAAGAATATTATACAACCTATCTATTCTGCAGGTTTCTATGTATATTAACAATCGCACTACGATCAACAAAGTTTATTATCCTAAGTTCCTGATACATCTATGTACGTGCTTCAGAGGGCACATGAAATCTCAGATGTGGTTACCGGTAGCCAGAATCTGGAAAGTGTGTCGACAGGCCGACAACCTGAGAATATCGAGATACCGGATTGTTATGACATATCTCTTGGTGCGTGTGAAATAAGCTAATAATAACAAGCTTTCACCCGCCGCGGTCTCGTTTGCGTTTTTTTTTAATTTGATAGACAATTCTGAACGTACATAAATAGCGCCTCATATTTTCATATAAACGTTATTGTTGTGCTTTTCAGGAACGGTAGGTACTTTTTTCGCGTTGATAAGTACCTTAGGTCCGTCTCTGCACACCTGATAACATGTATTAATATCAGGATGATTGATTTAGTGTTTTGGGCGTGAAAAGTAACAAACAATCTTTGGCCAGAGGCTTCGCCCGCTAGTACCTTATTACCTATGTTAGTCAGAACCAAAGGAGTTTTAAAATGGTAAGAATAATATAAATTGATATCGGTCCAGTAATTTCAGAGCTTATTCAATTTAAACAAAGAATCAAATCGTTCCTCTTTATAAGTAAAATTAGTGTAAAGTACGGTTATTAATTGTAGTCAGTAAAATGACAGTAAAATGACATTTGTTCTCTATAGAAATGTACTAAATTTCATAGTAACAGTGACAGTTGCACTTGTCATTTTACTGACTACAATTAATTATCGTACTTTAGATAATTAAAATACAGAGTAAAATATATATTTTTAAAGGGATTTGCTGTACTACAGATATGTTTTTTTTTCTTAACCGTATATTCATAGAATAAAATAATGGAACGGAACTCTTCGTGCGTGTTTCGGACTCGCACTCGGCTATTTTTTCTTCAAACAGGTTTATTTTTAAGGAGTCCAACACTTCATCTCTTTCCTCACTAATAAGCTGGTTAACCACCAGCAGTGTGTAAGAGACCTTACCCGTCCATACAGCGGTCATACAACAGAGCCTGATGCGAGTGAAATAATTGTTGCGCTTGTTCGACCGACTGTGACGCGCATGCCAATGATTGAGACCGTACACGTGGTGGTAAATGTTTCTATATCAAATATACATATTTATCTCTCGGAAGTTTTGAATTGAATGAGTAATTGTCAGAAAAAATCGAATTAGACCCTTAGTTAGACTATCAAGGCAGGGAGGAGCTCGTTGCTAAATTATTACAGCCGCACAGGCCTGAAGGAGGTGGCGGGCCGCGAGAGAGAGAGGACAGCGTCCTCCCTCCGCCCCAACCGCAGTGATAGACGCCCACGGCGTCGGACGTCGCAAGACGATCTCCGGCCACCGTATGCGCGGGCAGCGAGTAAAGGGCAACTCGCTGCCCGACCATGGACCAAAGAGCGTCAGCAAAATGACGGGGCCCCCTCACAGAGAGCCAAAGCCTGCCGGGGTCGTGGGACTTATTTCCATCACCGTGACCCCGGAACCTAAAGGGCTATTGAAGGACACCGTGGATTTTAGTCAGTACAAGTCTGACAGTCTCTCCCGCCCTGCCCGGGGTGGGAGGTCTCATTTGATGATTTTACCCAGCAAAAAAAAAGGCAGGGAGGAGCTCGTGGCTAAATAATTACAGGATGATCTTGTGCGCTTGCCGTGGTTGGTCTGTGGATAGGTGACCAGTTGTCATAGCGAGTTTCCGCCGTGCCTCGGAAAGCACGTAAAGCCATTGGTCCCGGCTGTACTTTGTGGATCTTTAACAGTCGTTAATAACAATCAGAAGCTCGAAAGTCTGACGACCAGTCTCACCATGGGGTATCGTATCGGTATTACCAGTTACTGGGTTGTGGAAGTCCGATAGGCAGTCGCTCCATGTAAAATACTGATATTCAGCTGCATCTGGTTCGACTGGAAGTCGTCCCCAATATAGTTGCGAAAAGGTTAGGCAGATGATGAGTTTGATTTACAAGAAATATTTGACACTTAGTCTTTCTTTTGTTACGTAAACCAAAAATTACACAGTACCAAGTTGTGAAGTGCACCAAATGCGTCAAACCCATTTGGAATAATTGTCTAAAAAATGAAAGATTCTTTGGTTTTGCGAAGATAATTTTCTTAAAAATACAATCAACTCTAAAAATACAATAAACTGACTCTATATTTTCCATTACATAACATTTTCTCTATTTCAAAAATAAAAATAAAGTCACTAGGAAATATTATAACAACATAATTATGTAAGAAAAAATTGATTTAGAACAAACTTAAAAAGTGCTCCTTTTGCGAAATGCACCAATTGAGAAGTGCATCATTTGAGAATGGGGTACAAGTTGAAAAGTGCACCAAATGCGTCAAACCCTACAGTTTTATACTTGCTTCTTCTCACTAGCCCCTACTTTCAAATTTTGATACGTTATTTCGTTGTAAATATGCAGTAGTTTATCGAAAGAAAAATAACGAGTCCATTACTTTTCAAAAATCTAGCTGAGTGACTAATTTTTACAATTCATAAATGATGTTAAATTTTCTATTGTATTAAAACTTTATGAATATGAAGAACAGAAAACATAAACATTTCTCCCATGCGGGAATCGAACCTTAGCGTAGCAGCTGAACGCTCGGCCACTGTAACTTCAAATGAAATTCAATAAAAATACTAGCAAGTTTATCCTCAAGACTATATCCAACAATTTTACACACACAATAGCTAGGTACGACTTCATAAACGCAGGGTCGTACTGGCCGGGTCAAGGTGTTGACAGGCGGTCCCAAACTGTGCTGGAGGCCCCACACATCGCCTTGTTGGGCTTGTCATTAAGGGATCGTGAAGGCTAGGCTAGTAGTTCTTACAGCTTAACTGTAAACTACATCAGATAGTTCGTTAAAACAATTAGACTTAAATTAAATTGAAATATCGAAAAAAGTGATTAGTTTTTAAGTAAAATTATTAAAAGGTTATTTCATCATGGGTGGAGCAGAAGAGGCTGTCCGATTTTTACTGATAAAGAATTCACCGTGTTTCTTCAGTTGCCCTTAGCGTACCAGGGTAAAATAACCGTATTTTTACAGACGGTTATATGACCCCGGCAGGCGTTTGGCCCGATTAGAGCCCCACCAGCTGGCCGACAGCTCTTTAAAGCGCGTGTGGAACATTACGAACCGTTCGGGTCGATTCAATCTCGTCCTGGTGCTTCCTATAACTCGCCGCCAGCAAGCTTTAAAAATTATGAAACTCAACAGTGAAAAGAGGCCTGTTAACCACCCTTGGCCCTTAAGACCCAGTCCGGCCCTGTATAAACCTACATATACATACATCAAAAGAGGGGCTCACTCCCCCACAATATTGCAGACACAAGTATCAGCCTGCGTCACAGCCGGCCGGTTATCGGTGACCGGAAATGACCGGTCAAGCCATAGACTATGTATAACATGATGTATATTGTTTATGGTAGCAGCAATTTATTTATTATCTGTGCTGGGGTCAAGTGGGGGTAAGTTATGGGGGCGAGTTCAAGTGTTTTGTTACTTTGTAGTTATAGTGTCAGTTGTCAACTGAGACGTTCATTAGATAAGTATCCTTACTAATCTCTCTAATATTATAAATGTGAAAATTTGTTTGGATGGATGTTTGTTAGTCATTGGCAGAAAAACTACTCAACGGATTTGGATAAATTTTGGTACATGGATAGCGTATTAGCCTGTAATAAAAATACAAATATCTTTATTTCTGTATCAAAAACGGTATTAACACAAAGGATAGTTTTTATTCCAATATTTTAAATTTGTGGGAGAGATTTCCAAGAGAATTATACGCAGACAAAGCCGATGGCTACAGCTAATAATATTAAAATGCGACAATTTATGTGTTTGTCTCGAATCAATCACGTCAGGATGGCTGAAGAGATCTTGACAAAAGGCACAGAGATAGAAGTAACTCGGGCTTGGTACTTGATCTAACGGCGAGCTCATAACTCATAGCCTCATAACTCGCTGCGTGCGCCTACAGTGGCCGAAAATTGTCCCGCGATGTCCTAAACATCACCCGCGGCGGATGGGTCGTGTGATGGACGATGTCCTCTCTCTCATGTATTCCGTCTCCTCCTTCACTAGCATTGTTGCTTCGCAGAAAGAGATGATTGCTTCCCCTCCTAGTAGGTACAAATCTTTTCAAAATCTACCTACAGCTTTGCAAACACACCAGAAAAATCCCTGTTTTCTATTCACCATTTCATCCATACACCTTTTAAAATAATCCCACCTACTGTACCTCAAATAGAAGAGTAGGGAACCCGTGTTTTAGTGATCCGTAAAGGGTATGAAAACGCATTCCGACTATGTGAGCGCACGGCAAGAGGATTTTATCAAAAAGTGATTTGCCTGGCATCTATTCAAGAACATGTTCGGTCTATATCGGTCGTGAATGAAAGAACGAATGAATTTGAATGAACTTTGAATGGCATTGAACTTAATCGTGGGAAGTTTCGTTTGAATTTTATTTTTGAGAAACTTTCGTAAAATTGTGTATTTTAAGTTTTTGGTTAGAAAATCATGAAATGAGTCCTAACTTTGAGTGGAGGGGACTGTTAGACTCAAACCACCCTGTTGCTTCAGTTGAATTTTGCGTTCCAGGGTGCGTCGCGTTATCTAAGGCTAGACGATCATTGGTGACTTTTTATTAAAGAATAAAAGGCTATTTACAAGATTATTAGATTTTAGGAGAGCAAAGTGATGTTTCGTGGTGTTGTGAAAATAGGTATACCTCGTTGTTATACATGACAAAATATGTCATAATAATTAGGCATTAAAACAATAAAAAAGATCAAAATTTTCTCAAAAAAAAACCGTCATCGTTTTTGTTACATGGCTGCCGTTATGTGAGTGCAATGACTCTTTAAGAAGTTACGGATAAACAAAAACTTAAGTTATTTACATATATAACCAAAAAAACATTGGCAAAAATGAACTTAAGTCGATATATTTCTTCCTCAAACTCAAACCAACATAAGTACATCACATCATAAGTTAAGAAAACTAATTTCTACCAAAAACTTTGATTATATTTCATAGGAATACCTTTTTCTCCCTCCCATCGCTGAGTCGACGAGTTGAGTAGCAGATAGAGCGCGAAATCGGGAAACTTGGCAAATTACTGCCGGTTCTCGCCTTAGTTGTTTTTCAAAGGGCGTCGAGGCGATCGTGTGGAAGGAAAAGGGCGGGATTCTATGTGTTTTATTGTTATCGATTTAAAAGCCAGACACACTATTAATGTGACTGGCCTGTTGGTCTAGTGGTTAGTGATCCTGACTGCTATGCCGCGGGTCGTGGGTTCGATTGTCACCCAGGACAAATGTTTGTGTGTTGAGCATGATCAATTTGTTCTGTGTCTTGGTGTAATTTATCTATAATATGTATGTATTTAGAAATATATAAGTATGTTTATCGGTTGTCTAGTACCCATAACACAAGCTCTGCTTAGCTTTGGACTAGATGGCGCTGTGTGACAGTTGTGGAATATTATTTATTTATTGTTAATGTCTTTTTCAAAAGTCATGTTGATAGTATCAATAATTTGCAAAAACTAATTAGTCCGTCAGAATGAGCTCGTGGCTAAACAACAACAGCCGCACAGGCCGATCTTATGGGTTAAGTCGCGCTTGTCGAGGTTGGTATGTGGATGGGTGACCATCTGTCATAGGGAGTTTCCTCCGTGCCTTGGAAAGCACGTAAAGCCGTTGGACTCGGCTGTGATTTGTAGATCTTTGAGAGTTGTTACCTACTATTAGTCAGAAGCCTTAAAAGTCTGACAACCAGTCTTACCATGGGGTATCGTATTACCCAGTCACTGGGTTGTGGAAGTCTAATAGGCAGTAAAATACTTATATTCAGCTGCATCTGGTTCAACTGACAGCCGACCCCAATGTAATTGGGAAAAGGCTAGGCTGATGATGATGATGATGCTATTTATTTATTTATTAAATAGTAGTACACTTATAATTTTATACAATACTTGGATGCAAACATAAACTCATTAGAGTTTTACCGTGCACCAAAATCATCAACAACATAATGTACACAAAGAAGTTTAATTGAAACACACTCAAAATCCTTACTTAAAAATATCAAATCGACAAAGCAAACAAAAAATAAAAACACAATAGTGGGTATTAGCAAAAACCATAGATATATTAAAGAAGGCAAAAACATAGAACACATATTACTTACGACTGAACACCGTATTAATTACGTAGGAATTAGTCCGTCAGTTCTAGTTTTGAAAAATAATGCCACCTTTTTATTCAATTCAGTCAGTGCATATTTACAAAATATAATGCATCAAAATTCGATGGCGGAGGCTCGTGGCGTCAGACGCAAGTGGAAAACTGTACTTGCTTGTGACGTTTTGACAATTTTTATAAATGTCGTATTTTCGTTAATTTTTGGTTTACGACACAAAGGAAAAAATATGTATATTTATAATTATATTAATTAGATTTTTACAGTCAAATATCCTATTCTTATGTACTTTCTAAGTTTATCTTAAACATTACTGAAAGAGACCCCCTTAGAGGGCCAAAGCCTGCCAAGGTCAAAGGACTGCCCTAAACTTGGCCCTAGAACGTAGAGGTTTATTGAAGGACACCGTGGATTTTAGTCAGTATAAATCTGACAGTCCGTCCTACCCTGTCCTGGGTGGGAGGACTCATTTGATGATTATAGCCTGCAAAAAAAGACTGATATACCAACCCATTAATTATTTATTTAAACGCACATACAACTATCATCACAGGCTTAACCTAATACAATAGTGTAGTTATAGTTACGAATATAGGACTAGGTACATCATTCAATTTTATTATCATTATTTTTTAACATGAAGCTACAAAACAAAATGCGGCCCGTGTGAACTCCCTCAAAGTACAATCGAATTATGATTAAATAGGCAATTAAAGAAAAACAGCACGACACATTTTCATAAGTTTACTAATTTTACTAGTAACATAGTTTACAGTACGTGTACCTTAATGAATTCTAAGAAAATAACTTCAATGGTTTACATTTTACCTTGTTTGTTGAAAACTTCGTCTAACTTAGGATAGTGAAGTTAATATTTCTGTATTAATTAGACTAGTCTAACATAATTATGTACTAGACTGTGTTAGCTACTCCACCCTGGGGGTCTTAAGGGCGCGTAATCAGAAAGTTGGCAACGTCACTAATAGCTGTCAAATATTTACAAGTTTCGGTTTTTAATCGACATCAAATAAGTTTTGAGAAAATAATTATATGTCCCTAAATAAATATAAATATTTCTTGAAAAAAAATGAACTGTCTTTCGTGTGTAATATGATGTTAATGTTATATAGGCATTTCAAAGATGGTTATTACTCCGATCACGCCGAGGTATCCGGTCCGATTTCTGTGATTCTTTTTTTTTTTTTTCGATGCAGTGTATCTACTTGTAGGCTGAACTAAGGATATTTAAACATTTACTACATTTAAAAACTAAACTTACAAGTTTACAAGTTTTAATTAATTTGGCAATGTTTCTGTACGGATATAAGAAATATGGCTCCGTAGTGCACTAGAAAATTGATATAGGAATGCAATTAAAACACTGAATTTGATGTTGTAAACGTTTCTGGTGTATAAAAAGCATTTGGAAAGTTTCTAAATACTTTTTTTACATCTAAAATTATATATTTGGTGTTACGATATTAATTATTGCATTCCCTTATAATCATTTTTTTTAAATATATTGTTTAGAATATGTATTAGTTTATAGTTATTGTTTAATATATATATGTGTATTGTGTTTTATGGGCCTTAAGATGCCTGAAATAAAGGATAAAATAAATAAATAATGAATTTTAGTGCACTACAGAGCCATATTTCTTATTTTCATACAGTAACTTCTCAAATATAATTAAAATTGTAAATAGTTGACAGCTATTTGCGATGTTGCCAACTTTCAGAATACACGCTCTTAAAGAATCACTTTGGCAGAATTATTTATTATAGAATTGAATATTCTTCATTGCACAATAACATTTTTAACGGTACTTTTTTACTGCACCGTCGATATCGGTCTTGTGGCCGCAAGCGCTACTGCTGAGCATGTGTCCGAGGATCGATTCCCCGGCCGTACAAAAAGTGCTATTGGGTTTACTATAAGAATTTCTCAGTAACTAGCAGCCCGGAATTTGGAAGTTGCCTGTATAATCCCCGTGCATTATAAAGCACGTTGAGCCGTTGGTCCTGCGCCTGATCTCTCTCCGGTCGTATCGGATTGCTGTCTCGTCGGAACTATAAGAGTAAAGGAATAGAGAGAGCACATGTGCCTGCGCACACAATTGTGCACTATATTAAGTCCGATAGCGATATCTTCCTGGCAACCCTTGGATGACAACCTGAATACTCCATTGCTTTTTTTTTATCGTGGTAAAATCATCAAATGAGTCCTCCCACCCCGGGCAGGGACCATTGCTGGGACATAGTTCTCGTCTCGTTTAAATGGAGACAGTATTCAAAAACCGTGCTATGCTATACAGGTCTTCGAATTTAAGGACTTATCTCTAAGCTTATCTCAAATAGTTAAAATTTTCTATTATACATTATCCAATGCAAATGACGTCTTACAAACTCCAATCTACTCTTTCAAATAAAAATAATTAATCCAATCTAAAACGCCATTGAAATCGAAATGCAACGAGCGAACTTAAGATTAGAAAGTTTCAACAAAAACTCAATCCTTATCTCTTCGCCTCGGGCTAGTCATTTTACAAATAGTCTGATTTCCAAGTTTACCTAGAACTTTGTCGTCATTGGTTGGAATGAGTTCTGTTTTATTTCTGATTGGGTCCATGCACTTTTACTTTGTAAAGGTTTATGTTAGATGGAGTTGTTACTCTTTGTAAAGGTGTTGACAGATGGGTTCGGGTCGGCGCATAGCTGTGCCGTAAAATCAAATAGAAAGGTAACTTACAGGGTAAGAAAAATGAAGTTGGACCAAGTTTGCCGAAGGACTGTTGGTCCAATGGGGCCCCGTAAATTTGCACAGCTCCTTGAGTATTGAAGCGAGCGTAAAACAAGTCGCACCGTGCGTCGTCGACCCGGTCTTGTTCTTAAATCTGACGGCGAGGTTCCCATTCCTCGCCACCCGCAAGGACTTGAGACTTGGAGTAAACACTGTGTAGTGTAGGACGCTGAACTAACCAGAACAGGACTCAGCGATGAAAGAAGCTGAACGGAATTTACTGATCGGCACGAGCTGTAATTAAATTTGCTTGAGCATTCGTTTATGATGAGCATTTTTACGAATGTTATCTATATATAAAAATGAAACCCGTTTTCCGTTGTCACGACATAACATTACATACAGAGGCATACCGGTTGTCCAGTTGTCCCTCCGGCTGCAAGCATTTTTAGTCGTTTCTCTGTGTGCGTAACCTCGCGTGTGTTCCATCAAAAGTCAAGCACTCGGCCGTCGACCGACGCGCGACAACTGTCGTGATTCACTCCGCTCGACACAGAGTAGTGTCATTGTCAGAGACTACACCTAATCTCGTGAGCTATGGACAATATAAACACCACCTTCAACTGCACAAGTGAAACCGACCATCCGAGCAGATCTGGTGATATGAGTGTCGACGGGTCACTTATAGAAAAGAATCCCCACCACCCTATGTAACATTCCGCAAAGGTATATCACTCATCAGCGATGCAAACCTGCGTGAGAACTATCGCGAAGATTTCAATAAGCTACAAAATGACATAAAAGGTATGCTCGACAGCTGGTTCAAAAAACAAGATGAGAAGTTCACCGCGCTCCTCACCGAATTCGAAGGCGTGAAGTCCTCCATTCAGTTCATGAGCAACAAATATGACGAACTGGAAAAGAAATCGAGGGACGTTGTCTCACGCGTGTCCGCGCTCGAAGAGAAACTCTCGTCACCACTGGCCAGTGACCAACGTATTGCTGAGCTCGAAGCAAAACTAGAAACCATGGAGCAAAAATCTCGCAGTTGTAACATCGAAATCAGCAATCTGCCAGAGAAACGCGGCGAGAACCTTATGACCATTCTTGAGAATATCTCTAATATCATCAAACAGCCGTTATCGCCTCGTGATATTATCACAATACACCGGGTTCCGCAAATGAATGCTAATTCAAATAGGCCCAAAAACATCGTTGTAAAACTCACAAGTCAAGTGCTGCGCGACAACTTCTTAGCTGCGGCACGGCTGAAGAAAGGCATCACGTCTGAAGACTTACAGATTAACGGAACACCGAACAAAGTATACATCAATGAGCATCTCACATTCAAGACTAAAACATTGTTTCGTCAAGCCAGAGAAACCGCCAAGCTGCATGGATATCGCTTCGTTTGGATCAAACATGGAGTTGTCCTTGCGCGGGCAGATGTTCCAGAGCCCGCATTCACCATTAGATCCGAAGGTGATTTATCGAAATTCAAACCATATTCCAAACGTGAAAATTAAGATTACTGCTCTAAATGTTTACCAAATACACAATATTCCAAAGTTTGCTCCAGGTAACGTTTTTAGTCCATGCGCTCTGTTCCGTTCATTACTCTGTACATTTATTCGCATATTTTGTTTCCCAGTTACCCTCACAGTTCTAACTTTTCGCACAATGATTAGCGAGTTTAGTTTACTTTATTCTAATAATTATTGTATTATTTATAGTTTAAGATGTATGTTATCACTTAAGTGCTTCGCAATTACTAATTTCAATACAAAACAATATTCTTGTACTACAACTATTATATTATGTAAGCAATACATTTATGTCTATGTAGCATCACAGATAGCCAACTACAATGCACAGTTACAACCCACAACTTCTTGTGTGTACCTCATTCTTAATGAAACCAATTACGCCGTTTGTTTACCACTATCTCCCATACGATCGCAAGTTATCGTTTATCATTTATCTGCAGCTGGATTCTGGGTCTGTGACGTTCGTGTGTCGTGTGTCTGCCTATTTTTCAATAGTTATACCTTGTGCTTATACCCGCGTTGTCGCTGGAATTCTCCCTACTGGTGGCTCCAGTGTTTGACTGTTCAAATAGTATACAATACACATAAGACAATAAACAGTTTGGCCTCTAAATTCAATACATATCTACTGTACAAAAATGGATAAATATAATCTATCTTTCTATTATCAGAATTGTCGCGGGCTGCGTACAAAACTTCATACCCTGTTCATGAATATTTTGTCTTTTTCGTATGACGTCATCATATTAACTGAGACCTGGTTAACACCCAACATATCAGATAGTGAATTTATCGACGATCGCTACATAGTTTTTAGGTGTGATCGTGATCGTGGTGTCACAGGTAAGCGTGAGGGTGGGGGTGTTCTAATTGCCGTCCGAAGCACACTACGCCCTTCCAACTTATTGACGCGACCCGGTAGCAGAGATATCGAGCACGTCATGGTGCAGTTGCCCGCGTCGTTATCCAATAAACGACATATTATAAGTGCGGCGTATGTACCACCTCGCTCGCGGGACGACCTATATACCGCGCACTTTGACTTGTTAGCGGACGTAATTAACAATGCGAGCACTGACGCTTTCTTTGTGGTAGGCGACTACAACCTGTCCGGCCTTGACTGGTCCAACGCGAACAGTGGAGAACACAATTATGTTATCCCTCACCCTACCACCCCAACTAGCCAATATTTAAACAACTTCATGTCCTTGACAAATGCCCTCCAATTTAATACATTTAGAAATAACCTGAGCCGTATACTAGACCTGTTTTTGTCTAATGCAGACTGTCAAACTACGACGTGTGTGCCACTGCTTCCGCTCGATACCTACCACCCTCCTTTCTGTGTTTCATCACCACTGAATACTAAAATTACCCCCTTGAGACGTTCTTTAACCATGAAATTCAACTTTTATAAAACTAATTACGAAACAATTAATAGCGAACTTAACAAAATAGACTGGAACAACTTATTAAGTCATCTTCCCGCTGAACAATCTGTTAACGCTTTTTATGATGCCATCTACAGCATAATAAAATCACATGTTCCTCTTACTCGTCCCAGGAATTCCCAGTTTCCACCGTGGTTCAGCCCCTCTCTTATACGCATTTTTAAAAATAAAGAGAAGGCATGGCAGAAATGGAAAAAATATGGCAATATATCTGACTACGAAATATTTTCAATGTTCCGCAAACGGTTCCGATCCGAGTCCAGCAAATGCTTCTCAAAGTATATAAAATCAGTTGAAGACAGCATTCCATCGAACATCAAGCACTTCTGGACATACGTCTCCAAGCGGAAAGGGCGAGCTAATATCCCAGCCAGTATGTACCTTGACAACAAAAACTCAAACGATCCTACTGAAATATGCAACATGTTTTCATCCTTCTTCACCTCTGTCTATGAGCCTTCTTCCCTCGACCCCGAGCTTTGGCAGACACCTACCTCATACGCTGATAACTCCCTGTGTATTTCAGACATATACTTAGACAAGGATGACATACTTAATGCTTTAAAAAGACTTGATTCAAATAAAGGGTCTGGTCCTGATGCTGTGCCTCCTATTTTTATAAAAAATACTGCAGACAGCATTTACATCCCACTCCACATAGTATTTAATATTTGCCTACGTGAAGGCATATTCCCTGCTATCTGGAAGCGCGCATACATCACGCCCATACACAAAAATGGAGACATAAACAACATCTATAATTACCGTCCCATCTCCTTGTTGTCCGCTTTGTCGAAGCTCTTTGAGAGACTAGTGCACGGCAAGTTATACTCTCACATTCACCACCTCATAATACCCGAACAACACGGTTTCGTTAAACGTCGCTCTACTGCTACTAACCTTATGTTATTTACAAACCACTTATTTGAAAACATGGATAACCAAACCCAAGTTGACGTTGTCTATACAGACTTTCAGAAAGCATTCGACAAGGTGGACCACAAGCTACTTCTGGAAAAGATTGCCTATAATGGCATACGGGGCAATTTATTGCGGTGGTTTATGTCATATATTTACAATAGAACCCAAAAAGTGGCGATCAACGGCTTCGAATCTGATTCCGTTGTCGTAACTTCCGGAGTGCCTCAGGGCTCCATTTTGGGTCCTTTGCTTTTCATTCTGTTCGTCAATGACATCAAAAGCTGCTTTATTAACTCCAATTTCTTGATGTACGCCGATGACATTAAAATCTATAGGTCGTGCAAAAATACTCAAGACTGCATGCTGCTACAGGATGACCTCAACAGGCTTTCCAATTATTGCTCACACAATAAACTTCACCTTAGCTTACCTAAGTGCAATGTAATAACATACACAAAAAACAAAAATCTAATCAAATACTGTTACACTTTACATGGCACTTCTCTTAAAAAAGTTGACCACATTCGTGATTTGAGAGTTACACTCGACTCAAAATTGCATTTCGACCTTCACATTGAAAACATTGTTAACAAAGCCTATAAAATGTACGGTTTCGTTATGCGATCATCAACTGATTTCAAACGACCGCATACGTTCATAACCCTATTCACAACCTTAATACGATCCCAACTGGAATACGCAGCACCAATATGGTGTCCTCTATATGACAAATATAAGCAAAGGCTTGAAATGGTCCAAAAAAAATTCTTACGATCCATTCACTACAAATGCTATCGTTCAAAACTATCGTACGCACAATTGTTAAAACGATACAGACTTCTAGGCTTGGAGTCCAGGCGTACTTTACTTATGGCTGTGATGCTGCATGGCATATGTAACAATAAATTTGACTGCTCTGATATCACCAATAAACTTTGTTATATTGTGCCCAGAACTGTATTGCGACGAGAGGCGCGCGTGCCTCGGCTGTTTCACACTGGAAAGTCCAGAACCAATGCTGGTGCAAGGGCGCCCCTCCGTCGTCTCTTAGAAACATATAACACACACTTTTTCGATCTTGATATATTCTCGCTATCTCAAACAAAATTCAAAAGAATGGCTATTCAATTGCTTGCATAATCCATTTCTAATTTCTTCGTATCCTGATTTGCCTCTAGTAGATGCGTGGTTCTGTTCTACTTCTCCCCAATAATTTATTCCGTGGACATTGGTGTGGGTTACATGTTTATTTCTATTACTCTAGTTCGTTGTTTACCTAAATTGTAACATGTAACTGTTTTATGTCCCAATAAAATAAAATAAAAAAAAATAAAAATAAAACATGAAAACGGCTTGACCGATTCGGATAATTATTTTTTTGTTGTGTTTGTAACCATCGGGACCGGGTTTTAGACCGGGTCCTCCACCCGTGCGAAGCCGGGACGGGCCGCTAGTATAACATAAAAAGAATCAAGAGCTTTTTGCCGAACTGACTGTTAAGTCTAATATTTTCACGAAGAAAAATTCTTTACGAGCGTTTGCTTGTTATGCTTGGCACTCTTCGTTGTTCAGTTCGACAACATTAAAACTGAATGCTCGATGTTACAAGTGCATGCTCAAGTCTGTCAGCACTTGTAGGTAAGTAATGCCGATAATGCCGACCCGATACAATGTGTGATAACCCTTAGGTGTAGTAAGTTTCCTTTTCTTTGTAACGTGTCGACTGTGGATGTTTCTTTCTTTCTTTCTTTCTTAGTTACAGCCTGAAGTCACACGAGCACTGTTTGTATGTTTGTTAGGAGTTTATCGTTGTACTAAGGATTTTGATTACAAGCTTAGTGAACCGAACAAATGAAATTGACAAAGGATACTGAAAAGAAAAAACTTTTTTTAAGATGTCTTACATTTAAACCTGTTGGTCTAGTGGTTAGTGACCCTGACTGTTATGCTGGAAGTCGTGGCTTCGATTCCCACCCAGGACAAATGTTTGTGTGATGAGCACGATCATTTTTTCTGTGTCTGGGTGTAATTTATCTATAATATTTATGTATTTAAAAATATGTAAGTATGTTTATCAGTTGTCTAGTACCCATAATACAAGCTCTGCTTAGCTCGGGCCTAGATGGCGTTGTGTGGTTGTTGTGGAATATTATAATCCTACCTATACATAATTATCATGTGAGTGAACTGAATTAGATTTTTCAAAGATTTCTGAGTTTCCCTTCACCATGAAGTTTCCTCTACATGGCAAAGAAGATAAATTGTCTTTCTATACGCTTCTCGAATGAAAGATTAACGTTAAGTTCAAGGCTTACACTTAGCCGGTTTTTAAAAAAAGACGCGTTGCACTCCGGAAGTGCCGTCAGAAGTGAAAACTTGAAAATCAACGTTGTGCATCGAAATAGCAGGCGCAGGCGTACATTTTCAACGTCCCGTATAAAGAGAGGGGGATACTTCCTGTCCTAAGCCGGGTCGGCTGTCTACTCTCCATCCGTCTTACGAATTTTCGATCAGAGTCACGTGTCCTGACGATATATTATTACTAGACTCCGCATGCACGATCTAAGGAACGAAAACTATTCTGTCAACTCGCTGAAGTACTATATAAGCGAGGGGGACGGGGTACTGCGTTGTGATCGGCTAACTCAAGGTCTGTTCTGTCTCGAGGTATGTTTACGGCTCACAGGATTGGTCGAAATAAAACGGTTATAAGACTTTTTTGCCTAATGTGTTGACAGACATCGGTCGCCTGTTATTAGGAGTCTAGTAATATATCGTCGTTGTTTTTTACTCATATAAAAAAAGTGTACAACGCCGCTAAAAGACGTTTTCTTTTTAAAAAGATGTGTAAAATTAATTACTCGTATATAAGCCCTTTCACACGAAATCAGCGACACTCCACAAAACATGTATCTTTAACAAACTCAAGATTAAAGAAACAGCATCCATCAAGCCAAACGCAGTGTTTTAAGACAAAAGGAGAACTGAACAGAGGCACCTATTAACTAAGAACATAAATAACTTAGTCTCCAAACAATAGGGAGAAATTACGCGATTGTGGACCTTATTGTGTTGGCATAGGGACGGCTGCAAATGACGGCCGGAATTGTGTGAGATCTTTTGGGAAGTTTGTGGTGGATTGTGTAAAGGGTAGATGCGGTAATTTTTGAGGGTTAGGATTATAAGTATTTTGGAATAGTGCGTTTTCAAAGTCATTTTCGTCCTTAATTTTTCAATGGACGTGTGGTGGTCTTGTGTCTTCTGGTCGGTCTGTCTGTCTGGTCGGTCCTTCTGTGGCATCACAGAGAGCCGACGGATGAAGCGATTTCATTTAGTTTTTTTTGTAATGAAAGGTGACCTACTTACCACCTGCGATGTTCTAGAACATGTTTGATGAAATTGGTTGAAAGCCCGTTTAGAAGTTAATGGGGGTGAAAAGTGAGGAAAGGTAACCGAGGGTCTGCAAATATGCTCGAGTTGGGTATGAAAGGAAAGCGTACGGAAAGGGAATATTGATGATTTATCGAGAGTACTCTTAGCACAAAAAAAATATATAGTATGTACATATAAAAAGTGAAATAAAAATAATAAAATTTTAAAAACCCCCGACACAAAAACAAGATCCCTTGTTTAGTCCCTGATTTTACTTTTTAATGTTTTGATGCAGGTTTTCGCCGTTTTCGGTGGTAAATAGTTTAACACATCATTATGTTTACAAGCCAGAACCAAGTCCCAAATTCACTACATTGCGCTTTTTGTTCTTTAAATTTGCCCTACACTATGAATTTCTCCTGTATCGTGGGTGCGTTTACAAACATAGAAACTCACATACACAAACACCCAGACCCGGAAAAACTACTTGCAGATCATACAAACTTTTGTTCCGTGCGGAAATGGAACCCGCGCAACGCTGCGGAGGAGTCGATAGCCAACTACTGCGCCACCTATGTCTTCGTAGGTAATTAATAAGAACTTGCATTCAACCGATACACTATAAATACAGTTAAAATTTGCATGCAAAATACGCATATTTACCTCCGTCAAAATCCCGCGAATCGTCACGACGTGTCTGCGTATGTAAGTTGCATGCAAATATAAACTTTAATTACTGTTGATACATTTCAATGCTCTTTACCGCATTGTAAAATGCCGCCCGGCCCGGCGCGATGCGAGCCTGTTGGTCTGAATCATACTTAAGAATTTAATTAAATTTTGCCACATCCAAACCTTCCAACATCAGCCTATTATGAAATCAGTTGTCTTGAAGGAGTATTAATCTTGGCCATTCCCGTGTAATTGCATATTGTTTCGCCTCTTTTCAGGCAGACTGCTCAAATGAACTGGTTTTGGTCCTGGGGGAATAACATGATGAAGTGGATATTTTTAGAATTGATCTGATTTGTTATTGAATTGGTACATTTGGTTATTTAGAGAAATGGTAAATCGAAATAAAAAGAGGTGGATTCGTGGCAAACACGACCACTAATTATGAAAACAAGAGGTTTAAAACGGTGTTTTATACTCAGGTCGGGCAAAGTCAGCTACGGAACCTGTATTTGTGCCCGGTTGCTGGCAATAAGCATTTTTTTTTATCGTGGTAAAATCATCAAATGAAGCCTCCCATCCCGGGCAGGGCGGGAGGGACTGTCAGACTTGTACTGACTAGAATCCACGGTGTCCTTCAATAGCCCTTTATGTTCCGAGGTCACGGTAATGGTATAAGACCCGTGACCCCGGCAGGCTTTAGCCCTCTGAGAGGGGGCCTCGTCATTATGCTGACGCTCTTTGAGGCGCGCGTGGAACACGACGCGCCGTCGACCCGGGCATGGTCCATGGTCGGACGACGAGTTGCCCTTTACTCGCCGCCCGTGCAGGCAATAGGCCTGCCCCCTATTTAATGGAACTAAAACATTATTGAGGGCATTGTTGGTCCAGGGGTATCGGCCTCATTTTACGAGTTGTAGGTTGCGGTTTCGAACCTAGTCAGGCGTACTACTTTGTGCACTCAAAATGGTGATGAAAAACATCGTGATAAGACCGGTATATCCTAGAACTAAAGAATCGAAGACATTTTACATCTACCAATCCGTACTCGCCCGCGTGGTGGCTTGTGGCCCACTCCCTTTCACATAGAGGAGGACTGTGTCAAAGCTGTGGAAACTTTTAGGTTGATGAAACAAAATTGAGTCCGATTATATTTGAATGAGAAGAAGCATTCACAAACACACATAGCCCATAGTGCCTGGCACCGTAGTAACGGGTTTTCCTGACGGATAACTGCACGACTTTGGTCTGAGCGATGAGCGGTAACACATTATTTACTTTGAAGAACGCGGATTCGCCACAAGCAGCGCTTCGTGGCGTCTTTCAAACATTTGATTTACCACTTGCCGCCCCGCGCTCAGACACGGTTGTGAACCGGTCGCAACTAGCTCAAAATAACAAACCTAACCTCATAAAGAGACCCAAAGTTAATAGAATAGTCAACAAAACTTTTAATTCATATAAGTTTTCAGCGTTCACAATCAAAGGGCTATAGATTGTTTGAAATCTCATTATGGGCTACAATAGCCCAGTTCCTGGGCTATTAGTTGGCTGGCTAGGGGCCAACGGCTCTGAGTTTTATTGGCTTCGCTGAATTTTCAGCTCGAATTATAGCCGGGATCCGATAGACATTCGGTGGTTGGACAGAGTGGTAGAGTCGCGTTTAATTATTGTTTTTTTTTTAAATTGATTTATATTTTGATACTTTTTTTTCGTCGTAGTTAAAGATACATTAAGTGCTTGTGTTTATTGACCTGCTGGACCGATTTTGTGCAAAACTTCACATAAATATTCCACTAAATAGTCCGAACCAACGACGATATATTACTAGACTCCGCATGCACAATCTAAGGAACAAAAATGTCAACTCGCTGAGGTACTACGTAAGCGAGGGGGATGTGGTACTTCGTTGTGATTGGCTAACTCAAGGTCTCAAGGTATGTTTACGGCTCACAGGAGTGGTCGAAATCAGACGGATATAAGACTTTTTTGCCTAATGTGGTGACAGACATCTGTCGCCTGTTATTAGGAGACTAGTAATATATCGTGGTTGGTCCGAACAAAGCCTAACCATTTGGTTTTGATAGATGAGCCCGTTCTTGAGTAATAAAAGTACAACGAAAAGTGTCATTGATTTTCATGCTATTTTTATATATTAGATTTGATATGATGATTATGCCTATTAAATATCCAGTGGATTTATCGAACTCATCCTCGACATTGGTCCTTCGAACCGGATTAGTCCTTCGAACCGGATTAGTGCTTAATGATTCTCAGGTTGTTTAGTCCACAAAGACTCATAGACTCACACATGCCTTAACCAACCAAAACTTTAACAAACTTTGGAAGTCTCCACCCCTTCCGTGGTTCCATTGTTTGAAGTGTGCGTAATTAAAATTGGCGCGATATTAGTTCCCACCTGGGGTGGCGGGCTATCGCGCTCTATTACGTGTCATGGAGACAGGAAAGGTGATAGCAAGAGTTATTGGAAGTAAATCTTTTTGGTGCTATTTGTCATTTTTGGTGGTAATAAGAAAAATGATGTGGTATTTTGTTGTTACTGGGTTTGCGTCCTGTGTGGTGAATTATAACCCTTCGTTTACACCAAGAAACAAGTTAAATAATAGTTTCCTACAAAAGAAGGATGGACAAAACGTCCCACCCCTTGTAACACTTCCATCTATATATCAAATGAAAGCACTTGGAAAGTGTATCATTTCATTGTATGACAGCAAACCTGTAAACCATGGGAGAAAAAAGTTATTGAGACTTTTATGTCAAAATACCAACGATACATAATGTTAGGCAGAAGTCATGTATGTCTTAAATTATATTATTCCATACTCAATACTGTGTGCTAATGCATCGTTGACATTACTGTATTAAAAAAAAAGTCACATGATATGCAAAAAAAAAAAACTTGTTAGTTTCTTTAACCAATTCTCGGACTACCTTCAGCTCGTCTACGGTTCTGTGCCTTAACGATTGGGTTTGTCGACTATGAAAGTAGAAGACAGGCGTCAACTATGTGTTACGTGTTCGCGATCTTTACTTAGATAGAGTCAGAATTACATGATAGTATGTTATTACGAGAATATGTATATGGAAGATCGGCCGGGATTCACAGAGTTTATAATGGAAAACATTGATTTTGAAAATGTCAGTTTTAATATTTAATTATAGCGTTTTTGGAAAAGAATAAGGCGCTATCTCCACAATCGACAGAATCGCGGCGATATTATAGTCGTGCCACATATTCCCATATACTTTATACGAACGTGTCTCCACACGGGACTGTTCATAGATTTTCACATGGAAATGATGGGTACAAGCGTTGGCGTTGGTATGCATCATTACCGTGACAAAAAGCTATTCAGATACTGTTAGCACTTCGGACACTAATGAAGGAAACCAAAAAAATTACTTCAACGACCATCCATAGTACACTGGTGTTTTTGTTTTGCTCCTTTGCTTCCTCGTTAGTCAGTTGAGTAACGTTTTGGTTGTGGCGGCATGTGACGGTCTTATAGCCATGTTCTTCTAAGTAGGGCCTGTGGTACCCCTACCACAGCTTTGAGCCTCTAAAGCCCCAATCTAGTTTAAATTCATTATTTTCATACAATTATGACTACTAAGTACTTACTATGATTTTCTTTTAAAGAGTCAGAAGTGGGTGCCGCTAAGTCAACAATGTTACTCTTTTTCATGATCTATACACATATTATCATGAGAAAAAGCTAAGAGCAATGTTTTCTTCAGAAAATCGAAATTCATCTTTTGACATAAAAGTCTCAATAACTTTTTTCTCCTATAGTTTGCAGGTTTGCTGTCATACATTGAAATGATACACTTTTCACGTACTTTCATTTGATATATGGATGGGAGTGTTACAAGGAAAGGGACGGGGTCCATACATTTCTGCACATTCTTCTTTGTAGAATACTTGTCAAAACATAATTTGTTTGTTTTATACATGTACTAACGGCCCATCCCGGCTTCGCACGGGTGGAGGACCCGTTCTAAAACCCGGTCCCGATGGTTACAAACACAACTAAAAAATAATTATCCGAATCGGTCAAGCCGTTTTCATGTTATATCGTGACAACGGAAAACGGGTTTCATTTTATTTATATAGATTGAGAGTGTCTCAAACCATAACCTCAAAGATTATTTCGTTCACTCTGTGTAGCCAAAAAGTATTTATACAATTATAAAACACATTTGTGTTTACACTGAAGTCTATGACATGTCAAAACTTGTCAAATACATGTATTATATCTTGGTGACAAACGAGGGGTAAGTCTCTTTTGCAAAGAGGAGACTTTGTGATCGAGCAGTGCTATTTCTTGTTTTTTTCTTTTATGTTTGGACACTGATTTTTAAGGCATGAAATCAAATTGTTAATTATTTTTTAATTTATTTTTTCAAATTATTATATATTTATTTGCTATATGTGTTCAACAAATTCAAATTTAAAACTGAATTGTTGTTACAAATTTATATTTATTTGAAATTGTATACGAATTGTGTAAATTGATTGTTAAGGAATAAATGAGGCTTTATTATTATTTATTATTATTATTATTATACTGATTTCTCCGATGTTTTTAAAGACATTTTGTCAATTTGATCATTTATTAAAATATTGACTGCGCTGCGTGAAGTGGGTTCGATTCCATCATGTAACAAATAATTGGTTCTTTTGTTAAATCATTTGATTTACAGTTATGTACTTGTACGGGTTTGGCCGTGTTTTTTAACAATTTAAAAAAATATATTATGAAGGAAGAAACTTCGAGAGTGCGACATTACTAAACTTATTCAAAGATTTTTTGATAAATACGCCCCGCACTAGAAATTTCTCATGTGTCGTGGGTGCGTTTACAAACATATAAACTCACAGACCCAAACGCTCAGACCCGAAACAACTGCATACTTGTAGATCATACAAACATTTGCTACGTGCGGGAATCGAACCCGCGATACGCAGCGCAGCAGTCCAATCGCTCAGCCACTGCGCTAACCGTGCCGTAATAATAACGAAGGTAAAGTTTGTAAGTCTGACTGTATGGTACGTATCTTTGAAACTATTGATCAAATATTGATCAATGGATTGGCCTGTTGGTCTAGTGGTTAGTGACCCTGACTGTTATGCCGGAGATCGTGGGTTCGATTCCCACCCAGGACAAATGTTTGTGTGATGAGAATGATCATTTGTTCTGTGTCTGGGTGTAATTTATCTGTTATATGTATGTATTTAGAAATATATAAGTATGTTTATCAGTTGTCTAATACCCATAACACAAGCTTAGCTTAGGACTAGATGGCGTTGTGTGATAGATGTGGAATTTATAATTTAAAAAAAAACCCCGAAGTTTATTTCAACAAAAGTTACAGTATCCTGAAACATAGAATATCTATGAAAATAAAAAGGGATGAAAAATATCAGTGGTCAAACAAAGTGGTATGTTGTATGCACGCGCGGTTGCCCCTTTGATGTGTGCAAAATGCTCTTTGTCAAATGCCTATTGTTAAAAAGTGCGGATTTGAAAATATTTTCTAGCGTTTGTACGTTTTAGTTCAAGTTACGAGAACATTTAACTGGATTATTTGTTTTGTTAACTGCAGTTTTTTTTTTTAACTTTTGAATGTACCTAATAACTTTTCTTCAAAAACCAGCGTCCGGCACTTAGTTGCCTGACATTTATGCTGAACTGGGCCTGTTTGGAGCAGCCGTGGGGCAAACAAATTTTGTGCCAAATAGTTTTAGATTATTTTTATTTTGTTTTCTTTTTTTTTTTAATTTATTTCAATATAATATTGTGCTATGCCCTGCGTCTATACCAATAAATTGTATTTCTCGGTGGCTTTAAAAAGATTTTTTTTTTCTTTTTTTGTGTTGGATTTTTGAAGTCGGTTATTTTATTTTATTTTAGCCTTTTTAGTTCAAAAATGTAACCCAAATTTTTGTCAAAAACATAATATTCTGACATGTGTACCAAAATTTTGTTATCCGTAGTACTGTTAATAACATTTCATGGGACCAAATGGCAGGTTTACTTCGTCGAAAAATTAAAGAATCATACAAATCGGACCAGAAACCTCGAAGTAATCGGTGTACATACATTAAAAAACCGACCGAATTGAAAGAAAGAAAGAAAATACGTTTATTTGGCAAGCCTCAAGCACACAAATACAATTAAAAATTACGAATATACAATTAATGTAGGTACCGTGTGCCTCACGGCTGTGCCAAATAGGCTCAGTTCAGCATAAAGCCAGGCCACAGTTTTCAACTGAGCCTTGTGAGACGTCACAGATGTAAATCAGCGTTATAGAGTGTGTGAGAAACTCCTCTTTTTTTGAAGTCGGTTAATAATTGTTTATGAGAATTTACCCGACCTGTGAATCGAATCCAGAATCTCTCACTTAGGAGTCACAATTGCTAAAACTTAACCAATGAAAAAAAACCTACAAAAAGAATCTCATAGCAACTAATTACCAATACGTAATAGAGTGAACAAAAGATTTTCATTTCAGAAGTGCCGATCGGCTTCCATATGCTCAGCAATTGAATGGAGATCACACAGATCACCGCTGAGAAATTATCTGAATATTTAAACGCCTTCCAGCAATGTTTTATGGTGTAATCAACGGTTTTTTAAACGATTTATTATTGTGAAATAGAAGATTAGGGCAAAATCCTGTTGCGCCGACCCCAAGTCAAATGGGATAAGGGCAGGAAGATGCGAACATGCAGACAGCGAGTAAAGGACAACTCTCTGACTATGGACTATGCCCGGGTCGACGGCGCGTCGTGTTCCACGCGCGCCTCAAAGAGCGTCAGCAAAATAACGGGGCCCCCTCTAGGGATGAGCGTTGAATCAACGAACTAGTTGAATCAACCGTTGATCCCCTGTCAACGTATTAACGTTAACTGTTTATGAATCAACTAGTTGAATTCGTCAACGACGTTTACGGGCTTAACTTGCGTTTAATTCAACGAGACGCGTTCGTCTCGTTGAATCAACGAAAAGTAAACGCAACGAGCTGAGCAATTTACAAAACTTACGTTGTTTTCAACGTTGAATTTTTTGTTTCGTATTTTTAACGCCATGGATTGCGAGCGGTTGAAAGAGTTGATTTTCGAAATGTTTCTTTTAAGAATAGTACTTATATTTGTGGAGTTTGTTTTGTTTACTTACGTTTACCACAGATACTGATAGTCTGAGACCTAATCCCAATGTATTATTTTAAATATATTACTTTTTGAGACGCAAAGGTATAGCGAACAGCCCCTCTATGAAAAATAGAATTAATATCTTTGATTTCACACAATTTTAGATGTTAATTGTATATAAAATTAAAATTTTCTTTCAAACGTTTTCCAATACATACATTGAATCAAATTGTTTCTAAAATTCAACGCGCAATCGTTGAATAAAAACCGTTTAATGAATCAACGATTTACGTTGCAAGTTGACAGTTAAATTCGTCAACGAGATGAACCCGTTAACTTGGTCAACTCGTTGACGAATTCAACTAGTTGATTAACTAGTTGACAAACATGAATCAACGTTAACGTTTCGTTGACGGAAAAACCGTCAACGACCCATCGCTAGCCCCCTCACAGAGGTCCAAAGCCTGCCGGGGTCACGGGACTTATTTTCATCAGCGTGACTCCGGAACATAAAGGGCTATTGAAAGGCCACCGTGGGTTTTAGTCAGTACAAGTCTGACAGTCCCTTCCGCCCTGCCCGGGGTGGGAAAAGGGCAGGAAGATGATGATGGTGGATTGGGGCAGTTATGATGAAAAGCTAAATGAAAGCATAGATAAGCGTGTTCTGGGCTTAAAGGAGTTTACCATTTGTCAGGAGAGAGACAAACCAGGGACATCATAATCATCAGCCAATAAATGTCTCCACTACTGGGTTACAGGACACATCCCTGTGAGAGGGAGTGGGCCATAATCCATAACACGGTCCCAGTGCAAGTTGTTTTTGGTAAAATCATCAAATGAGTCCTCCCACTCCTTACTGTCAGACCTTACTGACTAAAATCCACGGTGTCCTTCAATAGCTCTTTATGTTCCGGGGTCACGGTGATCGAAACAGTCCCTCGACCAGTGCAAGTAGGTTAATAAACTTTTCTATTTTTTGGTTCTAGGACATGCCGGCTTCCTGAGGATGTTTTTCTACATCATTTTTAGAGCAATGGTGATGAAATAGATTACACAAAGCAATGTGCCTAGCAGGGTGGGAACCCACGACCTAAGACGCCACAACTTGTAAGTCAGGGCCGATACAATTAAGCCACTACTGCATCAACCGGGGTCGGGAATGTTTAATCAAGTTACGGAGGCCCTGGAATATAATTGAATGAACACGGTGGACGTGAGGACTCGTTTGATGATATACTTTCATGAAAAGAAAAAAATGGATAGTCTTTTTCTACGATATTTGCATCAGGACTATAAAAACATCATGATTTGTCATATTCCATCCAGTAACCGATTTTGTTAAACCAAAAGCCATCAGGCTTTTCGACCTTGTACCAGTAGGATGGATTTTAATGGGGATTTTAAAAAAATACCTTTTCACTAATCACACCAGTTCCATTAATTTAGATACATACCCATTTGAACTAATGATAAGCTAAAACTTTTGTTGGTACGCCTTTTTGGAAGTCTTCAAATATCATACCACCTCGAACTTCTGCCAGCCTGGTACTTTTTTGGTTAGTAATACTCTTTCAGAAAAAAACAGAATGCCAGTTCCATGGAACTACTGGAATACGGTCGGTTTTTCACCACTACACACAAAAATACAATCCAATCACGAAAATCTCTCCCTCTCATACATATCCATGCACATGACGAGCACATAGTTACCGATTGATGTATTAATCAGTTAGTTATCCAGTGTAAGTGATTGGGCGGCTGCACTACAAAAGCATTAAACTTTCATATCCAATCACTCCCTGTGCGGTTGGGGAGAGGTCTGAGTTATAAGCGGAAGCGGAAAATTAACGACGCATTTTTTTCCATGGCTTCACTTAAGGAATTTCTCCTGTGTCGTAGTTGCGTTTACAAGCATAGAAACTCACGTACACAAACACCCAGACCCGGAACAACTACTTGTAGGTCATAAATGCCAACATTTGTTCCTTGCGAGGATCGAATCCGCGACACGCTGCGCAGCAGTCGAACGATCAGCCATTGCGCCAATCGTGACTGTCAGACTCGTACTGACTAAAATCCACGGTGTCCTTTATTAGCCCTTTATGTTCCGGGGTCACGGTGATGGAATTAGTCTCGCGATCAAAAATTCAGTTGCAAGTGGGATTCGAACCCGCGTCTTGTGGATAAGTACTCCAGACGCCTTAACCAACTAGGCCATTTTCAACCCACGTTTTTATTGTATTTAAAAAAAATGTGTGTCTTCTCGCCCATGGTGGGAGTCCCGTCTCACTGTCAGACTCAAGCTGACTAAATTCCACGGTGATCCGTGATCCTTCAATAGCACATTACATTTCAGTGTTACCTTTTAAGACAGACCCTAAAAATCATTGCTTTAATAAAACAAAAAAAAAAAAAAACATTTAATCGCTTCAGTTCCCAGCTTGTTCCACCTGCGGTATCCGTGAAACCGGATGTAACCAGTTTATTGGTTTAACAGCACCCGTTCAAATTGACTTGACCTCTGAAAGGGAATTTTATAAAGTCTGCCATTACGCGCTGAGAGCTTCGCTTGCTAGATGTTGGATGCTGTGGATTTATCTCGTGCTCTGTGGGGATTCGGAATGTGTAGTTTCGATAGTTTGGTAGTTTTGGTGGGTGTGGCTAGGTGCACTTTGAAGTACGTAGGATTGAAGGAGAATCTATCTATATAAAAACCATGCCACTTTATTTATTTATTTCATGGAGGACTCACAGGTAACAAAATCATATCAAAATAGAAATAGGCATCAGACAGCCACTTTTCGTTGTAACTTTATAACTCAAGATCGGGCTCAACTATCGTAACCAAATGTTTAGGCTTTGTTCGGACTATTTAGTAGATTATTTGAGTTTTCATACAACACGTATTTTGTAACACTTAGCGAAGCACGGTTCGGGCCGCTAGTAGTTATACAACGTGTAACGTTAAAAGCGCAAAACCTCTCGTGGGGTAACTCAGCACATGTTATGGTCTTTTTTTTTGCGTATTTCCAAAAATCTTAGAAGAAACATTGTTCGGTAACATGGGCTGAGTTACCCCACGAGAAGTTTTGCGCTTTTAACGTTACACTTTGTATAGAATTGCGCGCCATGGTGTTTGGGGTTGCACTTTTTCAAAACGGCTCGTCAGGTTTTATTGTATTTTTCTGTAGTTTGGTAGAAATTTTGTTTGTTTATTCTTTTTTTATATTCAGCTAATGTTTGACCACCATCTTGCCTGATAGCAATAATGTGGTCTACGGTGAAACGTAGTTTTACATTTAATTTTTACTGAATGACTCTCTTTATTACTTTTTTTTATTGTCTAGTTTTAAGATTTAGTGCGAATAAACACAATTATCTTTATTTCTTTCTATAACAGAAGACGTCTACCTTTATTTAAAAAGCTTTTATTTAGCTTCACCAGCCCCGTTGCCTGTAATAAAATCTTGCAAGTTTTGAATCCACTTCCTGGTTTCCGATTAAGGTGAAATTTTGCACGTATGGTTACGTGTGTGTCTAAACACACTATGCCGAACGTACGCGACCGAAGTTCCGCGGCTGATTTTACGTTCCAACGTATTCGGCTGATATGACACACCTTATGTGCCGAACTTACGCGGCAGAAATTCAGTTGCGCAATTTTGTGTGTATATTCAGTGTTTCGAGCGCTGTCGTGGTGTCGTGTCGTGTTATCTAATCAGCCGGACAGACAAATACAAAATAAAGTGATCCTGTTAAGGTTCCGTTATTACTTTTGAGGTGCGAAACCCGAAAAATGGACTACTTTACAGTAATAGCAATTGCAGAGGCTTTAGCCGTCGGCAATCGAACCGAATTCGGTCGCGTATAATGTGTGTTCACAGAATACGTTGCCGCCGAATTTCCGCTGAACTTACGCCCGACTGAAGTTTGGCTGTACGCTATAACGCAACGTAATTTCGGCATAATGTGTCGCCAGTAATTCAAATAGCATTGCAGGCGTAATCATGCCGAACTTCCGACGCGTATCCTCGGCATAGTGTGTTTAGACACTAAATCGCGTAACAATGCAATATTATGATGACATCTAGTTGAGCTGATGATAGAGCTGGAAGCTGACCATAGGAACTCTGTAATGAAAAACCGCAAACCCATCGAGTCTAAGCTACGTTGCGACTAAATCATCAAATGATTCCCCCCACCTGGCCGCCTGGTTAAAAGCAAGTTGTTGCTTCAGTTACCCTTTACGTTCCAGAGCCGCAGAGCTTTCGGTCTCTCGTTTTGATTAATGTACTCAATGCTAGATAATAAGTATGTATTTTAATCACATAAATAAACTGAGAATTTAATTAGGTATATCTAGTGAAAATGAAACAACGTAAATACAAGAGTCTGTAACGATTGACCAACATTCGTTTGGCCCATGAACTCCGGTGTCTGTTGGCCAATTGTTCTTTGGGTGAAAAGTTATTGGACAAAACATACACTGGCGTAAAGTTCTGTGGGCGAAACGTTCGTGGGTCAAAAGTTCTTATGGATGAAAAACATGCAAGCACCCATGTAGGGTGAAAAAAATTGTTGACCAATAGTTAATGGATCAAACGAATGTTGGTCAAACGTTACAGACTCTAAATACAATTTATTTTTTTATTTTTCATAGAATTTTAAAAAGCGTGGTTTATCAAAGACAGAAATAAATAAAAAATGAAAAATGCATTAGTCTACGATCAATAATATTCGTAGTACTCAAGTTTAATATTATGAAAAATTCATCAAGAAAACCTAAGAAATTCAAACATTATCAAATCAAATCATTTTATTTGTGTAACATAGGTTGTAAATACAGTTCTTAAGGTTCATAAGACGCTATGTTATGCTAAGAGGCGTACAAATATTGGTAGCATGCAAATTGTGAAAAGAGAAGAAAAAGGATATAATATATGAGAATACTCCTCAAAATGACAATACTCCCCGAAAATAGGATGATTTCCGGTAAATGTACTCGCTGAAGATAAATTGATGTTATTCAGTACTTGTTTTACCAAAGTGGCCAGAGAAACTGATTAATATCGGCACCAAACCGCTAATTTAACATCCATAATATGTTAAATTAAATGTTAAAAAAATCTGTGAATTTTATCATAATTGCTACACAAAAATCAGACACAACGAAATGGTGCCACAATTTGTAAAAAAATCACATACTAAATATTGAAGGAATTATTTTAAGGGACGAACAAAATTTCAGTATGATTGAAGTATGAAATGTGTTATTCATTTGCGGCGAGGATCTTCTTTGCAGCAATCACTGCTTGTCCAATAACAGCAGCATTGATAGCACCACGCATAGGTGTGGGGAAGGTACTGGCTCCTACAGCACGAAGATTGTTAATCCCCTTTACTTTCAAATCACCATCTACAACTTTACCCATAGCACTGGTACCAAAGTAAAGGAAATCACTCATAGTTCTTTCTAAGATATAGCACTTCCAAAATTCGTCAGTACCAAATTTCAAGTGGGCACACTCTTTAAAGTCTACGCCGACCAACTTGGCACCCATGGCCTTGTAATATGGGGTGTCTAAGAATTTGATGAATTCTTTAATATTTCTTATAAAGTTAGTTAAATCTTCAGCGTTATTGTAGAACCCAGTTGTGATTAAAGGAGCATCAAATATATCAGTACTGTTCAATCGAACTGTTCCTGTTGAAGTTGCTTCTAAATTCACCACAACACTCATGATTGCATCCCTTTTTTCAATCTGCTTTTGCCAATCGAGACAAATTTCTGTTCTATATTGATATACAGTTGTACAAACTAATGTTTCGAAGGGGGTATCGTGACCAAGCATTAAATTGTAAGACTGAGTAGTGGGGATATTGCTAGACTTGTTCCAAGATAGTGAACCTTCAATTACTGGGAAGGCTAGCTTTAAGGGGTTTGCTGCAGGAATGAGATCACCAAAATTCAATTTTAAAGTATGTTCTTTAGTCTTGGTAACCAGAATGACAGCGGGAGGAATCCGCAAGTTATCACCAACCTCCAGATCAGCAATAACTTCTATTCCTTTCGTTTCTAGATGTTCTTTGGGACCAATTCCAGACAGCTGCAGAATTTGAGGTGTATTAAAGACACCAGCAGTCAATATTACTTCTTTCTTTGCTTTAAATATGTAAGTTTTTCCTTTGTAGATAGCTTCTACACCAACAGCAATTTTATCTTCAATGATGATTCTCTTGACTCTAGTATTTTTGGATACGTATAAATTCGGATATTTATTGTAATCTTTAAGATATGAATATGCTGGTGTCTGTCTTACTCCTCCATCAGTGTTCTTCTTATTTTCGTTAGAGCTGGCGATGGCAAATTGTGGTTGTGCAAAACCTGTGCGAGTATTGCTGTTGAGATCAAGAACTGTTGGGTTGCCAACTTCAGCTTGAGCTTTTAAGAACCCCTCAACGCTTTCATCGTCACTCCGTAATGTTGATACGCCTATTTCACCATCGAATCCGTGGTACTCGGGGTATTTTTCACCAATTTCCTCATCTTTCATGTTTTGACTTTCTTTCATGGCTTGTAGAACACTTTCGTAACTCCAAGAGTTATCTCCTGTGATTTTTACCCACTCATCGAACGTTTCTGGAACGTCATATATATAGAGGTGGTGATTTAACATGCTGCTTCCTCCGAGACCAATTCCAGATGTCAGTACAGTTCTATTGTCATGGGCTCTCGCCGCGTAACTGTCGGGAGTTGATCTGTACTTAAAATCGGCATCTGTGTTTGGCAGCAGAAAAAATAAACCAGGTGCCTGAAAGAAAAAAGAAAAAATTGCTTGATCATATACGAACGTCACACGTACAAGTAGTGATGATATTATAATACACAATGTACAGTCGAAATCAAAAGTGCTGAAGCAATTTCTAAAAGCAATGGCCTGACGCTTCACGTTGACTTACGACCTTTTATTATAAGTTGTTTTAATACTATACAAATCAAAGGAAGTTATGGTATGGTTCATAATTTCAACCATTGTTCTATAAGTTAGGCTGACGCAGTGGTTAATGTGCTCGGATAATTCGTTTACTGGCGAAGGTTCGATCCCCACTTTTTTCTAAACTTTTTATTTTATTTAATTTTTTTTAATAATTTCTTTATTCTTTTTGTTATTTTTAATGCATTTTTAGTAGAAATTTGATAAATAAAATTGTTTTTTTCTTAATAATTACTAATACTCTAGTCATTAGTGTTGTGTGTCGTCCGTTATCATCATTCAAATTATAATAAAGTTTGTGGGTAGATCGGAGAAAACAAAACAAAAGTAAATTATTTCGATTTGTGAGGTAGACATAACTATGCTAGTTCGTTTCGAGTCTCTTAATAGAACATTGTTGATTCTTGGTTATTTTGTGTGACGAATGTTTACATCCGTATTACACTGTTATAAGGTTATTGTTTTGCAGTGAAATATTTACAGTGAGAATAATATAATCATTGAGGGCGAATATTATAGCCTTGCATAAATAAGGATGAAACAATACAAATATCAAATTAAACCGGACTAAGTGTGAGTATTAACATTTATTTTTTAATTATTTCACATGTTGATATTCTTATTTATTATATAAGATTCCCTACTCAAAAGTGTTATAGTTGTTAAAAGGTTTGTTTAAAAGATACTTAGTATTTGTTATTTATGATTTTTTCTTTTAGTAAAATAAATTAACAGTTGTATTTTGCATAGGTAAAGATAATAATAGTATTCCATGTTTTGTTCTAGTGAAATACTATGAGTCCTGTGGATATGAGATATGAGGAATGCCAAGCCCTATAAGCTTGTCGAGAGCAAAGTCGACGGTTGTCAGACATCATAATTATTATGTTGAATGAATTAGAAGAAAATGGCTTCCCCCAATGAGTAACTAATTCAACACGAAATGAAGTTCAGTTTCATCGTGCACTCAAGACTGAAAACTTATACCGAATATCAGCTAAAACCCGTTTTTTTTATAGGAATTAAATAAACTTTTAAAAGCACGACCATAATTATTTTTTTATATGGTTGTTGTTGTATTAATTGTTAATAGACTGTAAGCGAAAACATCATTTTATTCACAGTTCTTATTTATTTTAGAGGTTAGATTTGAGGCTAAGTTTCAATCATTCTTTTCGTAAAGAAAACGAAAATTAAACTAATGACCTCAATAGGATATTTTTATGAAGAGCGGTTATTATTTTCATGGTTTTATTTTAGTAATAGAACATTTATTGCCATATTATATATTTTTTTGCTAAATCGCACTTAGTAGAATGCAAAAAGCTTGATTTACTAAAATAAAAATTTTGGCACCGCAGCCCCGGAACGCAAAAGGCGACTAGCGCTTTACGTTCCAGGACCGCGGTGCCATTGGACGTTTGTTTGAAATAGTAACAAGGTAACGTGGCCTTGATACGCATAGAGAAATTGGTCTGCTGAACTATTACTATTTCAAATGGCTTTAATAATCATATCTTTAATAATTTATTTTGTTAACATTTAGACAAAATTACACATTAATTTTCTTATGTGATAACATACTAAAATAGCCGCTCTTTATAAAAAAAACCCTGTATTTTCTTAAATATAATTAAACGCAATTTATTCTTATAATTAAACTAGTATTTGGGCGTTGCGCGAGCTGCAAGCAGCTCGCGGGTCGTGTTTTGGACAATTTACAATCGGGACCACTAAAAGATGTAAGATCGATGTAACTACGACACGAGATTTTTTAAAATAGAGTTCTAAGATAAAACTGTTCGCCCCTGTTAGGTGCGACCCAAAATAGACGCGCGACAAGCTCACCCTTTTGTCTTTTAGTAATAAACTTATGATTTAATGTTTCAAAAATTTCCGTGTTTTTTGTTTATAAACAATGTACTGTTGGTAAAAGTCCAAGTACATAGGTCAATGAGTCAAATTCGTCTCTTATGGGTGGTTAAAATAGATAATGAGGTCCGAACCAGCTTGTAGCGCGGCTTCTACTTCAGTGCCTGGTTTTAAATAAACGTATTTTTTATTTTCTAAATGCACTGACAGCTGTTTGACGTTGGGTTCACGCGCAGTCACATCGAATACTTCATCGAATTTCGTTATTTTCATGTTCTTCCGGTACGACAGCTACACGCGATTCTTCAGAAGTTCAGAACCCTTAGTCATCATGATATTTAAACAAATACTTAACGACCGTGCGTTGCGAGGAGATTCCCAAGTTGATATGAGCATCGTATTTTAAAAGAAGACTTGCTTTATAAGGCACTACCCAAGTATCATTTACAATTACATCGTTACCGCGATATTTTATAATAGCTTCGTTTTTACTGTCTCAATACAAGTTAAATCCTTTTTAATCAAAAAAAGTGGTGGCTACCTCACGTTTTGGAAAAAAAATTGAACATTAACTTTTCACACTATCCCAACAAGGTAAATTAGTTCTGTGCGAGGGACCGCAAGGACCGTGAATTATGTGATTCAGAACAGCTTTTCGTAATCTTCCCTCTGCCTCTGATGCATCAGGAATGTCTGCTCTAACAAATTTATCAATATCTGTATTTTGGACAGGCCCGCCATCTGACTGACGGACTTCAACCCTAAAACAAATGTGAGCGTGTGGTAAACCTCGCTTTTGAAATTCTATTACGTCATCATCATCATCATCATTAGCCGGAAGACGTCCACTGCTGAACATAGGCCTCCCCCTTAGACCGCCACGCCGAACGACAATTCGTCATTTGCATCTATCGGTTGCCCGCGACTCTCACGATGTCGTCGGTCCACCTAGTGGGGGCCTACCTTCGCTGCGTCTTCCGGTCCGTGGTCGCCACTCGAAAACTTTTCTTCCCCATCGGTTGTCAGTTCTACGAGCGATGTGGCCTGCCCATTGCAACTTCAACTTGCAAATTTTAAGAGCTATAACGGTGACTCTGGTTCTTCGCCGAATATCCGTGTTCCGGATTTTATCCCGCAAAGAAACTCCGAGCATAGCTCTTCCCATTGCTCGTTGAGTGACTTTTAGTGTCTAAAAGGCAAGCAGTCAAAGACCACGTTTCAGAGCCATATGTAATCACTGACATCACACACTGGTTAAACACCCTCCTTGTTTTCTATTACGTGCATCAGATAAATACATTTGCCAAACAATTACCACCTCGGATATCTCTTAATAATTCTGCTAGCTTTAAATTAAAAAATCTAGCACACACAGAAGGATTTACATTCCCCGTTGGTTCCCCGTGTGGTTCCGGGTTTCCCGTGTGGTTCCCGGCGGTAGAATAGGCCACCCCATCTCCTCCTGTGGGTGTCGTAGGAGGCGACAAATGGATATTAGCTAGAATTTGAGGTCGCACCAGCTGTCTCACATACCATAGCTCTGGCAACCGGTACATGGCGGTGTAACCATGTCGTCTGCTGAAATGCCCCAAAAATGCTTAACCTGATGGTGGGCAGCAGCAACATCAGCAAAAGTATTTCAGCATCTGCGGTCGCCAATCCGCCTACCAAGCGCGGTGACTACGGCAAATTCCCCCCAAAAATGAAGTGCAATAATACAAGGCCCCCAGTTCCCGGTAGCTGCACTAATCCTGGCCATGGTACCGGCCACGGTAACGGTGCGGCGGGGGGTGCTAAGAATCCCCGGACGACGGCAGGGTACCATAAACGCAATTTTTACCTGGCGACGTACAACGGACGCTCTCTGCGGTTGGACGAGCACGTTGCCGAATTGGAGGTAGAGCTAAGTCATATTAACTGGCACATCGTGGGACTATCGGAGATCCGAAGACAGGGGGAGGAGACGACAACCCTCGATAGTGGCCACTTGCTCTACTTCCGGGAAGGACACCAACCATCCCAAGGTGGCGTCGGATTTATGGTCCATAAAATCCAGAAGCAGCATTGTGGAATGTGGCAGTATGTCAGCAAAGGTGGCATACCTTGTACTGAAGGTATCAGAAAGATACTCATTAAAAATCATACAAGTGTATGCCCCTACTTCTGCATACACTGACGATGAAGTCGAGGCCATGTACGAAGACATAGTAAAAGCTATGTCTCGTACCAAAACGTTCTACACTGTTGTTATGGGTGACTTCAACGCAAAAGTGGGAGTACAAGAGAGTGGTGAGTCGAGAGTAAGTCCATTCGGCTATGGGCGCAGAAATCACCGGGGGCGTATGCTGGTAAAATTCCTCGAGGCTCAGGAGCTTTTTCTAATGAATTCTTTTTTCCAGAAGAAGCCTCAAAGGAAGTGGACCTGGCGAAGCCCTGATAACGTGACAAAGAATGAGATCGACTTCGTTATGTATAACAAGCGTCGTATATTGCGAGATGTCTCTGTGATCAACAGGGTTAATACCGGAAGCGATCACCGACTGGTCAGAGGCACTCTGAATATAAATGTTAAAGCCGAAAGAGAGCGCATGACGAAGTCGACTATCAGACCAACGCTGCCCAGATTGAGGCTGGTTGCGAAAGTTTCCAGTTGGAACTACGAAATCGATTCGCCATGTTGGAAACGACGGAGGACATAAACGACGTCACCGAAGGCCTGCTGCGTGTCGTCCGCGAGGTGGGCTGTAAACATTTTCGACCGATCAGAAATGGACGTAAGTCGGTACTTATCAGCGAGACTCTGAAACTGATGAGGAAACGACGAGAACTCACAAATGCCACACAGGCTGAGAGTCAGGTACTTAACAGGGAGGTCAAGAAGCAGATCAGACGTGATACTCGGAGTGCAATTACCCGAATTATAGAGCAAGCTATAGCTCGGAATAAAGGCTCGATGGTATTTGCCAAGCCCAATACCTCCCGCTGTCACCTGACAAAGCTCAGAACGTCACAGGGCACCACCGTCACCTCAAAGCCAGAGATTCTCGCTGAAGTCGAAAAGTTCTACGGAGACTTATATGCTCAAAAAACTTGCCCACCTCAGGCCCACGGCGCGGATGACCAACGGGCCAAACTGACACGCCATCTCACAGACGAGCTTCCCGATATTGACATGGGTGAGGTTGGAATGGCTATGAGACAGCTTCACCACAACAAAGCTCCGGGGGATGACGGAATAACCATAGAGCTGCTCAAGGCAGGAGGAATACCTAACTTGACAGAGCTTGTAAAGCTCTTTAATTCCGTCATCCACACTGGCATAACACCTGAGGCATGGCATAGGAGTGTGGTAGTATTATTTTTCAAAAAGGGCGATAAAGCGCTCCTTAAAAACTACCGCCCCATCTCACTTCTAAGCCATATCCATAAGCTGTTTTCAAGGGTTATTTTAAATCGTCTCTCCCAAAAATTCGATGACTTTCAGCCACCGGAGCAAGCCGGGTTTCCAAAAGGCTACAGCACCGTGGACCACATACACACCCTTTGGCAAGTGATTCAAAGGACCGATGAGTATAACCAGCCTCTGTGCCTAGCGTATGTGGACTACGAAAAGGCTTTAAATACCGTCGAGACCAGGGCTGTTCTGGAGTCCATGCAGAGATGCCTCATCGACTGCCGCTACGTTGAGGTGATGAGATGTCCGTATAAAGCCGCAACAATGATAGTCCTAGTACAAGAACAGAACACAAAACCAATCCAACTGCGGCGAGGGGTAAGACAGGGAGACATCATCTCTCCGAAACTGTTTACAAACGCGTTGGAGGACGTTTTCAAGACGCTTGATTCGAAAGGGCGGGGTCTTAATATCAATGGTCAGTACATCTTACACCTCCGATTTGCGGACGACATTGTCATCATAGCAGAGTCTCTGCAGGAGCAGGCGTGTGGGTCTCGGAATGAATCTGGACAAAACCAAAGTCATGTTTAATGGTCATGAAACGAGGGAATTAAGTTAAGAATTCTTAGTGTAGCGAGGGATTCAAGTTAGCCCAAGACAAGGCAGCTTTACTCCCGAGGAGCGTACTCTACTTTTCACACCAACTGCGAGGAAAAATAAATTCGATTTTTGAAATTTGATGTGGTACGACAACCTTCGAACGTGAAGTTGGCACCACTGCAAGCGATCAGCTGTTGCGGCCAGCGGCCGCCATTGTTGATACCACTCCTTGGTGAAAGTTTTCATACGGTTTTCTTTGAGGTTCCAAATTCAAATCACATTATTCCCACGGGAATAATGGAATTCAGTACATATATTATTCCCGGCTCGAGCGAGAGGGAACAATGTCATGCTTTACAGTAGGTTTGCCTGACATATAATATGAAATTTACGAGCAAGTAGTGTGAAAAATAAGTTAAATAAGCAAACTACCTTATGAACAATAAAAGTAGTTTTTTTTTTTTTAATATTAGCTTTTTTAACTTCTGCCGCTTACGTGAAGAATTAATATTCTGATCGATTTTGTGATCGGAACTATACTATGCCCGTGTCTCTCGACTCTCGATATGCACATAGCCGGTTGTATAAATAAATGTTACTAACTAAATATTAGTTGTTTAATAGACTAAACTAATTAAATTTTCTGCTATGAAACGAAACATCGGCCAATTCTACCTACGTCTTATCTTTATTTATTTCACTATTTATGTACACACAATAAATTTCCAGTAAATTACATAATTAAAAAAAAGTACAAAGGTACTGCTTATTTATTTTTTTAGTCTATGACAAATGCTTCGAATTTGGAAACATGGCGCCGATTTAAAATTGTATGCTTAAATAATTAAATATCTAGTTACTTTCCCATGGAAAGTTATTCCTTTGCTCTTCGATGTGTTTCTAAAAATGATTTGTGCAATAATGTGGCAGTCCCGAAGGCATTTTTACAACTTTTGAGCGCTTGTTTTACAATTAAGTTCAACGCCTTTTTCACGCTACAGAGCTGTCAAACAACTGAATGAATTTGTGCGCGTTGTCTCATCATGAATGCGACACAGTGGTGATGCGTGGTGTCGACTCTATACGTAGTAATAATAGCTCAATGCCAGCAAGTACACAATGTGTAGAGTCTTCAATGACTCTACGACGGGACGCAACAGGATATTTATCACTATCGCTCGTTTCATGATGAAAATCAATTAATTGAAATTAAATCTCGACTGAATTCAACAACTGTTGTAAGTTAATGTAAAAACAAAAGAATGTTAGGAGTACCTATCACCGAATTGAATCGGCCCGTACGTAGACCATATCAGATATAAAACCTTTTTGAAATCAATATTTGAATTTGCTATTCATTACCCCTACTGAAAAGCAAACTGCAAATAGCAATACTGAATTTAAAAAAAGCATGTCATATTCTAAATCAGCACCTCCAAATCACTCGAAAACAATACCCATATCAAATTGTTTTAATAAAATCATGTCTGAGAATAGAATAAGAAAAACAGGACCCCCTAAAACATTATAAAACTAATTCAATAAAAAAAAGAAACAAAAAAAATTAGAATTCCTTTGAATAGTTAAAAGAATTTTAAATCCATTAGAGCACATAAAAGATTTTGAAACCCCGTAGGATATGTAGTGGAGCGAAGGGGGGAGGTGGCGAGCGAAGCGAGCCGACGACCTCCGTACGTAACTGGTGAGTGAGGTGAGTGAGTGGGTGAAGCGTACCGACCTGCCTACCACCGGAAAGCTATCGTGACCTTATCCCTACGCTACGCTTCGCTTTACCGCTACCTAGTTTTTCCTAGATACCATGGGGGAAGGGGTAAACCGGGGAGAGGGGTGAATTATTAAAAATGATTTTGACTAACTCTGGGCCCTTTGATATGAATCTTAAAAAAAAATGTTGCAAGTCTGTTTACTTCCGGGATCCACCTAAAGGGAGAAGGGGGGCGATCATAAATCCATGATGAAAACTTAGAATTTAGATTTTGATTTCGACCTCACTATCGGCTTTAGCATCCTCGAAAACCATGAAAACGACACCCATGATGAAAATACAAAAACTATCCATCACAAGAAGGGATTATGGGGCAACTTTGAAAAATAATTTTTCTTTTCCGGGCCTCCTCTATACGAATCCGTAAAAAAACAGAACACGGGTCTCTTAGTTTCTGTGATACGATTGGGAGGGGGAGGAGGAGGCCGAGAGGCTAAGTACTTTTGCACTACTCATGAGAGTTACAAGTTGGAAGTTTGCTTGTCGTAACCCTTGCGTTACGCTTCACCCACTCAACCTTCGTTACGCTACGCAGGTCGCCGGCTCGCTCCGCTCGCCACCACCCCCCTTCGCTCCACTCAAGACCATACCTACCACCGGAAATCTATCGTGACCTTATCCCTACGCTTTGACCTCACTATCGGCTTTATCACCCTCGAAAACCATGAAAACGACATCCATGATGAAAACTTTGAAATTTTGCAGCCGCCATCTTGGATTTTGATTTTGACCTCACTATCGGCTTTATCACCCTCGAAAACCATGAAAACGACATCCATGATGAAAACTTAGAATTTTTGCAGTCGCCATCTTGGATTTTGATTTTGACCTCACTATCGGCTTTATCACCCTCGAAAACCATGAAAACGACATCCATGATGAAAACTTAGAATTTTTGCAGCCGCCATCTTGGATTTTGATTTTGACCTCACTATCGGCTTTAGCACCCTCGAAAACCATGAAAACGACATCCATGATGAACTTTGAATTTTTTGCAGTCGCCATCTTGGATTTTGACCTCACTATCGGCTTTAGCACCCTCGAAAACCATGAAAACGACATCCATGATGAAAACTTAGAATTTTTGCAGCCGCCATCTTGGATTTTGATTTTGACCTCACTATCGGCTTAAGCACCCTCGAAAACCATGAAAACGACATCCATAATGAAACCTTAAAATTTTTGCAGCCGCCAACTTGGATTTTGATTTTGACCTCACTATCGGCTTTATTACCCTCGAAAACCATGAAAACGGCATCCATGATGAAAACTTAGAATTTTTGCAGCCGCCATTTTGGATTTTGATTTTGACCTCACTATCGGCTTTATCACCCTCGAAAACCATGAAAACGACATCCATGATGAAAACTTTGAAATTACGTACTGGTGAGTACCTGGTGTAACTGGTGAGTGAGGTGAGTGAGTGGGTGAAGCGTACCGACCTGCCTACCACCGGAAAGCTATCGTGACCTTATCCCTACGCTACGCTTCGCTTTACCGCTACCTAGTTTTTCCTAGATACCATGGGGGAAGGGGTAAACCGGGGAGAGGGGTGAATTATTAAAAATGATTTTGACTAACTCTGGGCCCTTTGATATGAATCTTAAAAAAAAATGTTGCAAGTCTGTTTACTTCCGGGATCCACCTAAAGGGAGAAGGGGGGCGATCATAAATCCATGATGAAAACTTAGAATTTAGATTTTGATTTCGACCTCACTATCGGCTTTAGCATCCTCGAAAACCATGAAAACGACACCCATGATGAAAATACAAAAACTATCCATCACAAGAAGGGATTATGGGGCAACTTTGAAAAATAATTTTTCTTTTCCGGGCCTCCTCTATACGAATCCGTAAAAAAACAGAACACGGGTCTCTTAGTTTCTGTGATACGATTGGGAGGGGGAGGAGGAGGCCGAGAGGCTAAGTACTTTTGCACTACTCATGAGAGTTACAAGTTGGAAGTTTGCTTGTCGTAACCCTTGCGTTACGCTTCACCCACTCAACCTTCGTTACGCTACGCAGGTCGCCGGCTCGCTCCGCTCGCCACCACCCCCCTTCGCTCCACTCAAGACCATACCTACCACCGGAAATCTATCGTGACCTTATCCCTACGCTTTGACCTCACTATCGGCTTTATCACCCTCGAAAACCATGAAAACGACATCCATGATGAAAACTTTGAAATTTTGCAGCCGCCATCTTGGATTTTGATTTTGACCTCACTATCGGCTTTATCACCCTCGAAAACCATGAAAACGACATCCATGATGAAAACTTAGAATTTTTGCAGTCGCCATCTTGGATTTTGATTTTGACCTCACTATCGGCTTTATCACCCTCGAAAACCATGAAAACGACATCCATGATGAAAACTTAGAATTTTTGCAGCCGCCATCTTGGATTTTGATTTTGACCTCACTATCGGCTTTAGCACCCTCGAAAACCATGAAAACGACATCCATGATGAACTTTGAATTTTTTGCAGTCGCCATCTTGGATTTTGACCTCACTATCGGCTTTAGCACCCTCGAAAACCATGAAAACGACATCCATGATGAAAACTTAGAATTTTTGCAGCCACCATCTTGGATTTTGATTTTGACCTCACTATCGGCTTAAGCACCCTCGAAAACCATGAAAACGACATCCATAATGAAACCTTAAAATTTTTGCAGCCGCCAACTTGGATTTTGATTTTGACCTCACTATCGGCTTTATTACCCTCGAAAACCATGAAAACGGCATCCATGATGAAAACTTAGAATTTTTGCAGCCGCCATTTTGGATTTTGATTTTGACCTCACTATCGGCTTTATCACCCTCGAAAACCATGAAAACGACATCCATGATGAAAACTTTGAAATTTTGCAGCCGCCATCTTGGATTTTGATTTTGACCTCACTATCGGCTTTATCACCCTCGAAAACCATGAAAACGACATCCATGATGAAAACTTAGAATTTTTGCAGTCGCCATCTTGGATTTTGATTTTGACCTCACTATCGGCTTTATCACCCTCGAAAACCATGAAAACGACATCCATGATGAAAACTTAGAATTTTTGCAGCCGCCATCTTGGATTTTGATTTTGACCTCACTATCGGCTTTAGCACCCTCGAAAACCATGAAAACGACATCCATGATGAACTTTGAATTTTTTGCAGTCGCCATCTTGGATTTTGACCTCACTATCGGCTTTAGCACCCTCGAAAACCATGAAAACGACATCCATGATGAAAACTTAGAATTTTTGCAGCCGCCATCTTGGATTTTGATTTTGACCTCACTATCGGCTTAAGCACCCTCGAAAACCATGAAAACGACATCCATAATGAAACCTTAAAATTTTTGCAGCCGCCAACTTGGATTTTGATTTTGACCTCACTATCGGCTTTATTACCCTCGAAAACCATGAAAACGGCATCCATGATGAAAACTTAGAATTTTTGCAGCCGCCATTTTGGATTTTGATTTTGACCTCACTATCGGCTTTATTACCCTCGAAAACCATGAAAACGGCATCCATGATGAAAACTTAGAATTTTTGCAGCCGCCATCTTGGATATTGATTTTGACCTCACTATCGGCTTTAGCACCCTCGAAAACCATGAAAACGACATCCATGATGAACTTTGAATTTTTTGCAGTCGCCATCTTGGATTTTGACCTCACTATCGGCTTTAGCACCCTCGAAAACCATGAAAACGACATCCATGATGAAAACTTAGAATTTTTGAAGCCGCCATCTTGGATTTTGATTTTGACCTCACTATCGGCTTAAGCACCCTCGAAAACCATGAAAACGACATCCATAATGAAACCTTAAAATTTTTGCAGCCGCCAACTTGGATTTTGATTTTGACCTCACTATCGGCTTTATTACCCTCGAAAACCATGAAAACGGCATCCATGATGAAAACTTAGAATTTTTGCAGCCGCCATTTTGGATTTTGATTTTGACCTCACTATCGGCTTTATTACCCTCGAAAACCATGAAAACGGCATCCATGATGAAAACTTAGAATTTTTGCAGCCGCCATCTTGGATATTGATTTTGACCTCACTATCGGCTTTATCACCCTCGAAAACCATGAAAACGGCATCCATGATGAAAACTTTCATTTTTGCAGTCGCCATCTTGGATTTGATTTTGACCTCACTATCGGCTTATCACCCTCGAAAACCATGAAAACGGCATCCATGATGAAAACTTAGAATTTTTGCAGCCGCCATCTTGGATTTTGATTTTGACCTCACTATCGGCTTTATCACCCTCGAAAACCATGAAAACGAAATCCATGATGAAAACTTAGAATTTTTGCAGCCGCCATCTTGGATTTTGATTTTGACCTCACTATCGGCTTTAGCACCCTCGAAAACCATGAAAACGACATCCATGATGAAAACTTTGAAATTTTGCAGCCGCCATCTTGGATTTTGATTTTGACCTCACTATCGGCTTTATCACCCTCGAAAACCATGAAAACGACATCCATGATGAAAACTTTGAAATTTTGCAGCCGCCATCTTGGATTTTGATTTGACCTCACTATCGGCTTTATCACCCTCGAAAAACCATGAAAAACGAACCATCCCATGATGAAAACTTTGAAATTTTGCAGCCGCCATCTTGGATTTTGATTTTGACCTCACTATCGGCTTTAGCACCCTCGAAAACCATGAAAACGACATCCATGATGAAAACTTTGAAATTTTGCAGCCGCCATCTTGGATTTTGATTTTGACCTCACTATCGGCTTTATCACCCTCGAAAACCATGAAATGACATCCATGATGAAAACTTTGAAATTTTGCAGCCGCCATCTTGGATTTTGATTTTGACCTCACTATCGGCTTTATCACCCTCGAAAACCATGAAAACGACATCCATGATGAAAACTTAGAATTTTTGCAGTCGCCATCTTGGATTTTGATTTTGACCTCACTATCGGCTTTATCACCCTCGAAAACCATGAAAACGACATCCATGATGAAAACTTAGAATTTTTGCAGTCGCCATCTTGGATTTTGATTTTGACCTCACTATCGGCTTTATCACCCTCGAAAACCATGAAAACGACATCCATGATGAAAACTTAGAATTTTTGCAGCCGCCATCTTGGATTTTGATTTTGATCTCACTATCGGCTTTATCACCCTCTAAAACCATGAAAACGACATCCATGATGAAAACTTAGAATTTTTGCAGCCGCCATCTTGGATTTTGATTTTGACCTCACTATCGGCTTTAGCACCCTCGAAAACCATGAAAACGACATCCATGATGAAAACTTAGAATTTTTGCAGCCGCCATCTTGGATTTTGATTTTGACCTCACTATCGGCTTTAGCACCCTCGAAAACCATGAAAACGACATCCATGATGAAAAATTAGAATTTTTGCAGCAGCCATGTTGGATTTTGATTTTAACCTCACTATCGGCTTTAGCACCCTCGAAAACCATGAAAACGACTCCCATGATGAACAATTCGAAAATTATTACGTCCGCTCATCTTAGAAAAAAACATAACACGGGACTCTTAGTTTCTGAGATACGATTGGAAGGGAGGGGGGGGGGGGAAAGGGGGGCTTGGTACTTTGGCCCTACTCATGAGAGTTACAAATTGTAAGTTTGCCTGTCGTAACCCTTGCGTTACGCTTCACCCACTCAACCTTCGTTGCGCTATGGAGGTCGCCGGCTCGCTTCCCTCGCCACCTCCCCCCTTAGCTTTACCGCTACCTAGTTTTTCTGAGATACGATGGGGGGAGGGGTAAAGGGGGGGAGAGTGGTGAGTTTTGAAAAATGATTTTGTCATACTCTGGGTCCCTTGATATGAATCTGAAAAAAGAATGTTTCAAGTCTCTTTTGAGATCCGCCTAAAGGGGGGAGAAGGAAAGCAAGGGGGGGTGAGACTTTGAAAAAAGGTTTTTACTATCCCGAGCCTACTGTATACGAATCCGTAAAAAAAACAAAACACTGGTCTCTTTGCTTCTGAGATACGATTGGAAGCGGGGGGGGTCCGGGAGGTCCTACTCATCGTAACCCTTGCGTTACGCTTCACCCACTCAACCTTCGTTACGCTACGGAGGTCGCCGGCTCGCTTCGCTCGCCACCTCCCCCCTTCGCTCCACTCGGTCTCGCAGGTTCGCTCCACTCAGGACCTACCCTACCATCGAAAAGCTATCGTGGCCTTATCCCTACGCTACGCTACGCTTCGCTTTACCGCTACCGATACGATGGAGGGAGGGGTGAAGAGGGGGAGGGGGGGTGTTTTGAAAAATGATTTTGAACAACTCTGGGCACCTCGATATGAATATGAAAATAAAATGTTCCAAGTCTCTTCTAAGATCCGCCTAAAGGGGGGAGAAGGGGTGCAAGGGGGGGGAACTTTGATTAACGGTTTTTACTTTTTCGAGGCTCCTCTATACAAATCCGTAAAAAAACAAATCACAGTTCTCTTAGTTTCCGAGATAGGATGGGGGGGGAGGTGAAGAGGGGGAGAGGGGGGAGTTTTGAAAAATGATTTTGACCAACTCTGGGCTCCTCGATAGGAATCTGAAAAAAAAAATGTTGCAAGTCTGTCAACTTTCGAGATCCGCCTAAAGGGGGGAGTAGGGGGCAAGGGGAGGGGGACTTTGAAAAATGGTTTTTACTTTACCGAGCCCCCTCTATACGAGTCCGTAAAAAAACAAAACACAGGTCTCTTAGTTTCCGAGATAGTATGGGGAGAGGGGAGAGTGGGGGCGAAAAGGGGAGGTTTGGGATTTTTCCCATACTCACGAGAGTCACTTGTTTACGAATCTGTCAAAATATACCCACCTTCCCCTTGACCATCTGGGAGAACAATTATGTCAATCAGTGAGTCAGTGGTAATCGAGCTTTATATATTATATAAATATAATAAATTAAATTGGATAATATTCTTTAAATTCATATAGAATTTTTTAATTTTAAAATTTTTGTTAAGCTATTGTTTAGTTTTTTTTTATCATGATATTATTAATCAATAACTTGTTAGTTAATCATATTAATTTACAATTTATTCATGCTTATTATTTATTAAATAAAAAAGTTAAATATTAGTTTTATGTGTTTATGTTTTTTTTTGGTCTTGGTGGAAATAAAAAAGTCATGCTTTATTAAAATGTTTGTTTGTTTTATTTATTTATGTAATTAACAAACTTCTATTATATTTGTGATATCACATTCATACGATCTGACAATCCCTCAGTCAACAGTCAAGTCATTTGATGAACTTCAACATGACATTGCAATAATATTCGTTCTTGCCACAATATTGATATTCGCCAACATTTTGAGAACATAAATATATCGCTATCCATATAATCACACGTCAGTAATCAGAAAACCACAATCGAACGACAACTTGATTCCGATCAAGTTAAATATTCTAAAACTTATGGCATACCTCACAGAAATTGTGAACAAACGATTATAATAATATTCCTATCCCATTACAGTATTAAACAGTTGAGCAAAACTTACAAAAAGAATTTCACTGCGTGAGGATCGAACTCGCGCCTCGCTGTTCACCGCATACTTAGTATTACGTGAAACGCTAACCACTAGGCCAACTGGACACACAGTAATTCATTGAAATTATGAATCTTATACAATCAATAGTTGAAGATGCATATGTCTCTCAAAATAGAAGGTCGTAAGTCCAACTAAACTTCAAGCTATTGCCTTGTAATTGCTGCACACCGCTTTTGAGTCTCTACTGTACTAGTATGTTTAAGATCAATGTGATAAGGATTTTGTTATTAGACTAGAATATAATTTATTGTACACTAACATTTTTGCTTTTTCTATAATATGGTTGCAATGGCATTTTATCGGTAATAGCAAACAATCTTTGGATAGACAGTAAAAACTGCAATAAAATGCGGATATATTCAGCGTTGTTATTAATCTCCGGCGTTAAATATGTGAGGTAAAACGAGGTAAGACGTCATAGTTGACAAAACGCCCCGTCTTTCTAACATTCAAAGTTACTGCTCGGTGGGTGGTTACACACGAGAGTAGCCGCTGTTGACGTACAACATAATTATAGTCCTTGGTCCTGGGCATGTTATATGCCAACAGTTACCACACTGCTAATCGGTGCGTCCACAGTCCACAGAACAAGCAGCTGAAACTGCCTCTCGGGGCTGCTTGCTCTGTGTGGCCGCGCCTTTTAAAGGCGACACTGGGTGGCTCGGGTGGTCGGTAGTTCGCACGCTTGCCACGGTCGAGACACGTTCACACTAAACGAGCTGCTATGCGCGGCAAATGCCTCGCGAGGCGAGGCTACTCGCTCTGGGTAGACGCACCTGGTCGCGGGACATACGTATACCGCGACTCCGGTACGCAAAAAGGCTGCTGAAGGACACCGTGGATTTTAGTCAGTCAAGTGCGACAGTCCCTCCCGCTCAGGGAGGACTTATTCGATGACTTTACCACGTAAAAAAAAAAAAAAGGGTGCACGCACCTGATGACAAGGCGTTTTGTCAACTAGGACGTATTACCTAGTAATCCCGAGGAAATTGAAAAATAGGTATTTGAAGAAACTGTTGCCATCGCGCTGAGCCTAGCTGGTTGGTGAGAGTGCGAATGGGACAACCCGGACTTCGGCCGTTACCTACAAAATTGTTCACCAAAAAACGTTCGTATTTCGCTGTTTTCTTCTTCAAACTGGACTGATCTAAACAAATCTGTCGTCAAAATTTAGAGGTCAAGGATATCTATACTTATTTTGTTTTCTTTTTTGTTTAAAACTTATGATTTTATTTTGAGACGCATCAGGCCTTGATTTTTGGACAGAAAATCATTGCTCTAGGAGCATTATCTCAAAGAAAAATGCGTAATACGTTTGTAAAGAGAAAGTCTCTAATTCCCTCTTAAGATTGTCTGTTAACTCACCATTGAAATTGCGGAAGGGTTGTCTCCTGCTTCAAGTAGTAGAACTGAACAGTTGCACTTCTCTGAAAGTAATGCGGCGATGACACATCCTGCAGTTCCTCCTCCCGCGATGATGTAGCTATACTCCGTGTTATCTGAAATGTAAGAGGTTTAAGAAGTATACAGGGTGACATGCAATACGATGCATTTCTTGAAATGAGGCTTAGGAAGTATACAGGATGATGTGTAATTCGATGCATTTCTTGAAATGAGGCTTAGGAAGTATACAGGGTGACATGTAATTCGATGCATTTCTTGAAATGAGGTTTAGGAATTATACAAAGTGTAACACCAAATGCGTAAAATTAAAAGGGCAACGTTTGTAAGAAAAAAAATAAAAAGAGCAGGTAGGTATCAGACATTCTATACTTACTAGTTAACGCCGCTTGAGGAGGAAACACTTTTCCAATATCGAATGGGAGAAGTGTTGTCACCAAAGTAATAAGCGATGCAATGTCGGCCATGATGACTGCAAAACAAAAAGTGAATCAGACAACACACCTGTATTCTTCAAAGGGTTAGTCAGAGATCTAATGGGGCCCCCGTAGAGGGCCAAAGTCTGCCGGGGTCATGGGACTGTTGTATCGGGTAACCGTGACATCGAAATGTCAAGGGTCTGACAGTCTGACAGTCTCCCGTCTTGCCCTAGGTGGGACGACTCCTTTGATGAATTTACCACGATAAAAAAACAGGTTCATCAGGTTATATTTTACATTTGGTCGTCCATTTACGAATAACTTTTATTTATACATTTATTATAAAATAAAAATAAGAATATATTTAAAATTCCCATTAAGAAATATAGATGTAAAAAAAAACAAATTTTTACTTACTCACTTATTTGAAACTTTTAAGTCATTTAATACCTCCACTGTAAGAAATTCTCCCAAACTTGACTTATATACCACTTGAAACACTTAAATACATATTTACAAGGTGAATAAATAGGTATATATTTTAAAATAACATTATCTATAGAAAATTAATTAAAACCGGTCAAGTGCGAGTTGGACTCGCCCATAAAGGGTTCCGTAGCAGCAAGTAACATACTTTATAAAAGTTCTTCTAGTTACAAAATCGTAACAAATTACGGTTACCCGTAATTTTTGTAAACAGACTTTTAACTTCATGAAAAAAAAAAGAATATTTTACGTTCGATTGGAACAATTTGACAAATTCGGGTAGATAAATTCTTTCGTGAAAAACGTTGCCCCACACGGACTTTCTCATGTGTCGTGAGTTCACAAACATAGAAACACAGAAACACACTTGTCGTAAAAACCCGCGACAAGCTGTCCAATTGTTCGACCTAAGCCTGCGCTCAGGTTGATGTGCGGGGCGAGACGTAGTGGGACTCCGCCTATCGCCGCCGTGAGGACACGGCGGTGCTCTGCAACGTTTGCGCTTGCAGTGAAAACACCCAGGCGTTTCTTCCTTCCTCATCAGACACAGGTACCTCCTGAAACTTCCGTGTCCTGTGAGGACCTGCGTCATGCGCCGTGACACCTATCCAGCAACTCCTCAAGGAGGGGTCGTACCGCCGCGATTGCAGCGTGCCTGAAAACGTGAGTACACCGTCTAAAACACAATTTATTCTGAAATATATTAACAGCTAAAACTGTATCAATACAAATATATACTTAGTTTGCGACAATCACCATCCAAATAAAAGTGCCTTTAGTCATAACTTTTTAGGCTTAATTGGCGCTGGTTCCGTACCTTATTATAGACGATAATTTAAAATAGAACAACGCCGTTTCAAAATGGCATGGCATGCCGTCAGGTTTAAGAGCTAGGCCCTCTAAGGGGCCCCAAACTCTTGGAGGTGCGCGTAGATCGACCCAGGCATGGTCCATGATCGGACAGCGAGTCTCCCGTTACTCGCCGTATGTATATCCGCGCCACGTTAGCCGGATATCACCGCGACGTCCTCTGCGTTCCGGTGAGCACTTGCGTCAAGCGAAAGGTGAGGACGACGTGGCGTCTATCCAGCCATTCCTCAATGAGGGGTCATGGAGGGTTACGGCGTGTCCGGTTTACTGGGTTAACTTTAAAGTTACCATGTCCTGTGAGAAATATATAATTAAGTTATTTATATTCTTTAAATGTTGTTCCCTTGCCTTTTTGTTCAATCTGAACAATCAGCAAATCATTTTCTATAACGAACGCAATACTACATCGGATACTGTTCAGACTACATCTTGAGTCATTTATTATTCGGACCTTGTGGAAACTCGAACAATCTACCGTGCGTTCAAGCGTTTTTGCTTAACAGCTCACAATTTAGGATCCTCTAAATTAGTAGTCATTTTTACCCGTGGTGCTAGGCAACTGGGCTTCTCCCAGTTGTAATGTCCCTTTGTGCCTATGTTCTGTTTTGTTCTGTCTCTTGCTTTCAGGGAGGGAAGTGGAAACATATTGTTCCTACAATTTTTCTGATTAATTTCTTTGCAGGATCTAAGACAAGTAAATTCATTCTCCGGGACACGTCGATCTTCATTGTCTCGGCGCTTTTCTGGTGGTTGCCACTGTTGATTCTGGCTCTCAGGAGTTGCAGTGTTTTGGGAATAGTGTGGTGGCTTTGGCTTAACTTTCTATCTTCTTATCAAATTCCCCGTTTACTTTAGGTACTTCACAAAAACATGAAAACTCGTATGTCAACATCGCTAGTCATACAGTCACGTTTTCCTACATGCCTGACCTCGATTTTCAATTAAAACAGTGACTTGCGGAACCTCAAAAAATTTCAAATTCGAAGATGGCGTCTTGGAGTTATTGAAACAACTGTTTTATATTGACTTGCATTTCGTTAAAATACCGTTTCTTTTGTTGAAAACTATTTTTTTACATAGGTATTCATGATACTCATAACTAATACCTATGTAAAAAATTGTTTCACCTAACCTGACAATTGACTTGAATTTTCTTCTTACGAAGTACTTTTGTAATTTTTTGCCACATACGTATTTAGTACCTAACTCGTGTTTAGTTTCAAAGTGAACAAGAACAGCTCATTTTAATTAGTACATTTACATTTAAAAACTTTAAAGTAACTTTAATAATAAATGGTGCGTCCACACAGAGCGAGCAGCCTCGCGAGGCATTGCTTGATCTGTGTAGACGCGCCTATTGATTCTTGACCAAAACACGAAACAATACGAGTGAACAAAACAAAAGCCGGTCCTGGATGGTTCGGGCGTTCGGACGATCGCCCGCGGCAGGGCGCGTGCTTTCCTTGGCCGAGACACCGAGCTACCGAGCGAGCAGCCTCGCGACAAATGCCTCGCGAGGTTGCTCCCTCAGTGTGAACGCGTCTAATGTTCAATTAAATGTGCCACATGTGCTGCAAAGCTACTGTTGCCATCTGTTTATCTATCATTGTTCAAGAGTTCCAGCTAAGCTATTCTTGATAACAAAAATTATATAGCTGGACTCTACGACGTGCTCGCTTCGACGTGACGCTTTTGAGATCGTCCAATCACGATGCGCCAGCGCTCATCTTCAGATTGTTTAGTGTCGCTGTCAGTAACTTAGTTGGGGCATAGCAAAGTTTAGTCCCAGCGTGGCGTCAGCGCTGGGCGACTGTCCGACCATGGACCATGCTCAGGTCGACGGCGTTGTGATCCACGCGCTCCAAAGCGTGTCAGCATGATGACGGGCCCCTCTCTAGAGGGCAAAAGCCTGACAGGGTCGCGAGTCTTACCTATCCAATTACAGTGACCCTGAATCGTCAAGGTCTATCAAAGGACATCGTGGATTTTTGTCAGTACAAGTCTGACAGTCCCTCCCATTCTGCCCAAGGCCGCATTAAAAAAAAAGCGTGGCGTCAGCGCTGCGAGGCAAGGTGGTAAACGGTCCACTAGGTCTCATGTTTGCTTCAGAACAAACCCATTTTAAAGTTAAAAATAAATACCTACGCCAAAATGAATACAAAACTATTTTCAATAGTGAGGTGTTTCAATAATTAACTATTGGTTAAAAACGTGCTGGTTCAGCTTTAACTAACTATAAGACAAGAAAGTTCGAAATGTTTTACAGCATGACAGTTGAAAACACCAGCTTGTATACAGGGTGAGATAAAGCGGGGATCGAGTAACAAAATCGTCAAGATACCGACGGCGACGCCAAGTCGTGAAATTAAAGTGTAATTATAGAATAATATTTATGATTTCTCGGCTTAAATTAGAATTATAAACAAAATTATTATGTGTATTTTTTTAATCATTTATTCACAAAGCGTCGTCGCCGAGGGAGGCCTAGAAAACGCTGGCGTGACGATCTAGACGCATTTAAGAGTGATTGGCCGGAGAAAACCGCACAAAGGGAAGAGTGGAAGGTTATGGGGAAGACCTTTGCCCAGCAGTGGGACAACAAAGTAGCTAGGTACGAAACACCGGCCTCAGCTTTAATAAATTGTCTCTTTTGAAGCGTAAAAGAGTTTGTCAAGACCAATTTTCAAACTACTTAAATATTATTAAGAAATTACTGGGTGACGCCACCACTCATGACACAAAAAAAATATAATCAAATGACTCCTCCCACCCAGGGCAGAGTGGGAGAGACCAACGACGATATATTACTAGACTCCTAATAACAGGCGACCGATGTCTGTCAACACATTAGGCAAAAAAGTCTTATATCCGTCTTATTTCGACCACTCCTGTGAGCCGTAAACATACCTTGACACAGAACAGGCCTTGAGTTAGCCAATCACAACGCCAGTACCCCGTACCCCTCGCTTACGTAGTACCTCAGCGAGTTGACAGAATAGTTTTTGTTCCTTAAATTGTGCATGCGGAGTCTAGTAATATATCGTCGTTGGGGAGAGACTGTCAGACACGTACTGACTAAAATCCAAGGTGTCCTTCAATAGCCCTTTACGTTCCGGAGTCAGGTTTTTTCGTTAGTCCCGCGACCATTCATGGCCTGCGGGAAATATACCTTATTAGAAACTAGCGCCGTAACAAATCGAACTATATCAGGGCGGAGGCTCAGTCGTAGCCCGCGAAATTTAAATTTTCATGTATTTTTTGCAATTTGCTTAACAGTGTCAAGTTATAACTTGATCAAAATATGATTCGCGACAATAAAAAGCATAACTTTACATATCAGAATGATCAAAACATTCGCTTCAGTCCCGCTCACAAAGATTAGCTCAAATTTGGTAAAACATCCGAAATCTAACTAATTTTGATCAAATATTTGTGAGAGTGAATGAAGCGACTGTTTTGATTATTCTTGTATATAAAACTAAACTTGTTATTGTCGCGAATCATATTTTGATCAAGTTATAACTTGACACTGTTAAGCAAATTGCAATAAATACATGAAAATTTAAATTTCGCGGGCTACTACTGTCGCTCCACCTTAAGTCAATTCCTCCTCCTCGGGTCGGTTTCCTCAATGCTGAGTGTCGTGACCACCTCCTTGTTGCAGCAGTTTGTTGCGCACCACTCGACGCCATCTGTCCCGATCGGCCGCCGAGTGCAGAGCTTCGTGGACCGTTGTGTCGAGTGCGGTGCGGATCTTGTCAGTCCAACTCGCGGGCTTCTACCGCGTGGCCTTTTGCCTGCCACCTTGCCAGTGACTAATAACCTTTCTAGGTTATCGTCATTCTTCCTGGCAAGTCAATCTTAAGTCAATTATCCAGTTTAAAATTTATAGTCACCAAACGGCAAACGCCCCGTTCAAGCACACCGCGAGGTGAAAAATTAAACTGACTAAAATGTAATCTGCCCCGTTCACGTTCGTCCGGTGGTTTAAGTTTTCGCCTACCAGGATAAATTTTAGCGACCTTTTACCTCGCTAAATCTTATTCCGCTGTCAGACTGACTTTGACATGGAGCTGTTTGTTGTTTAATTTTCTCAATTCGCTCTCTAGAAACAAATATTTCTAACAAGTACTTATTTTATCGTGTCCGAATTTTATTTGCGTGTGACAAGTAGGTACATAAGATTAAAAAAAAAATGAGAATAATTAATAACAAGCTGAGGTGTCAATGGAATATATAGGTATTCATTTTATTTATGGGAAGTCTTCAAATTAATTCTAAACTACAAAAATAAATTAATTACACCTTAATATTTAAAAAAAAAACAAGAAAAAGAAAAAAAATACACTGTACATACATAAACCAAAAACTAAATTATAATATTACAATGCATCGAAAAATGTGCCCAAGAGACTGGCGGCGTTGCCTTTTTGAATGGCTAAGCTTAGCCTCTGACCAAGGTAAAAACCAGCTCTTGGGTCACGGGAAGCGTCAACTAGCCTTTTGGAAAGGTCTCTGAAGAGGCTGTGAGCACTCGGACCCCATGGCCCTATAGTTTGAACCCCAAACGGCGCAAAAATATAGTTACTACTCAAGTTACTATATTTCCGCCGCTTGAGGTTCTCAGCAACCGCAGCAGCAGCGCCAGCAGAGCACGATGAACTTGGAAGACGGGATGGCGCAAAAATTTAATTAGACAGTTAAACCTATGACTCCGTTCAGCGTACCCTCGTTAGTTTAATTTTAAACTGGATGACTTAAACACACCCCAGTAAAAGCTAAAACAGGAAATCTGTTAAAAAAACCGCACCCTGTAGTCACAGATAACTAGTAGGTACAGCCATTCGGAATTCCTCGCAGTTATTCGGACTTAGCTCAAAGATATTGCATTCCGCAGCGAATCGACTGTTTCAGCTCGTTGCTTCACGCTTCTCTGTAACAGGGTGGGTAGGAGTCTCGTTCGTTCGTAGTTACAAACGATTTTTATTAATTTACATTCCATTTTTTTTACGTGGTAAATCATCAAATGAGTCCTGTCCTGTCCTGGAGTGGGCAGGACATTTTTACGACATTTAGTCAGTACAAGTCTGACAGTCCCTTCCGCCCTGCCCGGGGTGGGAGGACTCATTTGATGATTTTACCACGATAAAAAAAAAAATGGGTAATTAATTTCAAAGTCACAAAACTTAGAACAGTGTCTCAATAACCTACAAAGTAGGAATGTCATCAAAATATGTCAACAGCCCTCAGCGAGGACAACAAACAGATAGTTTGGCATTTCATAAATACATAGTTCTGTCGCCGCTGAAACTTTCAGTCTGTAATAATGTACCTAGTCTAGTTTTAGTGGAACTCGAATAAACTGGATTTAAAAAACAACCGACCAACGACGATATATTACTAGACTCCTAATAACAGGCGACCGATGTCTGTCAACACATTAAGCAAAGAAGTCTTATATCCGTCTTATTTCAACCACTCCTGTGAGCCGTAAACATACCTTGAGACAGAACAGACCTTGAGTTAGCCAATCACAACGCAGTACCCCGTCCCCCTCGCTTACGTTGTACGTCAGCGAGTTGACAGAATAGTTTTTGTTCGTTAGATCGTGCATGCGGAGTCTAGTAATATATCGTCGTTGTAACCGACTTACCACAAAAGAGATAAATATCTGTTGAACACTTGTCAAAAAAAACTGTCAATGTCAAAACGACATATCACGTTGATATAAGGGTCGTTTTGCAGTAACACTTTTCTTACACAAGTGTTCAACCAACGACGATATATTACTAGACTCCGCATGCACGATCTAAGGAACAAAAACTATTCTGTCAACTCGCTGACGTACAACGTAAGCGAGGGGGACGGGGTACTGCGTTGTGATTGGCTAACTCAAGGTCTGTTCTGTCTCAAGGTATGTTTACGGCTCATAGGAGTGGTCGAAATAAGACGGATATAAGACTTTTTTGCCTAATGTGTTGACAGACATCGCTCGCCTGTTATATCAGTCTAGTAATATATCGTCGTTGCGATCAACAGATGTTTAAGTTTTGGTAGTAAGACTGTTAATGTTTTAATTAATATACAGAATTTTTCAATTAGGATCCTAAAATGTGTTCGAAAAACATTGGAAAATGTCTCGATGCCGATTCTGACGAAAAGTAAAACTGCATCTTTGAAATTAAATCAATCCTGGCCAGGCATAAATACCAGCTGATTTTCAAAATTATCACTACTTGTATTATTACACTATTCAGTAGTGTTGCTAACAGTTCCATAATTTGTCTTTGTCATAACGGTAAAATTTTATACACTCTTATTACATCTAGGTATAAATACGTCTATATACAAATAAGATATTTCTTTATACCTGTACATATTTTTATTTTATTCTGTAAGGTACGTGTATATTTATTATTTAATTATTTTAACACACACAGTACACACACACACTCTATAAAGCTGATTTACATTTGTGACGTCCTTTGGCACAGCCGTGAAGCACACGGTACTTACATCCATTGTATTCTCGTAAATATAATTGTAATTGTGTGCTTAATGCTTGCCAAATGAACTTATTTTCTTTTTTTCTTCTAATAAGAATCAAAGTCTGGAAAGTAGGAAATCATATACGATAAACTTATGAAGCGCCCTTACTTAAATTAAATATAATTCTGATAAAATTGCCTTTTTTCCCCCTCTGTCAATTAATTTAAAAGCCCAATAACATTAAAACCACATCATAAATTCATTCCATAAAATAATCCCACCGGAAGTGCGTCACACGACACGTGACGTCACGGAAATCCAACCGGAAGTTACGTAATAAAGGCTTAAGCGTCGGTGGAAAAAATTACCCGCGTTTTTTGGCGGGAAACGGGGGCCTTCCGGATCCGGTACGCTTTTATAAAGAAAGGTGTTGGATTGTTAGATATTTGTGTTTCTGAGCTATGTGTATGGGATATACGGTTTTTTTAGCGTGGTACAATCACGTGGGACTAACATTTCACAAATTGCAAAAACAACGGGAATCGAACCCACGACACGCAGCGTATCAGTCCTATCACTGAGTTACCCCACTACGTTACCCGCGCCGCTAAATTAATATTAAGTTTATTTAACCAGTTGGCGAAATGTTCATGAAAAAAAACGTTATAAAATGTGTTTTCATGATATTTTTATCACGTCCAAGGCCGAGGATAAAAATTCTTCGAATTGTTGTTAAATGAATTATTATTGAATAATCACTATTCTTTATTTTACACTGATATGGTTATTAAATAAAATCGAAACTTTGAACAGCTGTTTTGTAATTCAATATTTTATGAGTTAAAACAAAGTCAATTTTATGTAATTTACAACAAACTTTGCAAAATGTTAAAGAAAAAAAGAAAAAACGTTTATTGGCTGCTTACAGCAACGATGATAATATATTACTATTGATTCGCGGGTAGGTGTGAAAATAAGATAATCATAGCTCCAATATTCATTTATTTTTTAAAATAGTATTTAATAGTGTTTTTATTTTATTAATATAATTTATTGGAGTATTATCTCTAACCAACGGGTACTAGCGTTTGCAGCACATTTATGTGACTCAGTCCATAATTAAAGCGGCCGGGCACGCCGCAATAGCGGCGGTAAGACCCCTCTTTGAGGAGTGGCTGGAGAGACGTCACGGCGTCCTGACCTACCGCATGATGCATGTCCTCACCGGACACGGAAGTTTCGGGAGGTACCTGTGTCTGATGAGAAAGGAGGAAACGCCTGGGTATCACCACTGCGAAGATCGCCCGGAGGACACAGTAGAGAATACGGTGCAAGACTGCCCAGCTTGGGCAGAGCACCGACGTGTCCTCACGGCGGCGATAGGCGGAGACCTCTCGCGCCCGGCATTGGTTGCGGCCATGCTGCAGGGCGAGACGGAGTGGGAAGCGGCCACCTTCTGCGAAGCAGTAATGCTCGTGAAGGAGGTGGCCGACCATGCCCGGGTCGAAGGCGCGTCGACGCGCGCGTCCACGCGCGCCTCATGGAGCGTCAGCAGAATGACGGGGCTCCTCACAGAGGGCCAAAGCCTGCCAGGGTCGCGGGACTTATTTCCATCACCGTGACCCGGAACTTAAAGGGCTATTGAAGGACACCGTGGATTTTCGTCAGTAAAAGTCTGACAGTCCCTCCCACTCTGCGCCCCAAGCAAAAGAAAAAAAAGGAAATGCCTGTTAGCTAATAAATCTCAACTAAATTAATTAATAAAAAAACACATACACAGATAAGCAAGATACAATATATACTCGTCAAAACAAAATAGGGGCCACTTATTAAATTGCACTTTAATCAAGTATCACTCTTATTCTGTGTACATAATAGATGGTAAATACCTTGTTGTGGTTTCTTTCGAGAATTAATATTGTTTCTACTGCATAATTGGAAATTTATAACTTTTATTTAATTAGATATTTGAGATTTCTTCGAATGTACGGTTCGGTGTTTTTTATTTTTCAAACTTCTAACGTTGTTTTCTTCGACTGATACAGCAAGTAGGCTATAACGATTGTTTAATCTCATAATGCCATTTATTCGGAGACATATGGATGCAAAAACAGCCACTTGGGGTGGTACCTTAATCCAGGGGGGGCATAGCCAGAACAGGTAGGTCTTATGGTGGAATATTCGCAACCAGTGGTTCAGAAAGTTTGAAACTGGTCTCAAAAGACGGGTAATATCACCAGACGTCGTAGTCCAGGAAGAAAGTAAGTAAGTAAAGCCTAAGAAGACCAATAAGTTTGATTAACCGCGCAAATAGAGCGAAAATCTATCGCGCGGACCTTACAAACTCCATTGCGTTGAGCTACAGACACCCCTATAATTGACTAGACTATTCCGAATCGACTCCATGAAGACTAACAATACTCAAGAAGATGCTTGGTTCTCCTCCAGTTAACTGGAGCGTATGGTGCAAATCGTGAAACATTTGCAAAGAGAAAAATTATTTAACTGTTTTGAATGGGCTTCATTGCTTTTTATTTATGACTGCAGGCTTATTTTTTTTAATAAAGACTGATTCATTAGAGTGTAGAGAAGATCTAAACAACAGGTTTCAGATCCTTGCACTCTTGAAACAGACTGTTCCGATGAGATCTGAATTATGTTCTGAGGCGGTTGTCTCTATCACGCAAAACTGAGCTCGCACTTCGTAATAACGTTGCTGAAACTGCTCAAAATTGCGTAGCCAACGTGGTGCAACTCCACATTATCCCATTCGCACAGTAACAAGTACCTGAGTTCATCTTCAAGCAGGATAATGTTCGAGCGGACACGCTGCGACTAACAGTGCACACATCCGCTGACGTTCGAATTACAATGTTACAGTGGCTACTCAGGTTTTTGACCTAAGTTTTATTCAGCATTTAAGAGATGAGTTAAAGAAGAGTGCAAAAGAAAGTAAAATTCCCATCAACACCCAGCTGGATCTCATAAATTGTCTGAAAACTTGCTGGTAGAGAATCCCAAAGAAAATGTTGGTATTTAATCCTGAACATTCCACCTCCATTAAAATGAGTAGCACAGAGAGAACAGAGTTAAAAGAGAAGCTTTGAAGAACACTTTGGAACATTAAAGACGTTATTTTTTAGAGTTTTTTGATGCTTTGTGTAAGTTGATAAATTCCTGCAATTCCCCACTTTTCATTCAATTTCATTTAATTTAACGATTGATTGGAATACAAACTTAATTTTTGTGTATTTCCAAGTAAAATCGTTAAAATTAATCAGCTTCAGTCATTATAACCAGTAATATTTAAATATTATTAAATAAATCGTCAAAAATCATTTGGCCCTTATTTTCTTTTGAGTAGTATATTATGCACACCATACAAAGTGATCACAATATAAACTCGATCATCTCATCACTTTGAGTACAATCAGTTTCTAGAAAAGCTGAAATCATGTCAACTAGCGCCATCTATAAACAATAGTGTGAACTTAAGCAAGATCAATATCAGTTTTACTTTACGTCGTTAGATGTCGCTTTTACAGCAAATCGGTATTTATGTCGTAGTGAGTCGACAGATATTATGTCTATAAAATATATTGTTTTATAAAGTTATAACTCCTTAAGCTTGCAAATAATGAAAAAAGGACCTAGACTAGACAAGCATTTCATTCCCTTTATTGCCTATAGCAATTGGCACCAAAGCAGCTTTCAATTGGTGAAAGAATTTTTTAAATCGGCCCAGCAGTTTCGGAGCATATTATAGCCAATACAAACAAACAATCAAATTTCCTCTTTATAATATTATTATTATACTTTAGATAACTATTTATTCTCGGAGGAGCTCGTGGCTAAATAATTACAGCCGCACAGGCCGATCTTCTGGGTAAAGCCGCGCTTGCCGAGGTTGGTCTGTGGATGGGTGGATGGGTCATAGCGAGTTTCCTCCGTGTCTCGGAAAACACGTTACTTAGTTAGTCAGAGGCTCTAAAGTCTGACAACCAGTCTTACCATGGAGTATGGTATTACCCAGTTACTGGGTTGTGGAGGTCCAACAGGCAGTCGCTCTTTGTAAAATACTGATATCCAGCTGAATCTGGTTGGACTTGAAGCCGACCCCAATATAGTTGGGAAGAGGCTAGGCAGATGATGAGATAATCTATTTCTTTAACACCTCCCAATTCTGATGTGTTCCACTGCTGGAAATCCTCTAGAGAAACTATAATTTAATTTATAAGATACTGTTACTACAAGATCTTTGTTTTTGATTAAATTTTCGCAACAAATTCCGTTCCTTCCAAACCCTAAAACAAGATGGCGGATGCTGCCATCAATCTCAACACGCTCCCCTCTCTTATACTTGAATACCATCATAGCTTCATAAAAACTCATAAAGAATGAATTCTCTCCAACTAAAAAATAAGGTATGGAAATTCAACCAAGTTCGAGTTGTACTACGGATAGTGATAGGTTCCGTAGTCTGAATTTTGTAAGCATGGTATTAATTTTTTCAACTAATACTTATGTGTTGTGTAATAGTTATGCGGCCTAACCATGGCCTAACGATATATCCTTATTTTCAACGACGATATATTACTAGACTCCTAATAACAGGCGACCGTTGTCTGTTAACACAAAAGGCAAAAAAGTCTTATATGCGTCTTATTTCTACCACTCCTTTGAGCCGTAAACATACCTTGAGACAGAACAGACCTTGCGTTAGCCAATCACAACGCAGTATCCCGTCCCCCTCACTTACGTAGTACCTCAGCGAGTTGACAGTATAGTTTTTGTTCCTTAGATCGTGCATGCGGAGTCTAGTAATATATCGTCATTGCTTATTTTAGTATAGTTCGTCGTGCCATTGAGTTCCTTTTTAATTGTGGTAAATGTCATCAATGAGTCCCACCCAGGGCGCAACGCGAGGGACTGTCAGATTTGTACTTAATTTAACTTAAATCGAACCCAGTCTCGTGCATTATTTTGTGTAATCTATTTATGCTCGCATAACGGTGAAGGAAAACATCGTGAGGAAACCAGCATGTCTTAGAACCATCAAATTCGAAGACATGTTTGTGACATCTACCAAGCCGCACTGGGCCCGCGTGGTGAATTATTATGCTAGTGTCCCTAGAGTGGGAAAATTATAGGCTAATGATGGTTGTACTCAACGACGATAAATTACTAGACTCCGCATGCACGATCTAAGGAACAAAAACTAATCTGTCAACTCGCTGAGGTACTACGTAAGCGAGGGGGATGGGGTACTGCGTTGTGATTGGCTAACTCAAAGTCTGTTCTGTCTCAAGGTATGTTAACGTCTCACAGGATTGGTCGAAATAAGATGGATATCATACTTTTTTGCCAAATGTGTTGACAGACATCGGTCGCCTGTTATTAGGAGTCTAGTAATATATCGTCTTTGGTTGTACTATAGTAGTTAAATAAAAAAAACAACAAAACAATATTGTGCAATACGGACGTTACGTTACGTTTTTGCATTTGTCTACTGAACCCAAATCAAAATGGCTTCCCCAGCCGCCCTTATAAATCAATTTCGAGATAAATTGTAGAATCAAAGTCAATAATCTGGAGTTATGCGATAACTTTACGATAGGACTGATCGTAAATAAAAAAATCACCCAAAAGTGGGTAGGTTTGAAAAAGTTTTGCGGTTTTTCATTGCGCCTTAGAGGGCAGTTGCCCGTCGATATGGAAAATAGTAGTGAAAATGTGAACTATTTATTTTTTGAACGTTTTTAATAAAACTAGTAGACGATCTTGGATTATATAGGGTTGAATCGAATATATTTTAATCTAAGGCTCCACTCACGATGCTGGTTGCATGACGACGAATAAATCGCAAATAAAAAAAAATGCAATTCAGGACAACTTTAAAAATGTAGTACGTCACATGCAAAGGCTTAAGTAATGCAAATAAACACTAAATGTAATAAAAAAAACATAAACACCAAAAGTCCTAAAGTATCAAAATTTTAAAGCGCAGTAAACGGCGCGCGGAACGAAAAGTCAAGAAACATCAAAGAATGTTTTTTTGTTTTTTGCGTGATAAAATCATCAAATGAGTCCTCCCACCCCGGGCAGGGCGGGAGGGACTGTCAGACTTGTACTGACCAAAAATCCACGGTGTCCTTCAATAGCCCTTTATGTTCCGGGGGCACAGTGATGGAAATAAGTCCCGCGACCCCGATCAAAGAATGTTAAGCGAAGATACTTGCATTAATAATATTTTTGAGTACCACAATACCATTATTATCGTTAGTAATGAGTTTAAAATATTGCTCATTAATAAAATTTCACCCTTTATAATGTTCCAGGGCTCGGAAAACGGTTTCGTCTTAAATGCCTAAGAACTTATTTGTTTCGGTTACAATCGAACAAAATAAATAAAATATGTTGTACGTAATCGCTTTAACAAGGGGTGGTAAGACAGGAAACAGCAAGCAGGAAGCTGGGGTCGCGGGTTTTTCTTAACCCAGGTTACCGTGGCCCCGGAACATAAAGGGCATCCGAAGGAACACGGATTTTAGTCAGTAAGAGTCTGACAGTCCCTTCCTCCCCACCCAGGGCGGGAGGGCTCATGATTTTCAGGGATGATTTTACCACCTATTGCATTACCAAGAAATAATCTCATTCAAAAGCCAAACAATTGTTTAAACAAAACTCTAACTTATTAAAAAATAACGTCTCAATTCAACCCCATAAAATTCTGTACAATTTCGCCAGTGACCCTCAAAGAGACGCGAACAATATCAGCCTCCAATCCTTGGCACATCGCCAACTCACAAGAATCCAATCATTCGGCTTCTAACGCTTAGCGATCAATCGGTAATACATTCAGCTTAAGACTGCTACATACGACGCAGAAAGTTTGACAAACTTGCCTGAACTGATGAATAGACGAGTATGCTTGACAACAGGGCGTCAAGGATGCTACCAACGACGATATAATAACAGGCGACCAATGTCTGTCAAAACATTAGGCAAAAATAGTAGATTATTAACCAAGGGGATAAAGCACGGTCTTCTGTCGCGGGTGGCGAATTAAATCGCGAGCGTAACGAAGGACTCGAGGTTTGCTCCCGAGCGTAGCGAGGGTGTTAAAAACTTAAATCACGAGCGAAGCGAGGGATTTAAGACGAGTCCTGAGTGTAGCGAGGGATTTAAATTCACCCAAGACTAAGACAGCTTTATCACCGAGGAAAATACTCTACTTTTCGTACCATTTGCGAAAAAAATAACACAGTAATAATATGAGATACGCATTTTAAACATTAAAATTTAACATTAACTTATTTATAAAATAAGTAAAAATAAACTCAACGTATTTGAAGAATACAAAAACGCGGCAAATTAAAAAAGCAAAGGCATCAAGCTCATACGGCCTCGTCGGTTTTCGTAATTTTATTTAACTAGATGAAAATCCGGCTTCGCTCAGGTGAAACGTGTGTCCCAAATACACATCAAGGTACTAAATGTAGGTGTCACGGTAAGTCATAGGCCGAAAATAAAAAAAGAAAAAAAAACTTAACATGATAACCGATGTCAATAATGGCGGCTGCGATCTGTCTGGTCAGAAAATCATTAGAAATTTACAAAATACTCGACAATCCGAATTTTGCGGATATATGTTGTCGACTCGAAATCTTTATTTTTTAATGTTTTATTATTCTGGTTAGCTTTCGATCGAGTCTACCGTAATCTAAGTATTCCAAATTTAAATCACATTCTCTCCCTAGAGAGAGAATGAAATTCAGTACAACATTCTTTCCCTGTTTTTCACAGATTAAAAATGACTATTGTTATGTTCGCTTTTTGTGGCATAGAATGTCACTTTTTTGAGCAAGTGGTACGAAAAGTCTTATATCCGTCTCATTTCGACCACTCCTGTGAACGGTAAACATACCTTGAGACAGAACAGGCCTTGGGTTAGCCAATCACAACGCAGTACTCGTCCCCCACGCTTACGTAGTACCTCAGCGAGTTGACAGAATAGTTTTTGTTCCTTAGATCGTGCATGCGGAGTCTAGTAATATATCGTCGTTTTATGCTTCCTACAGTAGGCGCAGGCATGCGGGCGGCGCGTCGTTTCTCGCGCCTCAAAGTGTGTGTGTGCACAATGACGGGCCCCTACTTAGAGGGCCAAAGCCTGCCGGGGTCGCTAGGCTAACGAAACGGACTAGCAAATGGCTATTGAAGGACACCGTGGATTTTAGTCAGTACAAGTCTGTCAGTCTCTCCTGCCCGGGGTGGCAGGACTCATTTGATGACTTTACCACGGTAAAAAAAACAAAGTATGCAGTACCTACCTACTACAATAGTGTCAGAAATAACATTCATTGATTTCGTAATTGTAGATTTTGCCAAGTTTTGTTATCTGCTATCATATGGCGTCATACCATACGGAGAGCAGTGGTGACCCAGTGGTATTGGTCCCGAGTTACGTGTGTCGTGGGTTCCAACCCCGCCAGGCGCATTACTTTGTGTAATTTATTTCATCACCACTGCTCTCAAAACGTTGAAGGAAAACATCGTGAGGAAACCGGCATGTCCTAGAACCAAAAAATCGAAGATATGTGACATCTTCTAATCCGCACTGGGCCCGCGCGGTGCGTGTGGCGCTTGGCCTACTCCCTCTCAAAACAAAAAAAAACCCAGGACGGAGCGCGAGAGACTGTCAGACTCGTACTGACTAAAATCCACGGTGTCCTTCAATAGTCTTTTCTGTTCCAGGGCCACGATAATTTAAAATAGATACTTCAAGCAGGCTTGTCAAACTTGCTGTTGGTATGTAAAGCCTAAAGGACATTGGAAAGTATCAAATGAACGAAAAAAATATCCGTATACAATCCGGCAATTTAATTTCAATTAGCAAATGGCATTTTCAGTGGAAAAGGTTTATAGATCGCTGATACCGTCGCATTCCGGCAATCCAATTGTATTTTTTTCATCACACTTAGTTTTTCAGAAAATAATTTTGTTGGTATGGTAGTACCAACTATCATCGTAACAAGATAACTAATGCGATATTGTACATAACAATCAACGACGATATATTACTAGGCTCCGCATGCGATCTAAGGAACAAAAACTATTTTGTCAACTCGCTGAGGTACTACGTAACCGAGGGGGACGGGGTACTGCGTTGTGATTGGCTAACTCAAGGTCTGTTCTGTCTCAAGGTTTGTTTACGGCTCACAGGAGTGGTTGAAATAAGACGGATACAAGACTTTTTTGCCTAATGTGTTGACAGACATCGGTCGCCTGTTATTAGGAGACTAGTAATATATCGTCGTTGATAACAATCAAAGCCGGTCGCATCGATCTTCAAGGTAAGGCTGTGCTTGCCGAAGTAGGTCCCTTGATGGGTGACCATTTATAAAAAATTCAAGTTTCTTTCGTGCCTCTAAGTCCAAATGTATACCTGTTCCCGATCAATGACCATGTCTGGTCATTGGTCGGGAACAGACAATGACCAGACAGAGTCACCAGTTTGATCAACATTCGTTTGGTCCATGAACTGTTGGTCAACAATTTTTTTGACCCATGAACTTTTCACCCACGAACTTTTTGCCAACAGAACACCGGGACTGCTGAAAGTAAATAAAACCTATATGAAAACCAACTAATATGGTGGTTTTAAATAATATTACCGACAAAGTTAACAAATCCATACTGTACAAATTTGCATACTAATGTTATAAATGCGATTTCAGCAGTCCCGGTGTCTGTTGGCCAATTGTTCGTTGGGTAAAAAGTTATTGGACAAAAGATTCTGTTGGTTTGGCGAAACGTTTGTGGGTCAAAAATTCTTTGGGTGAAAAGTTCATTGGTCAAAAAAATTCTTGACCAACAATTCATGGACCAAACGAATGTTGGTCAAACGTGACAGACTCCATGGTCATTGTTCCCGACAGTTTTTTGTAGGTCTTTAACAGTTGTTACAGATCGTCAGTCGCCTTACTCGGACTATCTAAGCACGTAATCCATAGCTTCAGCCGTAGTTTCGGGCGTTTCATATTCTTTTAAACTTACGGACATAAAATTAGTTAGTGGTACGAACTAAAAATTAGTTGCAACCATTGAGCTATTACTACTTCGTATAGAGACGACACCACGTATCACCACTATGTCCCATCCAGGATGAGTGCGCGCGCCTATGTTCATTCAGTTGTTTGACAGCTCTGTGGCGTGCTCTAGGCGCGCACTCATCTTGGATGGGACATAGTGGTGATACGTGGTGTCGTCTCTACACGTAGTAATAATAGCTCAATGGTTGCAACATGATTTGTTTCATTTCTTTCAACTCCATGTGTTGTCCTGCAGGGTCGCGAGACTGGCTCACCAGGTAACCATGACCCTGGAACGTAAAGGACTATTCAGGGATCACTGTGGATTTTACTCACTATTACTCTGACAGCCCCGCTCCATCCTGGGTGGAAGGACACATTGATGATATTAAGACGATAAAAAAATGTGTTGATAAAACTTAGAAATCAAAACAAATAGCCGGGTCACAATAACGGGATTTGCCGTCGATACAGAAGACATTCCAAGCTAACTTTAAAATAAAACCGGCCAAGTGCGTGTCGGGCCACGCACAGTGTAGGGTTCCGTAGTTGCCCATCAAAATACTTATGCGAACTAACTAAACTCATTCGCTGAATTTAATTTTAACTAATTAAAGTTGACAAACTTACATTTGCAGTTGAAAAACATGTTCTCCGATACATTTTTTTTAGTAAAATATGTTATCGAAGTACGTTTAATAAATTGGTCGACTATTACTCGTAAACTTGTAAAGCCACTTAGTCATGATAATTTTCCCTTTAACTACGTTATATATACTACTATTGTGATTTTTTCACGCCCCGGAACATAAACGTTTAGCTGATAGAGGGTGGGACACTCGAGTCGAGCAATAATTTAGCACTTTAAAGCTTAATATTTCACAAACGAATCTTTTTATGAAAAAAATGTTAATGGAAACTATCAATATTTTTTAAAGACCTATTTAATGATACCCCCCTCTAAGGGGTAAGCGAGAAAAAATAAAAAAACACCCCCACTTTACGGGTACAGGAGGTGCCCTAAAAAAATTATTTTACGAGATTTAATTTTACCACTTTTTCGGCACAACAAATCCGTATATTTACATCAAATTACAGCTTTCTAGTACTGGGCGTCTCTGAGCTAAGCTGCAGACAGACGGACGGACGGAAGGACATGGCGAAACTATAAAGGTTCCTTGATGTTCCAACATCTATTCACAGTTATTCTGTTTAACGACATGACACAAACAGAAGCAACTAAAATTCCATCTTTTTGTGAGTGCAGCACTAACGAGTAATATATTCGATTTGAACCGCACTATTATGCGCATAATAAACCATTTGTTTCCAATACCATTATCATCCATTTTTCCCTGTTTTCATACTTGCAAAGGGGTGATACAAAAACTTTATTTCTTAACGGTGAAAGAAGATGATTATCAATAGCGACCCGAGGACAAGATTTGTGCTTGTTTGATGGATATTCTCCTATAAGAGGGGACTTTAACACAACTGGTGGAATCAGTATCAGCCTATAAATGTTACCATTAATGGGAGGTACTGTCTCCCATAGCACGAATTTTCAGTATTTGAGAAGTAAAGTAAACTGGAACTTTGACAATCAAATTGACAATTTTCAAGGAAAAAATTAGTACCTTATTTGCACACCAGTTCCCTCGATTTCTTCAAGATCTCGATAACAGATCCCGACCATGGGACAATCTGTAAATATTTTTTACAGATTGTCCCCTTTCAAACTAAAAAATATTTACTAATCGGTCCAGGGGACATCGAGATATCGGGGAATATACAATAAAAAAAGCTTCCGGCGAATTGGGATCCTCCTCCTTATTTCGAAGTCGGTTAAAATTGGACAAAATTACAATGACATTAAAGAATTGGTCATGTTAAGCTTTGGCAAATGCGGAATTTATAACGTTTCCATAGTACTTATCACAGGGGTGCTAAGACAGGAAACCTCCACGTGCGCCCGTGGACTGGAGTTCCCTCTCGGATACGTCCGGGGGGAAGACCAGATTTTCGGGCCGGTGCACCCTGGGATGCGGGCAAAAACTCTTCTTTGCCCATATGCGAATAGCCTGTCGTGTGGACGCTCCAACACGTGTCCTGATCAGCAGAGGGCACAGCGGCGGAGCGGGCTTGCGGACGGTGAGTAATGGGTAGCTCGCCGTCCGACCGAGGACCAAGCCCGGGTCGGTGGCGCGTCTTGTTTCACGCAAAATGCCTGCTGGGGTCGCAGGTTTTTTCTTAACCCAGGATACCGCGGCCCCGGAACGAAAAGGGCATCCGAAGGAACACGAGTGGAAAAAAAAAGTACTTATCACAGATTCATCACTCACTTTTTTAATCCACATCTTATTCCCGAAAAAAAAAGGAGTAATCCCAATTTTTCGGCCAAATCAGCATATCACATGTCATGATATAAGACAAGGCGCGAGGCACAAGGCGTAAGGCAGATAACCGGGTTCCGTAACATGGATGGAGTCGATAAACGCACATTCGTATACCGACACCTAATCAAAGAGAGAAAAGGGATTCATTTCTGATATTACATCGTGTAAGAGGCGTTAGGGGTGGCACATTTTGAAATGTTTGTTTTTTTTATTTAAAGAAAAAATGTAGCGAGCAGGCCGTGCCCACCCCAGAGTAATTTGGTGAACACTCCACAATAATCTATTGCCCGCCCCTGAATAATCTTATGCCCACCCCAGAATAGTCTAGTGCCGATGCCGCCCACTCCGGAAATTTTACTGACATTTTTTTTAATATTCACTTTCTTTTTTGAAACCAGGAAGCCGAGCCCCCGCTGGAAAATATCTCTAGATACGCCGTTGATATTTATTGTCTGGACTATAAAAGAGACTAAGACCTCTGAGTTTATTTCAGTTGTTTCTTCTCAGAGAAGATACCTACTAAACACCGGACTCACCTAGTTTAAAAAAAAAAAGATTTGACGTGTAAAAGTGTTTGCTAAATGTTATTTGCAAAATAAATATAATTTATCATTGCTTGCCAACCCTAAACAAGATTCGAGCGGCCATATTGCAACAATTCCGCCATAGAGAGACGCGTTCACAAATATTATTATTACAATTTGTTGTGTTTTTATGAATCTCGTCTCGAGCGAGACGCACGAGCCTCGCGTAGGTATAACGATGTTTTCAATTACTAGAGAATTTTCCTCTGTAAGCTTTTTTACTGTTGTGTGTGTGTGTGTTTGTTTGTTCATTTTGTAAGTAGATGTCTTGTTTTGTTATGGATATAATAGGGAAGAAATGAGGCAGTGTTAGCAACGCATTTAAATGCAAAAATGATGTTAAAATCAACACATTTTTATCGCAGTTCGTGGGCATGCGGATAGCGAGTAATGGGTGGGCCGTGTACAGTACCTACTCATGGACCATGACAGGTCCGCGTATGAAGATTCAGAACTAAATTAAGGCTCCTAAAGTTAAAAGAAAATTTGCAAGTTGAAGTGGCAACGGGCAGGCCACATCGCTGGTAGAACTGACAACCGATGGGGAAGAAAGGTTCTCGAGTGGCGACCACGGTAGGCCTCCCACTAGGTGGACCGACGACATCGTGATGAGAGTCGCGGGCAACCGATGGATGCGTGTGGCGAATTGTCGTTCAGCGTGGCGGTCTAAGGGGGAGGCCTATGTTCAGCAGTGGACGTCTTCCGGCTGATGATGATGAAAGTTAAAAGGTTTCATCCAATAGGTTTTCGTCGGACTAGCAAGCAATCTGACGGGTCCCCCCTTAAAGGGCCAAAGTCTGACGGGTTCGCTGGCCTGTCTCATCAAGAAACCGTGACCCTGGAACGTAAAGAGCTACTGAAGGAACAACATGAATTTTGGTCTGTACAAGTCTGTCAGTAAACAGGAGGACTCATTTGGCGATTTTACCACGATGAAAAGATTTAATAAACTCGACTTGCCTGTTGGTCTAGTCTAGTGGTTAGTGACCCTGACTGATATGCCGGGGGTCGTGGGTTCGATTCCCACCCAGGACAAAGGACAAATGTTTGTGTGATGAGCATGATCATTTGTTCTGTGTCTGGGTGTAATTTATCTATAATATTTATGTATTTAGAAATATACAAGTATGTTTATCAGTTGTCTAGTACCCATAACACAAGCTCTGCTTAGCTTGAGACTAGATGGCGTTGTGTGATAGTTGTGGAATATTATTATTAACTACAACAAAACATTAAAACAGCTACAAAATATTAAATTACATGATATATTAAATGAATTGGACCACGGACCTTCACTAGGGGCAGTGGTCCAACTATTTTTAAAGTTGGACAACTGCCCCTAGTGAAGGCCCGTGGTCCAACTAGTTGGACGGAGCAGTTGGACCACTGCCCCGCACTCATATTAATTTATTATTCTCGATGGGATTTGTTCTTAAGACCGTATAAATGGCAATCCCTCGGATCAGGGCTCTGAGAGTGTTTGGTGAAACTTGATCGGACAACCTTGGGCATAAGCTCATGTCTACTTCGTAGCAATGACAACAGGACAGTTTTCACCATTCTTCCTTATTCTTATAAAGGTACTAACAAACTTGAGCATTCACTTGTAATGAGCATTCATATGAAAAAAAAACGACAGGTTGCACTCCGGAAGTGCCGGCAGAAGTGAAAACTTATTTATAATTATTATTTATAATTTATTTATTTATATCTGGCCCACCTCAACTTTGGCCCATAGACAAATACCTAACAAACTAACATACATAATTTTATAAAAAACAACTTGTATATAGAAACTTAAGCCTATGTTAGTAAACACGTCACTACACTAAGTATTAACGTTGTGCATTTATTTCCATATTTTTAACACTTTAAATACACGAATTTTACGAATACACAGCAGTGTAGCCACTACGTAGACGATCGAGCCTAGATCGGCGTTGCACGATTAAAATCAAAGCTATCGTTTGTTTCGCTATCCGGCCACGTGTTCTTCTTACGAATTTTCGATCAATTATAGCGCCGTATTCACGTTCCATCTTGCTGTACGTCCCGCCAAGGCCATGCACGATGCACGACGCAAAAACACCCTGAATAGGCTTGATATACGTCAATTATTATTATTAATTTGACGTACGTCAAGCCTATTCACGGTATTTTTGCATCGTGCATCGTGTATGACCTTGGCGGGACGTACAGCAGATGGAACGTGAATACGGCGCTTTGGGTCCTGACGTGTTTTTTTTTTATTTTAATCGTTACAAAAAAAAGTTTACAACGCCGAAGAAGTTTTTAATTCAAAATATTCATTAAAATTACTTAAATGTTTCTAAGAAGTGATTCATTACTATCTATAGTAAGTGCTCGATAAACTAACAACTTGCTAAACCAACTCCTAATCATTATTTAAAACAAGCACCAACAGACTTCATTGAGAACCCGTTACGAAACGGCCAGCCCTTTCAAAGTCACCACGAGACAACAAACTTAATACGGGATGCTGTCAAACTATAGGATACCTAAACAATTCAGGCTATAGGCGATAGCCTTTAGGACGCCTACATAAACTTATAACAAAGGCTCTAAAACATGGGAGTCTACTTTCTGTCTATCAACGAAGATACGGGCCCGTACGAATATCGTAACTTTTGAAAAGAATAGATGGAAAAACGTTTATAATAATATAATATAATAATAACATATTCCACAACTATCACACAACGCCATCTAGTCCCAAGCTAAGCAGAGCTTGTGTTATGGGTACTAGACAACTGATAAACATACTTATATATTTCTAAATATATACATATTATAGATAAATTACACCCAGACACAGAACAAATGATCGTGCTCATCACACAAACATTTGTCTTGGGTGGGAATCGAACCCACGAACCCCGGCATAGCAGTCAGGGTCACTAACCACTAGACCAACAGGCCAGTCAATGATAATGAACACACACAGCCTTAATAAAAAAGGAAAAAAAATACAGGAAGAATTCTGCTGTCCATGTCCGCACCAAAATGGTAATCTTGGCATTTGCTTGGCGCAAGAAACCCAGCGCTGGTTTCATTTAGAAGTTATAATTAATTCTTCTCCCTATTAGTTTTGAATTCAACGACGATATATTACTAGACTCCTAATAACAGGCGACCGATGTCTGTCAACGCATTAGGCAAAAAAGTCTTATATCCGTCTTATTTCGACCACTCCTGTGAGCCGTAAACATACCTTGAGACAGAACAGACCTTGAGTTAGCCAATCACAACGCAGTACCCCCGTCCCCCTGGCTTACGTAGTACCCCAGCGAGTTGACAGAATAGTTTTTGTTCCTTAGATCGTGTATGCGGAGTCTAGTAATATATCGTCGTTGCATGCAAGCATGTTGTCACTAATTTTTTGTTCATTATATTATCACTAACTAATCACATGCCTGTAATAGTTTCTTTTTTATCCTGGTAAAATCATCAAACGAGTGAGACAGGAGGGACTGGCAAACCGTATTGACTCAAATCCACGGTAATCCTTAAATAGCCCTTTACGCTCCAGGGCCACGGTTACCTGAATGAGGGGACAGTCTAGCGACCCCGGCACTCTAAGACGGGGAGGTCGTCAGATTACTGACAGCTCAATGAGAAGCTCGTGGAAACGACGCGCCATCGATCCGGGATCCGTTTTAGATAAGAAATCGCTCGAAACTTCGGCCGAAACTACGGGTTGCGTGCTTAGATTTAATTAAAATTAGTAGTACCTCTGTAGTGGAGGGAAATTCAGAGGGTAATGTTGTGAAGTGGTCTTTGAGCTGATGGTTCCATCTCGCTGATTGGTAGAGCTGTAAAGTTGAAGAGCTGTGCAGCAATGAAAATCGTGTCTTTGGGTTTTCTAAAGTACACCTAGCACAGAGCGTGGAGTAACAAGGTATTCCAGGAATGGCACCCGCCAACGACGTTATATTACTAGACTCTGCATGCACGATCTAAGGAACAAAAACTATTCTGTCAACTCGCTGAGGTACTACGTAAGCGAGGGGGACGGGGTACTGCGTTGTGATTGACTAACTCAAAGTCTGTTCTGTCTCAAGGTATGTTTTCGGCTCACACGATTGGTCGATATAAGACGGATATAAGACTTTTTTGCCTAATGTATTGACATACATCGGTCGCCTGTTATTAGGAGTCTAGTAATATATCGTCGTTGGCACCCGCTGACAACACCTGAGCGAATGGCTTCTAAGCTATTCCACGAATCATCTGCCTGCCTTTTCCCAATTATATTGTGGTCGGCTTCCAGTCAAACCAGATGCAGCTGGATATCGGATATCAGTATTTTACATGGAGCGACTGCCTATCGGACCTCCATAACCCAGTAAGTGGGTAATACCATACCCCGTGGTAAGACTGGTTGTCAGACTTTAGAGCTTCTGACTAACAGTAATGACTGTCAAAGATTTACAAATGACAGCCGGGACCAACGGCTTTACGTGCTTTCCGATGCACGGAGGAAACTTGCTACGACAGAAGGTCACCCATCCACAGACCAACCTAGTACCCAAAACACAAGCTCTGCTAAGCTTGCGACTAGATAGCGTTGTGGAATATTATTATTTTTTATTAAATTATTATTTTAGGTAAATATTAACCTGTATCTCCAATTACTATCTCCTATGACCTGGATACTTTCCAAGAGTACTTCCAGAACCAGCTGGTATGAAATAAAACGCAGAAGCAGCTAACAGTAACCAGCTGCTCGTCACGTGACGTCACTGAACAGAATTCGTTTATTTTTACAGTTTGCTGCCATCGCGAGCGTTTAATTGTGTTCGTGTAGGGTTGCCATGAGAAATATTATTTGGCATTTTTATTGTATCCCGAATTTTATTATTTCATCAGTTATTCGAACGTCATGCTTTTTGTTGAACTGAGCCTGACCTATTTGGCACAGCCGTGTCGCACACGGTACCTATTTTTGTGTTCTTCCTTTTTCAATGTCTCGTAATTTTTCAAAGCGCGTGTCTCAGCCGAGACACGTCCACACTAATCGAGTTGCGTGGCAAATATCTCGCGTGGCTGCTCGCTCTGTGTGGACGCACCTAATTAATAGGCTATTTTAATATTATTCGAAAAATAAATTATCAAAAAGTCGACCCGCATTTTATTGTATTGTTACATAAAACAAAATTGACGAAAATCAAAATAAAACAGTAAACGTCACTTAGTCGGAATTATTTTACAGGCGTTATGACGTCAAAATCCCCTTTCCCGAATTTTGAACCGCTTTATCTTTGTCAATATTCATTGATAAAAAATAAACGTGATCATTATTTTTCAATGCGCTGACTGACGAACTAAACATTTATTTATTGTAAAGATGATGAAACAATCCGAACAGCATAGTTCCCGTTGAAATTCGCAGAAATCTTGTAAAAAGGAATTTAATTATAAAAACATTGATTGAGCGAAACACGACGCGCCACCGACCCGGGCTTGGTCCTTGGTCGGACGGCGACCTACCCATTACTCACCGTCCGCAAGCCCGCTCCGCCGCTATGCCCTCTGCTGATCAGAGGGACACGCGTTGAAGCGTCCACACGACAAGCTATTCAACGGGCAAAGAGGCACTGTGTGCCTAAGGAAGAGTTTTTGCAACCCAGGGTGCACCGTCCGAAAAACTGGTCTTCCCTTCGGACGTATCCGAGAGGGAACTCCAGTCCACGGGCCCACGTGGATTTTTCCTGTCTTAGCACCCCATCATAGAAGTGCTTGTTTGTCTTTGATCTGTAAGCGTTAAGACTAATAAATCAAAATTGTATTAGAGCTGTGTAAGTAATAAAGTATACTCTATCTATCTATGGTAACCCTACAAACGTGTGACGTCACGGCTAGCGTAGTATGGACCTGACGAATTTATGGTCAGATGCGGCCTTTTGGTGAAGAATGTGTGAATTTGTGGTTGTTTATGTTATAGGGAGAAGGAGCGTGACATGCTAACTGTGACGTGTTTGTGATTATTCAAGTACTGCGTCACTCCATGTGTGTAAATTTCATTTTTTGACTGAAATATTTAACTGTTCTGATGGCCTGATGATAGAAAAAAATGAAAGAAAAATGAATTTATTAGCACTAAAATTTGAAACTAAAACAATACAAAGAAAGTAGGTAGTAAAATAGAGGAAATAAAAACTAAACAATTTAATGCCAAAGAGCTTCAGAGCTCAGCATCATGTCAGATGGCAGGAGATGAAAGGACTTTTATCAACCAACCTTATCAGTGTTCTTAGAAACTGAGTTATGGAGGTCAGATAGGTGTAATAATAGTATTCATTTGCATCTGATTTTGTACTGTGCTCTTACACTGAATACCTCGTAGTAGTTCACAAATTTTACTATGTGAAAATGTTTTCGCCGGGGCGAATCCCCGCTGCCTCAACAAGCCGAGGCGCGGCGGAAAGAGCTTCGGCGCGATCTCAAGGCAGTATGGAGGGAGCGACTGCCGCAAACGAGCTCCGGGCACAAGAAATCCGCAATCGCGGCGGTAAGACCCCTCTTTGAGGAGTGACTGGATAGGCGTCACGGCGTCCTAACCTGACGCAGGTCCTCACCGGATACGGATGTTTCGGGAGGTACCTGTGTCTGATGAGGAAGGAGGAAACGTCTAGATGTCACCACTGCGAGGATCGCCTGGAGGATACAGTGGAGCATGCGGTGCAGGACTGCCCCGCTTAGGCAGAGCATCATTTGATGATTTTACCACGATAAAAAAAGAGAAAATGACTTGCTGTGCCCCGCAGTTTCACCCACTGCTGCTCGACTCCGGTCGTAGCGTGATGTATTTTATATAGCCTATAGATTTCACACAACACAGTCATCATACAGTTTGTTTCAATTCGAAATAGTAGCTTCTGGTATTATCGCGTTTTATCAAACGATGACTCCTGAAGAGTTTTCAGCGTTATAACAATTAGCAAAGATGTAGATTTTGAAATTTCTTACCAATTAAATAAAACCATCAGTCAGTCTTATCCATGTTAATACTATCACGTCCCCGCCATCGGGAATTCAAATAATTTCGTGAAAACAATAGTCCCTGCGCTATAGTAACAATGTTACCAGTTTTTTTTTCAGTATCGATGAAAATGCAATCAAAACGTATTTTCGGTGCCAATTATCTGTGTAACTCTAGTTTTTTTGTTCCAATTTTGTAATTGAAAAATACGGTATTCGTCGGGAAATAAAATTGGGGATTAATTTTGGGTATGACATGTATCTGATGTATTTTTCTCACTATTTGTGCACTGGGCGTACAACGTATAGCCCAGTCAACAAAAGAATATTGAGGGAAATTCTTGGAACACAATTTTTGAGAACGGAACTTTGTTTGGACTAGTTAGGGGGTGAACATAATATCAATAGTACCCAACCCTTTTTTTTTACGTGGTAAAATCATCAAATGAGTCCTTCCAGCCCGGGCAGGGCGAGATGGACTGTCGGACTTCTTTTCATCACCGCGACCCCGGTACATAAAGGGCTATTGATTTTTGTCAGTAAAAGTCTGACAGTCCCTCCAGCCCTGCCCGGGGTTGGAGAACTCATTTTGATGATTTTACCACGCAAAAAAAAAGAAAGTTAATTTTATAATAACTTAAATTACATTTAGCAGATCCCCCACCTACAATCAACTTAGGGTACCGCATAAAACAAACGTAAATCGCACAGCAAAACACTTTCACTTGTAAGCAGTAAATTAAAACGTGAAAAATTCATATGAGATCTCTTTGCGAGGTGGAGGGTGATAGAAATTATTTATTTATGTCTACTGAACCCAGTCTGTTTTTACTGTTACTGTGTACTTTTAAGATACTATATTATTTTTATTTTTAGTAGATAGTAAAGTGTGACCTCGTCTGGGGAAGCACTGTCAATGTGTTTTTGCCGCTAAGCCAATGATTGTAAGAGCGAGACGATCTCCGGCCACCGTAGGCGCGGGCATGCGGACAGCGAGTAAAGGGCAACTCGCTGTCCGACCATGGACCATGCCCGGGTCGACGGCGCGTCGTGTTCCACGCGCGCCTCAAAGAGCTGTCAGCAAAATGACGGGGCCCCCTCTCAGAGGAACAAAGCCTGCCGGGGTCGCGGGACTTATTTCTATTACCGTGACCCCGGAACATAAAGGGCTACTGAAGGACACCGTGGATTTTAGTCAGTACAAACCTGACAGTACCTCCCGCCCTGCCCGGGGTTGGAGGTCTCATTTGATGATTTTGTCACGTAAAAAAAAAAAAAAGCCAATGATTGTAGGTTGCGGTTTTTCTCTTGCGTATTCAGGAGAAATAGTAAGGTTTTTCGAGAAAAACATAACTTTCAAATCAAATAGAGCATGGGAGAGGTAATTTTCAATCATTTTATGTTAGGGATTTTTTTTTATTCTGATAAAATCATCAAAGAAGTCCTCCTACCCAGGATGGAGCGCGAGGGACTGTCAGACTTGTACTGACCAAAATTCTCGGTGATCCTTCAGCAGCCCTTTACGGTCCAGGGCCACGGTTTCCTGATGACACACTCGACAGACAGATATACGGTGTTATTTTGGACGGTTTAAAAGTTATGACCATGGTACACAACGACGATATATTACTAGACTCCGCATGCACGATCTAAGGAACAAAACTATTCTGTCAACTCGCTGAGGTACTACGTAAGCGAGGGGGACGGGGTACTGCGTTGTGATTGGCTAAGTCAAGGTCTGTTCTGTCTCAGGCTCACAGGAGTGGTCGAAATAAGACGGATATAAGACTTTTTTGCCTAATGTGTTGACAGACATTGGTCGCCTGTTATTAGGAGTCTAGTAATATCGTGGTTTCTTGAGAGAGTGTTTATAATACGTGTTAAACTTTCACTAGATAGTAAGTTTTTCCCATGAAAATCGCAACAAATATCAGCATTGTGACGGGCCTCCTCTGTAGAGGGCCAAAGCCTGCCGGGGTCGTGGGACTTATTTCATTTCCGTGACCCTGGAACATAAAGGGCTATTGAAGGACACCGTGGATTTTAGCCAGTACGAGTCTGACAGTCCCTCCCGCCCTGCCCTGGGACTCATTTGATGATATAACCACGACAAAAAAAAACTAATACTATACTTAAAATTATACAGCCACTGTAATTGTTATAATCCCATTATTTTATAACAACCGTTATACGTATAATTTCAACCTATCGCAGTCCACTGCTGGAATGAACTCTTCTCCAATTCCGGGGTTGCGGGACTATCGGGTAATCGTGGCCCCGGAACGCAAAGGGCTGATAAGGGACACCGTGGAATTTAGTCAGTTCGAGTCTTTCAGTCCCTCCCGTCCCATCCCGGTTGGATAAAGAATAAAAAACTATAATATATCAGAAAGGAAAGTAAAAATCTTCATCGAAAGTACAAAAAATCTTTGAAATAGTTGTCTTTTCCTTTTGAAAAAATTTGAAAGTATTTATTTTTTTCTTTTTTTTCTAAGAATTTGAATTAGAAAGTTCTTTTCCTTTCAAATTATTTCAAAAACCAAAAAACAAAAACAAAGGCTTGAAAAAACATATAACGAAATCTAATTTAAGTTAATATAACATTATACCCCTATATATTGGGGTGAAAGGAACCTTGCAAGAATACCATAGGGGTTGGGTGGGGTAGACGTATTAGTGAAATTCCGCTAGGGGGCGAGGTTGTCGACTTTCCGAAGGTTTAATGGGCTAAATATCTTGAGCCCAGATAATTCGGAGATTGTAGAGTTGGCAGAAAAAGTTCCGATGTTTCTTGTCTGTGTAATAAGATTTTTTGTTTTGTAAAAATCATTAGGTAAAAAAATCAGTAGTTCGTGGCTAAATAATTACAGCCGCACTGGCCGCTCTTCTGGGTTAAGCCGCGCCTAGGTTAGTATGTGGATGGGTAACCATCTGCCATAGCGAGTTTCCCCCGTGCCTCGAAAAGCACGTAAAGCCGTGGGTCCCGGCTGTCATTTATAGATCTTTGACAGTCGTTACTGTAAGGCCCTTCGTATCCGATACCTTGCGACTTCGGTATCCAAGCGACTATCGGAATACAAACCTCTAGAGGTTCGGACACAGGCACGCGTCAATGTATACCAATATCGTAAAGTATCGGAGACTTGCGTCGCCTAGTGTACGAAGGGGCTTAGTCAGAGGCTCTAAATTCTGACAACCAGTCTTACCATGGGGTATGGTATTACCCAGTTACTGGGTTGTGGAGGTCCGACAGGCAGTCGCTCTATGTAAAAGACTGATATCCAGCTGAATCTGGTTGGACTGGAAGCCGACCCCAATATGGTTGGGAAAAGGCAGGCAGATGAAAGGTTTGTAAAAATCATTAAGTGAGCCATAGGTGGAAAGAGGGACTAGGTCAGAATCTTTCTCACTAAAAACAGCCCTGTTTCTTCATACCTGTTGCGTTTCAAAGCCGCAATATCCTGCTTCGACTAACCCACTGGTGTAAGGGTGACCTAAAGTTATGTTTTTTTGCGGTGCAAGACAATCCCGCGTTCCAAAGAAGTCCCACAGTCCCCCCCATCAAGGTAGAGATAAAATAATAAATATTAAAACACGGTGTCGCGGGAAGTATGGATCTAATCAAATAGAGGCCACGAAAAAGGTCATTTCGATATATTATTGCCTGTTTTAGTTGCGAAAATAATTAAGTAATATACATATATTTTTTTTGAATTTGATACTTACTTCCGGGAGACGTCCTGTACAAAAAATGGCTTTTAAGAAATAAGTGTGTGTTCTGAATAGGGTATTTTACTGCATAAATAAATTGATAATCCATTTTGGTCCGTCAGTAATAATATTGAAAAATAATGGACACGTATTTTTTTTTTTTTCAAATCTATGAATATTGACAAGATAAAACGCTTCCAAATTCGGGAGTGGGGGCTTGTGACGTCATAGCGCTTGTAAAATTGTACCGACCGAGTGACGTTTTGTGAATTTTGGAAGCGTTGTATTTTGGTTAACGTGACAAAAGAAAAAATACGGGTCTAATATTTTTTAATAATCTATATTTCTAATATAATTTTTTGAGTAAAATACCGTATTATAAAAAAATTGGCCATAAACTAACAGCACGTTAAATCAGATTTAGCTGAATTTATAATTTCCGGACAGTCCAATATTTTTGCCATCATTTTTCTGCTTGCCTAATCTATATTTCTAATATAATTTTTTGAGTAAAATACCGTATTATAAAAAAATTGGCCATAAACTAACAGCACGTTAAATCAGATTTAGCTGAATTTATAATTTCCGGACAGTCCAATATTTTTGCCATCATTTTTCTGCTTGCCGTACATCGTTCGCTAAAGTATTAGTAAAGATTGTGCGTAAGTCGCGCCATTTGCCGGCGTCGCGCGCAATCGAAACAGATACAAACATACTGATTGTTCACTATTGTATATGTAGAGGTTCCAGGATGGTTGCTTGGCGACAACCAAGGTTCTTTTTTGGGTGGTAAGATCATCAAACGCGTAGTAGACAGGTCTGACAGACATTTCTTGGCAAAAAAAGAAAAACAACACAGGTTGCTTTTCTTCCTTCAGTTGTAGGCCCCGAACGTCACAGACCTGTCGAAGATCCTGGCCCCGAGTATATGAGATACGGCCAATTCAAACCATTGCTTTTCGCTAACAGAATAGGCGGAATAGATTATTTGAATAAATCGGAGAGAAGTAAGCCGCTCCACAAGAGATCGGTTCTCCCCCGTCAGCATAGGCTTTGAGTCAAAAAGTCACTCCCAGATATGAGTAACTCCAGGTCTAGAACCTGATGGGATTTTAAATGCAATACTTCTCACACTTGCTTCATATAACTAAGTGAACATCGTGTGTGAAAAGAAATAGAAAAATAGACTGCAGGGGGACGGAGTACTGCGTTGTGATTGGCTAACTCAAGGTCTGTTCTGTCTCAAGGTATGTTTACGGCTTACAGAAGTGGTCGAAATAAGACGGATATAAGACTTTTTTGCCTAATGTGTTGACAGACATCGGTCGCCTGTTATTAGGAGTCTAGTAATATGTCGTCGTTGCTAGTAATATATATCGTCGTTGTTCCATCCCTTTCACGTGTCGGATGGTTGCTACGCGACAACCACGGGTTACATGTGGTTTTGAAGGTTAATAGTAATAAGCCGAAAGGTTGCTATTATGGAGAGATATATTGTAGGTACGGATACGTATTGATCGTTGTGAAACCGGAAAATCTGTATAGGATAAGTATTCATGATTCATAACTTCCATTTCGTCGGTCAACGATATTTACTTCTCATGAAAGGTGATATAAATTATGTTGCCATGCCCTAAACGGGTTTTATGTTGAAACTTATTTACTTCTGTAACACCTATGTTTATTATTAGTTCTCCTTTATTCATTTTTTTACCTTATTTTCTTCATTTTAAATTATTTTTACGAAAACAAAAAAATAATAAAAAACATTTACATGTGGGAGCAGGGTCCAAGCTACCGGTGGTTAGGGTTCCAGAGACAGGAACCTCCTCACAATACGAGCCGTATCAAGAAGTACTGCCTTCTGAATCTGGCTCTTGATCCCACTACCCAACGAGAGCCTCGACAGATGTTTGTCGAGGCTCTTGGCCATCAGGCTATTGGCCGTTACAACAATCGGCACAATGATAACCGAGCTCACATTCCACATGTCGACAACCTCGCGCGCCAAGTCAAGATATTTTATTTGTTTATCTTTCTCGGCTTTCACGAGGTTCTTGTCATGCGGGATGGTAACATCGATTATCATTGCACGGCGCGCTGATTTAGATTATTTATTTATATATTTATTTCACGTAGTTTATTACTATTACATTAATGCATTAAAGTTCTTTCAGTTGCCTTTTGCGTTCCAGAGCCAGGTGTCTTGCTTAGACAGTTTCGCAAAATAATTATAAATAAAATAAAATGCATTTATTTCGAGTAACTAAATGACTCATAAAATTAACACAACAAGTTGTAGCGACAAAACGAAGAGAGTAATTTTTCTTCCTTTGTTTGGCTTCAGTGGAAGAATCTGTACCCTTAGCACGAGTTTTCAGTATTTGAAACGTAAACTAAACTGGAACTTTGACACTTTCAAATTGATAATTTTCAAGGAAAAAATTAGTTCCTTCTTCGCACACCAGAGGCGCTGTTCCATTTTTTCATACAAGAAACGCTGTCAATACTGGAAAGTAAAATAGTGAAAATTCGTGCTAGGGGTAAGGGCAACGACGATATATTAACTAGGCCCCGCATGTACGATCTAAGGAACAAAATACATTCTGTCAACTCGCTGAGGTACTACGTAAGCGAGGGGGACGGGGTACTGCGTTGTGATTGGCTAACTCAAGGTCTGTTCTGTCTCAAAGTATGTTTACGGCTCACAGGAGTGGTCGAAATAAGACGGATATAAGACTTTTTTGCCTAATGTGTTGACAGACATCGGTCGCTTGTTATTAGGAGTCTAGTAATATATCGTCGTTGGGTACAGGTCACACTATAATCTAAAGACTTTGCCCTGTAAAGCAATTATAACAGGCTGACATTATACTCATAAACCTTGTCAAAGGAGAGGTCGAAACAATAGTTAGGTCGTAATACACTTCTGGACACATCTATTGGCCCACCTTGTATTTTCAGTTTCGTTTGGTCCTAGTTAAAATTTTATATTAGGTCGAGCAAAAAGTTTTTATACAGTTTTGAACCTGGCACATTCACAATTTCATTAAATAGTCTTTTTTTGAATTTCGAACACAGAATTTAAAGAAACAAAAGACAATTTGGAGTCTGTTTGTTGATATCAAACAATCAAATACTAAGGGCCGGTATTTCAATCTTACCTTAACTTATTGCTTAAGTTAAGTCCTGCATTTAAGCTAAGTCTCACTTTTGAAAGACAGAAGCGTATTTCAATCCGGATCTTCCTCGCCTTAGCCAATCTAGGATAAATAGTAATAATGCAACAGATTATGTCATTTGTCTATGATTTTTGTTGTCATTAACGACTGACTGACATGAACATGACACTTCTGCCTGCCAATTTTTTACTTCCCTCTGCTGTCTGGATTTTAAATCGTATTTAAATAATAATTTATCAAGTTTAAAATCAAGTTCACGACATTTCTGCTGCGAAAAATGAATGAAGAGTTGTCTCAACAATTGAGTAGTATCACGTAAGTACCTGGCTACCGTTTTCCCTCTTTGTCCACGATTTTACAACTTGGCAAATAGATAACTATAAAATGTTTTTGTTTCAGTAAGTATTACTATACTTCTAGCTCGAGCAGTGATGATGATGAGGACATTATTGAATTTATCAATTATTCTACGACCCCACGACGTATACGGATCTATAGAAAAAGAGAGAATCATTTCCAAAAATGGAATGAAGGTGAATTTTACGACCGATTTCGTCTAACGAAACGTACAGCATACGTTGTGCTGGAACAGATAAGGGACGAAATCAAATGGCCTACTACGAGGTAATATTTCAAAAGAATACCTGTACCTACATATAGGTACATAGATTCCTCACAGACTTCTAATGTAACCCCGAAATCATGAATTATTTTTTGTTTCAGAAATAAAGCATTAACACCATCACAAATGCTATTGCTAACATTGAAGTTTTTGGCAACTGGTAATTTTTTGCTATGCAATGGAGATTTTATGGGCATACACAAGTCAACAGCTGGAAAACATATATGGAGAGTGTTACTAGCAATTGTAAAACTACGTTCTAAATATATAGCAATGCCAACAAACCAAAATATTGCAGAAATTAAAAAGAAATTTTATTTAATTTCAAAATTCCCAAATGTGGTTGGAGCCCTAGACTGCACACATATAAAACTTGAATCTCCAGGTGAGTGACTTGTTAGGAAAATAAATCAGATTAAAATATTCCAAGGCAGTCATTGTTATTGGCTTCCAGATTCTGTTTATTTTCATAATTTCACAAAGTTTTAAGTAGTGAAAATCTGTGCTGCAGTTGTTAGTTGCTGCCATAGTATAATGTTTCCACTTTAATTTTGTAATGAGTTCAATTTACAAAGTAACTGTTTTTGATTAACATTGTAGGTGGTGCGCAGGCTGAGACTTTTCGGTGCCGAAAACAATTTTTTTCATTAAATGTTCAAGCCATATGTACGGCTGATTTGATCATTCAAGATATTGTTGCTCGTTGGCCCGGTTCAGCTCATGACTCAAGAATATTTCAGAATAGTCTGGTGAAAGAGAGATTTGAAAGGGGAGAATTTAATGCATCTGTTCTGCTAGGTGATAGTGGTTATGCTGTTACAGATTATTGTCTGACTCCCCTTGCGCAGACTACTACAACAGCAGAAGAATTATTTAATGAAGCTCAAATTCGAACCAGAAACCCCATTGAAAGGACATTTGGTGTTTTGAAGAGAAGGTTCCCTGTATTAGCACTTGGTATTCGCTTGGCACTTACAAAAGTGCAGCATATATGTGTGGCCTGTGCAATATTGCATAATGTTGCAGTAAAAATGAATAACGGTGATCCACCTGTCAATTTACCAGAGATTGAACAGGCTATCTTGGAGACTAGCAGTGTGCCAGTGGATCCGTTTTATAGAGGCAGCCAGAATGTCTCTCCACATGTTCTGCCATACATTCATTATTTTAATAATTTGTAGGAAGGGGTACTAAAATAAATTATTTAAATTAACATTGTGTTTTAATTACTTAAACTTGAAAAAAATTAACAAGTAAGAAGGCAAATCAAGAAAACGCTAGGTACTATTATAACAGTAAAAGCCTAATTTTCCGAAAGTGAATCCTCTTTCTTTTTCTTTGCTAATTCTAATTCTAATAATTGATTTTGCAAATCATAGTAGCGTTTTCTTGATTCGCTTTCAGCAATAAGGGCTTGCATGTGTTCTTTTTTCATCTGACATAGTTCCCTTTTATCTTTTGCCAATTCAGTCCAGGCTTTGTTTGTCAATTGACCAGTGTGATTGCGCTTCCGGTATCTGCGGAAAGGATTTTCTTTATCATCATCTGTAACTAATTGTAGGGTTGGCTTCGTCCTTAATGTTTTTGGAGTGTAGTCACTCCACTTATGAAGTTCGTCCTCTTGCATGTCATTTTCCAAATAGATACTCTGAAAATAATAACAAAAGTATTAAATTTTGTCAGTAAACAAATGTAGCAGGGTAGTGAAAAAGATGAAAAGAAACAGGTTGGTATTTAATATATTTACAACTTGTAGCATTACCTCAGAGGCGTTCAAATTCTCTTTGTCATTATTGGTCATATCCAGTGTGATATCTGTTATTATTATGGGGTCCTGACTTGTAACTTGTACAGGAGTATCAGGTTGATAGTCACTATCACAAACAGACTCAGTGCCTGCTGCTTGAACACTAATCAGGCTAAATATTCCTTCCTCTTCTTTGGTGAGGTTCGGAGGTGGCATTGGAGGACCTCCCCCCGTGCCAAGAGCATATTTTCTTTGGCCCGTCACCTTATCTTTCACGGTTTTTTTCATGTTGTCCCATTTTTTCCGAAGTGTTTCAGCAGATTTTGGATTTAAAGATCTGCTGTTAAATTCAACGCTAATTTCTTCCCAGCAGTTTTTTTTTCGTCTTCCATGTATTAGCATCACTTTTTTTATTTTCTATTATATGTGCTTTACTCAAGACTATATCTTTCAGCAGATTTATCTCGATTGCACTGAAGTTGGTGCATCGTTTTTTCTCCATTCTGAAATTATTCCGAACAAGAAACAGTACCGAATCGAAACAAAAATACTTAAATGATCACCACACAAAAAAATCACACGCAACGACAACAGATTCAAAACTCATTATGTACTTCAATTTTGACATTTTACTAGCAACAATTAATGTTGCTATTCTCTAATAACGACTTATAGAACAAATTGGCTATCAGTAAAAAAAAAAGCTGTTTATTCCTCGCTAAAGACTTGGCTCCTAATAATTCGCGTGCATAAAATTATTATTTATCAAGCAAACGGCCATTATTTCATTACCTACCTTATCGTGTTGATTTTTGCGGGTCAAAAAAAATTACCCTGAAGCAACTTTTTTTTGAGGTAGCCACACTTCAATCTCAGATCGGAACTTAAGCGAAAGAAATCCTCCACTTAGATTAAGGCTAGTTAGGGTGGACTTTATTTGCCGCTTAACTTTAATCCTATAATGAAATACACCTAAGTCGTTCTTATCTTTAATCCTGGATCACTTCGAGATAAGCTGATATTGAAATACCGGCCCTAAGAAAACTTGGTTTTATTGGTTTACTTGGATTTAATTCTTGAAAAAGTGATTGATATCTTTGGTTTTGCAACAAACATTACTTATTCTTAACATTAAGGTGAGGTTCTATCAATAATCTATGGATACTTCACCTGAAGTCGCCGCCCAAGCTGTGGCACTTATTCAGGCCGGACACAGCCAAACAAACGTGAGTGCTCAACTTAATTTAAGTCGATCTGCGGTCCGAAATGTTTATCGGAGGTACCTAGAGACTGGCGGCTTTGTTCGTCGCCAAGGAAGGCCACGATCTCGGGTCACAACTGAAAGGCAGGATCGATTCATCGTGACGACCAGCTTGAGAAATCGTCACCTCACCTCCATTGAGATACAAAACCAACTTCGCGACTTTCACGGAGTATCTTTGAGCGCTCGAACTGTTCGGAGAAGGTTAAAAGAACGCGATACGGTACCACACAAGCCAGCTAATGGGCCCAAACTAACGCGAGCCCACCGAACAGCGCGCCTTCATTTCGGACGCAGTCATTTAAATTGGACACAGCAAGATTCGAGCCGTGTACTCTTTTCTGATTAGTCTAAAATTGAGTTACATGGCAATGATGGAAGGAAGAAGGTCTACCGACGTAAGGGAGAGCGTTTCGCACAATGCTGCTTTGAAGAGACGACTGCTTATGGCGGTGGCTCATGGACTGTCTGGGGCGGTATATCCGCGAGCGGCAAAACTCAACTTGAGGTTGTTACAGGACCACGGCTGCCAACATTAAATGCTGAAAGGTACATTCGTGAGAGTGCTTAGAACCTCACGTGATACCATACGCGGACTATGTGGGCCCAAATTTCCTTTTTATGCATGATAATGCAAGAGCCCATGCGGCCGGCATCGTCAGGGAATATCTTCGGGATGTGAACATTACAGTTATGGACTTTCCAGCCAGAAGCCCAGACATGAACCCCATTGAGCACATGTGGGATGAGCTAAAAAGACGTGTTAGGGCTCGTCAGCCAGTTGCCCAGACGATGCAGGAGTTGAAAACTGCCATAGAAGAGGAATGGGAGATGATCCCTCAAAATTTCATATAGCGGTTGATAAACTCTATGCCTAATCATATGAGAGCTGTGGTAGATGCCCATGGAGGCAACACGCGTTATTAAATTAAACCTTTATTTGATAAAACATGTTTTTTATTCAAAAATCAATTGCCTTTAACAAGGCGCATATCCGACTTGTTAGGCGTAGCTCCATGTCGTATGGTATTCTGAATTCAAATTTCAAACAAAACGATCGAAAAAGATGGTAAAATGTATCAGGTTTAAAACTGCATCAACAGTTTTTGTTCAATCTACCAATCATATTTCGTTAGGGGCCATCGAAACCTAAACTCTAAGGTGGGCCAATAGATGTGTCCAGAAGTGTATAAACCCTAACTAATTCACTGAGAAAGGGGCCTGACTGTCTTACAATCATAAGTCCTGAAACAAAGGAGGCTTCATAGCTGCAAGTCTGCTTATCCTTCTGTTAGTATTCAGTTGAATATTATGAATAAAGTCAAGATTGTCTGTCTGTCTGTCTGAAGGGATATTGATGGGATTTAGACGATCATCACGACTTTTGAAATGCTAGTTTGATAATTTTGAATTTAAATAGTGTTTTTAGATTAATTAAGAAGAGAGAAAGAGAAGAGAAAGAAGAAGAAGCTATAAAGCCTGACAACCAGTCTTACCATGGCTATTACAAAGTTGCTGGGTTGTGGAGAACCGATAGACAGTCGCTCCATGTAAAATACTGATATTCAGCTGCATCTGGTTCGACTGGAAGCTGACCCTAATACAGTCGGGAAAGGCTAGGCAGATGATGTTTCAGGTTAGAACATGTTTTTTTTTTCTTTATACTATTACAGTACTCCCAAATTAATAATGCGCATAGAAATCTCTCGCGAAGGCAACGGTCGTATTCCCCGAGCGTCGGAAGACGATATGTATATAGAGTGGTTAAGTGCATTTTCTTCATGCATAATTTAGTATAACTATGTGTTTTGTAATAGCAACTCTATATAATTCCACACAGAGAAAACACGTGCAGTCACCACCAATATAATAAAGACGACTGACGGACCTTTGACTGACCGGCGACAGCCGCCGACCGCCCGAATTGTTTTCAATTGGTTCACATGATTTGACATATGACATTGACTCCAGTTTCTTTCGAACAAGGTGCAAAATGAAAGTGCCTTGTTTAGGGCTCTCTCCGATTCAATGATTCGAGTGTTTCCGGGAATACGACAATTGACGACGATTTGCATGCGCATTATTAATTTGGGAGTACTGTACATACTCTTGGGATTTCTACCATTAAAGTACACGAAGACGCGGTCAAATAATAGTCAGATATACAAACAAGATGGCGGAATATGAATAATTTATTAGTTTAGTCCTCATTAAGCTGGTGGTATTTGTTTGGTCCGGTCGTTATTATTGGGTGCTTTGATTGTGTATAAGATGAGGTACGAGTAACTAAATGCTGTGCTAAAGTCAAATACTTATCTTGACATTGTTCCTTTCGGGGAAGTACATCATATTTTGTACTGTTTCATGTACAAACTAGCCCAGCACGTGGACATGTTAAAATAAAGTACATAGTCATTTAAAAAACTATGTATTTTATTTTACTTTTTTTTTCATCGTATTCGAACATCGGGAAGACGATCATCCATCTTATAACGAGGTCAATGAATCGTAACTAAAAAGTATGAAATAAAATAAAATAATTAAAAAAAAAAACAAAAGACCCGACAAGGTAAAAAATAAATTTTAGAAATACGTGAATACATTAACTTAAATAAAAACTAAAAAGAAAGAAACAAGCCCAGTAGTTTAGAATTCACTCATTCACATTCACAGTCGGGGCCCATTCAAATAATAATAATAATATTCCACAACTATCACGCAATTCCATCTAGTCCCAAGCTAAGCAGAGATTGTGTTATGGGTACTAGACAACTGATAAACATACTTAATATATTTCTAAATACATAGATAAATTACACCCAGAACAATGATCGTGCTCATTACACAAACATTTGTCCTGGGTGGGAATCGAACCCACGACCTCCGACATAGCAGTCAGAGTCACTAACCACTAGACCAACAGGCCTGTCAATGTATAAAGTAAATGAAGTAAATGCAAATGATACCAATTAGTATCTTCATCAAAAAGTAATATCAATCATAGACAAGATAAAACGGTCTCGTTTATCGACATATCGTTTATTTTAATTTTCCAAATAAATAATATGTAATAAAAGCTCCATTTTATTTCTGCTACGTCACATCCGCTGTATGTCAAAAAGAATTCAGAAAAATTCAATTTCCAACGATTTCGGGGAAATGCATCCTGTTCCCGGGAGTTACCACACTATTCCCAAACTACTGCAACTCCTGAAAACTAGAATCAACAGTGGCAACCACCAGTAAAGCGCCGAGACAATGAAGTATGACGTGTCCCGCAGAATGTATTTACCTGTCTTGGATCCTGCAACGAAATCTTATAGGGCCTAGCCCTTAAACCTGATGACGGCATGTCATGCCATTTTGAAACTGCGTTGTTTTATTCAACGCATGCATCTACGGTACTTTCACAGTTTTTATGTCTGTGACTGGGACTGTAGCACCATAACTGTAGTATTTATTGTATTTTTTATGTCTTTGACATTTCGAAAGTGCCCTATTGGTCTATTTGAAATAAATGCTTTTGATTTGATTTATTTAGAATTATCGTCTAAAATAAGGTACGGAACCAACGCCAAGTAAGCCTAACAAAATTATGACTAAAGGCACTTTTATTTGGATGGTCATTGACGCAAACTAAGTATTTGAATTGATACAGTTGTAGCTGTTAATTATATTTCAAATAAATAGTGTTTTAGAAGGAGTACTCACGTTTTTAGGCACGCCGCAATCACGGCGGTAAGACCCCTCTTTTAGGAGTGGCTGGATAGCGTCACTTAGCAGGGAGTCCTGACCTACCGCATGATGCAGGTCCTCACCGGACGCGGAAGATTCGGGAGGTACCTGAGTCTGATGAGGAAGGAAGAAACGCCTGGGTGTTACCACTGCAAGGATCGCCTTGAGGACACGGTGGAGCATACGCTGCAGGAATGCCCCGCTGGGGCAGAGCACCGCCGTGTCCTCACGGTGGCGATAGGCGGAGACCTCTCGCGCCCGGCATCAGTCGGGGTTATGCTGCGGGGCGAGACGCCCACATCGTCGGACGTCGGCAGACGAACTCTGGTCACCGTTGGCTCGGGCATGCGGGCGGCGAGTAATGGGCAACTCACCACCCGGCCATGGACCATGCCCGGATCGTCGGCGCGGGTTGTTCCACGCTCGGCTCAAAGAGCCTCAGCAACATGACCCCGGCAGGTTTTGGCCCTCTAGGCCGGGAGGGCCTGCCGGGGTCGCGGGACTTATCACATTACCTTGACCCCGGAACATAAAGGGCTATTGAAAGACGCTGTGGATTTTAGTAAGTACGAGTTTGATTCTGAATAACAAAGAGTATTTTTAATGAAGTTAAAAATCTGTTTTTAAGAAATTACACAAAAAAACAGTCGTAAGAATTTTTCACGACTCAACTTTTTGTAACATATTTTTTCTTGTAATACTGTCGAAACTCGGCCTAACGTTTGTTATTAAATACTTACATTTAAAATTATTGATTGTTCAGCTTTTTATAAATGTTGTATTCAAATAATGAGATAACATTTTTAAATGTCTTTTTAGGGTTCCGTAGCCAAATAGAAAAAATAACGAAACCCGTCATGTCTATCTGTCCATCCGTATGTCACAGCCACTTTTCTTCTAAAGTATAAAAGTTATCTTGTTGAAACTTGGTAATTAGATGTATTATGTGAACCGCATTAGGATTTTCACACAAAAATAAAAATAAAGTTTTGGGAGTTCTCTCCATACTTACAATTTAATCTAATTTTTTTTTTCACCGAAACCATACTTAAGTTTGTTGGGGATTATTAGGTTTAGTTTTTAAATAAAATATTTCAGCAACGTTATGATGCTTGTATTCCGTGCGAATAACAGAGGAGAATAGAAAAAATAAACTCGGCGGTATACATAGAAATCAAATTGATAAAAACTGTAAGTTTGTTGTCGCAATAAGACACGTAAGTGTGAACTGCTTGCTATTAAAAAGTAGTAGGCGCTTTGCACTACCTAGTAAAATAATAATTATAATAAAATTCTAAACAATGCGGTATCTATGGATAGGTCTTTAAAAATGATATTGAGGTTACTTACATAATTTTTTTTTGTAATCTGAACAGTTTGCGCGAGTGAGACACTTCCAAAGTGGTATAATGTTGGTCGGGGGGCGGGGGGGGGGGGGGCGTACTTTCTAATTAAAATAATGGAATAATAAAACTTAAAAAAAATATGATACATATCACCATGCAAATTTCAATATAAAATTGGTTTGCACGAGATTAAAGTAGGTAATTCCTTTTTTTTATTACGTCATAAATCGTAACTACAAGAACTTTTATATGTTATGTTACTTGCTGCTACGGAACCATTTTTGGGCGAGTCCGACTCGCACTTGGCCGGTTTTAATTAATTTTCAATAGTTAATCAAATAATATTTTAAAATGCCTATTTATTCACCTTGTTCATATGTATTTAAGTGTTTCAAGTGGTATATAAGCAGTGGAGGTATTTTACGATTTAAAAGTGTCAAAGAAGCGAGTAAGTAAAAATTTGTTTTTTACATCATATTTTTAAAGGGGATATTTTTTTTTGTTAAATAAATTTTGAAATGTTATTCTAGTAAATGGACGAACAAATGTAAAATACAACTTGTTTTTTTTTTTGATATCCCATAACTCTAGGGTATGATTGAGGCCATATCAAAGAATCAACTGGCATAATTATGAGTTATGTTCCAAACCTTCGTTATTTTTTTTTTTTCATTTTTCATACTAAATAATTCGGCAAAGTCACGATTATTAATGTAAAACACCATTACGTGAAATATGACAACGTCGCATTTTCTTAGCTTTAAATATTAATGATTGGTTTGAATAAAAATGAATTACTTGTATTTATCAATGAAACTTAGATACCTAGACACATCGAGGGTCTATTCGTCACACTGGTGACATTTTTTGACCTAATTTAACTATGATTGATGATATCTCCGAAACGATGCATTTTTGGACCACCTATTCTAGGAGTTTTAGTATTATTTTTACCTACAGAATATAACCCTAGAGTTATGGGATATAAAAAAAACAGGTTGTATAAATGGTGTAGGGTCCGCTCGCCCCTTGGATCTTGCCCCTTATGATTAAAATGACCGACTCGCCCCGTATTTATTTATTTTGGTGTACCCATTCGCCCCTTATGAAGGGGCGAGTTGAAAATTGACATTAAAATAATTATTTTGGTGTACCCACTCGCCCCTTGCGGCATTTCCATTGAAATTTAACCAAGAAAAGTACAGTCAGACAGAAAAATGCTTACAGTAAGAATAACACTACGTTTGATTACTTTAGTCAACTATATTCGTAATCTCACAAACTCGTCGTGATACTTGTGATTGTTTGATGGTCTGTGCTACCTGTTGAGAGAGTTGTATTGTGTCCTTATTTTCGCAAAAAACAACTAAAGATATCGCGAAAATAAGGACAATTAGACAATGGCTGTAATCAGCAATTAAGCTAAGTAAGCATAAGTTCAAAGTTGAAAAATTACCTGAAATTGTCTTGTTCATTGACTTACTACCAGAAGTACTAGGCTATCATATGTGTTCACAGTGTTATTTATTTTAAATATTTCTGGGTCGATTACCTGAAATTATCTTGTTCATTCACTTACCAGCAAAAGTACTAGGCTAGCATAAGTTCAAAATGGTATTTTTTTAAATATTTCTGGGTCGATTCCGAACCTAACCTTTTTTTTTTTTTTTTTTTGTTTGCGCTGGGAAAAAATGCATTACGCATACCCTCCCATCCGGGGACGGGAGGGTTATGTGGGACTCCCCGGGTCTGAAGGACCCGGTATACCCACTAAAAATACCCAGCGGCATTCCCGCATCGTCTGAGTGGCGGGGACTGGGAAATCACTGGCATAGCCATCACTTCCAGTCCCCGCCGACGAGTGCCCTTCAGGCCAGGCCCTCACGCGGGCCCGGGAACGTCTACGGAGGTGGCGACGGGAGCGATGGCCCGCCGCCACTCTGAGGAGGGAGAGGTCGGCGCCTTCTCCTTCCTCTTCTCCGCCTGCGGAGCGCCGGGGCGAGAGGATCGTCCTCCCGCACGCGCTCCGCCTCCTCCTTCTGCGACATGACCTCCTCGCAGAAGGAGGCAACGGCCGTCCAGGCCTCCTCACTCCCCAGCATGGCTTCGACCACTGCGGGGAGCGAGAGGTCCGGTCCAACGACCGCAGTCAGACCGCGGCGCAGTTCGGACCAAGCCGGGCACACCTCCAGGGTGTGCTGCGCCGTGTCCTCTGCTGCGCCGCAGTCGTGGCACGCCGGGGTTTCCTCCCTCCCAATCCGGTGGAGGTGCGATCCGAAACAGCCATGTCCGGATAACACCTGCACCAGGCGGAATGAGAGGAAACCGTGGGACCGCTCGAGCCAGCTCTGCAAAACTGGCCCGAGCGCGTCCAACGTCCGGCGGCCAAAGGCGGCGGCGGCGAGGTCCTCCGTCCAGTGGAGGACGATGGCCTCCTTTGCCTCCCGCCGCACGGCCTCCCGCTCCTCGGCGACGAGGCGCTCCCCAAGCGCCTTTCGGCGCGCCGTCCACTCATAGACTCTGGCCAGCACCCAAGCCTCCAACTCCCAAGGAGGGGTGCCGGCCAGAGCGCACGCCGCCGAGAACCCGACTGAGCGGTAGGCCCTCGCCACCCGCTGTGCAATGGCCCTTTGGGGCCTGCGGATGGCGGTCGCGTTCTCCCTCCTGTGGAGGGAGTCCGCCCAGATGGGGGCCCCGTAAAGGGCCATGCTGCGAATGATCCCGGCATAAAGGCGCCGGGTCTTTGCCATCGGCCCCCCGAGGTTGGGGAGGAGCCACGAGAGGGCGTCCGCAGCTTTGAGGAGGCGCGTCGACAGCCCGCTGAAATGCGGGCCGAAGCGCCACCCCTCATCCAGCACCAGGCCCAGATATTTCATCTGGGGCTGGAATTCCGAACCTAACCTAACGTAACCTTAGCCAACCCGGACCCAGTTCATGATTAAAAAAAAACATTCATCTAATGAACTACCTACCCAGAATTATATAAATACATACCGGTTTGGGCCTATGCTAGCCTAGTACTTTTGCTGGTTAATGTTGCAAAAGACAATTTCAGGTAATCTTTATATCTACCCAAAAATATGACTACCACTTTGTACTTATGTTAGCCTAGTACTTTTGTTGTATAGTCAAAGAACAAGGCAGTTTCAGGTAAACTTTAGAATTATTTAAATACAGACTACCTTGAACTCATGCTAGCCTAATACTTTTTGTTAGCTTCTAATAGCCTCGCCTCACTGGTGTTAAAGCCAGTAGGGAGAAATGGGAATGATGGAATGCTCGAAGTTGTAAGCAAACAACATTTATTTAAATATTTAAAAACTTGTGTTGCTTACAGTACTTTTAACTTATTAACAATCGGGGGCGAGTCAGCGTATCTAAAAGTGAAGGGGGCGAGTCGGTCATTTTAATCATAAGGGGCAAGATCCGAGGGGCGAGCGGACCCTACACCGTATAAATAGCCATCATTAGTTACTCTGACTAATCTTTTTATCTTGGTAAAATCATCAAAGAAGTCCTAAAATTCACGGTGTATTTCAATAGCCCTTTACGTTCCGGTGTCACGGTTACCTGAAAAAACAGTCCCCATTAGATCTCTGACTAACCCTTTGCAGAATACAGGTGTGTTGTCTGATTCACTTTTTGTTTTGCAGTCATCATGGCCGACATTGCATCGCTTATTACTTTGGTGACAACACTTCTCCCATTCAATATTGGACAAGTGTTTCCTCCTCAAGCGGTGTTAACTAGTAAGTATAGAATGTCTGATACCTACCTGCTCTTTTTATGTCTTTTCTTACAAACGTTGCCCTTTTTCTTGTGCGCATTTGGTGTTACACGTTGTATAATTCCTAAACCTCATTTCAAGAAATGCATCGAATTACATATCATTTTGTATCCTTCTGAAACATCATTTTTAAGAAATGCATCGAATTACATGCCACCCTTTATACTTCTTAAGCCTCATTTCAAGAAATGCATCGAATTACATGCCACCCTGTATACTTCTTAAACCTCTTACATTTCAGATAACACGGAGTATAGCTACATCATCGCGGGAGGAGGAACTGCAGGATGTGTCATCGCCGCATTACTTTCAGAGAAGTGCAACTGTTCTGTTCTACTACTTGAAGCAGGAGACAACCCTTCCGCAATTGCAATGGTGAGTTATGTAACAGGCAATCTTAAGAGGATACTGGTACTTTTCTCCTTACAAATGTATTACACTGTTTTGTTCGTGGATAATGCTTAAATGCAAAGCCTATTTAATGCGAAGCAGCTCTGTTAAGGAACGGGTTCGCGCATGAGACCGCGACAGGAGACTGCGACACTACTTAATGACCACTCTCAATTTACGCGTGTGTCTAGGAATCCGTCTGCCCTCTTCACTTCCGTCTTTTAGCGATGGGCAACTCGAGTTATCCAACTCGAGTCGGACCGTGAGCGAGTCAGCTCGAGTCAATATATCTGCAACTCGAGTTGACTCGAAGAGCGCGCGCGTGCTCCGCGAGTCCGCGAGTTACGAGACCCGAACGATTACGAGCGAGTCCGAATCAGCCCGAACGACTGAACGTGCGAGACGCGAGCGAAAGAGATAGTTCTCGTTGGTGGTTTCTTATCAGACGACAAAGATATTAAAATATAAACGAGCAATTCTTTACATCTATTTGTGAGTTAGAAAGCCAACTCGCTAATTTGTTTTGTTTACTTTTTTGTTATTATTACGTTGTTTTTTGTTTTGTTGCAGTTTTATTAGTATAATTGTTGTTTGTTTTAATAACTTTAATAAGTTTAGAATGGCTAATGGAAGTGAAAAAAGTGTTGCGTGGAAGTTCTTTAGTTTCTTATTATTTACTACGTAAAAATGTTAACATTGTTTTGCAGTACATAAGTAGTTCGTTTTGTGACGTCTGATTGTGGAACGGTAACGGAACTATCATTGACTCGACGCCACACACACAGCTCATCGGACTCGACATGATGAACCGTGAACGTAGCAAACTCGCAACTCGCGGAACAATGCACCGAGTTGAGCGTTTACTGACTCGGACGGACGACGCAACGACGCGGGCAGGCCGAGTCGAGTCAACTCGAGTTGCAGCTCGAGTTGGTTAACGAGTCAACTCGAGCAACTCGAGTTACCAAAACGTCGACTCGGCCCATCGCTACCGTCTTTATCAGTGTCAGTCAGTCAGTTCTTCGGAGATCCCTTTCATGCACCACCACGCAAATCTCGACTGATTTCGCCCTCTCCACTATGCGCGGATGCATCCGCGGACGCGTTGCACGACCTATCCGCGCAAATGGAGAGGGGCCATGACATTAGGCAATGACAATTGTCGTGGTCTCCTGTCCCGGTCTCCCTGCCGCGGCGCGAACCACCGCCTATGAAAAAGTGAGCGCGGCACGTGTCGCGGTCTCCTGTCGTGGTCTCGCGCGCAAACCCGACATTTAGTGTGAACGTGTCTCGGCCGAGGCAAGCGCGGCGGGACCAAACGACCAATTCAATAACGCATTTGGTCGTTTGGACCCGCGGGCCCGGCCAGTGCGGGGTCAAACGACCAAAGAGCCGTGCGTACGACCGAGCGCCCTGGCCAGTGTCGGCTTTTGTTTTGCTCGCGTATATTGTTTCAGAGAAACAATAGGCTCGTCCACACAGAGCAAGCAACCTCGCGAGGCAGTTTCCTCGCGAGGTTGCTAAGACCAAGAGCTATGTTGTACGTCAACAGCGGCCACTCTTGTGTAACCACCCACCGAGTAGTAACTTTGAATGTTAGAATAACGGGGCGTTTTGTCAACTAGGACGTCTTACCTCGTTTTAGCCCGCTTATATATCGCAGGTGATTAATAACAACGCTGAATATATCCTCATTTTATTGCAGTTTTTAAAGTCTATCCAAAGATTGTTTGCTATTACCGATAAAATGCCATGCAACCATAGAATAAGCAAAAATGTTAGAGTAAAATAAATTATATTCTAGTCTAATAACACAATCCTTATCACATTGATCTTAAACACATCTACTAGTACATTGTGTGTTATAATATCATCACTACTTGGACGTGTGACGTTCGTGTATGATCAAGCAATTTTTTCTTTTTTCTTTCAGGCACCTGGTTTATTTTTTCTGCTGCCAAACACAGATGCCGATTTTAAGTACAGATCAACTCCCGACAGTTACGCGGCGAGAGCCCACGACAATAGAACTGTACTGACATCTGGAATTGGTCTTGGAGGAAGCAGCATGTTAAATCACCACCTCTATATATATGACGTTCCAGAAACGTTCGATGAGTGGGTAAAAATAACAGGAGATAACTCTTGGAGTTACGAAAGTGTTCTACAAGCCATGAAAGAAAGTCAAAACATGAAAGATGAGGAAATTGGTGAAAAATACCCCGAGTACCACGGATTCGATGGTGAAATAGGTGTATCAAGATTACTGAGTGACGATGAAAAGGTTAAGGGTTTCTTAAAAGCTCAAGCTGAAGTTGGCAACCCAACAGTTCTTGATCTCAACAGCAATACTCGCACAGGTTTTGCACAACCACAATTTGCCATCGCCAGTTCAAATGAAAATAAGAAGAACACTGATGGAGGAGTAAGACAGACACCAGCATATTCATATCTTAAAGATTATACAATAAATATCCGAATTTATACGTATCCAAAAATACTAGAGTCAAGAAAATCATCATTGAAGATAAAATTGCTGTTGGTGTAGAAGCCATTTACAAAGGAAAAACTTACATATTTAAAGCAAAGAAAGAAGTAATATTGACTGCTGGTGTCTTTAATACACCTCAAATTCTGCAGCTTTCTGGAATTGGTCCCAAAGAACATCTTGGAACGAAAGGAATAGAAGTTATTGCTGATCTGGAGGTTGGTGATAACTTGCGGATTCCTCCCGCTGTCATTCTGGTTACCAAGACTAAAGAATATACTTCTACATTTAATCCTGGTGGTCTCTTATCTGCAGTAAACATCTTCAAGATAGCCTTCCCAGTAATTGAAGGCTCGATATCTTGGAATAAGTCTAGCAATATTCCCCACTACTCAGTCTTTTAATTTAATGCTTTCTCACGATACTCCCTTCGCCACAGTAGCTTGTGAAAGTATCTATCAATATAATACTAAAGTTTGTTCCGATTGGCAAAAGCAGATTGAAAAAAGGGATGCAATCATGAGTGTCGTGGTGAATTTAGAAACAACTTCAACAGGTACAGTTCGATTGAACAGTACTGATATATTTGATGCTCCTTTAATCACAACTGGGTTCTACAATAACGCTGAAGATTTAACTAACTTTATAAGAAATATTAAAGTATTCACTAAATTCGTAACCTCCCCATCTTACAAGGCCTTGGGTGCCAAGCTGGTTGGCGTAGACTTGGAAGAGTGTGCCCACTTGGAATTTGGTACTGATGAATTTTGGAAGTGCTACATTTTAGAGAGAACTATTAGTCCTTACCTTTACTGGGGTACCACTGCTATGGGTAAAGTTGTAGATGGTGATTTGAAAGTAAAGGGGATTAAAAATCTTCGTGCTGTAGGAGCCAGTACTTTCCCCACACCTATGCGTGGTGCTATCAATGCTGCTGTTATTGGACAAGCAGTGATTGCTTCAAAGAAGATCCTCGCCGCAAATGAATAACACATTTTGTATAACGACACAAATCATACTGTAATTTTGTTCGTCACTTAAAATAATTCCTTTAATTTAGTATGTGATTTACGATATCATACGTTCTTTTACAAATTGTGGCACTATTTCGTTGTGTGTGATTTTTGTTTAGTAATTATGATAAAATATTCAGATATTTTCAAAATATAGCCACCCAAAACGGTGTGTACGCCTTTTCCAAATATATCCATTATTAGCTGTTTTATGCCGAGGTTATTCAGTTTCTTCTGGCCACTTTAGTAAAACAAGTACTTAATGATGATTGCATTGAAACCATCAATTTATCTTCAGCAAGTACAATCGCTGGAAATCATCCTATTTTTGCGGAATTTTCTCATTTTGATAATGTTTGAATTTCTTAGGTTTTCTTGATGAATCTTTCATTATATTAAACTTCTTCTTCTCTTCTTCTTCTTCTACTATCTTGGTGTAGGCCTCCTTAAACTATTTACACTCTTCACGACATCGAGTTCTTTGTAACCAGTTTGAGCAACTCTCTTCACATCATCCTTCTAGCGCATTTGTGGTCTTCCTTGAGGGCGTTTTTCTTCCCATGGCTTCCATTCAAGGAGACGTTTGCACCAAGAGTTTTCTTTTCGGGCAACATGGCCAGCCCAAGCCCACTTCAAGAGTGCCACTCGTTTCGTCATATCTGTAACACTGCTGCGTTCCCGGAGCCCATTTTTAACTTGGGTACTACTAATGTTACTGATCGTAGACCACTGCATTTTTTTAAACGTTTCTACTGTTTTTTTGTGTACTGTGTTTCTGGTTTTGATAAACCACGCTATTAAACGTTGTTTGTAAAAATAAAATTCGTAATTTGTCGTATTTATGCTGTTTAATTTACACTGTACAGGGTGGAATTTTGTAATGCCACCTGGAGAGAAAGTACTCTTAATACTACAGATAGAAAATTTTACTCAAAGGAAACTTTCCTTTATCTATCTATCTATCTATATATATAAAAATGAAACCCGATTTCCGTTGTCACGACGTAACATGAAAACGGCTTGACCGATTCGGATAATTATTTTTTTGTTGTGTTTGTAACCATCGAGACCGGGTCCTCCACCCGTGCGAAGCCGGGACGGGCCGCTAGTTTTTGAATAGAAAGCTGACTGCATTCAAAGATTTTCGAAAATTCTCTTCTGCCACACCCGGGAATCGATACGTCTAAAATCGGGATACCTACGCCTGTGCGAAAGTTTTTTGTTCGATTTTTATTTTATCGAACTCGTTATGTCGAATATTCAGTTGTACGATGTTTTATTATATCGATGCTTTATTAGTGCGATGTAACGTTTGTGCGAAAAATCTTTTTACGAAGAACTTTACAGCGATTGCTCATTTGTTCGATAGTTTATTAGTTCGATGGTATGTTGGTTCGAAACGCCTATTACACCACGAACAAATTCACCACGTTTAAGGCTGCAGTTCCACTGAATCACCAATCTCATGGCTTGAAAACCACATGTGCCTGGTCAGCTATGTGCATCAGCCATTGTGATTGGTGAATACGGCACAGCACCGCTCCAATGCGCCTCAGTGAAACCGCTGCCTAACTGTGACATGGGTCAAACCACACGGTCAAACATTACGTAGACAATATCAGTCCACCAAATGGTTGCCCAATCGCCTGATACCCTAAAAATACTAAAAGACAAAAAGAAAGTGTGCTCGTAAGTTTTTTTTTTAAATTCTCAGATCTTTTGCTAGTAGGCACCTAAAATTAATTAACAACACGTAAAATACTCACATATTTTTTTTTAATAAGAAAATCATACAACAACATTATAAAAAAATTGAAAATATGAATGGTAAATGTAAAATACCAAAATATGTTTCTCGATGACGCCTGTACCAATTTAACATGATCCTTCTGATTAATATGTGACAAAGTTAAAAATCTATTAAAGAAATAAGTTACCTACATTGGAGTTCTAATTTTGTTTTTTTTTGCTAATCTTTCGAATCAACATACCATCGAACTAATAAACTATCGAACAAATGAGCAATCGCTGTAAAGTTCTTCGTAAAAAGATTTTTCGCACAAACGTCACATCGCACTAATAAAGCATCGATATAATAAAACATCGTACAACTGAATATTCGACATAACAAGTTCGATAAAATAAAAATCCAACAAAAAACTTTCGCACAGGCGTAGGTATCCCATGTATCCTATGATTAATTTTTTAAATTTTTTTATACCCAAGTATGAAGTAGTTTTAAACGTCTATTTCTATACACTTACACAATTTTTTTATATGTAAACATGTTTTCTTAGTAAGTGAATTATTGTAAATTCTTTTGTGAGGAAAAATAAAGTTCTTAAACCATAAGATATAAGGTCAGAGGTACCTTTTCTGTCAGCGCCTTGAGGCTTAATGGACCTTGATAATCCCAGAGATCTGATAATGCTTTTTTTTACGTGGTAAAATCATCAAAAGAGTCCTCCCACCCAGGGCGAGAGGGACTGTCGGACTTGTACTGACTAAAATCCACGATGTCCTTCAATAGCCCTTTACGTTTCAGGGTTCATTCGTTCACGGTTAACTGATGAGTCAGTCCCTGGACAAGTGAAACGGTCTCGTTTGTCGACATATCGTTTATTTAAGTTTCTTTGGGATAATATTATTATATCATAATATTATATTGTATAGTAGCAAAAATTTAAAAGCTTATAATTCTACAACTCAGTACTTTTGCATGCCTGGTTATTGGTAAAATATGGCTGTTTCTCTAATTAACCTAACACCTTACTTGTACCCATATTTGCCAAATAAAAATCTTATCTTATAATAATTATTTGTGTCAAACTCGGGCAAAGCCGCCTGAAAAAACCAGTGTATAAATAAATAATATGTTATAAAACCTCCATTTTATTTCTGCTACGTCACATCCGCTGTATGTCAAAAAGAATTCAGAAAATTTCAATTTCCAACGATTTCGGTGAAATGCATCCTGTTCCCGGGAGTTACGAAATTAAAGAGGTGGCTAGTTTTACTGAAAGTTATTAAATTTCATAAAGAATTTCTATAAAGTTACGTACACTATTTATTAAATCTACACAGTGACAAAATAAAAAACCTGAACAAAAACTCATGCGGTTTTGAGGCAATATTACAACACACGAAATAAAATTAATGTCTGTGAAAGTACCGTAGGTGCTCATTCCGAAGCGTAGATCTCTATGAAGATGAATGAGCAAGAAACACTATGGACCACTCCTTTTCAATCGCCAAAATCATTACAGAACGTATTTAATAGTTTGTGTTCAAAAAAAAAATTGTCCTGTGTAGGCTGGGTTAGAGACTATGGGTAGCGTGACTAACGAGCAGTCAAATGTTTTATTTTCTCATAGGCCCATGAGGACACTTATAAAACGTCGACAAAAACGTGCACGGTTCGGGTTGGTCGATTCCATGAAGAAGAACCGGCAAGAAACTCCATGGTAACTCTTTTAACAGTGACATCGGAACGCTAAGGGCTATTGAAGAAAACCGTGGATTTTAGTCGGTACAAGTCTGACAGTCCCTTCTGTCCAGCCCTGGGTGGGAGGAGTCATTTGATGATTTGTCACGCTTAAAAATAAAGGCTAAAGAGTATCCATCTATCTTAGTACAAATAAAATATAAAAATCAGAGGCACTAGAATGGCTTTTCCAGTTTTTATGACATAAACTGGAACTTTGACGGTAATCTGTTGGAAGAAAATGTTCCTGTTTTGTACACTAGAGGCGCTTTTTTATTTTTACCCATACAATTATTAACGCAGTAAATACTTCAAGCGCACTGTAAGGTAATACATAAATCTTTTGAAACCTCAATCTAGCGGTTAACGTGTTAAATCGTAAAAAAACGAAATCACTTTCTCATTTGACAGGCCTGTTGGTCTAGTGGTTAGTGACCCTGACTGCTATGACGGGGGTCGTGGTTTCGATTTCCACCCAGGACAAATGTTTGTGTGATGAGCATGATCATTTTTTCGTTCTGTGTCTGGGTGTAATTAAGCTATAATATATTATGTATTTAGAAATATATAAGCATGTTTATCAGTTGTCTAGTACCCATAACACAATTTCTGCTTAGCTTGGGACTAGATGGCGTTGTGTGATAGTTGTGGAATATTATTAGACCTTACACGCGGGCCGGAGCCAAGGATGTAAAAGTGGTCAATTTAATATTTATACATAAATTATCATAAGATTTTGCTCACTCTAAATTTCGTAGCTCCTAACAACGATTCAATTCGACAGTTTTAAAAATCTACCCAATGCCGGAACGTTGCCGGACAACCGGAATGCGACCCCATATTGTACCGTCGTCATTATTACCTGGGACCGGATCCGGTACGGTTATCAAGGAAATTGTCGGATTTTCGTATTTGTTGAGATTATAGATAACACCGTTTTGGTTGTCGTTTTCAAAAGTACTGACTTTAAAGCCCGGGTTGAGTGAAATGATGCAGTAGACCAAATAAGATTTATGAAAGATAGTCTGAAGGATTATCCTGCATTTTTAAGCTATTACATAGTTTGAATCGCGGGCTCTGAGCGCGTAGACCGTATTAAGAAATTTCGTAACGAAAAAAAACCTAACAAAATCGTCTACCGTAGTTTCATCTCAGGAGACTTCGACAATCATAAAAATATGCGTCTTTTAGACTATTTCCAACGCGGAGGAGATGGCGGAGTTTTGGGTCAATAAAATATGATTACCCGACGGTAATCAAAAATAGTCTTCTTCTTCTTTTTCGTGTCGCTGTGTCTATTTTTTGGCTTTTGATATGTTAACCTCCTATCTAGTCCAAACAAAGTTGCGTAGTCAAAAATTGTGTTCCAATACTTTCCCTCTATACCTTAATTGGAGCATTTATTGACTGGGCTGTCTGTATATTTATATCGTATTACTTTCTTCGTTACATTGCTATTCATTGTTATAAGGCCCTTAACTTTAGTGACTTAATCCTTGTTTCGGGTTTGGGTGTTTGTGTATGTGTGTTTCTATGTATGTAAACATATCCACGATACGGGAAAAAAATCCTAGTGTGGAGTAAAGATTAAAAAAAAAAAAACTTTATAAAATATATAGCGACAGTAATGTTATGTTTTTTTAACGTGGTATCATCATCAAAAGAGTCCTACCACACAGGGCGGGACAGGAGGGACTTTCAGATTTGAGCTGACAAATATCCACGGTGATCCTTCAATAGCCCTTTACGTTCCAGAGTCGCGGTTACTCGATGAGACAGTCCCGTTACTAAATTATATGAAATGCCATTTGGCTATTAAGGGTAAAATAAGGATGAATAAAAATATTTTTAATTCACTGATAGACCATTATGTATCATTTTCTTCAACGGAAAAACAAAAGTTTATAACGATTACATAACCATTAAATAAAGTCTCAAGTCACCATGACAGAAAAAAAACCACTATGCTTTGTCACTTTCCTTATAAAGAACAATAAGTCACCAAGCAGGCATCGAACTGTGAACCCATTGTTAATTTGACACACTACATTTGGACTATGGGGTGTTGAGTTCGAAGACCCCAATTGTTAAATGTTAGACCGACAGAAAGTTATATAGGGACGAAATAGGAATAATTAATGGTTGGAAAATAAAAAAGACTTACCTAAATATTTTAGTGTTTTTTATGGTTCAGTACCTCAACAGAAAAACGAAGCCTTTATAGGAACACTATGGTTCGTCTGTCAAAACCCTTTTACTCAGGAACTTGGGTCGACGGCGCGTCGTGTTCTACGCGCGCCTCAAAGAGCGTCAGCATAATGACGAGGCCCCCTCACAGAGGGCCAAAGTCTACCGGGTTCGCGGGACTTATTTCCATCACCGTGACCCCGGAACATAAAGGGCTATTGAAGGACACCGTGGATTTTAGTCAGTACAAGTCTGACAGTCCCTTCCGCTCTAGCCTGGGTGGGAGGACTCATTTGATGATTTTACAACGAAAAAAAAGTATAAAGATTCTAAGTGACATCTACCAAATCAATCGTAATTATTCGCTGATTCTCTCCAATTCTTCCCAAATAACCTAAATTGCTGACAGCCTCTCAATTTCTTCAAATGACAACAAGCACTCATGCAGGTGTCCTCCCCACCTTGCGACAGGTGAGTCGAGCAGTAAAAACGTATTCATTCATATTTCTTCACCTGTTGAGCTTTATAATTACTACTATTACATACCTACTGCTGGGTTAAGGCGGCATACTACTTCAGTATAATCTTACTCGCTCGCACTTGCACGTATCACGCACTATTGCTTGCTCTTTCTTTTAGTTGTCTACGCGAAAATCTATTTATTTTAAGGCGAAAAAAAGGTAATTCGAAAAACTAAATAACATAAGCCCTGCTTTATAGTTAGTTCAGTTAGTATAATAAGTTTCATAATCCAGTTTTAAGTATTTTATGATTGCCAGCGTTTTATTGTTCAATTTAGAGGTAACTTTGGAATTTTTTTCTATACAGAAAATTTTATGGAATCGTGTTTTCGCCAAACATAATCCCTAACATGAATCCTCAACTTTACCATATATTTATTTCAAAATTAATGCTGCAGTATTTTCGGCGTATTCGGATACTGCTAAGCCATTTGAGGTAGTATGGCCTCTTAAGGGAGAGTTAAATATATCTTAGTGGTTAAGATTACGGTGAGGAATGGGTGACTCGCCGTCCGATCGGGAACCAGGCTCGGCCAGACGGCGCGCGCCTCAAAGATCTTTCAGCAATATGGCGGGGCTTTCAGAGTACGTTGAGTAGTGGGTGACTCGCCGTCCGATCGTGGACTAGGCCAGGGTAGACAGCGCGCGCGTTTAAAAGATCTGTCAGTAATATGGCGGGGCACCTCTTTGAGGAAGCTTGCCGGGGTCGCGGGACTGTCTGATTGTATGATTTTTTAATTTGTTACGTAAATGAAATTGACGAAGATACAACGCTTGTAAAAATCACAGAATGTCACTCAGTCAGTACAATAAAATTATTAAAAAAAAAAATACCTAAATATACACCGTGGTACCACAAAAACTTTTAAAAAAATCAGATGATGACGTTGAAATAAGGTCCGATTTGCAGTCACACTTTTTATAGACAAATGTTCAACAGTTGTTTAATTTATTGTAGTAAGACTGATACAATTTAACACCCACTCCCGAATTTGGAAGCGTTATAACTTTGTCAAACTGATTAATTTTAAAAAAAGAATCCTAGTCCATTTTTGTTCAATATTTTAACTTACGGACTTAACATATTTTCATGCAGTAAAATACCATTTTATAAATCGCTTTAAAAACTTATCTAATTAAAAATGCCTGCTCTATAAAGATCTGCCCCTTAAGGGCGCACGCGCCGCGCACCTGTCGCGTCGCGTGCCGGGAGGCTGCATCACAACCAGCTCATATATTGTTTACTGTGCAAGGTATGAGCGGATAGCGATTAGAAAAGGTCCTTGTTTTGGCACTATAATACAATATATAATATTCCACAACTACCACACAACGCCATCTAGTCCCAAGCTAAGCAGAGCTCGTGTTATGGGTACTAGACAACTGATAAACATACTTAAATATTTCTAAATACATACATATTACAGATAAATTACACCCAGACACAGAACAAATGATCGAGCTCATCACACAAACATTTGTCCTGGGTGGGAATTGAACCAACGACCTCCGGCAAAGCAGTCAGGGTCACTAACCACTAGACCAACAGGCCAGTCAACTACTATACCAATAACATAATAAGCCATGTTCCCACTGTTGGGACCTCCACTCAGACCTCCAACCTTCAGACCTGCAGACATCATCTACGTTAATGCGGGTTGATAGATGTCATAATTATCTCTTCGAATTTTTGTTCATAAGAAATGCCAGTTTCTTTCACCGTTTCGAAAGTAGTGGCGATGAAATAAATTACACTAAGTAATGCACCTGTCTGGAACGTAAAGGACTGTTGAAGGACACCGTGGATTTTAGTCAGTATTAGTCTGACAGTCTCTCTCACCCTGCCCTGGGTCGGAGAATACATTTGATGACTTAACCACGTAAAAAAAGTATTGCACCTGTTTGGATGCAAACCCACAATCTCCAAGTTGTAAATTGGAGCCTTTACTACTAGTCCGGTCAATTTAGACATTCGAAGTTACATAAAGTCCCAACAAGCTGGATTTTTGTGAAGTTGTTCAAAACATAATTATAAACAATATCTGGAAGTTCCCCATGATTCCCCTGTAAGGAAAAAAATTAATTCAAGGTCAAAGGTAAAAAAAATGAGTTTTTCGCGATTTTCAGCAAAACGGTAAGTTTTATCATAAAAGTACCTCAGAAAAAAATTGTAGATCATAAAATTATCTATAAAAAATGTATCTACTTTTTTTCTTACGAGCCACCGTTTCTGAGATATAACGATTCTAAAAGTTATAAAAGTTGTTATCGTCATAATATGCATGAGTACGCCACGTATACAACATGTCCCAAAATTCGACGATAAGCCGGCACCAGAGGATGGACCTACTAATGACTACTCGAGAAAAATATAAAATAAAAAAAAATAACTAATTAAAAAAAAATAAAAATTGATACTTTGGGCACATAGTAGAAGTGATTACTATTAACAACAACTTATGAAATTTGGTTCTTGATTAGAAAAAGTGTCATTATTATTTTTTTGTGGCTAGTTTTCCTAAAGTAATTTTAAAAACAAGGTTAGTTGCGCTAATTTTTTAAAAAACTTGCCATAGTAGTGTCCATATTTTTCTTTTACACTACGATGAGTTAAAGTGTACTGAACGTTAAAATGTTTCAAAATTTTAATTTTTTAAGGAAATAATTTTTTTTTGGTTGTTTTTTTGCATAAAACTACGAAAATTCAGTAATTTTCAAAGATTATGGTGAATAGTAGTACTACTTAGGTTGCCGATACAAACAAAAAAACTGAAATATTTGAAAAATTATGGTCATGTAGTTATAGAAGTGTCTGATGGGGAAATAGATTGTCGAAAATTTCCATTTTTTTTTTAATTAAATTAAAAAATTAGAGGAGGTATGTGTGGTTTTTGTGTTGGTTCTTTTTTTTATGTCTCGGGGGTGGTCATTAAGTAGGTCCATCCGCGGGTTGCGCGGGCATGATTCGAGGCTTGAAATGTTGGGACATGTTTTGTTACAGCGTATAGGTTGGCGCATGGAATTGGGTATTGAGATTAGTTGAAACAGCAATAGGAGGCGATGTGCATTTACAAGTACAACGGTATTGTTGGTTGTGGTGAGATGTGGTGTGGGCATTTTACTTGTATTGACTCCATGCTGGGGTTGATGGCGGGTTGGAACAACGGGGGGTGCTGCGCGCGCTGGACGGAGGCCGTAAGCGAGTTTTTTATGTTGGTTTAAATGAGCATGGGGCGAGCGGTGACGAAGCAAAAGAAAAAAAGGCTCAGCAGTACGGCGAAATCTACGTACAGTACGGGACTGCGTGTGGAGGTGAATTAGTATGTGGGTGTCACAGGGAGTGTGGAGGGGGTCAAATCAGTATTGGAGTTGATTTACTTTTGGTCAATGGGTAAGGAGGGAGGAGTGATGGCGGGATTGGGGGTAAGAATTGATTCAACCAGCTAGGTCAGGTAGGTTACCAGCAATCCGCTTTCTATCTTGTGGCTAGGGGGGGTACGAGCTCCGAAAAAGACTACGCGGGTAGGGTGTGGGAGTGATAAGAGGAGAGAGGTAGATATGCATGTGTTCGAGTTGAAAAATAGAAAAACAAGGGGGTGTGGAGAGTGCGGGGGTGGGATTGTGTCGGGTGTGTCGGGGGGGGTGGTGCCGTCAAATTCATTGCTGAGGCTGGGAGTGCGGGGGCACGGGGGCAGATCTGCTGGTGGATAGTGATTCGGTGATATTAGGTCTAATTGGTCGTGTGTCTGATGGTTGTTTTGTTCTGTTGGGAGTGTTAGGGTAGATAGGTTGGGGCTGTGAGGGTGGTAGTGAGGGGAGAGGGGGTGGGGGTGCGTGAGTCGATGTTGGCGGCGATGTGTGTGATTTGGGGATAACAGAGGTTGAAACGTGGGGTGGGCGTGGGTTTGGGTAGGGCAGGACGGTGCTAGACGGTACAACTATTAATGTTAGTAGCGGTACCGGAGAGTGTATGAAGGGGATCGCTGGGAGGGGGTGTGTTGCGGGGGTGTCATTGTATCTCTGGCAGGAAAATACGCCTGAAGACACTTCTCTCATATACACGAAGTTGCACGGTACATTGACATGGCTAACGATAGAGTAAAGCTAAATAATGTGTTTAGTGGTTATGGTGTTGCCTTAATAATATATGATCCCTAGATTGTTGTTTGTTTATTTGGTGGATGGTTTGTGTGGTATTTTTAGGTTTTTTTGATGTGCGTGGGTGTGTGTGGTGTTAGTTTTGTTGCTGGTTTGTTGTTGTGTTGTGTTGATTTTGGTTGTTTTTTGTGTGTTGTGTGTGTGTCGTGTGTGTGTGTTTGTTTTACATTAATTTGTTTTTTTTGTGTTTTTTTCTATGTGTTTGGAGGGTGTGTGGGTTAGAGTTTTTTATTGGGTCTTTTTGTTTTTTTTTGTTTGTATCTTTTTGTTTTTTTTCTATTGTTGCACTGATCTTTGTTTATAGCGAAGATTTCTTTGTTTTGTTGGTGGTGTGTCTGGGTTAAATCTGGTGAAGTGTTAGTGTGGTCGAGTGTTGAGTGTCGTGATAGCGGAAAAAGACCAAAAAAGACGGGGAGCGGGGCGGGGGGCAGAAATGTGGTGGGGTAGGTGCGAGGACGGTGTGGTGACGCGAAAAGAAAGCAAGAAGAAGAAAAAAAAAAGAAAGAAAAGGGAACCCACAGGGGCGCAGAGGCACAACGAGAAAAGCAACAAAAGAAAAACAACAGGGAAGACAAGGAAGCGCACAAGACAAAGAAAGAAAAAAAAACAAAGGACGAAAAAGGGCAAAAAGGGAAAGAAAAGAAAGGACAAAGAAGCAAGGCAAACAGAAAAAAGACAAAAGCAGGGCAAAAAAAAAAAAAGAAGGAAAAAGAAAGGGCAAGGGGAAGATGAAGAGAAAAAACAACAGGCAAAGGAAAGAAGAAAAAGGGCGGGAGAAAGAACAAAGAAAAGGGCAAAGAAAGAGGGAGAACCAGGGAGGAAGGGAAGGGGAGCAGCAGACCCTACAGACGGGGGTGGGAAGGGGGGGCAAGAAGGAGAAGCCAGGGCGAACGGGACGGCCCCGGCGGCACGGAAAACGCGGAACAGAGGGGGGGGGCAACGGAAAAAGGGAGGCGGGCAAGGGGGGGGCAAAAAGGCGACGGGGCCGGGGGCGGGGCAGGCACAAGGGGCAAGCGGGCGGGCGCGAAGAGGGAAGCACAAACAAGGAAGAGCCGGGACGCCACAAGAGCACAGCGACGCCGAGTGACCATGAAGGCAGCCAAAAGAAGAGGAAAAAGCAGGAAAAAGAACAAAAAGAAGAGCACAAGAAGAAAACAGAAAAGAACAAGAAGGTGAAACGGAACGAGAGACGAAGAAACGGCAACACGGGGGGGGTTCAGGTACAGCGCGGGGAGCGGCCCAATCGGGGAAAGGGCCGGGAGGGGGAAGAAGGGACAGTAAAAGGAGCACAACGACCACGGGGAGGAGCCGACGGGAACCACGGGGAACAAAAACCGCGAAGGACCGACGCAGATGGCGGGAAACGGGGGCAGATGAGGACGAGACAACGGTGAGAACGGGGAGAGCGGGGAGCGCAAAACCGCGCGAAGAAAAAAGGAGGGACACAGGGGGAGAGAGAAGGGGAGGAGGACAAGGGGGGGGGGCGAGGGACTGGGGGAAAAACGGACCGGGGGCGCGGAAAAGCGCAAAAAAAACGCAGTGGGGAGACCGGGACCGGAAGGAAGGGTTGGCCGAACAGGGGAGGAGGGGAACGTGCAAACCATGTGGAGACAGAGGGGGGGACACGGCACAAAAGCCACGGGGGGGACGAGAGGGACGGCACCAATACTCACGCGCATGGGTGGGGCGAAAAGGGACCGGACGAGACGCCCATGGAGAAAGGTGACAAGAGGGTGGGGCCGAGGAAGGGCGGGGGGCAGGGGGAAAGGAAGCGAAAGGGGGAAAGAGAGGAGGTATGCTGATAGGAGGGAAGAACGGAAACAAAAGAAGAAGCGAAAGGGGGCAAAAGGGAAAGGTGCGCAACGCGGGGAAGGAAAGAAAAGAAGGAAGAGGTCCCCGGGGGAGGCCAGACTAGCCTCGACCCGAGATAAAAGCCAGCCCATGAGTAAAGGGAAACTCAACAAGTCGTTCACAACTCTTGAAGAGGGCTGTGATTACTTGAAATTTGTTGCAAAATCCTGGTAAAATCGCTTCCGCTCATGCCTCGCGCCACACCACATCTAGCATCTAAAGTACCGTTAAACGCTACAAAAACGTAATTAGTTCTTACAACATCACCTGGTACTAAGATGAGATAGGTATCTTAGGACTTAACCTAGCTATACAGCATGTATGTAAACGCTGTCTTTGGTGTGGTAATTGGCGACTGTCCAAGACCAAAAACATACTCTTAATTGTCGCGGGACTTTTTAAACTGGGACCAATTCTCGGTTTTAGAGATGGTGTCGAACTCGACAAAAATTTCTAATAACGTAATTTTTTCGACTTTTACTGAACTCTAACGTTAGTCTTCGACAAATGGCGTATTTGACATCCCCAGAATAGCAACTTTAAAAATTTGTCGAAAAAATTACATTATAAGAAATTTTTGTCGAGTTCGACACCATCTCTAAAACCGAGAATTTGCTCCCTGGTTATCTTGACCCTGAAACGTACAGGACTATAAAGGAACATCGTGGATTTGGTCAGTATGAGTCTCACTTTCCCTTCCACTTCACCCAAGGTCAGAAAAAAACATCAAATAAGTCCTCCCATTCAGGCTAGCAGTGCTATTCTTTATAAATACAGCGCTGAAGCGTTAGGACTACTCTACCCCTGCCTACTAACTATTCAGTAAAAGCACGTAAAGCCGTTGGTGCCGGCTGTCATTTGTAGATCTTTGACAGTCGTTACTGTTAGTCAGAAGCTCTAGTCTGGCATCCACTCTTACCATGGGGTATGGTATTACCCAGTTACTGGGTTGTGGAGGTCCCACAGAAAGTCGCTCCATGTAAAAAACTGATATCCAGCTGAATCTGGTGTGACTGGAAGCCGACCCCAATATAGTTGAGAAAAGGCAGGCAGATGATGATTTCTGTACAAGCTGTAACTTAGGATTCCTAATAAGTACAAGTGTACACCTGGTGTGGACAATTAAATGATAAGCCCTTTTTTCTTTGACAGGTGTCTGAATCCTTGATGTAATTGTCAAGGAACTGGTTGGATGACCTTACAGGTGCTTTACAGGTGTAAGTGGTTTTCAAGGCCGTTTTCTTATATTGGCACGAGCCACGATACTCACTGCTCGGCTATTTATAAAAAAATATGTCCTAAACTAGAATTTTTTCCTGTTTCGTGGTTGAGTTTGCAAACTTTTATACATGTGAGTTCACATACACAGCTTAAACCATTTTTTTTTAACTTGCTAACATCATCAAATGAGTGTTCCCACCCAGGACAGGGCGGGAGGGCCTGTCAGTCTCGTAATGACTAAAATCCACGGTGTCCTTCACAAGCCCGTTACGTTCCAGGGTCACGGTAATTCGATAAGTCCCGCTACCCCGGCAGGCTTTGGCCCTGTAGCTAGAGGCTCCGTCATTGTGCTGACACTCTTTGAAGCGTGCGTGAGCTTGAACTAGAACTAGCATTTCTATATTTAATTATTAAGATTAGAATAAAAATTATTGTTAATTTTGACATGAAAGTTTTTTTTTTTGTCGTACTAATTTTCATTTCGGCCTGCGACACGCAATGTTTTCAAATTATTTAAATTGTTGACGCTTATATACTAACTTAAAACACGATTTCATTGCAGAAACTGTGTTTTTTTTTCTGACATTTTATATACTAAACAGTTTTCGTTAGTATTCACAGATATACATATTTTTTTCAATATTCACTTAAAATGCAAAGCCAGAGCTGTGAAATACTTTAAAAATTGCAAGAAGAGAATCTTGCTTTGAAATCATTTAAAATATCTAACAATGTAAAAATACAACAAGCCAAGACGAACAATTCTTTTGTTAGCGTTGCTAGAATCCTTCCTGAATCAGAAACAGCTGAAAAAATACTCTTTTCAGAGACACACCCCTGTCTTAGAGAACTTAATTAAACTGAAAAAAAGATGGACTCTTGACAATAACAAAGGGTGCTAAAAATCCAATTAATTTCCAAGTAAATGCTCAGGAATTCTCCTTGGTGGAGCTAGTTTTGTTGTTGAGCTGAGCTGAGTTGAGTTGAGCGAAGCAGTCGAGCGGAGCTGAGTCAAGAGGAGTGCAGATGAGAAATACTCTACTAATTGTTTGACCTAAAATGATGACTGAATGTCGTGATGACCCAGTGGTTAAGATTTCACTTCTCATGTAAGACTGTTGATTAAAATATTGAGAACTTTCCCATTTTTGAAGTCGGTTAAAAACTGGTTGGTGCCAGTTTTCTAAAGTTTTACCATTTTTCAAATTATTTGTTTAACATGTGTAACATGATACATAGATATAATATGCACATTTAGATGGTAAAATATTTTTTACACAACCAACATGTTTTGCCTCACTCGGTGTACAATTATTTCGACAGGATCGTGGTCCTGTAGCCTGTGGCACCGTTGCCCGGGCTGGATCCCAACTACTGCTGGACTCTTGAGAAATTGGGTAAAAAATTTCACGTCCAAGAAATCGAACCCAGTAGCCACGTTCACAACCTCTAAGCTAACAAGATAGTTGGGTGGCGAGTTATGGGCGACTCGCTGTCCGACCATGTACCATGCCCGGGTCGACGACGCGCTGTGTTCCTCACGCGCCTCAAAGAGTGTCAGCATAATCAACGACGGGGCCCCTCTAGAGAGCCAATTAAGCCTGCCTGGGTCGCGGGACTTATCCCATTACAGTGAACCAGGAACATAAAGTACGAGTCTGACAGTCCAAATAGATAGTTAGACATAATAATAATTATATTATACAGATGCATAACATACGAGCATGTTTTCTCAAAGAAAATGTATATTACAATGTTTTTAAAGACACCATAACAATATACATCACATCTGCTTTAAATGCCAAAGTAGTACTTAAAATAACTCTGAACTTTGCCATGGCATTATCAACACTATCACTTAAGAAGTTAGGGTAGAAAGTAAAATGAGTAGAACGCAAGGTGTCAAATGAAATAATACGTTTATGTGTTTTTGTTTAAAGATATTTGCAGTTTTTGTGATCAGTACTTTATTTCTTAAAATGGAAAGAAAAATTGTAACAGGCACAGTAGTTGAACTACTGACTGCTGAATTGCGTGTCGCGGGTTTGATTCCCGCATGGAACAAATATTTGTATGAATGACCTACAAGTAGTTGTTCCGGGTCTGGGTGTTTTGTGTATGTGAGTTTCTATGTTTGTGAACGCATCCACGCGATACAGGAGAAATTCTTAGTGTGGGCAAAGATGGTCGCGGGACTAATTTCATCACCGTGAACCCGAAACATAAAAAGGCTATTGAAGGACACCGTGGATTTTAGTCAGTAGAAGTCTGACAGTCCCTTCCGCCCTGCCCGGGGTGGGAGGACTCATTTGATGCTATAACCATGCAAAAAAAGGGCAAAGATAAACAAAAAACTAACGCGTTTATAATATGAGTAGAAAGTAGGATCATCTACAGGGGCCTTAGTCAAACAGCAGACGACAGCAGACGACAATCGTTATCGTTCATCAGTCACCAATACATTTTCAACTTTATACCCCAGCGCGTAAAGTTGAAAATCTATTAAAAACTGCTGATCGATAACGAACGAAACAAACGAAAATGATCTGTGAACTTCAATAGATTTTCAACTTTACGTGCTGGGGTATAAAGTTGAAAATGTATTGGTGACTGATGAACGATAACGATTGTCGTCTGCTTTCGTCTACTGTTTGGCTAAGGCACCTGGTGTAGTTGTTTCGGATTTGATCTTCTTCTACTTGTAAGTAGCCGATGTCAAAGGGATTAACTTTGTTTCTATATTAAGATCTTTAGCCGCGTTTATAATGCACTAGCTGATGCCAGCGGCTTCACCCGCTACAACTCGAAAATTATCCCACGGGAACATGAAATCGGGATAAAAACTATCCTATGTGTTAATCCAGTTTATAAACTATCTGTGTACCAAATTTCAGTCAAATCCGTTCAGTGTTTTTTGTGTGAAAGAGTAACAAACATCCATCCACACATACAAACTTTCTCGTTTATAATATTAGTAGGATATGCTAGCACTTCATCATTGAGCTATTACTACTACGTATAGAGACGACACCACGCATCACCACTGTGTCCCATCCAGGATAAGTGCACGCGCACAAGTTCATTCAGTTGTTTGACAGCTCTGTGGCGTGCTCTAGGCGCACGCACTCATCCTGGATGTGACACAGTGGTGATGCGTGCTGTCGTCTCTAGACGTAGTATTAATAGTTCAATGCACTTAATTAATATACATAGCTTATTGAAGCCTTGAGTTAGCTAGACATATAAATATACGAATTACCCAGTCTGAACTTTATAAGTAATGTTATCATAAAACTATAACAGGTATATCCCGCAGCTTTGCAGTATAAAAATGGCTCGCTTCATTAACTAAGAATTTCTATGGACACATGTCGCCGCGCCCTGTCAAAGGAATTTCTTCCTGATGTGAAAAATTACATCGTATCGAGAAAGGGCAGCGCACACAGCGCACGGCTGGACGGCCATTTTCTGTTTCATCATCTACCATCCTTTCCTTATTGCTATACCACCAATTCGCACTAAGCGTTTCCAAACGTCCTTTATAATGAGGACATCGAAGGAGTGGAACTCTCTGCCTGCGTCTGTGTTTCCGAACGCATACAACCCTAATATCTTCAAAGTTAGAGTGAACAGGCTTCTTCTGGGTAAGCTCGCTCCATCGTCGACCTTTTCTTAGTCATTCCTGACCTAGACTAAGGTCAAGAGCAAACCCATCTAACATTAAAAAATAAAAAAAATCATGTCAGTCAATTTTTTTTTATGAGTGGTAAGTTTTCAAATGCAGCAGCTGAGAATCAGTGCCAGGTGGCAATCTTTGTGTTATCAACTGGCATTATGCTGAGATGAGACCCTCTTGGTATTAAACAACGACGATATATTACTAGACTCCTAATAACAGGCGACCGATGTCTGTCAACACATTAGGCAAAAAAGTCTTATATCCGTCTTATTTCGACCACTCCTGTGAGCCGTAAACATACCTTGAGCTTGAGCCAATCACAACGCAGTACCCCGTCCCCCCCGCTTACGTAGTACCTCAGCGAGTTGACAGAATAGTTTTAGTTCCTTAGATCGTGCATGCGGAGTCTAGTAATATATCGTAGTTGGTATTAAATGATTTGTTAATTTAATTTGTTAAAGTTTTAATGCCAATAAACACCATTTTCTTTACTTCTTTCAAATGACAAACTCGTACTGACCAAAATTCAGCATGTTCCTTTTTTATACAGGGTGAAAAATCATCAAATTTAATTCAATAGCCTTTGGGAGGAGCAAAAAGAGCTGTCAGATAAGACTGGCTAAAAACCGCCCCGTTCGTTCATCCCTTTACCACGGTGCTCTTTTAAGACAGCCACGCATCCCTATCAGGTATTTGGACCTATTATCATGTCCTGGCAGTTTTCTAACAGCTCTTTGAAACGTGCAGAAGGGCTCATTTTATGAAAACCCAGCATAAACAGGGTGATGGTGCCTTGATTCACAAAACGTGGACATTCATCTCGCACCGCACGTCACATTAATATTTATAAAATTGATGCCTAACGCAAGTGCACCTCTCAACCGCGCCGATCAACGGATTTCATCGCCACTCCGCGCGGACTTGCGGTTTAACGGACCGTATCCGCGCGGATTGGCGAGATGGTGTCGTGTACGTCGAGCTTTATTCCATACATGTTGCTGATATTTATTTATGCCCATATAGGTTGATTATTTACCGGGAAAGGCCTAACTACCGTGGCAAACGAGTGGTTAATTATGCGACTACCACTTATGTGCCTACTAAAAGGATTTAAAATATGTACTATCCTAGTAATTCTACTAACCTTATCTATCTTCTAGTATTATAATCGTGAAAGTTTATGAAAATGGATGTTTGTTACTCTTTAACGCAAAAACTACTGAACGAATTTGAATGGAATTTGGTACACAGATAGTTTAAGGGCTGTATTAACATGTAGGATAGTTTTTATCCCTTATTTTTGTTCCTATGGGATAATTTTCGAGTTTTAGCAGGCGAAGGGGTAAAACGCCATAGTAACAAACACTGCTTATCATTTTTAGGACGTGATTGTGTAAAATTTCGAAGATTCCAAATGATAATTTAAAGCATACAGTCTTTCAACACTTGTTCATAGAATAACATCATAAGACGGAGCTAATTATTTATTCATACATTATGGAGTGGATATCAATTAGCTATAACTAGCTATCTACTCGAGACGGCTTTGCAGTGTGTCACAAAGTCATAAGATAGGCGAGCTTTTGAAAGTTATAATTATACGGTCATATACCGAGGCAGGCAACATCGCTCGTAGAACTGACAACCGATGGGGAAGAAAGGTTCTCGAGTGGCGACCACGGACCGGAAGACGCAGCGTAGGTAGGCCTCCCACTAGTTGGACCGACGACATCGTGAAAGTCGCAGGCAAACGATGGATGCAAGTGGCGAATTGTCGTTCGGCGTGGCGGTCTAAGGAGGAGGCCTATGTTCATCAGTGGACGTCTTCCAGCTGATGATGATGATGGCATTAGATTAAAATGTGTTGCTGTGTCAATAAGCTATCGCAGCGTCATTAATCCTACTAAAATTATAAATGCGAAAGTTCGTGAGGATATGGACGGATTTGGCTAAAATTTGGTACACAGATAGTTTATAACCTGAATTAAAACATAGGATAGTTTTTATCCCGATTTTATGTTTCTGTGGGATAATTTTCGAGTTGTAGCGGGTGAAGCCGCTGGCAACAGCTAGTTGGTTCTATAATTAGTCTACTGCATTTTCAGTTGCTAAAAGTTCATTTTTTTATCACCAAAATTTCGCTGTAAATGCCGAAGGTACATGCTATAATTTTGTTGACAGAATAGAGCAAGCTACCTCCCATTTAAGTTTCTACGGATCGAAACCGCACACTTGTAGGTATAGCTTGGATTAACACATTTTTTTTAGCGTGGTAAAATCATCAAATGAGACCTCCAACCCCGGGCAGGGCGGAAGGTACTGTCAGACTTGTACTGACTAAAATCCACGGTTTCCTTTAGTAGCCCTTTATGTTCCGTGGTCACGGTAATAGAAATAAGTCCCGCGACCCCGGCAGGCTTTGGCCCTCTGAGAGGGGGCCCCGTCATTTTGATGACAGCTCTTTGAGGCGCGCGTGGAACACGAAGCGCCGTCGACCCGGGCAGGATTAACACATTAGATACTTTTTATCCCTGTATGACATTCTCGTAAGGTTATAACTTCGCTATTTTCTAACTAGTAGGCAGATCTTATAAGATTACTGGATGCTCCCGGAGGTTTTGGTCTCGCTGCTAAGCTTCTATTCATCATTTGGTAATATTATATGGCCTATAGCCTTCCTTGGTAAATAGACTAGTAGTTCCTAAGATTAGCGCGTTCATCCAGCCATAGAAACAAACTGGGGCAACCACGATATATTACTAGACTCCTAATAACAGGCACCCGATGTCTGTCAACACATTAGGTAAAAAAGTCTTACATCCGTCTTATTTCGACCACTCCTGTGAGCCGTAAACATACCTTGAGACAGAACAGACCTTGAGTTAGCCAATCACAACGCAGTACCTCGTCCCCCTCGCTTACGTAGTACCTCAGCGAGTTGACAGAATAGTTTTTGTTCCTTAGACCGTGCATGCGGAGTCTAGTAATATATCGTCGTTGAACAGGGGTTTGAGAATCCACAAAATCGGCGTCATCTTCTCCCTTGCACGCCCACCTATATTATGCCTTTATGAATCCGAAGATTTGCATATCATACATTAGTATTATATAATTAATCCCCTAAATTGATAAATGCTCATGACAGTTAATGAGCACGTATGTCTTATTAAGTTCTAATTGCGATACGCAAGTTTAGAAAGAAAATACTCAAGGAGCTCGTGGCTAAATATGTAATTACAGCCGCACAGGCCGATCTTCCGGGTTAAGCCGCGCTTGCCTAGGTTGGTCTGTGGATGAGTGACCATCTTTCATAACGAGTTTCCTCCGTGCCTGGGAAAGCACGTAAAGCCGTTGGTCCCGGCTGTCATTTGTAGATCTTTGACAGTCGTTACTGTTAGTCAGAAGCTCTAAAGTCTGACACCCAGTCTTACCATGGGGTATGGTATTACCCAGTTACTGGGTTGTGGAGGTCCGACAGGCAGTCGCCATGTAAAATACTGATATCCAGCTGAATCTGGTTCGACTGGAAGCCGACCTCAATATAGTTGGGAAAAGGCTAGGCAGATGATGAGAAAGAAAATACTCAAGTCGATCTGAGCAAACTTGAATTTATTTTGTTTTTTTTTATGCTCTGTTTTGAAGCACGATTTGCATCCTTATTTAATTTGTATTTGCTAGCATCTTACTTACTTGCCCGACGGTGTGCACACGGTTTTTTACTTACGAGCTTATGGTTGTGTAAATCGGCATTAAAAGATGAGACAACAATATTTAATAAATATAAACCCATTCAACTGCCTTTTGCGTTCCAGGGCTGTGGTGTTATCCCAATCAAATCTAATTCGTCGGTGATTACATTATTTTACAGATCTTTTTAATATCAATTCTGGTATTTCAAAGTATGTCTCTGTGGACCTAACTGTCAAAAACAAAGGTTTAGAAACAGGAATGAATACACGTAAAAAAATAGTGATGAAACGAAACTTAATGTAAGAAAATGATGGTGAAACGGCTCTTTTGTTTAGTTGATGAAAGAGGAAAGTGATGAAACGGGGTTTAGCTAAATTTTCACCAAAATTATAGTTTGAGCCAGATAAGTGTGGAATAAAATTCGTTGACCCCCGTGTTCTAATGTATTTCAATATTTCAAAACTATTCGAAAAAATTTAAAGAAAGTGTCGTAACACAAAATAAACGAATCGTGGTAAGAGGCGACTGTGACATTACATTTTATTTTGAAATTCTAACTATGGTATAATGGAATTCTAACGATGCGTTATTAGGATCAATGACCTTTATTCCAGACTTATATGGCGGGGACTAAATCATCGGTTTTGTTACCCATTTTTGCGAAAAGGTATTCACAAAATATATTTTTAATAATACTGGTTAGGTGCCGTCGCATTTAAAGAAAACAAGCGTAAACAATTTAACTAAAAACACAACTTTATTTCACACAATTCAAAAACCCGTACACTTAAACATTTTCACTTGAGACTACACAGGATGTTCCACTACCCACTGTACAGGGTGTTCTCCACTAGCTGTATATACAGGGTGTAAGTAGACTGCAGGTAGTGTGGGTACTTGGCAAACAGTGGGGGTTAATTCTCACCCCTTTGTACTAGTATGCTCCTTCCTAAACTAGCGTCCGTCTGCAACGGAATTCCGTTTTGTTTGAGAGAGAGCGGCAGTGCGGGATCATAGATTATACATGGTGGGAAAAGAATGGGGTGTAGGAGGGGTTCTTGTTGACTCTGTGAGGAATGACTATTTTTTTCAAGTGTTGTGGTTTCGGGCGTTTAGTAATAGGCGACTAGCTCTCCGACCATGGACCATGCCCGAGTCGACGACGGCGCGTCGTGTTCCACGCGCGCTTCAAAGAGTGTCAGACAAATCGAATTACCGTAAACGTGGAACGTAAAGGGCTATTGAAGGACATCGTGGATTTTAGTCAGTACGAGTCTGACAGTAATGGGTGGCGGTCTTTTCACAACACTTGTTTTTTTTTAGGTAATAAATTAACTCCTGCTCCAACTGGCATTTAAATGGGGCTGGACGGGACACATGATGCGTCGCCAGAAGAACAAGTGGAATAAACGAGTCGCCCTCTGGTGCCATGGAAGCCATGCCGGGAAGATAAAATAAGGCTAACGGCGGGACCGCTTCGGCCTAGAGTGGCACTGGACAAAGCGTAATGGAAAGAGTTGGAGGAGGGCTATGCCAAGAGGCACGCCGAACTTCGTGACATACTATAAAAATATACAAAAAGAAATGTAAACGTAATTCGGCAATAATAGGCTATTATTATAATTAAATTACCTGTCAGTTTAAAATTACAACCACTCTGTACTTAAACTTGATCTATGCACCAGTGCATCACCTCAACTTACCTATACTTATATGAAATAACTTGCCACGGCTTTGATACTCCAAGCAGATGCGCGAAACTTCAGGTACTTAGCCACACATAGACTTCGCCCCTTCGCCCCCTACAATGGGGATATTAGCTGTCTCGGGTAGTTTGCGGCTTAAAAACTGCGTCAAAAAGATTTGCCTATACACCTGCGTGTGATTATGACGGGTGGTAAGTTTTGCAGTCGTAGAATTGTGGGGGATATTCGTTATACTGTAACTAGTGAATCACCCCTGCTTCGTTACGGTTTTTATGATTTCACTTAAAGTTATGACGATGACGAATTTAATGGAAAATAACTTGTTATACACTTATGTGTATAAACGAAACTTAATGTAAGAAAAAGTCTTCAGATAAATAATTGAAGCTGTGGTGAAAGCATTAAAATACATTGAGGAGGTCGTGGCTAAATAATTAAAGCCGATTTTCCGGGGTAAGCCGCGCTGTCGAGGTTGGTCTGTGGATGGGTGACCATCTATCATAGCGAGTTTCCTCCGTACCTCGGAAAGCACGTCAAGCTATTGATCCCGGCTGCCAGGGTCGGGGACTGTCTCATCAGGTTACCATGAACCTATTGAAGGATTACGTTAGTCAGTACAAGTCTGACAGTTCCTCCCGTCCTATCCCGGGATGGAGGACTCATTTGATGATACTACGTGAAAAAAATAGTGTCATGGAGTTATTATCTTAGCAATCCTTGTGTTAGTAGGTAGATACTAAAATAGACTGAGCCTACCTGCCTACCTTATATATCTAAACTAAATACTAGCGAGTATGTGAGGAATTTGTTCACTTTGACATGATTCGCTCGTCCTTTGTACGAGTAATCTGTAACACGAGGTAAAGGTGTGTATAGAAGGAGGTATCGGGATCAACGACGATATTATGTTACTAGACTCCTAATAACAGGCGACCGATGTCTGTCAACACATTAGACAAAAAAGTCGTCTTATATCCGTTTTATTTTGACCACTACTGTGAGCCGTAAACATACCTTGAGTCAGAACAGACCTTGAGTTAGCCAATCACAACGCAGCACCCCGTCCCCCTCGCTTACGTAGTACCTCAGCGAGTTGACAGAATAGTTTATGTTCCTAAGATCGTGCATGCGAAGTCTAGTAATATATCGTCGTTGATCGTGATAGATGCTATGCCCGCGATTTTGTCCTAGTTGAAAGCCTCTCCCGCCATGTTATATCGTAAACAGTTTGGCGAGGTTATTAATATAGGAATACCTCTTTTTTATCGTGGGAAAATTATCAAATGAGTCCTCCTACCCAGGGCGGGATGGGAAAAACTGTCAGACTTATACTGACTAAGGTGATCCTTCAATAGCTTTATGGTAACCTGATGAGACTGTCCCGCGATCCGGGCAGACGGTAGGTGATCTAAAGGGGGGCCCGTGAGATTGAGACTCTTTGCCCACTTGAAGAAAAAAAAGGTTTGGTGCAATTCGAACTTGAGAAAAATCGCGAGCTGCAATCGATTTGAAAGACCGACGAAACCTTAAAGCCCGGTTGCCATTGCAAACGGAGCGGACACATTAATGGCTCAGCGGGTGAAAAGAGTAAAAATGAGCTAGCTCTGGAAACGCAAAAACTATTTGTTAGTGGAAATACAAGTATGCAGTTTGCGCTTGCGAGTTTAACGAAGTCATTAATGGGTCCGTTCCGCTTGCGGTGGAAACCGGGCTTTAACCTTTTTCAGGAGGACTTAGTTCTGAATTCTCATAATTATTATAATAACTAAGTTCTAGGAATCATGATTTAGGAGATTTCGAAATAAACACAAAAGGCGAGTATTTCCTGAAACAACTTGACGATACGCTGATTAAAGTAGCAATGTTTCAGTGTTGTCCAAACAATAAGGATGTATGAAATTCAGCGGAATTGTACCTCATTTGTTATTATTACTGCATTCTTGATGATATTATAAACGCACGGATAGACAGACATACCTACTTAGTTTTTTTTGGTTTAAGCCTAAATGTCAAAAACGTTAGATGTCATCATTAAAGTCCCAAAGACCCAGAACGATTTATTGTAGATCATACAAATATTTGATCGCGGGAATCGAACCTGCTACATACAACAGTCTTTTTTTAAATTATATCATTTGATAGAATTAGAATAACTTCTACATACAAATAAATACCTCTTAATAATATTAGTATATAAACAAGTAAGTATAGATAAATAACCCAGGTGCCATTTTTTTTCCAAACTACAAAATCAAGACAGTTCGACGTCTGAACTCACCCTAACATCTCAGTGTTTGCGAGTACCGACAGCAAAATAAACAAACGAAATGCTCAATTCAAAGTTTTTGAACAAATATAAAACAGTGGAGCTGTTTCTTTTATTTTATTCCTGAACAGCAATTCTTCATTTCTGTGTGACTCGGGAAATGTTTGTGTTTCTTTCTTGTTTATTTTTTGGTGTTGGTGTTTATGTTTGCTTTGCCCTGTTCTTGGGTTTTTGTAGGAGTTGGAGTAACTATAATTTATTTTTAACTATCACACAACGCTATCTAGTCCCAAGCTAAGCAGAGCTTGTGTTATGGGTACTAGACAACTGATAAACATACTTATAGGTATATTTTTAAATACATAAATATTATAGATAAATTACACCCAGACACAGAACAAATGATCATGCTCATCACACAAACATTTGTCCTGGGTGAGAATCGAGCCCACGACCCTCGGCATAGCAGTCAGGGTCACTAACCACTAGACAGGCTTGTCAAACTATACAATTAAGTTTTACATTAATATTATCTGAGTATAACACCCGAATTGCCGCAAATTGGCAAAGGTGAAGCTGCGTCTACGCTGGGCGAGCCGAGCACGAGCGGAGCACCAGCAGGGGCCGTATTATGACGTCTTAAAGCCAGAGTTGTCCCCGTGAGCGAACGAAATGGCACTAGACTACTTGTATAGCTCTGTCTCTTTCACTCACGGAAACTACTCTGAACTACTCTGGCTAAGACGTCATAATACGGCCCCTGCTCGTGCTCGGCTCATACTCGGCTCGCCTAGCGCAGGCGCAGCTTAAGGTAAGGTGGAGCGACGGTGCTTCGCAAGGTTGCCGGCAAGAGCTGGACGAGAGTAGGCGGTGATCGAGTGAAATGGCGTGCGGTTGGAGAGACCTACGTGCAGCAGTGAACTGTTATAGATTGATGATGATGATGAGCACAAAACCCAGAGCTTCGACCGACCTTTCTTATTCTTTCCCATTTTTAGACAAAAGTTTAGTTATTGAGTAGATACTAACTAAAAATTGGTGTTAATATAATTAAACAGTTGTCGCGGGTTCACACAAAAGTGTCGGATGTTGGTATATTCCTTCTTTATTTGATATTTTTCTTATAGAAAACATTTTGCCTAAGTTTTTCTATATTGCTCAGTGCCGATGGATCGCCATGGAATCCAAAACGATCAAGTTAACATCAAAACTCCATTTTACCTTACGCCACAACGGGTTCAGTTTTGTTACCCAACCAGTGCCCTTTTTTTTTTTTTTTTTACGTGGTAAAATCATCAAATGAGACCTCCCACCCCGGGCAGGGCGAGAGGTACTGTCAGACTTGTACTGACTAAAATCCACGGTGTTCTTCAGTAGCCCTTTACGTTCCGGGGTCACCGTGATGGTATGAGTCCCGCAACCCCGGCAGGCTTTGGCCCTCTGAGAGGGGGCCCCGTCATTTTGCTGAACCCAACCAGTACCCTTAGCACGAGTTTTCAGTATTTGAGACGTAAAGTAAACTGTAACTTTGACAATTTCAAATTGACAATTTATTCAAGGAAAAAATTAGTTTATTCTTCGCACACCAGAGGCGCTGTTCCATTTTCTCATACAAAAAACTCTGTAAATACTGGAAAGTAAAAGAGTGAAAACTCGTGCTATGGGTACAGTTGTATTTGCTACCGTTACTGCAAAGAATTTACAATTATTTTATTGCAAGTCCGCGTGGTACGCCATTTCTTTTCTTTTTTTTTCCTGTCCATACCTCTGGACAATTTTCTGGTGCATTCCAGATATATAATGTTTGTTTGTATCTTTTGTTCGCGAAGTAAATTAAGTTGTTGGTAATTCTTTTGACACGATTGTATTTTTGCTTTTTTCAATAAATTTCCTGTATGTAAATAAGGTGAATTGTTTTAGAGATGTATTTGTTAATTTACAGAGGCTCTATCATGACTTTTCTCGTTTTTTTTTATGAACTGGAACTTTGATATTAATTTTTGAAGGAAAAAATAGTTCCTTTTTCGTATACTAGAGGCGCTTTTCCATTTTTCCATAAAATAAACGCAGTAAATATTTCAAGTACGCTGTACATAAAAATATAGAAATCTTGTGATAAGGCCTCTTATTCAAAAATGGATTAAGACTCTTTTCTTTGGCCAGGGGTTTTTTACGTGGCAAAATCATCAAATGAGTCTTTTCACCCAGGGCAGCACAGGAGCGACTGTCACACTTGTACTGACTTAAATCCACGAGGTCCTTTTTGCCAGGGGGATATGATGGAAATTATACAGTGTGACATTTTTTGGAATACGTAAGAACACTTATTGTTCTATAAAAAAACATCCGGTTAAATAAAAGTTGAAGGTCACTCACTCGCTCATCACAAAATCTCAGAAACTACGAGTGCTATGAGTTTCAAGTTTTGCATGTGGGTTCTGTTAAGAGTTTATTCCAATTTGGTCACCTCTGTGATATCATCCAACAAAGGCGACTTTTCTTCTTTGATCTTATGGCATTTTAGCTACTATATACTTTTGGGCAACTCGCTGTCCGACCATGGACCATGGCCTGGTCGACACTGCGTTGTGTTTCACGCCCGTATCAAAGAGCGTTAGCATGATGACGGAGCCCCCTCTAGAGGACCAAAGCCTGCCGGAGTCGCGGGACTTATCTCATTACCGTGACTCCAGAACACAAAGGGCTATTGAAGGACACCGTTTAGTCAGTACGAGTCTGACATCCCCTCCCGCCCTGCCCGGGGTGGGAGGACCCATTTGATGATTTTACCACCATAAAAAACCCTCTTTACTTTTAAGAAATGATGTGGAACAATGAAGCACGCTTGCTTAGAAGTAACATTATTCACTGATGACTTGAATATAGAAATCCCCAGCTTCAAATACATACGTCGCATATTCGTGTACGTCGTGGCAACGAGTAGGTACTACGTACTTTCAAATTTCACCAAATTAACGCCCCATTTTGCTCACATAAGGAACAACAGCTTTTTTTAAAAAGAGCTAGTAAAATATTAAAATTTAAGGCTTGAACTAAATTCTGGGCACCGTTTGTTCCCAGGCTAAGCGTCAAATAATTTCACCCGGAGAATAATTAAATGTGTGCACCCCGGTTTAGTTGACCAGGATTATAGAAACTGGATATGAAACTTAATGCCTCGAAGCACTTTTTAGGAATGCTCGTTTATGTCTAGCATAGACACCAGACATAGCTAAATATGTCTAGGACTAAAAATGTGAAATGGTTTGGATTTTTTTAAGCAAAGTAAAGCAAAAAAGAAGCTTCAAAACATTTCCGTGGACAACAGAATAGAATCTTTAATCACGATCAATAACATTTTGAAAATGATAGTTTTTTATACATACTTTTGGGCTTATCTTTAAATTGTAGATTTATAGAACCCTAGGACGCTTTAAATGACCAAATCTATCTCTATTCTACCAAGAATAGACTGTAACTTCTAAACAACTCCACATTTATTTTTGCTCGAGTCACGATGAGAAGACCACTGAAGTGTAGAAACATTATTTTCTACATTTAAAACATGGTCATGTTTAACGCCAACATAATTCTTTCTACATTTTGTCATTTTGTCTATTCTCCCGTAGACAAAACCGGTTTCTACGGAGCCATGCTACGCTTGCAGGACAATACATTTCTTATCCATGTTTCTATGCTCTATGACACTAACGCTATTTTACAAAGGGGATGGCCAGAGGTAATACGTTTTCTTTGAAGCTTTCTTGCTTAATTATGATTATTACATCTTCTTTGTTTTAGGATAAAAGTTGCAGTTTGTAAAGATTTTTCAAACAAAGCTGTTTTTTTTTTAAACGTTGCCCCACACAAGGTTTTTCTCATGTGTCGTTGGTGCGTTTACAAACATAGAAACTCACATACACAATAGGTTATTTTACTGCATAAATAAAGTAATAATTGGAAAATAATCGGACACGTATTTTTTATTTTTTTAAATCAATAATTATTGACAAAGATAAACCACTTCCAAATTCGGGAGTCCGGGCTTGTGACGTCATTACGCTTGTAAAATTGTAGCGACCGAGTAACGTTTTGTGATTTTTAGAAGCGTCGTAACTTCGTCAATTTTGGTTTACGTGACGAAAGAAAAAATACAGGTCCTTTATCTATACATATAATAAAACTGTAGAAAAATTATTTTTGTACATTAAAAAAATATTTGAATTTAAAGTGTTTTAGAAGTAAAATTACGGGTGCACTCTGGTCTCACAATTTGATTTCGTACGCCAGTCGCGCGATCTAACTTCGAATTCGAATACCAAAACTACAACGCACGGCAGATGGCGTTAAAAGAAAACCTGGAATAGACGTGTTTAAATTGAAGTAACATTATGTATTTTGTTTCATTGTAATCGGTTCACATAATATAAAAAATATAAATTAATTAAAGCAATATTTAAAGGAATCATAGAGTAGAACAGAATGGAATGGAATAGAATGGTGTGGTGTGGTGTGGTGCGGTGTGGTGTGGTGTGGTGTGGTGTGTAGAGGAGTGGTGTGGTGTGGTGTGGTGAGAGCGGGCATTAGGAAAATAGTCCTACATAAACCTGGAATACAAGTGTCAAATATTTTTGATTAATCTAAGAAAATTCTAAATACACGGTTTATATGAAAAACGTGGCCTGAATTAAGCGCTTGCAATTAAAAAATACATTGTTAAATTTCGACATCCACGCGAACGAAGTTGCGGGCACAGCTAGTTTTTTAATAATCTACATTATATTTCAGACTAATATTTTTTTTGCGTAAAATACCCTATTCAGTTGATATTTTGTTAATATTTTAATTATTAATCCCTATCATAGCGAAGAGGCCTTTGTTCCTGCTTTTATAAGCTCATTTTATTTATTAATAAATATATTATGTTTAAATTATATTGTTGAATGATTTGTAATTGAATAGCTCCAAAATTGGATTATAGTAAAAATGTATTATTATTATAATTAACCAGGATTGAATTGCTTTATTACTTGTATCAATGGTGGATTATTATTTTAATTTATTTTAATGAAATAATTTCAGTATGATTACAAAAGGGATCCATGTTCCTGGTATCGCATGTATCGTAATAATAAATTAATAAAAGCTTTATACATATATTTCATAACTAGCCTTTGTCTGCTTCCACTTATTCGAAAAAATATTTTATATACTATTCACACTATATATTTTTCACACTACTTGCTCGTAAATGTCATATTATATGTCAGGCAAGCCCACTGTAAAGCATGACATTGTTCCCTCTCGCTCGAGCCGGGCAATAATATATGTACTGAATTTCATTATTCCCGTGGGAATAATGTGATTTGAATTTGGAACCTCAAAGAAAACTTTCACCAAGGAGTCGCATCAGTAATGGCGGCCGCTGGCCGCAACAGCTGATCGCTTGCAGTGGTGCCAATTCACGTTCGAAGGTAGTCTACCACATCAAATTTCAAAAATCGAATTTATTTCCTCGCAGTAGGTGTGGGAATTACACTTGAACCTCCTCGCTGAGCTACGGAGGTTCACCCCCAGAATTCTTAGTGTCGCTTCGGGATTCAATACGCCCGTGACGTAAGGCAATGCTTTACTCCCTTGGTGCGTAATCTACTATTGTTTGATTGAACGTGTTAAACTCAGAAACTACTGGTACAAAATGAAACAATCATTTTAGTGTTCATCATCATCATCATCATCATCAGCCGGAAGACGTCCACTGCTGAACATAGGCCTCCCCCTTAGACCGCCACGCCGAACGACAATTCGCCACTTGCATCCATCGGTTGCCCGCGACTCTCACGATGTCGTCGGTCCACCTAGTGGGAGGCCTACCTACGCTGCGTTTTCCGGTCCGTGGTCGCCACTCGAGAACCTTTCTTCCCCATCGGTTGTCAGTTCTACGAGCGATGTGGCCTGCCCATTGCCACTTCAACTTGCAAATTTTACGAGCTATGTCGGTGACTCTGGTTCTTCGCCGAATATCCGTGTTCCGGATTTTATCCCGCAAAGAAACTCCGAGCATAGCTCTTTCCATTGCTCGTTGAGTGACTCTTAGTTTCTCTAAAAGGCCAGCAGTCAAAGACCACGTTTCAGAGCCATATGTAATCACTGGCAACACACACTGGTTAAACACCCTTGTTTTGAGACACTGCGGGATTTTCGATGAGAAGATATCACGTAGCTTCCCAAACGCTGCCCATCCTAGTTGGATTCTTCGGGCGACCTCTTTCTCGAAGTTGGACCTACCTAACTGAACAATCTGTCCAAGGTAAGTATAATGGTCTACAATTTCGAGAGTATCATTCCCAACAACAAACGGTACGGGCGCCACATGGACATTCGACATGACTTTCGTCTTGTCCATGTTCATTTTAAGGCCGACCCGTTGGGAAACGATACTGAGGTCGCTGAGCATAGCATTGAGGTGCTCCAACGATTCTGCCATGATGACTATATCATCGGCAAAACGAAGGTGAGTGATGTATTCGCCATTGATGTTGATGCCGAGTCTGTCCCATTCCAAGAGCTTGAAAACGTCCTCCAACGCGTTCGTGAACAGTTTCGGAGAAATAACGTCTCCCTGTCTCACGCCTTTCTGCAATTGGATTGGTTTCGTGCTCTCTTCCTGAAGTCGGATGGACATGGTGGCGTTACTATACAAACACTTCAATACTTCGATATACCTATAGTCGATATGACATCGTTGGAGGGACTGCAATACTGCCCAGGTTTCGATTGAATCGAAGGCTTTTTCATAGTCCACAAACGCTAAACATAATGGCCGATTATACTCCTCTGTCTTCTGTATAATCTGGCGGAGCGTGTGTATGGGGTCTATGGTGCTAAAACCTTTTCGGAAACCGGCTTGTTCGGGAGGCTGGAAGTCATCAAACCTGCGTTCGAGACGGTTCGTAATGACTCTTGAGAACAGCTTGTAAACATGGCTCAGAAGTGAGATTGGCCTGTAGTTCTTCAACAAGGTGTTGTCACCCTTTTTGAAGAAAAGAACAACCACACTCCTGTGCCATGCTTCTGGCGTAGTGCCTTCGAGTATGACGGAATTAAATAACTTCTGGAGGACTAGAAGTACCGGTTTTCCACCCGCTCTCAGAAGTTCTGTTGTGATTCCGTCATCGCCCGGCGCCTTGTTATTTTTGAGCTGTTTAAGAGCCATTCTAATCTCGTACAGGCTGATATCCGGGATATCTTCAGTGTAGTGCCGTGTCAGTTTAGCTCTTGCGTCTCGAGCTGTACCGACACTGGGTTGTCGTGTAGATGTGTATAACTGTCCGTAAAACCTCTCAAGCTCTCTTAGGATCTCCGGTTTCGTCGAAATGATGCTGCCGTCGTTAATCTTCAGCCTTGTCATTTGGCTTTGCCCAATAGACGAATTCTTTGCGAAGACTTTTGAGCCCTGGTTCCGCTCGATCGCCTCTTTGATCCGTGCTGCACTATAGGCACGCAGGTCACGTCGCATTGATTTCGAGATTCGTCTATTGAGTTAGCCATATTCCGACATATCAGCTGAAGATTGCAGCCTCATCTCAGTCCGGTCTTGCATCAACTTGATGGTTCCGTTCGAGAGCTTTTGAGGTTTATTGCGGCGTGGGGTCTTATAGAACTTAGACCCCACAGCTTGGACAGTTTCCACCAACCCATCGTTAATCTCGTCCACAGTTTCGCATTCGGTTAGGCACTGGAAGCGATTGTGCAGTTCGAGTTGGAAGTGTTCGGGGTTCTGGATGTGGGCAGGACCAGGTCGGAGCGTGGACTTCACCAGAATAGACCTTTCAAGCTTCACATTGATATTCAATGTGCCTCTGACGATTCGGTGATCGCTACCGGTTTTTACCTTGGCGATCACAGAGACATCACTGAACATTCGCTTCTTGGTCGTCATGATGAAGTCGATCTCATTTCTGGTAGTACCATCGGGGCTCATCCACGTCCACCTCCTGGATGGCCGCTTCTGGAAGTAGGAGTTCATCAAATGAAGCTCTTCCTTTTCCATAAAGTCGACCAGTCGCTGGCCCCTATGGTTTCGCTGCCCATACCCAAATGGCCCCACTCTCAACTCATCGCCATTCCGTGCGCCCACCTTCGCGTTGAAGTCCCCCATAACAACGGTGAAGTATGTTTCGGAGGTATGTATGGCCTCGGATATCTCCTCATACAATGCCTCTACTTCATCATCAGAATGTGTCGAGGTCGATTTTAGTGTTGGATAGTCTAATTTATAGAGGCTAAAGTCTGACAACCAATCTTACAATTGGGTATAGTATTACCCAGTTACTGGATTATAGGCAGTCGCTTCATGTAAAATACTGATATCCAGCTGAATCTGGGTTGACTGGAAGACGACCCCATTATAATTGGGAAATGGTTAGGCAGATGATGATAGTGTATTTATAGAGGAAGACTATATGGTATATTTGACTGGCTTATGCTTATTTGACTGGCCTCTTGATCTAGTGGTTAGTGACCCTGACTGCTATGACGGGGGTCGTGGGTTAGATTCCCACCCAGGACAAATGTTTGTGTGATGAGCATGATCATTTGTTCTGTGTCTGGGTGTAATTTATCTATAATATGTATGTATTTAGAAATATATAAGTATGTTTATCAGTTGTCTAGTACCCATAACACAAGCTCTGCTTAGCTTGGGACTAGATGGCGTTGTGTGATAGTTGTGGAATATTATATTATATACATCATGCCACGACCCCGAGGAGCGACGGTAAAATCACGGGAAAAAGCAAGTATTTAAATAAATACAGAATTAACTTTAATAAATAAGTACAGTCCTAAGAAATTACCTTAACCAGGAATAATAACCATTATTATAGAATTCGAAGAAATGTTTTTACATTATGAAATACACGTGTATCTATTATTTATCTCATCACAATTCTGTTTTGTTTTATGGGTGAATCCTGAGATTGCCAATATTTAGTTGATTCCCTTGGCGAAATTTATTTTCACACATTCTTTCTAAGTAACAATGTAATATAAAATTTAACTTCATTATAAACACATTAAACTAATTGGCATCACTTTTGGCCGGATGGTTCTCAATATATAGCAGTTTAATTTTTTTCTTGTCAGGGGAATCAAAAAACGACGACAAGGGAATCAAAATCAAAACAAAGATTTAAAAGAAAAACAAGATTTATTATTATTTTAACGTAGCCTCTAATTTTTTTCTAGTCTAAGATGTTCTGCAAGTCGTTTTATTTAATCTTTCTTGCCTTGATTGTTTTGGGGGCATTGCTCAAATCTGAAATATGAAAACAGGCAGGAATTTCGTGCGAATTAAATAAGATAAATGATTTTAATCGATAAGACGGTTTAAAAAAATTATGTATAAGAAATATAACGAAAACTTTCTTGTTTTCACAGAAACCTTTTGATTTCCATAATACATTTTGATTACCTTGGCGCAAATACCAAGGGAATCAATGCCAATGGAATCAAAAAACACGATGTTTTTGTCGATTCTGATAAAAACAATACGTTTTAAATAATATGAATGTAATAAATAAATAATGAACATTAAAGCTGTTCCATGTACACCCGAAAACAAATCCTTAAAACTCAAATTGCATTTATAAACGTGATCAGGGTAATCAACGAGCTAGCGAACCAAAACCAGGGAAATCAAATCTTTACCTTCGTAAATTCGTCCTGGACCAACGAGCAGCGCAACCTTCAACAACTACGTTGGAAGCGCTACCGGCAGCGCTCGTGCGACGGCTCGGAGATACTGTTCTAGAATATTTTACTAGAGATTTACGAAGTTTAGTGACGCGCCACGGGAATCACTGTTTAGTCTCGGACAAACTTTATATTATAGTTCTTAATAAACCTATCATAAATACACAAGGCGTATATTTTTTTTATATATCTACAACAACCCTGGTAGCGATTAGACCGCATTGTTTATTTTGTTTATGTTCGTAAGTTAGGGTTTTGTCGGTTTGTTGTTTGCAAAATGTGTAGCGGACGCGCCAGGGGTATCAATATTTAGGCCTTTTGGATTTTTTTTCGACTATTTAGTACTAAATTAGACCCAAAAACTGTCGTGCTACAGTTAGATCATACATTAACGTGGCATAAAAAAAATATTTTGACATCAAATTTAAATACTACGGGTACTTTTTTTCTTCGGACAACGTAAAATTAACCTCTCAAGATTCACCCTTATTATATATTTCATGTTTCATACAAATTGAACAAATGAGGACTTATAAATGATTAACACGCTTCGAAACGTGAGTGTACTTATGTGTACATAAGGTTTTTTATAAAAGAAAAAAACAACTAAACACTGCAGCCCCAAGAAAAAAAAAATAACTAAAATAAGCATTTTTAAAGAAACTTTGCCCCACACTCCTGTGTCGTGTGTGCGTTTACAAACAGAGAAACACACATACACATACACCGTCTTTTTTATCGTGGCAAAATCATCAAACCAGTCCTCCCACCCAGGGCAGTGCGGGAGGGACTCTCAGACTTGTACTGACTAAAATCCAGTGTCCTTCAATAGCTCTTTACATTCCGGGGTCAAGGTAATTCGTTAGTCCCGCGACCATCACTGACCCTCTTACTACAAGAAAGATAAACATCTGTTAAACAGTTGTCTTAAAAAACTGTCAACGTCAAATGAAGTTTTACGTTGATATAAAGCGCCGTATTCACGTTCCATCTTGCTGTACGTCCCGCCAAGGCCATGCACGATGCACGACGCAAAAACACCGTGAATAGGCTTGATATACGTCAATTATTATTATTATTATGACGTAAGTCAAGCCTATTCACGGTAGTTTTGCATCGTGCATCGTGTATGACCTTGGCGGGACGTACAGCAGATGGAACGTGAATAAAAGAAAGAAAGAAAAGAGATTTATTGGGACACACAGGACACAATAACAAAATTACAAGAATAAAAAACAACAGAGAAAAACAAAAACTATTAAAAAAGAAAAACAAAGGTAAAACATAATAAAAAACATAAAACAATTAGTCCTGTGTGAGGCCAAAAGGCTCCTACCTCAGCATGTGCTGTGACATTTAACTGTCACAGCGCTGGTTTTCTGGTAGGGCCCAAAGTGAAGTCACGCTTATGAATACGGCGCTTAAGGGTGTCTTTGCAAATACACTTATTTTAGACAAGCCTTCAACACATTTTTATGCTTTTGTAGTACGGCGGTGTTTGTTTCGAAGGAGGAGCGCTTGGCTAAATAATGACAGCCTTCCAGGTCAATCTTTAAGGTTAAGCCGCGCTTGCCGAGGTTGGTCTGTGGATGGTGAGATTCCCCCGTGCCTCGGAAAGCACGTGTAGCCTTGAGGTTTTCCACATAGGGAACCCGCTTAAATAGCAGCAGAGCTAATGGCACCTAAGCTATTCCACGAACGGCACCTATAAAATTTTTGGGTGTCCTTACTGGAATAGTTTTTGATCTTTGTTCCTTGTCATGGCTGATCTCGAGGACTTTTGCCGTCGTACCACTAAAACTTTTAAACGCCTGTTGAAAACTTGACTTAAAAAATGTCAGATTATGACGTTGAAATAAGGTCCGTTATGCAGTCACACTTTTTTTAGACAAGTGTACAACACAACGACGATATATTACTAGACTCCTAATAACAGGCGACCGATGTCTGTCAACACATTAGGCAAAAAAGTCTTATATCCGTCTTATTTCGACCACTCCTGTAAGCCGTAAACATACCTTGAGACAGAACCGACCTTGAGTTAGCCCATTACAACGCAGTACCCCGTCCCCCTCGCTTACGTAGTACCTCAGCGAGTTGAAAGAATAGTTTTTGTTCCTTAGATCGTGCATGCGGAGTCTAGTAATATTTCGTCATTGGCTGATGTTGTGGACTTTGGTGGGGCTCATTTCAAATGTGGAAAACAAATTGTCTATTTTGTTCACCAATTATAATAAACTGTTTGAAAGTACCCGTGCGAAGCCTGGACGGGTCTCTAGTAAACAATAAACAAACATATTTCTAAGACATAATAACAACATATCAATATCATTGGACAAGATATAGAAAAGCAATGTTATTGTTGTGATAGCAAACGTTACGACTCGCCATTAGGAAGGCTCCCATGACAAAACAAAAGTCTCAAACACAATAGAGAATATTAATGCTTGTGTTGTAGGTGAAGCTATGCGATGTGGAAGATATGCGTGTGGAAAGAAGCTGCAACATTGAGGGACAAAGAGAGTAAAACGGATACTGTAGAAAAGGTTCTTATAATTTTCAGAACGAAAACAATCATGTTATCTTTTTTACTTTTTTTTTATTAAAGTTTATTTCAAAGTCAGACATATAATAATAGGCAATTTTGCTATTCAACGTACAAAATTAATTTTAGTTATTAAGTATGTTATAGTCGGTCTCATAATAGTTATAAGTATTACTCGTATTATTTCAATGAAAATGCCATGTACGTTTTTCTGCTACTATGTTAGTCCTCTAATATTTATAATATGTGTGTGTCTCGCGACGCACCTCTGTGAATCGTGCGCCGTAAACCAGTTTGCCATCAACAATATTATTATATATATCTATCTTTACTTATTTATCATAAATACAATGCTAGGTCTCTTCTCAAACTTATTGTTTTTACTATCATATATACACTATTCACAACTTTATTTACAACATTATCTTACACATACCGCCGGTTACTTCGTTTGTGCACTGCCTTGATATTCTCTAATAGTACTCGTAAGTATTCTATATTACATATATACACTATTTACATATTATTAATTGCAATATTGCATATATTACATGACATTATATTAATTACTGAAGGTCCAATATCGCTATGTATTCCTATTGATTTATTATTTCGCTATTTTAATAATGATGACTAATAAAGAGGATAAGTTTCTTAAGGTTGGATTTTTGAATGAGGGCTCATTGGGCACAGGCCATGATGACCTGATCGGTGTGATGATAGGCATTGTTTCGATATTATGGCCATAAATGAAACCTGGCTCCGACCGGGCCAGGAGGGGCGCGCTCCGGTTGTGCCGGGCTACCGTCTACGTCACACGCCGCGGCCAGCGAGTGTTCGCGCGGGCCGTGGTGGGGGCGACGGATTTTACATGCGCAGGGGACTGAGCGCGCGTACTTGGACCCGCTCGGTCGATCCCAGTTCCATCGGTTCCCAGTTCGAATCTGTCTAATACTACTGTTTCGATTAAGTCCCGAATAGTAGAACTAGTGAAACTTTTGTTTCCAAGCAGTTTAATTCTAAGAAATGTATTATTACTGGTTTAACTTAAACTTGGTCTATTCCTTATACAGTATAAATCGAATTATCGTAATACATTTGCCAGATAGAAGCTAATAAGAGATAGTATAGCATAGTATAGCTTACATCCTTCAGTGTGACCACAACTTTGATATCTGCAAAATTGCCGAAGAATACAATACGTCGGCCATTGGCGAAATTTCCCAGAGGCTACTGGGAAAGTACAAAATATGTGTTATTAGCTAAATGTCCATTTTTAATTGTAGGCTACCTTACTTCGTGGTATGGGAAACAATGGAAATTCGCCTCCCATAGGATGTGGAGTGGATTTTTACATGTCTAACGTACATTTTTCTTAAAAAAATACATAGTATGCTGTGATACAATGTGTACACGGACCCTTCTTGAAGCTGTCAATCATACATTTCAATTAACACTGCAAAATGATGGGAAACTTCTATTTCTTTCGATGTTTTTTTTAATTATTTAACACTACGCTTGCGTTTTACCATCTCGCCTAATGGTAAGCGAAGATTTGGTCGACGGTGAAGCACGCTATATAGCCTAGAATTAACCTATTCACTCTTGACTTGAATACCCCAAGGTTATAGCTGTCAGGTAAGACAGACCCCGGCAGGGATGAAATAAATTACACAAAGTAATGCCGTCTGAGTTCGATTCCACAACTTACAAGTCGTAAGTCGAAGCCGGTACCACTAGGCTACAACTGTTCATCACATATTGCAAGTAGATTAATTATTATAAAACACTTTGAAACGTGGTTCTTTTTACAAACTAGATGAGGCCGGTGTATCGTACCTGACTAGTCAAAGAAGAAACATTAGTACCCTCAGGACGAGTTTTCAGTATTTGAGGAGTAAAGTAAACTGGAACTTTGACAATTTCAAATTGTCAATTTTCAAGGAAAAAAATAGTTCCTTCTTCGCACACCAGAGACGCTGTTCCATTTTTTCATATAAGAAACCTGTAAATACTGGAAAGACGCTGTAAAGTAAAAGAGTGAAAACTCATGCTGAGGGTACTGAAACAAAGTCAAGTATCTGTTAAAGTCAAGACATTATATCGGTCATGTCATACGAGGACCATGTAGGTTAGTGTCTGAGATGGTCTTTTGAAGAAAGAACCACACAGATTTAAGTGGACCTGTCCAGTCAGCGCAAGCATTTTTGTCAGTTATCGTGTAGCTCGACTCATAATTCAAGAAGCTAAACAACACGACGAACAATACCAAAGAAAGAACACTTTTGTAGGCCGTCTATAGATTAACAGGTAAACAGAAATCAGTAAATTTTCCACTGAAATAAGCTTAAGGAAACTCAGTGCTATTTCACTTCGCATAAAATTGTTTTACCAACCAATTTAAACAACAAAATAACAGGAAAGTAGTTGAAACTTCAAATATAGACTTACCGTCAATTTTGTATACGCTAACACTTCAGAGAGACAATGGGCAAACTTTGGCTGAAAAAAAAACAACAATATCCAACCGAAACATGCGAAAATGTACCCTTACTTCAAAGACATAGAGTAGAATTTTCAATGGTTACGTGAATCAAATTCAGTGACGCTTATCTCAATTCAACAAAGTCTAATTTCGCGTAACGCAAACGCCTTTTCAACCAGAAGAAGGGGTGTACGTAAAAAATTGAACAAAACAAACTTATGAGTGCGTTTACAAAAACATTTTAAGCTAAAGCTTTGTTTGGGAAAGTGTTTTGCGGAGCTGCAAAATTAAGTTTGTTTATTTTAACCCTTTCGCTGGCGAAGTTCGTGAATGCAGGTTTTTGAATATAAAAGATAGAAGTAAGGCTTATCGGGATGGAGACACTATAAAATCTTTATCAATCGATAAGATTGTAATGCTTAATTTGTTTGTTCGTGTTCTTCGGGATAACAAAAGATGTTTTGATAAAGTTTCCTGCTGTTTTCAAAGGCTGTTTATGGCCAATTTCACTAACTATACCTAGGATTCTAATCTCGTTATTATAAGTGTGAAAGTAAGTTTCAAAACAAAAAAATATATATTTTAGAAACTAGCTGTTGCCAGCGGCTTCACCCGCTACAACTCCAAAATTATCCCACAGGAACATAAAATCGGGATAAAAACTATCTAATCCAGGTTATAAACTATCTGTGTACCAAATTTCAGCCAAATCCGTTCAGTAGTTTTTGCGTGAAAGAGTAACAAACATCCATCCACACATACAAACTTTCATGTTTATAATATTACTAGCTTCTGCCCGCGACTTCGTACGCGGATCTTGTTGCTTATGCCAGCGACAATGGGGTCGGCAAAATCGAAGATCTGAAAAGTCTGATACCCAACACCAAGAGCCCGGGTAAAAAGTTCATGGGAGTTTGGCCAGTAGAATAAAAATTGTATTAATATATTAATCGTCATCGAAAATCAGTCCGTGAAATTAATGATAGCTTTGATTTCCACATCAGGTGTTCTAAATCTTATATACATCAATAGATAATGCTCATTAGGCTGAACAGCTCTTTCTAAGACGTCATTCCTATACAGGTTGAATTTTTCAACTGGGCGTTGAGTTGAACAAAAATAAGCATGATTTCAAAGAAGAAAAGGTTAACTTTAGTTTCGAATACAGTCCTCGCCTTGAAGATTGATCAGTTTTTTTTCAATTACACGTTTTTCTTAAGTTTGCCATATATGATTACTTCCCAGAATTGTTGAAAGGAGTCTTCAACATTTTTCGATATTCCTCATATCGTTTCGAAGATAGCCATCCACGCCCAGTTGAAAAAAATCATGTTATAGTGTAGCTGGGCTCTTTTTTTTTCGTGGTAAATCATCAAATGAGTCCTCCCACCCCGGGCAGGGCGGGAGGGACTGTCAGACTTGTACTGACTAAAATCCACGGTGTCCTTCAATAGCCCTTTATGTTCCGGGGTAACGGTGATGGTATAAGTCGCGCGACCCCGGCAGGCTTTAGCCCTCTGAGAGGGGGCCCCGTCATTATGCTGACGCTCTTTAAGGCGCGCGTGGAACACGACGCGTATCCATGGTCGGACGGCGAGTTCCCCTTTACTTGCCGCCCGCATGCCTACGCCTAAGGTGGCCGGAGATCGTCTTGTGACGTCCGACGCAGTGGGCGTCCACCACCGCGGGGTAGCTGGGCTCTTGGAGTTCCACATTAGGTGTTCTAGATCTTCAATTTTTTTACGTCAATAGAGAGTGCTCATCACGCTGAACAACTCTTGCTAAAACGTCATTCCTGTATATGTTATAGTGTAGCTGGGCTCTTGGAGTTCCACATCAAGTGTTCCAGATCTTCAATTTTTATATGTCCACATAGAGTGCTCATCAGGCCGAACAACTTTGCTGAGACGTTATTCCTGTATATGTTATAGTGTAGCTGGGCTCTTGGAGTTCCACATCAGGTGTTCCAGATCTTCAAACTAATTCTCTCAGCAAAAAATGCTCATCACGTGGAACAATTTTTGCTATCGCACCATTTTTGTATCTCTTATAGTTTAGCTGGTCTGTTGCGGTTCTGCGCCAGTTGTTCAAGTTTTCAAAATAAATTATAGCCTATATTTTGACCAGACTTAATACCTATACAACAAAAAAAGAATTATTCAAATCCGTCCGGTACTCTTTGAGTTTATCCCGGACATACATACAGACAAACAGATAAACAGACAAAAATTCTAAAAACTATATTTTTGGCTTCGGTATCGATTTTAGATCACACCCCAAGTATTCTTTTAAAAAAATATTCAATGTACAGTTTTGACTTTCCTACTATTTTATTATATTTTATTATTATTATATGTATAGATATAGATGTAGTAGGAAGTAGGATATTGTTAATGGTACTGTAGGTGTTAAATATGAAGAACAAATAATTTTATAATGGCATAACCTGAATTTTTTTTAGTAGTTGTTTGTTACGCTTTTTCGTCTTAAACGGTGAAACGATTTGGATGCGTATTGGTACCCACTGGGAAAAATGGGATTCTAGAAATGGTTACAGTCTATTTTTCTGTTTCTAATTTAAGGTTATAGAAAGTGAATCGAAATTCTAGTCTTATCATAGAATCGCGCTCAAATATTTTGCTACGACAGTTTTCAATAAACAATATTTAATCGTTTTACCATAATATAATAGGATTACTAGCATAAACGCCCAACAACAATTAACCAAATTTTATCCAAATTCGTTTATATAATATGATATGTAATATCCCTGTATTGTGGGTCGCTGCTTAGTTAGTTGCCAAAGGATACAAATACAGCATTTTTTTTTTTATACTATTCCACAACTAACACACAACGCCATCTAGTCCTAAACAGAGCTTGTGTTATGGGTACTAGACAACTGATAAACATACTTATATATTTCTAAATACATACATATTATAGATAAATTACACCCAGACACAGAACAAATGATCGTGCTCAATACACAAACATTTGTCCTGGGTGGGAATCGAACCCACGACCTCCGGCATAGCAGTCAGAGTCACTAACCACTAGACCAACAGGCCAGTCATTTTTAACTCATATGAATTCATTTTTATTATGTCTACAGTGTCTGCGGCATTAAATATGCATTAAAATTACAATTTGTAAAACGAAATTCGACATACAAACGTACAAAATCTTGTTTGTTTGTATGTTACACATTTTTACCTACAGCGCAAAACCGACTTGAGCATATTGATGCAGAGATAATAATAAATAAAAAAATAATAAATAAAATAAAATTTATTGTGTGAAATAATCGGTTTACAAATTGTTGTGTTCGAGATAGACCTTGGAAAATGATTACATGCTATTTCTTTTTGGAAAAAACAACGAGCGGTAAGATCTAGAACCTTCATAACATCGCACGTAATACATAACAATTAATGTCCAATTTGTCACCAAAAAATAAAAATCCCTGTGACATTTGTCGTTAAAATTATGCTTATGGAAACTAAAAACCGGTCAAGTGCGAGTCGAACTCGCCCACTGAGGGTTCCATATACCATTATCTAAAAAAACGCAAAAACGTTTGTTGTAAGCCATCCTTAAATAGTTTTTGTTTTATTTGAATTTTTATTTTTTATTTTTAAAGTAAGCATAAATATTAACATTCAAAGTATTACAAAAATGACTAAAATAAATTAAAATAAAAAAAATATAGGGCGTCAAAAATTCATCCACATCGCTGTCAATGGGAAAAGTGCAATCTGCGGCTGACAGCATTGCCACGTTGAATGGCAATGCTGATCCTTTGACCAAGAAATAGACGAAAACATAAAATTAAATATTCTGTGAATATTTCAAGCGTCTCTGTTGCTGTTATCAAAAAAATCATGCCCTTTAAATATTTGCATTATTTTTTGCTTTTTTTGTATTTGTTGTTATAGCGGCTACAGAAATACATAATCTGTGTAGATTTCAACTCTCTAACTGTCAAGGTTCATGAGATACAGCTTGGTGACAGACGGACAGCGAAGTCTCAGTAAGAGGGTTCCATTTTACCGTTATTTTTCCTTTTTTTGTTGGTCTGTCTGTCGCTCTGCTGAGCAAAGGCCTCCCCGAATTTGTTAGGGAACCCTAAAAACAGGCATTAGGTTTGCACCTATCAAAAGACACGTTAGGGTTTTCCTAATTATTAGTATTAGTTCTAGGTTTAGACCTTAAATATGCCTAAGTGGCTTATTAGGAGTGTTTATGACATTACTGACGGACAATTATAGTAAATATCATGTTTTGCAGTCATTTAGCGTTTTTTTTTTTGTTACGACAGTTTACATGAAATAATATTAATTTACTTACTAGCTGTTACCACCGGCTTAGCCCTCTAGAACTTGAAAATTATATCACCGGAATAAAAATCGGGATAAAAACTATCTTATGTGTTAATCTAGGTTGAAAAATATCTGTTATTTATGGAGGGGGGTGGGTGTAACAAGGTTAATAGGATTTCTAGCATAAACGCCCAACAACAATGAAGCAAATTTTATCCAAATTCGTTTACAAGCCAACACCCCTGTATTGTAGGTATTACTTAAACTATTAGCCAGATCTAGGGGCTTAGTCAAACAGCATTCGACAGTAAACGACAATCGTTATCGTTCATACGTCAAAATCTAAGGCCCCTGGAACCGTGCAGGAATCAAACCCACGATACGCAGTGCAGCAGTCAATCATTTCGACCTCCGTGATTCACACATCGTGGGTCCGCACCCTCCCTTAGCTATGACAAAAATAAATTATTCAGTGTCGAAATGGAACCCACGACACGTAGCACGGCAGTCGATGGCTCAGCCACTGCGTCAACTGTACCGTAATGTCAATAAAGATTGTACTGTCTTGACTTTGACTATCATCATCATCTTCCTGCCCTTATCCCATTTTAATTGTGGTCGGCGCAATACGTATTTTTCTTCCATTCTCCTTTATCAGACGTCACAGTATTATTTACTCCTTTCTTTTCCTTTGACAATCCATCTATCTTTTCTTTGGCCTTTGGTCAAATTGAAATAGCAAGCAAAACGCTTGGGAGGTGGCGGGCCGCAAGCGAGAGAGGACAGCGTCCTCCATCCGCCCCAACCGCAGTGGTGTACGCCCACGGCGTTGGACGTCGCAAGATCGAGACGATCTCCGGCCACCGTAGGCGCGGGCATGCGGACAGCGAGTAAAGGGCAACTCGCTGTCCGACCATATTCCACGCGCGCCTCAAATACCGTCAGCATAATGACGGGGGGCCTCTAGAGGACCAAAGCCTGTCCGGGTCGCGGGACTTACCTTATTACCGTGATGCCGGAACATAGGGGGATATTGAAGGACATCGTGGATTTTAGTGAGTACGAGTCTGAAAGTCTCTTCTGCCCTGCCCAGGTTGGGAGGACTCATTTGATGATTTGACCACGTAAAAAAAAGAAAGTGTTCAAGGTTAAATTGAAATAGCAAGCAAAACGCTTAAAATGAAAACTATAGCCAAAAATTTTAAACAGGTTGTAAACCTGAAACCAGGTTTCCATTTCAACCTACAAGCAACGTTTTGCTCGAAGCATTAATTATTATTAGAGTTCAGCGAGCCATCAATCCACGTCGCGGTACGGACATCAGCCGCAGTGTACTGCAAATTATTTAGCGCTGCTTTATCATGTATATGCTGACCGTACTGTGCTGTGATTTTCTGTAGTTAGTTATCTGAAATGTGGCTCAAAATCAAAATCAAATAATTTATTTCAAGTAGGCCTGCTAGAGGCACTTTTGAATTGTCAAAAGACAATTAGGTAACATAAAATAGTTATGGTGCTACAGTCCCAGTCACAAGACATAAAAACGAGTAAAAGTACCGTAGGTGCTCATTCCAAAGCGTAGATCTCTATGGAGAAGAATGAGCAAGAAACTCCATGGACACTCTTTTTCAATAGCCAGAATTATTACGGTATCTTTGTTACATCATTCATCTTGAGATGGTGCATAATGTGAGAACGATGTAGCAAGTAAAAGGTGTCCATAGGAAAATAAAATAGACAATTCAAGAAATATTAATCCTTAAAATAAACCGTGGCAGCTAAGAGATGACCAGTCACGACTGACGGCGCCCGTTCACGAACATGACACATGCATCAGCACCATTCAGCTCAACCATTTTGAAGGGAACTAAATGATCCGATACACGCGCCACCGCCAGCGAGGCATTTGAGTGAGCATGACATAATCTCAACCACCAGGGTTATTCAAGTCAATAAAAAAAACCTGCTGTTTGTAAAACTGTTTTTAAAACCTGGATAGCGTGTTTTAATGGTCTACTTAACACTAGATATTCTTTATCATCACCAGCCTATAATGTTCCCACTGCTAGGATACAGGCTCTCTGTGAGAGGGAGTGGGCCAGAATCCACAACGCGGGCCCAGTGCTGGTTAGTATTTATTTTCTGTATGTTGGAGCGAAACTTGATGAAGCAACGTGTAATTTCTCATCATTTCAATAAAAGTGACAATAATATACAAACGTTCTTTTCCTATTTAGTTATTTTAAAGTAAGCCTTTGTTAAAACTCTTTTACGCCTAAAACCAGTGGTCCTATTTTAATAAATTTTGGTACAGAAATTGAGGTAACTGCTTTTTTATATAAAACTAGCGGCCCGTGCCGGCTTCGCACGGGTGGAGGACCCGGTCTAAAATTTGAGATTTAAACTATCCTATCTCTCAAGTTGGATCGAACTGCACATGGTGTGCGAATTTTATTATAATCGGTTAAGTGGTTTAGGAGTCCATTGAGGACAAACATTGTGACACGAGATTTATAAATATTAAGATTGAAGCAGAGAATTGAGGTGCTTTTTTTTTACGTGGTAAAATCATCAGATGAGTCCTCCCTCCCCGGGCAGGGTGGAAGGGACTGTCAGACTTGTATTGACTAAAATCCACGGTGTCCTTCAATAGCCCTTTATGTTTCGGGGTCACGGTGCTGGTATAAGTTCCGCGACCAGAGAATTGAGAGGATAGGAGCGATGTCACAGGCAAATGCTAGTTGTAAAATAAAAATCTAAGTAGGCACACTTATTTCACACTAACAAGCTAAATGAAACAGGAAAACTATTTAGAAAGCAAAACACAAGAAAAATAACTATACAGCTCACAGTCGAATCCTTAACTCCGGGTGAAATGAAGCACGACCGGCTTCCACTGAAACCGACTCCCAAGTCAAAGTCGGTAAAACTTTACACCTGTACAACTTTCAGAAGTATAAAACTTACAGAGTTACGGATTTAGAGAGGCTGGATAGGGCGTTACAAGTTTTTTTTTTCGGGACAAACCAACCACACTATTCCCAAACCACTGCAACTCCTGAAAGCCAGAATCAACAGTGGCAACCACCAAAAAAGCGCCGAGACAATGAAGCTCGACGTGTCCCGGAGAATGAATTTACCTGTCTTGGGTCCTGCAACGAAATTAATCAGAAAATAATAGTGGAGGAGTAGGAAAAAATATGTTTCCACTTCCCTCCATGCAAGCAGGAGTATGCTTATTGCAGAATAACACTGGCCTGTTGGTCTAGTGGTTAGTAAACCTGACTGCTATGCAGGAGGGGTTCGATTCCCACCCAGGACAAATGTTTGTGTGATGAGCATGATCGTTTTGTTCTGTGTCTAGGTGTAATTTCTCTTTAATATGTATGTATTTAGAAATATATAAGTATATTTATCAGTTGTCTATTACCCATAACACAAGCTCTGCTTAGCTTGGGACTAGATGGCGTTGTGTGATAGTTGTGGAATAAAAAATAACTGTATTTAAAAAAGAAACTAAAAACTCAGATACAACTAAATGGTATTTACATGGAGCGATTGCCTATTGGACCTCCACAACCCAGTAACTGGATAATATGACAGGGTAAGACTGATTTAAGACCTTTAGACCTTCTGACTAATTGTAACGACTGTCAAAGATCTACAAATGACAGCCGGGACCATTGGCTTTACGTGCTTTCCAGGTTGCTTTTGTTTATTTCTTTCTTTCAAATCCATAAAAAAATCGTAGGTAGCAGTTCCAGTTAACTTATATCAAAACACATCCAAAATACTAATCTAAGAAAACAAACTCGAGAATTCCGCATCCATGTTCAAAATTTGTTACTCTGCATTATTAAAGAGATCAACTTTTAACTATGGGGTCGGCAGGAAGGTAAACAAGTTATTTCAAACTTGTAGGCACGAAAGTTACCGTTCGTAGAAAACAGAATTTGTATCGGTTTTCGCGGAAAAGATTTTGTTTTGGTACCCGCTTGTAGGGCTGAGTAATTTCCGTTATTAAAACGCAAACCAGGCAAGGAATCAGTGTAGTATCATTGTTTGCGCCGAACGCCTACAAGTTTCATCATATCCAACCTTTTTATTGTTATAATTTTTAATGTACTACTACTGACAGTCCACGTCATTATCAATGTAAAATTATCTGAAAAGCTAGTCGTTTTTCATTTTCATCTCCTACAAAAACCTGAAGAAATTATCAACATGGTCCTGAAGAGCCTGGATTAAAAATAAAAAATATTAAAAACTTGAGAATTTCGTGAAGATTTGTGGTCTGGAAAATCTCAATCATTATATTTTCACCCAACACTCTATTATCAGGTTGTATTAGTTTTATTTCGATTTCAATACGTTTTCGACAGCATAAATACATTATTGCTGCCGACGTGGAGAAAATGTATCGTCAGATAGTGGTTCATCCCTTTGACAGACATCTTCAACAAATCATTTGGCGCGATGACCCGCTCATTGAGTTACAATCGTACCAGCTTAATACCGTCACGTACGGCACAGCCAGCGCTCCGTTCCTTGCAACGAGGTGCATCAAACAGTTAGGCTTAGAGTGCGTTGATAAAAAGGCTGCTGAGGTCATTCTACATGATTTTTACGTCGACGATTTGTTAACAGGAGGAGATGATCTCAATGAAGTCAGAGATTTGCGTGATATAGTGACTTCTACTCTTGCTTCAGCGGGAATGCACCTAAGAAAGTGGAAGTCAAATGATAAGCGTTTGATTAATGGTGTTGACTGTCTCCAATCTTCACTCGACTTGAATATTGGCGGATCTGAGTCTACCAAAATCTTAGGTCTCGATTGGAAATCACAACAAGATCAACTCTGTTTTCCCATTAGTCTACCAATTGTTTGTGGCGATACAAAACGTGACATGCTTTCAATTATATCGCAAATCTTTGACCCATTGGGGCTTCTAGCTCCATGCATAATAGTGATGAAGATGTTACTGCAAAAACTATGGTTACACAAACTCTCATGGGATGAGCAGCTATCGCCGGACATTAGGAAAGTTTGGACTGAACTAGTAATCAAACTACCAAAATTAAATGAAATTAACATTCCGCGTCGTGTTTTAATTGATTCAATGGAACTTTTCGAGCTTCATGTTTTTACTGATGCGTCCGAACGAGCATACGGAGCATGCGTATACGTTCGCAGTGTTAGTAAAGATCATCAAGTGTTGGTACGCTTATTGTTAGCAAAGAGTCGTGTTGCCCCTCTGAAAGCAACCACTATTCCTAGACTTGAGCTTTGTGGTGCTCTTGTTGGTGTTCGAATTTACGAAAAGGTGATAAATTCATTACGCTTGAACACTAGGCCGCGTACATTCTTTTGGACAGACTCCACTGTCGTCCTAGGATGGCTTAAAATGTTGCCTAACAAACTTCAGCCTTTTGTTCGTAACAGAATTGCGAAAATTTTAGAGAAGACTGGCAACTGCGAGTGGAGACATGTCCCAACTGATCAGAACCCCGCTGATTACGTCTCTCGACGAGTAGACATTAATCTTTTGTCTTCATTAGATGATTGGTGGTCCGGTCCAAGTTTTTTGAAGAATGATATATCGTGTTGGCCTTCTAGATTTACACATTCTACTGATGAAATATTGCCGGAAATTAAGGCAAATGTATCTTTGCATGGCACTGTTCGCGAGAAGGTATCAAATGAATTTATCAACTTTAGCCGATTCTCCAGTTTTCTAAGGCTTCAACGTACTGTAGCATATCTGTTACGTTTCATTGCTGCCTGTAAAAAACAGCATGTTTATGGTCCCTTTAGCAATGATGAACTAAGGAATTCTTTAAATGTGATCATTCGCACATGTCAAAACGAATCATTTATTGAACACAAGTTGCTGCTTCACAATAAAGAATTACCTAAGAAAAGTCCTTTATTGAAATTCAACGTTTTCATGGATGACCATAAAATATTACGCGTTGGAGGGAGATTAATAAACTCAGATTCACCATATAATGAATTAGAATATAAAGAAATGTCCAATTCTCTTACAATCAAATCATCATTTTACAAAGTTATTGTTTGAGCATGAGCACAAGCGGTTGTTCCACCCTGGTCCTCAATTACTGTTAGCTTCCATACGGGACACATATTGGCCCATACGAGGTCGTAACTTGGCCAGGTCGTGCTACCGTAAGTGTGTTCGTTGCTGTCGTCTCAAAGGTCAAACTGTAACACCGATCATGGGTAATTTACCACGGCAGCGACTTCAAGCAGGTTTCCCATTTGAAAATATTGGCTTGGACTACGCGGGTCCAATCCAGTCTGCTACTCGGCAGGGTCGCGGCTGTAAGTTGGTTAAAGTGTATAATTGCTATTTTTGTTTGTTTTACAACAAAATCTATTCACCTTGAATTGGTCGGTGATTTAACCAGCAACACTTTTATCATGGCGTTAAAAAGATTTATCTCGCGTAGGGGTAAACCTATCAATATATTTTCTGATAATGGCACTTCGTTCGTTGGTGCATACAGTGATTTATCTAAATTCCTTAAAGCTAATTGTGACTCGTTGTCAGAGGAAATGGCTAAGGAGGGAATAACTTTTAACTTCATCCCTGCATACTCTCCTCATTTTGCTGGACTTGCGGAGGCTGGTGTCAAGTCAACAAAGCATCATTTATTCAGGGTGTTGGGCCTTTGTAACTTAACTTATGAGGAGCTTTATACTACGCTAGTGCAAATAGAAGCAATTCTGAACTCCAGACCACTGACGCCACTCTCATCGAATCCTGAAGACTTGACACCATTGACACCCGGACATTTTTTAATTGGACGTCCGTTAACATCTTTGCCAACACCTGATTACCACAACCACTCCACTAGTTCTTTATCCCGATTTCAACGAATTGAACAGCTTCGCCAGCATTTTTGGAAACGATGGAGCAAAGAATATATATCGGAACTCCAACTCAGGACAAAATGGCGCACATCTAAGGGTTCTCTGAAGTTGAACTCCCTGGTACTTCTAAAGGAAGATAATATGCCGCCTCTAAAGTGGAAAATGGGTCGGATTGTCGCTACCTATCCAGGTCCGGACGGTGTGATCAGGGTTGCGGATGTAAAAACTTCGAGTGGCCTGCTCCGCAGATTCTTTAGCAAGATTTGTCCGCTACCCATCGACCCCGAGTCTGACTATTCTGGTTGAAAGACAGGCTTTCAACGCCCGGGGGCATGTTTGCGCCGAACGCCTACAAGTTTCATCATATCCAACCTTTTTATTGTTATAATTTTTAATGTACTACTACTGACAGTCCACGTCATTATCAATGTAAAATTATCTGAAAAGCTAGTCGTTTTTCATTTTCATCTCCTACAAAAACCTGAAGAAATTATCAAAAGAAATTATTAAAATTAAATTAAATTATTAGAATTATCTTTCGGAACCCGGTGGCTTTGCTTTTAACTGACTTGAAAAAATGGAGGAGGTCCTCGATTCAATTGTATTTTTTTCCATCATAACTTGCTACTGGGTGAACCAATTTTGATGTTTTTTTTTGTTCCATGCAGTATATCTGTCATTTGGTCACATACAAATTTCTTTCAATTTGGTTCAGTAGTTTTTATTTTATGAGAAGTTTCCGCTTATTGTGTACTTGTCACATGACTCAAAAGAACATCACAGGGTGTCCATTTTATCGATTTACCTTTCGATACCTATAAATGTTACGACTTCTTCTATCACCAGTTTCCGTCTTGATGTTGATTATTGGGGCACCCTGTATACATTATGTTCTGTAAATCACCTTACTGCAACGCTGACGCATGAGGTTTGCGACGCGTAGGTACTAAGGCTTCTTTGTCTCACTAAAATACACATCGACCTCGCGTCATTTTCCATGCCTTTAAGAACTGTTATCAAACTGACGGGGCCTTTCTCAGGCCTGACGTGTCGCGGGACTGTTTAGACAGCCTACAACGACCCTGTAAGTGCAATTTTATTGAAGAGACCCGGTGAATTTCAGTGAGTACAAGTCTAACAGTCCACCCCGAGCTTGAGGACTCATTTGATGATTTTACCACCAAACAAAACAGACTATTAACTAAACTGTCCAATCCAGAACTACCCTAAATTAAAACCAATTTTATTTATCTCTTATTTTTCGTACGAATGCATTCCATTTGACGTAATTATGCAAATTGGAACCAAAGCTACCCTTAAGCGCGTTTAAACATCCCCTAATCTTTAGGGCGCGATGGTGGCCATTTATCTGACACTGCGGAACCACCGGCTTGACTTTTTGGGGATCCTTAAGTGTACAATAAATGATTTGGGATTAAGATTGTGGGACACAGATTGGGTTTAAGTAAAACGCAGAATTTTCGATGTAAACTGAAGTGTATTTATTATTCTTATTAATTACTAGCTGCTGCCAGCGGTTTCACCCGGTACAACTCGAAAATTATCCCACGGGAACATGACATCGGGATAAAAACTATCCTATGTGTTAATCCAGGTTATAAACTATCTGTGTACCTACCAAATCCATTCAGTAGTTTTTGCGTGAAAGAGTAACAAACATCCATCCACACATACAAACTTTCACGTTTATAATATTAGTAGGATTCTTCAATTGACAAACCGATTTTATCATGGAAGTTATTTTATCTTTGCAATGGTTGCATGAATAATTAAAATAAATTATAAATGTTAAAGACAAATAATTTAATTAGTGAACGATTTTATTTTAACTAGCAACTAAGAATTATGTTGACACTGGCTGTTGCCCGCGGTTTCACTCCCAGTTTTTTTTGTAGTAAAGTCATCAAATATGTCCTGCCCTGGGTAGGGCGAGAGAGACTGTCAGACTCGTAGGTACTGACTAAAATAGGGTATTTTATTAAATCGATTTAGTCCGTCAGTAATAATATTGAAAAATAATGGACACGTATTTATTTTTTCAAATCTATGAATATTGACAAAGATCAAACGCTTCCAAGGCTTGTGACGTCATTACGCTTGTAAAATTGTAACCACCGAGTGACGTTGTGTGATTTTTGGAAGCGTTGTATCTTTGTCAATTTTGGTTTACGTGACAAAAGAAAAAATACGGGTCTAATGTTTTCTAATAATCTATATTTCGGACTAATATTTTTTTGAGTAAAATACTCTATCCACGGTAATCCTTCAATTGGCCTTTACGCTCCAGAGCCATGGTTACCTGATGAGACAGTCCCGCGAAAACACTTTCGCGTTAAATATAAAATTAGGAAGGGATACCAATTTTTTTTGGGCGTATTTCTCGCGGTAATTTCTTTCTCGTTCTAAGAGCAGAGATCTCGAAATAAATTACTCGCAGTAAAGTGTCGTCCTGGGTACGTAACTACTACCTATGTCTCATGTAATTATACACAAGGGGCCGTTATCACTGCTCAGCTGAATGCCCTAAGCCGTGAACAAATCTAGGTTAGATTTTAGCCTTGAAATGGATAACTAAAAACTATCCCAGGACCTACTTAAGTAACACATTTTGACAGTGGGACAGAGCAAGCTAGTAAAAAAAACACTTTTCGAAGGATTTATTAGCTAAATAATACAACGATTCTGCTGTGTGAAATTAAATAGGTATTTTGATTTTTTGACAACTTTCTTCAAGGATTGTTTTGCCAAAATCCTTCGCGGGACTGTCTCATTAGGTAATCGTGATCCTGAAACGTTACGGCTATTGAAGGATCACCCTGGATCAGTAGAAGTGGTCAGTACAAGTCTACAGTCCCTCCCGCCTTGGGTAAGAGAACTCATTTGATAAAAACAGCTGGGGTACCCACAGTGTAAACAAACATTATCAAAAAATATATCCTTTTTAACTGTTGGAACAACGCTTTTAAGTTGTACATTCTTCATGGACACTGTTCAGCCAATTCCATAGTTTTCATACTAAGACATTAGGGCAACCCGCTGTCCACGGACCATACCCGAGTCGACGGCGCATTGTTGTCCGTGCGTGCCTCAAAGAGCGTCAGCATGATGATGAAGCCCCCTCTAGAGGACTAAGGCCTGCCGAGGTCGCGGGACTCATTTCATTTCCGTGACACTGGAACATAGAGGGCTATTGAAGAACACCATGGATTTAAGTCAGTACGACTCTTGCAGCCATGCCCGGTTGGAGGACGCATTTGATGAGTTTATCACGTAAAAAAAGACCATAGATAAACAGTCGTTCCATGTATAACACTATGTAATCCACAAATACTACAACAAAGTCTAGACTGATGACAACCTCACACATGCCGTCTTAAAAACTTGACCCATCAATTCCCCGACCTCAATCCAAGTTGCTTAACTTCAAAACTGAAACAATGACTTAGCGGCCACAATGAGGGCTTTGCTTATGAAACATGGATCAAAGGGTACGCTTGAACTAAGTTTGTTAAGGAATCTCACATAGTTCCGAGGGTGCGGGTACACTGACGATTTTGAGGATAATTTTCTACATTATTATTGTTAGAATGTTTTAGGGTGCTCCCACAAGTATCGACGCGGAATCGGCTTCAGCCGGCAACATTACTATACTTATCGCCGATCATCTGAAGGCGAACGGCTCGTTTCACCGTCGGCCGGCGTCGGTCGCGCCGTTGCGACCGGTATTTAGTCCAGTCATTAAAGCTTAAACCCGAAAATAATTAGACCCGAAAATAGTAGAGTTGCCGAATATTCGGCTTTTGAAAGCCTAGTCGAATATTCGGGATTCGGCTAAAAATCACTATCCGTGCCACCTCTAAGTGTGCTCCCACATTTATCGACGCGGAATTGGTTAACGCCGGTCAAAAAAAACTTTATGTCTACGTAGTAACACCCTTATTACGTTTGGTTTGGTTCCAATTTACGCGGAATCGGTTAACGCCGGTCAAAAAAAACTTATTATGTAGTCATAAAGTACTTTTTGACCGGCGTTAGCCAATTCCGCGTCGATAAATATGGGAGCACCCTTAGAGATGCCTCGGATAGTAATTTAGCCGAATGCTGAATATTCGGCTAGGTTTTCGAAAGCCGAATATTCGTCGGCTTGGCTATACTTGGTATAGACGCAGATCAATCGGTGTAGGGTCCGCTCGCCCCTTGGATCTTGCCCCTTATGATTAAAATGACCGACTCGCCCCGTATTTATTTATTTTGGTGTACCCATTCGCCCCTTGCGGCATTTTCATTGAAATTTAACCAAGAAAGGTACAGTCAGACAGAAAAATGCTTACAGTAAGAATAACACTACGTTTGATTACTTTAGTTAACTATATTTGTAAACTCACAAACTCGTCGTGATACTTGTGATTATTTGATGGTTTGTGCTACCTGTTGAGAGAGTTGTATAACGTCGTAAGACAATTTGTGAGACCACATTTTCGCAAAAAAACTAAAGATATCGCGAAAATGAAGGACAATTAGACAATGGCTGTAATCAGAAATAGTGCTAAGCAAGCATAAGTTCAACGTTGAAAAATTACCTGAAATTGTCTTGTTCATTGACTTACTACCAGAAGTACTAGGCTATTATGTGTTCAAAGTGTTATTTATTTAAATATTTCTGGGTCGATTACCTGAAATTATCTTGTTTATTCACTTACCAGCAAAAGTACTAGGCTAGCATAAGTTCAAAATGGTATTTTTTAAAATATTTTTGGGTCGATTCCGAACCTAACCTAACCTTAGCCAACCCGGACCCAGTTCATGATTAAAAAAAACATTCAACTAATAAACTACCTACCCAGAATTATATAAATAAATACCATTTTGGGTCTATGCCAGCCTAGTACTTTTGCTGGTAAGTGAATAAACAAGATAATTTCAGGTAATCTTTATATCTCTCCAAAAAATATGACTACCACTTTGTACTTATGTTAGCCTAGTACTTTTGTTGGATAGTCAAAGAAAAAGGCAGTTTCAGGTAAACTTTAGAATTATTTAAATACAGACTACCTTGAACTCATGCTAGCCTAATACTTTTTGTTAGCTTCTAATAGCCTCGCCTCACTGGTGTTAAAGCCAGTAGGGAGAAATGGGAATAGACGGTCGAAGTTGTAAGCAAACAACATTTATTTAAATATTTAAAAACTTGTGTTGCTTACAGTACTTTTAACTTATTAACAATTGGGGGCGAGTCAGCGTATCTAAAAGTGAAGGGGGCGAGTCGGTCATTTTATTCATAAGATCCAAGGGGCGAGCGGACCCTAAACCGATTAATCTACCTCATCTGTTTTCTTTAATAGATTAACAACCTTATCACAATAGTGGAAGGTTAAAAGCGGTTGGCAACGTCGCAAATGGCTGTCAAATATTTACAAGTTTTAATTAATTTTGCAAAAATTTACTGTATGAAAATAAGAAATACATAATTTATGGCTCTGTAGTGTACTAAAAAATGATAAGGGGATGAAATAATTAATATCGTAACACCAAATATGTAGTTTTAGATTAGATTATACTTTATTATACACCAAAATCACAAACAGCGTTTTACTATATTGTTAATCTTAAAGATACAACACGGCGGAAACTTTCCAAATGCCTTTTATACAACTGAAACGGCTACAATATTAAATTCAGTGTTTTAATTGCATTTCTACATCAATTTTCTAGTGCACTACAGAGCCATATTTCTTATTCCCGTATAGTAACATTGTCAAATTAATCAAAACTTGTAAATATTTGACAGGTATTAGCGACGTTGGCAACTTTCTGGCGCTTAATGTTTGATTGGTAAAATTTGACAGATTCGGTTAGGTTGAACTGCTGGCGTCTGTATATTTTGCGGGTGACAGGTCTGTTCCAAAATGCATCATTGAATGGTTGTATTTGCGAGTAGGTGTTCTAAGAAAATAAAAGTAAAAACCAGTCAAAAATATCGCTGTTGACGTAAAAGACTATTTTATTCATCGTCAGACTATAATGTTCCCACTGCTGGGACCTCAGTGCCTCAAGTCGAAAGTTTTCGACCAATGTGTGTTGCCAGTGATGACGTATGGCGCCGAAACGTGGTCCTTTACTATGGGCCTCATTAGTAAGCTCAGTATAGTCCAACGAGCTATGGAGAGGGCTATGCTCGGAGTCTCTCTGCGTGATCGACTCAGAAATGAGGAAATTCGTAGACGAACCAAAGTAACCGACATAGCCCAACGAATTAGCAAGTTGAAATGGCAGTGGGCAGGCCATATAGCACGCAGAACTGATGGCCGATGGGGCCGTAAGGTTCTGGAATGGAGCCCACGCACCGGCAAGCGCAGCGTAGGACGTCCACCCACTAGGTGGGCAGACGATCTTATGAAGGCCACAGGATCACGCTGGATGCAGGCCGCTTACAACCGGTCCTACTGGAAGTCTAAAGGGGAGGCCTATGTTCAGCAGTGGACATCTTACGGTTGATATGATGATGATGATGATGACTGCTGGGACATAGATCGCCTCTCTGTGACAGAGAGTGGGCTGTAATCCACCACGCGAGCCCAGCGCTGATGGGTAGATTTTTTTTTTAATTTTTAAGACATTTCGAAATCCTCACGTTATTTACCTTCAGCGTTTTGAGAGCAGTGGTTTTGAAATAAATTAGCCAAAATTATGCGCCTTGCTGGGTTCGATCCAACGACGATATATTACTAGACTCCTAATAACAGGCGACCGATGTCTGTCAACACATTAGGCAAAAAAGTCTTATATCCGTCTTATTTCAACCACTCCTGTGAGCCGTAAACATACCTTGAGGCAGAACAGACCTTGAGTTAGCCAATCACAACGCAGTACCCCGTCCCCCTCACTTACGTAGCACCTCAGCGAGTTGACAGAATAGTTTTTGTTCATTAGATCGTCTAGTAATATATCGTCGTTGGTTCGAACCCAAGACCTGCAACTTTTAAAACTTCAAATCTTTTTTCTTTACAATTTTAATTTTTAATTTCCAACTCATCAATTCTAGACATAAATATTGTTCTGTCTACACCCAAAAATAATAAGGTTTAAAGCTAAAAGTACGACTCCGTAATTTGTCTCCCCCTCAAGGTTACGGCACTGAAAACAAATGACTAAAACTATTATTTTGGCGTAGAAACATACTTGAGACTTTGCCCCTTCGTAGACTAGGCGACTCAAGTCTCCGATACCTTACGACTTTGACATCCATTGACGAGTGCGTGTTAACGAACCTCTATGGATTGTATTGCGATAGTGGCCTGGATACCGAAATCGTAAGGTATCGGAAACTTGCGTTGCCTTGTGTACGAAGGGCCTTTGAGAGCAGTGGTGGCCCAGTGGTATCGGTCCCGACTTACGAGTTGTAGGTCGTGGGTTCGAACCCCGTCAGGCGTATTACTTTGTGTAATTTATTTCATCACCACTGCTCTCAAAACGGTGAAGGAAAACTTCGTGAGGAAAACGGCATATCCTAGAACCAAAAATTCGAAGATATGTGACATCTACCAATCCACATTGGGCCCGCGTGGTGGATTATGGCCAACTCCCTCTCTCACGGAGGAGGCCTGTGTCCCAGCAGTGGGAACATTATAGGCTGATGATGTTGATGATGAGAAACATACTTTATTTAGAATCTGTAGCGTCACGGGTCTGTCTTATAGGGTATTAGGTATAAGGTAACCGACCATGACCCTGGAACGTAAAGAGCTATTGAATGATCACCGTGGGTTTTAGTCAATACATGTCTGAAACTTTGGGTACTTGATGATTTTTTTGACTGGCCTGTTGGTCTAGTGGTTAGTGACCCTGACTGCTATGCTGGAGGTCGTGGGTTCGATTCCCACCCAGGACAAATGTTTGTGTGATGAGCACGATCATTTGTTCTGTGTCTGGGCGTAATTTATCTATAATATGTATATATTTAGAAATATATAAGTATGTTTATCAGTTGTCTAGTACCCATAACACAAGCTCTGATTAGCTTGGGACTAGATGGCGTTGTGTGATAGTCGTGGAATATTATTATTATTATTTAACCACGTTAAAAAAGGTAGAATCTGGTTTAAAGTTTTAAATTAATCTAGTTTTTACCCGAAGTTTAATGACCTCTGTATCACCGATGTGGCCTGCCCATTGCCACTTCAACGTGCAAATTTTAAGAGCTATGTCGGTGACTCTGATTCTTCGCCGAATATCCGTGTTTCGGATTTTATACCGCAAAGAAACTCCGAGCATAGCTCTTTCCATTACTCGTTGAGTGACTCTTAGTGTCTCTAAAAGGCCAGCAGTCAAAGAAAGAGGAAACATAATGTATTTTTAAATTTGACCGGGTTCTAGAAATACAAATCTCGTAAAATAACTTTTTCCTGGATATTGCTGACGTTGTTCTTTTATAATTATCATTCACTTTATACTTACGATTTTCCAAATAAAAGTTATTCATATAACACTTTTTGTTATTTTAGAAGTTGGTTATATTTTTATTTTGTTGCTTTTTATATCTATAAGAATAAATAGGTAGGTACCTAAATAGAAATTCATTTGTTTCTTTCATTTAATCAATTTTGAATTATTTATGTCTTGCAATGCTAATTTAACTAAAATGAGCATACAAATGGGTGCTTAGATAATACTTAATTGCATGGAGTACCTAAATATAATTTTGCCTTGATAATAAAAAAACTGGCGTCTTATAGCTGGAGAGCTGCTGAACCTTCGACTAACGGTCGTCCTGTAAGGCTAAAAATTTGTACACTTATATATAGTTTATAGCATATTATGGGTAATAGCGACGACCTGGCAGGCCTCAGCCGTGCACGTCATCAAACCATTTAGTTTTGAAAGTGTAAAAAAAATTGAAAAAAAAAACTTGTTCCTGTAAGCTTGAAAATTTAATAGCATGTAGTTTATTTATTGTAAATCTTGGAAATAAAATGACAGGCGATTACAAGGTGCACAAGTATGTGCCAGGCGCATTCAAAAGTGCACGTTTGATGAGGAAAAATAAACTTTCTCCTGTAAAGTTAAAATTTAGATATGTTTTTAAGTAAATGTTTTGGAATAAGTATGTACAATGACAGGCGGTTTTGAAGAGCACAAGACCTTGCCAGGCGAGGCGACAGCTGCTAAGGGCGTGCGAGTAACAGGTGTTACGTGAACGCATATAGTCAATGTAATACGTGTATTTTAATAGTTTTAATGTGTGCCGCGGGTCTAACGAACTACCGTGACCCCGGAACGTAAAGGGCTATTGAAGTACACCGTGAATTTCAGTTAGTACAAGTCTGACAGTCCCTGCTGCCCCACCGTGGGTGCGAGGACTCATGTGATTATTTTATTACATTAGTTTATGTTATTCTCTTTATTTAGAATAGAGGGACTTGCATTTTGAGCCCGTTTTTCCTTTGATTTTTACTTCGACCGAAACCTTCGTCGCCTTTATTTGCATATAAAATTAAACCTTATATTGTGTATTGTACATCATTTGATCCGTCCTTATGTATATTTTAAGCTAAAATGATTAGTTCACACAACTATTGATGAACAAAAAAAAATCCTTGAACAAAAACACTTAGAGTAACCTAGGAACAAAATTTTGTATGTACAAAAACTGTAGTAACTTGAAAACTACCAAACTCATTTGTTTCAAACAACTTCTACAATAGTTTTTATGGTGAAACACAACCCTTTTAACAACTTTAATTCGATAATATACATAAACAAAAAGGTGAGTTTTCAAGTTACGTAATTATAAGAAAATTTCTAAATCTTTCATAATTTTCAAACAAGAAACTTATCTAACTAGAATCCAATACGAACATCAAAAATAATCGTTATATTGATTGAACAGTCACATTTCTTATTGGATTATTTTCAAAAACGGGCTCAAAATGCAAGTCCCTCTATTCTAAATAAAGAGAATAACATATACTAATGTAATAAAATAATCACATGAGTCCTCGCACCCACGGTGGGGCAGCAGGGACTGTCAGACTTGTACTAACTGAAATTCACGGTGTCCTTCAATAGCCCTTTACGTTCCGGGGCCACGGTAGTTCGTTAGACCCGCGGCACACATTAAATCTGTTAAAATACACGTATTACATTGACTATATGCGTTCACGTAACACCTGTTACTCGCACGCCCTTAGCAGCTGTCGCCTCGCCTGGCAAGGTCTTGTGCTCTTCAAAACCGCCTGTCATTGTACATACTCATTCCAAAAGGTTTACTTAAAAACATATCTAAATATTAACTTTACAGGAGAAAGTTTATTTTTCCTCATCAAACGGGCACTTTGGAATGCGCCTGGCACATACTTGTGCACCTTGTAATCGCCTGTCATTTTATTTCCAAAATTCACAATAAATAAACTACATGCTATTAAATTTTCAAGCTTACAGGAACAAGTTTTTTTTTTCATTTTTTTTTACACTTTCAAAACTAAATGGTTTGATGACGTGCACGGCTGAGGCCTGCCAGGTTGTCGCTATTACCCATAATATGCTATAAACTATAAGTGTACAAAGTTTTAGCCTTACAGGACGACCGTTAGTCGAAAGTTCAGCAGCTCTGGGGCTATTAGGACATACAGCACCCTAAAAAGTAACTACTAAAAAAAGATAATCAAATCTTTTTTCGATTTTATATATTTACTTTTTGAACTCTATTCTTTTTAGACAAGGCTCCTTTGAGGTTGGTGTTACAAGCAAGATGTTGTATAAATAATTGTCTCATGGCCGTGCCAGAAACAATACTAGCAAGCATGAGTGTTTCTCCCGGATCCGTTCACTTTACTTTCACTCATTGCAGTAAAAGTAACAGGTGGCCTGCGATGACGTCTTCAGGTGAATGCTCCAACAATTCGCACTAAGCGTTTCCAAACGTCTTTTATAATGTGGACAGCGAAGGGGTGGACCTCTCTGCCTGCGTCTGTGTTTCCGAACGCTATATATAATCTCTTCAAAGTCAGAGTGAACAGGCCTCTTTTGGGTAAGCTCGCTACATCGTCGACCTTTTCTTAGAAATTCCTGACCTAGACTAAGGTCAAGAGCAAACCCATCTCACATAAAAAAACCAGCTCACGACATTCAAATTTTCTTACGTTTTTTGCAATTAGCAGGCCAGTGCTAGGTTTTATTTTGATTAAAATATCATTCGCGATTATAAGACGTATGTAGTTACAGAATTATAATTATCAAAATCACCAATACAACCCTCCAAGTTCATAAAACACTAGGAACAAAAAAAAAAATAGAAAAAGTCATTCCTAGGGCTTTATCGGGCTGGTTGGAGCATTCCCCTTAAAGGCAATTACACTGTGGGAAAAAGACAGAGCTATAAATCGTTTAGCGCCATCTCGTTCCCACACTGGAATCAATCTCGCTTTAGGACGTCATGGTCAACCCACGTGGTTAAAAAAACCACAGGTCCGCACCGGACATGGATTTCTCGGGAGGTGTGTGCTGTATAATTTAATGAAAAAGATGGAAGACGCTGTGTAGGCATGCCTCCCACTAGGTGGACCGACGACATCGTGAGAGTCGCGGGCAACCGATGGATGCAAGTGGCGAATTGTCGTTCGGCGTGGCGTTCTAAGGGGGAGGCCAACGACAATATATTACTAGACTCCCAATAACAGGCGACAGATGTCTGTCAACACATTAGGCAAAAAGTCCAATATCCGTCTTATTTCGACCACTCCTGTGAGCCGTAAACATACCTTGAGACAGAACCGACCTTGAGTTAGCCAATCACAACGCAGTACCCCGTCCCCCTCGCTTACGTAGTACCTCAGCTAGTTGACAGAATTATTTTTGTTCGTGATCGTGCATGCGGAGTCTAGTAATATATCGTCGTTGGGGGAGGCCTATGTTCAGCAGTGGACGTCTTCCGGCTGATGATGATGAAATTGATGATTTTACCACTCAAAAAGGATAAAGCCTTTTTCAAGTGCTTAAATAACACTTTAATAAATACTTTCAAATGTATCTTGTGAAATAAAACTGGGCCATTAAACTGTAAAATTATGATTAAGATAATAAGTAATTAGATAGCACATACGTAAAAACACCGGCCAAGTGCGTGTCGGGTCACGCACAGTGTAGGGTTCCGTAGTTGCCAATCAAAATGCTTATCTGAACTGATTCGCTGAATCTAATTTTAACTAATTTAAGTTGACAAACTTTCATTTGCAGTTGAAAAACATGTTTTCCGATACATTTTGTTTAGGAAAATATGTTATCCAAAAAAAAAAGTTCGTTTTATACGTTTGTCGACTATTACTCGTAAACTTGTAAAGCCTACTTAGTCTTGGTAATTTTCCTATAAACTACGTTATATACAGGCTGAATTTTTCAACTGGGCGTGGATGGCTACTTTCGAATCTATGAGGAATATCGAAAAACGTTGAAAGGAGTCTCGAGGCCGATTTTGACGAAAACTAAAACTGCATCATTGGATTTTAGAAAAATTAAAACTCCTGGTTAGGAATCAAACCCGCTGATTTTGGAAAACAAATCACACCCTGTATTATTGCACCGTTCGATAGCGTTGATAATAAGGATCAAATTCTGGGAAGTAATCATATACGGCAAACGTAACGAAATGGCTGATTTTTATGAAATCGCTATTTTTCCATGTTACTTTACATCTACTGAACCATAATTTATTCGAAATATAAAAATTTCATTGTTTTCAATGTCTCACTGAATTTGACGTTTCAACAATCCCACTGTACTTAGCAATACGACATTATTGAGTTGAACTAATAAATTAAAATTTAAAAAACCCCCGACACAAAAACCAAGTTCCCTTTAAAAAGTAAAAAATAATTAAAATACGTCGCGTTGGGGGACCGCTCCAAATTATTCACCATCTCCTGTTTTTTTGCAGTCCCCCAACGCGACGTATTTTTATAATTTTTTACTTTTTAAAGGGAACTTGGTTTTTGTGTCGGGGTTTTTTTTAATTTTAATTTATTTTTTATACTTTTTATAGGTACATACTTACATATTTTTTAAAACAAACATAACCGTTTAGCTGGTAGAGGGTGTCGTGTGAGTTAATATTTCACAAACGAATCTTTTTATCAAAAAATATTTGTTATTGGAAACTATCAATATTTTTTAAAGACCTATTTATTGATACCCCCACACTAAGGGGTACGCGGTAAAAAAAAAACATACCCCCCCACTTTACGTGTACAGGAGGTACCCTAAAAAAATATATTTTAGGAGACTTTTTTTACCACTTTTTCGGCATAACAAATCCGTATATTTACACCAAATTACAGCTTTCTAGTACTGGGCGTCTCTGAGCTAAGCTGCGGACAGACGAACGGACGGACGGACGGACATGGTGTAACTATAAGGGTTCCTTGTTGACTACGGAACCCTAAAAATAGTGCGTTAATGTTTGTTTTGTTTCAGTTATCTTTTATTGCGTGTTTGGAAAACTTTGTTTGATGACATTTTACTAATACTGGGTGATAAAGTTATATATAGGAAAAGTCAAACATACCTAGGTACTTATTTTCATTTAGTTTGTGCTGTTTTTTTACAAAGGTAAGACTTAAAAATCTGACTAATTTAAAAATGTTTTATTTTTTGAAATAGTGTCATTTAAAATATTATAGTACAAACAGAAAAAAAGTACATGAAACTGTGACTTTGTTCTATTATTTCATTTAATATTTTTCAATCGACTTATACAGAAGTATACTTCAAAAAACCATTTACTCTTTTGAGTTGTAATATTCCTCGATAATTATTTTTTTTTTGTCAATACGCACTACATTTGAGGTTTTGAGATTTTTATTGGGTGACTTGCCGTCCGATCATGAACCATGCCCCCGTAACCCCGCGTGCCTCAAAGAGCTGTCAGCTATCGACGGGACTCCCCTTAGAAGGCCAAAACCTGACGAGGTCGCGATTTTAACATGATAAAAAGCAATAATCTAATCCCCAATCGGTATTATTTTATTAACCCACGACGGAAAAAGAGCCATAAGTTAGACGTGTCTGTCTGTCCGTTTGTCTGTCTGTGGCATCATAGAGCCCGAACGGATGAAGCGATTCCAATTTAGTTTTTTTTTGTATCAATGGTGACGTACCTGCGAGTGTTCTTAGACATGTTTGATGAAAATCGGTTGAGCCGTTTAGAAGTTGTAGGGGTGAAAGTGGGGAAAGGTAACCGAGGGTCTGCAAATATACTCGAGTTGGGTATCAAATGAAAGCGTAGTGAAAGGGAATATTGATGACTTAATCGAGAGTACTCTTAGCAACATAAAATGATATAGTATGTACCCATATAAAGTATAAAATAAAACAAAAAATTAATAAAAATTAATTTCCATTATCTGCTTACCCGGCGTTCATTTCTTCGGTCCACGGCACTGAAAAATTAGTCAGGAATATCCTGGCTTCCACACTGACTAATTTTGATGTGCCGTGCTTCTTGGAGGCTTTGGACGCTTGGAAAATCGCTTGTCCGAATTCCGATGTACCCGGCAATCCATCTTCCCAGAGACAGTGGGATGAGCCGCTCTGCAGTGTAGTTCAGAATAACTTACTAAACACGTCTGCTACTACTGCTGAGCGAGCACGCCTACTGGCTGTGGGTAAGTGGGAGTCGGGTCTTTGGCTTCACGCACTGCCGTCGTCAAACATCGGCACGTTACTCGATGATACCACCTTCCGGCTCGCTGTTGCTCTCCGTTTAGGATCCCCACTGTGTTCTCCTCATCGCTGTCACTGTGGTGAAGTCGTCAACAGCCTCGGACACCATGGCCTGTCTTGCAGCCGTAGTGCGGGCCGTTTTGCACGTCACGCGAACATAAATGACATTATTCGACGAGCTCTTGTTACCGTCGGCGTTCCAGCTGTTTTAGAACCCAACGGCTTGGCACGCGACGATGGCATGAGACCGGACGGTATGTCATTGTTTCCTTGGAAGATGGGTAGGCCTCTAGTGTGGGACGCAACCTGTGTCGATACTCTTGCGCCATCCCATCTTCCAAGTTCATCGTGCTCTGCTGGCGCTGCTGCTGCGGTTGCTGAGAACCTCAAGCGGCGGAAATATAGTAACTTGAGTAGTAACTATATTTTTGCGCCGTTTGGGGTTGAAACTATGGGGCCATGGGGTCCGAGTGCTCACAGCCTCTTCAGAGACCTTTCCAAAAGGCTAGTTGACGCTTCCCGTGACCCAAGAGCTGGCTTTTACCTTGGTCAGAGGCTAAGCTTAGTAATTCAAAGAGGCAACGCCGCCAGTCTCTTGGGCACTTTACCGGCTGACAGCGTTGAGGAGGAATTTTTCGATGCTTTGTAATATTTTAATTTAGTTTTTGGTTTATGTACAGTGTATTTTCTTTTCATTTCTTGTTTTTTTTTTTAAATTAATTAATTGTTATTTTATTTTTAATATATATTCAAAAATATTTGGCCTGCCGCAATGTTGTGTATGTGTAGTACATGTCAATTTTGTGTATTCAAAAATGGAACTGAAAATTCGTTCTTCCAACCTAAAATAAAACATAAATTTAAAATTTAAAAAACCCCCGACACAAGAACCAAGTTCAGGTCTAATCACGGATTTGTATACACTTATGTATTACTTAGTAATACACTTATGTGGAACAAGTTCCCTTTAAAAAGTAAAAAATAATAAAAATACGTCGCATTGGGGGACTGCTCCAAATTGTTTATCATCTCCTGTTTTTTTACACAGTCCCCCAACGCGACGTATTTTTATTATTTTTTACTTTTTAAAGGGAACTTGTTCCACTAAGTAATACATAAGTGTATACGAATCCGTTATTCGACCTGTCTTATTGTATGGATCGGAATGCTGGGCTGTAAAAAAGATGGATGAGAAACGATTGCATGTAGCAGAGATGAGGATGTTGAGATGGATGTGTGGAGTGACAAGAATGGATAAAGTAAGGAATGAGTTTATGAGGAAGTTTGAAAGTAGCACCTGTTACAGAAAAAATGAAAGGAAGTCGTCTGGAGGAGGGAAGAGACTCATGTGACTAAGAGAATGATGAGTATGAATGTTGATGGATGGAGAGGAAGGAGAAGGACAAAGAAAAGATGGATGGATTGTGTAAGGGATTATATGAATGAAAAAGGAGTAAATGATACGGTGAAGTCTGATAGGGGAGAATGGAAGACAAAAACGTATTGCGTCGACCACAAGTAAAATGGGAGAAGGGCAGGAAGACATTAAGCTATTATTACTACGTATAGAGACGACACCACGCATCACCACTGTGTCCCATCCAGGATGAGTGAGCGCGCACAAGTTTATTCAGTTGTTTGACAGCTCTGTGGCGTACTCTAGGCGCGCGCACTCATCCTGGATGGGACAAAGTGGTGATACGTGGTGTCGTCTCTATACGTAGTAATAATAGCTCAATGCAGGAGGATGATGATGATAAGTGTAACACCTATTTCAGATGGGTTCCAGTGTATCGAGCGATCTTGCATCAGTCGCTCAGGTCCCCTTCACTGTACTGGCTGAAACGGGTCTCAATGCACCACTGTGGCCAGAACAGGCAGTTCTTCAAGGTTAGTGATTACTTCAACGACGATATATTACTAGACTCCTAATAACAGGCGACCGATGTCTGTCAACACATTTGGCAAAAAAGTCTTATATCCGTCTTATTTCGACCACTCCTGTGAGCCCTAAACATACCTTGAGACAGAACAGAGCTTGAGTTAGCCAATCACAACGCATTACCCCGTCCCCCTCGCTTACGTATTACCTCAGCGAGTTGACAGAATAGTTTTTGTTCCTTAGATCGTACATGCGGAGTCTAGTAATATATTGTCGTTGGATTACTTCTTTCAGTGCTAAAACTCTGCTACTTACATACTTGGGAACAGTATAGGTAGAAAATAAACAATACTACATAACTATCACACAACGCCATCTAGTCCCAAGCTAAGCAGAGCTTGAGTTATGGGTACTAGACAACCGATAAACATACTTATTTATATCTAAATGCATACGTATTATAGATAAATTACACCCAGACATAGAACATTAATGATCGTGCTCATCACACAAACATTGGTCCTGGGTGGGAATCGGACCCACGACCACCGGCATAGCAGTCAGGGTCACTAACCACTAGACCAACAGGCCTGTCAGAAAATAGTGCCTTAAGAGCTCATTGGAAACTTAATAATCAATAACTCGCCCTAATTAGCGCAATCCCTTATAATTAATTATCTTCATAGCACTTGACGGGGAGACAAAAAGTCTACGAGGCGAAGAATCACAAGACCTGGGACCAGAAAGTACATAATTGGTACAAAACGGACATTTCCTTGATGCGTTCATCATCCATGAAAAGGATCGTTTACAATTTAAATTACTATACTCGCTCGCTTACTTGCAAACCTTAATTAAGACACACAAAAGAAATTAGTGTTTAATCTCGTCGTGCGACAATGAACGGATCATTTGGTCGTACGATCGTTGCACAAATTAAGTTGAGTTTCTATTTTTTTTTTCAGATAATGCATCATACGACTACATAGTAGTTGGAGGTGGAACTGCTGGCTGCGTGGTTGCCAGAAGATTGGCAGAAGACAAGAACAGATCGGTTTTAGTCTTAGAAGATGGTGGAAACCCTCCAATATCATCAATGGTTAGTCAGTTCCAAAAAAAACGAATTTACAATTTACTCTTTATTATTAATCAATACCGGTTTGCCGGAGTGCCGGGGTCACGGAACCGTCGTAACAGGTAGGAGCACGAAGCACCGCCTGGAGGACACGGTGGAGCATACAGTGCAGGACTGCCCTGCTTGGGCGGAGCACCGCGGTGTCCTCACGCAGGCGATAGGAGACCTCTCGCGCCTGGCATTGGTCGCGGCCATGCTGCGGGGCGAGACGGAGTGGGAAGCGGTCTCCTCCTTCTGCGAAGCAGTCATACTCGCGAAGGAGGAGGCGGAACACATGAGAACGAGGACAGCGTCCTCCCTCCGCCCTAGCCGCAGTGGTAGACACCCACGGCGACGGATGTCACGGGACGATCTTCGGCCAACGAAGGCGCGGGCATGCGAGCGGCGAGTAAAGGGCAACTCGCTGTCCTACCACGGACCATGCCCGGGTCGACGGCGCGTGTTCCACGCGCGCCTCAAAGAACGTCAGCAAGATGACAGGGCCCCCGTATAGAGCCATTGCCTTGCCGGGGTTGCCTGACATACGAATACCGTGACTCCGGTACACAAAGGGCTACCGAAGGACACCGTGGATTTTAGTCAGTACAAGTCTGACAGTCCCTCCCGTCCCTGCCCGGGATGGGAGGACTCATTTGATGATTTTACCACGAAAAAAAAAGACACCATTGGATTCGCGTGATTTTTCACGTCGCAGAATTCCGTAACAACATAAGAAGAGACAGATGATGATGTAAATAAAGTGAATATTAAAATGTCTTATTTTTTTTTCAGATATTTTCTCTCTTCTTTTTACTCCCTCATTCTTTCGTGGACTACGACTACAGATCAACTCGAGACGACTACGCAGCTGGAGGTCAAAATAACTTCACCATACTAACAGCAGGAAAAATGCTTGGAGGCAGTGCTTCACTCAACCATGCAATACATACTAGAGGAATTCCTTCAGACTTCGACCACTGGGCCAAAATCGCAAAAGATAAATCCTGGGAATACGACAACGTTCTTCCATATTTCAAAAAAAGTGAAAGGCTCGATGACACAGAAACACTTACAAAATATCCCGAATTTCATGGCACTAATGGACCTATGGGTTTATCAAGATCACCTGAGAAAAAAGCTATTGATCTATTGAAAGCTTTCTATGAAGCCGAAAACCCAACTGTCTTGGATCTGAACGCAAACATAACTGTAGGTTACACACAACCACAGTTCATGTTTGCCGATAAGATAAGACAGACACCGGCCTTCACTTATTTAAATCCAATCAAAGATTACTCTAATTTTTACGTTTCGAAACACACAAGGGTAACTAGAATCATTTTTGACGGCAATACTGCTGTTGGTGTCGAAGCTGTTCATAAAGGCAAAACTTATACATTCAGAGCTAAGAGAGAGGTCATCATTTGTGCAGGAGTGTTCAATACTCCACAACTACTCATGCTTTCAGGTATCGGTCCCAAAGAACACTTGGAATCTTTCAATATAACAGTATTAAAAGATGCACCAGTAGGTGATAATTTGGTAGACCAAGTTGCTATCTCAGTAGTGCACAAGTTAAAGAAGCATCTTTTACCAATTCCTAATCTACTGCCTGCTGCAGTAGATCTTACCAGAGTCCCTTTTCCAGTCTTAACAGGTATTGTACCACTTAATAAGACTAAAGCTATTCCGGATTATCAGACATTTAATTTATTCTTCTCGCATGACTTACCATACTTGACAATTGCCTGTGCCCAAGTGTTTGGTTTGCGCGCTGATATATGTGACCGATGGACGAAAGAAGCTATAGGCAGGGACACTCTCTACAACTTTATAGCCCTTCTGCAACCAAAGTCTAGAGGTACTGTCCGTTTGGGGAGTACCAATCCTTTTGCAGACCCAATTATTACAACTGGGTATTATACCAACAAAGATGACTTAAAAAAGATGGTGAAAATTCTGAAAGATTATGTAACTGTTGAAGAATCTGAATATTTTAAAGAGGTTGATGCTGAATTAGCAGGACTTGATCTTCCAGAATGCGCTGGCAAAGAAAAAGGTACAGATGAATATTGGGAATGCTATATTTTACAACATTCTGGTACTGGCTATCATTCCTCTTGTACATGTCCTATGGGGACGGTGCTAGATGGTAAATTGAGGGTGAAAGGGGTGAACAATTTAAGGGTAGTGGATGCTAGTGCAATGCCCACGATACCACATGGTGCTCCTAATGCGGCTATTATAATGTTGGCAGAAAGAGCTTCGGATATGATAAAAAATGCCAATGAAAATAACTAGTCTTTATTATTCAATTTTTTACGTACATTTGCTGTAAGATCACAATACAAACAATAGTAAGAATAAAGTCAGCGTCTGTAGCCTGGCTATGATCCGGGGACCTCTTTTAGTTATGTCTCTGCGTGTGCAATTATAGATGAAATTATAGTGACTAATAACTATCTGAGATTTATGGTGAAGGATGGCACGGTTGAAACAATTATGTCAGGCATGCCATCGTTCCATTATCTCCTTGTGATTTCGTCTGGCTAACGGAGAAATCTTGCATAGACAACCCTTGTAAGAATGCCCATAAGCAACTTGCTCTGGTAGAACAGTACTACAGGTATGTGTCCGGCCCAGGTCTTCAAATGGGAAATGACACTGTTATGGGATCAATCTATCATCATTGACATGACAATTGTAGCCAATAGGCCTGATGCAGTGGTGGTGAATCGATCAGAGAGGCGTGCAGTGATTGATACTGATGAAATAACTGTCTCAAATGACGAAAACCTCGTGAAGGCCGAGAAAGACAAGCAGACCAAGTATCTTGTTTTGGCGAGAGGTTGACGATATATGGAAGTAGACTCAGCGATCATTGTGCCTATAGTCACGTTGGCCAATAGCTTAGTTAGTATTGCCGAGAACCTAGACCATCATTTAAGGAGGCTCTTGTTAGGCAGTTAGATCGGGCGTCTGATTCAGAAAGCAGTTCTTATGGACACGGCACACCTTGTTGGGAGGTTCCTTTCTCTGGAGCCCTGAAGCTTGGACCCTGTTCCCAAAACTGTTTAGGCTACCGTTTTGTAGAATTAAAATTTCATTTTCTGTATCTTTTGTGAAAAAATTTAGAAATGTAATTCAAATGTATAGAAAATCATTATAATTATAGTAACTGTTATAAAAGGGTAAGGGTATTGAAATAAAACTTTTTGTACAAATCTGTCGTTGTTTATGTATTATTGTTATTTGTGCAAAAAGCTCCTTTTTGGGGTTTCGTAACCTCCAAAGACATAACGCTTATTTATAGGATCCTATAAACAAGGAAGAAATAGAAATATTATTTTTTAACACCCGACGGAAAAAGAGGGGTGTTATAAGTTTGACGTGTCTGTCTGTCTGTCGGTCTGTCTGTCTGTCTGTGGCATCATAGAACCCGAACGGATGAAGCGATTCCAATTTAGTTTTTTTTGTATGAAAGGTGACTTACCTGCGAGTGTTCTTAGACATGTTTGATGAAAATCGGTTGAGCCGTTTAGAAGTTATGGGGGTGAAAGTGGGGAAAGGTAACCGAGGGTCTGCAAATATACTCGAGTTAGGTATCAAATGAAAGCGTACTGAAAGGGAATATTGATGACTTAATCGGGAGTACTCTTAGCAACATAAAATGATATAAGTATGTACCTATAAAAAGTATAAAATAAAAAATAAATTTAAAAAGCCCCCGACACAAAAACCAAGTTCCCTTTAAAAAGTAAAAAATAATAAAAATACGTCGCGTTGGGGGACTGCAAAAAAAACAGGAGATGATATTTTTTTAAAAAAAAAGCGTCACCCTTTAGGTTTTTTTAATAACTATAGTGTTTTCTGACAATTTGAGTAACATTAACGGCCTACACAAGTCCCTTCTTTGGTATTGTTCGTCGTGTCGTTGAGCTCCTTGAGTTATGAGTTGAGCTCCACGGTAACTGACAAATGCTTGCACTGACTGGACAGGTCCACTCAAATTTGTGTGGTTCTTTCTTCAAAAGACCATTTCAGACATTGACCTGCATGGTCCTCGTATAATCTTTTCTACATTTTTATTGTCTGGACTTTAAAAGAGACTGGGACCTCTGAGTTTGTTTCGGCTGTTTCTTTTCAGGGTAGTCAGGTACGAAACACCGGCCCGTCCTAGTTTTATGAAAAGACGTGTAAAAGTGTTTATATAACCTACTTGCATAAACAAACATTATTTCATTTCATATCATTTCATTTCATTATTTTAAATACCTCTATGAATAAGTTAAAATAATTAACGACAGATAGTAACGGTCTGTTGAAAGTGAAATGGTTATCGAATTTTTGTATCACGTTTAACTTAAACGGGTCGTTCCCAATGGTCCACGATTCTTTTGTTCTCTGTTTCCCAACGGCTCCTCGAGATTTATTAAAAGTTCAGTCAGTAAAAACAATTTCATGTATCGAAAGAATAATATTCAGAGTTGTCTTGTCGCCTGGTTTAAATACTTGTGATAAAAACTAATTAAATAAGAATGGCCTACTCCAGCTTCTTTTATTTGATATTTTATAAAAGAAACGTAAGCAGTATAATATAATTATTCTGGGTAGGTTAACTGAAAAGCTTACCAGAAAAAGTACTGAGATACCATAAGTTCAAGGAGACTATGTATTTGATGTTTTGCTATATGAACAATATTAATAAAGTAACTAGCTGTTTCAGTTTTTTTTTTCATTTTTCATGTTTACTAACCTTTTAAAAGAGTCGAGTTTTAACGAGACTAACAAACAGCAATTTATTTTTATATTATAGAAATATTATTTACTTACAACTTAAAATAAACACCACCTTGAACTTATGCCAGCCTAGTACTTTTGTAGGTTAGTAACATTATTTCAGTTTTTAAGCTTGTATTTGAGCTTTTGTTCTTGACTGTATCGAACATTCTCATGGAGCCGTTGGGAACAAATATTATTAAATTTTTGAGAACAATAGACTCATGGACCTTTGGGAAGAAACCTTTTAAACTCAGGACCCCATATTTTCGGCTTTATCGCCGCGGTGCAATCTGCTAGTAAAAAATAAACTATCTGACATTTTTTTTCAAAGTTTTATCTAAAATTGCATTTTTGCTATTTTGTTCTAGACGCTTTACTTTACAATTAAATGGATTATTGTTTTCAGTATAAATAAATTCTAAAGGATAACCATGATTTCAGAATAAACTAATTATGATTGTTTGTTTTGTAAATGTAAAATTTACAAAACGGCGTTTTTGATGTTAAGTTTTAACTAAATCCTTAAAGTATCAAGATGAACACAACAATAAAAAAATGGACCTCCGGGACCTGAGGCGACTTATTCGTCAACTCGCCTGCAATTATCTCGCCCGCTCGGGCGAGTTTGCACCTTCCGATTTTACCTATTTTTGTTGTCGTCAACTCGCCACTCAGCGCAAAACTGACGTATTTACAGTTGTCTACAAAAGTGTTTCTATAAATGTAACATTAAATAAATTAAACCTTCTTCACACTTTTATGACACTAAACGTGTAAAGTAGGTAAATTGAGGGCCAGTGGGTCGTCTTAGGGGCGGAGTTGTTTTGAGATCAATAATAAAATATAAACACAAAGACTTAATTAAGTAATTATGATTTTTTTCAAAATCAAAATCAAAAATCAAAATCCATTTATTTGCAAAAAACATGGTATACAAGATGGACAAAAACAATTTTAGATCATACATGTTTTGCTTTTAGGTAAAAAGCACGCAAATACAGTAATATAGGTACACAATTTTCATCATTCGATTTTATGCTCTAGGAACTCCTTGACACTATAATTTTTTCATAAGTTAGTACTAGGAGAACAGAATCATGCTGAAGGTTTTCATGCCGCACACAACGAACGGTCTTCAAAACTAAGAATGTCTTTTGGCGAATAGTCAATACTCAAAAATGAACTAGGACTGCATAAAATCAAGGTGGTATTTTTCATTTTAACAGTTCTGTCTCAACATACAAGTTTAGGGCAAATCTATTTATCACAAAAGTACTAGGCTTGCACTAAAAGGTGGCATTTAAATCATTAAATAAAGGTACTTCATAGTATACAGGTATTTTACACTGTTTTTACAAAAATACAATTAATATAAAATACCAGATTTATAACAAGGTGTTTGCCCTGTGTCTTTGCCCCACGCTTGGGATTTCTCCTATATCGTAGGTACGTTTTCAAACATTCAAACTCAAATCTTACAGCGCCTCATACTATAAAGTAGGTTTCTATATTAATTTATTATAACACTTTTATAGATGACTGTATCATTTTTCGGTCAGTCGCGAGTTGACGACAACAAAAATAGGTAAAATCGGAAGGTGCCAACTCGCCCGAGCGGGCGAGATAATTGCGGGCGAGTTGACGAATAAGTCCCTGAGGCAACCTGACGGGGCCTCGACAAGGCCAAAGGTCAGCCGCGGTGGTCGCGGGACTAGTTATCCTAGATTTCGTGGCCTAGAACGTAACCGCAGAAACATGGCCGACTTTTAGCCAATAAGAATAGAATACTCTTTATTATGCACACCAACCAATAACAAATGTTTCAAATTCACAATATCTTTTAAAATGGGTGCCACAATGGGCGGCCTTATAGCTAAAAGCGGTCACTTCTCCTCCCTCAGCCTCCTCCCCGGTCTCTTCTCTCATACTCCTCCTACTCTCTGTGAGACGGAGTGGGTCATAATCCAACACGCGGACCGTGGGCTGACGATCTTATGAAGGCCACATGATCACGCTGAATGTAGGCCGCTTACAACCGGTCCTACTGGATGTCTAAAGGAAAGGCCTATGTTCAGCAGTGGACGTCTAACGGCTAATATAATGATGATGATCATGACTGTTAGTCAAAAGCTCTAAAAGTCTAACAACCAGTCTTACCACCGATATGGCATTACCCAGTTTGTGGAGGTCCGACAAGCAGTCGCTTCATGCAAAATACTGATATCCAGCTGCATCTAACTTGACTGGAAGCCTACCTCCATAATAGCTTTAAGGCAGGCAGATGATGGCAGATTTTCCTACTCCTCCACTATTCCTTTCTGATTAATTTCGTTGCAGGATCCAAGACATATTCATTCTCCGGGACACATCTAGTTTCATTGTCTCGGCCCTTTTCTGGTGGTTGCCACTGTTGATTCTGGCTCTCAGGAGTTGCAATGGTTCGGGAATAGTGTGGTGGGTTGATCCCAAAAAAAAAAGATGATGGCAGATGATGTAAGAATAAAAGACAGTGCGGTCACCAGATCGCAATAATGTTGTGTCTCGAATTTTTGGTTCTTATAGGACAAGATACATCATAAATACCAATTTATGATGTATCTTGTCCTATAAGAACCAAAGATTCTAGACACAACATTATAACTAGGTTATGTATCCTCTCGACGTTTTATCTATTAGTTGCATAATGCATTATGCATTTAGATAACTGCCGTTCTAGTTTTATTTCAAAAATATACATATAAAAGAAGAGACATCAGATATTTTTATTTAATTTGTGCTGTTTGTTACAAAGGTAAGTACTTATGAAAAATAAAACTAACTTGTTACTTGTAAAACTGTTCTATTTTGTCTAAAAGTTCGTGATTTAAAAATTGTTGTAAAATAAATCGCCTTCTAAAATGAACGCGAGACCTTCTAGTTTTTTATTGATTTTAATGCATATTTTATTAATTACTGGCCTTAAGTTTTACACTTTTTAGTGTTGATATTCCACTCATTTTTTTTTTTATTATAATGCTCACTAGACTATTAAACTCGTGTCAATTATTCCTAGCTGTTACGACATACTTAAATAATACGTTCATTTGTTAGCATAACGACGCCCTTTACACCGGGATTCTGCTAGATTCGCGTTATGCAACGACGATATATTACTCGACTCCTAGTAACAGGCGACCAATGTCACACATTAGGCAAAAAAGTCTTGTATCCGTTTTATTTCGACCCCTCCTGTGAGCCGTACACATACCTTGAGACAGAACAGACCTTGAGTTAGCCAATCACAACGCAGTACCCCGTCCCTCTCGCTTACGTAATCCTCAGGGAGTTGACAGAATAGTTTTTGTTCGTTCGTGCATGCGGAATCTAGTAATATATCGTCGTCGGCGTTATGCTAGGTTCGCGTTTGGTCAAGGCATTGGTTGCCCGCGACAGAATAGAAAAAGAATAGTGGAAGAATAGAGAAATAAAACGTTACACTTCTGTTCGTTTGCGTTACATTAATAAGTAATAGTTCTATTATGTTTATATTGACAGATAATGGGTTCCAGTGTGTCGACCGATCTTGCATCAATCGCTCAAGCCCCCTTCACCTTGATAAGTGAAACGGGTCTCGATGGGGCACTTTGGCCAAAACAAGCGATTCTTAAAGGTTAGTCATTATTTCGTTCAGTGCTAAAACTTACAAGAAAATAAATACATTTCTAGTATCGATGCATCATGCCGTGCCGCGACATGTCAGTTCGCATCATCATATTATTGCACTTAAAATCCACTAACACCTTCCTCATGATTATGTTCTGAAAGCCGTTTGTCGTTGGTCCCGGCTGCCATTCGAAGATCTTTGACAGTCGTTAATCACAGTAAGAAGCTCATGAGTCTGACAACTAGTCTTACCAACTTACCAAGGTGTATTGTATAACCTAGTTACTGTGTTGTGGATGTTAGAAAGGCAGTATCTCCATTAAAAAAAATTAAAATTTAAAAAACCCCCGACACAAAAACCAAGTTCCTTTTAAAAAGTAAAAAAATATAAAAATACGTCGCGTTGGGGGACTGCAAAAACACAGGAGATGATAAATAATTAGGAGTTTTTGTGTCGGGGGTTTTTTAAATTTTTAATTTATTTTTTATTTTATACTTTTTTATAGGTACATACTACTATCATTTTATGTTGCTAAGAGTACTCCTGATTAAGTCATCAATATTCCCTTTCAGTACGCTTTCATTTGATTGAACTCGAGTATATTTGCAGACCCTCAGTTACCTTTCCCCAATTTCACCCCCACAACTTTTAAACGGCTCAACCGATTTTCATCAAACATGTCTAAGAACACTCGCAGGTAAGTCACCTTTCATCCAAAAAAACGAAGTTGAAATCGCTTCATCCGTTCGGGTTCTATGATGCCACAGACAGACAGACAGACGTCAAACTTATAACACCCCTCTTTTTTCGTCGGGGATTAAATACTGATCCAGCATCCAGTTTGAATACAAGCTGACCCTGAATACTTATTAAAAAGCTTTTTTTTGGTAAAATCATCAAATGAGTCCTCCCACCCCGTGCAGGGCGGAAGGGACTGTCAGACTTGAACTTACTAAAATCCACGGTATCCTTCAAAAGCCCTTTATGTTCCGGGGTCACGGTAATAAAATAAGTCCCGCGACCCTTGCAGGCTTTGGTCCTCTAGAGGGAGGCCCCGTCATCATGCTGACGCTCTTTGAGGCGCGCGTGGAACACGACGCGCGGTCGACCCGAGCATTGTCCATGGTCGGACAGCGAATTGCCCTTTACTCCCCGGCCGCATGCCCGCGCCTACGGTGGCCGGAGATCGTCCCGCGACATCCGTCGCCGTGGGCGTCTACCACTGCGGCTGGGGCGGAGGGAGAACGCTGTCCTCGTTCACACGCGTTCCGCCTCCTCCTTCGCGAGTATGACTGCTTCGCAGAAGGAGGAGACCGCTTCACACTCCGTCTCACCCCGCAGCATGGTCGCGACCAATGCCGGGCGCGAGAGGTCTCCGCTTATCGCCATCGTGAGAACACGTCGGTGCTCTGCCCAAGCGGGGCAGTATTGAACCATATGCTCTACTGTATCCTTCGGGCGATCCTTGCAATGGTGACACCCGGGCGTTTCCTCTTTCCTTACGTTCACAGGTACCTCCCGAATCATCCGTGTCCGGTGACGACCTGCGTCATGCGGTAGGTAAGGATGCCGTGTGACCTATCCAGCCACTCCTCAAAGAGGCTTACAGCCGCAATTGCGGCGTGCCCGATTTGGTAAAAGGCTAGGCAGATGATGAGCAGAATATAAAATAACGTTGTATGTATTTCAGATAATGCTTCATACGACTACATAGTAGTTGGAGGTGGAACTGCTGGCTGCGTGGTTGCCAGAAGATTGGCAGAAGACAAGAACAGATCGGTTTTAGTCTTGGAAAATGGTGGTAATCCACCAATATCAGCAATGGTTAGAAAGTTACAAAACTCATAAACTTACAAGAAAGGTGTTTCTTCGGGTTACCGTAAACCCAGAAACTGGATCGAGGAGTCCGATTATACACAGTGACTCCATTAAAACTGGTGTTCCCTGGTTTTGCGGACAGAAAATTCCTGGAATTTCGTTTCACAGAAAATGTTTTACTTAATATTTGCTCCTTGTAATTTATTTCGTGTAATATTTGTACTTGAATGAAACATATTTCACTGAAACATAATTCAATGAATTTCATAATCACAGTCATGTTTGCACGATGTATTTTTTATTGGTGGAAAAAGGCATAGAAAAGATAAGATGCAAGAGCGAGCGAAGCGAGCTCAAGTCTTAAGACCTAAAATTCTTTTCACCAACATAATATCAGCTTGTATTGACAATTTTATGAAAAATGATAATATGAGGAACTATAACGTACAACCACTAAACTACTGGTAGCTTTTTTTATAGTAGTTACACTTGAAACACACAAAGACTACTTTGAATATAAAGTGAACTGTTTAGGAACAAACGATGTACTATAATCTTACATTTGTTTTAGATCATTTCTCTCTTCTTTTTACTTCCTCATTCATTCGTGGACTACGACTACAGATCAACTCGAGACGCCTACGCAGCTAGAGGTCAGAATAACTACACCATGTTAACAGCAGGAAAAATGCTTGGAGGCAGTGCTTCACTCAACCATGTAGTACATACTAGAGGAATTCCTTCAGACTTCGACCACTGGGCCAAAATCGCAAAAGATAAATCCTGGAAATACGACAACGTTCTTCCATATTTCAAAAAAAGTGAAAGGCTCGAAGACGATGAAATTCTCAGGCAATATCCTGAATTTCATGGCACTAATGGACCAACGGGCTTATCAAGACAACCTGAGGAAGAAGTTATTGATCTATTGAAAGCTTTCGCTGAAGTCGGCAACCCAACTGTTTTGGATCTGAACGCAAACATTACTGTAGGTTACACACAGCCACAGTTCATGTTTGCCGATAAGATAAGACAGACACCAGCTTTCACTTACTTAAATCCAATCAAACATTACTCTAATTTTCATGTTTCGAAACGCACAAGGGTAACTAGAATCATTTTTGACGGCAAAACTGCTGTTGGTGTCAAAGCTGTTCATAACGGCAAAACTTATACATTCAGAGCCAAGAGAGAAGTCATTATTTGTGCAGGAGTGTTCAATACTCCACAACTACTCATGCTCTCAGGTATCGGTCCAAAGAAACACTTGGAATCTTTCAATATACCAGTATTAAAAGATGCACCAGTAGGTGATAATTTGGTAGACCAAGTCGCTATCTCAGTAGTGCACAAGTTAAAGAAGCATCTTTTACCAATTCCAAATCTACTGCCTGCTGCAGTAGATCTTACCAGAGTCCCTTTTCCAGTCTTAACAAGTATTTTACCACTTAATAAGACTAAAGCTATTCCGGATTATCAGACATTTAATTTATTCTTCTCGCATGACTTACCGTACTTGACAATTGCCTGTGCCCAAGTGTTTGGTTTGCGCGCTGATATATGTGACCGATGGACGAAAGAAGCTATAGGCAGGGACACTCTCTACAACTTTATAGCTCTTCTTCAACCAAAGTCAAGAGGTACTGTCCGTTTAGGGAGTACCGATCCTTTTGCTGACCCAATTATTACAACTGGGTATTATACCAACAAAGATGACTTAAAAAAGATGGTGAGCATTCTGAAAGATTATGTAACTGTTGAAGAATCGGAATATTTTAAAGAAGTTAATGCTGAATTAGCAGGACTAGATCTTCCAGAATGCGCTGGCAAAGAAAAAGGTACAGATGAATATTGGGAATGCTATGTTTTACAACATTCTGGTACTGGCTATCATTCATCTTGTACATGTCCTATGGGGACGGTGCTAGATGGTAAATTGAGGGTGAAAGGGGTGAAAAATTTAAGGGTAGTGGATGCCAGTGCAATGCCCACGATACCACATGGTGCTCCTAATGCGGCTATTATAATGTTGGCAGAGAGAGCTTCGGATATGATAAAAAATGCCAATAAAAATAATTAGTCTTTATTATTCAATTTTGTATATTTGCTGTCAGATCACAATCCAAACAATAGTAAGAATAAAGTCAGTGTCTGTAGCCTGGCTACGATCCGGGGACCTCTTTTAGTTTTGTCTCTGCGTGTGCAATTATAGATGAAATTATAGTGACGAATAACTATCTGAGATTTATGGTGAAGGATGGCACGGTTGAAACAATTATGTTGGACCTGCCACCGTTCCATTATCTCCTTGTGATTTCGTCTGGCTAACGGAGAAATCTTGCATAGACAACCCTTGCAAGAATGTCCATAAGCAACTTGCTCTGGTAGAGCCGTGCTACAGGTATGTGACCGACCCAGTTCTTCAAATGGGAAATGATACTGTTTTGGGATCAATCCACAATCATTGACAGGATTATTGTAGCCAATAGGCCTGATGCAGTGGTGGTGAATCGATCAGAGAGGCATGCAGTGATTGATATTGATGAAATAACTGTCTCACGTGACGAAAACCTAGTGACGGCCGAGAATGACAAGCAGACCAAGTATCTTGTTTTGACTTGCGTGGTTGTCGATATGGAAGTAGACTCAGCGATCATTGTGCCTATAGTCACGTTGGCCAATAGCTTAGTTAGTATTGCCGAGAACCTAGACCATCATTTAAGGAGGCTCTTGTAAGGCAGTTAGATCGGGCGTCTGATTCAGAAAGCAGTTCTTATGGACTAGGCACACCTTGTTAGGAGATTCCTTTCTCTGGAGCCCTGAAGCTTGGACCCTGTTCCCAAAATTGTGAGACTACCGTTTTGTAGCCTAAAAAATTTATTTTCTGTATATTTTGTGAAATATTTAGGAATGTAATTAAAATGTATATAAAATCATTAAAAACTGTTTTAAAAGGGTAAGGGTATTTAAATAAAACTTTTTGTAAAAATCTGTCGTTGTTTATGAATTATTGGAGCAAAAGCTCCTTTTTGGGGTTTCGTAACCTCAAAAGACATAACGCTTATTTATAGGATCCCGTATACAAGAAAGAAAAAATTTTTTTATTTTTTTTGTTAAAAAAAAAATTAACACAACACACATTGACTTCATTGACATTTCATTGACATTGACACACACAGCGTAGGACGTCCACCCGCTAGGTGGGCAGACGATCTTATGAAGGCCACAGGATCACGCTGGATGCAGGCCGCTTACAACCGGTCCTACTGGAAGTCTAAAGGGGAGGCCTATGTTCAGCAGTGGACGTCTTACGGCTGATATTATGATGATGACACATTGACTGATACACAGAGAAGCCAAAAATCTGGACAGGTCCACTCAAATTTGTGTGGTTCTTTCTTCAAAAGACCATTTCAGACATTGACATCATGGTCCTCGTATAATCTTTTCTACATTTTTATTGTCTGGACTTTAAAAGAGACTGTGACCTCTGAGTTTGTTTCGGCTGTTTCTTCTCAGAGTAGTCAGGTACGAAACACCGGCCCCTTCTAGTTATGAAAAGACGTGTAAAAGTGTTTATATAACCTACTTGCATAAATAAACATCATTTAATTTCATTTCATAAATCATTTCATTATTTTAAACACCTCTATGAATAAGTTAAAATAATCAACGACAGATAGTAACGGTCTGTTGAAAGTGAAATGGTTATCGAATTTTTGTATCACGTTTAACTTAAACGGGTCGTTCCCAATGGTCCACGAGTCTTTTGTTCTCTGTTCCCCAACGGCTATGGCTTCACGAGATTTATAAAAAGTTCAGTCAGTAAAAACGATTTCATGTATCGAAAGAATAATATTCAGAGTTGTCTTGTCGACTGGTTTAAATGCTTGTGATAAAAACTAATAAAATAAGAATGGCCTACACCAGCTTCTTTTATTTGATATTTTATAAAAGTAACCTACCCAGTATAATATAATTATTCTCGGTAGGTTAACTGAAAAGCTTACCAGCGAAAGTACTGAGGCACTATAAGTTCAAGGAGATAATTATGTATTTGATGTTCTGCTATATTAATAATTTTAAATAAACTAGCTGACCCGGGAATTTTTTTTTCATTTTTCTTGTTTACATTTCAAAACATTCCGGACTTTCAAAAAAACAAAAAAAAATTGCCAAGTTGTCGAGTTTTAGCGAGACTAACGAACAGTAATTTATTTTTATATTATAGACATATTATGTACTTACAACTTAAATAAAGACCACCTTGAACTTATGCCAGCCTAGTACTTTTGTAGGTTAGTAACATTATTTTAGTTTTTAAACTTATGGCCAAGCTTTTGTTGTTGACTGGAAATCGAACATTCTCATGGACCCGTTGGGAACAAATATTTTTAATTTTTTGAGAACAATAGACTCATGGACCCTTGGGAAGGACCCGTTTAAACTCAGGACCCCATATTTTCGGCTTTATCGCCGAGGTGCAATCTGCTAGTAAAAAATAAACTAGCTGACATCTTTTTCAAAGTTTTATCTAAAATTGCATAAATTTTGCTATTTTGTTCTAGACGCTATACTTTACGACAAAATGGATTATTATTTTCAGTATAAATAAATTCCAAAGGATAACCATGATTTCAGAATAAACTAATTATTATTGTTTGTTTTGTAAAAATAAAATTTAAAAAACGGCGTTTTTGGTGTTAAGTGTTAACTAAATACCTAAACAACAATTTCCCTTCCTAATTGATAATTTTTTGCATATATTACTAGTTGTGTGTATGTTTCTATTTATACTTTGAATTTAATTTTAGTAATGTTGCTAATTGAAATAAAAATGTATATGTATAATGTAGTAATTTTTTTGTAATGAAAATCCCTAAAGTACCAAAATGAACACACCATTAAAATAATGGGCCCCCCGGCCCTATGCACATAAGTCAAACTGACGTGTGACCTCCACAAGACCAAACGTCAGCGGTGGTCGCGGGACCGTCTAAGCTAGATTCCGTGGCCTAGAACATAAAGGGCAACCGATGGAACGTGGCAGGCTTTGGTCAGTAAGAATATAATATAATACTCTTTATTATGCACACCATACAAATTACTTTCGATATTTCGAATTCACAATATCTTTTAAAAAGAGTACCACAATGGGCGGTCTTATCGCTAAAAACGATCACTTCTCTTCCCTCCGCCTCCTCCCCCGTCTCCTCTCTCCTACTCCTCCTACTCTCTGTGAGACGGAGTGGGCCATAATCCAACACACGGACCCAGTGCAGGTTTTAGTCAGTACGAGTCTGACAGTCCCTTTCGCCCCACCCAGCCGGAGCAGCCCGTGGCTTAATAATTACAGCTGCACAGGCCTCTGAGTTAAGCCGCGCTTGGGGAGGTTGATCTGTCATAGCCAGTTTCCTCCGTGCCTCGGAAAGCACGTAAAGTCAGTGATCCCAAATGTCATTTGTAGATCTTTGACAGTCGTTACTGTTAGTCCCGACTCAGAAATGAAGAGATTCGTAAACCAACCAAAGTTACCAACAGCACAACGAACTAGCGATTTGAAATGGCAGTGGGTAGGCCATATAGTACGCAGAACTGATGCCCGATGGGGCCGTAAGGTTCTCGAATGGAGACCACGACAAGTGCAACGTAGGATCCACCACCCAATAGGTGGGCCAACGATCTTATGAAGGCCACGAGATCACGCTGGATGTAGGTTACAACCGTTTACAACCGGTCCTACTGGATGTCTAAAGGGAAGGCCAATGTTCAGCAGTGGACGTCTTACGGCTGATATGATGATGATCATGACTGTTAGTCAGAAGCTCTAAAAGTCTAACAACCAGTCTTACCACGGGGTAGTGGAGCACCGACAGGCAGTCGCTTAATGTAAAATACTGATATCCAGCTGCATCTAATTTGACTGGAAGCCTACCCCAATAATCGGTAAAAGGCAGGCAGAGATGGCAGATTTTCCTACTCCTCCACTATTCCTTTCTGATTAATTTCGTTGCAAGATCCAAGACATATTCATTCTCCGGGACACATCGAGTTTCATTGCCTCGGCTCTTTTCTGGTGGTTGCCACTGTTGATTCTGGCTCTCAGGAGTTGTAGTGGTTTGGGAATAATGTGGTGGGTTGGTCCCAAAAAAAGATGATGGCAGATGATGTAAGAATAAAAGACAGTGCGGTCTGGTATTTAAAATGTATCATGTCTTATAAGAACCAAAAATTCGAGACACAACATTATTACTAGGTTATGTATCCTCTCGACGTTTTATCTATTAGTTGCATAATGCATTATGCATTTAGATAACTGCCGTTCTAGTTTTATTCCAAAATCTACATATAAAAGAACAGACATCAGATAATTTCTACTCATTTCCATTTAATTTGTGCTGTTTGTTACAAAGGTAAGTACTTATGAAAAATATAATTATAAAAATCAATTGCTGTTCGTTAGTCTCGCTAAAACTCGAGAACGGCTGGACCAGTTTGGCTCATTTTAGCTTTGAACGATTTATGGAAGTCCAGGGAAGGTTTAAAAGGTAAGAAAAAGAGGCGGTACGAATTTTGCTAGGGTAGCTAGTGAAAAATAAAACTAAGTAGGTAGTTAATTGTAAAACTGTTATATTTTGTCTAAAAGTTAGTGATTTAAAAAATAAATTTAAAAAAAATCGCCTTCTAAAATAAACGCGAGACCTTCTAGTTTTTTATTGTTTTTAATGCATATTTTATTAATTTCTGGCCTTAAGTTTTACACTTTTTAGTGTTGACATTCCACTCATTTTTTTTTTATTATAATGGTCACTAGACTATTAAATTCGTGTCAATGATTCCTGGCTGTAACGACATAATTAAATAATACGTTCATTTGTTAGCATAACGACGCCCTTTACACCGGGATTCTGCTAGATTCGCGTTATGCAACGACGATATATTACTAGACTCCTAGTAAACAGGCGACCAATGTCTGTCAACACATTAGGCAAAAAAGTCTTGTATCCGTTTTATTTCGACCCCTACTGTGAGCCGTACACATACCTTGAGACAGAACAGACCTTGAGTTAGCCAATCACAACGCAGTACCCCGTCCCCCTCGCTTACGTTGTACCTCAGCGAGTTGACAGAATAGTTTTTGTTCGTTCGTGCATGCGGAATCTATTAATCGTCGTCGGCGTTATGCTAGGTTCGCGTTATGTGCGATTCACGTTATGCCAGGTTCGCGTTTAGTCAAGGCATTGGTTGCCCGCGACAGAATAGAAAAAGAATAGTGGAAGAATACAGAAATAAAACATTCCACTTCTGTTCGTTTGCGTTACATTAATAAGTAATAAGTTCTATCATGTTTATATTGACAGATAATGGGTTCCAGTGTGTCGACCGATCTTGCATCAATCGCTCAAGCCCCCTTCACCTTGATAAGTGAAACGGGTCTCGATGGGGCACTTTGGCCAAAACAAGCGATTCTTAAAGGTTAGTGCTTATTTCGTTCAGTGTTAAAACTTACAAGAAAATAAATACATTTCTAGTATCGATGCATCATGCCGTGCCGCGTCATGTCACTTCGCATCATCATATTATTTATTACACTTAAAATCCACTAACACCTTCCTCATGATCATGTTCTGAAAGCCGTTAATCGTTGGTCCCGGCTGCCATTCGAAGATCTTTGACAGTCGTTAATCACAGTAAGAAGCTCATGAGTCTGACAACCAGTCTTACCAACTTACCAAGGTGTATTGTATAACCTAGTTACTGTGTTGTGGATGTTAGATAGGCAGTACTTCCATTTAAATTTTTAATTTATTTTTTATTTTATACTTTTTATAGGTACATACTACTATCATTTTATTTTGCTAAGAGTACTCCCGATTAAGTCATCAATATTCCCTTTCAGTACGCTTTCATTTGATACCCAACTCGAGTATATTTGCATACCCTCAGTTACCTTTCCCCACTTTCACCCCCACAACTTCTAAACGGCTCAACCGATTTTCATCAAACTTGTCTAAGAACACTCGCAGGTAAGTCACCTTTCATCCAAAAAAACTAAATTGAAATCGCTTCATCCGTTCGGGCTCTATGATGCCACAGACAGACAGACAGACATGTCAAACTTATAACACCCCTCTTTTCCCGTCGGGGGTTAAATACTGGTGTGTAGCTGCATCCAGTTTGAATGGAAGCTGACCCTCAAATGAGTCCTCCCACCCCGTGCAGGGCGGAAGGGACTGTCAGACTTGAACTGACTAAAATCCACGGTGTCCTTCAATAGCCCTTTATGTTCCGGGGTCACGGTAATAAAATAAGTCCCGCGACCCTTGCAGGCTTTGGTCCTCTAGAGGGAGGCCCCGTCGTCATGCTGACGCTCTTTGAGGCGCGCGTGGAACACGACGCGCGGTCGACCCGGGTATGGTCCATGGTCGGACAGCGAATTGCCCTTTACTGCCCGGCCGCATGCCCGCGCCTACGGTGGCCGGAGATCGTCCCGCGACATCCGTCGCCGTGGGCGTCTACCACTGCGGCTGGGACGGAGGGAGAACGCTGTCCTCGTTCACATGCGTTCTGCCTCCTCCTTCGCGAGTATGACTGCTTCGCAGAAGGAGGAGACCGCTTCTCACTCCGTCTCACCCAGCAGCATGGCCGCGACCAAAGCCGGGCGCGACAGGTCTCCGCTTATCGCCGTCGTGAGAACATGTCGGTGCTCTGCCCAAGCGGGGCAGTATTGAACCATATGCTCTACTGTATCCTTCGGCGATCCTTGCATTGGTGACACCCGGGCGTTTCCTCTTTCCTTACGTTCACAGGTACCTCCCGAAACATCCGTGTCCGGTGAGGACCTGCGTCATGCGGTAGGTAAGGACGCCGTATGACCTATCCAGCCACTCCTGAAAGAGGCTTACAGCCACGATTGCGGCGTGCCAGATTTGGGAAAAGGCTAGGCAGATGATGAGCAGAATATAAAATAACGTTGTATGTATTTCAGATAATGCTTCATACGACTACATAGTAGTTGGAGGTGGAACGGCTGGCTGCGTGGTTGCCAGAAGATTGGCAGAAGACAAGAACAGATCGGTTTTAGTCTTGGAAAATGGTGGTAATCCACCAATATCAGCAATGGTTAGAAAGTTACAAAACTCATAAACTTACAAGAAAGGTGTTTCTTCGGGTTACCGTAAACCCAGAAACTGGATCGAGGAGTTAGATTGTACTCAGTGGCTCCATTAAAACTGGTGTTCTCTGTTTTTGCTGACAGAAAATTCTTGGAATTTTGTTTCACAGAAAATGTTTTACATAATATTTGCTTCTTGTAATTTATTTCGAATATTATTTGTACTTGAATGAAACATATTTCACTGAAACATAATTCAATAAATTTCATAATCATATTTTTTATTCAACAAATATTGTTGGCTATGGTGGAAAAAGGCACAGAAAAGATAAGATGCAAGAGCGAGCGAAGGGAGCTCGGGTCTTAGGACACTCCGACTTGGACATGGACACGTTGTTATTCTTTTCACCACCACAATATCAGCTTGTATTGATAATTTTATGAAATTTAATGATAATTATGAGTAACTACACCGCATAACCACTAAACTACTGGTAGCTTTTTTATAGTAGTTTTACTTGAAACACACATAGACTACAAATTTGAACTATTTAGAAACAAACGATGTACTATAATCTTACATTTGTTTTAGATCATTTCTCTCTTCTTTTTACTTCCTCATTCATTCGTGGACTACGACTACAGATCAACTCGAGACGCCTACGCAGCTAGAGGTCAGAATAACTACACCATGTTAACAGCAGGAAAAATGCTTGGAGGCAGTGCTTCACTCAACCATGTAGTACATACTAGAGGAATTCCTTCAGACTTCGACCACTGGGCCAAAATCGCAAAAGATAAATCCTGGAAATACGACAACGTTCTTCCATATTTCAAAAAAAGTGAAAGGCTCGAAGACGATGAAATTCTCAGGCAATATCCTGAATTTCATGGCACTAATGGACCAACGGGCTTATCAAGACAACCCGAGGAAGAAGTTATTGATCTATTGAAAGCTTTCGCTGAAGTCGGCAACCCAACTGTTTTGGATCTGAACGCAAACATTACTGTAGGTTACACACAGCCACAGTTCATGTTTGCCGATAAGATAAGACAGACACCAGCTTTCACTTACTTAAATCCAATCAAACATTACTCTAATTTTCATGTTTCGAAACGCACAAGGGTAACTAGAATCATTTTTGACGGCAAAACTGCTGTTGGTGTCAAAGCTGTTCATAACGGCAAAACTTATACATTCAGAGCCAAGAGAGAAGTCATTATTTGTGCAGGAGTGTTCAATACTCCACAACTACTCATGCTCTCAGGTATCGGTCCAAAGAAACACTTGGAATCTTTCAATATACCAGTATTAAAAGATGCACCAGTAGGTGATAATTTGGTAGACCAAGTCGCTATCTCAGTAGTGCACAAGTTAAAGAAGTATCCTGTACCAATTCCAAATCTACTGCCTGCTGCAGTGGATCTTACCAGAATCCCTTTTCCAGTCCTAACAGGTTTAGTACCACTTAATAAAACTAAAACAATTCCGGATTATCAGACATTTAATTTATTCTTCTCGCATGACTTACCGTACTTGACAATTGCCTGTGCCCAAGTATTTGGTTTGCGCGCTGATATATGCGACCGATGGACGAAAGAAGCTATAGGCAGGGACACTCTCTACAACTTTATAGCTCTTCTGCAACCAAAGTCAAGAGGTACTGTCCGTTTAGGGAGTACCGATCCTTTTGCAGACCCAATTATTACAACTGGGTATTATACCAACAAAGATGACTTAAAAAAGATGGTAAAAATTCTGAAAGATTATGTAACTGTTGAAGAATCGGAATATTTTAAAGAAGTTAATGCTGAATTAGCAGGACTTGATCTTCCAGAATGCGCTGGCAAAGAAAAAGGTACAGATGAATATTGGGAATGCTATATTTTACAACATTCTGGTACTGGCTATCATTCATCTTGTACATGTCCTATGGGGACAGTGCTAGATGGTAAATTGAGGGTGAAAGGGGTGAAAAACTTGAGGGTTATAGATGCCAGTGCCATGCCCACGATACCACATGCTGCTCCTAATGCGGCTATTATAATGCTGGCAGAGAGAGCTTCGGTCATGATTAAAAATGCCAATAAAAATAACTAGACTTTATTATTCAATTTTATTTGCACATTTGCTGTAAAATCACATTATTTGCCACTGTAATAATATAGATATTATTAATTATTTTTAAACGCATTAACGCATGCAATGCGCATCGTAAAGATGATTTTTTTTTGAGGAAAGAAAATTTTCAGGTTGCAAGTGGGATTCGAACCCGCGTCTTCTGGATAGGTACTCCAGACGCCTTAACCAACTAGGCCATTTCAACCCACACTTGCAAGCCGAAATTCTCTATTCGTTGTTTGAACGCTTTACGGTAGCGTGGCGCCATCTCAACTAACTTCCACCCAACACGTTGACAATACAGTCAAATGAATGTTGTATAATGAGATAGCGTCTACCGTATATAAATTATTTTTAAACGCATTAACGCAGAAGACGCGGGTTTGAATCCCACTTGCAATCTGAAACTTTTCTTTCCTCAAAATAAAATATATATATATATAGATATTGTTTGGAATATGTATAGAAATAAAACTTTTTGAAAAAAAATTGTCGTTTTTATATTATTTTTGTAAAAAGATCCTTCTTTTGGAGTGTACCATTTTTTTTTTTTTAAATTTTGGTAAAATCATCAAATGAGACCTCCAACCCCGGGCAGGGCGGGAGGTACTGTCAGACTTGTACTGACTAAAATCCACGGTGTCCTTCAATAGCCCTTTATGTTCCGGGGTCACGGTAATAGAAATAAGTCCCGCGACCCCGGCAGGCTTTGGCCCTCTGAGAGGGGGCCCCGTCATTCTGCTTACAGCTCTTTGAGGCGCGCTTGGAACACGACGCGCCGTCTACCCGGGCATGGTCCATGGTCGGACAGCGAGTTGCCCTTTACTCGCTGTCCGCATGCCCGCGCCTACGGTGGCCGGAGATCGTCTTGGGACGTACGACGCCGTGGGCGTACACCACTGCGGTTGTGGCGGAGGGAGGACGCTGTCCTCTCTCTTTCGCGGCCCGCCACCTCCTTCACGAGCATTACTGCCTCGCAGAAGGTGGCGACCGCTTCCCACTCCGTCTCGCTCCGCAGCATGGCCGAAACCAATGCCGGGTTGGAGTGTACCTGGAAACCTTTAGTAACGACGGTTGTTTATGCATATGAGTTTCAATGTTCGTAAACAATTGTTTTAAAAAGAAATAAAATGTCAAAATTTTATAATCCATGCATAATGCTAGTGTTGATTACAAAAACAAAGAAGATTTCCACAAACAAAATGTTTTTAATAAACACTTTCGTAAACGACTGTAGCATACTGGTCCACGGGCACGCCGCAATCGCGGCGGTAAGACCCCTCTTTGAGGAGTGGCTGGAGAGACGTCACGGCGTCCTGACCTATCGCATGACGCAGGTCCTCACCGGACACGGAAGTTTCGGGAGGTACCTGTGGCTGATGGGAAAGGAGGAAACGCCGGGGTGTCACCACTGCGAAGATCGCCCGGAGGACACAGTAGAGCATACGGTGCAAGACTGCCCAGCTTGGGCAGAGCACCGACGTGTCCTCACGGCGGCGATAGGCGGAGACCTCTCGCGCCCGGCATTGGTTTCGGCCATGCTGCGGAGCGAGACGGAGTGGGAAGCGGTCGCCGCCTTCTGCGAGGCAGTAATGCTCGTGAAGGAGGCGGCGGGCCGTGAGAGAGAGAGGACAGCGTCCTCCCTCCGCCCCAACCGCAGTGGTGTACGCCCACGGCGCCGTACGTCGCAAGACGATCTCCGGCCACCGTAGGCGCGGGCATGGGGACAGCGAGTAAAGGGCAACTCGCTGTCCGACCATGGACCATGCCCGGGTCGACGGCGCGTCGTGTTCCACGCGAGCCTCAAAGAGCTGTCAGCAAAAATGACGGGGCCCCCTCTCTGAGGGCCAAAGCCTGCCGGGGTCGCGGGATTTATTTCTATTACCGTGACCCCGGAATATAAAGGGCTACTGAAGGACACCGTGGATTTTAGTCAGTACAAGTCTGACAGTACCTCCCGCCCTGCCCGGGGTTGGAGGTCTCATTTGATGATTTTACCACGATAAAAAAAAAAAAAAAAAAAAAAAGCATACTGGTCCAACAAAAATGAAACTAAGATTTTCAAAAACAATGTTTTCAATGTGATTCTGCAACCATTCACCGACGACTGGTTCATCATTGGACGTTTCGCCGACAGGACGATTTTATGGCCGTTTCACCGATAGACCCTTTACCTTTGGACTTTTCGCCGGTAGGACGATTCATTTAAGTACGGTTCATCGATAGAACTTTTCACCAGTCTTACCATGAGTTATCGTATTACCAAGTTACTGGGTTGTGGAGGTCCGACAGGCAGTCACTCCATGTAAAATACTGACATCCAGCTGAATCTGGTTTGACTGGAAGCCGACCCCAATATAGTTGGGAAAAGGTTAGGCAGATGATGAGGTATATAATACACCATTTTGAATTTGGTAAGAACAAATTAAAGACAATTCATAAAAAAAATATGCCTATTTTTAATACTTAACATTCTTTAATAGCTAACACTGCAAATGATAGCGAAATTGAAGAAACATCAGGTGCTAGCCATTTTATATACCCATTTGATTAGTATGTTAAACTTAAAAGGAAATAATAAGGTAAAATAGCAATAAGAATTCCATAGCAGGTCTGTATTTCCTGATAGCTTCCACCTTTGGGGTCTTTATAACCTTGATTCAATGGTGAATAGATTACTTCTAGGCAAGCGTGCTTCACCATCGATTACATTCATCTTCGCAACCCAATCTCTTAACAAATTATTTAGTAACAAATTGAAATACAAAGAAGAAACAAATGCAGGCTTAAAAGTAAGGCAGGTACATTAAAAAGAATCTTAATAAACTTGACGGTTAGTAAATTACTTATGCTTACTGTCTTCTTTAATCATGTCTGAAGCTTTTTCTCCCAACATGATAACAGCTGCATTAGGAGCAGCCCTAGGTACATCAGGCATCGCACTGGCATCTACTACCCTTAAATTATTCACCCCTTTCACCCTCAATTTACCATCTAGCACAGTCCCCATGGGACATGTACTGGTATAATGATAGGGGCTACTAGAATGTTGCAAGACATAACATTTCCAATATTCATCTGTACCTTTTTCTTTGTCAGCACATTCTGGAAGATCTAATCCTGCTATTTCAGCATCAACTTCTTTAAAATATTTTGACTCACCAACAGTAATATAATCTTTTACAATTTCCACCATCTTTTCTAAATCATCTTTGTTGGTATAGTATCCAGTAGTAATTACTGGGCTGGCAAAAGGATCGGTACTCCCTAAACGAACAGTACCTCTGGACTTTGGATGGAGAAGTGCTAGAACGGTGTACAATGTATCTCTTCTTTCAAGTTGTTTCTTCCATCTGTCACATATTTCAGTTCGCAGGCCAAACACTGTGGCACAAGTAACTGTCAAGAAGGGTGTGTCGTGCGGGAACAACAAATTGAAAGTTTGATAGTCTGGGCATGTTCGTGTCTTGTTCAAAGCCACTAAACCTGATACAATCGGAAAGGGAATTTTAAAAACATTTGTTGAATCTGACATAACTAATTCAGGAATCTGTATAAGATACTTCTTTAACTTATGCACAACCGTGACAGAGATTTGGTCAATCAAATTGTCACCTACTGGTGCATCTTTTAATACTGGTATATTGAAAGATTCCAAGTGTTTCTTTGGACCAATACCTGAGAGCATGAGTAGTTGTGGAGTATTGAACACTCCTGCACTAACTATGACCTCTTTACTGGCTCTGAATGTATAAGATTCACCTTCACGAACAGCTTCAACACCAACCACAGTATTGCCGTCAAAAATGATTCTGGTTACTCTTGTGTTTATAGAGACTTGCAAATTAGAGTAATCTTTGATTGGATATAAGTAGGAGTAAGCTGGTGTCTGCCTTTTCTTATCAGCTAACATGTACTGTGGTTGTGTGTAACCTACAGTAATATTAGCATTCATGTCCAGGATAATTGGGTTGCCCACTTCAGCAAAAGCTTTCAATAAATCAATAACTCTTTCATCAGGTTGTCTTGAGATTCCCATCGGTCCATCCGTGCCATGGAAATCACCATATTGGCTGAGAATTTCCTTATCAACAAGTCTTTCACTTTTTATGAAATATTCTAGTATGTTTTCGTACTTCCAGGACTTGTCTTTCGTATATTTAGCCCAGCAGTTGTAGTCAGAAGGTGTTCCTCTGGAGTGGATGAAATGGTTCATGGAATCAGTACCGCCTAACATTTTGCCTGCTGTTAGCATGGTGTAGTTATTCTGGCTTCTAGCTGCGTAGTCGTCTCGAGTTGATGTGTAGTTGTAGTCAACGTTGGTATGCGGGAGTGTACTGAAGAGTGAAGCTATCTGAAATGAGAATAATTTTTGACATAATTGGTTCTCCTCAAAATGAAATGATTGAAAAAAGTGTACTAGCTTGAGCCTAGGCACAGACAATTAAGGCTACATTTTAAATTCAATTATAGCCTTGATTGGATATTAGACAGAGTGGGAAGCAGTCGCCTCCTTCTGCGAAACAGTAATCCTCGCGAAGAAAGAGGCGGCCCGTGTGAGGGAGAGGACAGCGTCCTCCCTGGAAGGATACACCCCAATTGCAGAGGTAGACGGCAAAGGCGACAGACGTCTCGTGAAGATCTCCGGCCACCGTAGGCTCGGGCATGCGGGCGGCAAGTAACGGCAACTCGCCGCCAGACCATGGATCATGCCCGGGTCGACGGGCATGATCCAAGAAAAAAAAGCCTTGATTGAACATAGTCGGTCAAATATAAAGAAAACTAAAAGGACTATGTTATAGTTGTCATTGTTACCTGAATTATGTAAAAAATACAGTTTAAGTCATGATGCATCACTGCCTAAACGTACAAACCTTGCCATAGTTTCAATTGATCAATGTGTGGTGGACTATAGAATTTTAATGGAATGTCAATCATAGTGACGTCAGCTAGATATTGTGACGTCACTGGTTTGACGTGACGCGTAATTGGTCAGGTGGAGTGCGTCTGTCAGATAGCAATATACGTTAGTCGACTGGGCTATATATAACTTACATAAGCATATGTGTTCATTGTAATTGGTATAACTGATGCCCTATAAGGCTATCTTAATACAAAAGCAATAAATAGCCCGAAATATAGATTTTCACAAAAATTTTGAGCGTTTTTTTTCTTTTGTTACGTTAACCAAAATTGACGAAGATGCAAAGATGCAACGCTTCTAAAAAACCAAAAAACGCTACTCGGTGGATACAATTTTACAGGCGATATGACGTCACAAGCCCCTACTCCCGAATTTCGATTTTTTTTTATCTTTGTCATTGATTTAAAAAAATAAGTACGTGTTCATTATTCGTCAATACTCTAACTGACGAACTTCAAAAGTTTTTTTCAAATAATAATTTATTTACGCAGTAAACTACCCTATTAGCATTCATTTTTAGCATGCGTATGCTCATTTCGTGAATAAAATGAATTTGTGAAATTCTGTGTATTGTGAATTCATCGGTTCGTACTTATCTTACGGTATGATACGGTATAGTATGACATAAGCGTCTCGTAAGTGAAATGTATTTGCATATTTTTGTGTAGTGTGAATTTATTGCTTCATATTTATGATACGATATTGAGTACCATATTCTTATGGAACGGTGCAATACGATATGGCGTAATTGTCGTATATGACATATTGTATGACGCAAATTGGGTCAGTATGGTACGGTGCCATGGTATAATATCTTACGATTTACTGTACCATATCGTATAATATCGTACCATATCTCCCCTTATCGTAAGATACGGTACCGTTATGGTACCGTACCGTGGGGAGATATGGTACGATATCATACGATATGGTACATTATTGTACGATATGTTACTGTATGGTACGGCATGTACGGCGCACACGGTACAGTATGGTATACTATACTTACCATGGCTGATAAAGGAGGATTTCCACCAGCTTCTAACATCAAAACAGTATGGTTCTTGGATTCAGCCAGTCTTCTACCAACCACGCAGCCAGCGGAGCCAGCACCAACCACTATGTAGTCAAATGTCATATTATCTGAAAATTTTATTATTTTTACTTAACCGAAGCCAATATTTATAAGCACAGCCTGTCTGAAAATCACTGTGAGTTTGCTTGTTGGTTAGTATAATGTTCCCACTGCTGGGACACAGACCTCCGTTCTGTGAGCCCGTGTAAGCTGTAATCCACCACGCGGTCCAAGTGCGTGTTGGTGGATATCACATGTTTTCGAACTTTTTGGTTCTAGGACATTCGGTTTTACCGTGACCCCGGAACATAAAGGGCTATTGAAGGACACCGTGGACTTTAGTCAGTACAAGTCTGACAGTAGAGGTAGGAGGACTGATTTGATGATTTTCCCAACCTAAAAAAAAGGACATTTCGGTTTTCTCACGATGTTTTTCCTTCAGTGTTTTAAAAGCAGAAGGTGGCGACGAATTACACAAGGTAATGCGTCTGACTGGATTCGAACCCAAGATCTTCAACTCGTAAGTTTGAGCCAATACCACTGGCCCTGACTGCTTTGAATGTTCTATGCTACTCATGGTTCCGTAGCCAAATGGGAAAAATAATTTTAGGCCAAATTAATGGCAAAAAACACAACCTTCATGGATTACGGATTCGTCATGTCTGTCTGTCCGTCCGTATGTCACAATCACTTTTTCCCGAAACTATAAGAACTATACTGTACGTGAACCTTATATGGATTTTCACACAGAAGTAGAAAAATAAAAAAATCTCTTAAAGAAGAAAAACATACTTCTAGAAAATAAATGCTTACTTTCAAGAACAGCCTGTTCTGGCCACAGGTTTCCACTTAGTCCTGCAGCAGCCAGTAGTGTGAGAGGAATCTGAGCGAGCGATACAACATCGCTTGATGCCGTGGACCTCATCTTGTAGTCTGAAATAATTACAATATAACGAAAACTGATTGTTAATGATTTATTCACGATTATTTCTTTTTGTGTTGATATACAGTTCATTGAATATCTTCAGTGTATTTAAGGGCGCTCCCTCACTGCGAACATTCACCTGTAATGTAACGTTACATATTCGAACATTCGAAGACAATAAAGCATCAAATTGCGAACTTTAATGTTACATTACAGGTGAATTCTCGCGGTGAGGGAGCGCCTTAAGGTGAATGCTCCAACCAGCCCGCGAAATTCAAAATTTCTTGCGTTTTTTGCAGTTTGAGGGCTGGGTTTTATGTTAAAAAATATTAAACCCTAGGAACAAAAAAAAAACAGAAAAAGTCATTACTAGGGTTTTATGAACTTACAGGATTGTATTGGTGATTTTGTAACTACATACGTCTTACAACCGCGAATAATATTTTAATCAACATTAAACTCAGCAATGGCCTGTAAAAAAAACGCCAATTGTAAAAAAAACGCAAGAAATTTTGAATTTCGCGGGCTGGTCGGAGCATTACCTTAAGATACTTAACACGATTTCTTTTGCCTAAAGACACAAAAATAAATTATATTATTATTATTTAGATAAGTACCTAAAACTAGAATAAGATTATAATAATTATGTGATTGAAAACATCATGAAATTAATTAAAATAATTTCATAATATTAATTTCAGTAGGTAGTTTTCATTTTGTGAGTATTTTTTATTATTTGTTAATTCATAAAAAAAGGAATTATTTTTGGACTACACAGATTTACAATTTATTGATGTTGTTATCACACCTAAAGTAAATTTTAATGACAATATGGCAGTTTTAAAAAGCAAATTTTTATTAAATAAGTCTTACCTTTCTTAAACAACGAACTACAATTGAGTTCAAATTATTTGGTATCGTCTCTTTTATATTTTTATTTTGCACGAGACTATGACGGCTGATAAGTAAATACAAAATAGAGGGAAACGAAAATAGATACATATATTAGCGTAATTTTATTTTCACAAATTTTATCTATAAGGGTTTTTGTTTTATATTTAGTTATTTAAAGGTTAATGCCTTTTCTTGCCGGAATTTTGTATTTTTTAAGTGCTGCTTAAATATTTTAAGAGATCTATTAAAATATTAGTAAAAAATAAATGTACTATGTAGTAAATAAATACTGTATTTTTTAAATGTTGCCCCACTCAAGTACTTTCTCCGGTGTCGTGGGTGCGTTTACAAAAATATTATAAAATCACACACACAAACGCCCAGACCAGGAACAACTACTTGTAGATCATAAAAATATTTTCTACGTCCGGGAATCGAAACCGTGACACGCAGCGCAGCAGTCCAATCGCTCAGCCACTGCGCTAACCGAACATTGGAACTTAAAATAGTTTTTTTAGCAAACATTGCCCCATAGAGAATTCTTCGTGTTTCATAAGATTGTATTTTTTTTTTGAGTTTTCGATATTTCGTCAGTGTTGCAAATGAAACAGTAATCGTTTTAAATGATGACAATATTCCACAACTATCACACAACGCCATCCAGTCCCAAGCTAAGCAGAGCTTGTGTTATGGGTACTAGACAACTGATACACATACTTATATATTTCTAAATACATAAATATTATAGATAAATTACACCCAGACACAGAACAAAATGATCATGCTCATCACACAAACATTTGTCCTGGGTGGGAATCGAACCCACGACCTCCGGCATAGCAGTCAGGGTCACTAACCACTACACCAACAGGCCAGTCAAATTCTAACAAGTCTCTAGGTCCAAGGGTTAGGTCTATGCGTTGATATGTCAGTCAGTCAGCCAGGACTTTGCATGATTCTGTAAGTGGCCAGAGATTTAAAACTAGTAAATAAATAAATCCCGTCATCACATGGAGATTGTGCAAGTGTGACCTCACAACATGGCGCCATCACATTTTCATTCTTATCGTGGTATTAATGAAACACTAGTCATGACGTCATAGACTAAATCAACAACTGGTCTTCTATCAAAAGCGATTGTATATGCGAAACAAAACGAGTTAGTACATACAATCATAATAGATGGTCATGCGGGTATGGACAGCGTCGACTTTGTGCGCCGCGGAGAAAAATGAGGTGACCACGGGTCTTGAGTTAGGGAGACTGTCTTGGAATATGAGACTGTTTTAGTCTTGGATAAACTGATATGAATTCTTTGTCTGGTTTAGCTTTCAGTCTTTTATTTTACAGTCAGAGGCCTTCCTCGTTAGTACACTAGGGGCGCTTTTCTCATTTTCCATGTTTTCCATACAATTTATGTCATAATACTTCAAGTACACTGTACAATCAAATACGTAAATACGAACTCATGCTTTAGCCTCAGTTTTTCACTAGGTTTTTTTTTATGACGGCACAGGTGATTCTATGACTGAGCAATCAACTGCTGCACTGCGTATCTCGCGTTCCCAAACTGAACAAGTATTACCATGACTATGGTATTATAGCTGTTTTGACTTTAATTTTTTGTAAATGCACCCACTGTACAAGTGAAACAACCGTTATAAAAAGCGAATATTCTGTCATTTCACTGAACTAAGTTGAACATAGTACTTATACGATATTTTTTTGGGACAAACCCACCACACAATTCCCAAACCACTGCAACTCCTGAAAGCCAGGATCAACAGTGGCAACCACCAGAAAAGCGCCGAGACAATGAAGCTCGACGTGTCCCGGTGAATGAATTTACCTGTCTTGGATCTTGCAACGAAATTAATCAGAAAAGAATAGTGGAAGAGTAGGAAAAATAGGTTTCCACTTCCCTCCGTACAAGCAGGAGAAAGAACAAAACAAGGCCAATAGACACAAAGGGACGGGAATAGGATAGTGTTCCGTCATCGTACAAAACTAAACGTAATTCAAATATTCTAGTAATCGATGTTCAACGCTCCATCGGTTTGCGATAACAAAACGCAGACCCTCTATAGTCTTGGAGCAACGACATTCACTTTTCAAAAAGCCGTGTGTGAGAACATCTCCTTTCGATCGCAACGTTCTCCAGTCCGAATCCTGGACAAAATCATCGTGTTCTTGCTTCTGCGCGCGTGACTCTCAAACTCGCGTCCCGGAATTCCTGTGTTCCTGCCCTTGGAACTATCGGAGGTGGAAGGCTCAGCGTGTGTCGTAGCAGTCCAAGGTACGTGTATGCACTGTATTTGCTATTGACATTCTGTGGAGTTTTTGAACATCGTATTTTATCGTCATCGTTTTGTTCCCTAGTAGCAGAACGCCACCCCGCTATTTCGGCTTTGGTGCGCATGCTACAGATAGTATACGATAGTGAGTGACCACACGCTAATTTACACATAAAAAGCGAGAACCACAATTCCCGGATATATTCTACAAAACACAAACGCATATTCACCCTCATCCTAGGCAAACTAGAAAGAAGAGATGGAAAAATAACCTAGTTTAAAATGTAGACTACGCAGTCGCCTTTTTAAGGTTCCACAGACAATGGATGTTAGACGGTCTCTATATATAATAAAGAATACGACCGCTGTCTGTCTGTAACAAGATGTATTATGAAAATATGAAATAATCGATACTACCGAGTGACCAACAAATAGTGGAAATATGTAAATCGACACTACTTTTCGTACCTAACTAACCAAGATTTATAAAAAGAAGTCCTACAACAATGTTGTAGCCAATTCCTAATCCAAATATATCTAACTCAAAGGTGACTGACTGACATAGTGACCTATCAACGCACAGCCCAAACCACTAAACGAGTCGGGCTGAAATTTGTCATGCAGGTAGATGTTGTGACGTAGGTATCCGCTAAGAAAGGATGTTACAATACAATACAAGGGGTTACAATATTGGATGAAAGTTTGTATGAAACTTTGTATATTTTAAGCCGATGGAGCTAAGACTTTGCATGCACAAAGCTACTATGACGTAAGAAATCTTTTAAGAAAGTACTTTGATAAAATTCCACCCCCTAAGGGGATAAAATAGGGGATGAAAGTTTGTATAAATCTTCTTTGATTTTGGATGGACCAGGATGTTTGGCATGCAGGTAGATGTTATGACGTAGACATCTAAGAAATGATTTTGATAAATTCCACCCCTAAGGGAATAAAATAGGGAATGACAGTTTGTATAAATCTGCTTACATTTTGGACTGATTAGGCGAGCGAAGCCGCAGGCACAAGCTAGTAAAATATAAAAATATTTAAATCAATACTAGTTTTAGCACCTACAGAACCCTTACCGCATAATTCCTATCTTACCAAGATTTTTTTAAAAGGAGTCCCGCTACAAAGCTGTTGCCAAGGGCTTTCAAATGAACAACTGCGTGCAAGAAGGATATTAGATTTCCCTTTCATCTCTCCCTTTGAAGATGAGGTGCAATATGAACATTGTTTTAATTTTCTTGAAAATGAGTTTTTCAGCTCGTTGCGTTTAGTTTCTTTTTTTAATGGATTTGTTTATTAATTGTGGTGTTAGGTATTCATTAAATAATGGAACTGTTCTTGTTAAAAAGAAAAAGTTATCCTAACTAAAATATTATAGAAACGACGCTTTTAGAATTTGCAGTACACACGGCTACACATCAATCTATACAAAACCAGTTTGCCTTGGTCTCGCATCGTCCGATTTTTACACACAATGAACACTCAGCTAATACTGGTTTTGCATAGCTTGATGTGTAATTGTATGTACGTCATTTTTAATGAGCCCTTATGCGGACGTCAGAAGCCTCCACTCTCCATTTTATATGCGTTTTATGTTTGTGAATATTCACTAATTTAGCAAAAATATAAATAATCAATAATGCTTGCCCATTGCGAGGGACTGTCAGACTTGTACTGACTGAAGTCCGGTGAGTCTTCAATAGCCTTTTACGTTTCAGGGTGACGGTTATCTGATGAGTCAGTCCCGCGACCAACTCTAACAGAGGGATAAATTAGATTTGTTATTTATTGTTGCTAGAAACTAACCTACCATGCAAGTAAATACAATTAATTCAACATGTCTCCTTGTCACCCGTCACCATAAATTAAAGCTAAACAATTTTTAATTAGCAAACGATAAGTTTTGTTCAGCGAGCGCAGGACTCACGAATTAATAACGTCCCGGCTCGAGGCAAGCTCTTGGCAAAGCGCTGGATTACCAGTTGGCAAGCATTTTACTATTATTTAATCCGAATAGTCGGATATTTGGGGATATACGGGAGGAGGTTGTGTAGAGCATGTTGGGTTTGTCTTGCCTGCACGCGTAGCATGGCGATTCTATCTCTATTCTACCAAAAAAAGACAAAGTTATTTCATCGTTATTTCTATACAAATCGACTGTTTTTTTGCACGAATATGACACGATTCTTACACCATTCAAGAATAGAAATATATCTTTTCTGTATTTTAAACATTGCTATGCTTAAATCGATAAAAATCTTTTACGTTGTGTCATTTTGTCTATTCTCCCGTCGACTAAACCTGTTTCTACAGCGCCATGCTACGCGTGCTGGTAAAATAATTTTATTTTTCGGGAAACGACCACAGCAACTGTGAGTCGTCGTCAGATCGTGATCCATGCCCGGGCCGCTACTGTTGCGGCGCGGCGTGATCCACGCGCGCCTCTAATACCTCATTTACATTCAGCCCCTATCGCTGCTCTTCGCGCTGCCGGCAATAATTCCCTAAATACTGCTGTGGCAGGATCGAAGGAAATGTGTGTTTACATACAGCCTTGCCTCTCACTTCGCTTTCAAGTTCCGGCAATGGCAGACGTTGAAATTTTTGCAGTGTCCGCGCTGTGTCTTTTAGCGATACATAATTATGTGCGTCAGTTAAAAATAAATCTAATGAAAAAAAAGAAAAGACGTCGTAGAAGATGGTGGATGATATATATTCATCGAATAATAATTCTAAAAACTTAATTGCAATGTCGTTGCTCCATTCGTACGGCATTTTTATGTAGGTAGTTGCAACTAAATTCAAGTAACCCATGTACTTTGTGTTTGTAACGCACAGCAGATACACGTTTAATCACTCTGGGCGCACGGCGTCAACTGAGCGCTTGAGCAGAATGTAAACACGCCCTACCGCTCGCGCTGCCGGTCCTTTGAAGTCCGCATAAAAACCGCTCTTTTGGGGAGCGCTGGGCAGCGCGAGTGGCATTAAGCAGTGGCATGAGAAGTATACGTTTACATACTCGTCCTGCCCACTTCCCTGCCCACTTCCCTGCTCACTACAGCTGAATGTAAATGAGGCATAAGAGCTGTCAGCAAAGTGAGGGGGCCCTCAGTGGGGGGCCCATAGACTGCCAGATTCCTGTCGATGTCGAGGGACTATCTAAACAAGTAACCATGTCACTAGACCGCAAGGGACTATTAAAGAAACACAACTAAAAACAAACCGTATTTTTTATTTCTTGACTAGCGGCCCGTCCCGGCTTCGCACGGGTGGAACCCGGTTCTCTAAAACTCGGTCCCGATAGTTACAAACACAACAAAAAAAGAATTATCCGAATTGTCCAGCCGTTTTCGAGTTATGAGCTTAGCAACACATTTTGCGATCCATTTATATATTATAGAAGATAGATAGAAGAAGAAGATAGACTTCTGAGCATAATTGGCTATTTGACTGAAAAATTCTAATTAGTCAGTCACATTCTTTTTTACGTGGTAAAATCATCAGATGAGTTCTCCCACACCGGGCAGGGCGGGAGGGACTGTCAGACTTGTACTGACTAAAATCCACAGTGTCCTTCAATAGCCCTTTACGTTCCGGAGTCACGGTGATGGAAAGAAGTACCGCGACCAATTAGACAGTCACTTAGATTTTATAAAAAAATCCGATTCGGCAAAATTGACTTTTAAATCCTACTTGTTCGCCACAATCCCCTCCTGTATAGCCCCCCACCCCCAACTAGTACGGAGAGAGCTATCCCATGTCAGAGCACACACATGTACTGCGACGTCCACCTCGTCTGACGCAGCGGAGCTCCTTGCTGACCAATGTCCTCGCAGATAAATAGTTAATGCAGATGGAATAATGGGCATTGTGTTACTAGGGAAGAAATATGGTTGCAATACTCTATGGGTTAGGAGTGTCTATCTATCTATAGAAAGCCAATATTTTGTCATCATAATCATTGGCCTATAAAGGCCTGGGAAAAACGCCTCTGAGATTTATTTTGTTTCTATTTTTTAACCCCCGACGGAAACGGTCTGTCGTTTATGCATTATTTTTAACGGTTCATCTATTAAAAAAATAACATTTTAATTAAATCTAGTTAAAAAAATAGTATACCAAACGATTCCTTCCCTTTGTTATTTTAGGTTTTGAGCGTTGCTCCATTTTTTTTTTTTAGCGTGGTAAAATCATCAAATGAGACCTCCAACCCCGGGCAGGGCGGGAGGTACTGTCAGACTTGTATTGACTAAAATCCACGGTGTCCTTCAGTAGCAGTTTATGTTCCGGGGTCACGGTAAAAGAAATAAGTCCCGCGACCGAGCGTTGCTCCATACTAGGATTATTTCCTGAACCGTGGGTGTGTTAACAAACACTGAATTTCACGTACAAAAACAGTTTTTCTAACTACTTGTATTATGCGAAAAAAAACGAAAAAAGAAAACAAGAATTTCTATTTTTAAATTGAAAAAAATAAGTCTTTCTTTCGTCTTACTCATATTGGTTTATTTATAAGCACTGTAACCCAAAGAAAGTATTTTAGAAATGAGACTTAAAAGATATAGGCCACACCAACCTTGACCATATCAAAGTCCTTCACCAAAACGTACCCCCCTAAGAGTCCCATAAACCAAATCATCACCAAGGTACACCACATTATTTAACAAAACACCATGGTCCACCTTTATCACCCATGTTCGAATCCACAACATTATCGTGACTAAATTGACCGTGATTATCCCGAGTCGGGGGCACAAATGACCCCATTACTGGGGTCCAGCATATAAAACTATTATTATATCTTTAGTTCATGTAATTGAGAGTAGTTGAGGGTTATACGGTGTCGTGTTTATTGGTGGAGATCTAATGGAGAAAGGGTATAAAAAGTCCTAGAACTTTGACAGTCGTTAAAAGTAGTCAGTGAGCCTAAAGTCTGACAACCAGCTCAGGGGTATCGTATTATGGAGAGAAAGAGGAATTGAAAGGGTATAAAAAGCTCTAGAAGTTTGACTGTCGTTAAAAGTAGTCAATGCCAAAAATCTGACAACCAGCTCAAGGGTATCGTATTACCTAACTACTATTGTATTGTGTAGGTCAAATAGGCGTCAATTTAAAATACTGGTAATCTTTATTTAATTTATCTATTTATCGAACTAACAGTAAAGACAAACAGTAATCAGTGAACCAACCGCCCTAAAACGCAAAGGGCATTTGAAGGAAGAGAGTAAAGGGTCTCTCAGTCCTTTTGGTTCCACTCAGGAAGATCAATTGATGATATTTACATTATAAAAAAATCTCCCCGTTGTATCAACTACAGCTAAAGATTATGAATAAACTTAATTTCAGAAAACAAGAGGCCTTGATTCCCCCTTCTCCAGTTGATGGCGACTACTGGGCTGGTTTTAGTTAGTTACTGAGGCTGTTGTTTAATGTCCCAATAGAAGCTGCCGCAATAAATAGGGAGGAACGATGGTATGCGACTAAAATAAGTAGCCACTACAAGTTATATTCTTTTATTTTTGTCTTCAAAGGTGGAAGGAAGAAGGTGAGACCCTTTATCAGGGCAGAATATTCTCAACTTAAGAGTTCAGCGAAGCACATGGAAACTGGATTAACTTTATAACGTTGAAATTAGATTAAATAATGGCAGCACAGTTGTAGCTGCAAGACTTTTTTTTTACGTGGTTTATACATCAGATGAGTCCTCCCACTCCGCGCAGGACGGAAGGGACTGTCAGACTTGTACTGACTAAAATTCACGGTGTCCTTCAATAGCCCAATATGTTCCGCTTGCTTCAAAATGTTCCGGGGTCACGGTGATGGTTTAAGCCCCGCGACCTAGCTGCAAGACTTGGTAAAATTGTAATGAATAAATAGGAGTTGAAAGTGACACAATGACAGAATGAATTCGAAATATGAATTTTCAAATTTAGAAAATCAGAAATAGGTCTAAAAGGAAAGAGGTTAAGGCAACGGAGGTCAACAAAGGAGGTAGAGTATAGACTCTTTTACAGTATGAATCTCTAATTCTGGCCTGTTGGTCTAGTGGTTAGTGACCCTGACTGCTATGCTCGTGGGTTCGATTCCCACCCAGAAAAAGGTTTGTGTGATGCGCACGATCATTTGTTCTGTGTCTGGGTGTAAATTATCTATAATATGTACGTATTTAAAAATATATAAGTATGTTTATCAGTTGTCTAGTCCCCATAACACAAGCTCTGCTTAGCTTGGGACTAGATGGCATTTTGTAATAGTTGTGGAATATATTATATTATAATACAAACAACTCAAAGACCGGGCATCTGAGCCCTTGAAAAAAATAAGAATAAAAACTAACGGTGCTCACAATCTCACGGTCCCATATACGTCCCTAGATAGTAAATGTTTATACAAAGCAAAAATACCCTCTTACCTGTACAAAGAAGAAGAATATACAAAACAGAATAACATCTAAGTGAACCATCGCCTTGAAATGTATCCCTTTATGTGGCGTCCTGTATGTTATATAATACATGTCGTTATTTACCTGGTTTGCCCGCTACTACCCCTCTTATGCTTTGAGGGATAAATGCACCGGTGGAGATAGGGTTGGCACGATGAAAATGTGGTGTTTTTTTTTTATTATATCTTTTTTAAAATATGAATGTTCATTTTATTTTTATTATATCTTTACTAAAATAAATAAGTCTATTAGGTAATTTATACTTAAATTATAGAGAGGTATTTGTTAGAGTAATATGCGTTATTCATTTTTAGATAGTACCTAATTATAACATACCTATAAGAAGGGCATTTCTTTTGTCTCGTCTTTGTACAGCATGTTAGAAAAAGCGCGAGGAAATGATGGGACGTTGGGGAATCTAAAATAAATTATAAACCATTAAAATAAAACAAACTAATTTGCCCAAGAGAACTTCTTTTAAATAAATAAATATAGGCTCATACATTCTCTACCAGTCAAGAGTTTGGTCAAATAAAATAACATTGTGATATGGTACACAAAAAATAAAACTAAAAGGAGCTTCAAAAAAAGAAAACCTAATAAAGAATACTATGACTCGACTATTAAATAGAGATTACTAACTTTCCTTTTAAAAGGGAAATGAGAATCTAAATGGAGGCAGCCCTGCCACGTGCTGCAGTTAGTACAGTAGCTGCCCACTCCACCCACTGAGTCCACGCACTCTATAAATACAGTGTTCTTGTACTACTACTTCTTTGGCTGGAGGCCTTAGTGTCATTTAGGGTATCCACAACTTCCTCTAAGTTGACCTGCAAGATGATACAAAAAAAAAAATATACTTTGACACTGGTTTCAAGCAGTGGTACACGCCCACGGCGTCGGACGTCGGCAGATGATCTCCGGCCACCGTAGGCACGAGCATGCGGACAGCGAGTAAAGGGCAACTCGCTGACCGACCATGGACCATGCCGGGTCGACGGCGCGTCGTGTTCCACGCGCTCCTCAAAGAGCGTCAGCAAAATGACGGGGCCCCCTCTCAGAGGGCCAAAGCCTGCCGGGGTCGCGGTACTTATATCCATCACCGTGACCCCGGAAGATAAGGGCTATTGAAGGACACCGTGGACTTTAGTCAGTAGAAGTCTGACAGTCCGTTCCACCCTGCCCGGGGTGGCAGGACTCATTTAGTGATTTTACCACGCAAATAAAAAAAAACACTGGTTTCATGGTTATTTTGATTTAGTAATAGGCAATCAGTATTGTTTTTTCTTTTTGAAACGTTGCCCCACGCTAGAAATTTACTTCTATATCGTGGTTGCGTTTTGTAAACATATAGAAATTCACAAACACCCAGATATATTTGTTCCGTGCGGGGATCGAAGCCGCGACACGCGGTGTAGCAGTCGACAACTCAGCCATTGCGTCAACTGTGCCAACATATATGTACCTATGTATATGTTATAACTATAATACAAATGACGAAAAATAAGTGCTAGACATAGCATGTTTATATACTTTAAATTCCTACTGTTTTCGGTAGGTATTGTTCGGGTCGATTTCAGCCGCAAATTAAATCACATTTTCACAACAAAAATAATACTGGTATTTATGAGTACTACAATATAATTTTCAATTCGGTTAATATGAATTATGATAAAATTATTATATAGTATTCATCATAATTATGGTTTGTTTTCAGTACTCATGAAAACATCAGTAATATTACTGTATCAGGATTATTTCGGATTAAAAGGGATTTGTCAAACTAGATGCGTTTTGCCTGCTAACTAATCTTATGTCCGTAAGTGATAAAAAGTAGGAAACAAAAGTACATTTGATTGAAGATACGGTTTTCGTGCTTGCTATTAGTAGTAGGTACCCCCAGCACGCGTAGTATGACCACCGTAGAAACGAGTTATATTGACGGGAGAATCGACAAACTGACAGATTGAAGAAAGATTTCTATCCTCCTAAGCATGGCGATCTTTGACACGTAGAAAAGAAATGTGTCTTCTCTACGATAGAAAAGAAGTCTACAACGTCGAGCATGCCGACAATATTTTCTCTACTTTTGACACTTATGGGAAGACACATTTCTTCTCTACAAGAGAAACTTGTCTACATCAAATCAGACCTAGACAAGTTTCTTTTTATAATATTCTCGATGTTTATCGACTTAAATTTGTTTTAAAAACAAGTAAAGGTCCTCCCAACTCAATCGCTTTAGTTTTTTAAGAGATAAAGAATAAAAAAGGCTGAATAAAACTTGTAAGGAAAGTGCATCAAACTTTTTTTTAATACGAGTTCCATGAAAAAAATATAAAATGAGAAACTTTCATTGAAATAATGCAGACAGCTAATCTTTCCAATGTATTTTTTTTTCCAATCTTTTATCTGCAATCGGCTTTCTAGCCATACTCAGATGTGTTCCCAGTGTTGACTTTGCAGGCGACATTCCAATAAATGGCACCATATAAGATGTATTATAGCTTTCAGGTTCTCTGATCTAGGTCCAGTATATGCCATCTTTTTAGGCGTTTGACATTTTCCTGTGACTGCAGTAAATTCTTTGCTAGTTCATTTGTGTGTTTGCTCAGTCTTTCTTCGTATCTCTTGCTGATATTGCTGACTTCCTCTTTAACAGTAGGCATTTCAGGTATTCGTGAATTTCCGCATTTCTCACAAACCCAGTGCGCGCTTGAGATAGTTCTCAAGGCGATGTTTGGAATCTCTGGAGGACTTCTATGGTAGAGTTGCTCGCAGAACCCCATAGTTCTATGCCATACGTCCAAATGGGTTTTTATCACGGCTTTATAAACTAAGAGTTTGTGCTAAGAGACAGAGGAGATTGTCGTCCAAGCAACCAGTTCAGAGATTGAAATTGGATGTTCGCTTCTTTCCTCTTGGCTTTGATGTGATTACTCCAAGTCAATCTTCTGTCCAGATGTAGACCAAGATATTTTACGCTGTTTGTGATTTGGCAGGGCCTTGTTATCCATACAAACAGGTGGACATTCGTCTCTTCTCAGTGAGAATGTTATATGGGTAGACTTTGTTACACTGGCTTTCATTCTCCACTTCCGAAGCCAAGAATCGACTTTATCGAGCTGTGCTTGCAGTTTCGATGATGCGTTGTTCGGCTCTTTGTCGCTCGCAAGGCATGCCGTGTCATCTGCGTAGGTGGCCATTACAACACCTTCTGTTTCAGGCAGGTCTGCCGTATATATCGAATATATAACAGGGCCAAGAACCGATCCTTGGGGCACAGAGGCATTGATCAAGTACAATTTCGAGTAATCATCTCCGCATTTGACTTGGAATTTCCTTTGGTGTAAATAAGACTTCAGGATCATGAAAAATGAGTTAGGCAGCAGCGTTTTCAAACTTGTACAGCAAACCCTTGTGCCACACCCTGTCAAAAGCTTGCTGTATGTCTATGAATGCTGCTGAACAGTATTCCTTCCTCTCTAGTGTTTGCCTGATTACGTGAACAACCCTATGCACTTGTTCGACCGTTGAGTGTTTCTCTCGAAAACCAAACTGGTGATCTGGTATAATCCTGTTCTCATCCAGTACGGGTTTGAGTCTTCGCAGAAGAGTCTTTTCAAACACTTTTGAAAGTATAGGAAGAAGGCTTATAGGTCTATATGAATTAGGATCTGTTGGCGGTTTCCCAGGCTTTTGGGATCATGCATATCTGGGATATTTTCCACAATTCCGGGTAGTAATGCAATCTAAATATTGCATTAAAAAGGATTGTTAGGAAGAACAATGACTTTTTTGGGGCAACTGCTTAATTATTTCAGCCGTTATAAAGGTCAAAACCAGGAGCTTTCTTGTTTTGCAAGTAGTGAATCGTGCGTGCTACTTCTTTCGGAGTAACCGGTTTTTAATGGTGCAGATAGCTGCTGGTCGCTATTTATAATTTTATCGACCTCATCTTCAAACTCTTCCATGTTGATTCGTTAGGACTGAAAACTTCACTTAGGTGTTTTGCAAATAGTTCTGCTTTTTTCACTGTCATTTCTAGCCCAAGGTGACTGGAAGATTTTCGTATTGGTGGTATATGAGTTGCGGTTTTTTAAAGTTCTTAGTCATTTCCATAACGAATATTGTCCTTTTTTTGAGTTGAGAGAGGCCAGATATCCTGTGTTGAAAGATTGCATTCTTATTTTCTTCTATCAGTTCCTTTAGTTCTCTTGATATTGGATTATAGAGTGACCTGTCGGTGTCTGATCTTGTCATATGTAACTGTCTTCTTTGTGTTCGTTTTTCCCGTAGCTTGTCCCTTATCTCTAGTGGAATATATTAACTTCGGTCTTGTACTTCAATGTTGGGGTTAGCGCGCCAAGCAGCTACTTGAATGAGGTTTGTAATGTAGAATGTTGCCTCTTCAATATCCCTTCTGTTTTGAGCTTGACTTTAAGGTTGACTTCATCATTCAGGAAGTCAGTGAAGGCACTCCAATCAGTTTTACGATTGTATAATGAAGGCTTCTGTACTCTTTGCATTGGTGAGATACTAAATGTAGCTACGATTGGAGTATGGTCCGATACAGAATCAAGCAATGATTCGACATTGAAGTACATATTCGATAATCCCTTTATTATAAAGAAGTCTACAAGGTCTGGTATTCTGTTGATGTCTGCTGGCCAATAGGTTGGTTCTCCTGTTGCTAGGGTTATTAAGTTGTTTTGATCAACACACTTTTTTAGTTCACGTCCTTTCGTTGTTGTTAATCGAGATCCCCAGTGAGTATTTTTACAGTTCCAATCTCCTCCACTTAGGAATCTATTTTTTTTTTTTTTTTTTTTTTATTGGGACAAACCCACCACACTGTTCCCAAACCACTGCAAACTCCTGAGAGCCAGAAATCAACAGTGGCAACCACCAGAAAAGCGCCGAGACAATGAAGCTCGACGTGTCCCGGAGAATGAATTTACCTGTCTTGGGTCCTGCAACGAAATTAATCAAAAAGAATAGTGGAGGAGTAGGAAAAAATATGTTTCCACTTCCCTCCATGCAAGCAGGAACAGAACAAAACAAGGCCAATAGGCACAAAGGGGATATTACAACTGGAGAAGCCCAGTTGCCTAGCACCACGGGTAAAATGACTAATAATATTAATGGGACCTAAATTGTGAGCTGCTATATTTGATTCCAATAATAGGTATGGCAGAAACGCTTGAAACGCACGGTAGTTTGTTCGAGTTTCCACAAGGTCCGAATAATAAATGACTCCGGATGTAGTCTGAACAGTATCCAACATAATATTGCGTTCGTTCTGCCAAAGAAATACACTCCAAAGAATATGATGTGCTGATTGTTCATATTCACAGTCAGGGGTCGAACATTGACAAAAAGGCGAGGGAACTAGCTTAAAGGAAAACAATTTACTTTTAAAGTTACCATGTCCCGTGAGAAATTGGGCAACACAGTGATCCACCTCCAGCCACGGTCCTAGCCAGCCGCTCACGAACGGATGGAATGAACTGGTGGAGGTGCCGCCCCTTGATAGAATTATCCCACCTACTTTGCCATTCGGATAAAAGGTCCTCCCAGACGTCGCTCTGGGGTTTTGAATAATCTAGATATCTTATCACGGTCACGTTGCGGTAGAAAATCAGCGTCAGTGGTCTCCCGTGCGGAAAAGTACATTGCAGCACGTCGCTGCACTTCAAGATCGACTGGAAGTACACCAGCAAGCAACCGGCAAAGCTTCAGTACTGACGGTCCTATACGCTTTACTTAAGAATAACAAAGCCAAGCGCTGACTTTGGAGCAATTTAACGTCGTGCCGCCCCTATGGTGGCCCTATCGGCCCAAACAGGTGCTCCGTAGCACATACAGCCCAAGTAAGTAGCCCCATAAATATTTTTTAAGTTAGAAATGACAGACCCCAAGTAGATTTTGATATTCTAGTTAGGGCATAAAAGTTATTTTTAGCTTTTTCACCAACTGTTTTAATATGTTCTATGAATGTGAAATTTCTCTCTAAGACTAAACCAAGATAGCACACCGATTGGTTTTTCTCTTAAACGGGGAACATTATTGAATTTAATACTAGGCAACGATTTAAGCTCACCTTTTAAAAGTAGTTGATAGGTTTTTTTGTGGTGCAAAGGTCAGACGGTTTCGATCACCCCACTGAGATATTAATCGTAGGGCAAGTGTCAGCCAAATTCTCGAGTCCAGCACGAGTATTCGACTGAATGAGCAGAAGGCCATCGTCCGCATAACCAGTTAAAGAACAACCACTTGGAAGTGGAATAGCGAGGAAATCATCGAAGCCTAGATTCCATAAATAAGGACCGATAACCGAACCTTGAGGACAGCCCATGGTAAGAGGTTTCGATACGGAATGGTGTCCGAGTTTAAGTTTCGCGGATCCATTAGAAAAGTACGAGCAAAGAAGATTAAAGATATTATTATAGCAACCACGAGCTTTTATTTTAAGTAGTAGCATTGGCCACCATGCGTTATCAAAATATGAATCTATCCCGAGACTGGAGAAATAGCGGTTATACATATCCTGTTTAAGTTGGTGTCTTGGTGGGCAGTAAATTGCACTAATATTAATTGGCCCCAGGTTTCCAGTAATAGTAACAGTAGTGCTTTGCATCCATTCCTCCCTAAATTCACTGTGTAGGTGATGTTTTTATATTATTTTTGATAATGACTGCAGATCCCCCATGAGCCGTACAGTCTGGATGATTTGTGTTGTAGATGGAGTAGTTGGCTATCTTGACTTTTTATTGTCACTGAGATGGGTTTCAGAGATTAAAGCGATGTCCACCTTATTATCTTTGAGCAGCACTTCTAGTTCTTGGGTGTGAGATGATAACCCATTTACGTTCCAGGGTCGCAATTCGTTAGGAATACATCATGACAATTTGCTGATTAGTGTCATTATGAGGTTCATCATAGTGCTTATTTGGGATACGAGATTGTCAATTCTTTCAGTCTGTTTGATCAGTAGTGTTTCTAGATTACTGCTTTGTTCTTTCGTGTAGTTTCTCTGTGCATATCATTGTATCGCTTGTTCTCTGTGACTTATTGTCAGCGTGTTGTCTTAGCTTATATAACTCTGATTTATCCAATGTATAATACCACAAAAATATTTTTGCAAGAATCTACGTGTCATCAGTCATAGACATGCAGCATGGACCCAATATTATCTGCCTAAAATTACCATACTCATAATTTATCATATAATAAATATCGGTCTCCTATAACACATAGATAATGTTGTACACTTGTTTTTCTCTCTTTCTAATAAAGTATGTTATTTTTATTTGACATTTTGCTAGGAAAGACTCGTGTTCATACATGGTTCATACTGTGTGCCTATGGTTTGGATACTTTTTTGCGTTTTGTTGTCGAGTTGGTTTTTGTGCAAAAAGTTTTTTTTAATTGCAAATGTATACACATATCACTAGAATTATGGATAATTCTGTGTCATTCCAATAAATCATTTTAATTGTATTGAAAACTTGAGTATTTTACACGTTTTTTTGGTAAACTAAACGTTTTAGTTCATTCACAGTTCAATCATTCGCCGTTGCTATGGAAAGAAAACTTGTGTCTTGTCTTCATAGAAACACGAGTCTATAGGCCGCGCCATGCTCGGGCAGAAGACATAACGAGTGGGATAGAAAGAGCTTTGTCCTTTTCTTGGTAGAATAGAGATAGAATCGCCATGCTACGCGTGCTAATACCCTTTGGAAAGAATGTTGGTCAGATTTTGGGATAGTTAAAAAACTCATCTGGCGAATACATAAAAAAATGTTAGTACGAAGATTATTAAAAAAAAATTAGACCCATTGAGCTATTATTACGACACTACGTATCACCACAGTGTCCCATCTAGGATGAGACAACGCGCACAAGTTCATTCAGTTATTTGACAGCTCTGTGGCGTGCTCTTGGCGCGCGCACTCATCCTGGACGGGACACAGTGGTGATGCGTGGTGTCATCTCTATACGTAGTAATAATATCTCAATAGTTAGACCCATATTTTTTCTTTAAACCAAAATTGACGAAGGTACAACAACGCTTCTAGGAATCACAAAACGTTACTCCTTCGGTACAATTTTACAAGCGTTCCTGTGACGTCACAAGCCTCCACTCCCGGAAGGGTTTACGAGTATATCTTTGACATTATTCATTTATTTAAAAACACAAAAAATACGTGTCTATTATTTTGTAATATTTTAAATGACGGAATAAACAAATTTTCAATTTATTTATGCAGTAAATTTTATTTTATTTAAACCTTTATTTCAGGCAACTATGACCACCATTGAATACATACCTACCATTAATATAATAATTAAATAAATACTCTATTGCCTCACCCATAATCACCAAACCATATGACCCAATTAAAACCCTCAAAACCATTGTCTTTCATTATAAGCAGACAGAAATATGAAACTGGACCCAAAGCAAGTATTATACCGCTTTGTACTGCTAACAATGGAGTCAGGGAAACTTCGTAACTTATTTACTTACCTACCTATGTTTAAGTTAGAACAATGGTTTTACTACAATTATGCTAAGTTTGTACCTAGGTTCAACCTCTAGGAAAGTAGGATACTTGGTTACTGTAAATATGTCTAAGGAGTAAGATTATTCAAAATGGCCGGTTTTTTTTTAAATTGCTCTTTGTGTTCCATTGCCGTGATACCCTATTTAGATAATCTCGCAACGAGGAGAGCCCTTTTACCAAAAATGGTATATTAAACCCTTAACTATAACAAAGCTTTATTTATTTTACGTGGTTCAATCATCAAAAATATGAGTCCTCCATACAGGGCAGGGCTGGAAGGACTGTCAGACACGTACTGACTAAAATCCACGGTGCCCTTCAATAACTCTTTAAATTTTCGGGGGTCACAGTGTTGTGCCGCGACCCGGGCAGGCTTTGGCCCTCTTAGGGGGCCCCCATTTTAAACTATGACATACGTTAAGTAATTTTTAGTGGCGCAACTTTTTAGAAAAAATATAACAAAACAAAGCAGGAGTCAAAATAAGAATTCTTAAAAGAAATAACGTTCAGGAGCTACAAGAAGCAATTTGCAATAGAAATAGAACAATGGTATTGACGTGAAGGTAGCGCATAATATGTTCGATACTCCGGGAGCTAAGATTGGGATTATAATGTAACCCCGATACGATGAGGAAACTAGGATGGTTTGTAGTTTATTATATGCAGTGAAAGAATGTTCATTAAAATTGTCTCCAGAAAAAGAGCTGTTTCAACTCCTGCAGAATAAAAAATATCTCATCAATATCTATACAAAGTTATTTGTTCTTATGATAAAAGATGGCGCTGTGTGTCGAGTTGTCGTGTAAAAACGAGGGAGGTTGCGGACAAAAACCTCGTTTGTAAATGAAAACTTCGCAATCAATAAACAAATTAATTGCTATGGAATTTATAATTTTCTTATTTTTTTCGTGCGAGTAGATATTTCGATAAACAGGCAGAATGAAAAGAAGAACAAACATTTTTCACTTTTCAACCAGCATGAGACGTGTGAACTTCACCACTACAATCACAAGTTCACAAATAGTAAAACAAAGAAACACTTATATTTGCTCATAAAACAAACTAAGTCCCGAACTCCCGGCTCCCGGCCTGTCGCTTTATCGTTCGCTCGCCGCAGTCGACAATAAAAACAGAGTATTAAGGAAACATTAAACCGATCATAGGCATTGATTGATTTATATCATATTTATGACTATTAACTTTATATTACGGGATATTTTCTTTGTTCTTATGGGAAGTTTTGCATTCTTAAGGAAAAACAATGGGGGAGTGAAAATACATAGTAAGTATCAGATACCGTCGTAAAAAAATGAGTTCTGTTGATGAATTAAGGCACATTATTGCTATATTTTAAAGCAGGTTAGTGCCTCCAATCAATTATACTGTTTAGAAAACATAGCGCTATTTTACCCCAATCCTTAAACACACTTTTTAAGTCAAGACATTGGAAGAGTAGTTGCGTTGAGGAGTAAAGAGGTGTAAAAAACATTTTGATCATCCAGTGGCGACATTAATACACGATATCGTTGCCCTAGTTAAAAGAACTTCGATAAGGCAAGCACATGTCGGTTGGGGTGCTAAGACAGGAAACCTCCACGCGCGCCCGTGGACTGGAGTTCCCTCTCGGATACTTCCGGGGGGAAGACCAGTTTTTCGGGCCGGTGCACCCTGGGATGCGGGCAAAAACTCTTCCTTAGGCACTGTGTGCCTAAGGGGTCTCTTTGCCCGTATGCGAATAGCTTGTCGTGTGGACGCTCCAACGCGTGTCCCTCTGATCAGCAGAGGGCACAGCGGCGGAGCGGGCTTGCGGACGGTGAGTAATGGGTAGCTCGCCGTCCAACCGAGGACCAAGCCCGGGTCGGTGGCGCTTCGTGTTTCGCGCCAAATGCCTGCTGGGGTCGCGGGTTTTTTCTTAACCCAGGATACCGCGGCTCCGGAACGTAAAGGGCATCGGAAGGAACACGGGTGGATTTTAGTCAGTAAAAGTCTGACAGTCCCTTCCGCCCCACCTAGGGCGGGAGGACTCATTTGATGATTTTACCACCTAAAAAAACAGAAACAAGCACATGTCGGTTTTCTTCTTTTGTAATAGGATTTGCTCTTGACCTCAATCTACCCCAGAAACTGACTGAGACCAAGAGCAAAAAAAACTAAGATGGAGCGAGCTCACCCAGAAAATACTGTTACTCCTGCATACCGACGGAACACAGTAAAACCTGCTTAACTTTGATAGAATGGTGGTCAGCAATCATTTGATAGAATAGTGGTCGGCCCTGATAGACAACCACAGCCAATAGTATCGCTCAGCCATCATCATAGGTTAGACACAACTTGCGGTGCTGTTACCCAGGATGGACTGGTAAGAACTAGATCCCACCCACCCTTAAATTGACACAAGGAAAGAGAGGCTTGTACCCAAGACTGGGTCCGTCTAAGGCCCTATTTATACATATGAATATAAGTTCAGCTGTTATCAGTCTAAAACAGAAACCAAGGCCGCCCAAAAGCCCGTTTGGTTGACGATATCGTCAAGGTGGCGGGGAATAGATGGATGAGAAATGCGACGAACCGTGAGATATGGCAAAAAAGGGGGAGACCTAGCCCTATACCCAGCAGTGGGTGATCTTGGGCTGACATGATGATGATGATCAGCCTAAAATTTGGGCTGCGTATGGTGATAATGAGCCTCCAAGGAGTTGAGACTTTCTTCTCAGTAGCTGGAATGTTATACGCCGATTATGCTATGCCAATTTTATCACGAACAAATACGTTTGGACTAATCTTATCGCAAAATATGAAACAATAAAGTCGTTAGAGAAACAATAAACGGTTACAAGCCTTGATTGATTTATTACGTATAAATAGGCTATAAAATAAGCTACGATAACAATTTTCTTGAGGTTTCTTATTACAGGAAATTGAAGAAGGAATTCCTTTCTAGTCTTAAATTATAGAGTTTTCAGATTTCTAGTCGGCCACAGAAAATTAAAGCCAAACACATTGAAGAAAATTTATCCCGTCATACGATTAGTAACAGTGATCATATAGGCCATGCATCATCATCATCATCAGCCGGAAGACGTCCACTGCTGAACATAGGCCTCCCCCTTAGACCGCCACGCCGAACGACAATTCGCCACTTGCATCCATCGGTTGCCCGCGACTCTCATGATGTCGTCGGTCCACCTAGTGGGAGGCCATGCCTACACTGCGTCTCGTCAGTGGTCGCCACTGCAGAACTAATCTTTCATATCGGTTATCAGATCATGCATATAATCATGAATTTTTTAACAACAGTCAACAGAGGCCTTATCATGAATTTCCAGTAATTTTGGCGTAAAATAAACTGTAACTTTGACATCAATTTCAAGAAAAAGAAATAGTTCCTTCTTCACACACCAGAGGCGCTGATCCATACAAGAAACGCTGTAAATACTGGAAATACGCTGTAAAGTAAAATACTGAAAACTCTCTAGGGCTCTGCTTAGTGAATTCGCCAATGGTACGTCTCTCATCATCATCTGCCTAGCCTTTTCTCAACTATATTGAGGTCGGCTACCAGTCAAACCTGGTTCAGCTGGATATCAGTATTTTACATGGAGCGACTGCCTGTCGGACCTCCACAACCCAGTAACTAGGTAATACCATACCTCATGGTAAGACTGGTTGTCAGGTTTTACAGCTTCTGACTAACAGTAAAGACTGTCAAAGATCTACAAATGACAGCCGGGACCAACGGCTTTATGGTTTCCGAGGCACGGAGGAAACTCGCTCTGACAGATGGTCACACATTCACAGAACAACTTCGGCAAGCGCGGCTTAATCCGGAAGATCGGCCTGTGTGGCTGTAATTATTTAGCCACGAGTTCCTACCTACTCAAAAAATAATAACTTTAAAACACAGTAAAACCCGTAAGGCACAACAAGTTATTTAAAAAACAAAAAACCCAACTAGTCTAACAAATGTTGAGCCCGACGAGTTACACCAAACATCTTAAAGAACTATACAACCGAAAATACTTTAAGTAAAAGTTTAAAACTATGTGTAAAAGAGTTGCGGAGTTGTTTCGAAATGTTTACAGTATTGCTTTGAGGGTTAACTTGAGTTTACAGCGGTTTAAGTGAATAAATAAAAACGTTTTTGTAAGTCCATTGTGAACGGGGTCGCGGGACTTATACCATCACCGTGACCCCGGAACATAAAGGGCTATTGAAGGACACCGTAGATTTTAGTCAGTACAAGTCTGACAGTCCCTCCCGCCCTGTCCGGGGTGGGAAGCCTCATCTAATGAGTATACCACGTAAAAAAAAGGTCTATTGTGCACACTGTTTAAACGTTGCCGTGACGAGCTGGATAAAACTAACAACCAGTGGCTCACACTAGCCTAAGATCGAAATAGTTGGAAGTCATGGGGAGTGGCCTTTGGTCAGCAGTGGAACGATACAGGCTGGCAGTAACAGTAACAGTAATCGTTGCCCCACACTACCAATTTCTCCGGTGTCGTGGGTGCGTTTACAAACATAGAAACATCCACAAACACTCAGAAACGGAACAATTACTTGCAGATCATACAAATATTTGTTACGTACGGGGATCGAAACCGCGACACTCAGCGCAGCAGTCCAATTGCTCAGCAACTGCGTCAAACGTGCCAGAATTTTGTTTTTTTTTTTTCAGTGTTTCTATTTGACTTAGGGCTGATTTTTCGTTCAATAGACAGATTATTTCTATTTGAGGAACAAAAATGGTGGTTTGACAGCTTATCCATAGAAAATATGTCAAATTGCTATTTTTATTCTTCAGGTTCAATTTATCAGACTATTGACAAATCAGGCCTTAAAAATCGAATTAATACGCCATTGAGTAAAAAAAAAAAAATATGCAATTGGACGGTTTTTTTTTTTATTACGTGGTAAAATCATCAAATGAGACCTCCCACCCCGGGCAGGGCGAGAGGTACTGTCAGACTTGTACTGACTAAAATCCACGGTGTCCTTCAATAGCCCTTTATGTTCCGGGGTCACGGTGATGGTATAAGACCCGCGACCCCGGCAGGCTTTAGCCCTCTGAGAGGGGGCCTCGTCATTATGCTGACGCTCTTTGAGGCGCGCGTGGAACACGACACGCCGTCGACCCGGGCATGATCCATGGTCGGGCGGCGAGTTGCCCTTTACTCGCCGCCCGCATGCCAATTGGACGGCTGCGTTCAGTGTGACGGGTTGTGTATGTGAGTCTATGTAAGTTTCTGTTTGTAAACGCACCCACAATACAAGAGAATTCCTTCTAATAGCTTGTTTTTAATTATCTAGTTAGTAGAAGAGTGGCAGACGTCACCTAGGTTCATATTCAAAGTCACGGCACTTAATAGTATGTACTTACTTGAAATTATAACGCCTTCTTCACGACCTCAGGCAAAGCGACCCGCGTGTATGCCGCTTTTCGTTACATTACATGAGAGTTTGTTACGTTGCACGTCACGTTGCGGTAACGAGTGGCATGCTTTATAACAATTTCAGTCATCCTTTCTATTATATGTAGGCTAAGGTGAGTTTTCCAAATTCTCCATGAAAAAAGAAAGACTTTCTTACCACCACTCATAGCATAACACCACAGAAACATTTTATTTTCGAAAACATCTGTTGAACAGTTGGGTCACATTAGCCTTACATCGAAATATTTGGAAGTCATGGGGAGAGGCCTTTGCCCAGCAGTGGAATGATACAGGCTGACAGTAACAGTAACAGTCGCTGTCTAAAAAAGTATCGAGATTTGACGTTGATAAGGTCCGTTATGCAGACTCACTTTTTAGACTAATGTTCAGCAGATGTTTAAATTTTTATAGTAAGGCTCTTTATGTTTCTTATTTTGTCTTCTAATTCTTCTTGGTGAAATAATGTCGAATTGTGTGTATAGAAATACTATACAGAAATAACTTTGTTTATTTTTGGTTGAATTTATAATGAATTGATAATGCTATGTGTGTGTGAGAGCAGTGGTGGCCCAGTGATATCGGTCGCGACTTACGAGTTGTAGGTCGTAGGTTCGAACCCCGTCAGGTGCATTACTTTGTGTAATTTATTTCGTCATCCCTGCTCTCAAAACGGTGACGGAAAAAATCGTGAGGAAACCGGCATGTCCTAGAACCAAAAATTCGAAGATATGTGACATCTACCAATCCGCAATGGGCCCGCGTGGTGGATTATGGCCCACTCCCTCTCTCAGAGAGGAGGCCTGTGTCCCAGCAGTGGGAACGTTATAGGCTGTTGATGATGATGTGTGCTAATCGTTTTTAAGTTTGGGGCTTGATATAAATTACTACGTTGAATTATTATAAAGAATCCACAAAACTTTGTGATATAGTGAGTGTGTTTTACGGTGACTTAGTGTCGAGTTCCAGTAGTGCACGTAGCAAGAGACAAAGAAAGAGGGTAGACAGATTTGTCTGCTCCTAACAATTTATTTTCAACTACCCGCATTCTCCAGTAAACCCACGATCATGGCGCTTGCAACATCGGGAACTCAAACAAATATATAATCACGGAACATATCCCGTTAGTGACATTTTAAATTTAGTATATTACTAGCTGTGCCCGCAACTTCGTTCGCGTGGATGTCGGAATTTAACAATGTATTTTTTAGTTGCAAGCGCTTAATTCAGGCCACGTTTTTCATATAAACCGTGTATTTAGATTTTTTTTAGATTAATCAAAAATATTTGACACTTGTATTCCAGGTTTATGTAGGACTATTTTCCTAATGCCCTCTCCACTACACCACACCACACCACACCACACCACACCGCACCGCACCGCACCGCACCGCACCGCACCGCACCGCACCGCACCGCACTGCACCGCACCGCACCGCACCGCACCGCACCGCACCGCACCGCACCGCACCGCACCGCACCGCACCGCACCGCACCGCACCGCACCGCACCGCACCGCACCGCACCGCACCGCACCGCACCGCACCGCACCACACCACCTTACTCCACACCACACCACACCACACCACCTTACTCCACACCACACCACACCACACCACACCACACCACAACACCTTACCCCACACCACTCCACACCACACCACACCACACCACACCACACCACACTACCCCACACCACACCACACCACAACTCACCACACCATACCACCTCACCACACCACACTACCACACACCACACCACAGTACCCCACACCACACCACACCACACCACACCACTCCACTGTAGTTTTGCTATTCGAATTCGAAGTTAGATCGCGCGACTGACGTACGAAATCAAATTGTGACACCAAAGTGCACCCGTAATTTTACTTCTAAAACACTTTAAATTCAAATATCTTTTGATAGACTGAACCGATTCCAATGAAACAAAAACTAAATTCCTCTCCAAGTTACGCTTAATCGTTGTGTATAAAAGTTATCTACATTAATTTCGTACATTTTACGTGATACCTGGACAAATACACAGACAAACAGATAAACAGACAAACAGACAAAAATTCTAAAAATGCTAGAAATGGGTTCTATTGGTTGTCCTTTAATACCCTGGCTATATTTTTTGAGTTTTCTTTTAATGTACAAAAATAACTTTTCTACAGTTTTATTATATGTATAGATTGAGTTTTTCTGGCAGAATGATGTAACGTGTTATATAATCCACCGTGTAATGTAACGCGAATTCTAAGTGTGATCATGTGTAGACTATGAGCATTACATGTAACGCTCGAGCGCCGTCCACACATCGAATTCGCGTTACATTACACGGTGAATTACATTACGCGTTACACCTGTCTGGACCCGGCATTAAGTATACTTTAGTTCGTTTTCTTGTTGTCGCGCGTTCGATATCCTAACACGCGTTTTATTGTCGTGTAACTCATGGCCCAGGGGTTATAATACTGACGACCTGCCTGTCATCTAGACGGTAGATGTTCATCTATTTTCGTAACGTAACGTGAATAATGGTCCATGTGAGATGAGCAGCTGAGACCTCAGTGTTATAGGAATTTTAGACAAGAGTCGATCGCTTGATTGGAATTTGAAGGGCAATGCGATTTTTTTTTATAGTTAGACAAAAGCTAAGCAGATGTGAATAGTCAAATATGTTTGTCGTTCGAAAACTGTACCGTCAGCACGAGTTTTCAGTATTTGAGACGTAAAGTAAACTGGAACTTTGACGACTTCAAATTGACAATTTTCAATGAAAAAATTGGTTCCTTCTTCGCACACCAGAGGCGCTGTTCCATATTTTCATACAAGAAACGCTGTAAATACTGGAAAAACTCTGTAAAGTAAAATAGTGAAAACTCGTGCTAGGGGTACTGGAGTCCTACGCTGGAATTTTTGACGCGACAGCAAAGGAAAGGAGTTTTTTTTAGTACGCAGGTAAGGGTCATACAATTCTTTACACTAATAGTTTTTTATAGTTCATCTGACTGTCTGTCTTTAAAAGAATCTGACATAATACGGATCTAGTTCAAAGCGAATCTAGTGTAAGTGTGTTCCGATCTCCGGCCACCGTAGGCTCGGGCATGCGGACAGCGAGTAAAGGGCAACTCGCTGTCCGACCATGGACCATGCCCGGGTCGTGTGTCGCGCGTCGAGCTGTCAGCAAAATGACGGGGCCTCCTCTCAGAGGGCCAAAGCCTTCCGGGGTCGCGGGACTTATTTCTATTACCGTGACCCCGGAACATAAAGGGCTACTGAAGGACAACGTGGATTTTAGTTAGTACAAGTCTGACAGTACCTCCCGCCCTGCCCGGGGTTGGAGGTCTCATTTGATGATTTTACCACGCTAAAAAAAAAAGTGTAAAGTGTGTTATGAAAATAAACTTCTGTAATTTTAAGCACTGTTTTAGGCTATCACGGTTTATTTCACAATTTAAAATGTCACTTACGGGATATCTTCCGTGATTATTAATTGTTTTGAGTTCAGAGAAAGAGGGTACACAGATTTATCTGCTCTTAACAACTTATTTCCATCCAACTGCAATCTTCAGTCATCCCGCGATCATGGCGTGTCGAAATATCGGGAACTCAAAACAATTAATAATCACGGAAGATATCCCGTAAGTGACATTTTCAATTCTGTAATTTTAGTTTTATTTATCGCGTCTACCAGCAGTTAACTTAACATAGTACAAAAATTACTTACAGGTAGGCTTCAGGCAGGTATAGAATAATGTTTATGGAGCCTGTTTTTTAAACTGCAATCCTAGAACTAATCGGAGAAAGTACTTTTTGTTTCTAGTAGAAGTTCTTATTCCCATAAATATGATTTGGGGACTGTTTCTTTTATTGACATATATGAACTATTCATTCTGCAATTTACCATACATACACTGCATTGCTATCAATCAACGACGATATATTACTAGACTCCTATAACAGGCAACCGATGTCTGTCAACACATTAGGCAAAAAAGTCTTATATCCGTCTTATTTCGACCACTCCTGTGAGCCGTAAACATACCTTGAGACAGAACAGACCTTGAGTTAGCCAATCACAACGCAGCATCCCGTCTCCCCCGCTTACGTAGTACCTCAGCGAGTTGACAGAATAGTTTTCGTTCCTTAGATCGTGCATGCGGAGTCTAGTAATATATCGTCGTTGCTATCAATCTACCTAGAAATTATAATAAAACTGATTGAAAGCCAGCTTCCAAATGATACGCCGGTATATTGCTAGTTTTAGTTCACAGTGGGCGTGCGATTAGATGCGATTTAATGAGTCCACCCATCCACTGGATAATTACTGCCGCACCGCTGATTACAAAACGCACTGAGGCCAAAGATTTGTAGTCAGACTGGACCCATTGCAAGGACCTATAATTAACATTAGTAGCAGTCATTCTCGACAGGCCTGTTGGTCTAGTGGTTAGTGACCTTGACTGATATGTCGAAGTTCGTGGGTTCGATTAACACCCAGGACAAATGTTTGTGTGATGAGCATGATCATTTGTTCTGTGTCTGGGTGTAATTTATTTATAATACGTGTGTATTTAGAAATATATAAGTATGTTTATTAGTCGTCTAGTACCCATAACACTAGCTCTGCTTAGCTTGGGACTTGATGGCGTTGTGTGATAGTTGTGGAGAATTATTATTATTTATTCTTATCTCAGAAAACCCGGACTGATTTAGATTTGATTGAAGTGGTATATTTGATATATTTCCCAGGTGGACAAATCGAAGGAACTCTTTAATAAATTATAGCAAACCAACCGTGATCCCTTTTTTTTTTCTTATCTTATGTAATACTAGCTTCTGCCCGCGACTTCGTACGTGGACCCTGTTGTGTATGCCACCTTTATCACTTAAGGGTATAAAAAATAGATAGTAGCCGATTCTCAGACCTACTGAACATGCATATAAAATTTCATGGCAATCGGTCAAGCCGTTTCAGAGGAGTATGGCAACGAAAACTGTGACACGAGAATTTTATATATTAGATTTACGCAATCACATAACAACTAAAAAATAATACTAAATGTAGAATAACATTTCTTTCAAAGTGTTTTGTTATTTTCAAGTGAGTTTTTCACACCTTTTCATCAATTTCGATAACATTTTTAAGCGCACCTCTGACCTACAAAAAAAAAGAAAAATTTAAGCGAATTGAAAACCTTTTTCGGGCTGGTTTCAGAATTTTTATTGTCAAACTGATTTGATTTCACTAAAGACTATATTTTTTTCTCATAAGATCCATAGACAATCACCTTCTCTTACTCCGTTGGGTAAGCAAGAAGAGAAGATGACGAGAAGAGATCTCATTTTACCCTCTGTAGGTATAAAACTCATGTCAAAACTTAATCTATGGCCACTATTTGAATGAACGAACGCACTATGTAACTAGGTGAGTACATAATTCAGATTTTCAATTAAATAATATGTCTGGACTAAAACGCAGTATATCTATTAATTTATTATTAATCTAAAAATTAATGCTTTGGGTGATTGCACTCGCACAATTAATTTGTTGAATTTAACTTTTTAGTTGTTTAACCAGTTATAAATTAAATTGATTAATTTTATTTTAGTTAACCATAATAATATTTTTTGGTAAAATCATCAAATGAGTCCATACGCCCAGGGCGATCCTTCTATAGCCAATAGGCTATGTATTGTTTAACGCAAAGACGTTATTATGGAATATAAAGACGTTCCAGGGTCCCGGTTATGGTCGCGGGATTTATTTCTATTACCGTGACCCCGGAAAATAAAGGGCTACTGAAGGACACCGTAGATTTCAGTCAGTACAAGTCAGTACAAGGGTTGGAGGACTCATTTGATGATTTTACCACGCTAAAAAAAAGGTTCCCGGTTATATGATGAGATAGTCCGGCGAAATTAACCATAACTGAGGAAGATTTGAACCTAGAAAGACACACAAGATAATTATAATATAAACCACCTATTATTTTATCTTTATTATAAAAACTGCACACGAACGAAGTGGAAACACCTCCATAATTATAATGTTTTCTTATAAAACCAGGCTTGCAACAAGTTACCTTTTGCCGCAAAACGAGTTGCTGGAACATTATGTTCTGTGAGAAATTATTTTTATGTCCTTAATGTATTAAATTATAATATTAACACGTAGTTTATAGAAAATAGTGAGTTTAAAAAAAAAGACCAACGAGGAGACGAGATTGTCAGAGTCTGTAGAGCAGAAGGGATTGTCAGAGTCTTACTTACTAAAAGTCCGACATGCCCCTTACCTAAGTCTAGCTCAACTACTCCACAATAGATTTTCAGCTTTATATCCCATAGCCAAAGGTTAAAAATCGGTGCGGGGATCCAACCCGCGACACTGTGCGCAACAGTCGATCGCTAAGCTGCCGGGGTCGCGGCACTAACAAATTACCGAGACTCTCTGAGGCTATTGAAGGACAACGTGGATTTCACCCATTACAAGTCAGACAGTCCCTCCTGCTGCCCTGGGTGGTAGGACTCATTGGATGATTGTACCACGTTAAAAAAAAAGTAGGTACGGTAAAATAGGGTAACCTATTTTTTTTTTTTTTAACGCTTAACGTATGCGATGCGTATCGTAAAGATGATAATTGAGGAAAGAAACATTTTTAGACTACCGCAAAGCGTGTCAAACGAGGAATAGAGAATTTCGGCTTGCAAGTGTGGATTGCAATGGCCAAGTTGGTTAAGGCGTCTGGAGTACCTATCTAGAAGACGCGGGTTCGAATCCCACTTGCAATCGGAAATATTTCTTTCCTCAATTATCAACCTAATTTATTGTGCTAATGCTGAAGTTCCCATATAGCACACAAAAACATTAATTAATTTTGTAACAAAACATGTGCACAAATCTTACTTTTAATTTTATTTGCAATGCCGTTAATAAATCGTACTGAAAACTGCCCTTTTAAAACTTTTACCAACTTACAAGCACTCTAAAACAAATGAAAATCGAACTTGTTCTGAAGTCCTTATGGTTCTATACAACTGAAAAGGTTATGTTGGTAAATGTTAGTGCAAATGTTTCTCACGCTACAAGCTAAAAAGGCTAAACTAATTCTGATGCTTAAGATTAATGCAATAAAGTTTGTTATTTATTGATTGTGGTGTCAATTTCGCGCCAGTTTTAATGTCAACATGGTGTGAAATAAAGAAAAATACACTATAATTTGTGTTCCTTACTTTATTAGAAGGATGGCAAACATTTTGTTGGAAATCTTTTTCATAAAGTGTTGCCTATGAAAAAAATCTCTTGTATCGTAGGTGAATTTACAAAATTTTAAAATCGCATACAAAATCATAGCGAGATCCGTCATGGTTAGCGCAGTGGCTGAGCGATTGGATTGCTGCGCTGCGTGTCGTGGGTTCGATTCCCGCACGGAGCAAATATTTGTGTGATCCACAAGTAGATGCTTCGGGTCTGGATGTTTGTGTATGTGAGTTTATATGTTTGTAAACGCACCAACGACACAGGAGAAATTCCTAGTGTGGGGCAACGTTTTAAAAAAAAAAACTACTTGGTGGCCATACAATATTTTGGTTTAATCCAGGAAATAAACCCGTTATACGCAGAGCAACAGCCAAAGGTTCAGCTACTGAGCCAACCGTGTTGTCTCTGTGTGGAGACTGTTTACACTGCTGGGACAGAAGTCTCTAAAACAGGAAGTGTGTCATAATTTGTGGGTTAGTTGATACGAGTAATAAGTTATCGTTTTTTTTTCTTTTTTCGCAGTTTATATTCGGCACTGAGCCGATAAATTATATAAATATAACATTCCACAACTATCACACAACGCCATCTAGTCCTAAGATAAGCAGAGCGTGTGTTATAGGTACTAGAAAACTGATAAACATACTTATATATTTCTAAATACATGCATATTATAGATAAATTACATCTACCTAGACACAGAACAAATGATCGTGCTCATCACACAAACATTTTGTCCTAGGTGGGAATCGACCCACGACCTCCGGCATAACAGTCAGGGTCACTAACAACTAGACCAACAGGCCTGTCAACTGAGTTCCTGACAGAGACCTATTAACCCATTATAAATATCAATAACCACACAATTCACTCAAACAAAACAGAACCATGTTTTCTTATCCATCATTTGTTCCCCTTTCACAACTTTATAGTACCCCATAAAACGCATAAGTACCCCATAGACAAAGGTTTAAGAATCCCACGCTTCCTACCGTTCGATTATTTACTTCTGCATTCGGCTTTCTTCGGGACACGTTCGGGGCACGCGTCGACACCATTCGTAAAGCTTCGGGAAACATCGGAGCCCTTCGGCTTACAACCTGTTCCCGGCTACCGGTCGTTTGGTCCTTGACCTACCGTGTTCTTTTTTTGAATTTTTACTCGTCGAAGCGTTAAATGCTTTGTAACTTTTTTGTTTATCGCTTTGTTGGTTTTTGAATTTGGAATTCGGAATTGTTTGTTTAGAATGTTTTAATTTATTGTCGTTTTTCTCTTTGATTTGGAGTAATTTGGAGATTAAAGGTAACGTGATGAAAGTTAAGGATAAGATATTGCGTGTTTCAGACACCTATAGAGTCAATCCATAAGCGTGTTTCATCGTCAACCATATCTTTGCTGATCATCAGGGCTGAAAGTGATGGTGATACTTTTTTTTTTTTAAACCCACCACACTGTTCCCAAACCACTGCAACTCCTGAGAGCCAGAATCAACAGTGGCAACCACCAGAAAAGCGCCGAGACAATGAAGCTCGACGTGTCCCGGAGAATGAATTTACCTGTCTTGGGTCCTGCAACGAAATTAATCAGAAAAGAATAGTGGAGGAGTAGGAAAAAATATGTTTCCACTTCCCTCCATGCAAGCAGGAGACAGAACAAAACAAGGCCAATAGGCACAAAGAGATATTACAACTGGGAGAAGCCCAGTTGCCTAGCACCACGGGTAAAATGACTAATAATATTAATGGGGCCTAAATGGTGATACTTACAAAAAAGTAAGTATTTTAAAATAGTCTCAGTTAAAGAGGTAAAAAACACAGTCTCAATTATAAAGGTAATTGTGACGATACAATCGAAAGAATTATCCCAGTTACAAAAGTTTATTTTGTCTCAATAATAGATCACCAGATCCATTCGTGCCCCTTGGTACTGACCTTGAATAAACAAACTGTACTATAAGTGTAAAATTAGTTCAGGTGGCAAAGTTGCTCACTGATAACTCTGCTCTGGAGTGAGTGTGGTGCTGCTCCACAAACAATGAGGCACTTAATATTGTACCCTGCGTGCCCTGCCGACTGTTCGTTACAATTAAAGGAGCTAACAGACGCTTCGAAGAGGGCTAAACTTGTGGCCCAATTCTGGGCCGATTCAATATGGGAAGTTTGTCATCGCGATGAGAAGAAGACGGAGGTAAATCAGGCTATGGAGATTTCTCTCTTTTCCTGGCCTCACTTTATCAGGTTTTACTGTATATTGATTTTTGACACACAAATGTGATAAAATTGCGATTTCCGGCCACCGTAGCCGCGGCCATGAGAACGGCGAGTATTCGGAGACTCGCCGTCTGATCATGGACCATGCACTTGAAGGCGGCGGTCTCTTAGAGGGCCAAAGCATGCCGGGCTCGCAGGACTGGTTCATCGGATAACGTAGAGGGCTATTGTAGGACACCGTGGATTTTAGCCAGGACAAGTCTGACAAGAGGGACTCTTCCGTTCGGTCCTGGGAGGACTTTGATGATTTTGCATTTTGATGATCTTACCATGAAAAAATATCCCACACTGTATATTGACAAATTTGACACCCAAAGGTGATAAAATTCAAAAGTATCATAACGCTATTACCTTAAAGAGGTAGGTTAATCACCCTTCAGTAGCAACCTTTGCAATGAGTTTACTTATATATTTATGATACAACCTGTTAAAATCGTGATAGGTTGAGTTCCCTTGGCTTCAATCTGTTACTAATGGTGAGTTAAGTAGCAAATTAGACACTGTTTGGTATTTAGTTTTATAAATGGAGTAACAAAAAGTCATTGTTTAGGATAGGTAATGTTGCATCACGATTTTTAGTCTTCTAAAGGAATTTGAAAAAAAAACTAACTACCTTCTAAAACTACCATAGAAAAGTGTGAAATAACTTATACAAAAAAACTAACTTATATTTCTTTACTTATACTTACTTGTATTTTGGGAGTCGGTGCCAAAAATGAATTAAAAAAAAGAAAGCCAAAATACTAAGATTGGTTTTGAATTTTTTATTCCACCCTTTTTTGGTTCAAATATTCAACCCAAATTCTTGGCAGATAAGTAACCGTCAGATAAGTACCGGTTTAACATCGTCCAAGTACAGAATGAGAAATGCTCATAAAATAAAACTACTGAACCTAACAGGAAGATTTTTTTTGTTGTACTAAATGACAGACATTCTAAATCAACCAAAAAGAATCATCAAAATCGGTTTTGAAATATTATTGAAGTCGGTTAATTGAAGCATTATTCTTTAATCGACTTTTTTCAGAATGATTTAAATAATAGATTAATGACATAAAAATACTTTGATTATTTTTTTCCAAAACTTTATGCCCCGGGTGAGGATCGAACTCACGACCTTAAGATTATGAGACTTACGCGCTGCCTACTGCGCCACCGAGGCTTGTGTAATCTAATTGAAATACGTTAGTCAGATTCTCAGGACAAAAGTTCAAATATTTACAATGAAGTTTTTTTTTTTTAGTTTTTTTTTTCAAATAATTTTACAAGACGTTTACATTGCGCATTCAGACTAGTGCCTCTGAATCTTTAATTTCGAACAAACTAAAATAATAGTAAACCTTCAGTTAGTTCCGTGTTCGATAACGAAAGACAAAATACGTATCTATTAATTTTCAAAATTCTTACTTATGTATTAAGTCGTGCAATTTATTGTTGCTGTCAACATGCCTATTGTATAGCAAGTTAGTACAATACAATATTATATGCACCAGAGACGCAGAGTGTGAGCGATTGATTCCATACATTGGTATAGTTAATGCATAATTATGTTTTAACAAAGATACCTATATACATATTTGTTAAAACATGAAGTGTTATAACACATCAAAATTCGAAAGGGACTCGTGACGTCAGAAGCAAGTGAAAACTGCACTTTTTTGTGACGTGTCGGCAATTTTTAAAGTGTCGCATCTTTGTCAATTTTGGTTTGCGAACCAAACCAAAATTGACGAAGATACGACAAGGAACAAAATAAAAAATAGGGTTCAAATGTTTGTTGATAATCTAACTGACAGACTAAATAGTTTTTTTCAAATACCTTATTCTTTTCCCCTTAGAGGGGCAAAGCCGGGGCGCGGTATAACGAGCCACCGTGACCGAAAGTAAAAGGGCTATTGCAGGACACCGTGGATTTTAGTCAGTACAAGTCTGACAGTACCTCCTGTCCTGGGAGGACTCCATTGATTTTACAAAAAAAAAAAAAACATTTTGCTAACTTTCTTTACAATAGCTATTATTTGTTATTAAGTCATTGACACCCACCACACTTCTACGATTAATTACAATCGTGTACAGAGCAATATATTTAACAAGATTCCCGCTGTTCTATAAACTGGCTTATTGATAGTAATTTTTTATTTAACACTTAACACTTTTTTTGTTTTGTTATTAATTATTATGAATTATTTTTATTATAGATAGTTTTCTTATATCAATCTTGATTAATTTCGCGAAATGGCGCCCACGCACGACCAAGAAGACATTATGTTTTATAGGTATATGGTAGTAGGTTTTGCCTGTGGCTTCCCTCGCCTTAATTAAGAATTTGATATACCTATATTTTTTTAAATAAACTTTGCCTCACAATAGTTTAATATCTTTGGCCTCACACTAGGAATTTCTCCTACATCATGGATACGTTTACAAACATAGAAACTTACATACATAAACACCCAGACCCAGAACAAATACTTGCAGATCATACAAATATTTGTTACGTGCAGGAATCGAACCAGCGACACGTTACACAGCAGTCGATAGTTCAGCCACTGCGCCAACCGTGTTGCCGCGTTTAAGTCGTACATGTGGCGCCATCTTTTATAATATGAATATTACTCTTGTTTTCCTGGGAAACAATACTTTCTTTTGGAAAAAAAGGTATATCTATGTGTATCTGTGTACATCTGACAAGGTATAAGTAAAATTTCAGGATGATCGATTTAGTGATTTAGGTGTTAAAATGTAACAAACAAACTTACTTTCTTCGATTATTAGTTAAGATATTAGGAATAAGTTACAATTAACACAATATTAGTTTGAAATAGGTATGATATATTTTCTTACAGTGTGTGTAGTACCGTAAAACGGTGTGAATAGGGACGCAGGGGTGAATCGGGACAAAACTTTAACAGGGATTTAAATCTATACATATAATAAAACTGTAGAAAAGTTATTTTTGTACATTAAAAAAAAACTCAAAAAATATAGCCAGGGTATTAAAGTACAACCAATAGAACCCATTTCTAGCATTTTTAGAATTTTTGTCTGTTTGTCTGTTTGTCTGTTTGTATGTTTATTTGTCCAGGTATCATGCAAAATGTACGAAATTAATGTAGATAACTTTTATACACAACGATTAAGCGTAACTTGGAGAGGAATTTAGTTTTTGTTTCATTGGAATCGGTTCAGTCTATCAAAAGATATTTGAATTTGAAGTGTTTCAGTAGTAAAATTACGGGTGCACTTTGGTCTCACAATTTGATTTCGTACGTCAGTCGCGCGATCAAACTTCGGAATTCGAATAGCAAAACTACAACGCACGGCAGATGGCGTTAAAAGAAACCTGGAATAGACGTGTTTAAATTGAAGTAACATTATGTATTTTGTTTCATCGTAATCGGTTCACATAATATAAAAAATATAAATTAATTCAAGCAATATTGAAAGGAATCATAGAGTAGAACAGAATGGAATGGAATGGAATAGTGTGGTGTGGTGTGGTGTGGTGTGGTGTGGTGTTGTGTGGTGTGGTGTGGTGTGGTGTGGTGAGGTGTGGTGTGGTGTGATGTGGTGTGGTGTGGTGTGGTGAGAGCGGGCATTAGGAAAATAGTCCTACATAAACCTGGAATACAAGTGTCAAATATTTTTGATTAATCTAAGAAAATTCTAAATACACGGTTTACATGACAAACGTGGCCTGAATTAAGCGCTTGCAACTAAAATATACATTGTTAAATTCCGACATCCACGCGAACGAAGTTGCGGGCACAGCTATCTATCTATCTATCTATACATATAATAAAACTGTAGAAAAGTTATTTTTGTACATTAAAAAAATACTCAAAAAATATAGCCAGGGTATTAAAGTACAACCAATAGAACCCATTTCTAGCATTTTTAGAATTTTTGTCTGTTTGTATGTTTATTTGTCCAGGTATCATGTAAAATGTACGAAATTAATGTAGATAACTTTTATACACAACGATTAAGCGTAACTTGGAGAGGAATTTAGTTTTTGTTTCATTGGAATCGGTTCAGTCTATCAAAAGATATTTGAATTTGAAGTGTTTCAGAAGTAAAATTACGGGTGCACTTTGGTCTCACAATTTGATTTCGTACGTCAGTCGCGCGATCAAACTTCGGAATTCGAATAGCAAAACTACAACGCACGGCAGATGGCGTTAAAAGAAACCTGGAATAGACGTGTTTAAATTGAAGTAACATTATGTATTTTGTTTCATCGTAATCGGTTCACATAATATAAAAAATATAAATTAATTCAAGCAATATTTAAAGGAATCATAGAGTAGAACAGAATGGAATGGAATGGAATAGTGTGGTGTGGTGTGGTGTGGTGTGGTGTGGTGTGGTGTTGTGTGGTGTGGTGTGGTGTGGTGTGGTGAGGTGTGGTGTGGTGTGATGTGGTGTGGTGTGGTGTGGTGAGAGCGGGCATTAGGAAAATAGTCCTACATAAACCTGGAATACAAGTGTCAAATATTTTTGATTAATCTAAGAAAATTCTAAATACACGGTTTACATGACAAACGTGGCCTGAATTATGCGCTTGCAACTAAAATATACATTGTTAAATTCCGACATCCACGCGAACGAAGTTGCGGGCACAGCTAGTGTTGAATAAATGTGATAGGTTACCAACAACTACTCAATTTTATGTATTGATTAATACTACATTAATTTGAAACCTTCCTGGCAACATACCATCATAATTTTTCGTTAAAATCCACTTCAAAGTTTTGTCCCGATTCACCCCTGCGTTCCTATTCACCTCGTTTGACCGTACTCGCAATCGGCGTGCTTGGATGGCCATAATGTATGAAAGTGGATGAGGCGAAAAGAGAATGTATAGTAGAAGAGACTCTTTGGTGTCTGTCTACCCTATTTTCAACGTTGTAACAGCGCTGCGCACAGGGCTGTGTTTACAGAATAGCACTGCTGCACTGCACTTGCTTATCTGTTAAAAACCACAATGGGAAAAACTCGACAGTAGTTTGCTTGAACTGGAAATCGAATCCATGACCTCACACTGAGCATAAAATTAAATGAACAGCTTTCGTTATAATTATCTTTCTCAGAAAAACCTCTGAAAATTAATACACGAACTCGCCACCAAAATTTAACAGGAAATAAAATCCAAATAGTGAAATAAAGTCATGTTTTATATAACAGATATAATATACAAACAGACACACATGTCCAACACGTTTATAAGTTCAAGTTTTATAGCTTATACGGGACAGACATACGGACAAAACGTGTGTAATAAAAATCTATAAATATAATATAAACATTGTGGGTGGCCAGATTTAAAAGTTGCCTTTTTATGTATATTTCTTAGAATATTGTATAATTATTATTTTTTGTTTATATTTACTAGTCTCTCCTCTGGCTTCGGTCGAGTAGAAGTTTCAAAATCAAATTCAGCCTTCTTATAACTCGGTCGCGGGTCTTATACCATCACCGTGACCCCGGAACATAAAGGGCTATTGAAGGACACCATGGATTTTAGTCAGTACAAGTCTGACAGTTCCTCCCGCCCTGGCCGGGGTGGAAGGACTCATCTGATGATTGTACCACGTAAAAAAAAGAAAAACAAAAGCCCTCTTATAACTGACTGATAACGCAGTTTATTACACAAGAAATCTGTACTAATTTTACAAAGCTGAAAAGTTTGGTTGAACTTACTAATCTCAGGAACAACACTTTATATACATCATTATTAAATAAATTTAATTATATATAAAACTGTCCTCAATCTGACTGGACAAGAGAGGTTGTTAGAAGGCCAAGACCTTCCGGGTACTGTTTTATTACGAAACGGTGACCCTGGAACGTAAATGACTAGCGAAGATTCACTGTGGATTTTTGTCAATACAAGTCTGACAGTCCCTCCCGCCCTGTCTCATTGATGGAGGAGGACTCATTTGATGATTATAAAACGAAAAAAAAATCTAGTTTTACCTTAGGTACACATAATCAGAGCAGTGGTGGCCGAGTGGTAACGGCCGTGACTTACGAGTTGTAAGTCGCGGGTTCGAACCCAGCCAGGCGCATTACTTTGTGTAATTTATTTCATCACCACTGCTCTCAAAACGGTGAAGAAAACATCGTGAGGAAACCGGCATGTCCTAGAACCAAAAATTCGAAGACATGTGACATCCACCAAACCGCACTGGGCCCGCGTGGTGGATTATGGCCCAAGCCCTCTCCTAGAGAGGAGGCTGTGTCCCAACAGTGGGAACATTAGAAGGCTGATGACGATATGACACATAATCATGATCACTCCTCTCAAAGCTGTTCTAGGCAAGAGTGGCTTAACTTACAAGACCTCTTGATCTTTCAAGATGAGGTATTCCACTTAGGGCACCTGGCACCTGCGAAAAATTTTGACTGGAGCCTTATGTCGAATAGATAAGGTACCAGTAGCTCAGGTGCCATTGTCAGCGGGTGCCATATTTGGAATACCTCTTCAAGATTGGTGAAAAATACATTTCATTTTGAGGTAACGTCAAAATCGGCTTTCATGTAGTCAAAGACAACTACATAAATATTACATCTTTTGACAGATTCGTTAGCCCGGGTCAGCGGTTAATAGTAATAAAATTAGGTGCGTAGGCGCAGCAGTGGGCGAGGCAGGTGATCTATGTATGTATGTGTCTAGACATTTTGTTTTTATGTCACATTTGCATAACGGTCACGTTTGTTTGGGTGATAATAATAATAATAATGGGCCTCTGCAAGATGGCTTCGGCTCCTGGCACGCCCTTTAAAAATCCGGGATCCCATGATACCGAGATCTTAAAAGGATAAATAATAATAATCCACAACTATCACACAACGCCATCTATTCCCATGCTAAGCAGAGCTTGTGTTATGGGTACTAGACAACTGATAAACATACTTATATATTTCTAAATACATACATATAGATAAATTACACCCAGATACAGAACAAATGATTGTGCTCATCACACAAACATTTGTCCTGGGTGGGAATCGAACCCACAACCCCCGGCATAGCAGTCAGGGTCACTAACCACTAGACCAACAGGCCAGTAATGATGGAGGTGGGGTATGAAAACTTTGACCACACTTTAGAACCCTTATTTGGTGATCGTGGTTGAATAACATTCACCACAAGTCGATGTTCGTGGTTGAATAGGGCTCGCCGGAGGTGATACGTTGATGTGCGCTTGTCATGTTTTTTAAGAATAATTCGTTCTTTGTTTTTTTATTGCCTCACACCTTATTCTTCTGTATCATGGGTGCGTTGAAAAACATATAAACTCGAATACGCAAAACGCCGCGACCAGAAACAAAGTACTACTTGTAGATGTAGATCATACAAAAATTTGGTTTGTGCGGGAATCGAACCCGCGGCACGCAGCACAACGCAGTGCAGTCTAATTGCTTAGCCACTGCGCGTAACGTGCCGTCAATTACAATTACATTTCGTCTTTTCTTGTTCGTGGCATATCGCAGGTCAACCTATTCTATTATATTCTACTCCATTCCATGCCATTCTAATCTAATCTATTCTATTCTATTCTATCGGATCCGGCGCCAAACCGCATCCGTGCGCAGTTCTTTCTTGGAGATCTAGGGGCCAATTTCTCAGTTTTAGAGATGGTGCCGAACTCGACAAAAACTTCTAAAGACGTCATTTTTTCGACAAATTTTAAAAGTTGCTATTTCAAATTTGCCATTAGTCGAAGGCTAACGTTAGAGTTTAGTAAAAATGTCGAAAAAATGACGTCATTAGAAAATTTTGTCGAGTTACAGGTCTATTTTTCTAATGACATTTTTTTACCTTTAAAGTCCATTAGAAGAAAAGGATCACCTTGTATAGAATATTAATAAGATATTTTTTCAATATAAATCATGCTATCTGCCTGGGAATCTTCAAATAATCACAAAATACCATTTAATGATGAAATTACCATTTAAATAAGGCAAAATATGTATTAAATACGTAATTATAATAACAAGTTATTTTCCAGTTTTAAAATACCTAAAGAATCTCATTCATTCACAAATATGGTAAAATATTTAATAAAATATGTAGGTATATAATATAACAATACATACAACTAAATACCTATCCGATTAAAATTCATTGTGTAGCATTCACTATGAATATTGAATTTCGTTTAAAAATACCATAAAAGAGAATGACCACTATACAAAGGAATAAAGAAGTCTCAGTCTTATAAAATTAAGTCTTCTTAAGTTTAGTAACTCTTCTTATTGTTTCGGTACATTTCTTTATTTTTCCTCTGCAATGTCCATTGTTCTCAATGTCCTGTTTATGACTTCAGAAGATTTAACCACTCATGACATGACTTGCGACATTAGCCATGCAGTATGACGTCACATTATTCAAATTGTTTGAATTGAAAAAAAAAAACAAAATCTACAAGTCCAAACTACCCACTTGCAAAGTCAAAGTCAGATCATTTATTCAATTAGGCCATCAAAGAGGCACTTTTAAACGTCGCATAAATAAAAATTAAGGAAATGGGATGGGATGGGGATGATTCTACACCCATTCGCAAAGGTAGGTTGTATGAAGAAGAATGGGCAAGAAACTCCACAAATTGCAACTTGTGACGTGTTTAAAGATTTGTTCCATACAATTTACAACTTGTATAAAAGTAACTTATAATAGAAACGCGGTTTTAAGAAAATCTAACACTCTGCAAATCGAAATACTGAATATTTCTGACAGAAACTTACCGTAGCGGTCGCGCTAACATGAACTAGCATTTCCCAAGTTGCATGCAGTGGAACTTCTCATATTATTCATTTGTGATGACATCATTACACACAATACGACAATCAATCAATTTTAATGACCCTATGTATTACACTTTTGTCTTTTTATTGGTTTTAGTAGTTTTTATCGCATGTGACTAGAATTTCTACAGGTTCTAATAAATAACATGATTAACAATTAAGAAGACTGAGTTCCATTGTGATATTAACATTGATGTGCTCGTAAAATTGTGGGACAGTTAACATTTTTAATTTTTTACAGATAACTGTTAAAAGTAAAAATTAGGCAAAGAGAAGAAAGGTTTTGAAAGTATTTAATAGAAAATAGTCATACGGTTTTAATATTTTCAGGTGAAAATTATGTATCAACCGAAATCTGTATCAACAGCATTGAGCTATTATTACTACGTATAGAGATGACACCACGCATCATCACTGTGTCCCATCCAGGATGAGTGCGCGCGCCTCGAGCACGCCACAGAGCTGTCAAACAACTGAATGAACTTGTGCGCGCGCACTCATCCTGGTTGGGACACAGTGTGGTGATACATGGTGTCGTCTCTATACGTAGTAATAATAGATCAATGATCAACAGTCGGTTTTTAGGGCAAAGGAAGATTTGTAAATGAAAACTTTATTTTAAAGTGAAAAGTGTACTCTAAATCAAACTTAATAAGGAATTCTTTGTCTGATCAAAACTGCAGAAAAAAGAAAGTAAAATCTATACCATACTAACCACCCTATTTTTTTTACCAGTGTTCAGAAACCATCAATCCCTTGTGTAACATAAACCAATTTAGTATATTTTAATTATCTCTCAATTACCTAACTAATAAATCGACTTAACAAGAAACTTATTTCACTTTCACTCCAAAACGGTAAGCAGAAACCTAGCCAATATAACCACGCCCCACATCACAATTTTATCTGACCATTGTTACCTCATAATTAAGTTAAGTTAAGCAATTGCTCACTTATTAGTAACTTAATAACACCTACGCGGTCCAAAGTTAATAATTTATTTATGTTTCAAGTTATAAGCGACGATGTGGTGATCAATAATATAGAGAGGAGAAGTTGGTCTAAGTTGCAGCGGTTTGGCCTCGGGTTAAAAGTGTTGGAGTGGGCCAAAAGATACAAGGAGAAACACGGGGTTTAACAAGGAATCTGATTAAACGTTTCAAGCAGGACTTTTTTTATAGTCTTTGTCACCGGAAATGAGGACTAAGTAACCAAAAAGTAAATCGCATAAAATAATATCAGAGGCCTTTTTTTTTTGTTGGTAAAGTCATCAAAAGAGTCCTCCCACCCCGGACAGGGCGAGAGGGACTGTCAGACTTGTACTGACTAAAATCCACGGTGTCCTTCAATAGCCCTTTATGTTCCGGGGTCACGGTGATGGTATAAGTCCCGCGACCCAGGCGGGCTTTAGTCCTCCGAGAGAGGGCCTCGTCATTATGTTGACGATCTTTGAGGCGCGCGTGGAACACGACGCGCCGTCGACCCGGGCTTGGTCCATGGTCGGACAGCGAGTTGAATATCAGAGGCCTTGGCATTCATTACGAGCATGTAGGGCTAGGGTCATGAACCTTGCCCTACATACTCGTACTGTGACGTACAGATTTACTTTAGGTCACAAAAACGGGAAGAAATGCTTACAAACTGTAGGTCATAGAACCCAGACAGATGCATTACTTTGTGTAATTTATTTGATCACAACTGCTCTCAAAGTAGTGGGGGAACCGTCATGTCCTAGAACCAAAAAGCCGTTGACATGTGACGTATAATATTACTAACCCGCACTGGGCCCGCGTGGCGGATTAAAGCTACAGGCATGCGGACGGCAAGTAAGGGGATTCACCGTCGGCTCATGCCTGGGTCGACGTGGCGACGCCTCATGCTGTTCGCACGCGCAAGCGGTGTCAGCAATATGATTGACCCCCGTAGAGGACCAAGTTGCAGGTCTATCCTTACAAGTAACCTTGATCCTGAAACATAAGAGGCTATTGAAGGAATCCCGTGGATACGAGTCTGATAGTCCTTTTCGCTCCACCTAGGGCGGTATGATCCTTTTTTATGTTAGGTGGGTTTGCTCTTGACTAAGACAAGGTCGTCGATGGAGCGAGCTTACCCAAAAGAAGCCTGTTCACTCTAACTTTGAAGAGATTAGACTTGTATGCGTTCAGAAACACAGACGCAGGCAGTTTGAAGTTTTTACCGTGCTTAAAGCAATTGATTATATCCCACTCCCTCTCAACTGCGTCTTAGCAAACGGAACAGCAACGACGATATATTTCTAGACTCCTAATAACAGGCGACCGATGTCTGTCAACAAATTAGGCAAAAAAGTCTTATATCCGTCATATTTCGACCACTCCTGTGAGCCGTAAACATACCTTGAGACAGAACAGACCTTGAGTTAGCCAATCACAACGCAGTACCGCGTCTCCCTCGCTTACGTAGTATCAGCAGCGAGTTGACACAATAGTTTTTGTTCCTTAGATTGTGCATGCGGATTCTAGTAATTATATTGTCGTTGCGGAACAGACTCTGATTATATCCTCATGCCGCTATTCTCTTCCAGCTTGGCCCACACTTGACCACTGACCCCCAGCCCACACCATCCGGCCAGCAGTGGGCATTATAACTCAAGTCGTTAAAAACCGTGTAACACTTTCCATTGATATATTAAAGTTTTGCATACGACGGAGTTTTTAGTTAAGAGTGGAGGTTCGTGATGGCCCGAGGTTAATAAATAATTTTAGTTAAATGTGGACGTTCGTGATGGGCAAGGCTTTTATTGTATGAATAGGTACGTGGTTCGAAAAGGTTTGGGGACTTAAATTTTTTTGAATGAAGTAATTTCTGGCTTAATTTCGGTGACAGACATGTTTTTTTTTTTTAACATTGCCGCTCACTTGGAATTTCTCCTGTGTCGTGGGGTGCGTTTACTCGTACAATAACTTTACAACTTCCAGACGTAAACAGCGAGTCCCGACACAACTACCTTTGGCATGAAAATACTTTTTCTATAGGGAATCAAACGTGTGATACACTAAACAGTGATCAACAGTTCATTCACTGAGCCAACCGTGCTATCAACTATTGAAAAAAAAAAATTTTTTTTTCGTACTCATGGACTCGATCAATTTTTCATTTTGTATGAAAAACCATTTTGTTTTTTCCAAATTTCCAAAAGTCTTAGAACAAACATTGTTCAGTAACATGTGCTGAGTTACCCCACGAGGGGTTTTGCGCTTTTAACGTTACACGTTGTATATATTTTTTTATATAAATAGCTTATTGTAGTTTAAAACAAAGATAGGTTTACATTAGGTACAATTTTGTATGAATGAGTTTTACTTTATTAATTAAAGTTTAAGGTCAGCTAAACTGACCAGTTTTACGACTATCTAAGTTTTGTTACGTGAATTAATTTGCATATATTTTGTAGCGCCCACGTGCTCGTTCTATACCGTAAATTCTAAATATAGAATGATAAGTTTATGGTTGTTTCTACAAATAAAGAAGAAGGTAAGAAAGAAAAATACAATTTCGACGGGTGCAAAATAATTTAAAAAATAGATTTTTGCATCTTACAAGGTTTTTGTCTTATTCAAATTAATTCTAAACTACAAAAATAAATTAATTACACCTAAATATTTAACAAAAAAAAAAATACACTGTACATATACCAAAAACTAAATTAAAATATTACAAGGCATCGAAAAATTCCTCCTCAACGCTGTCAGCCGGTAATGTGCCCAAGAGACTGGCGGCGTTACCTCTTTGAATGGCTATGCTTAGCCTCTGACCAAGGTAAAAGAGCCAGCTTTTGGGTCACGGGAAGCGTCAACAAGTCTTTTGGAAAGGTCTCTGAAGAGGCTGTGAGTACTCGGACCCCATGAACCTATAGTTTCAACCCCAAACGGCGCAAATATTCTTACAATATATTGCATCTCATAAATAATCTCTCATATAAGGCTTATTCATATACATTGGTGTCCTCAATTCACCTCGGAAAAATATGACCTGTTTGATATCACCCAGGTGATATTTTTCCGAGGTGAACAAAGTGGACAACTTTGGTGTCTTCAATATATTTTGATATTTTTCCGAGGTGAATTGAGGACACCAATGTTGTCCACTTTGTTCACCCGGGTGAATTGAACCAGGTGAACAAAGTGCAATAAACCTCATGTAATAATCATCTTTCGATAAACAAAAATTAAATTTCTAACCCTGCTACTGCCGAGTGATACAGAATGCACATAATTTAGCAAGTCATTACTATGTCAGTAATGTCAACAGTCTGTCACAATATTGAGGGAGACGCCATGTTGGTTCAGTGTTCTACGGAATATTCCTGTACTAATTATTGTATTTAGTTAGTTATGTAACTTATGCCTGCCTGAATTTCAGATTATAAACTCTCTGTGTAACTACATACGGCTACAGGAAAAAGTCGTGGCTAAATAATTACAGCCGCACAGGCCGATTTTCCGGGTTAAGCCGCGCATGCCGAGGTTGGTCTGTGAGTTTTATCTGTCAAACGGTTTCAAGACGATCTCCGGCTATCGTAGACGCGGGCAAATGGGCGACGATCATTGGCGACTCGCTTTCCGACCATGGACCATGCCCGAGTCAACGGCGCGTTGTGTTCCAAGCGCCTCTAAGAGTGTCAGCACAATGACTGGGCGACCCCTTAGAGGGCCAAAGCCTGCCAGGGTCTTGGGACTAACGAATCCCGTGACCCCGGAAAAAGCTATTGAAGGACACCGCGGATTTTAGTCAGTACAAGTCTGACAGTCTCTCCTGCCCTGCCCTGAGTAGGAGGACTTATTTGATGATTTTATCACGGTAAAAAAAGGTAATGCAATAGTCTGTTAACCTAACACCGAATAAGTACACTAAGCGCGCGAGTTGAATGCAGAGCTTAGGAATGCGGTAGTGCTGTTGACAAGGATGGCAAAGTACTACACTACAGGCGCGTGAGGTGGGGCGTGCGGGTAGCGGGGCGCTCTTTACCTCAGACCCCGACTGCATTCAACTCGCGCGCTATCTGTATATAGTTTTAGATATAAAAAAAGCATTTGCGAACTTGGCAAATGCCTTTTATACACCTGAAACGGTTCCAACATCAAAATCAGTGTTTTAATTGCATTCCTACATCGTGTTTTTAGTTGACTACAGAGCCATATTTTCATCCAGTAAATTTTCCAAATGAAAAAAGATGTTTGGCTAATAAATTGATATAAATTATGTATTCTATACCCAGCTCGTAAAACCATTACTTACCATCTACTCATAACCATTGCCACATCTGTAACAACCCCGTACTATTCTAACCCCCCTCCCGCCCCACCTAATTAGTCATGTCATTATAGTGTCAGTAACGTCAACACGCTGTCACAATACATTGTGAACGTCGTGTCCTGTCACACGTTATGGAAATGGACGGGTAATGACGAGGAATCACGGTGTTTGGTGGTTAAGCACCATTGAATTACCTATATGTTCGGTAGAAGCTATGTTTTGTTTTATAGTAAAAGGTTTAAATGATTTTCTGAGGGGTGATTTTTCAATAGTCAGATAACTTTTATCTGAGGAATAAAAATGACGGTTTGACAGCTCATCTGTAGAAAATATGTCAAATCGCTACTTTATTCCTCAGATAAAAGTTATCTGTCTATTGAAAAATCAGCCCTTAGATAAAAAAAAACCTATCCAAGGACTGACCTAGACAACCTTGACTTTTTTTTAATCGTCGTAAACTCCTAAGTCCTCCACCCAGGGTAGGCGAGACCGCGAGGGAGACTGTCAGACTTGTACTAACTAAAATCAACGGTGATAATCCTTTAATAGCCCTTTACGTTCCAGGGTCGCAGTTACCTGATGCGACAGTCTCGCGACCCTGGCAGGCTTTGGCCTTTTAAGGGGGTCAGATTGCTGACAGCTCTTTGAGGTGCGCGTCGTACACAACGCACATCCCTGGTCGGGCAGCGAGTCGCCCATTCCTAGTCGTACGTATGTCCGTGTCCGCGCCTACGTTGGCTGAAAATCGTCTTGCGACGTCCGTAGCCGAACGCTCATTGCTTGTCATCAAGCGAGATAGACTTCAAACCAGAGCCCATAAAAAAAAAAAAAACATATAACAACCACATCATTAACACCCAAACACTCGTAACTCATGCCCAAACTGACAGCTACATAATTAAACACGTCATTATGACGTCACAGGCGTCATGCGCGTCTCAGTGACGTCACATTATCGTATGTCCGGCTAATTAATAACTTAGTTAATAGATGTTCTAGTGTGTTCCTTTGTGGAGGAACTGATGGAGGTAATGTAGATAGTTGATAAGATATTGATTGTAATTCTGTGGTGAGAACTTTTGGGAAAATTATCGTTTGAAAATTAGGTGGTCATATTTGAAGTTTCGTGCAAGTGTATAGCGTCAATTCTGTGTGGTTCTTTCTTCAAAAGACTTTGTCCTCACATGAATTGAACAAAACAATAAATTGACTTTTAAAGAAACCTCTGAGTTTGTGTCCGTGGTTTCTTCCCAGAGTAGTTTTTTTACATAACAAAACAATCCAATGAGTCCTCCGACCCAGGGCAGGACTTTCAGACTTGTACTGACTAAAATCCATAGTGTCCTTTAATAGCCCTTTACATTCCGGGGCTACAATTACATAAAAAGACGGTCCCGTGACCCCACTCTCAGAGTAGTTAGGTTTAAAATATCGACATCACCTACTTTCAAAAAGATGTGCTCAATGTTTTAATCCTATCATAAGTAGTGTAATTGTAACATTTAATTTAATTATTTAATGTCATCATTTCATTTCACCAATTCATGTCATCATTTCATTTAATCATTTCAACATTTCACTTCAACATTTTATTTTATCATACGCTAAATTTTAGGAAAAAAAATTGAATTAACTTCAAAGACTCATTAAAATTCCTCACTCATCCACCACAAGATCAAAACAAGCTACTTTCCATTTCCTCCACTTTTCATCCAACAAACTACCTTCCAAAATTAATAATAAAACGTACCGTAATTCCCCACTATTGAGGGTAGAGCGGTCATTCTCTCTCGGAACCGATCCCCGAGCTAATGGGGCGTGGAGGAACAATTAAAATAGTCCGCTGCCTTTATCCAGTGCAGTACTGGTAATGAGACGGAAACGATAGAAAATTGAGGATGTGACAGCGAAAATTTTGACGGTACTTATTTCCAGTACAGACTTATACTCGCTCGTGGAGCTCGTGGCTAAATAATTATAGCCGAACAGGCTGATCTTCCGGATTAAGCTGCACAAGCCGCGCTTGCTGAGGCTGGTCTGTGAATGATTGGTCTTTGGATAAGTGACCATCTGTCATAGCGAGTTTTCTCCGTGCCTCGGAAAGCAAGTAAAGCCGTTGGTCACGGCTGTCATTTGTAAATTTTTGACCTTTTTTGTCGTTACCAGAAGTTGTTACCATAAGTCAGACGCTCTAAAAGTCTGACAACCCGGCTTTTACCATGGGGAATCGTATTACCCAGTTACTGGGTTGTGGAGGTCTGATAGACAGTCGCTCCATGTTAAATACTGATAATTCAACTCCATCTCGGAAGCCGACCCCAATACAGTTGGAAAAAGGCTAGGTAGATTGTAGTGATAATTAGGCAGGCTAAGGCAAATTAACTAACAATTAGTTAATTTTTTTTTGTTCCGCCTACACTGTCCCATTGCTGAGCAAAGGCCTCCCCCAAGTCCTTCCAAATGTCCTTGTCCAGCGCCACTTCGAACCAGCCCTCATGGTACGAGCCCAACTCGTTTCTCCACCTCTCGGGCCGGCCTCGGCGGCGCCGTCCATCTCCAGGCACCCACTGTGTGGCGGTTATATACAACATGTCCCAAAATTCAACGATAAGCCGGCACCAGAGGATGGACCTACTAATGACTACTCGAGAAAAAAAAAAGTACCTTTTTTTTTTTTTTTTTTTGATATTTTGGGCACATAGTAGAAGTGAGTAATATTAACAACAACTTATGAAATTTGGTTCTTGATAAGAAAAAGTGTCATTATTTTTTTTTGTGGCTAGTTTTCCTAAAGTATTATAGATACCATTTTAAAATCTAGGTTAGTTGCGCTAATTTTTTAAAAAACTTGCCATAGTAGTGTCCATATTTTTTTTTTCACTACGATGAGTTAAAGTGTACTGAACGTTAAAATCTTTCAAAATTTTAGGGAAATAATTTTTTTTGGTTGTTTTTTTGTATAAAACTACGAAAATTCTGTAATTTTCAAAGATTATGGTGAATAGTAGTACTACTTAGGTTGCCGATACAAACAAAAAAACTGAAATATTTGAAAAATTATGGTCATGGTAGTTAAAAGTGTCTTATGGGGTATACATTTTCGAAGAATTTCCATTTTTTTAATAAAATTAAAAAAAGTAGAGGTATTTTTTTTTTCTCGAGTTGTCATTAGTAGGTCCATCATCTGGTGCCGGCTTATCGTTGAATTTTGGGACATGTTGTATATAATATTTAGTTTATATATTGTTATTTCCAAAACAAAAGTTTAATTATAATTTCCATTGGTTTTAACAAAAAATATTATTAGTTATAAAAGTGGAAATCACAGATATTTTTACCAGTCAACCATTGCGTAAATTGTAAGAAAATATTTTCCACTGTGTCTCAAAACATTCACTTTATTCTATAAGATCATTCCTCTGACACTTCAACTTTGATAAGATAATTCCATATGTTTGTCTTTTGTTGTTCTCAAACGAATCATATGAAGCCTTCATATAATAAATAAAACAGAAACACATTCTTATTTCTTATCTTTCTTCGTTTATTTTTTCTTTTCCAGTGTATTTCAAAAATAAACACCTTCAATTCCTACTTTTCGACAAAACAACGTTAAGTTTGCACTTTAAAAACGAAAATAAAACCGATATCTTTAGCTTAATAAAAGGGAAATGGACATTTTGGGATGTGAACTTTCTGGGAAGTGGACATTTTGCAACCGGTGGACATTTAGGGAAGTGGACATTCTGTGCCTGAGCGATACTAAAATCGAGCGACAGTCGAGTCTGGACCTCAAACCACAGGGTATCCTAGCATGGCGTTCAGTAATAATTCCACCAGTAGAAGAATATGTTTCCACTTCCACGTGAGCAGACTAGCCTCATCCTCACGTGTTAATCCTCATCATTTTCTCAAATTAGCAGAAGGACGCCGCCACCTAGTGGCTTCCTATGCCCCCTCGCTCCATATACCTACATATAGCCTGGACACGTCGATGCTCCTCCCAAGCAGGACAGATCTCAACTGTATGTAGATCCATCCACTTGGGCCGATTGCTTGGCCTTGTAGAGGCCAAAAGCATTGACGACGTTACGCGTTTGGCCGTGGCCTTTGTCCTTTTTTTAAGTGGTAAATCATCAAATGAGTCCTCCCACCCCGGGCAGGGCGGAAGGGACTATCAGACTTGTACTGATTCAAATCCTCGGTGTCCTTCAATTGCCCTTTATATATGTTACGGGGTCACGAGGGGTAATGAGGTAAGTCCCGCAATCCCTGCAGGCTTTGGCGGGCCGTCATCATGGTGACGCTCTTTGAGGCGCGCGTGCAACACAACGCGCCGTCCATAGTTGGACAGCGAATTGCCCTTTACTCGCCGCCCGCATGCACGTGGTCTTTGCCCTGTGATCCGTTTTGTGAAGAAATTGGCCTTCTATTTAATACTACTGACATTCAGATGCCCTAGGTCACTTTAGGTCGGCCAGACGAATTATTATGACTGTCATCTTCAGGCGTATCCATGTTATGATCAACTAATGAATTCAAAGTACGTCGTATAAAATAATTTCTTGTGTCTGTTGAGATATTTTTGGTATTAACGACGGTACACTTTTATAATTGCATCCCTAGTAATTGGTCTAGACGTATTGTAACATGTTTTGAATAATTAAACCCTGTTATAAGCAGTAATTTTACGTTAGAAAATTTTAGTACAAAATCTTGGGGATATTTAGGACTAGCAAAGTTGACATGTTTAGAGTCTGTCTTGTTGCAAGATGTTGTCAAGTCTTTTTTCTTTAGTAGGTAAAATCATCAGATTAGTCCTTCCACCCAGGTCAAGACGGGAGGGACTGTCAGACGACGCGCCGTCGACCCGGGTATGTTCCTTGATAGAACGGCGATTACTCGCCGTCCCATGTTATAAAGCCCGGGGTTCGATTTCTGGGTGTAGATGTGATTGCATTTTTCATAGAAAAATAATCTGTAGCTTCCTGCTGACTTTACATTTTTTTGCGATGGTAATAGACTCATAATAATAATTAGTTTGGATATAATTTTAGTAACAATATATCAAAGAATGGCAGCGGGACTATCAAAGAATGGCAGGGTCTTTTTTTAGCGTGGTAAATCATCAAATGAGTCCTCCCATCCAGGGCAGGTATGACTGTCAGACTTGTACTGACTAAAATCCACGGTGTCCTTCAATAGCCCTTTACGTTCTGGAGTCAAGGTGGCGCGTTAGTCCCGCGACCCCGGCAGTCTTTGGCCCTCTAAGGGAGCTCCGTCATTGTGCTGACACTCTTTGAAGCGTGCGTGGAACACAACGCGCTGTCGACCCAGGCATGGTCCATGATCGGACAGCGAGTCGCCATTAACGGTAATTACTACGGTAATTATAGATGAATAACAATAATAATAATCGATGATTACCCACTGATTGGCGTCTGTACTAATTAAATTAATTGATGATAATTACGCACGAGTCGATATTGCTAATGATAATAATATTCTAGCAGAGCTATTTATTTAATAACTTTCCCTTGTGTGGTGGCCCAATGGTATCGGCCCCGACTTCAGGTTCGAACCTAGCTAGGCGCATTACTTTGTGTAATTTACTTCATCACCACTGCTCTCAAAAATTTCGTGAGGAAACCGGCATGTCGTAGAACCAAAAAATCGAAGCCATGTCACATCTACCACCTCAAACTGTGTCGGTCTTCCAGTCTTACTAAAAAATTGGAAACATGTGTCATCTACCAACTCGTATTTTGTCAGTCTTTCAGTATTACTAGGAGCTCATAAAACTGAGGTTAAGCAACGGTTGCTAAGGTCAATCTTTGGATGGGTGACCAATTTTCAATATTCGATATTCGTAATGCGAACTTTTTTTTATATTTGTTGTTATATTTAAAATTTTTGCGATTTATAACTATTTTACAAAAATATACATTTGATAATATAGAACCCCCTCCTCAAACAATAACGGGGCTCCCCAGAATTTAGCAGGGCACTGCAATTAGTGATACATCGGATCTGGTTGATTTTAGTTAACTTATACTTCAGGTTAAGCAACAGTTGCTCAGGTCAATCTTTGGATGGATAACCATTTTTTTTTTCAAAATTCTTATCGTAAACTCTTTCTGCAATTTTTATTCATTTTCTATTACATTGTAGTAAGTTTCTCTAAGAAACGTCCTCCCTCCCCCCAACAATGGCGGGGCTCCTCAGAAGTTGGCAGGGCACTGTAATTAGTGCTGCATCGGATCTGGTTGACTTATTCCTTCAGGCCAGTCTTCCAGTCTTACTAGCATCTCATAAAACAGAAGTTAAGGGTTCGTATTCTGAAAGTTGGCAACGTCGCAAATAGCTGTCAAATATTTTTTCATCCCCCATTCTCGGAAAGGGTACTTTTGCTCTTCGATATCTGACCGTAAAAGCCGTTTTTATCCTCAAGTGAGTAAAAGCCGTTTTTATCCTCTAGTGAATAAAGTAAATTTGAATTTAGAACATCGTATGAACAAAAGAGTAGCAGCAGTAATGGCGGCCGGTGACCGCAACAGCTGATCGCTTGCTGTGGTGCCCACTTGACGTTCGAAGGTTGTCGAGGAAACAAATTCTATTTTTAACTTTGATGTGGTACACAGGTGGGAAAGCACAGTACGCTGCTCGGGTGTAAGGCTGCGTTGCCTTGGGCTAACTTGAATCCCTCGCTTCACTAAGGATTTTTAACTTTATTCCCTCGTTTCTTTCGGGTGTTAACACTTGAACCTTCTCGCTGCGCTACGGATGGAGGTTCACCCCCAGAATCCTTAGTATCGCTTCGGAATTCAATACGCCTCCCTTGGAGCGTAATCTACAATTATTTTGTTAAAATCTCAGACCCGAAACATTCTTGGCTCAGTACTTTGTTTTACCTTTTTTATTTGCTTTGTGCGGTTTTCCTTTCACGTCTTATTGTTATGTTATAACAAACCAAGATGAAAATAAGTAACTTAATAATTATATTATTTGTTTTAATTTAAAAACTATTCTGTTCTATAATAATGTCTTAGTTAATACCTAAACTGAAATAAAAGCCTATCTTGTGTTTGTACAATGTACATCTGTTTTTATTTGTTTTTGCATTTAGTCATTTCCTCGCTGAGGTGGGATGAAAAGTTACGTGTTGCACTCGAGTGCAAAGATTTTTCACCTTGTGCTCTTTTGATTCCCTCGCTATCGCTCATGATTCTAATTTTGAATCACTCGTTGCACTCGTGATTCAATTTTAGAATCATTCGCTTGCTCGGTCATCAAAATTGAGCACGCGGTTAAAAATCAACTTTGCACTCTTGTATAACAAATAACTATTAATTCATTTCAAGTTTTAATTTATTTGTTTTCTTTTTTTTTCGTGGTAAAATCATCAAATGAGACCTCCCACCCCGGGGCAGGGCGAGAGGTACTGTCAGACTTGTACTGACTAAAATCCACGGTGTCCTTCAATAGCCCTTTACGTTCCGGGGTCACGGTGATGGTATAAGACCCGCGACCAATCAATTTATTTGGCTATGGTGACTTCAAGGAAATAAGAAATATGGCTCGGTACACTACGTTGGCAACATTCTGGGTGACAATTTTTTTTTCAAAATTCGTATCGTGGACTCTTTTTGCGATTTTTAATAATTTTCTTCTAATAACATTCTAGTAAGTTTCTCTAAGAAACCTCCCCCCTCCCCCCAACAATGGCGGGACTCCTCAGAAGTTGGCAGGGCACTGTAATTAGTGCTGCATCGGATCTGGTTGACTTAGCGCCGGGGACCGGAGCCTCTCAAACAAACACACGACTTATACAAGTTTAATTAATTACAAGAGTCGTACACTGCGTGGCAGAGTGAGGGATGCAGCGGGAAAATTGATTTTAGAGATTTATTTTGTTAGAGAAATGTAGAGATAAACGTTTCTTTTAATGCAAGCTTTTTCTCGTAGCAATTTAGAATTGGCAATCAAAGTATGAGCAAAAATGAAAAGTCAAACTAAGGCGCCCATTAGACGGTCAGTCATTTCCATCAATCATTGTATGATGGTTCATCATCATCATCAGCCTATAATGTTCCCACTGCTGGGACACAGGCCTCCTCTCTGAGAGAGGGATCTGTTGTATGATGGTTGAATGATGGCATTTTTATCGCCTACAATTTTCGTCATGCAAACGTCAATAATCACATTAGACCGTAGGTTTTTCGTCACTCAAAATCTCTGCCATGGTTATGCCATGGAAATACCTACCGTGTTTAGTAATGGCTGCCTAAGACATCGATCAAAACTAAATCAATATTTTTTTAAACGATGCCCCACCCTAGTAATTTCTCCTGTATCGTGGGTGCGTTAACGAACAGAAACACGCCTAAAGAAAATAATTACATATTTTATAAGCTTAACAATATAAAAGATTTTCCTATATGGATAATATGTTATTGGCACTAATATTTTACTTTCTGTTACGTAAATGATTTTCATCACTCCTCAAATACCACTATAATGAAGTCACAGTCACTTTTTATGGAACAAACCCACCAAACTATTCCCAAATCACTGCAACTCAACGTGTCCTGGAGAATGAATTTACCTGTCTTGGATCCTGCAACGAAATTAATCAGAAAAGAATAGTGGAGGAGTAGGTAATAGTTATTTGTTATATTAGACTGCAAAGTTGATTTTTGACGCGAGTTGCAAACTGAGCGAGTGAAGGTTTCTAAGATGAACCGCGAGCGAAGCGAGAGGTTCAAATATAGAATCCTGAGAGTAGCGAAGTTTTCAAAGGTACAAAACGCAGAATAATTTTGCTGCCGAGTGCAACACACAACTTTTCAACTCACACAGCACACATGTAGTGGGTGCGGCCCATCTGTCAGTGTAGAAAATAATTGAATACAAGTGTCGAATTTTGAACAACACTTTGCGTTGTGTTGCGCTCAGATTTTGAATAAGAAGTAAAATCTTTTCGAGAGTGTGAAGTGAAATATATATTTCCACTTCCCTCCATGTCAATCAGGAGACAGAACAAAACAAGGCCAATAGGCATCAAGATCTTAAATCTTAGCTGTCCCGATAATCGTGCACTACAGTGTACAAGTAACCTATTTCTACAGTGTGCCCGCAGCCATTGTCTTATCACATACTTGTACCCTGTTAAATTGTTTTTACAAGTATATAAGTATATAGGCTGATAACTTATGTTGGAGTTTGGTATTTAGTTATTATATTATGTAAGTAATGAAATCTTGAACAGGGTTTATAACAAATTAATTAGCTGTTACCAGCGATTTTGTCCACGTGCAGCTCGAAATTTAATCTAAGGAAAACTTATACTGATACTAAAAGTATCCTGTAATTTAATCCAGTACCGTCAGCACGAGTTTTCAGTATTTGAGACGTAAAGTAAACTGGAACTTTGACGACTTCAAATTGACAATTTTCAAGGAAAAAATTGGTTCCTTCTTCGCACACCATAATAGTGAAAACTCGTACTAGGGGTACAGTACGGTACCAGTAATTGTCCTATGGCTCGCATCATGCATGGCATCGGCAGAAATTCAACCAAATTCGTTCTGTGGACTTAGTACTTTACGAACATCTCTTTCACATTTATCCATCCTCGCAAAATTTCACATTCATAATTGTGGCAGATTCAAATGCTCAATTGCTTAAGTAGAAACTGATCATTTATTTGTAGGCTTCAGTTCATTCTCCTATCTGCGCTGATTAAAGCAGCTTTCAATTGGTAATCGAATTTTTGAAATCGGTTTAGTAGTTTCGGAGCTTATTCAATACAAACAAACAATTTAACCTCCTCTTTATAGTATAATACCTACTAGCGGCCCGTCCCGGCTTCGCACGGGTGGAAGACCCGTGTCTAAAACCCGGTCCCGATGTTTACAAACACAACAAAAAAAGAATTAGCCGAATCGGTCCAGCCGTTTTCAAGTTATGGGCTTAGCAACACATTTAGCGATCCATTTTTATATTATAGAAGAAGAGTAGTGTAGATTTACTCTTGTGTATTACACTTCGGTGTAACATCATTCCATCGTGAGATTCATTCACAAGCCGCCGACTTATAAATTAAGGTGTAGTGTGTATTACAATGTTCTTTTATTTTCGTAGTTCCAAGAACTATGGACAAACTGGTTGTGTACTACAAGATGGCCGCCCATTCAGAACTGTTTTAATGTCTATCTTGATAATATGAGCTTTATATAGTAACTAGCGGCCTGCCCTGTGCTTGGCTACGTGTTACAATAAATGTGATAAATGAAGAACCGCTCGACCGATTTTGTGCAAACTGCAATAATCTAGTAAATAGTCCGAACAAATCCTAGACATTTGGTTTGGTGTGAGCCCGTTCTTGAGTTATAAAGATACAACGAAAAGTGGCATTGATTTTTATACCTTTATTATATAGATTCGCATTGGTACTATGAAAATGAGGTGATACAAGATTATAGCTGTGGAGTTAAACGTTTATGCAATACTTAATTATAGTTTCATAGATGAGAAATAGTTAATTTAACTTTTAAGGTGTGAAGCCAGCCAGGACCATTACTTTGTGTAATTTTTTTCATCAGCACTCCTCTCAAAACGGTGAAAGAAATCTTTGCGATGAAACCGGCAAGTCCCAGAACCTAAAATTGAAGACGTTGCTTGGTTGTACCCGCTTATCTCCGGAACTACTGGTTCACATTGAGAAATTATTTTCGTGTTATAAAGTCTATTTATTGAGGAAGCCTATACATAAAACGCTACGACCAATAGGATCTGATCAGCGGGTGAAACCGCGTAGAAAAGTTAGTGTCTAATAATCTTTTATCTTTCACAATCAATATCCATCCTTACTAATATTATAAATGTGAAAGTAACTCTGTCTGTCTGCCTCTTTTTCACGCTTAAACCACTGAACCGATTTGCATAGGTACAAAGATAGTTTGAGTGCCGAGAATGGACATAGGATAGTTTTTATCCGGAAATTCCCACAGGAACGATAAAAAACGTTATGCGTGTACGACGTTGCGGGTAAAAGCTAGTACTTTATAACACAAGAGTTCACAAACGTTTCTAAAAGATTTAGCAACAAATATCTGAAGTTTGAACCCCCAAAATAATTAGTGCTACCCCTGTCTCGATGACCGGGGCTGACCCCAATCAATAGTGGTTCATGTATCCCGGAACTACTCGATGTATGTGTGATGGAAACGCGAACGTTTACGTTACGTTTTGGAGATTGAAGTTCCTTAAATTACTTTTTAAGTCATGGACTATTAATTTGTGGTTTAGTGGAGAAAAGGTGAGGGAAAAACTAGGATGGTCGCGGGACTAACGAATTATCTTCATCCTGGAACGTCAAGGCCTATTGAAAGATACTACGGAATATCTGACAGTCCCTTCTGCCCTGCCCTGGGTGGGTGGCGGCCTCATGGTTTTCCACTTTGTTTACCCAGGTGAACAAAGTCAGTATTTGAGACGTAAAGGGAACTGGCACTTTGACAATTTCAAATTGACAATTTTCAAGGAAAAAATTGGTTCCTTCTTCGCACACCATAATAGTGAAAACTCGTACTAGGGGTACAGTACCCTTAGCACGACTTTTCACTCTCTTACTTTACAGCGTCTTTCCAGTATTTACAGCGTTTCTTGAATAAAAAAATGGAACAGCGCCTCTGGTGTGCGAAGAAGGAACTAATGTTTTCCTTGAAAATTGTCAATTTGAAATTGTCAAAGTGCCAGTTCCCTTTACGTCTCAAATACTGACTTTGTTCACCTGGGTAAACAAAGTGGAAAACCATGAGGCCGCCACCCACCCAGGGCAGGGCAGAAGGGACTGTCAGATATTCCGTAGTATCTTTCAATAGGCCTTGACGTTCCAGGATGAAGATAATTCGTTAGTCCCGCGACCATCCTAGTTTTTCCCTCACCTTTTCTCCACTAAACCACAAATTAATAGTCCATGACTTAAAAAGTAATTTAAGGAACTTCAATCTCCAAAACGTAACGTAAACGTTCGCGTTTCCATCACACATACATCGAGTAGTTCCGGGATACATGAACCACTATTGATTGGGGTCAGCCCCGGTCATCGAGACAGGGGTAGCACTAATTATTTTGGGGGTTCAAACTTCAGATATTTGTTGCTAAATCTTTTAGAAACGTTTGTGAACTCTTGTGTTATAAAGTACTAGCTTTTACCCGCAACTTCGTACACGCATAACGTTTTTTATCGTTCCTGTGGGAATTTCCGGATAAAAACTATCCTATGTCCATTCTCGGCACTCAAACTATCTTTGTACCTATGCAAATCGGTTCAGTGGTTTAAGCGTGAAAAAGAGGCAGACAGACAGAGTTACTTTCACATTTATAATATTAGTAAGGATGGATATTGATTGTGAAAGATAAAAGATTATTAGACACTAACTTTTCTACGCGGTTTCACCCGCTGATCAGATCCTATTGGTCGTAGCGTTTTATGTATAGGCTTCCTCAATAAATAGACTTTATAACACGAAAATAATTTCTCAATGTGAACCAGTAGTTCCGGAGATAAGCGGGTACAACCAAGCAACGTCTTCAATTTTAGGTTCTGGGACTTGCCGGTTTCATCGCAAAGATTTCTTTCACCGTTTTGAGAGGAGTGCTGATGAAAAAAATTACACAAAGTAATGGTCCTGGCTGGCTTCACACCTTAAAAGTTAAATTAACTATTTCTCATCTATGAAACTATAATTAAGTATTGCATAAACGTTTAACTCCACAGCTATAATCTTGTATCACCTCATTTTCATAGTACCAATGCGAATCTATATAATAAAGGTATAAAAATCAATGCCACTTTTCGTTGTATCTTTATAACTCAAGAACGGGCTCACACCAAACCAAATGTCTAGGATTTGTTCGGACTATTTACTAGATTATTGCAGTTTGCACAAAATCGGTCGAGCGGTTCTTCATTTATCACATTTATTGTAACACGTAGCCAAGCACAGGGCAGGCCGCTAGTTACTATATAAAGCTCATATTATCAAGATAGACATTAAAACAGTTCTGAATGGGCGGCCATCTTGTAGTACACAACCAGTTTGTCCATAGTTCTTGGAACTACGAAAATAAAAGAACATTGTAATACACACTACACCTTAATTTATAAGTCGGCGGCTTGTGAATGAATCTCACGATGGAATGATGTTACACCGAAGTGTAATACACAAGAGTAAATCTACACTACTCTTCTTCTATAATATAAAAATGGATCGCTAAATGTGTTGCTAAGCCCATAACTTGAAAACGGCTGGACCGATTCGGCTAATTCTTTTTTTGTTGTGTTTGTAAACATCGGGACCGGGTTTTAGACACGGGTCTTCCACCCGTGCGAAGCCGGGACGGGCCGCTAGTATTATACTATAAAGAGGAGGTTAAATTGTTTGTTTGTATTGAATAAGCTCCGAAACTACTAAACCGATTTCAAAAATTCGATTACCAATTGAAAGCTGCTTTAATCAGCGCAGATAGGAGAATGAACTGAAGCCTACAAATAAATGATCAGTTTCTACTTAAGCAATTGAGCATTTGAATCTGCCACAATTATGAATGTGAAATTTTGCGAGGATGGATAAATGTGAAAGAGATGTTCGTAAAGTACTAAGTCCACAGAACGAATTTGGTTGAATTTCTGCCGATGCCATGCATGATGCGAGCCATAGGACAATTACTGGTACCCTTAGCACTAGTTTTCAGTAAATGAGACGTAAAGTAAACTGGAACTTTGACACTTTCAAATTGACAATTTTAAAGGAAAAAAATAATTCCTTCTTCGCACACCAGAGGCGCTGTTCCATTTTTTCCTTGAAAATTGTCAATTTGAAAGTGTCAAAGTTCCAGTTTACTTTACGTCTTAAAATACTGAAAACTCGTGCTAAGGGTAATCAGACGTGGCCAGTAAAAGCTGGTTCAAAGTCAACTTTAAGTTTATCAAAACTCAGTGTTATTTCTCCTTAATACTTATTGTAGCAATCATCATCAAACAGTACAAACTGCAAATGAATTGACCTCTCCTCCACAACATTACACTCCGGTGTGACAACAGATCAGCTCGCTAAACCGTTGACTTCCTTTCCATTCACAACTACACTGTCGTGGCGACGCAGACCGGTTCCAACATTAACAGTAGCTGCAAGTTATAAGCGTTGTTGTTGTGTGGTTCAATGAACAGGTAGATAATATGGTGTAGTGTGTGTAAGCAAGTATCATTAGTGTTATTATGTATGTGTGTGTAATCACACCTTATTTAGGATTAGCTATGTAAGCAATATGCTAAGATCATGTACTCTCATTGTATGTAAAGACACATTAAATCCAGACCTCATCGAGTACAAATGTCTTTCATTTACCACGACACTTCATGGCGACCCTGCCATTCAAGGTCACAGCGCGAGTGAAATTATAAAAATAATTAAAAAGATTTTTGATTCGGTATTAAGTCGGGCACTGTTTAAAGTTAAGTGATTAAGATAAACATCATGTGCCAATCTACTCAAACGAAAGAAGAGACGATTATCGCGCAGACGGCTGCTGGTAATGGGAAAAATGGTGCGACCACCGAGCAAGGCTATTCCAGCATCAGTACGTCAAATATTCTCCTCACCCTGATCACAATCGTCCTACTGGCGGCGGCATGCTATGCTATCTGCTATTGTTACAAGAAGATGCATGTGAAGTGGATGGAGAGACAGATGAACCGCAGGTCCTTACGTCGCAGGCAGACCTCAATGTATTTCAAGAGACAAGCTACCCGTGATGATATCGCAGATAAACCTGTTTAAATGAAAAACTTTTCCAAATTTTCGTTGCTTCGTTCGGTTCAGTGGTTTCTACGTGAAAGACTGCATGGTGTTAACGGCAGATTAAAACAAGTGAATTCAAATAAGTGGACTATGGTGAAAATAAATAATCCAAGTGTTACTTCAAGTGATGCCCTTATAGGCATATGATTTAAGTAATTGACTTTACGTGTCACAAATAAAAATAGTGTGTAAAATGCATAATTGAGTTATAAAGAGTAAGTAATTAGTATAAGGTAACAATATGTAACACTTCATAAATCGTGCACGGCGACTCACCGAACGCGATACCCTGCGCCATATATGGAATGTTTTCGCATTGCTATCCCAGTTTGGAAGACGGTTATAAGAAATGTAATGAAGAAGTTTCTTTGCTAGTATGATGTCATAGCATTCCTTGATGTTTTATTTTTAGATTATGGCCGATGAGTTTATGAGAATATATGAAGATTTAGTGGACATTAGTAAATATTTAATAAAGAAAGGACAAGCTAGATTTACGGGCTCTATTGCGAAAAATAAGTTGAAAGAGGCTAAGAAACTATTTAGTGAAGCACAATTATATTACTCTGAATTATCGCATGATTTAAAACCCGAATTAGTGACGCAATTGTCTACCACCTTTGATAATATTAAGAGCGTATTTATAAAGATAAGTCAATTGTGTGCTCCCCCTGCTAGTGAAAAAAATATTGTAAAAATGGAATTTGACATTCGAACGGCGTGTAACTTAATCCCACTTATGGATGGTAGGGAGAACACCACGAAACGATTGATTGATGCAGTGGAAATGTATGCGGATATGTTAGATGATTCGGGAAAAGAACTTTTAATAAAATTCGTAATTAAAGGTCGCCTATCCGAGAACGCTAAACTCCGTATATGTGATAACTATGACACTGTTGCTACTTTAATACAGGATTTAAGGAAACATTTATTAACTACAAAATCTTTTACCGCTATTCAGTCCCGCCTCCAAAATATGAACCAAGGTTTTAGGTCAATTGAGGAATACGGTTCTGAAATAGAACAACTTTTTACCGATTTAACCATTTCACAGGCAGACGGCGATTCATCAAAATTCGCGGTTTTAAAGCCATTAAATGAGAAAATGGCTATTAAGAGATTTTCAGATGGGTTGAAAAGTTCAAGGCTAAGCACCATCGTGAGCGCTCGCAACTATAGTAATCTCAAGGACGCCATACAAGGCGCTAAGGACGAGGATGTATCAACACCGTCTACGTCCTCAAAGCCGGACGTCATGCACTTTTCGAGAGGAGGTCGAGGTAAGTTTACACCTTCTTCAGGACCGCGTGGTCAAGGTCAACGTGGCCACAAGTATGGATCTTTTAATCATCATAACCGCCGTGGGTACGGAAGATCATTTCAAAATTCTAATGACACGTTTTTCCATAAATTTTACGTTTTTCAAAATTTGCCATTCAAGGCAACTGGTATTTTAGGCTTGGATTTTCTATCTACTTATCGTTGTAATATAGATTTAGCTAACAACGTGTTAGTAGTTAATAATGATGGTAAACTACTTTATTTACCTATCTCGCCTAGACCTGATTTAACGTTTACTAATAATAATAATTGTCTTGTATTACCAGCCCGAAGTGAATCGACCCATTTCGTAGAATTAGATAATGATGCGAAAGATGATTGTGTCGTTTGCTCGAGAGAGATAGAGAAAGATATTTTTCTAGCTGGAGCTATAGTTAGACCTAAAAGTCGTAGGATACCGATTAGAATACTTAATATTAGAGATGAAGAAGTAAGATTAGAAAATTTCAAACCCGAAGTAAATTTTTTAAGCAAATATAATATTTTATCTTTTGATAAGACTAAAGGCAGTTCTAATAGGGCTGAAACTTTACTAACGTTGTTAAAATTAAATCATCTTAATTCAGAAGAGAAGACTTCTCTGGAAACAATTTGTATTAAATATTCAGATGTATTTTTTTTACCAGGAGATAAGCTAGGCACCACCAACGTTTACGAACAATCCATAACACTAAAACCTAACGTAAGTCCTACATATGTTAAACCTTATAGATTGCCTCAATCAATGAAGCCAGAGATTGATAGACAAATTAGAGAAATGTTGAAGGACGACATTATAGAAGAGTCCTCAAGCGAATGGAACAGTCCTGTATTGCTCGTTCCAAAAAAGTCTGAAGGCTGTAATAAGTGGCGTTTGGTAGTAGACTACAGAAAACTCAATGATGTAATAGTCGATGATAAGTTTCCACTACCCAACATCACCGACATCTTAGACTCACTTTCAGGCTCAATGTATTTTACTCATTTAGACTTAAATCAAGGTTATTACCAAGTTAGTTTAAGCCCTGAAAGTCGTAAATACACTGCTTTCTCTACCAGCTCGGGTCAGTATCAATTAAAGCGTCTTCCTATGGGACTAAAAACTTCCTGTAGTAATTTCAGCAGAGTAATGTCTATAGCTATGTCTGGTTTGACGTATGACAAATGTTTTATTTATCTAGATGATTTGATTATCTTTGGGCGAAATCTAAATTCTCATAATAAAAATTTAATAGATGTACTCGAAAGGTTAAGAAAAGTAAATTTAAAATTAAATCCGGACAAATGCCAATTTTTAAAAAAGGAAATATTGTATCTTGGTCATTTAGTTTCTGCTGATGGAGTATTACCAGATCCAGAGAAAACATTAGTCTTACAAAATTTTCCAGTACCCAAAAATGTTGATGAAGTGAAACGATTTGTAGCTTTCTGCAATTACTATCGTAAATTTGTACCATCGTTTGCTCAGATAACATTACCTTTAAATCGATTATGTAGAAAGAATATAGTTTTCAATTGGACAGTGGAATGTCAACACTCTTTCGAAATTTTAAAACAAAAGTTAATTAGCCCACCCATACTTCAGTACCCAGATTTCTCAGAATCCAACGAATTTGTTTTACAGACTGACGCGTCAGGTGTAGCGATTGGTGCAGTTTTGTGTAACAAAGACCTGAGACCCGTAGCATATACTAGTAGGCCATTAAATAAGGCAGAATTAAACTACCCCACCATTCAAAAAGAACTTACTGCTATAGTCTGGGCAGTAAAATACTTTAGGCCGTATATATTCGGTAGGCATTTTACCATAATGACCGATCATAAACCACTCGTTTATTTGTTCAGCATGAAAGATCCCTCTAGCAGGCTGTTGAAGTTTCGTTTAATACTTGAGGAATATGATTTTAAAATAGTGTATGTGCAAGGGAAGGATAATGTAGTCGCGGATGCATTATCCAGAGTAAATGTGACTTCCAGTGAATTAAAGAGTATGAATGAGAAAATTTCGGAAGTTAATGTCATGACTAGAGCACAAAAAAGAATAATGGATGAGAAGAATAAGAATGAATCACCGCCAATTAGTAAATCCACCGAAGAAGGGTCTGATCAGCCTAGAGTCGTGGAGTTACTGAGGAAGCCGAGTGATGTCGTGGAGATGATTTTGATAGAGAAAGAAAAAGTGGATAAATATAGAAGAGATAATTTGATAAGTGTTGAAGACGAGTGTCTCGCTTACATCCCTAGTAAAGTGTTGTTATGTGTAAATCTCAACTTTACGGCACATTTCTCGCGAGCCGAATTTGTGACAAAGTTAGAGAAGTTTAGCTATAATATAAAAGTAAAAGAAGTATGCATAGTTAAAAATAATGAAAACGAAGAGTTTATAAAAGATTTGTGTAGTGAAATACAAACAATAAAAGATTGGACCGGTCCGAGAGTATGCATACTAAGAGGAGTAGAAAGAATAGATAATCATAGTGAAAAACAATGTGTTTTAAATGACTTTCATTTACTGCCTACCAGTGGACATGCTGGGGTCCGCAGAATGACTAACAACATCAAGAGACGATATTTCTGGCCAGGTATCGATAAAGATGTTCAGGATTTTGTAAAGAAGTGTTCTACATGTCAGAAGACTAAATATAGTAGGTACACAAAACAGCCGATGACGATCACAACGACTGCGTCATCAGGTTTTGAAAAAATATTTTTAGATTTGGTAGGTCCTTTAGATAAAGACGAGGAAGGAAATTGTTACCTCGTAACAATACAATGTGAACTAACTAAATTTATTGAAGCATATCCTATTAAAAATAAAGAAGCCATAACTGTAGCAAGATCAGTTATACAAAATTTATTTTACGTTTCGGTATACCTAAAGCTATAGCAACTGATAGAGGTACAGAATTTATTTCAAGCACTATGGTTGAAGTTTGCAAATTATTAAAAATAGAAAAGCTAACGTCCACAGCGTACCACCATCAATCGATCGGTTCTCTTGAAAATGCTCATAAGCATTTAGGCGCTTTTCTAAGGACTTATTCAGGCGATAACGGCTATGACTGGTCACACTGGATACCATTTTGGTGTTTCAGTTATAATAATACCGTCCACTCTGAGACGAAGTACACGCCCTTCGAACTAATTTTCGGCAGGACATGTAATATTCCTAATAATATTAAGAATTGTACTAGAATAGAACCATTATATAATCCCAATGACTACTCTTTAGATTTAAGATATAGGCTACAGATAGCACTAAAAGACGCTAAACATAATTTAGAAACTAGTAAGGAAAATAGAAAATTAGCATATGATAAGAAATGTCATCCAGTTACTTATAATAAAGACGATTTAGTTTTAGTCAAAAGTGAAGGAACAAAGAAATTGGATAATATTTTTAAAGGCCCTTATATTGTGTTAGAAGATATGGGTCCTAACGTCAAAATTCTAAAACAAAATAAAATTGAATTGATTCATAAGGACAGAACTAAATTGTTCCATAGTTAATAATATATTTGTATTTTTTTTTATTGTTGTCTTAATAACCTAATGTACAAAAAAAAAATAATTATGAGCTCTAATTATTATTTTTTTCTTTTACCCCCGGAGGTGTAGTGTGTGTAAGCAAGTATCATTAGTGTTATTATGTATGTGTGTGTAATCACACCTTATTTAGGATTAGCTATGTAAGCAATATGCTAAGATCATGTACTCTCATTGTATGTAAAGACACATTAAATCCAGACCTCATCGAGTACAAATGTCTTTCATTTACCACGACACTTCAATGGGTATTTTTAATCATCAAATGAGTCCACCCAGGGCAGGGCGGGAGGGACTATCAGATTGTACTGACTAAAATACACGGTGTCCTTCCATAAGTTCCGGAGTCATGGTCATACGTTAGTCTACGACTCGGCAGGCTTTGGCCTCCTAAAAGTAGGTACCGTCATTATGGTGACACTCTTGTAAAACCTACCATCTAAGTAAACTTGTGCAAGCAATAAATGTATTGAGACTTTGAGGCGCGCGTGGAACACAATGCGCCGTCGTCGATCCGACTCGCATGGTCCATGAACTGACGTCGCCCATTACTCGCCGGGGTATATGGTAGTTCAGAATATTGCTGAGAAACGGGTTTTCTTCTCAACTGAATTCTTTCTTCTCTGGAACAGTTAAAGATAAATGACGATTTTTTATGAGGGTGCATACGGGTGTTTCCAGGCCGTCAATCGTAGATCTTTGAGAGTCGTTACTGCTAAGTCGCTAAGCAGCTTTAAAGTCTGACAAGAAGTGACGACCGAAGGGTATCGTATTGTTGGGTTGGCCTGTTAAGATCAACAAGGTTATAAAATACTAATTTTCAGTAGAATCCGATATAGTCTCATAGCCCCACACTAGGCATTTCTCCTGTATCGTGACAAAACCTCGTAACTCCATAGCTTGTACCACAACCACTGCTTGCCCGTGAACCAGTTGCAAGCCGTAATGATAATAAAAATGTAACCACTTCCTCTGCACCGATGTGTTTTATACTTTAATCAATAAGTATTATGAAACATTGATCGTCAGTTGTTATTTTGTTGGAGTGTCGCTGTTGAGGATGACATAAATGAGTTTACGCCCAAATAATACGCATTTATTTGGCATAAAAACTAATAACTTTGTTAAGAAAAAAATTAAGCACTAACTGGGCAAAAGACTAAGGTTTGCATTTATCGGGGGCATACATGGCAGGCATATATTGACAGGCCTGTTGGTCTAGTGGTTAGTGACCCTGACTGCTATGCTGGGAGTTGTGGGTTCGATTCCCACCCAGGACAAATGTATGTGTGTTGAGCATGATCATTTGTTATGTGTCGGGTGTAATTTATCTATGGTATGTATGTATTAAGAAATATATAAGTATGTTTATCAGTTGTGTAGTACCCATAACACAAGCTCTGCTTAACTTGAGACTAGGTGGCGTTATGTGACAGTTGTGGAATATTATTTATTTTATTTATACGCCCTAAAATTACCGATTTGAGGGCTGACCAAAGCAATTCAGTTGAATCCTCCAGCACTTTACCACAAGCCTCTCTCTTTATATACCCCTTGAGTAGAAGCCTATTATGAGTTTGTGGCTAAATAATTACAGACGCACAGGCCGATCTACTAGGTTAAGCCGCGCTTGCTGGGTTGGTCTGTGGATGGGTGACCATCTGTCATAGCGAGTTTCCTCCGTGCCTCGGAAAGCACGTATAAGCCGTTGGTCCCAGCTGGCATTTGTAGATCTTTGACAGTCGTTACTGTTAGTCAGAAGCTCTTAAGTCTGACAACCAGTCTTACCTTTGGGTATGGTGTTACCCAGTTACTGGGTTGTGGAGGTCCGACAGGCAGTCGCTCCATGTAAAACACTGATATCCAGCTGCATCTGGTTTGACTGGAAGCCGACCACAATATAGTTGGGAAAAGGCTAGACAGATAATGATAAGTAGAAGCCTATTCAAAATGAACAGAAAACAAAAAGATAATATTTTAATAATACAATAGATTTGAGTGAAGATTAATATCAGGATCGTTGCTGTATAGGAAATGATATGATATAAAGTATATGAGTCAGTCGCGGTATTTTTGTAAAGGTCCGAATATACTGGAGTTAAAACTTTTGCGTCTGAGACCATCTATAATATTTCTCGACAACGATCAAATGATTCCTGCGTGGAAATTATTTTTTATTTTTTGCGACCTCAGATAAATTTTTACACTACTGTATAATAAATATTAATAAACTGAATTTGGACTGTTTAAAAAATAATCAATTCAAAAGTTTTATCGAAAGTATATTTTACAAATATTTTGATCCCCATGTGACTGAGAGAGTGACGGGTATAATGTTGATGGATGGACATGAAGAGGAAGGCTAAAAGGAAAGGATGGATGGATTAAAAAGGAGTAAATGATTCTGACGACGTTTATTAGATGACTAGTACCCATAACACAAGCTATGCTTAGCTTGGGACTAAATGGCGTTGTGTGATAGTTGTGGAATATTATATTATTAATATCATTGAAGTCAACTGAATACAACTGTTTACTGTCGTTAAAAGTACATATCTGCCTTTCCTTTCAAGAATCACAGCCGTAACGCACACACGATAGGAAAAAGCCACCAGCTTCTAATAACCGTCAATGATTTCCACGCTCACTTAGGTACCCTCATAATTAATCAGTTGAACAATTAGTAAGGCACCTAGAGTGTTACATATGTATTTAAAGTCGTTTGCCGCTCTGACACCCATCTTCTTTACATTCATTAATTGTGTTTTTGTACTCATTAGATCATGATTGGTAGTTACGTATTTACTTACTAGCTGTGCCCGCGACTTCGTTCGCGTGGATGTTGGAATTTAACAATGTATTTTTTAGTTTTAGTTCCACTCCACTCCACACTTATTTGAATAATGTACTTTTTTTATTCGAAGTTAGATCGCGCGACTGACTTACGAAATCAATGTGTGAGCCCAAGTGCACCCGTAATTTTACTTCTGAAACACTTTAAATTCAAATATCTTTCGATAGACTGAACCGATTCCAATGAAACAAAAGCTTTCTTCTTCTTCAAGTTACGCTTAATCTAAAAGTTATCTACATTCGTTTCGTACATTTTTCGTGATGCTCGGATAAATAAACATACAAACAGACAAAAATTCTAAAAATTCCAGAAATGGGTTCTATTGGTTTTCCTATATTTTATGTTTTTTTTTTAATGTACAACAATATCTTCTCTACAGTTTTATTATATGTATAGATATCATAAAAACCTTTTCTTACGATGGTGTCATTTTACAAAGAATATATCTTGCTAATTTTATTTTATCTAGGACATCTTGTCTGAATAGATGGATGTTTGTTAGTCTTTCGCACATAAACAACTGAACGTGTTTTGTTTTGAGGTTTATAGATTAAAACAGGTTAATTTTCATCCCTGTATGATGTTTCCTTGGGGTAAAAAACCTACCGAACTTCACGCAGGGTGCCAAGTATTGCAAATGCTAAACATAGGATGGATGAATGGATATTTGGTACTTATCACGCCGGAATAGTAATACGGATTTAGATGAAATCTGCCACAGATAATTATCTCAGTTTATTTTTAAACACACTAGGAATTTCCCCCGTATCTTGGGTGGGTTTACAGACATGAGAACTGACATACACAAACGCCCAAACCTAGAACAACTACTTGTAGATCATATAAATATTTGCTCCATGCGGGAATCGAACATGCAACACGCAGCTCAACAATCCAAGCGATCAGCCACTGCGCTAAGCGTGCCGTCGAAGGTTCGCATTTATAATAACAGTAAGATAAATTGGTTAGGATAATTTTCTTTGATCACATATGGTTCTGAAACGTGGTCTTTGACTGCTGGCCTTTTAAAGAATCTAAGAGTCACTCAACGAGCAATGGAAAGAGCTATGCTCGGATTTTCTTTGCGGGATAAAATCCGGAACACGGATATTCGGCGAAGAACCAGAGTCACCGACATAGCTCGTAAAATTTGCAAGTTGAAGTGGTAATGGGCAGGCCACATCGCTCGTAGAACTGACAACCGATGGGGAAGAAAAGTTCTCGAGTGGCCCACTAGGTGGACCTACGACATCGTGAGAGTCGCGGGTAACCGATGGATGCAAGTGGCGAATTGTCGTTCGGCGTGGCGGTCTAAGGGGGAGGCCTATGTTCAGCAGTGGACGTCTTCCGGCTGATGATGATGATGATGAATTTTCTTTCAAAATTTCAAGAGCATAACTTAAGAAATTATTGACACAGCAAACTGTCCTATTTAAGGCCTCCAAAATCTCAAACACAAGCAACTGGAAGTAATCTAGAAGTCTAGACTTTAGTTAAATACCAACCTATGTACACATGCCCTAACATAGGAAGACCTGGCTTTATTTATGATGCCACAATAAACCACTTGTATTCCTGCCTTAGTATTATGGCGCCGTTTCCGAAACGGACCGAGCAGCTTTATAATAGTTACGTTTAGATAGAATGGAAAATGTTAGTTTATTTTTATCAGAAACAAATGGTTTTGGGAGATGGCGTTGTTTCTTGTTAATGTGATAAGGAAAGGTGGCATTTGTTAAGAGATTTAAAAATATAGGATTTAAGTAAATACATCTATATTCTATTTCTACTTTATTTTACTGTAAAATGTTCATACAAGGGAAGGAAAGATTCATCTTTAAACTAGTGGGTTGCTAAGGTCTAATTCGTAACGAGTCGAGAGTACTTGTCGAAAAGACGAAAGTTCGAGTCCCACTCGCTGCTGAATATTTCTATCAACATTATCTTTGTTTCTATTTTTTAAATAGCTTGGCAAAGGCTGGCCTTTCTCCTTCCTAACCTCTATTTTTGGGCAATTTCTGGCTATATTTGTCCTCCAAACACGATCAGATTGTCACACCACCTCTGCCGCGGTCGAACTCGACGGCGCGTTGTACTCGCTCGGGCGTCCATTGACTGACGATCTTTGCCCACCTTGTCTCCTCTTGCTATCTTTATATTAAATCCTATAAATAAATTGGCTTATACATGTTTATTTGACGGATCATCACTTTGTTACTGTGTTAATTCTTGTCACAGCAAGTTTGTAAGGAATATTGTTCAAAACATTATGAGAAAATTCAACCCTCGACTGACCTCAAATCTACATCTCCACAAAATAAATCTACTCTAAATAAAATAAAATACCATTAATTAATCTTTCCACCAACAAAATTCAGCATGAATCTCCACTTACAGGTCACCCACCTTCATTGAGATCGCCCAAATAGCAACAAAAGATATTTTCCCAAATAAAGCATGAAAGGGCTCTTAAATAAAGATCCTGAATAAGGGTCAGTGCTCTTAATGAATCAAGTAATTAGCCCTGTTTGGTATTTTTCTTTTTACTTTTCATTCGGTTTCACAATGAAATCTCTGTAAGGATTTCAGGGTGCAATTTAAGTGATTTTAGGAGAGTAACTAATTACGACGAAGTGTGGCAGACAAAGACGGTATATTACTAGACTCCGCATGCACGATCTAAGGAACAAAAACTATTCTGTCAACTCGCTGAGGTACTACGTAAGCGAGGGGAACGGGGTACTGCGTTGTGATTGGCTAACTCAAGGTCTGTTCTGTCTCGAGGTATGTTTACGGCTCACAGGAGTGGTCGAAATAAGACGGATATAAGACTTTTTTGCCTAATGTGTTGATAGACATCGGTCGCCTGTTATTAGGAGTCTAGTAATATATCGTCGTTGGTGGCAGATCATCATCTTTCGAGCTGAAACCTTCTCTTCGTGTCGTATTATTTATTACTGAGTATTGTAAAAATATAAGGAGCTTTAGATCAAACAAACCGCTGATCATGACTCATCATCATCATCAGCCAGAAGACGTCCAATGCTGAACATAATAAAAAGTAATAATGGAAAGAGCTATGCTCGGAGAACACGGATATTCGGCGAAGAACCAGAGTCACCGACATAGCTCTCTAAATTTGCAAGTTGAAGTGGCAATGAGCAGGTCACATCGCTCGTAGAACTAACAACCGATGGAGAAGAAAGGTTCGCGAGTGGCGACCACGGACCGGAAGACGCAGCGTATGTAGGCCTCCCACTAGGTGGACCGACTACATCGTTAGGGTCGCGAGCAACCGATGGATGCAAGTGGCGAATTTTCGTTCGGCGTGGCGGTCTAAGGGGGAGGCCTATGTTCAGCAGTGGACGTCTTCCGGCTGATGATGATGATGATGACTTATTGGAGCGATCAAAAAAAAATAAGCGTGATTTTAATGTTCTCTCAAGGTACTCGCCTAGTTTTAAACAATTCATGAATTTTCAGCAAAAATTTCAACAATAACATAATAATTTTAATGAAATCAATTTGAAAACATGGCCATTTTAACAACGATTGAAGTTAAACTAATTAACCTTTTAAAATCATGTAACAGTTTGTTTTTTCAATTAATTTTACACGAACCTTTGATGTATTAAAATGTAAGCTTTCAATGTAAATACAAATATTAAAATGGCTACTGTAATTTTAATAATGGTTATAATGAAATAGCATTGGTGATTGACCGACCCCGGCAGGCTTTGGCGCTCTATGGGGGCCCCGTCATTTTGCTGACAGCTCTTTGAGGCGCGCGCGAAACACGACGCGACGTCGACCCGGGCATGGTCTATGATTGGACGGCAAGTATACATAATACTCGCCGTACGCATGTCCAGAATCAGCATGCTGTCAGTGGGACAGCTATGTCCATGAATACAGATATAGACGGTCGATGGAGCAGATATAGAGTAGAGACCGTGTTGAGGCAAACGTAGTGTGATCAACTGTCTAAAGTTAATACATAAATGGCTAGCCTTTTCCTTCCTATATTGGGGTCGGCTTCCTGTTGAACCAGATGCAGCTGATATCAGTATTTTACATGGAGCGACTACTTTTCGAGCCTCCTCAACCCATAACTGGGCAATACGATACCCTGTGGTAAGACTGGTTATCACACGTAGGAGCTTGTGACTAAAAGTAACGACTGTCAAAGATCTACAAATGGCAGCCGGGACCAACGGCTGTACGTGCTTTCCGAGGCACGGAGGGAACTCGATATAACAGATTGACACCCATCCACAGATCAAAAAAGGCTTGACCTGGAAGATGGGATTTTGTGGCTGTATTTTATATTAGTTAAGCTTAAGTTTATCCAATAAAATAATAAAACGGATCATGCACATTGAGGCTCCTACTCGCATCCGCTCAAACCTTAAAATTAATTCAATTACATGCACATTTTAATTTCTCACAGTAATCTTTGGACATTCTCCCACGGTATTAGCATATACCAGACCCTTATAAAGGAATCTGTATATCAAAATAGATTCTAATGCTCAAATAGCAATACTGAACTTGATTTTCAAGTAAAACTTGTAAGACTGAGTAATTGAGAACTTGTTGGCGCGTTTGTTAAATGTTGTGAATTAGGATCTTAGAATAGTGAGTGATAGAATTGACAGGGAAAACATAAGTTGTGAGTAAGTTAAGTATATAAGCACCATGAAGTTGTTAAGTGTTGGGAATGACGTGTGGCGTGCATATTTAGCCATGTATGCGGAATCTTGAGGGGTTAATTGTGAGTGATTCTGTTGGTAAACGACGCTGAAACAGCGCTGTACACAGGGCAGTCTATATATCAGTCAATCTTTAGAGAATAAAAACGCAGGAGTAAATATTTCACGGACTGACTTATAAGGTAACCGTGATCCTAAAGGGCTATTGAAGGACATCGTGGATTTTAGTCAATACAAGTCTTACAGTCCCTCTCGTGGGTAGGAGGCGATTGCCGCATTAGAGCCGATTTGATGAATATCAATACAATTAGTCTGTTATGAATTATTGTCACTATGATATTTTTTTGAAAAACGTTGCCCCACACTAAGATTCTTTCCTTTATCGAAGTTGCGTTAACAAACGTTAATGAAAGAAGTTTACAAAAATTATAGATACTCGTGTGACTAAGAGAGTGATGAGAATGAATGTTGATGGATGGAGAGGAATATGAAGGCCAGAGAAAAGATGGATGGATTGTCTAAGGAATGATTATGAAAGAAAAAGAAGTACCTAAATGATACTGTGACGTCTGATAGGGGAGAATGGAAGAAGAAAACGTGTTTCGCCGACCAAAATTAAAATGGAATATGGGCAGGAAGATGATGTTAACAAACATTAATAAACTCACATACACAGGCACCCAGACTCGGAACAACGAGCAGTCCCAACGACGATATATTACTAGACTCCGCATGCACGATCCAAGGAACAAAAGCTATTCCGTCAACTCGCTGAGGTACTACGTAAACGAGGGGGACGGGGTACTGCGTTGTGATTGGCTAACTCAAGGTCTGTTCTGTCTCAAGGTATGTTTACGGCTCACAGGAGTGGTCGAAATAAGACGGATATAAGACTTTTTTGCCTAATGTGTTGACATACATCGGTCGCCTGTTATTAGGAGTCTAGTAATATATCGTCGTTGAGCAGTCCAATCGCTCAGCCACTACGCCATTCGAGGTATTCCAAGGGCACCCGCTGACAATGGCACCTGACCTACTTGCACCTTATCTATTCGACATAAGGCTCCTGTCAAAATATTTCGCAGATGCCAGGTGCCCTTCGTGGGATACCTCCGCCAATCTTATCGTATTGATGAGGCAAAAGACACAGTATCTTAAAATAATAGAATGTTTCTCACTATTTGTTAAAATGTTAATAAAGTAGATACAGAGATAATGTGATGTGGAGAAATAAAAAAATAGTTCGGAGACGCGTCCGGTCTACGGTGCACTTAGGGCCTGTGTCATGGAAGAGAGAGGCAAGCAGTACCTTCAACACGAGTTTTCTTTACTTTACGTCTCATTTACAGAAAACTCGTGGTAAGGGTACTGTATTTGAGACGTAAAGTAAACTGGAACTTTGACGACTTCAAATTGACAATTTTCAAGGGAAAAATTGGTTCCTTCTTCGCACACCAGAGGTGCTGTTCCATATTTTCATACAAGAAACGCTGTAAATACTGGAAAAACTCTGTACCGTCAGCACGAGTTTTCAGTATTTGAGACGTAAAGTAAACTGCAACTTTGACAATTTCAAATTGACAATTTTCAAGGGAAAAATTAGTTCCTTCTTCCCACACCAGAGGCGCTGTTCCAGTTTTTCCTTGAAAATTGTCAATTTGAAAGTGTCAAAGTTCCAGTTTACTTTACGTCTCATTTACAGAAAACTCGTGCTAAGGGTACTGTAAAGTAAAATAGTGAAAACTCGTGCTAGGGGTACAGTTAATTAACAATATACACATTTTGACAGTGGGTGGAGGTTTTATTCTTGAAAACAACCAAAATCTAATTAGTTACTAAATTGAACTGACTAATAATTTCAAAACCAAAATTTCTCTCAAATCACGCTTTATTTTAAGTTTTAAAACCGAGTAACTTCCAAAAAACTGTAATGAAATTAAAATTTTGTAAGCCTAAAATCAGTAAAATAAATAGTAAGAAAAATGAGTTCACAAATTACTGACAGTTTGCTATTGCCAGACAAAATCTATGAGAGAAACGCTTTTTGACAATTTAAAAATTATATCTGTTGATTGGAGGTTCAAATACCTAATTATGACAATTTCTATTGTCTATATTTTACTAACTGGTTACCAAACTCTACCTGGTGTTCAAAATTTGACCACTAAGTATTCGTTATAATTAAAAGAAAATATTATGTTTCTGGCCTTCTCTATAGAATCGTACTGCAAGAAAATGCATCCATTAGATTTTTTTTTTATTTCATTATTCTGTCTTCTGGTGCTTCTAAATCTTTACTGTTTATAAAACACAATCATATTTTCCGTAACTTAGATGACTTCCACCTCAAACTTCGGAGCCTAAAAACTTATCTAGTCTTTTCTAAGCAACTCAAGAATCCCTCAAAACATTAGAAACATTTTTTCCCCATTGTTCTTGAATGTTTGACAAGCCAAACTGCTAGTCACTACTAAGATGGGTTGCCAAAACAAAACTATATAGATAGATACAGAAGGTTTGCTTTAGAAAACGAGTGATATTACACGGACATATAGACACAGTGAGTGTAAGCGCGCTTGCGAATGTCATTTGTTTGATGCTATAGAAAAGTTTGACGTACAGTGAGTGCAAGCGAGCTCATGAGCTCATGCCCGGCTGGTTTGAGAACTCCACGTATAGTGCGTGTTTTACGATAGGTTTGACCAGACAAGCCTAGGTCAGGAGTGACAAAGACAAGGTCGACGATGAAGCCAGCTTGCACAAAAGAAGCCTGTTCACTCTAACTTTGCGATTTTCACGCGATATTCGTTATGTACGATAGGTTTGACTAGACTTTAGTCAGAGTCAGGAGTGACTAAGACAAGGTCGACGATGAAGCCAGCTTACTTAGAAGAAGCCTGTTTACTCTAACTTTGCGATTGGCAATGGTTTGAGTGAAGATCACAAGTGATGTATTACGCGACACAGATTGCGAGACGACGTAAGACATGACTTACGGCACGACTTCTTACGCGAGTTTTCATACGACTTTCGAAACGTCTTATGATGTGATTTGGGACGTGACTTGTGACTCGACTAGCCACGCCACTATCGTCATGCGCCTTGTTCTTACTCATAATTTTACTCCTTCGTCACTTATTTCTTATTTTCTTTTGTGACAGTAGTATGCTGAGTACTCTTTTTTTACGAAGTAAAATCATCAATGACACCGTGGATTTTAGTCAGTCAAGACTGAAATCGACGGTGTCCTTCGGTAGCCCTTTGTGTACTGGAGTCGCGGTATACGTATGTCCCGCAACAGCCTGAGTACTCTAGCATGCTATAAGGAATTACTTTATTGGTTGTCTTAACAGACACTGTCTATATACACGGTTTTTTTAGCATGTAGCTCGAAGTCAAACGATTACAGACCTTCTGTGCTTATCTACATAGTCGTTTCCCTAAACAAAAACGGTAATGACTTGCGTCAGGACCAAAATTGAGGAGGCGTGGAATATTTAAGTTTTACTTTTTAGGGACAAAGTAAGTTGTAGATAGTGTTTAGAAACTTGAGGAATTAGTAAAGTTGCCGATCATTGATTAAGTTAGTTGAGATTTTGGTAATCACTTTGTGATTTATAAAAGTTTTCAGACAGATTTAAGTCATTATTGGAATATTTCTAATTCAGAGATCGTTTATAAATACCCTACTCGATAGCTGTTCGTTTTTTTTAAATAACTGTTTTATTATTTCGCGCCAAGAATCGGCCATTTTTTTTCAAACGCCTTCTACGGATTTTTTGGTTTTAAACCAAATATACCGCTACCGTAACGTAGGAACCCATATGGCCGCTGAGGTATCGCTGAAGGAGACTAGAAGTAATAAAGTAGATAATTAACAAACGAACAAGACTCTAAAACTTAAATATATAATAATAATAAGCCTTTCTTTGCAGTCAGGTATAAAACATTTGATTTTTTTTTCGGATTAGTCTATATTGAACACCACTTTTTTTTTCGTGGTAAAATCACCAAAAGATTTTTCTCACCCAGGAAAGACGGGAGGGTCTGTCGATATGTACTGACTAAAATCCAAGGTGATCCTTCAATAATCACGTTCCAGGTTCATGGTAAACTAATGCAATATCAAAAATCTATGGTAGTCCCGGCGAAGGCTTAATTAAGTTTGACACTCGATGCAGCGATGGTGGAAACCATCTTATCTCGAAAAAAAAATACATTTAATAAAAGACCAACGATCAAAATGCCTTATTCTTAAAAAAACCGGGTAAAAAACCTTTTGATAATTTTTCCTGCTTCTTACTCACATAGCACCATCCAAGCCCGCTTGAACCGGTTCGGTTATAAAAAGCGACAGTAACAGGTCGTCAGCCGCAGGTGCAACGCGACCGGACAGATGTAAGGCTTGGGGTAGGCAGACTTACACGTAGGACAATTGGAGAAATTACTAAATTCGGTTTCGTGGTGGAGGTATGATAGGGTTAGGTTCAAAAGTGGATAGTACGGTATACGATTTTAATACTTTGTGCACTTGTGGCATGTGCCAATAAATGTTTTTTCTGTCTTTCTTTCTTTAATTAGTTACAAAAAAAGATAATTTAAGATTGATATTAAAATTGTAGTAAAACTGTAGTGTGGCAATGATAACGCACATTGTAAAGACATAGCAAAACCATGGAGTCGTATATTATCCAGTTACTGGGTTGTAAAGGTCAGCTAGGTTGTATGAAATACTGGCAACCAGCTGGATCCAGTGAGATCGAAGCCCATTGATGATGATATATTGACTTATCCATATTTTGTTCTTGCTTTTCTCATATTTTATTTAAGCTGTTGCCAGCAGCGTCGCCTGCTAAAAGTCGAAAATTATCCCAAGGGAAGATAATATATGGATAAAAACTATCCTATGTATTAATGGTTATAAACTATCTGTGGACCACCTTTTGTCCAAATCCGTCTAGTTAGCGTGAAAGAGTAACAAGCATCCATCCATACAAATAAACTTTTACGGTTATACCTAATATTAGTAAGATAAGATAAGAAGTAAGAATAGTAATAAATATAGTAAGAGGAAAATGAAAAAAAAAATTACTTAAGGTTGTATTTATTTTTCACTTAACATGGTTCCGAAGCCTAGTATTGACATTATATAAGCATTTAAATGTATGTTTATCAGGTGTCTAGTACCCATAACACAAGCTCTGCTTAGCTTGGGACTAGATGGCGTTGTGTGATAGTTGTGGAATATTATTATTATTTAAGCTATATTTGTTTAACTTTTTCAATATATAATCTACATTCATACTAAATTGTATCAGTTTTCTTTGGGAACCAAATTCTCAAGTAACGTCTCGGCTGACTCTCAAATTGCCCAAAAATCTTGTCTGTCTGCAACAAAATTCAAGTTTGATATACGTTTAGTGAGTCCGGAAGAGATGATCGATAATATCGTTGAGATATATTTGGACCTTCATAATGAAGACACAGGAAAATGTCTATATATTATGTGTCTCTTTATATTATATTATTTTAGAAAGTGAATACTTATAGGTAGAATAATTATAATAGTTGACGTATATTTATATTTATGAAGATGTCAAAGCAGAGTTACTGTCAGTTATCAAACTAAATCATATTGTAATTGCAAATCTAACAATTCTTTTAAATCAATATCACTTAAATGGACATATTAATTAGATTAACATCCAAAGATATCAACAATATCATACCTAAACCACGTATTTAGCTTGACTTATAGTCATTTAATGAATTTTCATTTCCAAAAATTAGATTCTATTTAGTTTTTTATTTATTTTGTTCTATTTTTTTTCAGAAACGATGCTACCCACTAGAAATTTCATCTGTATCGTGCGTGAGTATACAAACACAAACAACACAACACAAACCCGATAAGACAAGAAAAAAAAAAGATTTATCTACTTATCACCCATCCATCATCACAAAACTATCATCTCTCCCAGTAACAAACACACACAACAGGTTTCCCTTCCAAGTCCCAAGTCCGAACGACTGCAAGATAAATATAGATGGCCGCCGCTCAGGAACTCGACGCACATATGTGTAATTGCCTTTCTATTTAATAAGGGAAGGAAAGGTAATATCAGGTTATCATGGACAGGATATCAAGGAATTCCGAATGTATACGTATATTGTGCTGTTTGTAACGGTAAGAGAATGTTTGCGGGATGTCGAGTTTCCCGATGGTTATACGTACAATGTGCCCGGTTCCTGTCTATAATAGGATTGATGAAATGAAATGATGTTTATTTATGCAAGTATTTTATATCAACACTTTTACACGTCTTTTTATAAAACTAGATGAGGCCGGTGTTTCGTACCTGACTACTCTGAGAAGAAACAGCCGAAACAAACTCAGAGGTCACAGTCTCTTTTAAAGTCCAGACATTATAAATGCAGAAAAGGTTATACGAGGACCATGCAGGTCTACGTCTGAAATGGTCTTTTGATGAAAGAACCACACAAATTTTGATTTCTAAAGTTTCGAAACCAAGACAAGACCCGTGAAAACCCCGGAGTTCAGAAACCGGACATGAGAAGAAGTGCGCACCGTGGCAACAGTGTTGGAACGGTGATTAGGGTGCGTGTGTCGCGGACGCCAAAGACTTGAAATTTTTAAACCCGGACTAAAAAATGAAGCCCACCCCCGGGTGCTCCCCGCATGCCCTCTAAACTAAGACACTCCGGGGAAACTCGGACGGATGGCAAACCAAGTCTATAAGAACTTACAGAAGAGTACGTGGAGGCATTTCATCCTTCGTAAGAGGGTAATTTCGAACTGGCGTACATCGCACTCGAATACGCACTAAAGATACGTCGGCCTTGCATACTTCGCTCCAGTGAACTTTCGAACTGGCGTATGATGATGCTACTAACATACGTCGACATTTCAAACTTCGACATTAAGAGGCGGAGTCGATTTTTACATACAATGAACAGTCAGCTGATACTGATTTTGCATAGCTTGATATGTAGCAGTGTGTACCACCACAAACACTACAAATACAAATCAGACCGCCATAGCCATGACAATTAACAGAACTGTCAGTCAAAACTTTTGATATCACCAAACACCTGTATTATACCTACCCAATTATGCAAACTATCCATCCGGATACCAATATCCGGTTGTAATCCGCAATAAACCAGTTTAATGCAGTTCGAACCGGTTAACCGGTTCCCCCGGGCGCTTTCGATAAGCGTACAACTCGTAAAACCGGTTATTAGTTAAATTATTGCGATTTAATGGAACTAACTGCAAGGTTTAGGACAATAGTGATAATTAATTAATTGTTTGTATTATTATTGTGATGGTACAGATTATATAAATGGCTGTTCCGGGTAAATAGGCCGGGAATTGTTTGGAATTAAACCATTATTTTAGCGTTTTCGTTTTTAGGTGATTGTGAAATAATGCCGCGATTTAAATAAGGCTTGGTAATTAACAAAAATCCTAAATGTCTGTACAGAGCAATAAATCTGTAATTGTGGTCAGCCACTTGATGCTTTTTTTTTTTTTTTTTTTTTGTTTTAGGTGGTCAATCATTCAAATGGAGTCCTCCCGCCCCTGGGTGGGGCGGAAGGGACTGTCAGACTCTTACTGACCTAAATCCAACCCGTGGCTCTTCGGTATGCCCTTTACGTTCCGGGGGGCCGCGGTAACCTGGCAGTTGTTAAGAAAAAAACCCGCGACCCCAGCATGAAATTTTGGCGCGAAAACACACGCGCCACCAAACCCGGGCTGGTCCTCAGTCGGACGGCGAGCACCATTTACTCACCGTCCGCAAGCCCGCTCCGCCGATTTGCCTTGCTGATCAGAGGGACACGCGTTTTCGTTTGGAGGCGTCCACACGACAGCTATTCGCATTAAGGGCAAAGCGAACTCCTAGGCACAGAGTGCCTGAAGACGAGTTTTTGTCAGCCATACAGGGGTGCACCCGGCCGAAAAAAACTGGTCTTTCCCCCCGACGTACAGATGAGAGGGAACTCCACAGTCACGGTGCGCACGTGGAGGTTTCCTGCCCCACACCTTGATGCTGACTGTAAAGTTTTTATTTGTTTTGTTATTCATAGCTATAACTAGCTAGTATTTCCCAGTTTCAATCCCTAGCCTCAGCTTATGTTGTCCGTAGCGCGATAATAACATAGCCCTATAGCATGTCCAATACATAAACTATTATACTACCCACAGTAACAGAAGACTCAATCGAAGAAGCAGTTCCGAGATTTCAAGTTAAGTCAAATCATTTTTTCAATTAGGAGGTTATTTCAATTAGGCCAGCCAGAGGCATTTTTAAACGTCGCATAATAAAAGTAAGGAAAGGGATGGCATGGGATTAATTCCTACACACAAGGTTATTATTATGTTGTATGAGAAGAATGGGCAAGAAACCTCCATACTTTACTCTTTTTTTTTAATGGTTTTACAATATTTTTTTTACTCATTCGAAGTAAGCAATGTACCTGGGAAAGTCGAAGTATGCCGCCTTAATAACGTCTTTCAAAGATCAACAAATGACAGCCGCGACAGGCTTTACGTGCTTTCCAAGATCCGGAGGAAACTCGCTATGACAGATGGTCACCCATTCACAGACCAACCTCGGCAAGCGCGTCTTAACCCTGATGATCGGTCTATGTGGCTGTAATTATTTAACCACGAGTTCCTCAAACTAAACTGAAACATAATATTTACGAAATGATTCCTAGAAATATCTACTGTTATTTCCTAGAAATCAAATTCCTAGAAATAGCTCAATACTTACTGTTTAGGAGAGCTCTAAGTTCGGAGAAATCTCTTTGAGAACATGCGCTCTAAAAGATCCACTCAAAGCGAAATTAGTCTCTCATCACTAGGACGGAGTGGAGTGCCTTAGCTTTCAGTCATGCTGAAAGTTAACACGCAGAAAGGCTACATATAGCATTTTTTCCCCAGTTTTATTCTCTTTTGAGCATGTGGCCACGCGCGTACATGCGAGTAGTGATTGGATGGCGAGTAATGGGTGTTTCGCCGTCCGATCAAGGATCATACTCGGGATGAATGAGCTGTCAGCAATCTGACAGGGATTTTGAAGGCCAAAGCCTGCCGGGGTCGCGGGACTGACTCATCAGATAACCGTGACCTTAGAATGTAATGTGCTATTGAAGAATCACCTTGGGTTTTCATCAATACAAGTCTGACAGTATGGGGGAGAACACTCATTTCATGATTTTACCACGATAAAAAAGGTGTGTATGATAATTATACTGAAAAACACAAAAATATATATTTTTAGACTAAAAATTAAACTCAGCAAAACTCGAGTATTTTTTCCTTTTTTTCAACCATGACACCGTATGGTATTGCCCAGTTACTGGGTTGTGGAGGTCCGGCAGGCAGTCGCTCCATATAAAATACAGATATCCAGCTGAATCTGGTTTGACTGGAAGCCGACCCCAATATAATTGGGAAAAGGCTAGGCAGATGATGATGACACTCAGAAATGGCTAAAATATAAACAACATAACCAGTTATGGAAAGTTATTAACGAAAATTGATCTTTCATCGTTTTAACCAAAAGGACTTTTCCATGTTTATCAAAATCAAAGTAGCAAATTCGTCAAACAAACAAAATTAAATCAAACACCACAAACGCTCATAAATCAATCAATTAACGAACTTTGTTTACGCATTAACCGCCTTTCAAAATATATAGAAATAACTAGCTTAACTCGCGGCGTTACCCGCTTGAAAATCCTACTATCCTACTAATCCTACTACTAATATTATAAACGTGAAAGTTTGTATGTGTGGATGGATGTTTGTTACTCTTTCACGCAAAAACTACTGAACGAATTTGGCTGAAATTTGGTACATAGATAGTTTATAACCTGGATTAACACATAGGATAGTTTTTATCCCGATTTTATGTTCCCGTGGGATAATTTTGGAGTTGTAGCGGGTGAAGCCGCTGGCAACAGCTAGTCGGTAATAATATTATCCTACGGGATCATACTGCCGGGATAAAAAGTATCTTTTAGTGAGGTGTAAATGCGAGTACGGATTTTAATTAATTTAATTTTACTTTACTTCGTACAGGAAAGTAAAATTAAATTAATTAAAATCCACAAATCTGGGCTAGAGATCTTACAACTTGGAATATAGTTATTGACTATTTATGATCAAAATTATGACAAAAATGAAAACACAAAACAACGTTCTCGATACATAAAAAAAGCTAAGTTCGGTCTATGTTTTTTTTCTTTTTTAGACTTTATGGCGTAAGTAAGAATCTTACTTCCTAGTTACGCTACAAAGCCTGTTATGGGAAAATCGCTGTTATGGCTGCTACACACCTTACGAATAATTTTTACGATTAGACGGTACGGTTCAAACTGCAGCGATAAATCTACAAGTCTGTATGAGAGCTCGAACAAACTGTACAGTTTTTTTCATATACACTTGTAGATTGAACTGTTCCGTCAAATCGTAACGATTTTTCATAAGGTGTGTAGCTGCCATTAGTAATAAGACCGCCCATTTTGTCACTCTAGGCATAAGTTATAGGTATCTTGCGGTATCTATTATTTTTGATTTGCATAATATTCTAAATTTAATTCTTCAGATAATAGGCTCTGTTAATTCATATTTTCTCATATAAAATTACAGAGTAACGAACCCATCCACGAACCGACCGCAGCGAGTGTTGCTTAACCTTCCAATTTCCAAATTCACCATAATAAGTCCTATAATGTCCGTAATAATCCTCTCCCATAATCTACAATGATATAATTTAAAGGTACAGCGTAATTAACAAATTTAATTTCGTATCTACCTTTCTTCACCGGTTTGGGGCGGACGTAACCGGATCTAACCAGTTACGACCGGTCATAATCCGGTTATAACTGGCTAATTATCTGGGGATAAATAAAGAGGGAATAGAAAAGAGGGAAAAGAAATAGAAAATAATTAAATGTTGTAGAAATAGTGTATTTTAGAGCAATAATAGATTGAAAATCTCAGTTTCTGTGTCTTTTATTTTTGTTATTTTAATTCAATGAATAACTATTGACATAGATAAAACGTTTTTAAATTCGGGAGTAGTGGATTGTGACGTCATAATGCCTGTAAAAATACACCGATCGAGTGAAGTATTGTGATTTTTAAAAGCGTTGTATCCTCGAAATACGGGTCAAATATTTTTGATAATCTTTCATAATTTTTATTTTTTCAGTTAAATAACCTATTGCAAGATATTTTCTGTAGATATTACTACACATCACTTAGTAACTTATTACGTTGGCCGAAAAACTAATTTCTACTTTTTTTTAAATTATGTATTTTAGTTTAAGTATCTTATTGTGCCTGCCGGAGTCGCGGGACTTATTCCATCACCGTGACCCCGGTACATAAAGGGCTATTGAAGGACACCGTGGATTTTAGTCATAGTCAGTACATGTCTGACAGTCCCTTCCCGCCCTGCCCGGGGTGGGAGGACTCATTTGATGATTTTACAATGCTAAAAAAATAAAAAGTATCTTGTTGTAAATATTTAGTTTCATTTATTTTTTAATTTCTAGTTTTAGTAACGTATACACCCATTTAGTACCTTTAATAAAACTACTATTTCCGTTTTTTTTTTTTAAATTTCTACATTATATTTTTAGATCATCATTCATTTACTACCAGGAATTCATTTGATTGTGGCCTAGTCTAATTAAATAATTAAGTGCGAGGTGTGAAATTTGATACATAGTAACATATCATTACATATTAATGCCTTAAATTCATTTCAAACATTTCAAAATAACATCACCAAAGCCACGAATTGAAATGCACCAAACAACAATGCTTAAAAAATAAATTATAGTCGATAACAAAATCAATTTACCAGCGTACATTATAGCTTCACATTTTATTACACAAAGCGTTTACAATTAAAATGAGCCCTGAATTTAATACGTAGGTATCAATATTTTGAATCCTCATGTTACGAGGCAAGTATTGTTAATTAATTAATTTTCAGTGATACATGAGTGACATACGTGTATGGGCCGAAATGTGCTATTTTATAAATACATCATTCCAACACGATATCATTGTCATTTTGCTAAAAATTCGTAATCTGCTAAATGCATGAGTCGATCATTGGTCTCGTTTAAGAATTGTTTTAAAATGACATTATAACAAAAATTATGTTCTTTATTCATGAAAGATTTTTTTTTTTTATATAACTTTATTGGTCTTAGAATTGGTGGTACAGAAGTAGTAGGTAAGAAGGTTCGTAGATGGCAAAAAATATTTGCATGAGATTGCCATTCCATGCCGTTTTTTTCAATGGCGCGTCAGTGACCATTGGAAAGTCATAATGATGACAAAATTCTCAAAATCAATATCCCACCCAGGACATATGTTTGTGTGATGGGCATGATCATTTGTTCTGTGTCTGGGTGTAATTTATCTATAATATTATGTATGTATTTAAAAATAATTATATTTGTATGTTTATCTGTTGTCTAGTACCCATAACACAAGCTCAGGTTAGCTTGGGACTAGATAGCGTTGTGTGATAGTTGTGGAATATTATTATGTTATTAATATTAATGATAATCAATGATAGGCCACGGGGCGTTTTGTCAATCAGGGCGTATTACCTAGTTTTACTCTAACCATTCTTTCTAAAACGGTAAATAATAATAACTGATCAATAACACAATTACTAAAGCCTAAAAATAAACCGTTTAACACAAAAATAAAGGTATGTGAGTACAATATAAGCGGCATACTGTTCATAAATCATAGCCTTTTAAAGCCTGAACGTTCTGCAAATGAGACTCTCATTGTAAACGAATATATATATAATTTATAGTTATATATATTTGAACCCCTTTTACTCTGAGGGGGAGTAGGCGACGTTTAGTGGATTTTCTGAAACCAACCATTCGTGTAAAAGACGATTTGATTGCGCGGAAGTGATTTCAGATCAGATAAATTTTTGCTCTCTTTTTGGGTTGTTTTTTAAACGATAGTCTCAATTTTGAGCTCTATCTCTCCTGGTGATAAGCTATAATGTCATCATCATCAGCCTATAATGTTCCCTCTGCTGGGATGCAGGCCTCCTCTCTGTGAGAGGGAGTAGCTCATAATCCACCACGCGGGCCCAGTGCGATTGGTAGATGTCACATATCTTCGAATTTTTGGTTCTAGGACATGCCGGACATGCCGGCTTCCTTACGATGTTTTCCTTCACCATTTTGAGAGCAGTGGTGATGAAATAAATTACACAAAGTAAAGCGCCTGGCGTTCGAACCCACGACCTACTCGTAAGTCGGGGCCGATACCACTGAGCCACCGCTGTTCCGAAGCTATAAATAGTCGACGGTGAAGCATGCTTGCCTAGACGTAACCTGTTCACTCTTGCCTTAAAGACTCCAAGATTGTAGCTATCAGGAAACATAACTGACTCCTGAGTAAGCTCATTTCATCGACATTATCTCTGTCCACTTTGAACTAGGCTAGAAATAAAAACAAACCCTTCGCACGTACGGCAGGTACCGATTTGATTTTAGTGTGGCAAAAAATGATCAAATAAGTCCTCCCGTCCTGGGTAAAGAAAAAGAGTATCAGACTCTTACCGTCTTATTAATAAATGCAGTTTAATTAAAAACCCAGGAAAACTACGGTTCACACAAAACAATATTACAAATCGTGGTTCTGCGATAAAACTAAAGCATGGTCTAACAGTCGCAGCTGTCAAAGGTAAGTATTTCATAGTTTTTCATTGTGTTGTTGTTCTTGTTTTATTTCACCCAAAATAGATTTAATTTTGTTTAGACAATAGTTGAAACGAATTTTGTAATACTACGAAGAAATTTTACCTTTTTGTTCTGTTTCTGCAGATTAGTTGAACTTGATAGTCCAGGTTTGTTTAGTTTTTTTTTTTTTTATTGTAATAATACCTACTGTTCCTGACTATAAATCCAACCTGTAGACCGATTGACCGATGCTACGATCTTGAAGGAGCTGGTGGAGGTGAGGTAGGATGTCCTCCTACAGATACGGCCGAAGTTCGAACCTAAGACATATCGCTTGAAAGAGTGCCTGTTAGTCCTTAGTGACGTCTCTTTTCACTACAAACTTTAAAACCACAATCTGTTCAAAATATGTTTGTAACATAATATTTCAGAAGCATATTGTAACAATAAATCATTCGCCATACATTAACTTTAAAGCCGTATATATTGTTAACAAATGAGTTACATATTGCGAGCAGTGATATTTATTGTTTCTTCTTGTCCTTATATTAATTTTAGAGAAAGATTTCAGTTTTAAAATACGTGGTATTATATTGTGACCAGAGAGCCAAAGCCTGCCAAGGTCGAGGGACTCTCTCATCACATACCCCTGGAACGTAAAGGGCTATTGAAGGATCACCGTGGATTTTAGTCAGTACAAGTCTGACATTCCCTCCCGGTTTGAGGACTCATTTGATGATTACACCAAGACAAAAAAAATGCATTGCAATGTGGATGTAAAGGCACTCCCTCACCGCGAGCATTTCCGTGTAATGTAACATTATAGATTCGATTTTGAGCATTACATTACAGTACTAAGCTACCTCCGTGACTGACGAGCATTTGCGTGCCTTTATTATAGATTAAGGCGCTCCCACACCGCGAGCATTCACCTGTAATGTAACGTTACAGATTCGAACATTTATCAGTGAGTGAAGATAATCGAGCATCACAATGCGAACCTTGTATCTAATCTATTGTGCACATTGTGATGCTCGATTGTTCTCCCTCACCGATGAAATGCTCGAAACGGTGAGGGAGCGCCTTTACTTACTATTATATTAACGTATGTCTAAATGTACCTCATACCTCAGTCCGATATACCTCAGTGCCTCAAGACGAAAGTCTTCAACCAGTGATGAGTTACGGCACCGAAACGTGGTCTGTCACTATCGGCCTCATCTCAAAGCTCAAAGTCGCTCAGCGAGCTATGGAGAGGGCTATGCTCGGTGTTTCTCTGCGTGATCAAATCCGAAATGAGGAGATTCGTAGACGAACTAAAGTCACTGATATAGCTCACCGGATTAGCAAGCTGAAGTGGCAATGGGCAGGCTATATTGCTCGCAGAGCAGATGGCCGATGGGGTCGAAAAGTGCTAAAGTGGAAACCACGGACTAGCAAGCGACGCGTAGGACGTCCACCAACAAGGTGGACAGACGACCTTATGAAGGTCGCCGGAAGACGCTGGACATGTGGACTTGTGGAGATCAAAAGGGGAGGCCTATATTCAGCAGTGGACGTCCTATGGCTGAGATGATGATGATGTCTAAATGCTTTGAAAGAGAATCAAGTGTCATAATAAGACTAAAACTCAAAGCCGCCTTTGAGTTCTCATGAATTCATTCATTTCAATGTCTTCAATCTATACATATAATAAAATAGTAGGAAAGTCAAAACTGTACATTGAATATTTTTTTAAAAGAATACTTGGGGTGTGATCTACAATCGATACTGAAGCCAAAAATATAGTTTTTAGAATTTTTGTCTGTTTGTCTGTTTGTCTGTTTGTCTGTTTATCTGTTTGTCTGTTTGTCTGTTTATCTGTTTGTCTGTATGTATGTCCGGGATAAACTCAAAAAGTACTGAACGGATTTGAATGATTCTTTTTTTGTTGTATAGGTATTAAGTCTGGCCAAAACATAGGCTATAATTTATTTTGGAAAATTGAACACCTGGCGCAGAACCGCAACAGACCAGCTAAACTATTAGAGATACAAAAATGGTGCGATAGCAAAAATTGTTCCACGTGATGAGCATTTTCTGCTGAGAGAATAAATTTGAGGATCTGGAACACCTGATGTGGAACTACAAGAGCCAAGCTACACCATAACATATACAGGAATGACGTCTTTGCAAAGTTGTTCGGCCTTATGAGCACTCTCTGTTGAGATATAAAAATTGAAGATCTGGAACACCTGATGTGGAACTCCAAGAGCCCAGCTACACTATAACATATACAGGAATGACGACTTAGCAAGAGTTATTCAGCGTGATGAGCATTCTTTGTTGACGTATAAAAATTGAAGATCTGGAATACCTCATGTGGAACTCCAAGAGCCCAGCTGCACTATAACATTTGTAGGAAAAACGTTTCAGCAAAAGGTGTTTTTAATTTTATGTGCACTCTCTGTTGACTTTTAAAAATCGAAGATCTGAAACACCTGTTGTGGAACTCCAAGAGCCCAGCTACACCATAACACACATATAGGAATAACGTCTTAGCAAGAGTTGCTCGGTCTGATGAGCATTTCCTGTTGACTTATAAAAATCGAAGATCAGAAACATCTGATGTGGAAATCAAAAATATCGCTATAAAATAACATAAGCTGGGAGTACCTCAACGCGGTGAAGGCGGTAAGACTTTAAAACTGATTTTAGATGACGATGGTATATCATTAAAAATGTGACTCTACTGGCCAAAACTCCCATTTATTTTTTTACCCGGGCTATTGGTATTGGACAACAGACGTTTCATATTTTCGATTTAGACAACCCTGTTGTCGCTGGCACAAGCACAAGGATCCGCGTACGAGGTCGCGGGCAGAAGCTAGTAAATTAATAAAAGCAAGAAATCTCCATTCCTAAACGAGCCCACACATCCACATAATTTACCAGAGCATCATCTAAGAAAAATCAACACGTAATTTAACAAGAAAATACCCAATTTTTATGCTCCATTTACCCCCTACGACCCCTAAGGAAATCCTCTAAATGGCAACCATTAATTAATGGAGCCCATAATGGCAGTTTCTCAGTGTTGCCAGACATAAATTTATTAATTAAGGCAAGTGGTGTTCACGTTTTTTTCGGCAGGTAACACTGTGGGTTATTTGGGAATTAGTTTGTGCTTAATGTTGTTTTCTTGTTCGACTTAATTGTTGTGTGAGATAGTTTTGGGTGTAGACTACATTTATATACATACTGCGTACGTTTTGAGTTACTTACATGGTTGTATGAGACCGAGTTTTTTTTTTCAGGTGGTAAAATCATCAAATGAATCCTCGTTGGGTGGGGCGGAAGGGACTGTCAGACTCTTACTGACTAAAATCCGCCCGTATTCCTTCAGATGCCCTTTAAGTTCCGGGGCCGCGGTATCCTGGGTTAAGAAAAAACTCGCGAGCCCAGCAGGCATTTGGCGCGAAACACGACGCGCCACTGACCCGGGCTTGGTCCTCGGTCGGACGGCGAGCTACCCATTACTCACCGTCCGCAAGCCCGCTCCGCCACTGTGCCCTCTGCTGATCAAAGGGACACGCGTTGGAGCGTCCACAAGACAGGCTTTTCGCCTACGGGCAAAGAGACCCCTTAAGCACACAGTGCCTATGGAAGAGTTTTTGCCCGCATCCCAGGGTGTACCGGCCCGAAAAACTGGTCTTCCCCCCGGACGTATCTGAGAGGGAACTCCAGTGCACGGGTGCACGTGGAGGTTTCCTGTCTTAGCACCCCGGGACCGATGTTTAAGAAAAATAATTAGGTCTGTTACTGTGTTTTGTTTAACAACATAAAGGCAAGATGAATCGAAAAATCGAACTAAGCCAATAGATTATTGAAACAAGTGTTTTACCAGGTTTTTTTGAAAAAACTTTACCCCTCTCTAGGAATTCCTTCCTTTATCAGTGGTACATTTACAAACATAGATAGCACACAAACATCCAGACCCACAACTTCTTGCAGATGATACAAATATTTCTTCTTTGCGGGGATCGAACTCGCGACACGCTGCGCAGCAATCGATCACTCAACCACTACGCCAACCCTGTATTATTCGCAAGTCAATATTGACAAAGATACGACAGTTTTAAAATTCAAAATACGTTAAGAGGCCATACTACCTCAAATGGCTTAGCAGAATCCTCTGATACGCCGAAAATACTGAAGCATTAATTTTGAAATAAATATATAGTAAAGTTGAGGATTAATGTTAGGTCTTATGTTTGGCGAAAACACGATTCGTCCTCACATTATATTTTCTCGATAGAAAAAATCCCAAAGTTACTTCTAAATTGAACAATAAACCGCTGGCAAACATAAAATACTTAAAATTAGATTATAAACCTTTTTATACTAACTGAACTAACTATAAAGCAGGGCTTATGTTATTTAGTTTTTCCTTTTTTTTTTTCGCCTTAACCCTTAATTTGGCAAGACCAAAAAAGTTGAAGTAGAAAGTTGGCGTTGATATATTGCGTTAATATGCATTCAAACTTTACGGGAAAAATAATAAAAAAAATATTACATGAAGGGTTTCCTGAAAACAGAACGTAAAGTATACTTAACAAAATACTATGGCTAAAGAATTAAAATGTATATAATATTATATAATATGTATATAAAAAAATGTTTACATGCAGTATTTTTATGTAGTAAACAATTTTCAATTAGTTAACACCATAAGTAACCATTAGTTTTGGCACAAATTTCATCAAACAGATTGTCAGAACTGAAATCGATGAAATAATTGAATTCTTTCTTTCTGTCGGGACCCTAGAGCTTTCACACTTTTCTGGATCTACTTCCGCACAATGAAGGAAACTTCTATGAGACCATTTAAACTTGATAACATTGTCGTTTTGGGTACAGGGGTTATCTGGATCAGGTTAAGTGAAATGAAGTGGAGACAGACCACAGCCTTTCTGTCTCCGACGATTTGCTAATAGCTGTAGTACATGTTAGTAGTGGCACTAGTGGCACAAAAGCCAAGATTTGTGTAAATTGTAGAGGGGAATCAATTACCTGACTGAGAATGCATCATTTCATTTGAAAAAGTGCTGAAACTGCTATTTCAATAAGTCTCACCATGCAGATTTGTTGAGTATACTTTACATAACAAGATTACTCACCATCGAATTTTGTTAAGTATACTTTACAATCAAATTCACTGACTCCTCGTGTTCATATCCAGGTGAAGAATGGATTTCTAATATTTTTAACGTATTGATTACTCAATAAATAAATATAAATAAGCAAAATATGTATCAAAACTAGACCAAAACCCAACAAAAATAAATATTTACATTTATGGCTCAGAGATGACATTGTCTCATTGTCCTTTCTGGTTCGCTACTGTCAAGGAAAATATTGACAGGCCGGTAGAAACTTTTTCCTACTAAAATTAACTATCATTGAAATATTTCTAACCCATAAAATTTGAAATCACGGAAGAAAATTTGACATCTAGATTTTTTCAAATGTTATGTTAAGTATACTTTACGCTGCCAAATTAAGGGTTAAAATAAATAGATTTTAGCCTAGATAACTAAAAGAAAGAGCAAGCAATAGTGCGTGGTACGTGCAAGTGCGAGCGAGTAAGATTATACTGAAGTAGTATGCCGCCTTAATTCTAGATACTACCATTTCTGTAGTTTGACAAATCCAATCAAATAATAGTTCTAATTTCATTTTCTTCCCGCACACACACAGATGTAAACTATATTTCTAATTACATCATATCGGTCTACTTGCAAACAATCGAACAATTACCGCGTGTGAATGTGAGGTGCAGACGAGTGGCCTGCGGTGTCTTGAGGTTAACGTACAGGCTGGTGCTTTTTTGAGACGAAGTATTTTATGAATAGAATTTTTGTCAAGTTTTCTTAATGGGTTGTTGCACATTTGCCACGAAGTTAATTCGACACATTTTTTAAATCTCAAACATAAATATGGAACATTTAATACAATTGAACTATGTTAAAAAAAACTAGTAGATGCTAATAATCAAGGGATATAAAAAAATAATGGGGGCTTACTGTGAGAAATTAAAAAAATGAGAGTCCAAACCAACAGCTGTTCAAGATTCTGCGTACCAAAGAAAAATACATACACATTAAAAAAGTTGGTGATTACTAGCATATTAAGCTGATATTTTTCTGAATTTTATGGACAAAAATTTAACTGTTTTATTGTTTTATATTCTTAATCTATATTTTTAAATAACGAATCCAAAAAATAAGATGAAATCATAGTATAAACTACCGTAACAAAAAAGATTTCGAAATTCAAAGTGATCGCAAACTTTATTTTATATTAGATACAAAAACAAAAACTTATACAAATATTATTACGTTTAAACCACCATCTCAAAAGAAAGTATCACTTTCGAGCCACCCTGTATACAATCGGGCGGCTATCTCCGTAACCCTACGCCCGCCGTCACAGTCCGCGGCCCACTGTGAGACGGTCCCACGATCGCCTTGTTTTAATAACCCACGGGTTACAGGGCATGGATTAATGACCAACGCAAGATGAGGGTTTTTAAGAAAATATTGGGCGAAATGGGTCTTGTGTGTATTGTAAGAAAAATGTTGTTTTTTGAGATTGAAAAATCATAAGGATAAATCCATTGTTAGGAGATTCCTCTCTCAAGAGCCCTGACCACCGGTAGCCCGGACCTTGTTCCCGGTGCTTGTGTAATGCTATTTTCCAAATTTTTAAATGTTTATTATTTCCTTTTTTGTAGAAATATTTAAAAATGTAACTAATAAGTTAAAAGATGAATAAAGAAACAGTAAATCTAATTATAAACTTAGCCTGCTTTATTAAAAAAAACAAATACTTATATATAACTTGATAGTCTAGGTATAAACCTTGGTTTAAGCCTAGTTTAAGCCAAGGTAATCTGAACAGAAAGTACTAGGAGAACAGGATCATGAACGAGGTATTGCTACCACCGTACGAACCAACGAAAATATATTGCATGCACGATCTAACGAACAAAAACTATTCTGTCAACTCGCTGAGGTACTACGTAAGCGAGGGGGACGGGGTACTGCGTTGTGATTGACTAACTCAAGGTCTGTTCTGTCTCAAGGTATGTTTACGGCTCACAGGAGTGGTCGAAAAAAGACGAATATAAGACTTTTTTGTCTAATGTGTTGACAGACATCGGTCGCCTGTTATTAGGAGTCTAGTAATATATCGTTGTTGGTACGAACTATCACCTCCACTGCTATATACAGCATCAATACCCCGTACACATCCGACCAACATGAAAGCAACAGCAGATCAAACTACACCTATAAATAAATAAATAGACAGAGAATAAATAACAGTTTATAAACAGGGCTGCCGTAACGTCAAGTCAACGGTTTAGTTAAGAAGCAGCCGGTGGCGCAGGTGCCTACAATGGTGAGACGTGACTCACGTACACTGGTGAGCACGGAAAGGGATGCACTTGGGGAAGAAAGTTAATAAGAAATCTTTTTGGTTTCTTGTTATTATTATTTTTCGCTTTTTGGTTGGAGATACTTGGTAGGTAATATATATTATGTATCTTTTAAGAAAAAAAAAGTTTTGGTATGTTATAAATATTTATGTGACAAACTATTATTATAATTATGAGTTATGAAAATAAGTCAAAATAGGCAGTTCGTAGCATCTGGACAGATTCGCAGCTGGACAGTTTGGATTCATTGCTTAGAATTATTAAATGATTATTTTAGTATTGGTATTTTATTTATTACTTATACGTTCGTATTTTTTGCTGTATTTTTTTTTTTGCTTTTTGGTTTAGTACAAATATCCGCCATCATTAAATATTTAGTATTTTAAAAGCAAAATAAATATCTGGACAAAGCTACCTGCAGTTAGGACTCTAGGTCATTATTATATTTTTATTCTGCGTAGATATTAGATAAGCATAAATCGTTCAATTATTTTCAGAATATTCTCATAAAATAACAAAACAACAAAATTCTACGGCGAAAAGAAAACCCTTTCTAATCACATATTTAATCGAATTCCATTTAAATGTAAATCAGGAGCTGTTTGTACTTCATATTATAAATTAATGAACATATTAATTCGGTGAGTATACCCGCTAACCTTTTTGTCAATTAATCAAATTCACGCTACGACAAACAAATGGCTTTTTAATTGTTGGTGACAAAAAACTCGTGTAGAAAAAGGCTTTTTATTTTGGCTTTATGTATGAGGCATGAGGGTAAAAGAATTTTTCTATCGAAGTGGGTGTGACAATGAAAAGAATAATAAGGTTTTGACATTTTACAAAATGGCTTTATTATAATTTTTATAAAAAAAAAACAAACAGAATGGAAATCAAAATAGAAAACCTGTATAACCTGAGGAAACATCATGAAAATGACCTCCGTAATATCTTTTTTTGGGACTTGAAAGCACCAAACTCACGTACTCGTAAAAGACCTGAATCACAAAGAAAAATAGACACCCACACACCACGTATTAATTATATTATTCATCAAAATCCTTTTAATTTATAATACATTTGAAAACCGTTTTAACAGCGTCCCAATTTCTATGACCGCAAGTGTACCTCACCACCTGTTCCCTTTGGGTATGTTTCGACACATAATGTCGGTATTCTATCGAGTTTAAAATTAATTTGCAATACATTGCTTCTTCTCTACTGTGTTACAAATACAAGCTTAGTATTGAAGCTCGCAATGGATTTAAAATACTTCAAAAGTATCTGAGTTTTCGTTGTAAAGAGATATAGAAAAGATCAATTGGTAGCTATATTTTTTTTTCTTTTAAGTTTCGAATGTGGTTTTGAAATTCGTTCGGAGGGGAGCCAATATTGGTGAGAAGGAAGTGTGGGTGAAATAATATGAAAGAAAGTGTAGCTGTTGTTTTGTTTTTAAAAGTCTTAAGATGGTGTTGTTAAAATAATATTATAACTTAGCATCACAGGGTTTTTTTCATTTAATTTTTATCAACTTAGCTTATGGCCCAGGCGTCTGTCCTGTCCTGTCCTACCCTTGCAAAATATGAAGACACATTCTGTATACATAATTATAGTTTTTAGAAGGCAGATTAATTCTCTGCATTTTGCCACTAGATAAATTAATGGTCCCTACTTCCTTATTTGGAATGATTCTTGTAAGTTGGCCTACAGGGAGAAATCATTCGGATTTCCCGTGTTGAATAGGAGATACTGGATAACTTTAGCCATTTTTACTTTAAACATTTTGTGGTTTATTTACTTTATCGATCAAGTGCAAGTTGTCAAAAAAAAAAATTACTACTTTAACAATTTTTTCACATAACAACTAGGTACACATGGCTACACATCAAGTTAAACAAAACCAGTATAAACTGATTGTTCATTGTGCAAAAAGATCCCGTTAAGTGATGCCAAGATTAAATGGTTTTGCATAGCTTGATGTGTAGCCGTGTGTACCTACTTTCACTCACACGATATTTTCTTTCGATTTATGTCTAGTATCCTGGCCATTTTGGTCAGCATTTCTTCTAAACTGCCTCTCGTTAAATCAAAACCATAGCATTACCTAAATACCTTTGTAATAACCACACCATAGCGCTTACCTAGCCATACAATTTCTTATCTATCCGCTGCACTAGCATTCCTGCAATAACTGCATAGAAAATTATCTCTTAATGACACGTTATAAAACGCTTATTTTTGCTTCCGCTATCTATGAAAGCTTAGATAGTTATTGGTTAGATTTGTTGCGTATTTAAAGGTTTTGATCAATGATATTACAAGTAAAAAGGTGTAGATATTACGTTATACGCGCTCAGAGTGTTGCGCTCAAATGTGGTCAATTGACAAACTACGTATATATATTTTATGCCTCGTGTATCCTAACCTCGTATTATTTCCTTCTTTATTACATATAAAATTGATTGAGATTGACTTATAGTTGAAAAGGAAATTGTAATAAGGAAAATCTGTGTAATTTTCCTTTTCAACCTGAATTGATATGATTGAAAGATTGACAACACTTCTCTATTTTTATTATGGTATTGAAGAGGTTTTATTTTGTGGTTTCTTGGCAATGATGGAAATATTCCACTTGATGATGCGTTGTGACAATTTCTGATGGAATGCTAATTGCATAGATGTCACTAGAATATCCATTTTTTTATTATCGTCGTTTTTTAATTATATTATACGGAAACAAGAAATCGGGTGAATTTACAATAACCAAAAAAAAAAAGATCAAATGAGTCCTCCCACCCCTTACTGTCAGACTTGTACTGACTAAAATCCACGGTGTCCTTCAATAGCCCTTTATGTACCGGGGTCACGGTGATGGAATAAGTCCCGCGACCCCGGCAGGCTTTGGCCCTCTGAGAGGGGGCCCCGTCATTATGCTGACGCTCTTAGAGGCGCGCGTAGAACACGACGCGCCGTCGACCCGGGCATGGTCCATGGTCGGGCAGCGAGTTGCCCTTTACTCGCTGCCCGCATGCCCGCGCCTACGGTGGCCGGAGATCGTCTTGCGACGTCCGACGCCGCGCCGTGGGCGTCTATCACTGCGGTTGGGGCGGAGGATAACAAATGCCTTTGGCTAATTTATACATACTTTTTTTTAGTGGGGAATTAATTTTGTGGCGAACTTACAGAGTATCTTCACATGCCCTTTACATTTTAAAATCAAAATCAAAAAAAATATTTCAAGTAGGCCAACTACAGTACTTTTAAATTGTCAAAAGACAAAAACAGTTCAAAAATAGTTATGTTGCTACAGTCACAAGACATAATAACTTTGAAAGTAGCGTAGATGTCCGTTCCAAGAAGTAGATCTCTATGGAGAAGAACGAGCAAGAAACTCTATGGACACTCTTTTTCAGGGCTGCGGTGTTTTTTTTAAATATTCTCGCGACCCAACAATCTTTAAATACTAGACGGGCCACGTAAAGGTTCTCATTTTACAATTTGTTTACGGAACCCAAAATTTTAGTTTATATGGAAATAGTTCCTGGAAAAATGCGCGAGTCATGTGTTTTTACCCGACTGAGCCAGAAGGAGGGTTATGTTTCTTCAAGAAGTCTTTTCCTTTACTTTTTTGAGAGTCGCGGTGATAAAATAAATCTTACAAAGTTAAATCCCTGTCTGGGTTTGAACCCATCTTAAGGTTCACAAATATTGAGTTTTAAGATACTAACGACTGTTTAAACTAAAAGGGTAGGCAGTAATTGATCATGTTCTAAGTTTTATGAAAAAACTTTCGACATTATTGAGATTTATGAAGGTATTATGAAAAAAATATGGATCGTGTCTACTTTTTACTTTCTGGAGAAAATAAAAACAAGATTTAGGTACCTACTGATTTTTAAATAAAACTGAATATGGATAAATTGGAGGAGAGACAGTGAGGACTTTTGTCCTGCAGTGTCCAAAAATATACTGATTTTAAATACCTCGTCATCATCTACCTGCCTTTTCCAGATGCAGATGCAGCTGAATATCAAATTAATTTCAAGGACTCACAGACTGCCTATCGGACCTCCACAACTCAGTTACTGGGTAATTCGTTACCCCATGGTAAAACTAACCAGTTTTACCATGAGGTAAACTAACCAGTTTTACCATTAGGTATCGTATTACTCAGTCAGACTTTTAGAGCTGACTAATAGTTACTGTTACTGTCAGCCTGTATCATCCCACTGCTGGGCAAAGGCCTCTCCCCATGACTTCCAACTATTTCGATAGAAGGCTAGTGTGAGCCACTGGTTGTTAGTTTTATCCAGCTCATCCCACCATCTTCTGCGAGGTCTGCCACGACGCCTTCTGGCTGTGTTAGGGCTCCACATAGTGGTAATTTTGGCTCACCGTTCATTGGGCATCCGGCAGACGTGGTCAGCCCAGTCCCACTTCAGTTTAGCGGCCATTTTAGCAACGTCAGTAATAACTAATAGTAATGACTATCAAAGATCTAAAAATCACAGCCAGGACCAACGGTTTTACGTGCTTTCTGAAATCTTCCCGATACCGTTGGGCCACTATTATTTATACATATTTTAAAATATTTTATTTTTCGTATTTTTGTAATATTTAAGATTAAAAAAATGTACGTATTACGTAAAAAAAAAGAATAAAGTTCAAAATAATAAATACAAAAGTTAACAAAAAAATAATCAATATACATAATTATGCTAAATTCCTATAAACTCTATATTGGTAATTATGCAAACTGCAGCCCGTTGGCTTGCCCTTTGCAACCGGTTTGCAATTGTTTTTATATGGTGTAATTGCATAGTGCCATCGTCTGTGTACTACAGGAAGTCAGGAACCTAGAAAAGGATATAATTATAAGTTTTGATGAGAATTTGCATGCCTCAATGGCAAGACATGCTCTTAAGCAGCGCGGGACTATTTTTTAACCGACTTCAAAAAAAGGAGGAGGTTCTCAATTCATCGGAATGTTTTTTTACTAGCTGTTGACTTCGGCGTCACCCGCTACAACTTGGAAATTATCCCACGGGAAGATAAACTTGGGATAAAAACTATCCTATGTATTAATCTCCACTTCACTCCACTCCACTCCACTCCACTCCATATCACTCCACTCCACTCCACTCCGCTCCACTCCACTCCACTCCACTCCACTCCACTCCACTCCACTGCACTCCACACCACACCACTCCACTCCGTTCCACTCCATTCCATTCTCTTCTATTCTATGATGCCGTTGCCAGCGGCGTCGCCCGCTAAAACTCGGATATTATCCCACGCGAATATAAAATCGGGATGAAAACTATCATATGTGTGAGTCCAGGTTATAAACTATCTGTCTACCAAATTTCATCTAAATTCGTTTAGTAGTTTTTGCGTGAAAGAGTTACAAACATCCATCCATACAAACAAACTTTTAACTTATATTAGGAGGAAGTAGGATAAAATTCTCCTTAAATGTAAATAAGTTGACGTTACGTCAACGTAGGTATTAAAAGTTTTTGAAGGGCAATATTGCTTTCCTTGATATCACAAAATATTTTTTCAATATGATCTAGTAGTGTCTGAGATTAGCCCGTTCAACCAAACAAACAAACTCTTCAGTTTATATCACAATATTGTAAGAATAAAAAAATTGCTCTAAGAACGGAAACAGAACTAATAAAACATTAATCAAACCGATCATTATTTTCAGCATAAAATCAATCAATATGGTGCTGTAAAAACAATTGATGCCATTTATAGACATAATAATCATAATATTGCAATCGATAAAGAGTAGATATATGTATAATCGTGGGAGAAAGTAGACACCATTTTCCATTTTCCGAATGTTAGTGAGGGATGTGTTTGTTACTATTTTACACAAAAACTACAGGATATATTAATGGACTACAGTTTATTAATTATTACTGTTAGGACCATTATTTAAATCTGTTTCGTTTTGAAAGTTTAGGGTTAACATATCACGAAATGTATTTTGATTAAAATTCTTTCCTTTAGGATTAATGCTAAGTTTACTAAAAAATACATTCTTTTAAGAAACACGACTCATCTGATTGGGTAGCATTTATGATCTTTGACATTATTGGACTAGCTTCGTTAGAGGTCGCGCTGATGGGTCCCAATTATTTACCCGTTTACCTTTGGTACAAAGATAGTCGATATTCTAGAATCACACATAGGATAGGATAGTTTATTCCGGTATTACGTTTGTGGGATCATTTGTGAGAAACACGCCGGTGAAGACGCTCGTAACAACTAGTATAAAAAGCGCAACAAATATTATATAATTTAGCGTCAGTAATCTTCTAAGAAATAGACAGATGTGTACCTACCATGTAATGCATCTTCTTCCTGTAAATTATGTATCTAATAATTGTCACATGATATTAAAGATGATCTAGTTGTCATCAATATGCAGCCTTGCAGTGATCTAGACAATTCTTAGTAGCTTATTGAATGCTAATCTGTAGTTTAAACGCTGTCACAGCGCTGCACATAAGACAGTACCCTTAGAGAATACCACTGAAGCAATCGGACAACGATGCAAAATTAAGCCATTTAAAGAAACCATAGACATTACTATTTATACATATTATTATTCATTAAAAACATAAAACCGTGTGAAGGAAACCTCACTTCCATACAAAACCTATTTATATATGAACCAATAAAAAAATATTGCAGTTGAAAAAGCCAATCATCTATAAAAAGTCACGGTTGACTAGTTTCATAGGTGCGAATTCTAGAAAAAATAGCAACAAACATACATACAGTATGCAAATACATAATGTAAATGTCTAAAACAATGTATGGAAGAACCAGTTTTTTCATGGGAAATAGATAGTAGATTGTATGATTCCGAGAATTGTAATAGGTCTATGAATCAGTGTTTTGATGACGAGGATCTCCTAAAGTTTTGGTTTCTAAGAAATTGTGACAAAATTAATGAAATCATGAAGAAATCAGCGAGCTTTTGTTTTAGTGTGTTGAAATCATCAAAACATGAGTCCTCCCGTCCTGGGTTGAGCGGAAAAGACTGTCAGATTTATACTGACTAAAATCCACAGTGTTCTTACAATAGCCCTTTACGTTCCAGGGTCACAGTTAACTTTTTAGACAGTCCCGTGAAAATCAGCGTGCTTAGAGCCAAAAATTCCACACATTTCGTGTCAAAATCATAATCAAAATCAATGTCCGAGCGCACTCATGTGTAAATAGGATCGCTAGAGTATCCCTACACCAAAGAAGCGAGTTTCCGGAAGTACTGAATGACTCGTCGTCCGATCAAGAACCAGCCTAGAGTCGACAGTCTGAGATTGCTTATATTCGAAAGCCAGGTTAAGAAGCCATTACAAAAAGTAATTGAAATTTTCTCTAAATCAAAATAAACAAAATCTATAGGTACTTAATATTTAAAAGCTGCAGAGTTCGTTTGGCAGCGTGCTAATTGTAGGAACTTACTGGTTGAAATTAAAAACACATTTTTGTGTTGAATACACAATATACACCACGTTTTTTCTCGGGTTAGCCTTCCTCGATAAATAGAAATTTATCGAGGAAGGCTAACCGAGAAAAAAGGTGGTGTGCTAGGCTCTTAAACTAAACAAAAATCAATCATTCAAGACCCAATCGCATCGCATCACGTCATCAGCAACCTCGCTCTCTAACAATCAAAGATAAATCTTCTACTAACTATTTGGATCTTATTTCCTGAACACAGAACATATATTTCTTTCTTTACAACCCCGCCTTACCGATCGTTTTGATATTAACCTTCACCCCAGTTGTTCCTTAAGTGACCACCTGTCTTGTAGCTCTCTTGTTATTAGGTAGTAGCGTGTGCCTTCAACTGTGACCGGTGGTCATGTGTGACTCACCGTCTTGTAGGTCAAGATGTGTCACTTAGAATTTAAAGTTCATGGGCAGAGAGTTCAAACTTAACATGTATTTTTGCCTGAACTAGAGGCTTCTCTTGTTTTTTTTTACGTAGAATCATCATCTGCCTAGCTTTTTCCCAACTATACTGCGGTCGACTTTCAGTCGAACCAGCCGCAGCTGTAAATCAGTATTTTACACGGAGCGACTGCCTATCGGACCTCCACATCCCAGTAATACGATACCCCATGGTAAGACTGGTTGTCAGACTTTCGAGATTCTACTACTGTGATTAACGTCTACAAATGACAGCTGGGACCAACGGCTTTACGTGCAATCCAGGGCACGGATAAAACTCACTATAACAGATGGTCACCCATCCACAGACCAACCTGTGCGGCTGTAATATTATTTAGCCACAAGCTCCTCCTGGCAACAGCTAGTACCTAATATTATATATTGACGCTGAATTCGCCTAAAGTTGTCACCAAAAAATCAGCGCGTTGTGAAGTCCCGTCAACTGAACAAGCAAAACGTCATTTTAAAATAAACATCCATCTTGAACTAAAGCACCCTTCGATTTACCAACGATTTTATTCGCAGCGCTGTTACAGCGCCCTCTGAACCGTGTCCAAGTGACTCAGCTCATGGGTCACTGGCTCTATGACTACCGTGGGAGGCAGTTTTTATAGCCTTTTGTTCACCAAGGGGAACCTCTGGGTTTGGGCTTGATTTTCGGAGTAAGAGCATAAAGAGATGGGTTGTGTAGTATTTCTCGTGGAAGTTTTAGGCCAGATGTGTTTTTGTTCCTGATAAAATTCACTCTTTTTTGATGCAGTTCTCAGTTTTGCTATTATTTTATTAGCATGCTGCGGTTTCCTATAAGTGAACCAACTAAATACTACATAAATCTGTCATAAAACATCAATTATATAAATCAGTTTTTTTTTCGATTTTGCAAAAAATGATCTGCCGACGGAAGTTAGCAGAGCATATTTTAATTTTTTTCAGTCAATACGCCGGAACTATGTCTAAAAAGTATAGGGTCTAGGACTCAGCCGCATGCCAATATAACTCACATTTTTTCATGCTCTGCTGAGAAATGATCTGCAAGGTTCACGCACATATACTTTGTGTTGTCCTGTGTTATAAATATGTGAATTTCTTATGCTGGAGATGCTAAATCAATAATTTTATATTTTATGTTTTATTTTTGTTTTTAACAAACAGAGCAGTATCGTGTTGTCGTGATACAAAGTGTCATACGCGCGTTTGAATCGCGTCTGTGTCGCTACAAACGCGTGTCAAAGGCAAGTTTAATAAACGTGGTGTACAAGTACATAGGCTGTAAAGATCATAATTTATTTCAAAACAAACTAATTTTAGTATTTTTCTTTTCGCTCTGATTAAAAAGTTACATTAGAAAATCGTTACAGCGAAAACAAAACATTTCAGATACCCTGACTGCTTAGAAACCCTGAGATTATGAGGTACCTAACACAATTCTAACAGTCAATCAATAGAGACAAATTGACAAACCAACGAACGGAAATTATCACTCAAATCAAATCTCGAATCATCAATTCATTCAAGCCGGTCATTAAAGTTACTACAACATTAATACTTAAACCTCTACTGACCTCAAAGAGCAAGAAACTTGTAATAGTAACTACGTCAGACCACGGAGTAGATAAACAACAGAAGAACAACTTAAAGCAGAAAGTCAAAACGCGCACACATGGACACGCTGCACGTACAATGAGTGCAAACGCACGCTCGATTGTCACTTGTTTGAGATCTCCACGCACACATAGATATGCTTCACGTAAAGTCATGCACAGCAAAAACTGTTGGATGACATAATTATAATGTCATTAAGAAAATAAAGTTCCGTCAAATTTTGGTGAGGCGTCCTCGTCCCATACGAATGCGACCCTAGTTTTGATCTCGTAAGAACTGTCGTGTCGCAAGTTTCGTTGCTATGACGTATAGCATGCTGTTTTAGAAACATCTTCAATTTATTTTCATGGCAATCGCTATCTTAACTTATCATTGTCGAAGGCGAAATATGCTTACCTATTCACTCTTGACCTGAAGTTCCCAAGGAAGCTGTCAGAAAACAAAAACCAAGGCCAGAAATCCTCAGGCTTAGTACACTGTTATCGTTCACGGGTACAAAAATATACGTTGTGTATACTGCGACTCTGACGTCAGCAGTGCGTACTTCGGTGCGTTTTCTCCCTTAAATATGCGACCGACAGGCTTCAAGCCTCTCCTAGCCTTCTGTATGTATCTATGCCGTGGCAAGCCTATCTCACTATTACGTCCTCATTTCCTCCTGAGACCGATCTGCCGGATGTCTCATAAACATGTACTTTTTGTTCCACACTCGACGATGAAAAGAAAATTAAAATGGAGTCGAGATTCGAAGCGCTGTGGGTTCTGTTAAGGGAATTAATATTGGATTATGTTGGTTGTTAAGTAGCTCTTTTATCTCTTGAATTTGACAAATTGGCGAAATGATGGATCGATGATTTGAATAAGGTGACTGGCAGTTGATGGATGCGGACTGCCTAGGAACGGGATGGTTTGCGTTCTTTGGGGGAGGTTTACAATATCCAGCAGCTGGCAATTGGCTGAACGGCTGACAGAGGGAGTCAAAGCTATAATTTTTTAATTAAAATGCAGTGGGTCTTGGCTCCATCTAGCCCAAAGTCAAAGATGAAACCTCAGAGTAAGAAGTCGCGAGCTCACGTAAAAGGGACTGGAAGTCCTGCGCACAGAATAGCGGTCATCGTGAGGTCTAACCATTGCCAATGGATCGCTCAGCCATGGGTGGACCGCTAGGAGGTGGATTCCACCTATCCCAAATCTTTGTCTTTAATCGAGTTTGCCGACCATCTATACCTACCGTTTTACCTCTGGACTTTAGAAAGCAAAAAAGCCCTAGCTGTAATTTCTACGTCTTGGAAATTCGTTATACGCCAGGATCAGGCCAATCGTAGACCAATGTAAAGAATATTAATATAGCACACCTTTTTCTCATGGGGGAAGGCAGAAACCACAGAGCACCACCTGCTACTATTCTTATACATACTCCTTTTACCTTATCTACATTCACACATTTGATCACTCGGTCTTTCTGAATCACCTTACCAATAAGATCCGTGTTAGGTCTTCTTAGGGCATCCCCTTCACGGGTGTTACCATTCACACAGACTTTGAATGCATTACTGACTGGCCTGTTGGTCTAGTGGTTAGTGACCCTGACTGCTATGCCGGGAGGTCGTGGAGTCGATTCCCACCCAGGACAAATGTTTGTGTGATGAGCATGATCATTTGTTCTGTGTCTGGGTGTAATTTATATATATTATATATTTTAATATGTATGTATTTAGAAATATGTGTATGTTTATCAGTTGTCTAGTACCCATAACACAAGCCCTGCTTGGCTTGGGACTAGATAGCGTTGTGTGATAGTTGTCGAATATTATTTATTTATTATGGTAACTCCATAAAATCATGATCCTACAACAAAGCACGGTAGACCATTTATAATGTCAGTCATTAAGGTGCATCTCTTAAAAAACTGACTTCAAAACAAAGCCTCACCAAGTTCACACGCAACCCTAAAAAAACGCCGAAATAAAAAACATGGCGAATTCTAGGAGCTCACTTCAACTCCCGCGCATTGAGCGAGCGAGATCGATGCATAGTTAAAGGTGTGTGTGGGACAGAGAGGGAAGTAGGTCGTTTGGCTCCCACACCGGATCTTAAAAAGAAGAAATTATGAATGAAACTAGTTTTGTATCGGATTATTTAATGATGTTGATGTGTTGATACAATCTTGTAGTCTGGTACATATTATGGATTAAAAGACGCTTCTGGCTTCAAAAATTGAAGGTAAAGCTTCACTTGCTGCGGTCATTTTGAAGATGGGCGACTGTTTTTGACTGTTCAAGACTTTTATGAGCCAATAGCCAATGCCCAACAATGGAAAATAAGATTGTCTTCGACTCATCGAAACTTGTATGTGGGTGTAGGTGCAAAAATGGGATGAAAATGAGGTTAAGCAGCACTAGCTGCGGTCATTCTGAAGATGGGTGTTGGGCTTGTAGTGCTAGTAGGTTAAAAGGCGCATATAATAGATCTTAAGCTACAGTTTAAGCAGTCAGTGCAAGGATGGAAGATGAAAAGTCTTGGTAACGGGACTGTCTAAACAGGTACCTCGGCACTGGAACGCAAAGCGCCATTAAAGGAAAATGATAGTGGTGGCCAGTGGTGGCCCAGTGGTATAGGTCCTGACTTACAAGTTGTAGGTCGTGGGTTCGAACCCCGCCAAGCGCATTACTTTGTGTAATTTATTTCATCATCACTGCTCTCAAAACGGTGAAGGAAAACATCGTGAGGAAACCGGTCCTAATACCAAAAATTCGAAGATAATTATGTGACATCTACCAATACGCACTGGGCCCGCGTGGTGGATTATGGCCCACTCCCTCACTCAGAGAGGAGGACCGTGTCCCAGCAGTGGGAACATTATAAGCTGATGATGATGATAGTTTTAATCAGACTAATAGGTTCCTCTGCTGCTCCTTAGGGCGAGAGATCTCATTTTATAATTAAATACCAAAGAAGGGTTGTGGTAAACATATTAAAAAAGACAGGTTCAAATCAAGGTAAAGCTTCTGTTGGTTCGGTCAATGCATAGATGGGTGACCTTATTTTAGTTATCAAGACATCTATTTATCTATTGAAATGGAATTAGAAATCGAAGTTAAGCTACAGTCGCTGCGGTCAGTCCAAGGATGAGTGACCATATATTGGTCATTATTTGTTTGTACCATTCAATAAGCTCAAATACTCGTCTTTGGTCTCAGTTATCAGACAAAAATATGTCATAACAACAAAGGGTAAACCCTTAAAACCTCAAAGCCTTGAAAGTAATTGACATTCCTTCGTAATTGGATTGTGTCTCGTGTAGGTCAGATAAAGGCGTCTTCGTTTCAAAAGTCCGGCCACAAATGTTCCGATATTATTGTTTTATATGAAGGACTGATATGAGGAGCTCGTGGCTAAATAATTACAGCCGCACAGGCCGATCTACTGGGTTAAGCCGCGCTTACCGAGGTTGGTCTGTAGATGGGTGAACATCTGTCATCGCGAGTTTCCTCCGTGCCTCGGAAATCACGAAAAGCCGTTGGTCTCGACTGTCATTTGTAGATCTTTGACAGACGTTACTGTTAGTCAGAATCTCTAAAAATCTTACAACCAGTCTTACCATGGGGTATGGTATTGCAGTTACTGGGTTGTGGAGGTCCGACAGGCAGTCGCTCCATGTAAAATACTGATATCCAGCTGAATCTGGTTCGACTGGAAGCCGACCCCAATATAGTTGGGAAAAAGGCTAGGCAGATGATGATGACTGATATCTTAGTTTTGGAAACCCACCCTTTCGTACTAAGCGTTTTGCCAATACTTTAATCATGCGCACAGATAAGGGGTGGAATTCCTAATTGCAACCTTGGGGTACTTTAGTCAAGATTGAATAGGTTACTTCTAGGCAAGAGACCAAGTATTCGCTAAATAAAAAAGGAAGCTACACAGCAATGCAGAGGATCTTGACAAAGTGGCATTCAAATTTTTTGCAATAATAATGACAGATTGGTAAAACGTGGATATTTCTGCCAAACCGACCAGGCGACGTTTTACAAGCATCGTCACAGGCTGCTAGATAAAAATATTTTATTTACATGATCGATCATGATAAAGGCAATCGTCTGTCTTGGTATGCAATTAATGATGATGAAAGAGTGATGGGTATGTATGTAGATGGATGGAGAGGAAGAGGAAGTACAAAGAAAATATAGGTGGACTCTGTGAGGAATGAAATTAAAGAAAAAGGGGCTTATGATGTCTTGAAGTCTAGCAGGCAAGAATGGAAGAAGAAAATACATTGTGCCGACCCCAATTTAAGGGGATGTCTATCTGACCTCCAAAACCCAGTTGACTACTGGTTAATATGATAGCCATGGATAGACTGGACATGACATTTTCGGATTACCAATAACGACTGTCAAAGATCTACAAAAATTACAACTAAGATTTTTTTAAGAATTGCCACTAGTGGACTTTATTTTTATATTCACCATAAACGTTCAAATAATTAGATAGATGAGGTGTGAACCATAACATACAGGAAACTAATAATTAGTCAAGAAAAACAGCTTAAGATTTACGATCAATGGCTTTTCTTACCAGCATGGGAAAGACGAGGTATCTCGTAAGGCAGATGCGCAACTGCCAGCGATTAGCGAGAAGCTAGCTTCCAGAAAAGCGATTTTCGTTAAAACCGATGCCTCCTCTGTCTTGGCTGCGTTTGTGTAAACGTTAAAATTCACATTCACAGAAACAAAACAGACATAAAAAATTACTAAATCATAGAATCAGGCGTTAATTTGAAGAAATCAAACCATGACATTAAATGTTATGAAAAATATCTAGTTTTAGTTAGTACCTAGTAGACTCACCGTCTGATCATGGACCACGGTCGTCGGCCCGTCGTGTTCCACGCGCGCCACATAAAGATATCTGCAATCTAACTAAATCCTGCGAACTCTGCGAGTTCGCAGGACTGTCTCATCAGATCACCGTGTCCCTGAAACGTAAAGGGCTATTGTACACCGCGTTTGTTAGTCGCTCCCGTCTCGTCCGTTCATAGGCTTGATGTTATGACTTGCTATGTTACTTAAGTTGGCGGTTAATAAGCTGTGAGACAAGTTCCCAAGTCGGTTGTCGGAAGTCTTCCATGAGAATTGGGTTGGAGTAATAATATCCGATAAGCTAATCGGTTTCCGGTTTTGCTTAGGAACTTGCGCACACGCAAGGGACCTGTTTGACCGAGTCGTGAACACCTTGTTAAAGAACTTTCGGTTTGAGAAACTGTTGTTTCTTAATTCACAATGTGATGGAACCAGATTTTTTTTTAACGTAGGGAATTGAAGAATATTGACAAAGACAAAACGCTTCGAAATTCAAAAGTGGGGGTTTGTGACGTCATAATGCCTGTAAATTATACCGACCGACTGACGTTTTTGATTTTTAGAAGGATTGTATCTTCGTTATTTTAGGTTTATATAAAAAAGAAAAAATACGGGTCAAATATCTTTTGATAATCTTTTTTTTAGTAAAATAGCCTTTTTCCAACTGTAAAAACGTAGACAGCGAAGCATGGGCATCTAACATCATTGTCCCTTATCCTTAAGGTGCATATTCATTGGTTAACCTGTAGTTAACTAAAACCCGCGTATCAACACCTGCTCACATAAAACTTGCGGTCTTGGAGTGGAAACGGCGCGCGGCGGTCGACACGGTAACCTTTATAATCAACCTAGCTTATTCACTCTTCTTCGCCTGCGTAGAGTTCGAATAATTGTCTTATGGCATCGCATGGTCAGGGAGGTGACATATTATTTTTATAGTTTCCCTCTAAATTCATTTAGTGTTCTTTTTTAATGGTAAAGTAAACATCCACATCTTTCGCAAATGAAGTACCTAATTTTTTATCGTGTTTCGAAGAACAAGATCGAATTCGAAGAACGTCGTAAGGTGCTTACGACAGCTTGTCTAGGCATAGGCACCTAGACTTGCGTCGCCTAGACTCAGGGCCCCCGTAAGAGCGACTGGCGCCTGTGTGCAAAAAAGGATTTTGGCGCCCCTTAAAGCATAATTTTTTTTATGGTAGGTAGGTCAGTGGTGTATTTTAATATTCAGCGCCTTTGGGCTGTAAAGCTTGCCGCCTCGGAACTTAAACACAAAAGAAACCATCAAGTCCACCATCAACCTCACAGCCAAACCAGAGTGCCATACCAACTTAGAGAAGACAAACTTTTTAAAATTTTGTAGAAAACAACAAGATTTAACTAACATACATTAAGAAGTATTTGGTATTGAAAAATGAGCTACCAAAAGAGAGGTCAAGAAAACCGAATGGCAATTAATTAATTGGAAGCGCGAGCGAAGCGAGCGCGACATTTTTTAGGTTTTTGGAATAGGACAAGGTAATTGTTCATAGAAGAGCGAACGCAGTCAGCTCTAAAAGTAAAACGTTTCTGGACTTCAAGTTTTAATCTGATAGTGAGATCAAATATTTAAAGTCTTTAATTAATACTTAATACTAATCCTATATAAATTCTCAAATCCTATTTCTTAATTATTTTTAATCTTTTTTTATTTATTTTTTGGGCCTTTTCCTTTTGCGCCCTTAGAGGATGGCGCCCGTGTGCGTTGCACACTTTGCACATATGGATGCGGGGGCCCTGCCTAGACTGTAGGAAGGAACTTAATTTGGCGGTTGCCGGAGCGGCACAGCGATTGACTGCTACTCTGCGTGTCACGGGTGCAATCGTACTCTGTACGGAAGTTTACGGAACAGATGTTAATAGCATACAGGTAGCTATTTCGGGTAAAAACGTACGTAAACGTACCCAGGGTACAGGGGAAATTGCTAATGTCTGTCTGTGTGCCCGTCAACTACATCCTTGCTTACCACCAGGCGAAATAGTGGTCAAACGCGAGGGTATCGTTAAATTAAATAAGACTGGAACGGGGACTTTCAAATTCTGAAATAATTTTTACTAAAGACCATAAGCACCAAAGACTCAGTTGTTTATTTACAGCCAATACAATCCATAGACTTCATAAAATACTTCCAACTCTTGCCACCAAACCATCTGTGTTCCGGTTTACAAGGTGCTGAATATAATAGTAAGCACGAGACCACACTATTTAAAATTGGCTATGGCATCTGGCTATAATGGTACAGGTGCTTATAGCAGCCACCATTTCAAAACTAGATGAGCCAATGGCAATTAGCCGAGGTCCTTGAAAGAAGATGAGGCATCTTTAAAAATGAGATAAAGTGTGGTGATACATTTTGCTTATAATCGATATTGTAGGAATGGCACGAGTGAGCGACTGATTTTTTTTAAATTGGAAATTCTAACAATGACATTATGACATCGTATCCTGAGTGCACGTGGTTGGTATAATGTTAAGGGACAGATATTCCCAGTGTTGGGATACAGACCTCCTCTCTTCCTATCCTGAGTGCACGTGTTTCGTGGTTGGTATAATGTTATGCCACAGATAATTTACACTGCTGGGACACACGCAGAACTCCTCTCTGAGAGAGGGAAAGTAATCTACCACGTGGGCCCAGTGCAGGTTGGTAGATGTCACAAAATTTGGTTTTAAGCCATCCTGGTTAGCATACAATATTTTCTTATCAAAACTTTATTCTTATAAGCCACATTCCTTTAAATACAGGAGCAATAAAGTAAAAGAACTAAATGCAAACACATTAAATATGAAATATTATGTTTATTGCATCATCATCATTAGCCGAAAGACGTCCACTGCTGGACGTCCCCCTTAGACCGCACGCCGAACGACAATTCGCCAGTTGCATCCATCGACGTTTACTTGACGGGTAAAATTATAAAGAAATCTATTTCGCCGATTCCCAGTAACATCACACATCAGTCTGCTTACTTTTTCATTGTTCTTTTATTAATTTTGTTTGTATTCTGTTATTTTTTTCGTCCAGTCTGAATATAATAAATACTTTATCTTCTTCTTAAAAGAAAACGTTCGTACAAGGACCTCTGTTGTGCAAAATTGCATCTGTCTGTTAACATTTGTCTACTAGTTGAACATATTATTAACATTTCGATACATTCGTCGAGCGAGACGATGTGGCAGGTGGTAAGAATGCTACCAGGACCCCACTCGCCTTTAAAAGATGGTCGAACAAAAAATGGATCGTTAAAATTGTGTCTGTTGCTTTTAGTTTGTTTTGTTTTTGGAATATTTTCGTTGTTAGGTTAGTTAGCGGTCAATATGTGTTTCGTTGGAAGGTTTTGAGTGTTTCTGGAGAAGCAGTCAAGCTGTCGAGATGATAGCCTTCATGTTGGTGTTGGTTTTCTAGAAAAGATGAAAAAAATGGCTAGTATAACACATGGGCTAATTTTTATTCTTTTTATTTTCTTTCCCAAAGGATAATTTTCGACTACAACGCGTAAGAAGCAACTGGTTAAACCAAAAAATATTCTATCTTTGTGCACATTTCTGAAGGATTCAGTTTGGAATTCATACTGGCAATTGTTTAAGTCGTTGACAGTCCCGTCTTTTTGAATAATCTTGTTCTTCCTTGTTCATCCAATAGTTTTATTTTTTATTTATTTATGAACAGCATTGATCAAACGTCCCTATAAAATCATATCTCTCACATTTAGCCCAGAAAAGTCAGTTAAGTTGCCTTTGGCGAATGCATTACATGTAGTGTACGGTCGTCACGGCTTGACCAAAAATGCATTACATAAAATGGACGGACAGTCCACGTGTTAAACAGAAAGGAGACGATATTAATACTGTTTAGATCAGCATTATCTCAGTAGGATTAACTAAAATCTTTATCTAATTGCCAACAAAAACTACCAACCATTAGATCCAGTTATCAAGCATTTTGTCAAACGATGTTTAAAGACCTTATCGGACGATTTGTAACTCTAATTGTTGATTAATTAGACCAACCGTAAGCCGGTCGACCTTGTCTTGTCTTTACGTTCAAAGATTTTAGCTTCCAGTATTACAGCACAAACCAGGCTTGTGTTAAAAGATTATCCTACTTATAATATAATATATATAATATTATAAACGTGAAAGTTACGCAAAAACTACTGAACGGATTTGACTGAAATTTGGTACACAGATAGTTTATAACCTGGATTAACACATAGGATAGTTTTATCCCGATTTTATGTTCCCGTGGGATAATTTTCGAGTTGTAGCGGGTGAAACCGCTGGCAGCAGCTAGTGTGTAATATTTGCCAGTTACTTATGTTTTGAGGGCAAAAGCCTGCCGGGTTCGCGGGATTTATCGAATTACCGTGACCCTGGAACGTAAAGGGCTATTGAAGGACACCGTGGATTTTGGTGAGTATGAGACTGACTGGTCCCGTCCTACCATGGGTGTGAGGACTCATTTGATGATATTATCACAACAAACAAAAAGTTACCTTGAGTTACCTTATGTTTGGGAACCCATAGGTTACGGTCCGGAGTTCTAAGGCACTTTAATGTGTTCAATATATCAATTAATTCTTCCTGTTGAATTCCATAAAACGTTAAATAACTATGTTGATGAAAGTGGTTTAGCGATTAGGTGTTACGCTACGAGTTGAAATTTTGAGTTCTGGGCTAAGTTTCGGTCTGTTTGTGTGTTGAAATATTTGTAAACTCGTGTACGATAGAAAAGAAATACATAGTGCGACACAGTATTAGAAAGAAATACTTCTACTGAAGATGCGACACCTAAACATGGCCAGACAACTACAGCGTAACCTCACAGGCCATAGGTCCCCACGACATCTTACAACACAACAAAACGCGTATTGCGTACGGCAGAGGATAAACATCTATTGACAAACAAAATAGGTAAAAGGAACGTCGCGAAGGACGAACAAACATTCACTAAACACCGATCTATTGAAATGTCATCTGTCTGTGGTAAGCAGGTTACATGCAGAAGTTTTATAAAGAGTTTGTTGTGGGAAATTATTGACCTCTCTCTTGGGAGTTGGGAGACCTCTCTATAAGATATCTCGAATTTTAAATATTTAATGCGTCTGCGTCGCCACTAGATCAACCAAGGCAGTGAAAGATTAGGAGGCTTGAAATTGACCAAGACGAAACGCTTTGCGCTTTAAATTGGTAATACGCTATAAGCCGTCAGATCTAAGTTATTTTTTTACTGAGTTTCTGACTTCACGAGCGCACTCTCGACTTTTGATTAATATCTTTATTAACAATCATTGATTTAACAAAAGAAAACAAAATTGTCCAATATTTTTCGAAGTTTTAGTTCTATATTTTTAAGCTCTGTCGAACTAATCAATCATATTTGCAATTTATTGATCCTATTAAATTGCCTATTAGTTGATTGTTCGGAGAAGACAAAATGTAAGTAAAAATTAAGAAGTATGGGGAATGCCGTTACCAAGTAGTTTACATTTCCAGTTTATTGATGCAGCCAACATTACATCATCATCATCATCATCATCATGTCAGATGTAGGACGTCACATACTGCCGTGCAGGCCCTAAAACGCAGTAACAGCATTTTTGTCATTTTTTTGTTGAATATTGAACCTTAATGGTCATGTTATAAGGAACATGAATATCTAATCAGGTATTTGTTAGCATGCTTTAAACGGTTAAAAAATCAAATTAATGTAAGCAGTAAAAGTTTTTCAGTGCCTGAAAATATTACAATACCAACTAAAATACAGTTATAGCAGTTACGTCTACCACGACCCCTCACTTTACCAAGTTAAACGCAGTAAATATCAATATTACCACAAAAAATCTGTATTCTACACCCAAAAAAATATTAAGGAATATAAATTAAAACGCAGTGAGTAGTTTTTGTGCCAATAAAGTTAATACTGCATGATTGGTCACTAGTTTATTTCACATGAACTACATATTAATATGCAGCAAAGTAATAAAATGTGGTATTTTATTTAGTGCTATTGAAGTAATTTTATATCGTGAAAACCAACTTAAGTGCAGTATGTTCATTATTTACTGCAGTATACTCGGTATTATCAAAAGATTAAAATAACTTAAATACTAATTAAAACACAGTATGACACTCTGTTACTGTATTTTAATTGGCAACTTGAACGATTTTACTAATTTCACTGAAGGTACAAGTCATATTTTACTGCGTTCTAGTCAGAATTTGTCACTAACTCTCTCTCTCAATCAGTCGAATTCTTCTTATTTACCACAAAAACCCAAGAAAAAATAAGGGGAAATTTTCGAGCTAGAGTGAATTTGTGAAAACAATCAGTAACTTTTGTGTACAATTTAGTGTATTCCCATGTTTTTTGTATCTTTTTTTTTATTTTCTAGAAAACTTTGGTAAGAAAGAAGGTAAAACGTTTATCTTCACAATAAAGTTATTTGCATGTATATAGATCTCTTGGTTTCATAGATATTTGGATTTTATTGTACTACTGAAAATGTACATTTTCAGTTCGGCCGATTAAAAAACAAAAAGGCCGCCATTTGCGAAGTGTTTTTTTATAAGCAGATTTGTCGATATAAATGGGTCTAAATACCCCCTTAAAGTATCTATAGTCGGAAACCAAATACTGTCGGTATATAAATCAATGTGCCATTTAATTGAAAAATCCCATGTTTCTGTGTCAGTCATATAGAAACAAAGTTAAAAGAGGAAGAACACTCAACAATGATAAGTAATCATCTACGCATTTGTATTTTGCCCACGATTTTATTGACTTTTGTACATTGGAAAGTTTTAAGTAAATCCAGTCAGATTAAATTATTTTCATAGAAACTTTAATCCCATTTTTAAACCTCATAGGGGATGAATTTTCAAAAATCCGCATTTTTAAACCTCATAGGGGATGAATTTTCAAAAATCCGCCCTTGGTACTTCATTTATGGAATGGAATTGAAAAAAGAATTTGGAATACTTGTGCAAAATTTTATACTTCTACACCTAGCGGTTTCGGCTGGGCGTTGATCCATCAGTCAGTCAGCCAGTTAGTTTTTTCTTTTATACAGGGATTTTTTGTATGTATTGCGGATATTTGTTTTCTGTGGTTATAATGAATAAAATACATTTTCATATTAATTTTTTTTCTTCTTAATTTAGGAAGATAAAGACAATAACACTGAATCGAGTGGAAAGAACTTGATGTGATCATAAATTAACTTGTTTTTTCAGTTGTCCTTTACTTTAGACACCTTAGCGTCTAATACGCATTCGGTAAAACAAGTTTCATGAGTCTAAATAAACGAAATATACGTAACGTATAAATATCATTTGTTGTTGGATTTCATTGTCTTTAAACTTCTCTTAGACATTGTCATAAAGTCAGCTGTTGAAGCATTATGTGAAAAAGAACGACCAGACCCCTTCAATCTTAGATAGTAGCTAACGCAGACACTCCTTGAGATCGAAAATATAATTTTTTCATGAGCAGCATATAGTTAAGCAATATAAAAAAAAATTACACCACCTTTTGTAGGGCAAAACTCGGCGTTGACTGGACTTAAAACATCAATTTTATATGCAACGTATAACGTTAATAGCGCACAATCTCTCGTGGAATAACTCAGCCCATATTACCGAAACAATGTTTGTTTTAAGATTTTTGCAATTTCGCAATAAAAATTATTTTTAATACTGAGAAGCCCGATCAATTTCTCATATTGTATGAAAAAGCAAAATTTTGTTTTGAGAGTTTCCATAAGTCTTAGAACAAATATTGTTCAGTAACATGGGCTGATTTACCACACGAGAGGTTGTGCGCTATTAAAGTTACACGTTGTATAAATAAATGTATTTTTTTTCTGTAAATTCCTACCTTAAACATACTAATATAATACTAAGAAAGAAATTGTTATATTTATACTTATACTACATGTGCATTAGTTCAAGACACAAATTAAAATGCAGACAAGAATGCAGTATCGAGTATTTTTACCGCATTTTAATCTGCATATGAGTAACTTTTTGCGTGCAGTAACTGCTATGATTTTAAAAAATCCGATTTTAATTAAAATCTAATAAACTAAATTAACATTTGTTTTTGTAAATACCATCTTTGGTGTCACTTAGTCCTCCTAGCAATAAAAGTAGGCACCATAAACATTAATAATACTAAAAAAAACAGTGTTAAAAAGTTTTTCGCGGTTTTCTCGAAACTGCTTTTTTCCTCTTACTGCACTTTAGGGCCTGCACGGCAGCATAGGCCTCACCATGGAGTAAATCCATGGTGAGGCCTATGTGACGTCCTACAACAAGACCGATAAGAAGCGGCTTGCATCCGATTGCAGGCGATTTTATTTTTTATGTAATTAATAGGTCCGCGTTCAACCGCTGTCTCGCCTGATGATAAGCGAAGATGTGGTCGAAGTAACCTGTTCACTCCTGAAGACCCCAAGTTTATAGCTGTCGGGAATTTCAGACGGCAGGGAATTCCAGTCTTACAATAAACGTTTTGGCAAAAAGCTTTGTATACGAACCGGAGGGATGTCCACCATAATATCGCGCATTGCCTTCCGGGGCGGTCTTACAAAATCGTTCAAACTAAGACTTCTACGCCTAAATCTGTATATCAAGCCCTCTCACTTCACCACACTCGCTATATACCACAGGTGTTACTCCCGTCAAGGCTGCAGCAAATAGACCATTATGCCATTACACAGTTGTTAATAACAATATCAGGTCTTTATCTATTTAGTATTTAGAGTAACGGAACTTGACGGCGGCTGATTGGTTGAGTCAGGCTCCGGGTGACCAAGATTTGAATAGCCTTGGTCTGCACCAATAAGGGGCAGGGTGTCCTAATAAGGGGGTTTTGATCCGGAAAGTGTAATGTTAGTAATCATATTTAGTTAGTGTTACTAATCGTATTTAGGCTTTTTTTACGTGGTAAAATCATCAGATGAGGCCTCCTACCCCGGGCAGGGCTGTCAGACTTGTACTGACTAAAATCCACGGTGTCCTTCAATAGCCCTTTATGTTCCGGGATCACGGTGATGGTATAAGACCCGCGGCAGGCTCTAGCCCTCTGAAGGGGGGCCGCGTCATTATGCTGACGCTCTTTGAGGCGCGCGTCGAACACGACGCGCCGTCGACCCGGGCATGGTCCATGGTCGGACAGCGAGTTGCCATCGTATTTAGGCTTGTTGAATAATTTAAGGTCTAGTGTTTTTTAAACGTTGCCCCACGAAATCCAAATTTATTTTCTACAAACAGGCATAAAGGAGTAGGCCATTATAATACACAACACAGGCCCAGTGCAGGTTGGTAAATGGTTCTAGGACATGCCGGTTTCCTCACGATATTTTTCTATGCCGTTTTGAGAGCAATGGCGATGGCATAAATTACACAAGTATTGTGCCTGGCTAGGTTCGTACCCACTGTCTACTGTATTTTAAAATCTCAAATTACTATTTACTGTCCTTTGCCATTCATGTTATAGACGTTATTTGCATAAACTATTAAACATGAGAGCATTGACCTCAAAACTAATAGCCATTGTAGTCAGACACCTCATTACTAACTCAATGTTTTGAAATAGAGATCTTTATAAAATGGTCATCTGTAGATTGACCAGTATAACTAGACATCGATTTTGAAACAATTCTTAGAGGAGCGGAGGTCATGTTATGTTGGTTACTAAATGACATGCGTGGGAGTTTAATTTTGGTAGCTACTTATTTGTAATTTTTGGGAGTGGTATTAATGATAATTTTATTGTTTTTCTAAAATCATCATTAGTATGATTAGTATTTTAATGCGAAAATATTTGTGAATGAAAATGATAATCTTGGCCTTGAGCCTATTTTGTGCTTATTAGACTATTGCTATCTTTATCTAACTGTATCAAAAAGAAAGGGATAGAATTGAAAATTTTAATGTCAACGCCTAATTGATCAATTAAGAAAGAGTTTTATGTCTATAGTTTTAAAATCGATTATTGAAACGCGGTTGATTCGCATTGTCTGGATATTTATTTTTCTTTTGTTTTTGAACTACTAGATCATAAAAATTTTTTTGCTCCATGCGGGAATCGAACCCGCGACACGCCGCACAGCAGTCCGATCGCTCAGCCACTGCGCCAACCGTGATCGGGTTAATCCAATTTCGCAACGACAAGTTTGGTCACCGATAGACAAAAAAATTTAGGTACAGGCGCCAACACATCAACTGACCTGAATCTGTCTTTCTTCAATAGATTTTCAACCTTATTACAATAACGATAATGTTCGACAAATTGTGGAAGGTTGACCTGCTGTATCTGTACATTGTCTTCTAAAATAATTTCAAAAGTAACTTTTGTTTGTTTTACATTAACAATTTAATATAACAATGAACTTTATAATTCAAAGATTTTCAGAAGATTTTTTCAGCCACAAACTTATATTACATTTTCAGTAAAAAAAGTAGTTCAAAAAATGAATATTAATTTTTAATTTAATTTCGTAGCTCGAGACTTTTTCATTAATTTTTCAAATGTAATATGTTTCGATCATAAAATTGTTTGTATAGGCCCTAATTTCATGATTGATGTGATCATATATTATTATTTTAATAATTTTTATGTCATTCTATGTTTCATTTTTTAAAACGTAATTATTTTTATCTCAATTTCAAGTCATCCATTACGAATTTAATTAAAGTATGTAAAGATTATTGACATTTTAAGACAGATGGGAATGGATGCTCTTGGAGATTGTCCTGGAACGGAAAGGTCAGACAGGTACTGGCGCGTCGTGTTCCACGCGCACTACATAGATGTGTCAACAATCTGACTGGGCCCCCATTGAGGGTTTAGCGCCTGCCGGAGTCGCGGGACTGTCTCATCCGGTAACCGTCACCGTGGATCGTAAAGGGCTATTGAAGGATCATCTTTGATTTTAGTCAGTACGAATCTGTAATAACTTCAAGTACGCTCCTAGGGCCAAATACGTAGAATTCATGCTAGTGCCCTCGCTCAACTCTGGACACCGACCATGGACCATGCCCAGGTCGACGGCGCGTCGTGTTTCACGCGCACCCTTAAGAGCGTCAGCAAAAATGATGTGGCTCTAACAAGGCCAAAGCCTGCCGGGGTCGGGGGTGGGGGGGACTATCTCATCAACGGACCCTGGTACCGCGTCGTAAAGGGTAAAACACACACACTATAAAGATGATTTACATAGTGACGTCTCACAAGGGCTGTTGAAAACCAGCGCTCAGGCTCCCTGTAGCCTGGCTATGAAAATAAGTAAGCATCATAGTATGTCTCAATCTGTAGGTATTTTGCAATGGAACATTTACCCTTCCGCTATTGTGATAAAATTGAAAATCTATTGAAGAAAATATTTGACAGATTTTAAAACGTGGTAAAATCATCAAATGAGTCCTCCCGCCCCGGGCAGGGCGGGAGGGACTGTCAGTCTTGTACTGACTAAAATCCGCGGTGTCCTTCAAGAGCCCTTTATGTTCTGGGGTCACAGTAATGAAATAAGTCCCGCGACCGGCGTCAATCGCCGTTTACAATCCAGGGTGACGGTAAATTGTTTAATTAATCCCGCAACCCCCGCTAATCAACTGAGTTAATATAACTAACACAGTTTTTTTTATACCTACCTTGATGCCCGTATATAATAAATCATTACTGACCTGTAGCAAAAGAAAAACAGTGTGAAGAAAAATAATCACGTAACGTGGCTTTCACAGTTCATAACTTATTATACGGACGCCAAATCACCTCAATTACGTTATTACCTTCCTCCTGGACCATACAAAAGATACACATAAAAATACAGTAAGGATATTATTACCAAACTACCTGCACAGAAAACACCTGTTCATCAAACATTAAAAAAGCAAAAAAAAAAAACGAAAATACCACTTGACATCAGTTGGAAACCAATACCAAGTTAATCGCATCACTAAACTAATATAAACGCATTCGAAATTCAACTTTCCACGCACCAAATACGTCTCTCATAGTGATGGGACAGCACAAAAGTTACTTGGTATCCGATACCAAAAAAACGAGTATCGAAAAAACTAAAACGGGTTGTGTGCTAACAAAAAATCAGAGTAAGATGCTACCACGTTTTTCTTGTCGTTCCAAATGTTGTTTATCGCCTGTTTTTAGTAAATAAATCTTATTTTCGTACGCTTTAGTAATTAGTTGGTATTTGTTGATATTTTTGTCTTTTTGTGATAAGAGCAATAAACTGCAACTGGTTCTTAATGGCTTTTCAAAATTGTTTTACCTAATACAAATTATAATATTTTTAACATTTTATCTTATCTAACAGATGTCTTTTTGTGAATTATTGTGAGCAGGTGGTAAACATGGTCATCATTTTGCTAATTAAAATGGACCAACGAAATAATCAAGATAACTGTTAAAGAGACAAATTTTATATAAGTATATTTTACAATTGAAGTTAACAAGAAAGGTTTTTTTCTTAGACTGGGTGGGATCCACCGATTGGCGGTCCACCCTGAGCAATTCAATCGCGATGGTAGGGTACACCAGATCGGTCGCGACACTAAAGAATACCGTGACCCCAGAACGAAGGGTTTTAGGAGGACACCGTGGATTTTAGTCGATACAGGTCTGACAGTCCCTCCCGCCCTGATTTGGGTGGGACTGGAACTCGGACTAATTTAATGATTTTACAATGATAAAAAAAGGTCGCACCAGAGCCATCTGCTTCGCGATCGCGACCACAAGCCTGTTGGGTATTCCTGTGTTCCGTGGGTGCGCACGAGTTCCAATTCTTTCTAGGTACGATCGCTTCATCTTTTCTTTTAGGTATGATCGAGGTCCAAGCCATTTAAAAGAATAAAGGTCTACTATTTTGAAACTGGAGTGGTGAACTATACATAATATTTTCAACAAACAATAGTTTGGAGGATTGGATGGATTGATGAATATTTGTGACTCAATCACGCCAAAATGGCAGAACGGATCTGGATGAAATTTGATACAGAGATAGGTTATAGTCTGGAATAACATACAAGATAACTTTTATCCCGATATTACGATGATCTGGGATAAGTTTCGAGGGCGAAGAAACTGACAGCAAGTCCGAAATAAATTTAACTATGTAATTAGACCTATAAACTTCAATAACTACTTTGTTTATACATTGACAACCTATCATTAATTGCACATACAAACTTAATTAAAACCAACAGAGTTCTAAAACTAAAACACGTTTCAAACATCAATACGAATACATTACAATCAACCAAAACGTGGTTTATTTATCATTAACAGTAACATCAAACAGTGCATTGTGACTAATGAAATTGAATTTAGTATCGGCAATTGCGTTTATTGGTATCGTATCGTTAGACTCAGCCAACGACGATATATTACTAGACTCCTAATAACAGGCGACCGATGTCTGTCAACACATTAGGCAAAAAAGTCTTATATCCGTCTTATTTCGGCCACTCCTGTGAGCCGTAAACATACCTTGAGACAGAACAGACCTTGAGTTAGCCAATCACAACGCAGTACCCCGTCCCCCTCGCTTACGTAGTACCTCAGCGAGTTGACAGAATAGTTTTTGTTCCTTAGATCGTTCATGCGGAGTCTAGTAATATATCGTCGTTGGTATCGTTAGACTCAGCTTTCCCCTCCCTACTCTAATATTTTAGAAAATCGTAAATATTGACAGGTTGCTGAATCGACGTCTGGGAATATTTTAGATCTTTTATGAATCTTGAATAGATTTTTGTGAGAGCATTTTACTTTACGTAAGATCGGACTACCAAATATCGTGTTGCTGCTTTAAGCTGCTGTATATTTCACTAGCTGTGCCCCGCGTTTTTGCCCGTTGCTCGGCTCCGTCTCGTCGTAGCGTAATATTATAAGGGTAGTCTCTCGCTTTGGGTGGGGCAGAAGGGGCTGTCAGACTTGAACTGACTAATATACTAAGTTTTCCTTTAAAATACTACAAAATTATGGTACTACAGTCCCAGTCACAAGACATAATAACTGTGAAAGAGCTGCAGATTCCAAAGCGTAGATCTCCATGGAGAAGAACGGGCAAGAAACTCCATGGACACGTCCTTATTCTATTGACTATGTTAAAATCTCGCATCAAGCATTGCGACTGAGACTAAAGGCAATTAGGACTCACTGCTTATACATATAAAGGTCATTGTTTAACAAAGTTAGACTGTCCAGTCAGCCATGAACAAGTTACTAAGGGAAGGACATATGTACGGGATGAAGTTTAGTTGAGATTCAAAGGACGATACTTATGTTGGATGACCAAGTTTATGAACAAGACATGTGTTTGTTACTGGAAACTTAATCGAGTACTGGATCTGTGTAATGTGCCTATAAATTCGCACGTATAATTAAAATATAACAGTTCTAAGATTACCAGCGTCCGCGTCGTCTCTTTTAATTATTGCCCTGTATTATTCCACACCATAATTATAGCTAAGTCTTTGATATGATTGAGTAGCAAACATTCAACAAATTCAAAAGATGACGTTTTTTATAAACTAGTTACCTACTGGTATTCAAGCCATATAACCTAAGCCAGGTTATATGATAAGAAGTTTTAAAGCCGGTCTATAAAAAGACTAGCAAAATATAAAAAAAATCCCCATTATACCTACAAAGATGGTCTATATTCCCTTATTTAAGAAATCAAATCATCATCAGTTATTGAGTCGTCTCAACTGTGGGTCTCGTGCTGTCTGCGCTGGATCAAGTCTATACTGACCAAAACCCAACGTGCTGAAATGGTATCCCTCCAAATCACATAACACAAATTGAAATACGACTAGTTTTTCAGCAAAAATTACAATACTGAAATATGTATTAAATTAAATACGATGTCTGTCTGCGAGCTTTTAATTAACGCTCGTTTGAGCGGTTTTTTTCTTTTTTCAGGAAAATCTTGAAGCTTCTACGCCAGGGTTATTAGAGAGAAAATATGGAAAAATAATTGCGTTTAAAAAAGTGTAAAACACCTACATGTTGGTGTGCTGGCATCTACATTTATCTTCATCTGTCAAGTTTCTTTAATAGATTTTCAACCTAATCACAATAACAGAAGATTCATGTTTAATTGGGAATATTTGGCAGATTGGAGTAGGTTGATATGCTGGTGTCTGTACCTACATCTTACATGATATCAAAAATACAGTCACATTTGATGATTTTACAACTATAAAAAAAAGACACAAGTGTTGTATTACGGTCACCACAATGGAGTCCTGTGTCCCAGCAGTGGGAACATTATAGGCTGATTATGTATGTCTGAGAAATTGGACCGACCCAAAATGGCCGTTAATGTTGTTACCTTTATAAAAAAAAAAAAAAAAAAAGATAGTTTAGTCTATGCTTCCGTTTTGTATTGTTTGTGGGATTAATAAAAAGGACTGCAATGGCGGATCAAGGCAAATTGTTTTCTTTAACATTTTATTAGTTCTTCCTCAAGATCATTACAAATGAAAGCCCTAACAGGCATAAAATAACAGCAGAGCGTGGTTGAGTGTCCGTGGGATATAAGAAAAGTGTCCCGGGCAGTATCCAAAGGTGATATTCTGTGAATCTCCGCGAGTCAAAATGGCGAGTACAAACGCACTAAGTATTATAATACCAAGACTGGAAGATGGCTCAAATTTTTCTAACTGGAAATTTAGAGTCACAATGCTGTTACAAGAAAAAGGGGGTAGCAGATGTATTGGAAGGTTCGAAAACCGGAAAATTAGAGGAAGAAGCAAAAACTAAATTTACAGAAAAAGATGCAAAAGCAAAATCGATTATAGTTCAATGCGTAGCTGATAGAAACTTGGAAATAATAAAGAAATGTATGACCGCCGCTGATATGATGAAACAATTAGAAAAGGTATTCGAAAGAAAGAGTGTTTTCAACAAGTTGTACTTGAGAAAGAAATTAATAACCTTAAAATGTAATGAGAAAAATGAAAAACTGCAAGATCATTTCTTAAAGTTCGATACGATAATTGCAGAATTAGAGGCCACAGGTACAAAGATCGAAGAGAGTGATAAAGTGTGCCACCTATTATTAACATTACCAAGTAAATATGAAACTGTAATCACTACACTCGAAACAATGAGCGATGAGAAGGAATTGACAACAGACTTTGTAAAGTCACGACTGTTAGATGCAGAACTAAAGACAGGTTCAACAGAAAAATCAAGCATGGAGTCAAGTTTCCTGACTTGTTTTAATTGTCATAAAGAAGGGCATAAATCTTACCAATGTAAAGAGAAAAAGGATAGAAATGAGTCACAGAAGAGAAGTACTAGAGGCTTCAGAGGAAACAATTATCGAGGTAATAATTACAGAGGAAGAGGCAGAGGAAATTTTAATAGGGCCACTGTAGCAGAAGAACAAACACAGAAGACTATGTTTGTTGCTCAGAGTGAAAAATCTACACAAAGTGGAAACCAAAGAGAAAATGAAGTTATATTTGTTATTGACTCCGGCGCAACACACAATTTTGTTCAAGATAAGTACACAAGATTTATGACAAATATTAGTGACCTAAAAGATCCAATAAAGATTAAGATAGCAAATGGATCATTATTAGAGGCTAAAAAGAAAGGATATTTTAAATTATTTTACAAAAATCAAGAAATAGAAGTCGAAAGTTACATTGTACCAAATATAGCACATAACCTATTATCGGTGAGTAGTCTTATGAGTAAAGGAAAAACAGTGATGTTCAAAGATGGAAAAGTCATAATAAGCGAAGGACAACAAGAATACAAAGGAACCAAACTTGGAAAATTATATGTACTGAAGTTAAGATTACCGGATTATGTGGAATACTGTGACTACAGTAATAAAATTGATAATAAGGATATTTGGCACAAAAGGTTTGGCCACTTAAATAGAAAAGGGCTAGCAATTTTAAAGTTACCTTATACCCATGAAGTTTGTGATACATGTATGAAAAATAAGAGTACAAGATTGCCATTTAGACCTGTGACCAGACCTCAGTCAAGACGAGTTGGAGATTTGATACATTCAGATGTTGCGGGACCTACTAGAACTCCTACCAAAGAAGGTTATAGATATTTCCAAACAATCATAGATGACTACACTCACTTTACTCAGACATACTTGTTAACACACAAATCGCAAGCTGCACAAAATTTAATAAATTATATGAACTTAATGGAAACAGAAAAAGAAGTCAGAGTAAAAAGATTAAGATGTGACAACGGAGGTGAGTACTCATCACATGCTTTTAAGAGATTCTGTGAAGAAAAGGGGATCCAAATTCAGTATACTCTACCGTACAGCCCCCAATCAAATGGAAAAAGCGAGCGCATGAACAGGACAATTTATGATAAAGCCAGAACAATGTTAGATGAATCAGGATTGCCAAGATACTTGTGGGGAGAAGCAGTATTGACTGCGACATTCCTGATTACAATCCAGACTTGGTCCTAAGATGAATAGAACCTGCAATACTATATGGAAAGAGCATGATGCTAAATAAACTAGTTATATTTGGTAGCAAAGGATGGATGATAACTCTACCAAAGGATGACAAACTAGATAATAGAGCAATACCAGTGAGAATGGTGGGATATGCCACAACAGGCTACAAGGTATGGGACCCAAAGAAGGATGAAGTACTAATCACTAGAGATGTAAGGTTCGACGAAAGTAACATAACTTATAATGAAGAAAATAAAGAAGGAAAGTCGATAATACATAGTAATAACTATGAAGAAAGAAGTATACAATTAGAAGAGATAGAAGATAAAGAAAATGTAGAAGAAATACCAGATGAGACTCAAGAAGAAGAAATAGTACCAGAACAGAGAGAGAAACCAAAAGAAGCTGAGAAGAATCTGACCAATCAAGAAGAAAGAGTATCCAGAAGCGGAAGAACGATAAAACAGCCTAAAAAATACAGTGAGTATGAACTACATGAAGCCTATTGCTTAATAAATGAAGCTGAAGATCCTAAAAGCTATGAAGAAGCAATAAAGTTGAATAATGGATGGAAAGAGGCAATAAAAAGTGAGCTAGATGCGCTAAAGAAAATGAATACATGGATAGAAGTGGATTTGCCTAAAGATAAGAAAGCAATTGATACCAAATGGGTTTTCAAAACTAAGGATAACGGACAGAAAAAGGCAAGGTTAGTAGTAAAAGGCTTTCAGTTAAAAGAAGAAGAAGACTTTGGAAAGAACTATGCACCTGTAGCAAGAATATCCACAGTGAGAACATTGCTTGCTCATGCAATTGGAAAAGGTTGGCAATTAAGACAGTTGGATGTGCCTACAGCATTCCTTAACGGAAAGCTAGAGTCAGAAGTATATATAAAACCTCCACAAGGTGTAAAAGTAAAGAATAATAAAATGTTGAGACTAAACAGAGGTTTATATGGATTAAGAGAAAGTCCAAAATGTTGGAATCAGAGATTCAACGAGTTTGTAGAAGCACATGGATTTACCAGGTCACTCCATGACTACTGTCTATATATTGGAAAGGAAATAAAAGTGTGGATGGTTATCTATGTTGATGACATAATATTGACAGGACCTGATAACATGGTAGAAAATGTTATAAAGAATCTAGGGAAAGAATTCAATGCCAAAGACTTTGGGGAACCAAAAGTATTCTTAGGAATGGAAATAGAAAGAAGTCAAGATTCATTAAAACTAACTCAGAAAAGACAAATAGCAAAGATGCTTGATAAGTTTAGAATGACAGAATGTAAAGCTACATCTACACCAATAACAAAAGGATTTCAGAAAGAGGTGAATGAACCTATAATCGAGAATGTACCCTACAGACAGCTGGTTGGCAGTTTGATGTTCGTGTCATCTTTTACTAGACCTGACATTACTTATGCAACTTCATATCTTAGTCAATACCTAGACAAACCATCACAGTCTACGTGGGTTCAAGCAAAAAGAGTATTGAGATACCTAAGAGGTACTGAAAATGAAGGATTAGTATACACAAAGACAGATAAGGAAGCATTAGAAACCTACTCAGACGCAGATTGGGCAGGAAATATTACAGACAGGAAAAGTGTGACAGGATCAGTCACATTGTATAATGGAAATGTTACTGCTTGGCTGTCAAGAAAGCAAACATGTGTAGCTCTGTCTACATTAGAAGCGGAATATGTGGCAGCAGCCACAAGTGCATGTGACTTACTATACTTAAAAGGACTGTACAAAGACCTAAATGGAGAAGTGAAGTGTGATGTAAAATGTGTTTTGTACATGGACAATAGAGGTGCAATTCAAATATCTAAATCAGCAGAAAATAGCAAGCGTGCAAAGCATATTGACATTAAGAACCATTTCATAAAAGACCTAATTTTGAGAAAATGTATAGAAGTAGAATACATCTCCACTGATAAAAACTTGTCAGATATATTTACTAAATCTGTAACTTGTGAAAGATTATCTGTAATGAAAAAGTGTTTGAAATTAATCTAATAACTTTGTAATGTGTACCTACCATGTTACAACATGTGTAAATATCCAAATGTTTCTAAGTTGATCAAGTAAAACTATGTAAAACTTAAATTGTTTAATCTAAGATAATATGTGTGTGTTATGGTATATTATGTGTATGTACCTACCTATTAGAAAGACATGTTTTACATATAATGTGAACTAAGATAATGTAAACTTATGTGAAAAATGAATGTTTGATATTTTTGTTTCAAATATGTATTTGTGTACCTAATTTCATCTCAGAAGGAGAATCTTTTAGTTTGTTTAAACAGTATAGTAATGTATACCTAATCATAGGAATGCCTAAGTGTTATATGTTATTGTAATGATTGGTGCATAAATGCTAGTATATTTGTTATGCGATTTCAAGTTTAATAAACTCTCAATCGAGGGGGAATGTTGTTACCTTTATAAAAAATAAAAAAAAAAAAGATAGTTTAGTCTATGCTTCCGTTTTGTATTGTTTGTGGGATTAATAAAAAGGACTGCAATGGCGGATCAAGGCAAATTGTTTTCTTTAACATTTTATTAGTTCTTCCTCAAGATCATTACAAATGAAAGCCCTAACAGGCATAAAATAACAGTTAACAGCTGAATGCGAGTAACCGGTGGGCGAATGAAATGGCGTGCGATTGGACAGGCCTATGTCCAGCAGTGGACTGATAAAAAAGACGCTGATGATGATAATCTATCTCCAAAAAGGTGACCAGAAGAGACAGAACGATAGAAACCGTAAACCCGTCTGTTATGGCACAAGTTAAAGGCTTATATCCGGCGTTTGACGGTGACTGCCTTTGACCGACGCCGTTACAATACCCGTCGGTATTTTGTAGAAAGGGGCCGTCTATTCATTAATGGAAATCAAATGGAACAATGGAGGAATGGTGAAATTTCGCCACTAACACCACAAAAGCAATTTGAGCCTTGGTTCTGACTATCAATTGGAGCTTAGTCTTTTATTTTAAAGTTAATTCGCGTCCATATTCCTTAAAATTGTTACCGGAGTGTGACATTACTCAAAACGAAACCTTATTTAAATAACTGCACGGTAGACTATCCGATCGAACACCTTCTTCATGATCCTGTTCTCCTAGTACTTTCTGTACAAATGTTCCTTAAAATTGTTACCAGAGGATGACATACTCAAAACGAAACCTTATTAACGGCACAGGTCTACTGTCCGATCGAACACCTTCTTCATGATCCTGTTCTCCTAGTACTTTCTGTACTAGGAGAACCGGACAAGTCAGTACAAGTCCAAAGCCTGCCGGGGTCGCGGACTTATTCCATTACCGTGACCCCGAAACATAAAGGGCTATTGAAGGACAGCGTGGATTTTAGTCAGTACAAGTCTGACAGGCCCTCCTGCCCTGCCCGGGGTAGGAGGACTCATTTGATTATTTTACCAGGTAAAAAATAAAATGTTCTGTAAAATTGTTACCAGAGGGTGACATTACTCAAAACGAAACCTTATTTAAATAACTGCACGGTAGACTATTCGACCGAACACATTCCTCATGATACTGTTCTCCTAGTACTTTCTGTTCAGATTCCACATCGTTTTCTCATTTTCTGTAGTTTTGTGGCTGTTATTGATTAATTTATCTGTACAATGTGGCTAATTACGATACGCACAAACTCTTAGACCCGGAACAACTAGTTGTCGTACAAATATTTGTTTCGTGCGGGGATCGAACCCGCGACACAGCCAATAGCTAACCATGCCGTCAAATAGAACTTTTATTTTTTGTTATCATGGTAAAATCATCAAATGAGACCTACCACCCCGGGCAGGGCGGGAGGGACTGTCAGAATTGTACTGACTAAAATCCACGGTGTCCTTCAATAGTTCTTTATGTTCCGGGGTCACGGTAATGGAAATTAGTCCCGAGACCGTCAAATAGAACTTAGACACAATTTGGTCATTTCGGATTTGAAGCCTAATCTCACAGTGTAAACCTCAACTAGTGGTGTCCCAACAGTGTGATGAAAAATTATAGATTGCTTTATAAACAAACCCCCTTATTTTGACTGTAAACTAATACAAGTCATTCCATGTTCATCCACAGCCGGGGTGACTAAACTGAAATTATTCCGTCAAAGCAATTTGAGACGGCCATTATGCGTCATTTGTGAACGTTCTACTAGTTACAAGCATTGAAAACAGGAAAATGTCTGTTTCCAGCTATGTTATGAAAGGAATGAGAGGTATTTAGACCTGTTTCGAAGCTTCGTCTTGAATTTAATAGGTATTCAAGCTGTTTAGAAGAGGTATTCCACTTAGGGCACCTGGCACCTGCGAAAAATTTTGAGGTAGCTCAGGTGCCATTAACAGCGGGTGCCCTAACTGGAATACCTCGTTTAGAATTGTCAGATCGGTATGGAAGGCGAAAGTACAGTGCCATCAGCCATAAATAAATTATTGTTTTTTTTTTTCGAAATTCGAATGTCGTAAACGCCGTTGTAGAAACATTTAAATAAGGGTGAGGACAAACGAGCGTAATTTTTTAAATAAAAAGAAAGAAAAAACGTTTATTGGCGCACGCCACAAGTGCACACAGTATACCAAAAAAAAAAATACACAAAGCACACAGTGAGACAAAGAAAGAAATAAAAAAGAAGTCGTTTTAGTCGTGAGTAATAAATAATAGTAGTAATTTCGGTTGCTTTCATAAATTTTGAATCGCGTTTTTTGTTCTGTATGAAAGAGACCGAAATTCTGCGACTCACGACTCAAAAATTGATGTCAAACTTGAGCATTCACTTGTAATTAGCGTTCTTGCGAATGTTACATTACAGAAAAACAAACGAACGCGTTTTTAGCGAGCATTCTAACGAACTTTCTAGCGAGCTTTTTGTAGTGCACCATTATCTACCGACTACCCTCTCTATATTTGAAGTCCCATTACTCCACCTAAAAGTTGTCTGGAAGATATCGGCATTAGCGATATGACTGCCGTTAACCCCATTTTTCTTTATCACGGTAAAATCATCAAATGAGTCCTCAACGCAGGGTGGGATGGGAAGGACTGTCAGACTTCTACCGACTAAAATCCACAGTGATCCTTCAATAGACTTTCACGTGCCAGGGTTATGGTTACCTGAGACAGTCCCGCGAGTCCGGCAGGCTTAGGCCCTGTGATGAGGGCCCGTCAGAGAACTCATAGAATTAGTGATATTGAAAAAAGCTGTGTAATTATTTTAGTGTGCGCGGACATGCAGTTGCATGCAATAATGGCTAGTAATGGGTGACTCGCCGTTCGATTATGTACATGATTGGGTCGATGGCCCGTCTAGTTCCATGAAAGCCTCAAAGAGTTGTCAGCAATCTCAAGGGGGAGGGCCGAAGCCTGCCGGGATCGCGGGACTGACTCAACAGGTAATCATGACTCTAGAAAAAGGCTATTGAAAGATCACCGTTGATTTTAGTCAGTACAAGTCTAGCAGTACCTGCCGTCCTGCCCTGGGTGGGAGAACTCTTGTATTGTTATTGTATTGTAAAACGGGCTGGTATCCGCAACTCCACGTCAGATGCGCGTATTTTGCGTGCGGGTGGGAAAGAAATTATTCGATCCACCCCAGCTCGCCGAGGAAAGCCAGCAGCACCTTCGTGTTGCCGACGATCTCGCGGAGAGTACCTGGGTTACCGAAGTACTTTGCCCTGTATGAAGCAATCTCAGGGCAGTGTAGGAGCACATGTGCCGCTGTCTCGTCCTCCGCCATACAGGCTCTGCACAGGGGGCTGTCTGTGATACCTAAGACAAAGAGGTGTTTATTAAAGGAGCCGTGCCCCGTAAGGACGGCTGTAATTGTACGTAGCTGCTGTTTGGTTAACCTTTTTTTTTTTTTTTTATCGTGGTAAAATCATCAAATGAGACCTCCAACCCCGGGCAGGGCGGGAGGTACTGTCAGACTTGTACTGACTAAAATCCACGGTGTCCTTCAGTAGCCCTTTATGTTCCGGGGTCACGGTAATAGAAATAAATCCCGCGACCCCGGCAGGCTTTGGCCCTCTGGGAGGGGGCCCCGTCATTTTTGCTAACAGCTCTTTGAGGCGCGCGTGGAACACGACGCGCCGTCGACCCGGGCATGGTCCATGGTCGGACAGCGAGTTGCCCTTTACTCGCTGTCCGCATGCCCGCGCCTACGGTGGCCGGAGATCGTCTTGCGACGTACGGCGCCGTGGGCGTACACCACTGCGGTTGGGGCGGAGGGAGGACGCTGTCCTCTCTCTCTCGCGGCCCGCCGCCTCCTTAACGAGCATTACTGCCTCGCAGAAGGCGGCGACCGCTTCCCACTCCGTCTCGCTCCGCAGCATGGCCGAAACCAATGCCAGGCGCGAGAGGTCTCCGCCTATCGCCGCCGTGAGGACACGTCGGTGCTCCGCCCAAGCTGGGCAGTCTTGCACCGTATGCTCTACTGTGTCCTCCGGGCGAGTTTGGTTAACCTTAGCAGGAGTTTGGTGAAGCGGCTGCTGAGTGCGGGTATCGCCTCTGGGAGAACTCTTTAGGTGATTTAACAAAGACAAAAAAAAATTGGGTGTGTAATATTCCATCTATCTTTACCTACCTTATTCTAAGTCCCGTCATTATTACAATACTACATCGTAATAATGACGGGGCTTGTAATATAGAGGGCCATAGCCTTGCCGGGGTTGCGGGACATACGTATACCGCGATTCCGGTACTCAAAGGGCTATTGAAGGACACCGTGAATTTTAAGTAATCAGTACAAGTCTGACAGTAGGGTTTGAGAGGACTCATTTGATGATTTTACCACGAAGAAAAAAAAGGTAGGTACTATTGTAATCTTTCAAGTCCTAGGTACTTATAATATATTATTATCCTTCACATTTAGTCACACTCAGCTCAGCTTGGTCCTTGAGATCTTTCCTCAATAAGATTTAGAACAACATACTCGCTCAGAATTCTGAAGACTCGTTTCAAGGCAAATACCTTTTTATGTGTTGTTAAAGAAAGCTTAAATTGCTAAGTTAATTAATTATGTAGGGTACTTTGAAGACTTGTAGCCTTGACTTATGCTAAGAGCTTTCTTGTTCTATCTTCAAATGGTAAGCTTCGAGTTAGAACAATGTCAATACATGTTAGCGGAGTGGCTGAGCGATTGGACTGCTGCGCTGCGTGTTGCGGATCCGATTCCCGCTTGGAGCAAATATTTGTAGGATCTACAAGTAGTTGTCTAGGCGTTTGGAATGGGAAGCAGAGGAGCGGTGAGGAGGCTGAACGCGTGAGAGAGAGGACAGCGTCCTCCCTCCGCCCCAGCCGCAGTGGTGGACGCCCACGGCGAAGGATGTTGCGAGACGATCTCCGGCCACCGTAGGAGCGGGCATACGGGCGGTGAGTAAAGGACAACTCGCTGCCCGACCATGGACCATGCCCGGGTCGACTGCGGCGCGTCGTGTTCCACGCGCGCCTCAAAGAGCGTCAGCACATTGATGAGGCTCTCAGAGGTCCAAAGCCTGCCGTCGTTGCGGGAAATACGTATACCGCGACTCCGGTACTCAAAGGTCTACCGAAGGTCACCGTGGATTTTAGTCAGTAAGTACAACTCTCCCACCTGACAATATCTCCCGCCCTGCCCGGGGTGGGAGGACTCATTTGATTATTTTACCACAATAACAAAAATAAAACAGTATCTTCTAGGCAAGCGTGCTCCCTCGACTAGGTACCTAGAAACCTGGAAGTTGGCAGCAATTCGCTGGCTACTCAAAGGAGCACACAATACAGACATCCTGTAATCTCCGAAAGGCTAGCAACTGCTTAACAGCCACGCTTCGCAACGACGAGAAATTAATCCCTTTTTCAATAAAATTCTTTTTGAACGGCCCATGAATTCGCAGTCGATGATAAACAAAAGAGGAAATACTTAAACATTAAACACAGCGATCGCTTTCCAATGTCCACGGATACAAAAAACTATAAATACCAACAAACATTATTTACATTCACAACGTACCTACAAGAAAACACATCGAAGTTGTTAGTAATCCATCATGATACGTTGAAAGGCGCAAACAGAACAATTTGTACAAGAGCAACAAGAATCAGCAATCCGAAACGGGTCCGTTTGAAAAAGAGACCAGAAAACCGATACCACACTCAAACATTACATACGTGGTACATCACTAAAACGAACACAAAAATTCGAATTTGCGCAATTCAAAAATTTCGAACGTTCCATTCCAAATGTCAATAACGTTAAACCGAACTAAGAATGTTCCTTTTATTCGAATTTGAAAATTAGTTGTCTATGTTCTTAATTCAAAAAAAGAAATACAACCAGATCAATTTTCGTTAAAAAAAAACGAAACTATACGGAATCACTACGCAATTCAGCCCCAAATTATCAGTACGCAACAAAAACCGCCCTGGCGTAGCAACGTCAAGCCGGAGCACGCAGGCTCTGCGATAGCTCCCCGGGACGCTGTAGTGATCATCCCCTCCCTTCGCCCCGCGCGCACAGCGCACGCCCAACCGCCAGACGGCTTCCAGCGCCCGACCGGAGCGCACGTATACCCATCGTCGCGGACACCTGTGGCGCCGAACCCAGTGTTTACGGATTACAGTGAAAAATTGTGCCGAAGTGTGTGCTACCCTGTGTTTTTATGAATGAATGAATGAAAATCATCGTGCTAAACCGGTTGCCGGATGGTTTGACCGAGGACCGGTTCCGATTTCCGCTGATACGGGTTTCGTGGGAGTAAGCCTATGTTTTATACCTTCTTTTGCTTGGAACTGGATTTTGATAGTGTTTAATTATATTTTTTTAAGTGGTTTAGGATGTGGTGTTCAACCTCTTTAGTCTTTGTTCATTATTTTTTTTAATTCGTTCAAAGTGACGTGTTTCTGGAATGATTTGAAAATGTTAAGCGCGTTCCGTTTTCAAATGTCAATGCATGTTGGTGTGAAAAAAAAAACAAACATTTAAAATTCGAACTGTAGTCGGAAAAAAGTAAAAACAAAATGAAAACGTCAAAATAAAACATAAAATTTTACTGTGGCGCTAGAAATTGATACGCTCGGAAAAATACGCTTTTCACGTACCCTCTGCGTATGATATTTATTCCTTTTGGTGCCATAGCAACATTTCCACCTACCTACGTACTTTTTATAATGAAATAGTCCCAGAAAGGGCACGAAATAAGCCTAGAAAAACCGTTTATATTTCATTTTTGCGTAGGCGTCTCAAGATAGTAAATTATCACTAAGGCTTTGGTCAACTCAAGTTTTCTCGTATCTTTCAACCCGAGAATAGCCGTTTCCATCCCTAGCCTATCGTCAACCCTCTTATCATAAAAATGTGATACAATCATGAAACGAGAATTTTTCGACAATATGAGGGTTAAATTCTAAAAAGCTGTCATCAACAAGACGTATCGTATTACTCAGTTACTGGGTTATGGGGGTCAGGTAGGTAGTCGCGTCATGTAAAATACTGATAGTCAGCTGCATCTGGTTCGACTGGAAGCCGACCACAATAGGAAAGGGCAGGCAGATGCACTAATCTACATGGTCCTCGTATAACATGACCAATGTAATGTCAGGACTTTAAAAGAGACAGTGACCACTGAGTTTGTTTCGGCTGTTTCTTCTCAGTATGAAACACCGGCCTCATCTAGTTTGTAAAAAGACGATGTGTAAAAGTGTTTATAATAACCTTCTTGCAAAAATAAATACCTAGGCACTTATCATTTCATTTCGATAATGGTTGAATTGTGTTCTAAACAATGCGACTGTCATTTGTTTTTGTATTTTACGCTTTATGTAACATCTTCAGAGGTTTAGTAACACCCGTATTTCACCAGTTATGTTAGACTAGCAGTTGCCAGCGTCTTCGCCAGCTATAACTCGAGAATTATCATAAAATCGGGATTAAAAATAGCCTATGTGTTAATCCAGGTTATAAAGTATCTGTGTACCTACTAAATTCGTTCAGTAGTTTTTGCGTGGAAGTGTAACAAACATCCATCTATTCATCCGTACAAACTTTTACGTTTACAATATTAATAGGGACGATTTAACTGTGTTAATATCAGTTTGTAATGTTCCCACTGTTTGTCAAAAACCTTTTTAACCGACTTAAATAAAAGGAGGTTATCAATTCGACCCGTATGTACCTATGTATTATTATCAAAACTGCCCAGTTTTCGTATTTGTTAGTTAACGTGTTAAAATCATCTAATAAGTCCTACCCACCCTGAATTGGATTTTCAGCCTCGTACTGAGTAAAGTCTACGGTGTTCCATCAATAGCACTTTACGTTCTGGGGTGTCGGTTACGTGATAAGACAGTCCCGCGAGCCCGGCTGGCAAAGAAAGACAAAAACACTTTACATGCTTGCTTACTATGATGTGTTTTATTTACCTAAGTATGCAAATATGTAGTACCTAGATATTTTCTATAACAAGGGAAGACGTAGGTAGTGGGTGTCAATACCAATTTTATTGAACACTTAGGTAACTAGAATTCGGGTATTATGAGAAGTCCCTTAGTAGGTATATGAAACAAATCTTTTAATATACTTACCTATAGATGGTCGCGGGACTTATTCCATCACCGTGACCCCGGAATATAAAGGGCTATTGAAGGACACCGTGGATTTTAGTCAGTACAAGTCTGACAGTCCCTCCCGCCCTGCCCGGGGTGGGAGGACTCATTAGATGATTATACCATGTAAAAAAAAACTCTTGATTCAGTCCTTTTATTAAACAAAAAAAAAAACAATAATAGCTCTTTGAAGTTTTATATTTCATTGACTCTTATCGTATATTTAGGAGACGAAAGCAATTAGCAATATATTTCGTCATTCCTTTGAGTATTATTCCATTGCAATTTTGCAATAGAATAATACTGAAAGTTGCAATAGAATCTCACAAACGTTTTTCAGCATCTCCTGTCGGTTCATTTCAAAGGACTATGCTTTTGAAAGGTATTTGCAATGTAATGAAAATGTTACTTATATATTCAAATTAATGCCAGGTACACATTAAAGGAATCGGACAATTTTCAAATTTCGAATTCTCATGTCCATATAAAATCTGTGGACATTCTTGTTTTGTGTTACGGCTTCACTCATCTTAGTATAGAATTTGACAATAAATATGGATCGTACAACGCCATCTAGTATCATATGGATGTTATTTATGAAATGATTATAAACACTTTTACACATCGTCTTTTTACAAACAAGATGAGGCCGGTGTTTCGTACCTGACTACTCTGAGAAGAAACAGCGAATACAAACTCAGAGGTCACTGTCTCTTTTAAAGTTTAGAAATTAGGTATATTGGTCAAGTAATATGAAGACCATGTAGGTTGTGGTTCGAAATCGAATCGAAAGAGCCACACAGATTTGAGTGGACCTGTCCAGTCAGTATTGTATTGTATAAATAATAGTATTATTATTTTCCCACGAATAAAACTTTTTTGTGGATAATGTAAATTCATAATTTAAGCTTGATCGGTACAGTGGTTTGGGACCTGAAAAGGAAAGAAAAAAACATATTTTCACATTAATAATATTACAAATTCACAGTTTAAATGATTTCACCTCCCGAAAATTTACAATCATCAACCACATATTTTCATAAAGTAATCATTTCCCATCGAAAAACATTCCGAAAAAAACAGAATAACAAAATAAACAAAAAACTCATTCAAACCGACATTTTTGAAACTTCGCGATTTCCGATCATGTGTCACTCGCCGAATAAAATTAAAAATAAAATTTTAAACTGGGCGCCATGACGGATTGGTTGACACTCGTAAATGGCGTTTCAGTTATTCGGAAACATTGCAGATATTTGTTATAAGTGTCGTGTATGCTGAAAATATAACTGGAATCACCATTTTTTTATATTTAGGTATTTTATTTTTGAAATTGACTACTTGACTCAGTAGATTGTAGATTTGATGGATGGATTTTTGTAACTCAAACGCACAAGAACTCTTAACTACCATGGGGTATGGTATTACCCAGTTACTGGGTTGTGTAGGTCTTATAGTCAGTCGCTCTATGTAAAATACTGATATCCAGCTGCATCTGGTTTGACTGGAAGCCGACCACAATTCAGTTGGGAAAAGGCTAGGCAGATGGTGATGATCGCACTAGAACGAATGAATGAATTAAGCAAATAAAAAACTACGGTTTATAATAACACAACGAATATCTTAAAATTAGAAATTGTAGGGATTGACGAAGGGTATTTTAGGGGACTGTGATAAGTAAAATGAAATATCATAAAGTGTTAATAAATTAGCCAACTTTTAATAAATGAGTTCTGATTTATCGATGCAGTGGTGGCCCATCTGCATCTGGTCGTGGGTTCAATACCAGCCAGGTGCATTACTTTGTGTAAATTTGTTTAATTACCACTGCTCTCAAAACGGTGAAGGAAAACATCTTGAGGAAACCGGCATGTCGTAGAACCAAAAATTCGAAGACCTACCAATCCGAACTGGGCCCGCGTGGTCGATTATGACCCACTCCTTCTCTCAGAGAGGAGGCCTGACTTCCAGCAGTGGGAACATTATAGGCTGATGATCATGATTTATCGATATTATGTTCTCATGAGATAGTTGTCGATATATGTAAATGCTAGTAAAGTCACTGACATAAACTAGTTGATAGGACATAGTCGACCTTTGTGCGAAATTTCATCAAAATCCGTTCAGACGTTAACGCTTATAAAAGCCAGATCGAAATATCATAAAATTTGAAACTTTTTAATGGAACTAGGATATTGAAATTGCAATATTCCTCTGCAAGTGCACATTTCAGCTGAATCGAAAATCTATTTTTCAATATAGAAGTAGAATAGAATAACTAAATATATATAGATTTTTTCGTGAGAATGGCCACTTTCTGGGGTGTTAGGGTTATTTTGACTGGCCTGTTGGTCTAGTGGTTAGTGACCCTGACTGCTATGCTGGGTTCGATTCTCACCCAGGACAAAAAAATCCGTGGATTTTAGTCAGTACGAGTCTGATAGTAGGGAGTAGGATTCATTTGATGATATTACTGGGACAAAAAAAAAAAACATAAAGAAAAATAAAATAAAGTACATTATTGAAAAAGACACATTGGATTGGTACTAGCCCAGTTTTGAACTCACAACCTCGTACTTGAGAAGCGAAGTGCCAAACTCTGAGTCATCATGACAGTCCAGTTCAATATAGTCATTATATACGATTGAACTATTAATTTTAAGGGGCGTCACCGTTATCTAATGTTCTGTTATATGTCAATAGTATTGGATTAAAACGTTATCGTCAATTTAACATGTGCGATTACATTTTGTGTTATATGTTTTTGAAATTTGGATGGAATTGAAGAGGTATATTGGCGTTTGCTTGCAAGTTTAATAGAATTTAGTTAGAAAAACGGCTGGCCTGCTGGTCTAGTGGTTAGTGACCCTGACTGCTATGCCGGGGGTCGTGGGTTCGATTCCCACCCAGGACAAATGTTTTTGTGGTGAGCATGATCATTTGTTCTGTGTCTGGGTATAATTTATCTATAATATGTTTGCATTTAGATACATATTTAAGTATGTTTATCAGTGGTCTAGTACCTATGTAACCACAAGCTCTGCTTAGCTTGGGTCTAGATGGCATTGTGTGATAGTTGTGGAATATTATTATATTTATTTCAAAGATTTTAGATTTAGAAAAGCTTGGTGAAATCTATGTGAACTTTAGATGCATGAAATGAAAATTATAGACAGTTACAGATAGTTTTAGTATCAAAATGAGGCGACAATCTTAGTTAATTTTTAAAATTTACTTAATTTCCCAGTCAATTGTCTGTCTGTATTGTATTGTATAACGAGAGTTCAAATATTGATAAATGCTACACGATACAAGAAAAAAATCTAGTGTTACATTAAAACGTTGAATCTATCAAATAAGCTTGTTCCTCGAGAACATTCTAGAAGTATTACTTTCGCTGTGTGTAGCGATTTTTCACCAGTTTTTGTGTTAGTGATTTTCGTCCAGTTTTCCTGACTATAAACGAGTTCCTTCAATAATGTTTCTAGGAAAAACAGTATAATAAATCCATAATTTCCCCATAAAAGATGATGAGATAATAATTTTACAGCTAAAACGTTACAAATTGTGTCTAAACGTCAACACCTCCATTTTATATCTGTATCCCTAGCACGAGTTTTCACCTTTTTACTTTACAGAGTCTTTCCAGAATTTACAGCGTTTCTTGTATGAAAAACTAGAGCAGCGCTTCTGGTGTGCGAAGACGGAACTAATTTTTTCCTTGAAAATTGTCAATTTGAAATTGTCAAAGTTCCAGTTTAGGTCTCAAATACTGAAAACTCGTGCAAGGTGAAAGACGTACAGATAAATTCTTTTAATGCAGTGCGCGTTTAAATCTTTTGTGGGATCGATCCAAAGAATTGATCGAAAAAGCTAAGAAAAGTCTCGATCATTTATTGGAAGGCATTATGATTTTCATTTTATCCTATTTTCCTCTTCATTTAAACGATAGTAACATGGTGTTGTCAAAATCAAAGTTGAAATTACAACATTTAGTTTTAATGTGACTTATTTTAAAGAAATAGACATTATTTTATTATCACATCATTTGCCAATATTCTTTTATCATTAATTTATCGTCTTGCAACTCTAAAATATAACCTGAAACATCTACATACATTGATTAAATCGATTTGAAATAGAATTGTCAAAACTAAAATCCAAAATTACAGTTTTTGATTGAAACACAATTCTATTACTTTATCATCTGTCAATATTTCTTCACCATTAATTTGTAGTCTCGCAACACTAAAAATATAACGTCCAACATCTATGGTCAAAGAAGGGTGTCTATAAAAATAAAACAAGCTAGCCAGTACGATTCAAAACCTGTTTCAGAAGACATACAAGTTTCGCGTCCGGTGTGCCTCCCACTTAAAGATTAGTGCGGGTTTGGTTCCCATGTTGAGCTTTTTATTGTAACAGGATGGTAGACTTGTTTTGTTTGTTATTAAATGTTGATTTTATGTGTGTTTGAGAGGATGGTCTTAATTTGTATGTACTGTTTTATCGGGGTATCTCTGATAAGTGTTTTAGATGTAAAATTTAGGTGAGATAAGAGTTTTGGCATCTGTTTTTGCTGGTATATAAAAAGGAGTTCATTTTTGTGGTTACAATTTGTATTTTGAATCCTCTAATATGGATCGACAGGTGCAAATCCATACTACGTTCGGTTTAATCTCAAGAACTGCTGTTTCGATTTTTAAAAATCTTTTTGTGTCGCACAGCCCATTTATCGCAGAAGGCTATAGGCTATAAAACATTACGCTATGACCAAAAGGAGACGAGTAGCGGTTGTTAAACAACGGCGAACAGCTAGTATAACATTAATCAAGATTAGAACATGATAATAAATAGTTTAAAATCTTCGACCATCATCTAAGGAGGCTCTCTATGCCTAAATATACATCAAGGTCCTCTTTCAGACAGTAGTTCGTCTTGTGAACCTCTTTTTCTAAAATCATCAGATGATTGCTCCCTTCCTTCGTGGAGCAGAAGGGACAGTCAGACTCATTCTGACTAAAATCCACGTTGTTCCTTCCATAGCCCTTCACGTTCAGGGTTACAGTTCCCTGTTTAGACAGTCCCACGACCCTTTTCTGGAGCTCTGAATCCTACCTCAGACCCGATACCAGTAGTCTACTTATCTTTCGGACATTTTGTTCTAGGAATTTCTCTTATATCATGGATGCGTTTACAAACATAGACACTTACATACTACTTATAGGGCTGATTTTTCACTAGTCTCATAACTTATCTGAGGATTAAAAAAAAAACGGTGTGACAATTATTTTCTACAGATAAGCTGTCGAACCGCCTTTTATTCTTCAGATAAAAGTTATCTAACTATTGAAAAATCAGCGCTTAGCATATAAAATATTTGTTCCGTGTGGTGATAGAAACCAGAAGTCAGAAGCTCTAAAGTCTGACAACCAGTCTTACCATGGGGTATTGTATTACCCAGTTACTGGGTTGTGGAGGTCCGATAGGCAGTCGCTCCATGTAAAATACTTATATCCAGCTACACCTGGTTTGACTGGAAGCCGACCCCAATATATTTAGGTACATGATGATGATGATGATGTGGCAATCGAGTCCACGACACGCTGCGACCCCTAGCATCTTAAAATGAGCGCAAAACTCTTCTCATAAAACCTTCATACTAGTTACAATACAAACCAGTACTCACACATACGCAGTGAGAGTATGTCCTTAAAGAATATAATTACACAACCTGTTTCCTTCGGCTTGGTCTAGCCTTCTAGGGCCCAAGATAAGGTTGTTAATCCTAAGTGAACTTTCTAGTATTTACTGTAATATGTGACGATCTAGAAATCTAGTTGTTCTCATGCATTACATTAGGTTATAAAGACTATTAGTTTTCTGCTGACTGATATTATTAACTAGCTTCAGCTCGCGATTTTGCCCGCGTTAATTTAGAATTTGGTGTGAGGCCACGGCGGAGGTAGTGTTTCTTCGCGGGGAAAACATAGCCAGAAATTGGTCAAAATTATTTAATTAATAGAAAGGTTTGGAAGTAAAAAGGGATACAGAAATGATTATTAAAAAAAACGTACGGACTAATTAGATTTTGTTAATGGACAAAGCTATAGACTATATAGTCTCACCCGATACAACTCGAAAATGATCCCATTGGGACACTTAAAATCGGGATAAAAACTCGTCCTTCCAGTCCTTTATTTATATAAATCCAGGTTATAAACTATCTCAGCACCAAATTTCATACAAATCCGTTCAGTAGTTATTTTTGAAAGAGCTACAAACATTCATCCATCCATCTATTACTTATAGATATATATACAGCTATTATTACAGTTTTTCAATTCGATAATGCAGAAAAAAAATCATTTAACAATAATTTAGAAAAAAGAAATCATTACACTATCTACTAACACATAAAAACCAAACACAAAGGAAATCTAAAGAAACTTTCTCATTTATAATATTAGTAGGATACATCTCCATATCAAACAACTTTTTTACTCTTTTTTTTTTTTAAGATTTCTTTCCTCTACCTCTTAAAAGCATTATTAATTTCCAATTAAAATGTAGTAGTATGCCACGTGCGACTATATTTGTGAGTCTGTCGCGTTGGTCGGTGGAACCGTATTTTTAATGTCGTCAGCCTGTCATATTATCTTGTTTTGATGTACAGGGTGTGAAACAAATCCTGTCTTTGATTTAATAATTTTTGATTTATTTTTTGATTTACCTACTCAAGCTGTCTTTATTTCCAAACCTATATTGTACTACATTACAATGCTGACATTTTGATTTTTAATTTTAAAAAGTGTACGTTATTGACTGATTTATTTCGAGTTGCCTTTTTTTAATTTCGGGCAATTAAATGTATTTTCATTTTGAATTTAACAAAGAAAATAGTTTTGTATCAGTTATCCATTCACGGGAATTTCGAATGAGGAATCGGATAAGGCTAGAAATTACTTTTCTATTTTAAATTAAATCAAAAATCATGTGTTTTTTTAAACAAGTTACGCCATCTATTTTACATACGACTGTCAATCTAAGTGCCCGCACTTCACCCCTTTCTAGTGTTTTGGCTAGTTTTAATTAAAGAAAAAATCTGAAGTTTCAAAATTAAACATTATAATTCATGAGCCATACCTACAAAGGACGGTGTTAAATCAATAATTGTACATTTATGAACGTTACTGTTAAAATTGTGTGTTGTACTGATAAACGTATTAAGTCCGAAATTGTGGTTTAAGTGGTCAATAATTTGTTTATATTATATGCTGTTATTTTGGAAGATTATTTTGCAAAATATTGGTTACGGTCAAAATACCTAGATTGGTAAACGAGTTCATATGAAGCCTGGTAAATGTCACGGAACTGTCTTAAAAGTGCACCATGGCCCTGGAACGAGAAGAAAATGTGATGGAACACACTCTTTTGCCAGTATAAGTTTGTCACTCAGCCGCTTCACTCAGGGCGAGAGGACTCATTTGATAATGTACTGCAAAAAATATAAATGTCTGTACAGTAATCCTCTAAAATTAAACAAACCTTTTTCTTTTTTCAAAAAATTGCGACTAAATCCAATTATGTTTGACTTTTCAAACTTGTAGACGGACACATTATTAAAATATTATTTTACTTCGATTCCAATAATATATGTTAAAATATTCAATAACCAATTTATCAACAATTGAAATTTTAAACTTCAGTCATAAGCAAAACCTTGAAAGTTATTTTTTCAGATCCACTAGGTAACATAAAAATCAATTTTTTTTCTTTGGTAGTGAACTGTTAAGATAAAAAAGTTTTGAATCTTTGTCTCAACTGAGAAATTGATAGTAAAAAACCAGCCAAGTGCGAGCCGGACTCATTATTTACAAAAACGGTAAAAAAATCACGTTTATTGTGTAAGAGAGTCCCCCCTTATACATTTATTTTATTATGTTTTTTAGTACATTTTTTATTTGCTATAACGACAACAGAAATTTACATCATTTGAAAAATTTGAACTGTTTATCAGGGTTCATAAGCTTTTTTGTTTGCGTGGTTATATCATCAAATGAGTCCTCCCACCCCGGGCAGGGCAGGAGGGACTGTCAGACTTGTACTGACTAAAATCCACGGTGTCCTTCAATAGCCCTTTATTTTTATCCGGGGTCACGGTGATGGAAAAAAGTCCTGCGACCATAAGATACAGCTTGGTGACAGAAAGACAGACTGACGTCGGAGTCTTACAATAGCGGTCCTGTGTACCCCTTTGCCTACGGAACCCTAAATAAAAGAACGAACAAACAATATAATTATGTAAAATGTTAATTATCTTTACTTCGCCAAAATGATTTACGAGTTCCTAGTTCTATGCATAGTTATGTGGAATACCTAATAGTAATTTACTATTCAATATATAGCAATATTCAGACGTCGCCCACAGCCTAATTGCGAGCCGTACTGTTTGACAAATTATTATTAGAGATGTGCCAACTAGTAGGCTGTATTTGCAGTCGGCTAAAATAGCCGACAAGTCGGTTGGTTAGTTATAACTATTGATTTTATTGAGTAGTATTAGGTTATAGCCTTAATTGTTAATTTTGTAAAATATATTTTTTAATTTACACAACATTGATTACATCCTCAGACCATAAATAAACAGTCAATATAAGTCTACATCCATCATCTGCCTAGCCTCTTCCCAACTATATTGTAGTCGGCTTCCAGTCGAACCAGATGCAGATGAATGTCAGTATTTTACATGGAGCGACTGCTTATCGGCCGACAACCCAGTAACTGGACAATACGATACCCCATAGTAAGACTGATTGTCAGACTTATAGAGCTTCTGGATAACAGTAACGACTGTCAAAGATCTACCAATGACAGCCAAGACCAACAGCTTAAATTGCTTTTCGAGGTACAGAGGAAACTTGCTATGTCAGACTGGTCACACATCCACAGACCAACCTCGGTTAGTGCGGCTTAACCCGGAACATCGGCCTGTGCGGCTGTAATTACTTAGCCCCGAGCTCTGCAGTAAAAACATAAAAAAAGTGATACTCGTTTTAAAAAAACACCCTGTATAGTGACTCGGTAACACTCGGCAGAGTTCGTCTCCCACGTAGCGATGTGGTGGCCATATTTAGCGCACAGATGTGGCAGAGCGATGTACCTACTTGTGATGTGGGCTTGAGGGATCGACAATAGTGCAAGGTGCGTGTTTGTGTATCTTTAGATAAGTGAAGTTAAGATTATCGGAGAAGAAATATTTGAAAAAAAAAAACTGTTTTTATAATAAGGAACCGACTTCAAAAACAAACACAAAAATGTGTGACATAACTTTACTTTCAGAAGTCGGTGGCTTTGTTTTTTATTTTTTCAACTTTTGCCATCGAATACCAAAAGAAAAGTTATTTTTCGCTTTTATGTGTTTGTTTTTGAAGTAGCTTTACTTTTTAAAGTTTATTGGGCATAAGGCCGGGATAAAAAAGTAAAAAACAGATTTTAAACTATCCGTGAATTAAAATTCAAATCCGTGCAGTAGTTTTTGTGTGAAAGAGCAACAAAAATCCGTTAATCCATTGGATCGAACTTTCCCATATATTAAAATATGTTATTTCATACATTATCAAATACATACAAAACATATCCATGCACCTGACGTATTACCAACATAATCACAAAACAATGGCGATGTATTGTATTTCCAAAACAAAATGCGTACATTCTTTGTTACCAACACAAAAGAAAATATCATAATGACGCTGTTATATTAACAGATTGGTAACAGATCATACTTTTACGGTCTGTTATGACTAGGTAGGTCTGAAAATGACATTTGAAGGTCTAGGAAAGTCAGTAAAGGTCTGGAGTAATTAGACAAACAGACGGACAGCGCAATCTTAGTAATTGGGTCCCAATTTACACATTTGGTAAGGACCCCTAAAAACCGACCAAGTGCGAGTCGTACTCGCCTATAAAAGGGTTCTAGATTGTATATTATTGTCTCTAAAAACGGCAAAAAAAATAATTTGAGATGTTTGTCCCTCTGTTACTTGGACAGTTTTGCCCCCGCCCTTAATTAAATGTATGTATGTAGATTGAGAAACTGATTGGTTCCGACCAAAGAATACTTTCTAGCATTCAGAGCTAATTACAATTATAATAAGTTATTTCTGCTACTTAGTAGTATAATAAATTAAAATTCCATAGCATAGACGAAACTTCTATCACTCAAATAAAACGATGAAATAACTTAAAAACATCCTCCCAAAAAAGAAATCGATAGGAAGCATTATTAAAAACTTTTTCTAACAGGGAAAACATAAAATGGCGGCCAGTTTTTTATAAGTTTGATCATAAAAAAGTTTTGGTTCCTCTCTCAATAATTAGGCATGATATTATGTCTCCGAAAAGTTCAGAGGACGTAAAAATATATATTATTTTTACGGAATATTTTCTTTGAAGAAAATGCCGGTAGTTTCAGATTGTTATCCAAAGTTTTTATTAGGGTGTCTGAGTAGTGAGTATTAGTTTGTTTAGGTAAATTATGAGGCTCGTGGCTAAATAATTATAGACGCACAGGCCGATCTTCCGGGTTGACTGACCATGTCTTTTTTGACAATTTACGGCACGGTTAGCGCAGTAGCTGAGTGATTGGACTGCTTTGTAGCATTTTGCAGGTTTGATTCCCAAAGAAATAAATATTTGTATGGCCTACAATAGTTTTTAAGAGTCTCTGGGTATTTGTGTGGAGAAATTTACAATGGGGACCATAAAAAAAATAGCGGACATTAAAAGATTTGGTATTAACGATTTATAATAATGACACTATTATAATTCCACTAAAGTGACACTTTAAGATACACAGGATGTTGTTTTAAAAATGCAAAACAAAGAAGCAGTTTGCCGTCATACCCAAATATGAAAAGTAAATAATTTATTATTTGAAGAAACATCTTCCATGTTTCTTCGACTCCCGGTCCAGCTCACACACTTAGCATTAATATAAACCCTATAGGACATTAAAACAAACTAACTGAACTGCGTGTGAACACCAAACATGTGCGCAACGAATGTGCGTACAACTTTTTTTTTAAGACGCCATTTTTTTTTGTTTGACGTTTACTTATGACCCGTCTTTTACGTTTAGTTTTTTTTTTAAACGGCCATTTTGTTAAGGTGTATGATTTTTGTGGCGCTTGTGTTTTGTTTATGGGGTGTTCTTTTTAATAGATGTCATTTTTTTTTATTGACGTAATGACAGCTCTATTTTGGAATGTTTGTCCAGCCTATCATAGTAGATGTTTGATATTATTTAAGATTGCCACAATCAAAGTTATGATTATATATTGTAGCTCTGCTTTTTGTATTTTGCTCTCGACGCTAAAGTAACGTACCTAATTACTCATGCTTAAATAATAATAACCATAATAATAATGTTCTTAAGATAATTTTTCTGATCCCTATTATCAATTTTTGTATGCACGCATTTCTGTCCCAAATTAATATATTTTTCATTTTACTAACAGAGTTGTGGAGGTCACTGACATCCACGACCTAGCCGCTTAGTTAGACTAGAAGCCGACCCAAACATAGTTGGGAAAAGACAGTCAGATGATGACGTCAACCTTCGCTCCTCTCCGCCTCAGTGGACCGCATCCTTAAACGTGGTGAATTTGTTATCTGTCTTTCTCATTTTACGAAAATATACGTGAAAATATTTGTGATATTTGTGTAGGTATTTCCTCATCGTTTTTAATGCAATAAATATAGGAGTTTCGAATGAAAATACCATCGAACTAATAAACTATTGAACAAATGAGCAATCGCTGTATAGTTCTTCGCAAAAAGATTTTTCGCACAAACGTTACATCGCACAAATAGAGGATCGATATAATAAAACATCGTACTACTGAGTATTCGACATAACGAGTTCGATAAAATAAAAATCGAACCAACAACTTTCGCACGGGCGAAGGTATCCCATCTATCCATACCATACCAGTTTAAAATAACATTTAAATTATGGACTCTTGAATCCACTGCTTACCAACTTATTTGACGCGGTATTTATTTAGTTAGTTAACCTATAAATTGAGCGAAGCAAGATTGGCTTTGATCTTTAAGGGTCGCGCGTTTGACCCCCGGCTGTAGTCAATATTTAAATGGCAAAAGTTTCTGTGGGAGACTGTTTTATGTCTGTAAACATACCATTATAACTTATCTACTACTTTATATGTAAACAAATATAGAGAACCTATATTATAGCGAGATTAAGTATGTCTATCACTTACCTCGACTGGCCTATTGGTCTAGTGGTTAGTGACCCTGACTACTATGCCGGGGGTCGTGGGTTCGATTCCCACCCAGGACAAATGTTTGTGTGATGAGCATGATCATTTGTTCTGTGTCTGGGTGTAATTTATCTATAACTAGCTTCTGCCCGCGACTTCGTACGCGGATCCTGTTCGTTTAAGAATAAAAAGTATCTTATGTCCGCCTCCTGGCTCTAAGCTACCTCCCTACCAATTTTCAGCCAAATCTGTTCTGCCGTTCTTGAGTTATAAGTGGTGTAACTAACACGATTTTCTTTTATATATATATAAGATATGTATGTATTTAAAAACACATAAGTATGTTTTCACACTACTTGCTCGTAAATGTCATATTATACGTCAGGCAAACATATTGTAAAGCATGACATTATTCCCCCTCGCTCGAGCCGGGAATAATATATGTACTGAATTTCATTATTCCCGTGGGAATAATGTGATTTGAATTTGGAACCTCAAAGAAAACCGTATGAAAACTTTCACCAAGGAGTCGTATCAGTAATGGCGGCCGCTGGCAGCAACAGCTGATCGCTCACAGTGGTGCCAACTTCACGTTCGAAGGTTGTCGTACCACATCAAATTTCAAAAATCGAATTTATTTCCTCGCAGTAGGTGTGAAAAGCAGAGTACGCTCCTCGGGAGTAAAGCTACCTAGTCTTGGGCTGACTTGAATCCCTCGCTACACTAAGGATACTTAACTTAATTCCCTCGTTTCACTCGGGAATTAACACTTGAACCTCCTCGCTGCGCTACGGAGGTTCACCCCCAGAATCCTTAGTGTCGCTTCGGGATTCAATACGCCCGTGACGTAAGGCAATGCTTTACTCCCTTGGTGCGTAATCTACTATTATCAGTTGTCTAGTATCCATAACACAAGCTTTGCGTAGCTTGAGACTAGAAGGCGTTGTGTGATAGTTGTGGAATATTATTATTATGTATTATTATTACCTACTTGGAATTGATCCGGGATAGCTCTTTAAACAATGGCGTGATTTGAATGGATTTGCTATTAATTTATAGATAACAGGTAAACCTTTAAATTGGTGTCATTTTTTTTATTCTGAACTAGTAATCAAATACTCAAGATCGTGTGGAATCGGAGTCAAAGCCATTGTAATGGCAGAATGTGCCCTGCCCTAAAAAATATATAACACCCTTTGTGTATACATTTTAAACAATTATAGAATACTTTTTAATTCAATTTTAGTTTGATGGTAAAGAATACTGACTTACTAAAGATTCCATCATATTTTGCTCGCGAGATGTCGTTTTTTTTTGAGAAATTTCTGCCAGCGGATCCGCGTTATTTTTTCCTTCTTTCGTGCTAAACTGGTCGAATCACTTATAAACATACATTTTCTCATTAAAACCAATCAAAACGATCACAAACCAAACAATACTCTCCCAAAATTAACATTTAAAATACACACAGTGTGACAAAATAGTCGGAAGTTGGGCAACGTTGTCCGTTTGCACGCGGGCGGAGACGTGGGCGCAGACTAGTATTGCTGAGACAGAATATGTGTGTCAGTGACATGATGTGTGACATTTTGACGTTTTTGAATGTGTAAGGTGGTAGCGCCATCTTTGGGAAGAATAATTGGGACGAAGTGTTTGCTTACGTAAAATATAATTATATTGGAAAATGGTAATCATTTGAATAGATTATTGATTTAAAATGTTGCTTTCAAAAGTAATTAAGTAATTATTACTTAAAATGATGAGTCAAAGGAAAGTTAAAATAATAGAAACTTCTATGCGACCACGATAAAAACGAAAATGTTAACGACCGCCCCATTATGTCACTTGTAAGTTACGTTTGGGAAAAAAATACTTATTGCAATATTTTGCAAAGTTTTTTTAAGAGTGTGCAAGTTAAAAAACGTGCATGTCTGTCGTCACAATTTTACCATCACAGTCATTCATTCTAATCGTGGAGAGTACAGAAATAAAATCTCAGGAACTTTCCTATTTAGAAGAATGGAACTGTCATTCACATTTGAAAAAGGCAGAAAAGAAGTGTGTTTTGTTAGTGTTTCGATTCCCACACTAAACAAATATTTGTTTTCACAGATGACTACTCCGGGTATGTGTTTGTTCAAATGAGTTTTGTGACTGTTAACGCACCCGTGACAAAAGAAAAAACTTTGCCGCAGTAATCAAATAATTTTGTCTGAGGAGATGATAATTTTGAGCACTGTGATCACTGTTCACTGGCTATCCAGGTTCGTTTTTGAAGAACATTGGTTTGTGGAAGGTCCGATAGGCAGTCGCTCCATGTAAAATACTGATATTCAGCTGTATCTAGTTCCAAAAGGGGGTCGACTCCCTACGCAGTGGGGAAAACGCTAGGCAGATGATGATGAGATTATGAATAGCAGTAGACTCTCTCCCAGTTATATAGGACGTAAAAACATCTGCCAATATGCTGATCCATCTGCGTGTAACTTATAAACAAGCGTTATAATTACATAACGTGTTATTCATTTATAATAATCATGTATTTAGAAATATATAACTACGTTTATCAGATGTCTAGTACCCATAACACAAGCTGTGCTTAGCTTGGGACTAGATGGCGTTTTGTGATAGTTGTGGAATATTAAAAAAAAAAACAACGAATACCAAAAACATAAACGTTATACAGTCACTAAAACACTTTTAAATCAAATTATTATTGTGCATAAAACTAAGGAGATTACACAAAGCTTAATATGGTACTAAAAAGTGTAATATAAACGCTTCATTTGTTAATAAAATTATTACATGTAGCACTAAAAGTGTCATTCCGGAAAGTTTTTACTGTCATTTTTTCAAATGCTTTCTATATTTAGGATTTAGGAGGTTTTACATTTATAAGGGATTTTAGTTTAAGCGGTGGTTTAAACATATAATACATTTTATGATAACCATTGGTCTTATTACATTTATCATAGACATTTTATTTGCTGTCAGTAGTCAGTAGGTACTTCTTAAGGCTCATTTTTTGTTAGACGGCCAGGGGCCTAAAACTATATATTTTTAATCACAGTTTGTCGTGGCCGGTTATACAAGATTAATAAAAGAAAACTGACTAGGTATCAGTAAAATTAACTTGTCATATTATATATTTTTTGACGTTAACAGATAACTCTTAAATGCGTTTTAAATGTGCAAAAAAAAAATTCATTCAAATTCCTTGACTTGACTTCAATAGGTAAGTTAGTGTTACTTAAAAAGACTTGATTTTAAACACAATATTAAAAAGTAAAATGCTCTGAAGTACAGGCAAATGTAAAAGACATGGCGTCAAAGACACTCACATCAAACTGACAACATTTTGACTGTCATGTCCACGCAGAAAGCCAACAAAAGCCGTGCAAACAGACAGACAGACAAAATAATTGTCTCCACTAAACATTATGCCGCCTACACCTGACTTGAGCGGAGCGGGCCAAGGCATAGGCGGTAGCGATTTGAATTTTTTGTTGAAAAAATATTACATTTTGTTTTTAATATAAATCTTGTAAATCCATAAATAATTTCAGGCGTACCACAAAAACTTAAAAGTCTGTTGAAAACGTGTCTAAAAAATTTCACATTATGACGTTGAAATAAGGTCCGTTTTGCAGTCACACTTTTTTTTAGATAAAGTGGTGCTGTGCAACAGATATTTAAGTTTTAGTAGTAAGACTGTTTTATGTTTTGTTTAACATAGTTAGGTAAATACCTAACACGTGAGGTTACAGATAGTATATTATCGAAATTATGTGCACTATCTTTTGCCAATATTATCCGTACAAAGTCAACACACAGGTTGTTTATTGATTCGAATTTTGCAAATAACAAATATTATATGCCCGTAGATACAAGTTTCCAGATTTACTAACATTATTTGCAGAATGAAAACCAGTCTGTTGCAATGAAAATGTTTGCATATTAGAAATATGAGAAATTCTTGTGAATCCATGGCAGATATAGAAATATTTACTTTAATATGACCAACAAAATTTTATGAGAGATAAGCTCTGAGCTCTTCTTGTTTTAAAAAAAGACGTGTAAAAGTGTTTTTAAAACGTACATGCTGAAATAAATATCATTAGGTTGCTTTTAAATGCGGGTTTTTTACTACTTTTACAAGATTTCAGATCATTTTCTTATTTATTTAGATACTCATACTTTTCTAGTTAACAATTTAATATGCTATGAAAAAAAACCCTTTCTGCCTATTATTCTAGGTATAATATCTCCGCATAAAATAATTTTTTTTCAATATCACATTATTTATTAAATATTTCTCCAGTCGATACATAATGTATTTCATAAATAAAATATGTCCGCTACATCAATCATAATGACACAAAAACTTAAAACATCAGCTGCTCAAGAGACATAAGTTATACAATTATATAAATCCTTTCAAGTACAAAACTGGTTACAATCAATCATATACTGGTAATTAGCAACGTGTTTTATCATCGGTATCTACAATAAAAGTATAATTACTGGATACTGCTAATTAAGGAGGGAATGTCGTGAGGAAACATGGAACTTGTGATTAAAATTAGTCTCAAATTGTCATACTATACAGGGTGAATTTTTCAACTGGGCGTATGGGGGTTGGCTATATCCGAAACTATGGGGAATATCGAAAAACGTTGAAAGGAGTGTCGAGACCGATTTTGACGAAAACTAAAAATGCAAACTGAAAAATTTCACCCTGTATATTAGGAAAGTTACAATTATCTTTTCTTCTTTGAATTAGAATTTAATTGCTTTACTTAATAGGTACCTATTTATATTGATAGGCGTTTGCGCAGCAGTGGGAAAACAAAGGCTGAAAAAAAACATGGCACCTTTGGCGCAGTGCCCGAGCAATCGACTGCTGTACAGTGTGTCATGCGTTTGATATCCACATGGTACAAATATTTTTAAGATCTACAAGTAGTTGTTTCGGTTCTGAGTGTGTTTGTTTAATGTAGGTGTTAAGGTTTATAAACACTCCCACGATATAGGAAGGAAATTCCCAGAGCTGGGAAACTTTTAAAAATGGCGTCGTTATTTTTGATGTGTCATCCTTACTTTTTTTATGTACACAGAACACAGATGTAAACGACATACAGATAAAAAAATAAACAGGTAGCTGCTTATTATAATCTTTTCTACATTTTTATTGTCTGGACTTTAAAAGAGACTGTCACCTCTGAGTTTGTTTCGGCTGTTTCTTCTCAGAGTAGTCAGGTACGAAACACCGGCCCCTTCTAGTTTTATGAAAAGACGTGTAAAAGTGTTTTTGCATAAATAAACATCATTTCATTTCATTAAGAAAAATAGATATTAAAAAAAACTCACTGCTTTTTCCAAATTCTCCCAGACCGCCTTCAGCTCAAAACTTAAACCACACAACAAAATTAAACTGGGCTAAGCGTGGGCTATAGTTGTGTCGTAAGTAGAATTCAAGTTTTTTTACTTAATGATTTTTTTTTGAGTGGGCATTGGCTAGTGGCTCCCTCCAAACTGTTATGGCGAGATGATTTCATTCAAAATACTTAGAAAGTATTAATTTCTTTTTTTGTAGTAAAATCGTTAAATGAATCATCCCACTAAAGGCGAGACGGAAGTGCAAAGTGTACTGACTAAAATCCTTCAACAGCCCTTTACGTTTTAGGGCCACGATTACCCGATAAGACAGTTTCAACCCAGAAAACAAGGTTGGTTATCTTTGAATAAGATAATCTATGAAGATAGGTTCCTTTTTGCCACTGAGAAAATAGTCTAAATACATCCTTACTTAAATAATACATCTTTTGCATCGTGGAGGCAAGTCAAAGCAGAATTATAATATGAATTACGTTTTTTTTTAAACGTAGCCCACATTAGGAATTCTCCTAAGTCGTGGGTGCGTTGACAAACATAGAAACTAATCAAATTCTTTAACTCTATTTCTTGAACAATACAGTACATACAATTTAATTTCATTAAATATAAAATTCTATACCTACCTATTTGTCAAAACTGGTAAAAGATTGCATAATAAAACAATAAAAAAAACAATATCTTAATAAAACATGTAATAAACATTTTATGAATGAAAATCGATACCAATTTAGGCTTTTAGGCTTTTATTTATTTCCATAAATGTGCCGAATTTAACGAGTTTCCTTCGTTTAAAATGCAATAAATATTATGATACAATCTTTAATATTGAATAATGATGTCACCATGTTGTAGTGGACAGACATAAAAAAAAAACTTATCTATGATATCCACGCGTCAATGTAGTCTAGGAATTAGCATTTTATTTTGTCGTGAGTAATAAAGTATTTAACATTTATAATCATTGCGATTTTTATGTTCGTATTTTGAAAATAAATGTCTTTTTTATTTTATTTAACATATTTTTTTTTACTTTGATTTATAAAATGTATTTAAATATTTTCGGGTATTTGAACTTTTGTTTTTGATGCTTACATTATTTTTCGAACAAAATCTGGGTGGTTTTATTTATTAACCAATTTGTGCAATTTTATTTTAAATGGAATGAATTAAGTTTACTTAGTTATCTGTTTATTCATTCGAATCCATTCAGCAGTATTTTGTGTAAAAGAGTAACAAACATCCATCCATTCATCCATCCATCCATCCATCCATCTTCACAAATGCGAAAGCGCATTGAAATTAGTACCTTTTTAAAATTATTTGTGCTTTTCCGAATTTGAAATCTATCTAAATAACTTTAAAACCCGCTGTCACAGTTAAACCAAAGAAAAAATATGACTTCAAAAATCCAAAATTCCGACTGTCATTAAAAAAATATGGACTGACAAAAAATCCGGAGTTATTTCAGCCAATGATATTTTACGACTCTGTCGGGACCATATTATGTCAATTTTTACAACTATGACCCCAACGGGCTCAACCTTTTATCTAAATTATTAATGTGACATTACACTTTTATGGGCTATTAAAAAAAATGCCATATCCAAATAAAAACGGTGTTTAAAATGTCTAAATAAACTCTTAAAACTTTTTTGCGTTAATATTTTTGTTATTTAAGCGGAAAATGGGACGATTTTTTGCCTTATTTGCAAAAAAAAAATGTGTTTGCTCTCATTTTTTGCAGATTAGCTTTTTTGTTATGTTGGCACAACGTGTATTTGTTTATTTAGGATTTTTGACGAGTAAACTTCTTTTATTTTCGTATTTTTATTAGTTTCAAACTGCTGCTTCGTTTTCCAATTTAGTTTCTCATTCGTTTTAAAATTCCATTTTATTTTTCTAAACTCTGAATTTTAATAGAACATCGTAACGTAGCGTCTGTTGAATCTTTTATTTTAATTTAGTATTTCTATTTATTCTTTTTTGTTTACTCTGTATTTTTAATAGAAAATCTTAATGTAGTATTTGTTGAATCTTGTATTTAATTTTGTATTTTTATTTATTTTTTCTATTAAATAAAAACCTGCATCTGCAAAGATAACAATGTTCCAAAGTGGACTAATGCCGTGGGCTTTTCATATTACCTTATCAAATCCAGTTTCAACAAAATAATTTCTTAAAAAAATATGATTTGTACTAAATAAAATTTCTGAATACCTACTAATTTTGACTTTCTTTCTTTTCAGAATCACGGTGGACTCAATTAAAAATGAACAAGTGACGTAAACAAAAGTGGTACCTTTAGTGACAGTGTAGTGACAATTAGTGACAAATTAGTGCAGTGCCAGTGTAGAAACAGATTTAGTGACAAAATGCTGCGGTGATTCTCACGACTGATTATGTGCTGTGTTGTTGATCGTAAAAAATCAAAATGTGTGCCAAACTTAGGAATCTAATCGCCGTGTTTTGTGGTAAGTTTTTCTTTTATTTTTTTTATCTACTATGGAAAAAAAAAAACAATACATTTATTTGTTATAAAAACCAATCTACTATTAAAAAAAGGTAACAATTATTTGATATAAAACCATGAAAATATAACATGTTGAGCTCCTTGAGTTATGAGTTTATCTCCAAACAAATTCTATTCGCGAGAAAATAATATAATAATATTAGCTACACGATTACTGACAAATGCTTGCACTGACTGGACAAGTCCAATCAAATCTGTATGGTTCTTTCTTTAAAAGACCATCTCAGACACAAACCTGCAGGATCCTCGCATGACTTAACCAATTTAATGTCAGGGGTGTGTTTAAGTCAACCATCCAGATAAAAATTAAACTAACGAGAGTTCGCTGAACGGAGTCATAGGTTTAACTGCCAAATTCAATTGACAGCTCAGCTTGTTATTAATTATTTTCATTTTTTTCAAATCTTATTTACTTGTCACACACAAATAAAGTTCACGTAGGTGATAAAATAAGTACTTGTTTAAAAAATATTTGTTTCTAGAGAGCGAATTGAGCAACACTCCATGTCAAAGTCAATCTTGGACCGCCATCTGACAGCAGGATAAATTTAGCGAGTGGTAAAAGTCGCTAAGATTATCCCTAGTAGGACGAAAAAATATTAGTTACCAGCGGAATACCAGAACGGGGGCTTCACCTCTCGGTTGTATCTTGAACGGGGTGTTTAACGGTTAATCCGATAAATTTCAAACTGGATGGTTTGACTTAAACGCACCCCCCAGGACTTTTAAAAGAGACTATGGCCTCTGAGTTATTTCTGCTGTGGCTGCTCAGAGTAGTCGGGTACGAAACACCGGCTTCATATAGTTACTAAAAAAGTGGTTTTCGACGTGTAAAAGCGTTTGGCGAAAAACCTATTTTGGCAAAATAATTATAATTATGATTAAAAATAAATCCTACTTAATATTATAAACGTGAAAGTTTGTTCCCAGGCCTTTCCGAAATAGGCTCACTTAGCATGACTTTTCGCTCTGTTACTTTACAGCGTCTTTCCAGTATTTACAGCGTTTCTTGTATGAAAAAATGGAACAGCGCCTCTGGTGTGCGAAGAAGGAACTAATTTTTTCCTTGAAAATTGTCAATTTGAAATTGTCAAAGTTCCAGTTTACGTCTCAAATACTGAAAACTCATGCTAAGGGTACAGTTGAGCAAAAATTGATGGCTTGGCTCATTTCACTGATGAACAAAATCTTATGATTCCATAGACTTATCGATCTAGGTACAAAATTAACAAAATTCTACCTTCATTTAATGAAATTCCAATGGAAAATCAAGTCTATAAGTGAATTTTTCCTACCTTATTTCCATTTCCTAGAATTTATCATGAAGATATGCTATTAAGCTTAAAAGCAATTTATGAAAAAGTGAGTTTATTGAAATAAGTCTTACTCTCCTTTCATTATTCTATCTATATAAAACTACTTTCTTATGTAAACGGAATTATTTACAATGGCAGTCGCTGAGGTAGTTTTTCAACGGTTTTCGTTCCAACTTTGATAAGGCACTTAGCTGATGTTATATAAAAAGTGCTAAGTGAAGAGCAGTGCCCACTGCCCACGCCAGCCAACCCAGCAGGGCTATTGGCTAACTTGATAGTCACTGACCAGCGGTTGTCAACTGAACTTGGATGGCTCGATACCTGTTATGAAGCTAAGTTGAGGAGTGGAGTGCCTCAAGAGTGTTAGAATAGTTGATTTTATGGAACTTTTACATTTATCAGTTTCATTGCAAATGCAGCAGCCAATAAGAAATTTACGTTTTGACAGCTATTTGATGGTCCCCACACAGACATCGGATACGCAATAGCCACGTAGATCGACATAATCCCAAGGTTCCAAGGCTTTTTTACTGTCGTAACATCATCAAATTAGTCCTCCCAGCCTGTATGGGACGGACGGACTGTCAGACTCGTACCGACTAAAATCCATAGTGTTCCTTCAGTAGTCCTTAACGTTTCAGGGTCGCGGTTGCTTGCTGGTATGTTCTGCCACACTTCTCGGTTATTGTGCGTTCCTCACTTATCTGATTCTCGTGATTTTGAGAAAAACCAAAAGTCATCGCCGATTGTGATTTATTTCAAAAATATTATTTTATTTATCACTAAGAATAAATTTAAAAAATCCGAAAAATGGTAAGCAATAAGCATAAAGCTTGAAATATTTTCTTTTATTACACAATAAATAATTCTCCTTTATCAAAATGTAACATTTTCGATCTATATGTAACATTCTAAAGCGTTCAAATAAAATAAACAAAATAAAATAAAAATTGCAAAGCTTTATTTTTTTGTAAATAAAACTTGGCAATATGGCCGCCATTGGGTTCGTGTTAACAGGAGTTTTCAAATAAAATAAAAAACACACGTTTATAAAAGTTCTATTGTGGAGTTGGTATTTATTGGGATCGCGTCTGTAGGGCTTTTGTAGGGTTGGCTAGCAGATATTTGCTTGGGTAACTTTTCGGATATTTATCTGAAGATTTATCGGATATTTGGGTTAAAGTACGATTATTATTTGTAGTCAGTAAAATGACAAGTGCAACTCTCACTGATACAATGGAATTTAGTACATTTCTATAGTGAACAAATGTCATTTTTCTGTCATTTTACTGACTACAATTTATAATCGTACTTTAGGTCATTTTTATTAGCTTTCTCGACTAATGACCAAAAACTAAGTAAGACTTACTGAATTTTTATGGTTAATTTAATAATAATAACCAATTACTCTTGATTGAAAAGCGTCATCTTAAAAAATAAAAGGCAAGCTTTGCACCAGTAGAAGACTTATAGATTAAAAAAAAATATAACTTGTCAGTTTAATATTATTATCCATTCGCGAATCTAAATTTAACTGAGTAACACAAAACATATTAAATTAAGCCACAGCTACATATTAACAGACAGCACAACATAGGTATTTGTATCCGAAATATTTGCGTTTAACGCGTGTATCCACAATTTGATCATATATTTTAAGGATATCGTACTTACTATTAGTCGAAATAACTTTCTCCGAGGGACCAATATTGTAAAAAGTAATCAATTGTCCCGTAAAATTGGATGGAGTAGGTATAGTTTTTTTCTGCCCTTACGACGCTGGTTTAAACAATTTTATTATTATAAAGAAAGATACGCCATGTTCATACTGAATGGCGTTCAGATATCGTTGCGTTGTTATTATAGTAATTTAAAACTACGACAGCGATAGATAGAGAGAAAGAGATAGCAGATAGCAAAGTGCAACAATTGTTTTACTTTTGTCCTCAACAATTTGTGCGTACTAATGCGACATCTACTTCTTTTTGTTTATAATATCATTAGGTTTAAAACAGAAAATTGATCAGTTTATTAGTTTCTAAGACGTCTTTAAATATGAGGACAATATAACACTGACTATTTAGCTAGGCGACACCAAAATATGAAATTAAACCACCAACAGTTGCATATTAACCGACGACAGAAATATATATTCGTATCCGAAATATTAACGTATATTCGAAATACGAATATCTTTACATACCATCCAATATCCTACATAGTGTTTGTTGTGGCTTTGTTCCACTTTCGTGCCTCGCGAGATGAGTTCTCTAAATACAAGAACATAATTATAAACAAACAAACCTGTGCTAACAGCAATAATAATATGTGTCGCGAGTTAATGTAAACGAGATTCGGTAATGGGAATATCTGTCTTCATATTATGTGAGATAATTTATAAGCTATGTGCTAAGTCCCAGGGTATCCGGGGTCGCGGGACTTATCAAATTTCCGTGATCCTGAGACGTAAAGTAGTCGTAGAATAGTCAGTACGAGTCCGACAGTCCCTCCAGCCCTGCCCGGGGTTGGAGGACTCATTTGATGATATTACCACGCTAAAAAAAAAGGGTATACTTAAAATAAATGAATATTTAATGCTGAAATTACAAGTGGGGTGAGGATGTCAAAGCTTCTCGATTTTTATGGAATAACTAGATTTATAAAGAATTTTTGTTTTGGTCTTTTACGTCTTTTTTGTAAATGTCATAAAATGTAAAAGCATGAACAAAATTTATGTTTTCCAGCTTTTAAACCTGAAAAAATATCAATATAGGTTTCATATGTACTTGACACATGACAACCAACGCAAAACAGATTTCAATATTTTTAAATACATGTTGCGTAAACTGTCTAATTGTTGTGATAACTATCCTGTGCCCTTTTCTTTATCGGTGTTCAACGTTTAAAAAACAGATACTTTCAAAAATATTCCACGACAAAACTTACTGTTTTATTGCCCGCCACAAAAATTCGAATATCCACGCATATATCCGAATATCCGCAACCGCACACCCCTAACGTTACAAGGTAGCCCACCATTATTTATAGGGCTGGCCGGCCACAATTAAATTTTCATTAAAATACTACGTTCGTTGCCAACGCTTTGTAATTTGTATTGTTAGTTAGTATTACTGTGCCCAGTAAACAGTACATGTTTACTGTGTGATTTTTTAAGTGTTTCTGTGTTTCGAGTTAGGGTTGTAAGTGACTTATTGTTGTTGGAGTCAAAAGTCAATATGTTTCGACGATGTTTTTGTTCTGAATGCTTTCAATTTTTTGGAGCAAAGTTGGCTCGGAGGGGAAACCGTGGGTTTAAACCTAGAGGTGCCCCAACAGTCAACAGTTCAACTTTAAAATTTATATTGTATACTTATGGGGATTTTTAAAGAATTTCCAAGCCATGTAGTAATAAAATTTAGATTCATCATGACCTAATTTAAAAATAGACGAGTATATTGTTACATTGTTTTATTGATAAAAAGTGGGCGGGATTGGGTTAAATTACTAGCGTATGAGGTTTCGCAATAACGTTTGTATTGATGACACATCTAATGACTGGTGATGAATCAAAAGTTTTAATTAATCATTTTACGCATCAACGCTTGTGACGCGCATCGTAAAGATGATTTTTGAGGAAAGAAAAATTTCAGATTGCAAGTGGGATTCGAACCCGCGTCTTCTGGATAAGTAATGCGTTAAAAAAGAATTAATAAGTATGTAAGACGCTTTAGCATTAGACGAAACTTTACCATTATTTTTTAATGTTGAAAAAATCATCAAAGGAGTCCTTCCACACTGACTGAAGCGGAAGGGACTGCCTTTTTACTTAGTTTGCCCTTTGAGGTCCGGGTCGCGTTGCGGATTCGTTGAAAATTCGCTTTCAGAGAAAGTGAAAGAATGTTCTGGAATGACAGAAAGGATATGTACCGTTTATTTCGGGATTACTTTCGGTATATTTTCGAATTACACGCAGCCAAAGCCGATGGCAATAGTTAGTACCCCTATATTTTAAGGTAGCCTTTCGAACTAAGCGTCACAAACGCAGCGTCTATAGCGTCACTGTCATAATGGTCATAATGACCTGACTGTGACGTTACTGACGCCACGAGAGTGACGCAGCGCTCGAATGACGTTCCTTAGAATTTCATACATTTGCATAGAACATCTATCTGTCGCACTGTCGCGGCGTCACAGCCGCGGCGCCAATGACGCCATAGACGATGTTCACGAAAAGATGTTCCGTTGAACGTTTGTCTAAAAAAAGTGTAACTGCAAAGCGACCCTTATATCAACGTGAAATGACGTTCTGACGTTGATAGTTTTTTAGACAAGTGTTCAACCAACGACGATATATTACTATACTCCTAATAACAGCCGACCGACGTCTGTCAACACATTAGGCAAAAAAGTCTCATATCCGTCTTGTTTCGAACACTCCTGTGAGCCGTAAACGTACCTTGAGACAGAACAGACCTTGAGTTAGCCAATCACAACGCAGTACCCCGTCCCCCTCGCTTACGTAGTACCTCAGCGAGTTGACAGAATAGTTTTTGTTCCTTAGATCGTGCATGCGGAGTCTAGTAATGTAAAGTCGTTGTGTTCAACAGATGTTCAAGTATCTTTCTTGTGGTAAGAAAGGTAAATCTTTTCTATCTTTTACTAAAAGAAAAACTATTACTAATAATACTATCAACGTATAAAATAAAACGTCTGCCAGAAAATTACCCTTCTACAGCTAAAATTTCGCCCGAAATTTAATAATCTGGGACCTAATCTAATAATTAAACAAGGGATTTGACTAGATTCCAGTCTAGATTAGAAATATGTATTGGCTTAAGTAATTTATTAATGTACTTAGCTACTAACGTGGGTGGTTCTATTATAGTTTTCGAGATATATCTGGGATAGGTTTAATTTTAATATTTAAATCAGGTAAATGTTTAGATTAAGTTTGTAGTTTATTAATGTCCTTTATCCTAGGGGTTCTTAGGTATAGATTAAAAGCTCGATTTTCAAGGTAAAGCCACGCTTGCCAAGGTCGTTGTGAGGATGTGTAGCTAGGTCCATTTTATATTGAGAACTGTGCTTCAGAAAGTACGTTAAGGGCATGTAGACGGCGAGTAATGAGTGTCTCGCCATAGGATCATGGACCATGCTCGGGTTGACGGCGCACCGTGTTCCACGTACGCCTCTCGGAGCTGTCAGCTAACTGACGGGACCTGACTAAAGCCTTTCGCGGGACTGTCTTAGCAGGTAACCATGAACCTGGAACGTAAAGGGTTATTAAAGGATCATCGTGGATTTTAGTGAGTAAAAGTCTGACAGGCCCTTCCGTCCCGTCCTGGGTTAGGATATACTGGATGACTTTTACCACGATACAAAAAAAACGGTTCTAGACCAAACGACTGTTGGTAAAACGTTTCAGTTTCCCTTTCTGGGTTTGAATCCACGACCTGGGTGTAAATCCTAGCGTAAAAAATATCGCAATCCTAATATTGGTAGTTCGTCACAAAATTCTAGATGACAATATACGAAAAAATCCTATCAAAACTCGATCGGCATGAAAATGGGGAGAAATCGAAGCAATACCAATAGTCCGGGATCAGTGGGGGTAATAAAATCGTCCCGGGCTATCCCGGACCTCTGTATGGGAAGGGCATGACCTTATTCTCAAACACTTTGATCCCTCAACAGCGAATCAAATCCCGGCTAGTGATGGGACGTGTATCGATAGTTGCGTAATATACGTATCGATGTTTTTTGATTGGCAGTTTTTGGTTGAGTGAGCGGTTTGTTTGGTTTTGGCTTAGATGAATATATGTATGTTGGATTTATTAGACCTATTGACAGAAATAGACATGGTGACAGTGATATTATGATTTATGGTGGAAAACTTAAATAAAAAGATTTTGTCATTAAAAATTAAATGATAAAAATTGAAACATGAGTTGAATTGCCACAATATTTCGAATAAAGTTAATTTAGTTGACAGTTGTTAGATAAATACGAAACGCTTTGAAAGTGGGAGATGCACGTCTTTTTCAATGTTTTCTTAAATTTAAAAATTTCAAGAGATCAAATCAACGCTTATTTATATGAAGAGATCGTTCCATCAGCTGTCTAGATTTTATCTAACTTTAAATGTTGCTATCATTGAAGAAATTTATGAAAATAAGTATTTTGGCAAAGCTTTGTTTTACCACTTCTGAAAAAAATAACAACCAGTTCCATTATTGCGTTTATTCTCTAGGAAGTTTGTAAGCAACTGCATAAATATATACCATATAGATGCCATTGTCTATCGACACATTCCAAACCATGGACTATCGACATTGTCCCAACCCTCAAAATTATTCCATTAGCTTCCAGAAATTAATTTAATATATTTTAAACTGGAGCTTATCACGGCCAAAATACACTGTACCCGGGTAATACGAATATTTGCCGGTCAAAAAGGTTCCTAAACAACTAATTTTAATAAACTGACTTTCCCTTTGGTATCAAAATGTAAATTTTTGGTATCAAACTTCCTTAGTTAATTACATATTTGGGGTTTTAAACATGGAAAAAATTAGGTTAATTTTGTTCAGGAGATGTTATGAGAATTTGATGAGGAATTTTTAAATTTTCTCTACCTTTTTGGTTATTACAGGATGTTCATTTTAACTTGTAATCATTTTGTTAAAAGGTTGCCTTATCTTTTGAAATGTGGGTCGCGGGACTGAAGTATAAGGGCACCGTGACTCTATAGCCGAATGTAATGTAGATCCAGTAAGAAGAAGATCCATCTAGAAGTAATGAAAATCCAGGTTTTTAGTCTATCAAAGCCTAACTACTACCGCTCTACCAAGGGACTCATTTGATGATTTTATCACCCAGAGAAAAGTCCAAACATTATTGTCGTGGGGCTGTCTTTAGGTCGCGGGTCTGTCCTGTTACCGTGACCCAGGAATGTGACGAAGATGAGATCCGACCGATTTCGGCCAATGCGATTGCTTCAGCTCCGTTGTCTTTCGTGTGCCCGCATGTGGCTTATGTAACCAACCTTCTTTGTGAAGATCCTCGCAGCATGCGGGCATCCAAAGGACTGTTGAAGAATCATCGTGGATTTTAGTCAGTACCGGACTTATTACAAAAAACAAAATAAACCTTGGTTTAAACCTGTACTAACAAATCCAGGCTTATCTTCAGAACCATGGTTTAAATTTCTCCGTATTACAAAACTTAGATAAAACGTAGACTTTAGTACCGTCATTTGAACCATTGTCTTGAACCATTGTCTTAACATTTAAATACGCCATGTGTAGTAGTAACAATTAAATCTAGCACGTTTTAATCCATTTTGGGGGAAAATAACACAAAAACAACAACACAATGAAAAAGTAGCTTTGAGAAACTTTGACACACCTTTGACAGCTACGACTGTTAGACCATGGTTTATCGCAAAACCAAGATTTGTACTAACGTTTGTGTAAACCGTAGTTTTTGGTAATATAAACCTTGGTTTTTAGTTAAACCCCATTTTGTAATAAGGCGGTACGAGTCTAACAGCCACGAAGAGTACAGAAAAAAATCGCTCAATTCTAAAAAACGGTACATCAAATTCATTACCATATTCCCCTCAATCATCAGAGTTACATACGCCCTTTTTCCACGCAATCAGCCTTGAAAGCCGACCATCAGTCTTTTACCAAAACGGCTATAAAAGATCCCAGCTATATACAAGCTTTTGATTGAATACAGAGACGGAACAATTAATAATAACAGGAAAAATAATGTGATCAATTATGGTGGATGGCGAAACGGTAGTGATGGATCGGGAACACCCTGTACCATCTGTTTTGAGTGCGGTAGTGAGAATTTCTCGATAGGTTGTCGATTTTCGATGTTTTTTTTTTTGACGTGTGTGGTTCTGGTAGGGTTGTTTTGTAGTTGTCGATAAAAACAAAATTAATAGATTAAATAAACTATGAATAATTTCATGAAGTTATTTAAATATCTGAGGCTTTATCATGAATTTTGCAGTTTTTGTGACGTAAACTGACATTAATTTCGAGGAAAAATTAGTTCCTTCTTCATACACTAGAGGCGCTGTTCCTTTTTTCCATATAATAAACGAAGTGAATCATCATCTTCCTGCCCTTATCCCATTTTACTTGAGGTCGGCGCAACACGTTTTTTCCTAGTGAACAAAATACTGAAATCTTGTGATCGAGCTACAGCATAAAGCAATTATTATTTTATTTTATTATTTTTAGTTTTAAACCAGTTTAAATGTATAGTAATGTTATTCATGATTTAATTAAAAAAAAAAAAAAAAACCCGTCTAATTGAATGTAAAAAAAAACAGGCAAACCCATAGCCAGCAGTTGATCAGTAAAAGTATCTATCCTACAAAAAAACATTATAGAAAAATATTGCAGCAATTTCAACCTCGATTATAATAACATAGACAATTCACTTTGACGTTTTAAATTAACTCTTTGACACTCACTTTTTGTCGTTCTTAATTGATTATCTTTGTTCCTTAATAAATCACTTATCACTACCCACTGCTAAACCACTCTTAAAGATCATCGCCCGTTCAATTTATAAGAATGATACGTTTTTATCAATGGAGCCAACAATTCTATGGTCTTGAGTTCTATTGTTATTTTGTGCTCATTCTCATGTAGGAACTGTTTCTTAAGATCTGGTGAGTTTTATGATGTCTTGGTATGAGTTTATGGAGTATATTATTTACTAGCTGTTGCCAGCGGCTTCAACTCGTAAATATTTCACGGGAACATAAAATCGGGATAAAAACTATCCTATCTGTTAAACCAGTTTATAAACTATCTGTGTACCAAATTTCAGCCAAATCCGTTCAGTAGTTTTTGCGTGAAAGAGTAACAAACATCGATACATACAAACTTTCACGTTTATAATATTAGTAGGATGCTATACTAGTATTGTCGTCTGCAATAGACAGCCTATAATAATACCACAACTATCACAGAACACCATCTAGTCCCAAGCTAAGCAGAGCTTGTATTATGGGTACTAGACAACTGATAAACATACTTATATATTTCTAAATACAAACATATTATAGATAAATTACACCCAGACACAGAACAAATGATCGTGCTCATCACACAAACATTTGTCCTGGGTGGGAATCGAACTCACGACCTCCGGCTAAGCAGTCAGGTCACTAACCACTAGACCAACAGGCCAGTCAATATATAATGTTCCCACTGTTGGGAGGTAGGTTAAGGATAGTCTATAATCCACCACGCGGGCACAGCGGTTGGTGGATCTTACATGTCTTCAAATTGTTAGTTCTAGAACACGCCGGCTGGTCCTCACGATGTTTTCCATCACCGTTCTGAGAGCAGGGTGATGAAATAAATTTACACAAAGAAAAACACCTGGCGGGGTTCGAACCCACGACCTTACAACTCGTAAGTCGGGACCGATACCACTGGGCCACCACTGCTCACTGCTTATGATGTCTAGGTATGGGTTTATGGAGTATATTAGTTATCTAAGCTATACTGGTATTATCGTCTCCATAGACAGCCTATAATGTTCCCACTGCTGGGACACAGGCGTCCTCTCTATGAGAGGTATCTAGTAATCCACCACGCGGGCTCAGTGTGGGTTGGTAGATCTCACTTGTCTTCGAATTTTTGGTTCTAGAACACGCCGGTTTCCTCACCATGTTTTCCTTCACCGTTTGGAGAGCATGGAAAAATGGCGTTTAACTTGTTGCTCCTCATGGTTTTGACTCCGCTGATCCGCTGATCAGCCTTCGTATATAAATAACCCATCAACTATAGTAGTTTCTGAGATTAACGCGTTAAATGAAACAAACTCTTCAGCTTTATAGATACATGTTTTTTTAACGTGGTAAAATTATCAAACGCGAGTCCTCCCGCCAGGGCAGAGAGGGAGGAGGGGGCCTGTCGGACTGGAGGGACTGTCAGACTTGTACTGACTAAAATCCACGGTGTCCTTTACGTTCCAGGGTCACGGTAATAGAAAATAACCACTAAACAAAATTTCTGAACAAAACCAATTTTCAAAACTCACAATCGAAAACCTATCGTACGATCCTCAACAAACTCACTCTATAGCTACAGGCTGAAACATTAATACAGGAATTAGGAGCGAGCGAACGAACGAATGATAAATAATACATCCTGTATCGCCGTCAAGTGACGTCAGTGATCGAATGGCGGCCATCTTGGTTTCGACAAAAGGGACATTCGCACCGAACTGGGATAATGAGAATATGAATTCGGGCTATTGTTTGGTTGTATTGGAGGTTATGAAAGGTCCTTCTATGTGTGAAAAAAGTATATAATATATAGGACTGTACAGGTTTATGTCACACAGGGTCGGACTGGGGTTCTATAATTGGGGTGGTGTTGTCAGTCGGGCCCAAGTACTTAAGCGCGGGCTCCTATGGGCATGGTTGTCGCAAGCCAGGCAATACGTGGAATTTGACATGCAGCAAGATCCTTACCTTACTAAAGTAAATGAAAAAGTTTTTTTTAAATTCTTAATTTAGTTGCAAAATCATGTTTTCTGGGTATTACTTTTTTTTCAATTACATTGTAAAGTTTTTGGGATATTTTTTCCTACTATCAGTCTATTATCTCTTAATTTTTTGTTGATTTACAAGGTGTAATTAAAACTTTGTTTTCTTTAATTGATATTATTCTCGTCTTATAATACACATTACTAACATGTGATTTTGCCATTACATGTCAACTTACAAGCATTATGTTATAACCTATTATATATTATTGTATAACAGCTTTTTCTAGTAAAAGAACCACGGAACTGTAACCCAACACTTCCCATTGTGTAAACACCTTCACCATCATACACCAGTCATCCGAACAGAGGCTCTAACATGAATTCTACATTAATATTTAGCCATACTTTCTTCATGTATTACGACGTAAATTATATGGAAAATGATGAAAAAAAATTGGAAAAATGAAGCTGATAATTATATTAAAAGTGTAAAATAACTTCTTTGACTTTTTTGCTACCGACTTTCAAAATAAAAAGTTATTTTAAAAGTGCCTCTAGTGTACGAAAGAAGAACTAATTTTATTCTTTAAAAATACGGTTTAAAAGCGGTTGGCAGAACTCTAAAGCTTTTAAAATAGTGATTCATTTTGCAATTTGCATATCGGTGACAAGTTGTAACTTGATCAAAATATGATTCACGAAGAGCGAATGTTTGGATCATTATTTTATATAAAACTAGCAGCCCGTCCTTGGCTTCGCACGGGTGGAAGTCCTCTAAAACCCGGTCCCGATGGTTACAAACACAACAAAAAAAGAATTATCCGAATCGGTCCAGCCGTTTTTGAGTTATGAGCTTAGCAACACATTTTGCGATCCATTTTTATATTATAGAAAGAAGAAAGATTACTGTTGTTAATGTCGCCAAACATAAATTTTGAATCAATTTATTATCTGACATCGACCTGAAAATTGCAAAAAGGTCAGGAAAATTTGAAATTCGCGGGCTATTATTACAATCATCTTCTTTAAGTTACAAAAAAGTGAAAACCCGTGATAAGGCCTCTGTCATCTCATCTCCCGATATTGATCTAACTTTCAACTCTAACTTAAAGTTACTTGTCTATAATACAGTTACTTGCCAGATAACTCCGCCCCCTTCTCTTAGTTATGCCAATATGTATTAATTAAATAAGTTTATGTGTGTTGGTGAAGTTAGTCAATTTATTGATACATTGTTAAGGAAATTATTTATTGTTTGATAAGTTACAGTTTGGTGAAGTGATTTTGTGTTTGTGATTGCTTCGGGATAAGTTATCGATACTGTTGATTATGAAGGTTCTGGATACGTAGTTATTGTTAGGTTTTTGCTCTTTAAAGAACAGGGGGCAGATTCTCGGTTTTAGAGATGGTGTCGAACTCGACAAAAATTTCTAATGACGCCATTTTTTCGACAAATTTTAAAAGTTGATATGTCTAATTGGCCATTTGTCGAAGGCTAACTTTAGAGTTCAGTAAAATTTTATGGGTTTAAAAGAGTTACCGGATCTGGAATGTCAATAGCCCTTGGCGATCTTATGTTGGAGACATAGCGTGGATTTAGTCAGTACGAGTCTGTTAGTCCCTTCCGCTCCACATTGAGCGGGAGCACTCATTTGATACAATTTTAGAACGATAAAAAAATGTGGTTTATCGAAAATTTGAAGCCTGTGCGAAACCGATGTAGGACGCTAGCATTTTATAATCAAACGTCAAAACTTCTTTCCCAGGTAAAAATAATAAATAAAAATATTTTTATTAAGTTTGACATTCAGGTGTTAAAGTAAACAAGAAATAATACAATGTCACACCTATCATTAGATTTATTGTCCCAAAAGATCTCAACTCAAAAATTCCTTACTCAACGGAATTTAACTAATCACCAAAAATTCTTAACTAAAACGCATTCCATCCCTCAAGCTGTAAGGTTAATCTTTAAACGGTACATTTTAGAAAGTGACCTCTTTCTTTCTATGGACGGAGGGTACCTCTGGGTCCTCACAAAAATATATTGTCGTTGTAAGTCTCTTGACTTTACGATAAAAATGCTCATTTAGATTGAGTGTTACTATTTGGAGTATCTTTTGGTGGACTGTTAGGAAATTAATATTAAAAACGAGTGTAATTTTAAGTGACAACATAATTTTCTAACATGATACGTAAAATAATCTTGAGGATCTCGTGGGCTAAATAAATTTAGCCGCACGGGTCGAATTCCGGGTTTTTAAGCTGGTGCTGTGCCGAAGTTGGTTGGACGGGTGATCAATCTGTCATAGTGAGTTTCTCCGTGCCTCGGAAAGCACGTCATTTTTAGATCTTTGGACAGTCGTTACTATTGTTCAGAAGCTCTAAAGTTGAAAACCAGTCTACCCCATGGGCATGATGGTATTTCCCAGTTATGGGTTCTGAAGGCTCATCGGTGACTGGAAGCCGGACCCCATATAATTGGGAAACAGGCCAATATAATTATAGGCAGATGAGGATGTATACTGTACATCTTAAATGAACGATGTAAGCTATAATGTACGGTATGTAATGATTTTCTGAAGTTGAAAAAGACGCCATAGTGTTTGATATAATTACATAATTATAGCCTTAGAACAGAAGATATTTTAAGAAAATTGATTGACTACTTTTTAGTAGTTCCGGCACCTAACTCAAACATACCAAAAAAAATAGAAAAAAAGGGGAGTGGCCAGTACCGTTCAGTAATAAAAAAAGAAAAATGTACAGGGAACGCTACACGATTCTATTACATGATGTGATAAGTACCTACCATTAATTAAATAAAAAAAAACCTGGAATAACAAAACGGATATATTCGGTATTTAAATGTTTAAATATCAGAAAAAACTCGCAAGCTCTCGATAGCTATGTCAACCGAAAAAAACAGTTTTGACGGTTTCCATTACTGTTATCGCGGTGGCCAACGTCACAGTTTTATGTTGGCCCTCATGTCACTCACCCGACTCACGCTGCCACATTTTTGCAAAAAATCAATAGAATAAAAGGATGTATCCATATTATGACCAAAAACACTTTGGCAAAAAACATTTGAGCGCATTTAATGCATTCAAGCGTTTTATGCCATTGCTATAATTATTGATATAAAAATTGCCTAGGTATATTTCAATTAGGGAACCCATAAATATTAGTATTATTTTTTAGGGTCTTATTGACTAGTATTTGGGCTGAGCGATTGTGTGTGCAGGTGTCGCGGATTCGAGAGTACGCACGGAGCAAATATTTGAATGATCTGCAATGTTGTTTCGGGTCTGGGCTCGTTGTGTTTATGGGTTTCAATGTTTTGTTAATGCACTACGCTACGGGAGAAATTTCTAGCATAGGGATTTAAAAAAATGCAAAATGAGGAAAACTGCAATCCAGTTTTATAGTTGTTAATTTAAATAATATTCTATCTACTAAAAGTGAAAGTTTGTCTATGTGGATAGATGTTTGGTATCTTGCACCGCAAAAACTACTGAGGATTTGGATGAAATTTGGTTACCATTTAGTTTATAACTGGATTAACACTAGGAAGTTTTTATCCGATTTTATGTCCGTGGATTAATTTTCGAGTTGTAGCGGGTGAAACGCTGGCAGACAGCTAGCACAGATAAAAGCCCAATTATAGAGTATGTAATCATAAATTGTTTCATAATTTAATCTAGTCACTGCTGATAAATCAGCTCATAATTATTTTGACAGAATTGCGACGTTGCCAACTTTACAAATTAATTCTTAGAACATTCCTTGTGTCAAAGGTGCCTAATAACATTAATAATCACAGAATAGTTTTAAACTAACTCGTACAAAATATTTAAGTTTGAAAATGGACCTACAACCTCTATAATGAAAATTATGAGCGGTTCAATTGAAAACTGAAAAAGCAATTAAAGGAAAAACTATTAATTGATCATAGTTCTCACACATTTGTGGAATTAATTTCTAATAATTGAACGTTCTGCGGTAAAATGAAGTTTGTTATTTGTGACGAAAGGTTTCAAATTGGTTTTTGTTTTATTTGTTATTTCGACTTGGTGTTTCAAATTGTGTTTCAAACAGGCTTTTAAACAACATCAGTAATTTAAAATTCTCTTTAGATCTTTTTATCGTGGTAAAATCATCAAATGAGTCCTCCCTCCCATGCTCCCATACAGACTTATACAGCCTTATTACAAAAACTAAATAAACCTTGGTTTAAACCCGTACTAACAAGTCCTTAGTCCAGGCTTATCTTCAGAACCATGGTTTAAATTTCTCCGTATTACAAAACTTAGATAAAATGTAGACTTTAGTACAGTCATTTGAACATTGTCTTAACATTTAAATACGCCATGTGTACTAACAATTAAATCTAGTACGTTTTAGTCATTTTTGGGTGAAAACAACACAAAAAATAAACCGTAGTTTTGGTGTGATAAACCTTTGTTTTTAGTTAAACCCATTTAGTAATAAGGCGGACAGTGATTAAAATCCACGGCGATTGTTCAATAGCCCTTTACGTTCCAGGGTCAAGGTTACCTAAATAGTCTGTCTTGCGATCCCGTCTATTTAGGCGGTCAGTTAGTTTCGAAAATAATGGACATTAATTCTTCTTTAACTAAATCAATAATTATTTAAAAAAAAAGATACCACATCAAAACTGGCGTAGGGAGCGGAAACGGTCACCCATCCACATATCGACCTTGGGAAGCGTAGCTTAACGCTTAATCGACCAGTGCGACTGTTAGTATAACGCTAATCTCAATTAGCACAACATTCCCTTCTGTTAAAACCGTTGTCCTAATTCCAGCAAAGAAACACAGGCCTCCCGCTAAGACCAATTCGATTTTCTCCCCTGGGGGGATGGTATTGTCAAAATAACTTCAGAGGACTTAAATAATCATATTTTTACAAGATGTCTGAATTTTGATGAGTTTGGAGAGATAGTTGACCTATTTTGGAACATCTGTCGTTTAAGAAAACACGTGGTTTTTCAACTAGACTAGTATTTTTGCAAGTTAAAAGTGGCAATGGTTACTTGGTTAGGCCACATTGCTCGTAGAACTGGGGGCCAATCCTCGGTTTTAGAGATAGTGTCGACAAAAAATTCTAATGACGTCATTTTTTCGAAAAAAAATTAAAGTTGCTATTCTTGGGATGTCAAATTCGCCATTTTTCGTAGGCTGACGTTACGAGTTCATTAAAATTTGTCAAAAAATGACGTCATTAGAAATTTTTGTAGAGTTCGACACCATCTCTAAAACCGAGAACGGGCCCCCTGATAACCGATGAGGAAGAAAAGTTTTCGAGTGGCGACAACGAATTAGAAGACACAGCGTAGACCTCCCACTAGGTAGACCGACGACATCGTGAGAGTCGCGGGAAAGCAATGGATGCAAGTAGCGGATTGTCGTTCAGCACAGGTTTTGGTTTTTTTATACCTTGAAGGTGACAAAAAGCTTATGGCCCGCCTGATGGTGCCCGGTCACCGTAGCCTATGCACCCCTGCAATACCAGAGGGCGTTTGCGAGTTACTAACCTTACAACATTTTCCCGCCCTTTTCGACGGTGTGAAGAAAGTAGAAAGGAAGAATTGTTACAAGAATTATAGTTTCATCGTTTGAATTTGGACTCTCACCGCTGAACTAAGCGTTGAAAATTCAACGAAACTGTTTTAGGTAACCTTTACCTCCTAGCCATGTTTTGTAATAAAACCGTCAATGTTATGATAGCAATAATGGTGAATAAAAAAACAAATCTTCAACGTAAAAAAATATTCTGTTTTACAAAACGTAGTCAAAACACAATTAGTCTTCAATTACGCCAATTAAAAGCTTTATGTTCAACGATACTGGTTTGATATAATCTATAAAAATATAAACACTAGTCCACTGTGTTTACATGACATCTTTATATTTTGATTGTATCGTAAACTGAGTCTAATAAGTGGCCATTTTAATAAACTAGGGCTGTCCCGTTTTAGCTTGATAGTATATTTATGGAGTACTTATAAAAATACTTGTTAATTTTGATTTTACTTAATTTATTACCTGAGGAGCATTTTATGTTAATGTTTGACGATACTAAAGTATTAGACTTCACTCTAAATAAGCAAAAACCTACATTGCTGAAGCAATGCCTACTGTGTGTGGCCAAATTATTTAGAAATTAGATTTTAAAATGTTTAAAAATTTGGTTTTCCCCGACACATTATAGCTAACAACCATCGCATAAAAATACTACATCGTAATTGGTCCAAATTTAAGAGCTACAACATCACAGAAGTTTTCCCGTCAGAGGTAAAAAAGTCCTATCTTTATTTGCCAATCTTTTATGAGATCCTACAATTATTTTTTTTTAATAATGTAATATCTCAACGCACACACATTAAGTGTCATATTATTATATAGCGTAAAAATGCACTCATAAAAAAGCGCACTGCATTCACTATCACCATTTTAAATTTCATACCGCATACCTAGTAACTGTTACTAAATACTAGTTCCATAATATCGGTACTAGATTAATAAAGCCAAGAATGCACTAATAAGCTTTCATCCCAGTATTTTTCCTTGAATGCTACCAGATGCGGTTACATGACTAAAACCACGTCCATATGGATGCTATTTATTACGTCACTGGATTATCAACTCTTAGCGCTGAGCGTAAGTTCTAAAATCTAGTGCGTCATTGTTTACTCTTTTTCTTTATCTTAGGGTAGAATTTAAGTGAATCCAGATGCGGATGAATACCTGTTCTTTAAAAAGATCATGCCAAAATCCTTTAATGAAAAAAAAAACGCAAAATTCAAAAGGAAATCAAATAATTTAAATACCTCGTATTTTATATGAAGCGACTGTCTATATTTTACTAATAACTTACCGGGTATTAAGAAATCTCTTGATTAGAGTGACTTTTAGGCCTGGATAAATAGTCGTCACTAGGCCAAAGCCAAACCAAAGTGCTTAGGGACGTTAAATGTCAATAATTTTCATGGAAATTTCTGACATTTGACGTAGCCAAGCACTGACTTTAGCTTTGTTTTGGCTTAGTAACGGCTATTTATCCAGGCCTTAGATTTTTCTGCTTTTGACACCCTGTAACAACTGTCAAAGAAGTACAAACGACATCTGAGACCAAGAGGACCATTGCGTGAAGAAAAACGATGCCGCGGTTAGCGCAGTAGCTGAGTGATTGGACTGCTGCGCTGCGTGTCGCGGGTTTGATTCCCGCACGGATCAAATATTTGTATGATCTACAAGTAGTTGTTTCGGGTCTGGGCATTTGTGTATGTGAGTTTCTATGTTTGTAAACGCACCCACGACACTGGAGAAAAAATCATAGTGTGGGGCAACGTTTTTTTTTTTTATAAGAAACGTTACGTTACAAAAGCTTCCTATGTAGACGCGGCCTTAGCATCCGTATTTTATAATTTATGCGTGCATGCTAGGATTAGATTGTCTATGCTAATCTAGGTTCCAGGAAACGCCTAAGATCTAGGATTATGTAGTTTATTAGTGAAGGAAGATAAGATCTGAACCGGTTTTAATAATGTCTTTAAGCTCTTTAGTTGGAACTATTACGTAGGGAAGTAATCGTTTGCATGTGTTACATGTGTGTTATTTTCTAAAACGTTCCTCGGTTTTAATTTAAAGTTATAGTCTATAAGGAAATAACTGTAGTGTAGATACATAATTAAACTTTATGTAAAATAATATTCCACAACTATCACACAACGCCATCTAGTCCCAAGCTAAGCAGAGCTTGTGTTATGGGTACTAGATAACTGATAAACATACTTATATATTTCTTAATAAATACATGTTATAGATAAATTACACCCAGATACTGAACAAATAATCGTGCTCATCACACAAACATTTGTCCTCGGTGGGAATTGAACCCAAGACCTCCGGCATAGCAGTCAGGGTCACTAACCACTAGACCAAGAGCCCTGTCTAAATGGGATGGGATGGGAGGGAGTGACAGACTTGTACTGACTAAAACCAAGGTGATATTTCAATAGCTCTTTACGTTCCGGGGTCACGGTTACCTGATGAGACAGTACCGCGACTTTTATGACGGCGAGCGATGGAACTGCTGCGCTGCGTGTCGCGGGTTTGATTGCCGCACGGAGCAAATATTTGCATGATCTACAAGTAGTCGTTTCGGGTCTGGGCGTTTGTGTATGTGAGTTTATATGTTTGTAAACGCACCTACGACACGGGAGAAATTCTTAGTGTTGGGAAACGTTTTAAAAAATATATTATTGAAGATTATGCAAGAATTAGAAAACCGTTTATTACGTCACAACATGCTGCCATCAGTTTCCTTCTTATCTTAGTCGCAAAGTACCATCTTTCACAAAGTCCATTAATCGGTCCTTTATCCACCTCTTCGTATTGCCAATATATTGACTTTAACCAATATATTGTACTTAAATCCAATATTGCAATATGCTAATTCTGTACCTCGAAGCCAATGTTACATGGAAATTAGACAGTATTATATGATCGTGTGGGTTTATTCAGTGAATCACAATTTTATTGAAGCAGATAACGCTTTTTATTCGCTAAATATATTTTGAAAAGCAATTTGTCTCAGTTAGAATAAAATATTACGTCACTAGCTTATGCCTGCGGTTTTGTAAAAGTATTCTAAATGTTTTAATTATTATTTATTTACTCAAAATGTTGGTTACAATATTTCTTAATCACTATGTTATCCTAATCTACACATTTAACTTATCCACATATTATACGTTTCAATTCGAAACAGTAGTTTCTGAGATCAGCGCGTTCAACCAAACAAACTTCAGCTTTACAATTTAGTCTTACAGCACAGAACAATATTCCATTTGCATTGATCCTCACATGCTCTTTATATGTATACTTTCAAGAATGCTTATTTTATTTATTAATGCTTATATTTATTCCCGTTTCTTTAGTTAAGTCTCCCCTTCTCCTCCCCGCTTCTTCTGGATACAAGCACTTTCAGGCTTAAATTTTATAGGATATTTTTCCTTCATCGCTTTCAAGAAAATCAATAAACTTATATAATAGTAATCATATTTAAAAGTACTCATATTAAAAATACCAGGTATTTTATACTAAGTATTTTCGATTAGCAACAGCCCTACGAAAATGCATTTTTATCTGCATCATAATTGCTAACAATTTTTCGCTTTAAAACTTACTTTATGGCATCCTAGAAATAAAGTTCAAATTAGTTTGCATCACCCATTTATTGTAGCTCCACTTAAAATAAAGCTTCCAATATTACACTTTAGTGGCTCACATTAAGGTTTATAATAACAACTGCTATAATTTTCTTCGTATAATATTTCACAGGATAATGCTCTTTGGCTGCAAAGTTTTAAAGTATAAAATCGTTTGTTTATCGGTTTTCTATAGAAGTTTTTGCTATAATTATTTCGGTTCCCGTACTTTAATGACGGTGGTTGTCGGTTACTCCATACAGTAGGATTGATAATTTCCTTCTTGTGGTTTTGAATTCCTTAAAAAATGGTAGTTATGCTTTGTTCCTGTTAAAGATTATTATTTATATATTAAAGTTATGGTTAAGTAAAAGTTCGTATAACATAGACGTTAGTTAAAAGATGAGGTTTAGAATATATAGAAAAAAAAAACAAAAAAATTACCTTATAGCAGATTCCTTATCATTCCTGTACCCTTAGCACGAGTTTTCAGTATTTGAGACGTAAAGTAAACTGGAACTTTGACAGTTTCAAATTGACAATTTTCAATGAAAAAAATCGTTCCTTCTTCGCACACCAGAGGCGCTGTTCCATATTTTCATACAAGAGATGCTGTAAATACTGGAAAGTATCTGTAATGTAAAACAGGGAAAACTCGTGCTAAGGGTACAGTACTTTAGTTTACAGCGTCTTTCCAGTATTTACAGCGTTTCTTTTTAGGAAAAATGGAACAGCGCCTCCGGTGTACTAACGAAAAAGGAATTTCTAATTTTTTCCTTGAAATTAATGTCAAAGGTCCAGTTTAATTTACGTCACAATAACTGAAAATTCATGATAGGTTTTATATTTTAGATGTTGTTTAAAAATACCCGTTAAACAATGTCTTATTACGCTGCGAGTATTCGCGTAGCCGCGGAAACGCCGGTACAATAAAAATCTCCGAACATCCATCTGTCTCTGTACCAAAAATCATTAAAATTGGTCCAGTTGTTTAGGAACCCTGGTCGACGGCGCGTTGTGTTCCACGCGCGCCTCAAAGAGCGTCAGCATGATGACGGGGCCAATCCTGCCGGGGTCACGGGACTAATTTCCTTACCATGCCCCCGGAACATAAAGGGCTATTGAAGGACACCGTGGATATTAGTCAGTACAAGTCTGACAGTTCCCGCCCTGCCCGGGGTGGGACTCATTTGATAAATTTTCGACGATAAAAAAAAAATGTTTAGTAGCTAAAGCGTACCTAACAGACGAACTAACAAGCTCCTAATAATTAGGCATTCAGATCAATCGTTTAGTTTAACATCACGATGTCGTGACATCGATAAGATTGTATTAAAAGGGTGGGTGTTATATCACGCACGATTTTTAGCCGAAACCAGAATATTATCTATGTATTGATAAGTATGCATTAGTCTGTGTTTTAGTACATAATGACTTTCTGCTTTAGGTTACTTGTTTAAATCACTTACAAAAACTTAAAATCGAACTCAATATTAATTTACTCATGTATATGATCGACTGCTGCCCAACGTGTCGCGGGTTCGAACCCCGCACGGAACAAAAATTTGTATCCCACCAAAAACATTTCATGTAAAATGTTGCCAAGACGACCACATAAGGTTTGATCTCTGAAAAAGATATCAGATCTCATGTAAAGCCAAGCTTCTGAATCTACACGGCCTAACTCTACCGACCGTAACGTGCCCTAACTTCAAAAATTTATATATCAGTAAAAATGTATGGCTTCGCCGTTTCGCTACTACTTTTACTTGATTGAAACACATAGAAAAACTTAAAATCAAACTCAAAATTAATTTACTCATGTATAGGATCGACTATTGCGCAACGTGTCGTTCGATTCCCGCACGGAACAAATATTTGTATGTTCTGCTAGTCCAAGTGCAATTTTACAAAGAAGCAACGCACTCACCATACAGGGAGATTAAAAAAAAAACAGTTAATCACTTTTTTAAACTATCATGGTTTGCTTCAAAACTTAAAATGTCACTTACGGGATATCTTCCGTGATTAACTATTTGTTATAGTTCCCGATATTTCGACGCTGTTGCAAGCGCCATGATCGCGGGTTGACCAGGTTTTAAAACAGTTAAGGATTTAGAATGTGGGCTCCTTTAAAAAAAAGCGAAAATCTAAGCAGTGCTTGACATGCGACAGATCAAACCATAGTAACGTGGTATAATCTTTTTTTTGTAGATATGCATGTAAGGTTCATTGCCCCGTTTAACCACATCGAGTTAAAAAATACAGATCACTCAAACCTATTTGTTTCCACAATCAATTGACACTCTTTCTCGGAAATCACACTTCCCATATAAAGAAGATTGTCATTTTCCTAGCTGTTCAATTGTTTAAGAAATTTCTCAATAATTTTTTTCACACCACCTTTTAAGGACTAGTCAAAGAATCTACTTTTAACAAGTCCATAGAAACAAATTATTTAGAGTGAATGAATTTTAGGACCAAAAGAATAACGGAAATGTAAATGTTAGGAAACAATTACTTTTGACTTGACAGGCATGTTGGTCTAGTGGTTAGTGACCCTAATTGCTATGCCGGAGGTGGAGCAGGGAATCGAACCCACGACGGGTTCGATTCCCTGCACTCAGGACAAATGTGTGATTAGCATGATCATTTTGTTCTGTGTCTGAGTGTATTAAATCTATAATATGTATGTATTTAGAAATAAATAAGTATGTTTATCAGTTGTCTAGTACCCATAACACAAGCTCTGCTTAGCTTGGGTCTAGATGGCGTTGTGTGATAGTTGTGGAATATTATTATTACTTAGCATTTGCCGAATATGGCGTTTATTAGTGTTATAAGGTGGTCAGACGATCTGATGAAGACCACAGGATCGCGCTGGATGCAAGCCGCTTACAACTGGTCCCATAGGACATATATAGGGTAGGCTTAAGTTCAGCAGTGGACGTCCTACGGCTGAAATGATGATGATAACCAGTATCATCAAGGGTTATCGTATTACCCAATACTAACTAGGTTTTGAAGGACGGATAGGTCAGGTAGGCGCTCCATGTAAAATACTGTAATTCTGCAACTTTAGGTTGGACAGAAAGTCAACCCCAATATTGCTGGAAAAGGGCTGGACAGTTGATGGACCTTAGAACCAAAGATGTAAGGTATTGTTGGGCGAGTTATAGGTGGCTCGCCGGCCGATCAAAGACTAGGCCCGATTCGAAGGCGTCAGCTGTCAGTTAAATAAAGAGGGTTCGTATAGGGCTAAATGCCAGCCTGGGTCGCGAGTCTCTCTTATAGGACCGTGGCCCTGAAATGAAAAGGGTATGTGAAGGAACAGGTAGTAGTGGAGTAGTCAGTGTCTGACAGTCGTTAACAGGGCGGAAGACTCCTTTGATGATTTTTAAACTCCTCAAAAGGAAGTAAGGAAATGTAAGATTTTGTAAGACAATTGTTTCGAATTAGCGCTCACCAAACATGGTAGACACAGATGTCAGACTTGTCGTGTTAATTCACACACTTGTCGCAGTCGCGAGTGTGGAGTGGCTCTTAGACGTGACGTAGGGCCACTTGGTAGAACAAGTCATGAGCGGTAGCGATTTAAAAAAGTACTTTTATTATCAGCTTATTATTGACCCACTGCTGGAAAAAGACCTTTTATCCTACTGAAAAGGTGGATAATTATTTCCAATTTAAAAAAAAAAAAATTCGTTTCCGTAGTTTATCGCTTTCTGTCTTATGTCGTAGCAGTAAGGTTGATAATTGTATCTCATAAATTGGAGATCAATTGCCTACGTGATCATGCCATTAGGTTTAAACGTATACAGTCTTTAAACTGTATGCCAAATTTTATACAAATAAATTCTGTAGTTTTCGCGTTAAATCGTAACAAACATACATCCATTCTCACAATAAATCCACAACTATCACACAACGCCATCTAGTCCCAAGCTAAGCAGAGCTTGTGATATGGGTATTAGACAACTGATAAACATACTTATGTATTTCTAAATACATACATATTATAGATGAATTACACCCAGACACAGAATAAATGGTCATGCTCATCACACAAACATTTGTCCTGGGTGGAAATCGAACCCACGACCTCCGGCATAGCATAGTCAGGATCAATAACCACTAGACCAACAGGCCAGTCAAATAAACAATCTTTCGCGTTTATAAAAGTCGAAAGGTTTTTCAGCTGTACAATAATGTTCTGATGATTTTACTACAAAAATAGTTTCGAATTCAATAAGTTACATAATTAAAAAAAAAAGCTCTTCAGTATTTTTCCTTCACAAATAATTAAAAAAATGTAATCATATCCAACACAACACAACTTGAGTCAATACAAACAAAATAACAGATGCAAATTAAATTTTAATTATTTACAAAGCTGCGAAAATGTTTGTTTTAATTTCATAACATAATTTGCATTTTCGATATAAGCTTGAAATATTTTATGTAAATAGTAATTATCAACGCCAAGTGGTCTCAGTAAATATGACTCATAATTATGTATTGTTTTCTTTTGTTTATTTAACCATGAGTGTTTAGTTTATTTTGCCATTCGGGGCTATTTTATTATCATTTTACACTATATTTAAACCGTGGCTTCGCTCGCGTTACTTTAGTTTTTTTTTTTAATAAGTGTCGTACATGTGGCGCCATCGATTATCATTATGAACATCGTTGTTTTTCTCGAGAAAACCGTACTCTTTTGAAATGAAAGGTACCCTATTAGTAGTCTTTGTACACCTTACAACATTATGCAAATTTTCATTATGATAAGTTCTGCTTTTAACAAACTTTTTTATTTATAATATTAACCTAGAATTTGTAATCTTTGTTAATCACTTTGTATCTGGATAGTGTTACAGTAAACAAATGGAATATGAGACGTCCCACTGGCTTTGACAAGAGGGTATAATATTGTGAATTTGATGTTTTGCAATTTATGCCTTGAAAGAAATCATGGAGGGTATATCAAATCGCTTCCGCTCAGCTCGCCGCTATCCGCTCACGCTATAACCTACAAAATACATTCACTTCATGTCCACCACAAACTTAACTCCCACTTGAGACAAACAGTGTCAAATTAAACTGATTTGCATCTTCGGTATTATTGAACAGTTAATGGATTCAAGGTTAAGTGATTTCTGCATAAATCGATCAATTTGTGATGTGTTTAAAGGATGTCATTGCCCTGGAATAAAAGATATCTTTGTAAGTTACAATATGTAGCAAGTCATAGAATTTTTAAGTCGAATGTACTGTGATGTGTAATGTACCCAAAAATGACACGGGGTTTTCCCATGAAACACATATATTTATTTGCTAGTACAAATGCGGTAGCGCCAGTAGATAAATTCAAGAAAAATGCTGAAAGTATTTTAATGTTTGATAAATTACTGCCAAACATAATTACAAAATAAATGAGAGGGCGGTACAAAGTAGAAAGCACGAAAAAGCTTTCTACTTTGTACCACACCCAAAATCGCTACATCCTCGCTTACCGCTACCCGCTTACCTCCAAAGTTCATTAACCCCAGTAAGTCTCGCCACTAACTCGACACCCACTTCAGACAGAGTCGCATTAACAACCAATATACCAACATTGTTTCTTTTGTTTGTTATTAATTGTTATTGTAATAAAATAGACTGTTATCGTAACTAAATTATTACTACTTCATAATCATTTTGTGAGTTTGTTTGTTTGTTGCCACATCAAAACGAATGAACCGCTTTTGATGAATTTTGGTACAGAGGTAATTGGGAACCTTTTTTTTTACGTGTTAAATCATCAAATGAGTCCTACCCCGGGCAGGGCGGGAGGGACTGTCAGACTTGTACTGACTAAAATCCACGGTATCCTTCAAAAGCCCTTTATGTTCTGGGCTCACGCTGGAGATGTTTATAGGTCATATAATAGGGGTGGTTACATTGTTACGTTGTTTTACCTAATACGCTAAACAGATTATGTTCTATATTTTCCCTTTTTTTACACGGTAAAATCATACCATGAGTTCTTCCACCCAGGACAGGAAGGAAAGAACTGTCAGTCTTGAACTGACTAAAATCCATGTCGTCCTTCAAGAGCCATTTATATTCCGTTTCCACGATAACGTGATAAGACTGTCCCGCGACCTCTGGCAGGTTCTTCCATAACTCTTAATACTACTTAACATCTATGAAAATTCGTATTATTATAGTCCATTTTTCATCAAATTTGAAGTAAAGATCAACAACAGATTAACAAATTCTATACTAACGTGTAAAGCCACAGTATAAAATTAGTTCATAATAATAGTTTGACTTTAAGAGCCTTTGACATGATCCTGCCTTTGTATATCAGGAGGTTTTTGACATTAAAGGTCAAATGACAAGGTTTCAATTACCTTGGTGCTTATGTAAAGGGGTTATTTTGGAGGTTAATCAATATCTTAGCATTTTAGTAATTTAGGAACTAGTTATTGCCAGGCAGGCTTTGTCCGCGAAAGTTTCTGTGTATGGATGGACATAATTTTATCATAAACTTCCTGAACTATCTGAACGTAGTAGTTTAGAAAAGCGGTCCTTTGGTAAGCGACGCGACGTTTGAATAATCGATGCTCCACTGTGATATTGTAGATTTTGATGACGCCGCTTTTAAAAGTTTTTTTTTATCGTGGTAAAATGTCAAATGAGTCCTCCCACACAGGGCAGGGCAGGAGGGACAGTCAGACTTGTACTGACTGAAATCCACGGTATAATTATACTACTATTATAATAGTCCCTTTACGTTCCTGGGTCACGGTAGCTCGTAAGACCCGCAACTAGTTTCTGTGTATAGATGGAAATAATCATAAACTTTACTTCTCTGCTGAGCTGCTAAAGGCAAGAAACGAGATTTGAAATTTTAGAAATCATTATTTATTTAAAATATATTATAATAATTATAGATCTATTACTTGGTTAGTATAAAAAGACAAGGAAATACGGAGTTTGTTACACTCTGTTACAATGTTATGTGTCATTGTAGATTTGATGACACCTCTTTTTAGAGGTTTATGCCTCTTTCAGTACTTTGATCTACGCGAATTCGCCATAGGCGGTGTCTCGAGTCGTCGTTTCAAACATTTCTAATACATTTCATCTTTCCACTCGTCACCGCTCACAGCGGACCCGTGGCAGGAATTTTCTCTTTTACTTTACAGCCTCTTTCTAGTGTTTGCAGTGTTTCTTGTATGAAAAAATCGAACAGCGCCTCTGGTGTGCGAAAAAGGAACTAATTTTTTTCCTTGAAAATTGTCAAAGTTCTTGGTCATGAATAGCTCGTATTAAAAAAAAATACTGCATGCGACAGAAGCATTAGTTTCAAAAGATTAAACTTAAAAAAAAAAAACATTTTTAATCGTCTGACATGTGTCAAAGTTGACAGCTGTAAAAGCGCCATTTAATCATAATATATAACCAGCACATGTTGATATTGCTATCAAAATAATATACTAACGAGATACGAAATAGACATCTGGTATGCATATCGTTTGTTTCTATGCGAGAGTTTAATCTGTGACCCTGAACACAAAAGGCGTCTGATTAATGCGAAAACCTACACTTTGTGAAACTATTAGCATACTAGGTTCTGCTCGCGACTTTAGTCGCGTGAGTTTTTGGCCCAGATCAACCGCGCCACATACTATTGCTACTTTTCCGACTTGCCGCTTTTGACACCACAGGGCAACAATGAATGCAAAAAACGAGCGAAGCGAGCTCAAATTTTTGTTCCTGTATCCGACATTTCTATGGTTGTAGAACTTTATTTTCTCGTAAAGAAGTTACAATGATTCAATTACTGAGAAAACGTGTTTAAAAACAAAAACAAATAAACGTTTAAAACTACTTGGGCATAAAATCATAAGATACAAATTGTAAAAAACGAAAAATAAGCTGATCATTTCAGATAGTATGGTAGCTCTGGACACTAACCTCCCAAGATCCGGCACTCTTTTCTTATCGCTCGTAAAATGAAATAAAGTTAAAGATAACGGGGTGGTATTACAACGCCTTAAAACCAGGCTTATTCCGGCGAGTGAAAGTGACAGAGCTATACAAGTCGTCTAGCTCCATCTCTTTTAGTCACTGGAACAAGTCTGGTTTTAAGACGTTGTAATACCCCAGGCCTCTTCTGGGTAAGGTCTATCGTAAACGTTTCCTCTGGTACCTTCGAAACTAGACTAGAGTCAAGAGTGTAAACACATATTTTTTTTATCGTGTGGTAAAATCATCAAATGATTTGGGCCCAGGGTGGGACGGGAGGGATTGTCAGACTGACTAAAATCCACAGTCCACAATCCTTTTACGTACCAGGGCCACGGTTACCTGTTGACAGTCCCACGACCCCAGCAGGGCAAAGACATCTCAAGTAAAAAAATAATCATCAATGCCAAAAACATTCTAACCTTATGTTTCTTTTGTTACAGTACTGGTGGTAGCTACTGCTTTTCAACAGCAGTACTTCAGGGTAGTCCCCCGAAGTTTGAGGGTGCAAGAGGGGGCAGAGGCAGTGCTAGAATGTGCAGTCGCCAATCTAGCAGGACAAGTGCAGTGGGCGAAGGACGGATTTGCACTTGGTAAGTTATTTTTTATACTTTATAACAAAAATATTTGATTGACTGGCCTGTTGGTCTAGTGGTAAGTGACCCTGACTGCTATGCCGGTTCGATTCACACCCAAGATAAGTGTTTGTCTGATGAGCATGATTATTTGTTCTGTGTCTGGGTGTAATTTATCTATAATATGTATGTATTTAGAAATATATAAGTATGTTTATTAGTTGTCTAGTACCCATAACACAAGCTCTGCTTAGCTTGGGACTAGATGGCGTTGTGATAGTTGTGGAATATTATTTATTTGAGGAAAGAAAAATTGAGCTGCTAGTGGGATTCGAACATTCGTCTTCTGGTTGAGTATGAGTAGTCCAGACGTCTTACCGCAACTCACACTCAGACGCTGAATCGATTTCCCTCATTTCAACGTTTTATGTTAACGTGGCGCCATCTCTTGGCACAATTTGTAACTACTAACTACTACTATTTTTTTTTGCGAAATTTATAGCTGAAACTTGGGTAAAGCACATTATTGCACAATACTCTTTTGATGACAGGTATTCTATTTCTGTTACACCTATAATATATGCAAAACATATGCAAAATTTCAGAATGATCTATCCAATGGTTTAAGCTTGACTAGATAACAAAGAAAAAACTTACTTTCTCATTTATAATACTTTGTACAATAGTTAAGACGTTAGGATTGCCTGAAACTTGATGGTACTGATGGTAACGTGTGGTTCACCAAACCACCATATTATTTATTGGAATCAAACGTAGTCTCTGGGTTGCTACTAAAAAAATCAAATCCCAAAACTAGTGGCTTTGTCAAGCCCGGATGTTAGTGATTTTTGACGAGAAATCCACGAGGATTTTATATACATGGTAATACTCGACTGCCAAAATGTTGTCAGACTTCAAAACGAATAAAAAGTAGGGATACTCAAACATTTTCAGTTACTCACACTAGTTGTACAGGTCTGTATCTTAGTTGACAGAGTAAGAGAGTAGACCCCTTGGTCATTGATCGTACGGCAAGCTACCCATTCGAGTACTCATGGCGCGAAATTACGTTGACTATCTGGTCTGTGTACTACAGAATGAAACCACCGTTGCGTTTGGATGCTAGTTTATTACTATTAGCACGCACACACACATGAATGTCCATAGACCAACAACATAGACCATGTCCATAGACACATCACTATCGCATGGTTTGACTTTATAAGCTTTTATTACTATAACTCCTATTCAACCAAAGCAGTAATCCATAAAGTTTTCACAAAACGATGTCGCGAACTACATCAAAACCCTCGTTAATAAAACAGTATATAATGTTCAAAATCCTTCAGGCACAAGTTATAAAGTCCGTATTATAATCAGCGTTAAAGGCAAGTTAATGATATTTGTTATAAACCCTACTGAATCCGTTGTTTAGGACTAAATGTTCCAGCTAAGGTTTATTGGCTTAATTATCTTTTGGTTCTAGAATAATCCGAGATTACATAGAATTTAGCTTTGAGGTTTAATTAGAAAAGGCTTTTTCTATTTTACTTGTTAAATTATGCTGATGTGAAGGGAACAATGGTGTTAACATATAACTTTTATGTCGAGGAACAATAGCCAAATCTCATAAAGATTATTAGTGACAAGTATCGGTATTTAAAAATTTGATGACCCGCCAACAATTGGATATAATGATGTGACCAACCCCTGTTGTTTTATCGTGGTAAAATCAACAAATGAGTCCTTTCACCCAGGGCAGGGCGGGAGGGACCTTCAGACTCGTACTGACTAAAATCCACGGTGTCCTTCAATAGCCGTACGTTTCAGAGTCACGGTAATTTGATAACTCCCACCGTCCCGAGACCCCACTGTCCAATTTTGTTGCGTTATTTATATCTTTTAAAAATACCTAATCACAAAAAATAAAAAAAATACGTATCCATTATTATTCAAAACTTTCACTCAGAATCATCATCAGCCGGAAGACGTAAACTGCATAGGTCTCCCCCTTAGACCGCCACGCCGAACGACAATTCGCCACATGCATCCATCGGTTGCCCGAGACTCTCACGATGTCGTCGATCCACCTAGTGGTCGCCTACGTACTCTGCGTCTTCCGGTCCGTGGTCGCCACTCGAGAACCTTTCTTCCCCAACGGTTGTCAGTTCTACGAGCGATGTGGCCTGCCCATTGCCACTTCAACTTGCAAATTTTATGTCACTCAGACTAATTTTTGCAATTTAGTTATGCTGTCTATTCACATTTAACGCATCACACCCTCCTAAGTCCATCACTAATCGAGTAACAAACCATCTAATAGCAAGTCAGTCCAGACACAATGCACATGATCATCAATCAATCTTGCTCACTCCTAATCCTTGACTCGAAATGATTCGGTCCTGCACCCAAACAGCAGTGAATGAATGAGTGAATGTATCGGGAGTGAATGTACATTCAACGTCAATTGAATGTGAACTACTAGGTGACAGAATTTGGTACTAATTACTGGGGGTTAAGCGATAGGTGGCAGCGATTTGGGAATAGAGACTAGCGTGACTTTTCGCGTTTTCTTTGATGATTTTTGAATATTATGGAAAAAATTAGTTCCTCGTTCTTACACTGGAGACTCTGTTTTGATTTTCCGTACAATAAACGCTGTAGGTAAATACTTCAATTACGCTGTAAATAAAAGAAAGCAAAAGCATTCGAAAAACGTCTAAAACTAGATTATGTTTGACGTTTTGGTGCAAATGGTTTTTGTGTTTTTAAGAAAAAAAAGTGTAAGAAAAAGAAATTCTGGAATAAATTCAGCTACTCTGTAGCTGCAGCTCTCTGTTGAATTGGCTTATATCAAGCTTAAATAAGTTGATTTTCATAGGAACTTCAAATGTTCCATTTCCACATGATACGTTGTATTATGATTGATAGAGCAGACTTGCACCAGAGAGGAGACCTAGTATGGGCAAGCATAGTGTTGGACGCCCTGCAACATGATGGATTGATAATTTAAAAAAGGTGGCAGTGCCAAAGACCCGGATAGTTGACGCCCTCTGGTGCTTTCCTCCTTTCCTTTCTGCAGTAGACAGTAATTGGCATTTCAGAGATGTAGGTAATTAAAACCCATATTTCATCAGCCACACTTGCCCCCTATTGATAGTAATATTCGGCAAATTAAGTCCCATTTTACTTGCACAAGTCAAGCCAAAAGCCCGTGCTACTGCATATAGGTCGAAAATTGATGCATTCCATGCATCGTTGACTTGTATTGATGAACCGTTCGTTTCAATACTCTGAACTCGATAATCAAAGTGTACCGTATCATAGTATCAGCAGAGCATTCACGGTTACGTTCCATTGGAATGGGGGGTGACAGTACACTGTGATGCTAATTACTGTGGTACAAGTTATAGGCGACAGCGATTTTCTTAGATCAGGGTTTCTTAAACTTTTTGCAGTCACGGACCACCTTCACAATATAATAGATCAGACTATCAGAGTCAAACATGAAACAAACCCTGCCCTAGAAGTTTAGTTTTTTTTTCAATTAATTCATGTTTTGTGATGACGCGACGATACTATTTCCCAGTAAATAGGTTAAGGGTTAGCTGATCTACTGCGTACCCCTAGTGCACATGCTACGGACCCCCAGGGGGTCCGTGGACCCCACTTTAAGAAACCTTAGATGATTTCATTGTTGAAAAATAATGGTTTCATTTCGCTAAAAAGATTGGGTAATGTTGTTCAAATCAAATCATTTATTTCAACTTAGAAGCCAATTACAGGCACTTTTGAATTGTCAAGAGAAATAAAATAAAAATATTACTAAAAATAGTTATGGTATTGTAAAGCGTGGTACATTTTAGAACTATCGTTTTTGGCATGAATTGACAAGGATGGGAACTACAAATACTATATTTTGCAGAAACAATAAGATCAAATGCGTGTAGTTTCTTTTGTGAGTATTGAATTTGAAATTGTTGATTAAAAAGTATAAAATTAACATAATTTTGGTTAAAGCTAGCCTCTGTTTAAAGCAATTTTCATGATGTTCGACTGAAAAATATAATTATATTATTATGTTTGTTCTTCATCTTAAACATTGAATTTATAAATAAACATAGTATTCGTTTCAAACAGACCATTTTTGAGTTAAATCATTAAGTATTTTCAAAGAAAACAGTGGTTAATTGCATTCATAGACTACATTCTATAACTTTAAAAATCGCTCCACAAAACGCCTCCCCTCCCAACTTACACCACAGCCAATTGCGGTAGTCGCATGGGTCACAAGCTCTGTTGTTCCATAGCATTGGATTCAACGGGGGATCCTATTGAAAATCAGCGTTATGCAGACATCGGCTATTCCGGGCCTGCCTTGTAGGCTGCTGTACTGAAGTCATGAGGACACAATGTTCGAATGATTGGAAGAGGGGCGAGGAATTGAGGACAAAGAGGATGGTTTAAGAGGAGGTATAAGAAATTAGGGTTAAAATTAGGGTTACAGTATACTGTCTGTGAAAGTAACCGTGACCCTGTAATGTAAAGAGCAATTGAAGAAATTATGTGGGTTTTTGTTCAGGAAGTGTCTGGTAGTTATTTCTGTTTCAACCAGAAAGGAAGGAGGGTGGACTCATTTGATGATTTGACCATCCCAAAAAGAGAGAAAAGAGTAAGAGACATTCGATTCAGAAAAACTAGGTAGTATGGATCTAGTGGAGTACTATGAGAACTGGTTCAAAGCGCCATAGTATAAGAACTGATGAAAGGTATTAGGAGAGGCCGTTGCCTCGCAGTGGGATAGCATACTTACAAATCTGAAAAATCTATGAAGAAGATGTATAAAATAAGAAAGTTTTATGATAGTGAAAAGATACCTCTTATGAAGAAAATATCGCAAAAATAAATCGCGAACTACAAAACAGTTGATAGAATCGTATCCAGGTACAAAAATAAAGCAAAATACAGAATAAAAAAGGAACGACTTACTTAGTTTCCAATGTATGACACAGTAAACACGATATTTGCTCAGCAATCGTGAGTGTGCAGAAAACCTCATATTCCTAATGGATGTCACAGCACTTATAGGAATCACATTTAGTCCATGTACACTCAGGGGCACAAATGTGTGTGCACTTGGCAGGTCGAGAGCGGTATGTGTGTAGTTTCGAGGCTATTATAGATTATGCATTATGATGTGAGAAATAAGATAGTTTTTAGTTAGCAAGTGAATTTTATGCAATAAAGATACCTACTGCGAAGTCCAAAGAGTTTTCGTGTATGAATAAAAACTAGTTTGTTTATGGTATTACGGTTGGTTGGTAAAAGTAAAAATCTGAATTTCTTTGATCACTTATATGTAGGCGATAAGCTATTAAATTCCCGGAGATAGTGATAACACATTGGTCACAGTTTAGGTGCAAATCTTCAACGCAACATAAAATAGGTATTTGTAAAATTAAATGTAGAATTGTTTTAACAACGTACACACGACAAAATAAATATGTATAATCACCAAAAACTCTTGATGATAGGTCTATACCTATTAGAAACTATTTTCAACATCAAAATTTACTCAACGTCACATGCTATTCTATCTCAATCCAAATCCCGATCCGTTATCTTTGACGACTGCTTCATTGGTCATCTTTTAGACTCGCACAAGCAGATCTGTTCGTTGACTGTACACATAGTACGGGATCAAGTCAGCAGTCGAGGTAGATTACTATTACCCAAAGTAAATATCTGAAAAAATCGCTGTCGCTTATGCCTTACCCCACACACTGCACCAGCCGTATGGGTCAGAGCATCCGTATGCCATGACACCGGACTCAATAGGATTTATCAGCTTTACGTCGGTATTCGATGCAACGGATTACTGGACAAGGAGAGAGCCAGTAATGGCTTCAAATGTAACTAGAATTCAATTGTATAATGGATCACTCAGTAAATGGTGATGTGATGGAATTTATTGATGGCTTCAGTTTGCTGAGTTTTGAGTGTTCATGCAAATATTGTGCGGAATAATAAAGTGTATAACCATAAAATCAAGGCTGTTTTGCCATTGCGGGAGACGATGCGATGCGATTTCTGGCTACAATAGATACGGGAAGTAATGGGTGACTCGCCGTCGACCCATGCCCAGGTCGACGGCGCGTTGTGTTCCACACGTGCCTCTTAGTGCTGTCGGTAATCCGATGGGGCCCCCATAGAGGGCCAAACGCCTGCCGGGGTTGTGTGACTCAATAGATATACGTGATCCTGGAAAGTAAAGATCTGTAAGAGAAACACCGTGGATTTTAGTCATAACAAGTCCTTGTCCCATTCCTCCATGGCGGGAGGACTCATTTCATGATTTAACCAAGATAAAGAAAAGCGTTGACAGGAGCCTTATGTGCAATAGATATATATGATCCAGACCGATTTCGGCCATAGCAACTTGGATCTATTGAGTGCATCGCTGGTGCGCACTCTGGTGACTGACATAACCAATTTTTGCAGCGAAAGTGCGTCCATATCCACTGCAAGTCAGCACCCCTAAAAAATATGCAATGGCTATGGTCAAGGCCATGGCCTACAGTAATTTCGGGTCGACGGCGGGTCGACGGCGTGTCGTGTTCACGCGCGCCTCAAAGAGCGTCAGCAAAATGACGCGGCCCCCTCTCAGAGGGCCAAAGCCTGTCGGGATCGCGGGACTTATTTCATTACCGTGACCCCGGAACATAATCGGCTATTGAAGGACACCGTGGATTTTAGTCAGTGCAATAGATAAAGTGCCAGTAGCTCGGGTGCCATTGTCAGCCCTATGTGGAATACCTTAAAGACTAGACAATGAGAACTACCAACAAATGACCTGACAAAAACCGTATTCTCATTTGACCTGGGAACATCTCAAAATACCGAATCGCGTGACAATGGGTGTAACGATTCAACCAATTAACAAATCAACGGCGAATCATAACTATGGCTGTATGTGTTGAAAAACTGTTCTACATTTTATTTATTTTTCTTCTTTTCACCAATACCTTCTTTTCTTTCCCAGGATTTTCCTCAGTAATCCCCGGCTACCCTCGCTACACCATGTTCGGAGACCGGAGACACGGCGTCTACAACCTCCGGATAGTAAACTCCTCGTTGGAAGACGATGCTGAGTACCAGTGCCAAGTGGGACCTGCGCAGATGCATAAGGTGATCAGGGCTAATGCGTCGCTCACTGTTATATGTAAGTACTTTTGATTTCTTATAGAGTTATGTTGGTGTTTTGGATTTTATGTGTAAGGGTTAAGAATTCCCGGGTCGACGGCGCGTCGTGTTCCACGCGCGCGTTTTGTTCAAAGAGCGTCAGCAAAATGATGGGGCCCCCTCACAGAGGGCCAAAGCCTGCCGAGGTCGACTTATTTCCATCACCGTGACACCGGAACATAAAGGACTATTGAAGGACACCGCGGATTTTAGTCAGTACAACTCTGACAGTCCCTCCCGCCCTGCCTGGGGTGGAAGGAATCATTTGATGATTTTACCACACGTTTCCAATAAGTCAAAAATGCAAAATTTAAACGTTCTTTTAGTCTTTGACATCGTTATAGAGAATCAGAATTGAAAGAAATTGGGAATCATTATGGATTACTTCTACATCGGATTGCTTATTCTTTTTAATACTTTGTCAGGACCTTTTACATTATTTTTAAACTCCAGTCTGTTTAATTTAGCTTAAAAAAGTATGACAAGGGGTATACCTAGACCCTGGGGTGCAAAGAGCCATGAAGGAAGAGGGTGTGTTTTTAATCAGTACGGGTCCAACAGTCTCTTCGTTCCATCCTAGAAAAGGGTACCTTGTTTATTTTATATTATACATTAAAAAATGGCTGAAATCCCCGAGGGGTACACGTGCTAAGAATATACAACGTGTAACGTTAAAAGCGCAAAACCTCTCGTGGGGTAACTCAGCACATGTTACTGAACAATGTTTGTTATAAAACTTTTGGAAATTCGTAAAAAAAAAATGATTTTTCATACAAAATGAGAAATTGATCGAGCCCATCAGTATGAAAAACTGTTTTTTTTTTTCGCGAATTTCCTAAAGTTTTATATTTTTACATTGTTCAGGTTAGCATTAACCTTAGAAAGTTTTCGTTTTACGTTACCTTTATTCTAATGTATTAATATGCCTTAAAATCCAGTCCCTTCTAGTTTTAATCATCGAGTCATCAACTAACTGCCTATCCCTTTTTTCATCGACCGTTATTGACAATTTCTCCCATAAGACCGAATTACATTTTACTACGTTACCTTTTTTTAATTATAATTGTGAATAAGTAGATAACTTGTTTCAGCGGAAAATCTGAAAGACGAATTTTCAGCAAAAAATAATCTGCGTAGTCAAAATCAAATGTCGTGTTGAATTAGGCTAAGGATCGCCATTTTTTTCCTTGTTACAAATTATATTGGACAGTCTTAAAGATTGCGTCAATTCATAATGTGTTAGCTTTTTTTGGAGTGGAAAAATCAACAGAAGGAGTCTTATCTTCCAGATCAACGACGATATATTACTAGACTCCTAATAACAGGCGACTGATGTCTGTCAACACATAAGACAAAAGAGTCTTATATCTGTCTTATTTCAACCAATCCTGTGAGTGGTAAATATGCCTTGAGACAGAACAGACCTTGAGTTAGCCAATCACAACAAAGTACCCCGTCCCCCTCGCTTACGTAATACCTCAGCGAGTTGACAGAATAGTTTTTGTTCCTTAGATCGTGCATGCGGAGTCTAGTAATATATCGTCGATGTCCCAGAGTCTAGTTTAGTCAGTAAGAGTCTGATATCTTGCTGAGTAAACTAGACTCTTAAGCCATAAGCTCTAAGGGCTTATGGCTGCCGCGTCTAGTAAAATTAGTTTTTACAGTTGCTCTTTTATGTAAACCGTTTAAGACAGAGTCGCAACCATGGCTTGGTATGTGATCCTTAAATAATTGTATTGCTTTATCATCTTTTTTTTACGTGGTAAAATTATCAGTCATCAGTTTTTTTATTCCTTTTTTTAAGTACTAACTTTGGCCATCTTCAATCCTTATTCTAACTAATACTTTAAACTCGAAAGTCATCACCATCTTCCTGCCCTTATCCCATTTCAGTCGTGGTTGGAGCAACACGTTTTCTTCTTCCATTCTCTCCTATCAGACGTCACAGTATCATTTATTTATTTTTCTTTCATATCATTCCTTAGACAATCCGTCTTTTCTTTGGCCTTCTTCCTCTCCATCCATCAACATTCATAATCATCACTCTCTATGTCACATGACAGCAAAATACATGACTGCAATAAGGGCTTAAAACTTTGCGAACATTTCCAACAAAATCATATTTCTTTTAACCCTACAAAAAACCATGAAAAAACATAACGGGAAAACGGGAACTTAAGCTGCACCAACCATTGCGGACTTGTCACGGAAAAATTACGAAAATTCTCCACCACAGTTTGTGGCGCGCACTAGCCGCTTAGCCCGGAGCTTATAACTGCGCGAATATTTTTTGGCTTTCTCTGCTTTGTCCCTTACATTTATTACCCCGACATTCCCGGGAAATTCCGGGATGTTACATTTCAACCCTTATTACGAACAATTACAGCAAAAAGTGACGTTTCAATCTTTTTAACCCTACACTGCGTGCATAATATATTTTATAGCTACCATATAAAGTACCCACAATGACACAGGCTGGTTATAAAACATAATATGGTACTCGGCTTGCGCTCGTAAATTTCCTAATAACATCCCCTTCTAGGGGTTGACATTCAATTTGATGTGAATTTTTTATTATTTTCACCCCGCTTAGTTTATTGGTTTCAACCCCAAGGGTTGCAGGTTCGAAATACGTGTGAAATATTTCCAGGTATATGTGTGAATTGGTCCGTTTATAGCGGACCCGTAGACTGATTTTGGGATATTTGGGGATGAAAGCTGTATCATGTGTTTTGTGAATCGCTTCGCTGGCATTTTCGTGATTGAATCGAGTGGTGATTTGAGGGGTGCATTGGGTTGGAAATTGTAGCTGAAATTTTTCCTTATGCTTGTGGTGGTTTGCCAAGTAGCAAAAACGTTTAAAATGTTTCTTTATTTGAGTGTTTTTTTTTTTTATAAAAATGACATACTTACGCCTAAAATCCCCCGACGGTAAGCACAGTAGGTACTTTATGATACATTCAAATATTGTTAGTTATAATGTTTAATTACCATGATATAATAGACGACGAGAATATTACCACCTCGTAGTAACTAGGTACTGAGAAATCCTGATGGAAAAACCCAATAAAATATTGTCCGACCTGATAATCAAATCCGGGTCCTCATTTTAGTCAGTCGCTCGTAAGAACTAGACCAACAAGACTGTAAAATTATTTAGAAGTTTTACTTAAAAGTCGCTACTTAAATATGTACATAAGTAGGGAGCTTATAAAAGTTATAAACTTCATCAAAGTCATAACACTGCTTAATAAACGTAACCTTTGACTTTTCGAACAAATTCAATCAACATCTTGTACTGACATAGCTTACAAATTAGTTCGTTTATTTGGTAGCGAAATTACTTTTTGAATCATCATCATCAGCCTATAACGTTCCCACTGCTGGGACACACAGGCCTCCTCTCTGAGAGAGGAGAATAGGCTATTATCCACCACGCGGGCCCAGTGCGGATTGGTAGATGTCACATATCTTCGAATTTTTGGTTCTAGGACATGCCGGTTTACTCACGATGTTTTCCTTCACCGTTTTGAGAGCAGTGGTGATGAAATACCTAAATTACGCAAAGTAATGCGCCTGGCGGGGTTCGAACACACGACCTACAACTCGTAAGTCGGAGATACCACTGGGCCACCAGTGCTGTCACTAACTTTTTGAATCTTTGATGAAAACCCCTAAAAACGCATTGCAAAAAAAAAGACAAAACTCATTTTATAAAGCCAATTCGACGGTAAGCGCAAACTCTTGTAACAAGGCCTCGCAAAAATTTCGCTTAAAGATATGTCATATAAGAATGGTTTAACCCCGCCGGGGTCAGATGTACCCCGCCCGGTTTATGGAGGGTTAAGATGATAGGCCCGGGTTAGGGAAGGGTTAGATGTCGAAGCTTTTTAGGGTTGATTGTTGTGTATTGTTTTTTATGTGGAAGGCAAATGATAATCGTTTTTGTACCGAAACGTTCAGGATGCTGAAATTCAGGGATTTTGGTGTTACATAATTTCAAAATGTTTATGTGTTACCGGTAAATATTATCGTAACTGAAATTGGGAGGAACAAATACCTAATTTAAGTTAATTAGTCAATTATTGTAATTACATGGAAACACGTTTAATTAGTGTTTTGCTAAAACATTAACAGTTAGATGATAGAAGTCGATGATTGGATAAGCCGATGTCCAACCGTGGACTGATATAGATTGATCATGATGATATTTGAAAATGATTTTATCAAACCTAACTATGAATCGTCGTATCGGGCGCGAAAAGTCCAAAGGTGAAAGAGTCTATCGATGAAACGGCCGTAAGTGAATCGTCCTGTCGGTGAATCGTTGCAGAATCAACTATATCCTTAAAAGACTTTTTTATTTATTTATTTAAGAGTTTATGTACACACAAACCAGAGCATGTAACAACGCAAATTTAAAACTATAGTACAAGGGTACCGCTTATCATCATCATCATCTTCCTGCCCTTATCCCATTTTACAAGGGTACTGCTTATATTTTAAGAAATGTCTTCCAGCAGACCCATCAAAAGAGAGACGTTGGGAAAGAAATGTAGAAAAATAGTGAGTCTGAACATGAAAAAGAAAATATTTTAAATGAATACATACCTACAATAACCTAGATAAATACAAATAAATGTGGTATTTAATTGTGTAGTAGTCATCAAATAAGACCCTTCTCCCTCAATGAAGCGAATGGTACTATTAATATCATACTCTTGATGAGTACACACCTACTATCTTGTGCCTTTTCATGCTCCTTGCGCTCCAAGGCTGCGGTACCCTGCTTTAACTACCCATCTCAGTAAGTTAGTTTGTTTTTCATCGTGGTAAAATCATCGCATGAGTCTTCCCACCCAGTGCGGGGCGGAGACTGTCAGACTTCGTACTGTCTAAAATCCATCAATAGCCCTTTACGTTCCAGGGCTGCACCCTGCTGAGACAGTCCCACGCCCAATTTTTGAAGCTAGATTTTAAATCCACATTTTTAAAGAATTTTACAAAATCACAAGTCGCCAAACTAATTCTACCCCAAAAGTTAACCCTAAAACGGCTCAGTACCCCATATAATTTCGTCTATCGACACCGTACTACCTTACACCCCCCGTCACAATAATACCCCTACTATTTCACAACGCCCCTTTTATTCAAATTCACCGTTTCTTAGCTCAATAACCAATCTAAGGTCCCACCATATTTCTTGAACCCTACATGCATGACGGGTCCCAAAAATATAATTATGTAAAGTAACGTTTTATGACCAAAACCTTAGTGAAAAAGGTGAATGTTGCGCGTAATTTTAGCGTATATTGGGTTAGGTTTTAAATTTTGAAGTAGGTTTTTCGGAGAACGGGTTTTGTGTTTAAGGGTTTTTATTGTGTGTTTAGGTACTAAAAGGGGTTAAGCTTGGTTATGTGTTAGATAGTCTTTCAAAGCCTATATAGCCTTAAAGGTCCCTAAGCTATAACCTTGTTAAGATAGTACAGTCAGCTTTGATGACACGTTGCGCATTGTGCTGAGCGATCGAAGCTTGCTCAGGGTGTGTCACGACGGTTCGATCCCGTCACGGAGCAAATCCCCGCACTGAGCAATAATTGGTATGAATCTACAAGTAGTTGTTCCGGGTCTGGGCGTTTGTGTCTGTGAGTTCTTTGTTTGTTGATGACACCCCACGATACAGGAGGAAATTCTAGTGTGTGGCAATTTTTTTAATAAAAATAATTAAAAAAAAGCTTCAGAGAATCTCCAGGCCTATTTAGAGTATCTTACGTAAGTAGATTTTGAAAGAAGTTTCTTACTACTTGAACATCTTCACTTCAAACTCATTATTAAGTATAAGTTTGTAATCTGCCCACTCAAGTAACCTAAACCTTGTGAGAGTCCCGGACAATCGATGGATGCAAGTGGCGAATTTGTCGTTGGCGTGGGCGGTCTAAGGGGGAGGCCTATGTTTCAGCAGAGGTCTCTTTCCTGCTGAGAAGTGAGGATCCGTAACTACCGAACTGCAGTTGTGTACGCCACGTGTCGTACCGTCGCAATAACGATCTCCTGTCCACCGTAGGCGCGTCATCTGAACAGGAGTAAAGGCAACTCGCTACCATGGACAGCCGGGTCGACGGCGTCGTCGTTGTTACGCGCGACTCAAAACCTCATCAAAATGACGGGGTCCCCTCTGGCCAAATGCCGGGGTCGTGGGACTTATTTTTGTCAGTACACCTGACAGAAACGGACATTGGGTAATTTTCACCCCGAAAATGTACTGTTACGTTCATATTTTAATAATAGATGGCACAATGTGTACAATTCAAGTTATTCTCAAATTGTACAGTAACGCGAAGGAAGCCGCGGGCAAAAGATTGTACAAATATAATTCATTGAATTATTTATTAATCCATTACGTACATTAATTAACAAATGAAAAGTAAACTTACATATTGACTTACTTAAATTGGCAACGCGTATATGAACGTGAAAGAAGAGAAAGGAGTATGGAAGGATAAATTCAAATTAATCATTTATTTCAAGAAGGCCAGTTAAAGGCACTTTTGAATTGTCACTTGACAAAATATGCCAATTCCAGGAAATTGCCCGGGTCGACGGCGCGTCGTGTTCCACGCGCGCCTCAAAGAGCGTCAGCACAATGACGGGGCCCCCTCACAGAGGGCCAAAGCCTGCCGGGGCGGGACTTATTTCCATCACCGTGACCCCGGAACATAATAGGCTATTGAAGCACACCGTGGATTTTAGTCAGTACAAGTCTGACAGTCCCTCCCGCCCTGCCCGGGGGAACTCATTTGATGATATTATCACGATAAAAAAAAATGGAAATTAGTCGTTGTGCTACAGTCCCAGTCACAAGACATAATAACTGTGGAAGTACTGTAAATGCCCATTACAAGGCGTAGATCTCTATGGAGAAGAACGGGGAACAAGTGTGGCATTGTGTAGTTTTTATTTATCTATATGGGAAGAAGGTGAGAGTGTATACGTATATGAATGTTAGGTATCGTAAACCGGTGGTTCGCTGGACTTTTAAAGCAGGATACCGTGGTCTTTAAATGCAAAAAGAAAAAGAAGGAACAGTGTGGACTTTTACTCGGAAAGAGTCTGATAATCGCTTCCTACTCCTCCACTAATCTGATTAGTTTCGTTGCAACATCTGTGACAGTTAAAATCATTCTCCCGGAAACGTTGAACTTCTCTTTTGGAGCTGTTGATTCTGACTTTCAGGAGTTGCATAGGTTTGAGAAATGACCTAAAACGTCAACCATATCACTTCACCTACGACGTGAGAACTCATTTGATAATTTCACCACCCAAAAAAAAGGTATCGTAAACCGATACTATATCTACCATTACGTTCAAAAGTGCCTTGTCGAAGTTCGTTTTACTGTTACTAAAAACCTTTTTTCTTATCCAAAACTCAGTACCTATCGTATTCAAACAAGGCATCCCCAGAATCTAGTTAACACTCGCAATTCGCACGTACGCCAAAAAAGTACGTTCCACGTACCAGTACCAAATTACGCCTAATGTTACGGACTCGGGTCTTTTAGACCCCTTCGGAGTGTCTCGGACCCCTTCGGCATCATTCGGAGGGTTATAACATTGTTAATTGATCGTTAAAGAGAGAAGATAAGAATTTTATATTATGGCTTGTCCCTTTCGGAGATAGCTTTAAGAAACGTGATGTTGATAAGGATTGTAAGTTGTAATAAAATGTATAATTACATTGTGGTGGAATTTATTGGACTTTGGTTCGGTTTCAGACTATTTTGGAAAGACTGAAACATTTCTTTGGAAATTGGTTTGTTGGTCACATTGATTTTTTTTTTCATATTTGTATCTCTAACACACATTACTGACCATGTAAATCTAACTTATTAATTAAGCGTTAAAAAAATACTGCTTGGATATTGGTTCTATTTATTTAACTTATTTTCGGGACACTTTAATTGCAACTTACCACATTACAAGTAAACACATACTACAGCATTTTCCTTCAAAAACACATTGTAAGACAAACACACAAAAAAAAAAACTAAAATGGAAACTATGTCCTGTCGAGTTCACAATGGTTTTGCAAGACCATTCCATACGGAGACGCGGTATCCTTTGCCAAGAACCACAATAAAAACTACCCAGTTATATGCCAAAAAGCATTACTGGAACATGCTTCTTTTAAAACGTAAAAAAAAACAAAGGAATGTCCGTATTAATCTTTTGGTGAAACCGTTTGTTTTTTTAACAGTGTGAGAATCGTGTCCTAGAACCAGAAATTCTCAGACATTTTGACATCTATCTACTCACACGGGAATCGCGTGGCGGATTACAGCCCACTCCATTTCACAGAGAAACCTTTTTTTTTAAACAATGTAAGAAACTGGAGATATTTTAGAACCAAAAATTCGAAGACAAGTGACAACTAGCAACCAGCATTGGTCCCGCGTGGTCGATTCAGCCCACTCCTTTTTACAGAGGAGCGATTTTTTACGTGGTAATGTCATTACCTAAATGAGTCCTTCTCCCCAGAGCGGAGCGGGAAGGACTGTCAGACTTGATTGACTTTAATCCACGATGTTCCTTCAATAGCCCTTCCAGGGTCACGGTTACGTGATGAGACAGTCCTCTTTGCTATAACGCTCTCGGCGCTCTCGGCTTCTCGTTTCTCGGCCTCTAAAGGGGGTGCCGCCGTCGCTACAGCTATAAGTACATTGCAGTAAAAATATTTCCCGTTGCATATTTATAACCAATTAAATATTGCCACAAGCGTTAAATAAACCCGATAATCTGTATACAAACAGTAAATAAAAATGCAAAATTACAACTTAAAAAGTCTAACCCTCGTCCTGCCGCGCACATAAACATGCCGAGTTATATTAAAGCGACATTTAACCCTGTCAACGTGTCACCCCTCATTTTTATTGCATTCGGCTCTGTGTTTATTTATTTACATTTTTTCGTTAAATTATTATTATTATTATTTACTAAATCTTTAAAGATCTCGGGATCATGGGATCCCGGACTTTTAGAAGGCATGCCAGGAGCCGAAGCCATCTTGCAGAGGCCCATTATGTAATTTAAATGAGATGAGGCCCAAACCGGCGGTTATCCCTGTATGCACTATGCCAGTATACCCAAGGATAACCCCCGGTTAGAGTTAGACTATTGCGGAATGTGGAAACAATAGACTGGGTTATGGCGTTTGGTGGGTTTGGTGGACTGGTTATATATATCTATGGAAACACTATGGCCCCTGCCAAATCAATGTTTAATATACATAGATACGCTGGCAGGGGGTGACTCGCACACTCAACAAATGGGCCCCCAAACATATCGCTAGCACTAGGTGACGTAGCGACAAGGGGCAAACATATCCTGAGGTGCTTGAGGAGTGGAGAGGTATTTCACGGTTCTCAGAATCGACCAGGAACCCGGAAGTATGGTCGATCCCTACAAACACTTACTGAAATACTTCCTTCCTCCGAGCACGTTTGCTCTTGCGAATCTCCACTCTAGCCAGCCGATTAAGGCAAGAAAGAGGTGGGAGGTCTGTTCCTCGTCAGTGTTCACTCTGACCGGCCAATAAAGGCAAGCCAGAGATGAGGAACGAGATATCTCCCGGGAGATCAGGTCCGTGTGGGTCGCAACTGCCCAACAGCTCGCCACAAGCTGCCCTGCGGGTTTATTATTATTATTATTATTTATTTAACTCAGACACAGTCCATATCCACAAAAGAAAATAAAAACAAAGAGACGACATTACAATAAATTCAATTAAAATTAAATTACAAAATCAATATTTGCAACTTTTTTTTTGTGGTTTATCTTTTTCAAAGAGCAACCACAACACACGCGTTTGTTTTTGTAATATTAATATTGTTATGCTAACTGTCAGTCACATACTTTTTAGGGTAAGGGACTTTACCCGTGGCGCGATGCGACGTGATTCCAACTATAAGTGAAAATCGACCTTGCCATTAAGAAATAATGATGCAAATCGATTGACTTGACATCGTCGTGGCGACCGTGTTTTGTTTTTCACCTACCCTACGTGTTTTATGTCGTATGTTGTAGTGGTAAGGTTGATTTTCACTTGTGGTTGGAATTGGTTGAATTGCATTCGCGTCGCGTCATGTGTAAGGACCCTAAGTATCATAGCTTACTACGATTTCTAACACGCAGTGATAGTTTAGTTAGTGGAGACGTATAGATAAGGTATCATTTTTTTTTTTGTATTTGTATGTTTGTTAGTTTTTCAGACATTATCTACTGAACGTATTTAGATGAAATTTGTTAGTTTATAACCTGGATTAAACATGAGCTACGTTTTATCCCGGATAAGGTCAAGTTCTCTCCAGTACGCCCCAACTGGGAGTGGACATACGTATTTAATGATATTCGACTGCAAAAAAACACAACCTTAGTTTTCACTTACATCTGCTTTTAAATACCTATATTTTATTTGCCTTTCACTCATCCTCTCAACATGACCAAACAATTCTAGCATACCTTTCACAGTTTACCACTACATCTTTCATATTGCATGCAAGAATATAAACTCAAGTTGCTGCACCTTGCACTCCAGAAATAATCTCTTTTGAGCACCCACAATACAGAATACATACAACAGAACAAACAACCAGCTTATATCCAGTATTTATTCTTTGAAAGCCTCACTCTAGGAATATCCGCGTTACCATGGCAACCCCGCAAATCTGAAACGACTCACCACTATAGATTCTACGGCAACAATTTTACTGCAGATGTATAAACATCCCTTTCTACCCATATACATCTATCTCACTTCAATATGGAAATGTGTAACATTCGCAGAATCTTGTAACGATAAAATTTGCAATGGGAAGGGTGATTCGCATAAGCTTGTGTAAAATATTGATAAGTTGTCTCTCGTAAGAATATGGAACAGAGAGCCTGCTGGAGTCACGGGACTGTCTCATCTTTTAACCGTGACCCTGGAACGTAAAGGGTTATTGTAGGATCTAAGTGGATTTTAGACAGAACGAGTCGACAGTCCTTCCCTTCGTCGTTGGAGAGACGGGACTAATGATGATGAAGGGACTTTTACCATGTAAAAAATATAAAAAAAGTTACGCGACGTCATTTTGCTGAGAGTTCATTCAGGTGCGCGTGGAATACGACCCGCCGTCGATCATGATCGGACAGCGACTCGCCCATTACTCGCCGTCCGCAAGTCTCTTTCCTTTGCTAGCCTAAAACATAAAAATATATTCCACGATGCATTGCACACATTCGTATCAATATTCAAAAGAAAGGCAAAACCATCATGAATTCCATGCAAGCATTCACACAAAAGTTTTTATTGCTACCATCTTGTCTTACTCCGGCACCCGAGTATGACTTTAAAAGTAGTTCCAGACGCCATATTGTGTGAAATTTTTGTTTATATTTCTTTGCAACGCTCTGTTGGTTCAAGCAGGTATTTTTAAGAATATTTCCCGTGTTTTCGTGTTGTATTTTTCAGTGATGTTAATGTGTTTTTGTGCATTTTTTTTGCTGACTTCATTTGTTACGAGGGGTGAATGTGGCATCGCTTGCTTATGAAAATATGAAGTTATAAGACTATGATACATGTGAGTTCTTATTACTGAAATAATTGTCGAAATTGGATCAGTAATTCCGTAGATTATCATCTATTTTTAAACATAAACAACTTTAACCTTTCTATATTACTAGCCGTTTTCCCACGGTTTCACTCGCTGCTCGGCTCCTATTGATCGTAACGTATGTTATATGGCATATAGCCTTTCCGCTAAATGTACTATCCAACACAAAAATAGCTTTCTCATTCTCAACAGTAGTTCTCTGATAGGCGTGATCAACCAAAAAAAAACCTCTTTCGTACACCAGGAGGTGCTTTTTCACCGTACACACTTCAAGTGCGCTGTACGGTAAAATACGGAAAACTTATGACAAGATCCCTGAAGTGTGTAGTTTCTCTATTCTCTACAGTAGAAACACTTTGTTTTATACTAAGACGTATCCTGTTCACATCAAGACTTCTCAACGATTAATGTACTGAAGATAACTTAAGTTACACTAAAAGCGAACAAGTTTAGTGAATCTAAATTGTTTCTAACTTCAAAAGCGAGCTAAAACTAAGTTTAAATTAACACAGAACATGAGTGTATAAACTGCAAACTGTTTGGAATAGTACAGTTTATTTTAAAGTTTCAATGTGTGCTGCGCTGGATCATATTTTGGGTAGTTATTTGCTTGGTTAAATAGTGGGTTTGAGGTTCAAATGTGAAGTTTTATTGACCCTGTTTGAGATGTAGGGTGAATAAATAAGAATTGAAACATATTTGTTTTATTACATAAGGAAACATTGCTCCACACTAGGAATTTCTTCTTGTATCGTGGGTGGGTAAAAACATAGAAACTCACATACACAAACACCAGTAGTAGTTTTGGTAGGTACTTATAAAACTTGACAAACGTCACTCCCGAGTGGCCCACGTTATTTCACATATCACGAGCCCTACCCCTAGCACGAGTTTTTACTCTTTTACTTTACAGCATCTTTCCAGTATTTACAGAGTTTCTTGTATGATAAACTAGAACACCGCCTCTGGTGTGCGAAGAAGGAACTAATTTTTTCCTTGAAAATTGTCAATTTGAAATTGTCAAAGTTCCAGTTTACTTTACGTCTCAAATACTGAAAACTCGTGCTGACGGTACTGTTCTATCGTGCGCTGTGATCGATTTGTCAGTCGCCATCATCATCGCACATAGTCAATAGCCATTCGAATACTTACAAAGCACTTTTGAACTGCTACTTACATTGCACCACACACCATTGCACCTTAAAAGAAAAACAACTCCAAACACGACAAGACTTCGTCTCTACGAAGTTTTAGTTTAGGTTTTAAACTTTTTACGTTACACTCTCAATGGCTAACATGGAAACTTCTAGTCGAGTTTATTCAGGACCGAAGTTCGGAATTAACCTGTTAGAACGTGCCGTTTTGAAGTAATAAGCAGTGGGGGGTTAGGAGTTTTTGTGTAAATAAAGGTGGGATAGAGAAATTGTTTTGTAGATAACGACTATTTTGTGAGAGAAGTTTTGAGTATGGGTGCTTTTATGAAAAAGTAGATTCAGATTGGTAGTGGTCGGTGCAGGTAAAATAGACCAATGATATCTTATAATGCTCGTAGTATCATAATTTTTATGCTTATATCGGCGGTGTGCTCACATGCCCGCAATGTGCGCGGATCTTTGCAAAAAAGATTGGATACATAGCTACATGCGAGCACACGAACGGCAACTACAACGGAGCCGAAGCAATCGTCCTGGCGGAAATCGGTTGAATCGCATCAATCAATCATCATAATTTTGTATAGAAAAGTTGAGATCTTTTTTTATCGTGCTAAAATCATCAAAAGAGTCCCCCCGCTAAGGGCAGGACGGGAAGGACTCTCACATTTGTACTGACTGTATTTTAAATCGACCAAAATACAAGAAGATTATTTATACGACATGTTTAGTTTTTAGTTCGCTTAGATACTCGGAGAAAAAATTCTGAAGTCGTTTCTCCTTCAATTTGAAACGAGACAAAATATTCCATGAGAAAACAAAAATAAAAAAAAAACTAGATTTCATAACCAACAAAAAATCACAATCTTTTCCCAATTAACAAACAAAAAAAGAATTCGTTTCGGCACCATTTATGATGATGAATAGCAACCCCCGCCCTTTTATGTTAAAATTAATTATTCTCCCCGTTAAGTAGACTGTGTTATAATTAATATAACTTTGAATACTTTGCGAAGTTTAATGAAGTTTTGGTCGTAAGCTGTTTAGTAGCGAAGTTGATTTTATTTGAGCGAGACAAAAATCTGTAGGTAAGCCTTTTTTATAAGTTGGTAAGATTTTTTTGCTTTTGAGGTTGTTAAAATCTTTTTGGCTGTGTGTGGAAGATGACGTCATTTTGGTAATAGTTCGTATTCTGCTAAAATAATGCTAGTCGATTATTGATCTTAATTGATCAGTCAATGGTCTCGTCATAGAATTGTGTTATGATGAAATTAGAACAATTAATTATTCATGCTAAAATTCTGTTATTTAAAAAAATATATTAGTTCTAAAAACAACCTATACTAGACTACCGATACTGCATCGGTAGTCTGCCTGCCGGGGTCGCGGGACTGTCTCACCTGGTAACCGTGGCCCTGGTACATAAAGGGCTATTGAAGGATCACTGTGGATTTTAGTCAGTACAAGTCTGTGAAATGAGTCCTCCCGGCCAGGGCGGGATGATTGATGATTTTAACACACAAAAAAAAGTATCCGTATTCTGAAGAATCAGCCTGGAAACACCTTACCATGTTTTTCGTAGTTGCCCATATAGCCATAGGTACATGCCCAGTTCGAAATTTCAACTTGTTAATCGAAATTATCGCGAAGAAACTTGATTACCCTAAATTGTGAGCAAAAATAATAAACACACGTCAATTCTGTGAATGAGAAAATTTCCAACAAAATAATTACACGCGAAAATTATCACTTCCATCTCATTTCTCCCCACAGAATGTTACATAACTCCGTCTCCCTTACATTTCTACACAGATTTTTCTAGAAAATACTTTCTTATTTCGTCCGAAAACCAACTAATAATGGTAACGTGGCCGTATATTGTAGTAAATGTGTCACAGGAGATATGGTATGTGTCGGGTATGTGTCGGCTGTCGGCTAGTGCGAACATGTTCCACCTACCTTCATATTTACTTACTTAATCTTTATGTTATGTACTAGAACTTAATGTTAGAACTAAATTAGATGGACTGGTGATAGAAATGATATCTCATTTATTAGTTAAAATAAATAAGATTTTGGGAAATCAATCCCCTAAGGGGAGTAAAGATGAAATGTTTTTTTTAATGAAAATGAATTTAACAAATTAATTTGATTTTGTTGAAACTACAAAGTTCGAATCAATGAAATACAATACTCATCAACACTTGTTAAAAAAATCATCAAATGAGTCACATCCTCCCACCCAGGGCAGAGCGGGAGGGACTGTCAGACTCATACTGACTAAACTTTACGTTCCGGGGTCACGGTAGGTAATTAGTTAGTCCCGCGACCCTGGCAGGCTTTGGTCCTTTGTAGAGGGCCTCGTTATAATGCTGACACTCGTGGAAACAACGCGCCGTCGACCCGGGCATAGTCCATGGTCGGACAGCGAGTCGCCCATTACTCGTCGCCCACATGCCCGCGCAAGCTTTATATGTTAGAAATAAATAAGATAGACTCAATAAAAGAAATATGTTATTTATTAGGTACAACAAATAGGTACCTAATATTATAAATGTGCCAGTACAGATGTTTATTTGTTGCTCAATTACGCGTAAATGGCTGAATGTATTAGGATGAAAATTGGCAGACAAATCAGCTATGTCATGTATTACAATATAGGATACTTTTTATTTCGATTGAAGAATCCCATGGGATCATTTCCGACCCACAAATGAATGAAGTTGCCGGAAAAAGAGAGTCATGCATGAACGACTGAATTGATTCAGATGAAAACTATTTTGTTAGTTAAAAATTATACTTTAGAAAGATACTTTTTATTCATAGACTTTGAAAATACTAAACAAAAAATTAACCGGGAAAAAAATAAATAAAGGGCATTAAAAAATTATCCACAGCGCTGTCAATGCGAAAAGTACCCAGAACGATGGCATTGTTGCCAATTTTCTTTATAGCAATATTCTTCTAAGGAAACCGGCATGTCTTAGAACCAAAAATTCAATGACAGTCACGTGACATCTACAAACCAGCATTGAGTTCGCGTGGTGGATTATGGCCCAATCCTTGTCACAGAGGGGAGGCCTGTGTCCCAGCAGTGGGAATATAATGCTGATGATGAATATAGATTCACTCTTCACTATGATGAAGTACTGTGAGATGATTTTATGAAAGTGTTTTTCTTTTTATGAACCTTGTTTTATTTACGTTTTTATATTTTAATTCATTTTGTTTTTGTTGCATAATTGTGTCTAAATTGCAGTAATTGGTTGTTCACACAGCCGTTGTAATTAATAAAATAAATGAATAAATGATTCGTCTAACAATACAACGCCATTACCAACATAATAAACCCACAAACTTCTTTTCCCTTTTCCCCCCTCTAAGGGGTAGAAACTACAAAACCTTTGCTACACCTTCAGAACAATAAATTTAAGGCCAATAACATTAACATATCTACCACAAGCTCTGCCTACCAAAAAAAACATCTTTCACTTGTAAATACGATCGTGTCGGTATCCCCAAGATAAATAGGCTTTAAGATACGGGAGATACATTATTTAGAACGGAGAAGCTGGAATATGTGACTTGTACGAGAAAAACTCTTTTTAGTTCTTGTGTTTTTAAGTGTAGGTCTTTTTTTCGTTGTAATGTTATAAAATAAGTTCCCCGCCTTTTTTTTAAACGTTGTTCCACACCATCTATTGCCCCTGTGTCGTGGGTTAAGTGTGTTTACAAACATAAAAACACACATTAACAAATACCCAGTCCCTGAGCAATTAATTATATGTTTTACAGATATTGTTCCGTGCAGGAATCGAACCCGCGACACACTGCGCAGCCTTAACGCCAACCGTGTCGTAAAAAATTACTATAAAAAAAAACTGTCAGAATCTTGATCTAAAATCCACGGTGTTCCGTCAATAGCTCTTTACGTTCCAAAGTCACTATTTCCTGATAAAGACAGCCACGTGCAGGCTTTGGCCCTCTAAATGGGTCCTGTCAGATAAGTTAATCTAACTTTACATAAGTGCAATCCGAGAAACGTGACCGTGGAACGTAAAGGGCTATTAAAAGAACACCGTGTGTTTTAGTCAGTACGAGTCTGACAGTTCCTCCCATCCTGATGATGGTTTTACCACAATAAAAAACATAGATTAACTTCTTTGCTGACACCTTCAAAGAAACGCAGGCGTATTTTATAAGCAAACACATCAATTTAGCATAGAAATCTGTGCAAAGACCTATCGTAACGGTATTCTAAAACCAGTACTTATTAAATTTACATAATAACTACAGTTTAACACTTGAAACTTACACTATAAAGTTAACCATTATGGAACATTATTCGCCATTTCAATTTTCTTAGTAAATACTAAGAATATTATGATGAGAGCATTGATAGCCCAGTGGTATCGGCCCCTTACTTACGAGTATACGTCATGGGTTCGAATTCAGCCAGGTGCATTTGTATTTTCTTTTGTTAACATATATTGTCCCATTGCTGGGCAAAGGTCTCCCCCATAACCTTCCACTCTTCCCTTTGTGCGGCTTTCTCCGGCCAATCACTCTTAAATGGTTCTAGATCGTCACGCCAGCGTTTTCTAGGCCTCCCTCGGCAACGACGCCCATCCGGCACCCACTGCGTAACGACTCTAGCCCAGTGATCCCGATGCATTCTACACTTTGTGTAATTTATTTCATCACCACTGCTCTCAAAACGGTGAAGGAAAACATCGTGAGGAAACCGGCATGTCCTAGAACCAAGAATTCGAAGACATATGACATCTACCAACGCGTACTGGGCTCGCGTGGTGGAGTATGACAAATTCTCTCTCACAGACAGGAGGCCTGTGTTCCAGCAGTGGGAATGTTATAGGCTGATGATGATGTTGACTAAGAATACATGAACAAAATGGCTAAATTTTTTATTTAATGATAGGTTCGCTTTTGACGACTATCCCGGTTGATGATAAACGAAGATGTGGTCGACGGTGAAGCACGCTTGCCTAGAAATTATAGCTTAAACATTGCATTAGCAATTCCGAGCTAAATAGCCAAATAGCCGGGGTTTTTGGGTTCGATTCCCACCCAGGACAAATTATGTGTGATGAGAATGATCATTTGAACTGTGTCAGGGTGTAATTTATCTATAATATGTATGTATTTAGAAATATAAGTAGATATGTTTATCAGTTGCCTCAAGCCATAACACAAGCTCTGGGACTAGATGGCGTTGTGTGATAGTTGTGGAATATTATTATTATAATTCTGCGTATTGTAAGTCTTAACAAAAATTATCCAAATATACATTTTCTCTCTATTTCGCCATTTTCTGCAGACAAAAATATTCGCAATCCTCTTGATTGTACAACAAATCATAAACAGCTCAAATTATCTAAACCAATCGAGTAAAACCGCAATCGATGTAAAAGCTATAAGTATCGAGTGTCATTCGATGCTAAGCTGATTGCCGTTTAAAGGTTAAATGCAAAGATGTTGCAAGTTCTAACCTTTGTAGTTTAATCATCTGTACTAATATTGTAACTGCAAAAGTAACTTTGTAATATGTCTGTCTGTTTGTCTAGCTGTCTATTGGGACTTTATGTCTCAGCCCTTTCGTAAATTAGGCGACGCAAGTCTCCGATAATTTATGACTTTAGTATTGATAAACGTAAATCGGTAACTGGAATCTCAACCCTACGCATCGTGGAACATCCTTAGTGGAGGAAGCAGAGACAAGTCAGGGTGACGTATGACAGCGCGGTGTGATTGGACATGACCGGCAAATTCAAGTTCCAAGGTGATAATTATATTTTATTGAATAAATGGTGGATTCAGTAATGGTGCAGTTTTCCATCCAACAGTATCCAGGTGACTATCGCAATACAAATCCATAGAGATCCATCCTGTCTCTTGCTATTCTCTCGCAAGAGACAGGATGGATCTGAGTGATGTTATAATTAAGAGGCCAATTTAATACTTTAATCATAGAAATACCAAAGCTTTTCAATCAATTTATGACAACCATGGGAACTGTCAAAAACTCAAGTTGATCCATACTATGTCTGTTACACATTTAATGACGAAATCAATTAATTCACTTGAGTTTCTGAACGATGTTCTCATCTTTAACACCGAGTCAATGGCAGCATTGTTCTTAGTTTTCTCTCACGGACCCGTTTCGTGTCCCGTAAGTTAACTGTGTACACTTGAGAATAAATGGGAGCTCATAATGTTTCAAGATGATCAGAGGGGAGATAGAAATCCAAGTTGTGATACGCCATATTGAATTTGAGGGGTTACTGGCTAAATAAGCGTGGTTCACCGTCGACTACATCTTCGTTTACCATCAGGCGAGATGGTCGCGGGACTTATTTCATTACCGTGACCCCGGAACATAAAGGGCTATTGAAGAACACCGTGGATTTTAGTCAGTACAAGTCTGACAGACCCTCCCGCCCTGCCCGGGGGGAGGACTCATTTGATGATTTCACCACGTAAAAAAAAAAACATCACGCGAGATGTTGGACAAACTATTGATAATTAGAAAAGGTATAGGTGGACGGGTCGATCTACAAGGTTAAGCTGCGCTTGCCATGGTCGGCTCCAAGGATGGGTGACCACCTCTTGCCTACCAAATTGCTTTGAAATTGTATGCTAAGCTGATCCGGCTGATATTAGACCAATCAGTTTTACCAAGTTGTGTAATGTCACGATTTTTCGCTTATGCAGATCTTAAAATAATCAAAACCTTTGGTTTTCATACAAATGCGTCTAAATCATTTGGAAATTAGACGTCCATATTTGTCATACATATTTTATTCGTATGTAAAGAACTATGTCGTAAACAAGATCAAGTTATTTAAACACCCTGTTACATTGTCTTGTTACCTTCCTTAGTAGCCTGAATTTCTGCCAACTGTCTTGCACTGAAACAAAAGGTAATTTCTACATAAAACAGTAGATACAAACGAACGTATTCTCAGCATTAACTAGTAAAGGTCGTTTTTAGATTTCCCAGATGACTGCAACGCGCCACCTCTTTACTTTAAACCTCCTTGCGTTACTGCTTGCCTGGTACTTTTACCTGCATTTTTTAAGTTAAAAAAGGAGTTTCTAGTTTTAAAAGTACGTGCTGGTGTTTTCTGATGTCCTTTGTAGTAGTTCAAAATCGATTTGGAAGATCCCTTAAGAGTTTCTGAAGCCCTGGTACAACTTCCCGAAATCAGATTTTGTGCTGATGATATTCCACTCCTGACCACGATTTTTCATTTTTCTTCTGAAAAGTGTCATCATCATCTCAGCCGTAGGACGTCCACTGCTGAACATAGGTCTCCCCTTTTAATCTCCACATGTACAGGTTGGAAGCGACCTGCATCCAGCGTCTTCCGGCGACCTTCATAGTCGTCTGTCCACCTTGTTGGTGGACGTCCTACGCTGCGTGTGTGGTAGTAGCTCCTTCTGCACATGTGGCTTCCCTGGCAGCTCAGCAGCAGCACCTATTTTTGATTTTTGGTTTTTAACTTCTATAATCCACGTGTTAGGATATGATTCTTCAATTTTCTTTTATTCCTGTATATAGTTTTTTTTATTTTATTTTATTGTGTTAGTTTTGCAATATTATATTGCCTTTTACTCTTTTTGTTCGGATTTGTTACAATTTGTAAAACGATATATAGAAGTAACGCAGCTTATATAGCTTTCTTTTTTTTAATATAAATTCTTTCATACTCCTTTTTTTGTGAAAGTGAGAACATTGTAGGTCGTGTGTATATATTTATTTTTTCTTTTTTTTAGTGCTAACTCTCGCAAGGACGTCTCCCTTGTTACTAGGCCTACGTTTTTTCTCACATATCTGAGTACCTATTCTAAATTGTAACAATCAGTTTGTAAAATAATACCATATTTTAAAAGAGTAACCATGGAGGTTCTTGCCGGTTCTTCTCCATGGAATCGACCAACCCGAACCGAGCATCTTTTGTCGACGTTTTATAAGTGCCCTCATGGGCTTATGTGAAATAAAAATATTTGATTTTTTTGATTTTGCTGCGCTTGCATGTCTGTGGTCTCCACTCTAGCACTTGCCTGAAAAGTTTGGTCTGCTCTGATTTGACATACACCATCAATTCGCCAAAATGTCATTTTTCTTATTGGCGTTCTCGGAAATATTACATTTCGGGAACTTAGCAGCAGTGTTTTCGTTGACAGTAGACACCCTGAACCATGTCTAGACAACATGACTTTGTACTAGCGTTATCAATAAAGTAAAAAATGAAGTTATGAGATTGATGTTACTGTTTCTTATTTAAAAACTCCTTCGTATGCTTGCTACTGAGTACTTAATAAAAACATAAAAAATAAGTCCATTTAAATTAAATTCAAGCTACATATTTCAAACAATGTCATTTTTACATGGACCACGGGTCGAGAAGTGATAAAATAATCAATTTTCCCATCGCTCTTGGCCATTATTAATAATGGCCGCTCCTTATTTATAATGCCCAGTTAATCACGTGGCCCGTAACACATAATTATATAAAGACCTGAAATAAAATTCACTCTGTTACATCAATTCCTCTTTACCTTCCAAAGCCTTGGTGACATCTTAAGACATTCACACAACCCCGAAAAGATAAATACACAACTATGGACCTCACAGAAGTACAACCACACTATGACGTTATGCAACGCAATACATTATCATCCAACAGTTTCGAATACAAGAGAAAAGCAAAATATACAGGCAAAACATTAGCAGACAGCTAAGAGATTTCCCAGAGGAAAACTGTACAATGTTTCACAGATAAGAAACGTTACTGAATTCATTTTTTAAGATAGTACCTTGGACAAAATTGTTGTTTCATTCCGCTCCTGAAAGTTTCATGGTTCGGCTTTAATGTAAGTGTTTGTCACTTAAATCTGTATTTCTTGGACTGAAAATGGAGTAAACTTTGAGACAGACCATTGTCTTTGTGTATGTGTGTTTCTATGTTTGTAAACGCACCCACGATACAGGAGAAATTACTAGTTGTGGAATAACGTGTTAAAAACAGAAATAACAGTCCAGTATTTAATTATAGATACTCCATAATAAGAGCGTGTTGCGAGAATGTAATTGGTTGCGCTGTCAAGCCTCGGATTCCTATTTAAAGTTCAGCCTTTGTTTTGGGGTGGTAAAATCATTCTTCCCACGCAATAGAGCGGAAGGGACTATCAGATTCTTACTGACAACAAATACCTGTTACCCGGGTGTTTTTTCTGCCGAATCCGATACAGTGACCTCCCGAATACTCGTACTCACTAAAATCTACGGTGTCCTTCAATAGCCGTTTTCATTCCGGGGTCACGGTAATTCGTGAGTCCCGCAACTCCGGCTGGCTTTGGCCCTCTAAAGAGAGGCCCTGTCATTATTGCTGACACTCTTTGAGGCGCGCGTGGAACACAACGCGCCGTCGTCCCGGGCATGGTCCTTGGTCACACAACGAGTCACCCAATACTTACCGACGAAGGTGGGGAAGGTGAGGATACTGTGGTGCATCACCAGACGTTCCTCAACGAAGGGTCTTACCACAGCAATTACTTCCTAGCAACCACCAATAATTACTAAGTAGAAAACTAGGCTCAAAGAAACCAGAGGTAGTTACAACATGTAACGTTAGTCTAAAAAACTGTTCAATTAAAAAAACGGTCTACGATTTCCGCGCTTCGTAAAAAACCTCGCACCAACGAATTCCGTTCCATTCCCCAAGAGAAATCTGTTTCCGTTTTTTAATTTGGATATTTTCGCGCACTAATGACGGTTTCAGCATTTAGCGTTGTAGATTTTTGTAGTTAAAAAAATAGCGTTAGTTTATGGAGTTTTTCTAAACTGCATTTTGAGAGTAATTAAGTTAAGAGCAATTTGAAAAAGTGGCTAGTTATCGATAACGATATTATGGATTTTATCACGTGTTTGTTTGAAGTGACAAAACTCCACGATAAATTTATGAAAATATTATTGAAAATAGATGTAAAATATTAATGAAAAATTTTGAAAACGATTGTCCCTTTCCTAGGTCTTAAAACTCATCATTCCACTCCATTTGTGGTCGATGTAACATGTCTTTTTCTTCCAAAGCGTAGCATAATCAGCTTATTCATATTCTCACTACTAGGACAAAGCCCACACAGGCCTCCTCTCTATGAGAGGGAGTGGGATGTAAACCAACAGCACACCCTATACTCCTAGAAGGCCCAAGCTTGACGGGGTTGTGGGACTAAACAACAATCTTGACTTCGGAATGTAAAGGGCTACTGAAGGACGCCGAGGATTTTAGTCAGTACAAGTCCGACAGTCCCTCCCGCTCTGCCCTGGGTGGGAGGACTTATTTGATGATTTTACCACGCTAAATAAAAATAGCTTATACCCCAGTCTGGCTTATACTCCAATCAACGATAAAGTATTGAGAGAAATTCTTGGAACACTGACTATTGACTTTGTAACTTTTGATATGTTCACCTCCAACTAGTCCAAACAAAGTTACATGGTCTAAATTAATTGTGTTCCAAGAATTTCCCTCTGTACCTTGTTTTGAGCATTGGCTGGGTTTCCAGTGCGAATAGATGACTGGCCTGTTGGTCTAGTGGCTAGTGACCCTGACTGCTATGCCGGAGGTCGTGGGTTCGATTCCCACCCAGGACAAATGTTTGTGTGATGAGTTCTGTGTCTGGGTGTAATTTATCTATAATATGTTTGTATTTAGAAATATATAAGTATGTTTATCAGTTGTCTAGTACCCATAACACAAGCTCTGCTTAGCTTGGGACTAGATGACGTTGTGTGATAGTTGTTGAATATTATAGATAGATGTGAAATGTCTTCGAATATCGCGATTTCCTTACTATATTGATTTTCCTTCACCGTTTTGAGAGCGGTGATGATGAAATAAATTATACATAGTAATACACCTGAATACACCTAAGTTCAAACCCACGACCTACAACGCTTTAAACAACAAAATAACTATCTATACAAAAATAATTTGAATTGCCAATCAAACATCAGGTTAAAGTAATTCTAATTAGGTATTTTATTAAATTCCCTTTGTCCCCTTTAACGGGGACATAGCCTACGGGGACAACGGGAATACAGGAATATACCAACATCCGTTTAATATCAGATATCAATGGCAGGAATATAATAAACTTCAAAGTTAACTATGTGGGCGCAAACAACTTCGATTTACATAAAGTATAGCCGTCTTATTACAAAACGAGGTTTAACTATAAACCCAGGTTTAAATCACGTCAAACTATGGTTTACCTAAAAACGTTATTACAAAACGTAGTTTTGCGTTAAACCATGGACTAAACCTTGGTCTAACTTTAATCCACGCCGCCCCCTAGTTTAGCGGTGGTCTAAGTCGTAGCTGTCAAAGTTGTGTCAGTTTTTCATTGAATATTTTTCATTGTATTGTTGTTTTTTGTGGTATTTTTACCTAAAACATGGTCGACTTAATGGATAATGATCCTAGATTAACACTTAGGCTACTTTTTATTTCGTTATCATGTTGACGTGCGATAATTGCCTGACATACTTATCCCAAACATACTTTACTTAGACATACACACAGTAATATTCACATTAATAAAGATGGTGAAATTATTAAAAAGAGGCCACTGTTCTAAAAAATGAAAACAAAACTTCATGATAATTCCAAAAAATAATTAGTAAACATGTCATAGTTTATTATGACGCGCGAGAATGTTACGTTCCATTACGCGCTTTAAATGTTATGTAAGTAAAGAATCCAACATTAAATAATATGCTTAAAAATCAAACTACAGTATAGGAAATGACTTATATCTAAATTCTAAAAAATAAATCAATATTTTTAATATCTCTAAACCTCAATTAATCATAAACGAATTATCAATACATTCTATTTTCTGGTAATATGGAACGTTGCAATCGAATGATATCATGGTGAACGAATGAAATTTGTTTTAATCTGTGGTTGGATTTAGACCTCGGTTCAAATGACGGTACTAAGAAGTCTGAGGTTTATTTATGTTTTGTAATACGAATAATTTTAAACCATGGTTTAGCACTTAAGCCTAGACTTGATAGTTCTGGTCTAAACCAGGGTTTTGCGTTGTTTTTGTAATAAGACGGTTGGAGTTTAATATCAAACTCCAGTTATTGGAAAATAATTATTTATAAAACTTCCTTACCTTCTTGGAAATAAGACACCTAAGAAGCAGATGAGTGGGATATTACGATTTATAATAATAATATGCCACAAGTATCACACAACGCCATCTAGTCCCAAGCTAAGCGGAGCTTGTGTTATGGGTACTAGACAACTGTTAAACATACTTATATATTTCTAAATACATACATATTATTGATAAATTACACCCAGACACAGAACAAATGATGTGCTGTGCTCATCACACAAACATTTGACCTGGGTGGGAATCCATGACCCAAACCCATGACCTTCGGCATAGCAGTCAGGGTCACTATCCACTCTAGACCAACAGGCTTGTCAGACCATTTCATAACCACAACCTTTTTTATTCTGGCAAAATCATCAAATGAGTTCTCACGTCCTGGGTGGTGCGGAAGTGTTTATCAGACTCGTATTGACTAAAATCCACGGTGTTTCTTCAGCAGCTTTACGTTCCAGGGTCACGGTTACCTATTTAGACAGTCCTGTAGCTCGCATAGCTACAAAGGAGACTAACAGAACGAATGGGTTACTTCTAGGCAAGCGTGCTTCAATACATCTTTTTTTGTGTCTGAAAAATTATCAATTTAGACTGTCAGACTTGACTGACTTAAATCCACACTGTTCCTTCAATTGCCTTGAGTGTCCCAGGACCGTGATAACCTTTTAAGACCCCAATTCCGTGACCCATTAATTATTAATTACTACTAAACATTATCATATGGTCAATATAAAGTGGCTAAGTTTTAAAACCCAATTTTTATTTCCACCCTGAGTTATACCCTCTAAAAATGTTCCCCATATACATTATCAACAGCACCATACATTATTACCCCGTATATTTTATGAAACGCTACATTTTAAGTTACATAAATTCCTAGATACAACATAGTAGCAATATATTAAGAATCTTTGAAATATTTTTAACATAAATATTTCATAAGAATTTAACTTCGTGTTTAGAACGAAATGGCATTTGATAAGGGAAGGCATACATTTTAATTTGAAACTTGATATCAATCTAAGACATTTTTTTTTGTTTAGAATCGGTCCTAACGGCGTATCTTAGTTTTTGATTGGCTAGATTTTAAGTCTAATATTTTAAATTTTATCCAGCTTCCAGTATACAAAGTATAAGCTTCCAGTATACAGATATAAGTATGCGTTGTTCGACGAAAAAAATGACATAATGACAGAGTACACGCAGCACGAGTTTTCATTATTTTACTTTACAGAGTCTTTCCAGTATTTACAGTGTATCTTCTATGAAAAAATGGAACAGCGCCTCTGGTGTGGGAAAAAGGAACTAATTTTATCCTTGAAAATTGTCTATTTGAAATTGTCAAAGTTCCAGTTTACTTTACGTCTTAAATACTGAAAACTCATGCTAAGAGCACAAAAAGATATCTGTCATTAAAGTTCATAAAGTTTTCAAATCAATTAATTGCCTTCTGTCCTTACAAACAGCTATTTAAAAACGTCACAACAAAAATAATCTCAGACACCTTTATAAAAATCACAGGCTACTTACTACAGTTATATTGTAAAATTTTCCACGTCAAATCCCGTGAGATTTGCCGGTTCAAACTCAAGTACAAATAAACTAGAAATAGTTTGCGCTTCGAAAATATTTAAGATTCCGAATCAGTGCGAATGGCATGCCAACAAATATTCTCATATTGTCTTGTTGCTTTTACAAGTATTCTCTATTCTAGTTTAATTCATTTAATTTGATAACGCTTTTAGCCATGCTTCATTATTAATTTTACCTTGAAGTTTTGTCTACGTTTTCACTTAAATAGCCGTGTTTTCTTCCTGTAAAGTTTCCAAAGACTTCTTTCTTCTACATCGAAGTGATTCCAGAAACATGACTTCAAACGTTGAAGCCCCACACGTTTCAAGTTCCCTCTACCATCATAGTTCTTTATTGGTCATGCACCTATCATTGTACACTTTTTATGAAAGTTATCTGTGTCAGATTTTTTACTCTAGTCGTAAAAAGTAGTCAGACACACTCAAAAGTATTGGTAGATATTGTAGAGGTATTAAACTTATCTCAACCATTGCTTCTCTAGAATCTAAATAGAAATCTAATGAGTTTATCATTTTTATCTCGTGCTTTCGAAGAAACACGATTATTTTCGAAGCGTATATTTTTTCTAGGTCTTCTGTACATTAAGTTTATCTCGCGATTTTTCCATTTATTCTTTAAAAGGTTCAAGATGTTTTAATATGCTGTGTTTTCACTCTTCTTATCTTGATTTTATGCGCCTTTTAAGTGGTGGGCGTATTGGTTGAAGGTCGGATTAAAATCTTTCTTTTGATGTCTTGGCTAAGTAGGGGTGAAACTTAGATTAAAAATACGTGTTTTATTCTATTAGGGCATTGAATATAAGCCTTGACTTTTACGAATAAAAGGTTTATTTTATATCTATAATGGTTAAAATACCTTATGTTGCAAACCGTTTTGCTTTCTACCATACTCGACTCAGAAAATATAATTATTTAAAAAAAAACGGTACGTTAATTGGTTCAGTAGTTCTTGAGTTATGTACAAACAAAAATAAATTTTTAGTCCGACGGAATATTTTTGCATCTTACGCCAAAAAGGAAAGATACTGCAATTCAATAAATCAAATTTTTAAGACCACAATCAGCCAGTTACAACCTTTCATTTCTCAGAGGTAATTTAAAGAATATAATATTTCAATTCGCCATTTTCCAACAATATGGCACCCGTGCTTTCAGGATAATAATTCATACCAAGGTTTTTCAGTCGACACGATCATTTCCTAAATTCTCTTTTTTGTCATTTTCGGAATTAAAATTGTAGGTAGTCGTTTCCAGTTGTCGTAAAAATTTGGTTATGCCACTTTTTTTATGGAAAATTGAATTATTTTCTGTCTTTTTGCAAATAGGGGTTGTAAAAGGGTGGTTCGAGCAATGAATTTATGGAATCGTTTTATGGTGTCTATGGATTTCTTAGACATTTATGGTAGGGTTTGTAATGCATATTAATATAACTATCGTTATTGCGATAGCAGTAATAAAAATATTGAAATTTTGTTTGATTGTTGGTAGCGACTTATCCCATGGAAACGTAATAACTGGATAAACGATTCCCTTAATGTTATTCTAGACTTTCATTTTTATCTCATTATTATTTTCTAAATAAAAATATTTATGTTTATTACTTATACATATTACCACCAAAATACCAAAACTTTTACAATATTTTTTTTAGAAAAAAAATTAATAAATAATAAAATAATAGAAAATATAAAAATAATAAAATTCTAGACTATTATCTATCTTTGATCCAAAAACATCCATGCATCCATCCAAACATATTGTTTACATGATTACTTTTACTTTGGTAAACGTATACCTACATATAAATGAAAAAAATAATATTAGCATCGTTACTTCTGATTTTGGTAACGCGCCGAAATATCCATGTAATGAGACATTCCCAAAAATAGATCTAATAAAAGTAAGCCTTTGTCCACTCAGTTTCATATTACCTTTTGATTGTAATATAACCCTATCACCGCTTAGTGACCCTAATTTTATTCAACCGAAAATATTTAACCTTAAATACCCCCGTATTTAATCCCATTACCTTACAAATTAAATCGTCGACTCAGTAACACCAAAAGCAAAAATCTAATTACACTTTTCACCCGACTGGGTTTTCAACGAATTCATATAAAAAAATACATACATATTTAAAAAAATAACCCTAAAACGGCTGTGTGGGGTAAAAATCTCCCCATTACCCCAGGTAAAATGGCAATATATTCTTTGCAAAACAAACATGCCTATGCAAATTTGTAGGCTACACATTGAACGTATGTCATTCATCACAGTTGCCGGGGTTTGGGGGACTAAAGGGAAAAAATTGGGATAAGAACGAATTTTTCGGGCAAGCTGCTAAATTTTTGCCCAAAAATTGGGTAGTAAACGACGTTTTGAATAACGGTTCTCTTGTTTAACTTAGGTTTTGTTGTCAATGCTTTCTTTTATCAAGTGTGGCGGTTTTTTTGGTGAGGTTAGAAATTATCCTACATGAACGTAATATTGGGATACAAAATATCCTACGGCCTAATCCAACTTAATTTCTATGTAGCCCACGTGAACGTAATATTAGGATAAAAAATATCCTAGAGCCTAATCCAGCTAATGTCCTATTTAATTCATATATTAGCAGTTATGACGTGAAAAATAACACATTTTTATTCGATCAGGATTTATTATTGAACTTTAAAAGTAATAACAATTTTTTTATCCCAGTAACATGTTCCCGTGGGGTAATAGCAGCGGGTATCGCCGCAAAAGCTGTAATCGAAAATCTGCCAAAACATTAAACCTTTTTCAAATGTAACTTTGCCAAAAATTGCGGCTACAAAATTTCCATTTACCACCATCACTACAATGTAAGACATTTACGGTATGCGAACATCAGCCATCCCAGATTTCATCAAACCTTAGCTTTTATTAACACGTTTAAACCTACGTAACCCTAAAATTTCCCGCGAAAAACCTCCCACGTCACACAAAGCCGGTGAGATAGGGTTATTTTTATTACGACGAATAAAAAGAAAATGGTGGTTATACGTTATTTTACAACTTTATTGTCCCTGAGGATGTATTAAGAAAATTACATGAGCCGAAGTGAATAGGATAATTTCTTTCAATTTTACGGATTGAATTAATCCTTCGTAGTAGGGAATAATTTGGTTCAAGGTTAAGCCTGGAATTACACAATTCAACATCATACTTAATGTAATAAATCTGAAGGTATATTTTTGTTTGAACGCGTTAATCTTTGGAACGGCTGGCTGGATTTGAAAATTTCTTGCATTTGGTAGCAACATTTTTGAGAAATGTTTTAGTTACGTTACGACTTTTTTTTTTTATTGTGGTAAAATCATCAAATGAGTCCTCCCACCCCGGGCAGGGCGGGAGGTACTGTCAGACTTGTACTGACTAAAATCCCCGGTGTCCTTCAATAGCCCTTTATGTTCCGGGGTCACGGTGATGGAAGTACAACGACAAGACAAGTACGACCTATAGATCTGGGAAAAAAAAAGAGTCGGCAGGTGTGTGTCCTGGGACTGTCTTAGAAGGGCATCGCGACCCTGCAACGCAAAAGTCATGTGAAGGGACAGAGTCTACAGTCCAGGCGAGAAGACTCATTTGATAACATTAACACCTCGAAAAAAAAAACATTCCTGTTATTGCTCCAGGACAAAAAAAAAGCCATGAATTTATGTACACAAGTAAATAAACAAAACATAAATAAGCCTAACAATTAGCACACCCAAAATCTTCTCTAATTAAGCCATATGTTTTTAAAATAGCATAATAAACACTGCGAAATATTCGCCGACATCGAATAATTTTTATTTATATACGCAAAGAGGATACGCGGTTGTAATGGCTTTCATTTGTTACTGGTAAAGGCATTGTGTCAGAATGAGTTACATATTGTGTGTGTGTGTGTACCTTTTTGTAATAGGGTTAAATTTCGGGGTGATTGGGGGTGTTTTGGGGTGATAGGGATGCGCCATTTTATCGGTATAGGTGATAATGTTTCTGTCAATTTGATATTGATATTGATTGACAGCATATTTTCTGAGGTGTCTGATTTATTAATCTGTCTATCCATTTAAGGAAATTCGGGAGTCGGGACTTGTGAAGTCATAACACCTGTAAAAATTATGCCGACTGAGTGACGTTTTTGTGATTTTTAGAAGCGTTGTATCTTCGTCAATTTTGATTTACGTAACAAAAGAAAAAATACCGGTCACATATTTTTGAATAATCATTCTTACGGACTAATTATATTTTTTGAGTTATAGCGTATTACAGAAAAGAAAAGTATCCTGAGTGGTCAAAACATCTTTGACAGGCCTGTTGGTCTGGTGGTTAGTGACCCTGACTGCTATGCCGGAGGTCGAGGGTTCGATTCCCACCCAGGACAAATGTTTGTGTGATGAGCATGATCATTAATTTGTTCTGTGTCTGGGTGTAATTTATCTATAATATGTATGTATTTCGAAATGTATCAGTTGTCTAGTATCCATAACACAATCTCTGGGACTAGATGGCGTTGTGTGGTTGTGTGATGGTTGTGGAATATTATTTTTTTAAAAAAGTCCCACAAAATCCTTCAAAAAAATCTTGTTAACTGGGGGAAATATACGAGGCAAGGGGATAAGGCTTTCATTCCCCTACCTTAGCATCTTCATTACCGTAAACACATTACCCCCCTTTCCGTGGTAATCGGGTAGACATGCTACTGCACTTAGTGTATTTTCCAATATCATTTTGATAGCGAAAATCTAAAACATGTCTTCTTTGCAGTTATTTTTTATCGTTATTGCGTTATGCGGGAGTCTAGCCTCGTCTTCATGCTGTGTTGCACCAATATGGCGAGTTTTGAGTATATGTGCCTGTAGTTTGCACGTAACTAGGTTAAAATAGCTTTTTATATGCTTCGCGAGTTCGTTTCGCGATATCGCGACTTGGTGATTTTTGCCGGTTGATTTAGGTAGGTAGGTAGGTTAGCTTTTCATGCTATGCTTATCTTTGAGACGTTGCGCGTTGGTAAAAGGAGTTTTTTTACGTATAAGCGACCCACCCTAACTTCACACGATGTTCAATAAAAATAAAAATATAATAAAATAAAATTGAAATGAAATACGCATTATGTAACTGTCTGAAAATGTAGCTTTCTATAAGTAGAAGAATTTTGAAAATCAGTGCAGTAAGTTTTGAGTTTATTCATTACAAACTTTATTAAAAATCAAATTCAATTCAATTCCTGTTCTAGGTCTTCCATCAAGGTTATCTCACACTTCGAATTTGTGTCTGGTTGATCGAAATAAGAAGATAAAAGAAAACTATTTCAATATTAATGAAGCACAAAAAAATAACAGGAAAACGAGTTAAACTATAGATTCACTTCTGTCTAACCCTTTGCCGATTACAAGCATAATATTATGTTATATTTTTCTATGTGCTTCCTACCCAAAAAAAAACCCCATAATAATACACAAATCAATCTCAATGCCGCCCCGAAAATCAACATAAAAATGCGACTACCCTCCTCTATATATTTCGCACACAATGACACATACCAATAATAATACGTCACCAATGGACCGAGGGTACCGTACCGTAAAGGCTTGCCCACAACCTACACGACACGCGTCTTGCGACAGTGAAGAAAGCAAGAGAAATACGCTGCTTAGGCGCCCATTAGAAGGTAGGTTTTTCCATGGCAAAACCTACCGTCACCAACGTCGACCAGAGATTTTGACTGATGGAAAGCCTATCGTGTAATACGATTTGACGCTTGCATGACGAAAATTGAAGGCGATAAAAAATCATCATTCATGTTTGATGGAAATGATTGACCGTCTAATGGGCGCCTTAGAGGTAGCCATCAGTCACCATATTTGAGCAGGTTAAGATGAAAGTCTGATGTCTTTACCATCATAATCCTCATATAAGCCGAAGGACGTCCACTGCTAAACATAGACCTTCCACCCATAGATTTCACCAATAAGACCGGTTTGAAGCGGCTTGCATCAAGCTCCTGTCATCTTCAGGCTTTACTTAGCTACTACATTATAAACAGGGACGTCATTGACCCTTAGTATCTGTCAACTGTCACTTGAAAGATATGGTTAGCAAAAAAATACTTCGTCTAAATTAATTTGCAATCATCGTTATAGTTTTGCTGTTATATTATATATGACTGTTTTTCATTTAAAAGCATGCAAGTTCTACAAAAGTGTGGATAAGATCACAATTTGGTGCTAGAGTTTGATCATAGGGTACTTACCAGCACCTCCTGGTCACATAAAAACAATACTTACATTTATTTTTATCTCAAAACGGTCCATCTCAAAATGATCGCACCGCGCGAGTTTTCCCTACAGCAAATGTTCCGTGGCCAGGCGATAGTAGATACACGGATTTTTTATTAAAAAATACTAATACCCTTAAGCAATTTTCGGGGAAAAGCATAATAAGTATTTGCTTATAGGTATAAAGATTAGTATTAGTTATATGAGACAATTTTTTCAAAGTCAATAAGCTAGTTTTATTCACAATACTCGCTCGTGCTATCGCTTCTGATACTAGTCGCTTGAGGTCGCACACGGGACGTAAATATGTGGAAATAGGGACATAAATGGGTAGGTAGGACCATAACTTTTGGTTTCAGTCCGGCCGTATTTTGGTCCTAATGGCCAAAATAAGGACCAATTCTAATGAATGTCTAGAAATTGTTGGTATTTTTGTTTAAAATAGGTCTGTTTTCTGTTTTAAATCTATGGCCATTAGAAATTGCTTGTAGTTCATTCATTAAATTATAGTTGAAGGACATTTTTATTAAAAATCGTCAGCCTATAATGTTCCCACTGCTGGGACACAGGCCTCCTCTTTGTGAGAGGGAGTAGGCCTTAATCCTCCACGCGGGCCCAGTGCGGTTTGGTTAATCTCATCGTCTTCGAATTATTTTGAACAAATTAAGGCTGACATAATTTCAGTCATGGCATTCAATTTTGACTGCTGAAAAATAAAATACCAGGTATTATTATCTTACATAAGCTACCGACTACCAACGCACAAAAATTGTCATAGTCCTGCTGCTAAGTCCTATTGTTCCGTACATTACATTCAAATTATCGTATAGAGACTAAGATAGTAACTTTAAATGACCACTTCTTAGAGTTTTAACTGCGGGGATAAAAAGTGGAACTCCCCAGCAAGACGATGGTCCTCTCTGCAACATATTTGTCTCCGCCAACAATTTAAAAACAAACAGTACAATCACAAACAAAACACATACCGATAACAATAAATAAAACTCGCATCACACTAACTTCGTCACCAATCGGCTAGATTCGGCAATTTTCGTTCACCATTCGTTAAGTCGACACAATACAGTCTAACATCGGAAAAGGCCTAAAGAAATACCTTTTTTTTCCTTTTTTTCGCAACGATATTGTCCACTTTGTCGTAATAAATGGGCTGAGTGTGTAATCTTTATTACTTTTACGTAAACAGAGTTATCTTTTACGGTTAGTTTTTCTTTTTGTTGCTGTAATCATTGGACATTGAATAGTTGGGTTAGGGACGCGAAATACGAGCGCTGCTTGTAAAAGATGGCTGCTTATAAATCGCGGGAATGTTTGTTTCTAATAAAAAAAAGGATTTGGTCCGTTTTCCGTGCGATTTTTTATTGAGTCCGTAATGGCCGATGGTTTTTTGTGATTTTTTTGGCTGTGCTCGGCATTTCAAGAGATTTATCTTGCATTGAAATGACTTCCAACGTAAAAAAATATTTAGATAAAGATTGAATATTTTTGATCAAGTTTTAAGTTGTAAAACAAAGTAATAAAGTAGAACCACAACAAAAACAGTAAGTACCAATATTCAAAAGTAATATCAATCAGTCATGCCGAACAACTTTTAACACAATACAAACTTCGACTTAAAAACTTTTCCCAACGACTGTAGCAAACCGAATCTTACAGTGGTATTCATGAACATTACTATGAGGTCTCACAGGGCGCGCGGACGCACAGGGTCACAAAAACCTATTCATAAACGACACTTGAGGGACGAACGACACTATGCGCTTACTATGATGAACGCACAGCTAAAGTAGCTCGCTAGCTACTTTACGCAACGCATAGTGCGACATGTCAAACTGGCATCGGGTATTAGGTTATGTTTGTAGTGATTTGTAAATTGTGATACGCTTGTTTTGTTTAATAGCGATGGATTACAGCAACGAAGATGATTTTGATAATTATATTCTTGAGAGGATAAATTCACAAAGAACAATCAGCACAAGAAAAGTGATACGTGACTTTCAAAATCCTTTCGATTATTACAGTGCTGATGAATTTAAAAGACTAGTATTCATATTGAAAAGTTTCTTATAAATTACAAAACTTGTAAATATACCAGTGGTCTAGATTGACGTATATCTGTCAGCCAGTCAACCCGAGTGAAGTCGCATCACAACGTTAACCAATCACAGCGCCCCATTCAATGCTAAGTGTCCGCATAGCAAAGAGTTCACTAAGTATTGTTTATGAAATGAATGGCCTGCCATGACGAACGCAGTGAGAAATGCCTTACTTAGCAAAGTGTTGCTGCCATACTTATCTAAGTAGCGTTCTTGAATACCACTGTTAAACATTTTATAAATCAAAAAAACTTCGCAAACTTGATCTTTTCAGAAACTTCCAGAAAAAGCAACTACTCGCAATCCACTTAAAAACTAGAAGATAGTTTCGTAAAATAATCTTTTTTTCGTTTCAAATAAGATTTTTTATTCGACACAAACTTCTGTTCGAAGTAAGGACACTTAACTTTAATGAAATACAAAATATAATGGTTTTGTACGAAAAATAATGGTTTGGAACTACTTTTATTTCTTTATAAGAGGATTATGGCGTATGTGGGTTATAAGAGATTGAACACGCGTCTTCTTACGCGCTCCTAAATTCGATTTTAAGTACGACAAAAATGGTTTGAGGATTTTTTTGTTCGAACGAGCTCGGAGGATAAAGACTAGGAATACACTTGCTCTCAATATAGAAAAAGATTAGGATATTATTGCATCATCAGGCTGTGAAAGAAGCAACGACGATATATTACTAGACTCCGCATGCACGATCTAAGGAACAAAAACTATTCTGTCAACTCGCTCAGTTACTACGTAAGCGAGGGGGACGGGGTACTGCGTTGTGATTGGCTAACTCAAGATCTGTTCTGTCTCAAGGTATGTTTACGGCTCACAGGAGTGGTCGAAATAAGACGGATATAAGACTTTTTTGCCTTATGGGTTGACAAACATCGGTCGCCTGTTATTAGGAGTCTAGTAATATATCGTCGTTGGAAAGAAGCTTTCTTTCTGAGGGATGGTGAGGACTGTTATCCACCATGCGAGCCCAGTACGGGGTGGTGAAGTGAACTTCACTCTTATTTTGATTGCATAAGTTTTATTAACCGACTTCATAAAAAAAAGGTTCTTGTCAGTTCGATCTGTATGTATGTATGTTTGTCCGCGATTATCTCGCGTTTGGCTGACCGATTTGGATGCGGTTTTCAGGAAAGGGATCATTACATTAGGACGTTGGCCACGTAGTTCTGTTTTTGCTGATATGGTTTGTAGATTTCCAAAGACGCTGATTATATGAAGATTTTTGTTGAAAAACAAAGCCACCGTCTTCCGAAAGAAAAGTTATTTCGCACTTTTTTGTGTCTGGTTTTTTTTTTCAAAAAGATTTTTATTTTGATATTAGTTTCAAAAACGATACGTGGTTCATTTTAGACCAGCATTTTAATAGTTGGAAGTCAAGAGTACTCAGCCGTGGGATCAACAGTTTATCAAACCAATACAACGTTTAGTTAGGCCAGATATATAGTCTTCCCAACTCAATACAAACAGACAGAGCTATCAGCGACCTTTCAAAAAAACCCTTTACCAAAAGAAAAAAAGGAACAAGCCACCTACATCACTGGCCACCCCCAAACCGCGACACAACAGGCACTTATACCCGTCGTCCCCAAAAAGGTAATTTTTCACGCGAAAATATTCCACCAAAGAAAATTGCTACAGACGCCTGAATTTCAGGTAGTGGTATCAAAATGGCAGCGTCTGTTTGAGGGCAACGATATGGCCTACCATGTATCTGGGTTGGTTGTTGGTACAGACGGGAGGAAAAGTGAATTGAGGATCCTTTTTATTTTGGATATTTTTTGGTTCTCATTTTTTCGCTTATTTTTTTATTATTCTTACTAATCTATTATTGTTCTCATTTTATGCCTGAGGTTTTCCAGATTCGTTAAGATGAAATGTTTTCGCTGTTTTTTTTTAAATTTATTTTAAAACGGTAAACAATTTCTTAGTATTTAAAAATATGTCTTGTAAAATAAGTCTAGGTTACTGGATTCTTTGTGGTGTACAGGCTTGTTATAATGCTTATCTGTTGAATAATTTATTAAAAACTGTTAATACACATGTATCTAATTATGTTTTATTTTGTTTCAGGTAAGTACCTAATCTTTAGCGGCTTCACACACATTGAACGACAAGCAGGTAAAAATAACAAGAAATTATACATCATTTCGTCATAGGCGGATTTAACGTGGAGCAGTGGTGGCGCAGTGGTATCGGTCCCGACTTACGAGTTGTAGGTCGTGGGTTCGAACCCAGCTTGGCGCATTACTTTGTGTAATTTATTTCATCACCACTGCTCTCAAAACGGTGAAGGAAAACATCGTGAGGAAACCGGCATGTCCTAGAACCATCAAATTCGAAGACATGTGACATCTGCCAATCCGCATTGGGCCCGCGTGGTGGATTACAGCCCACTCCCTCTCACAAGAGAGGAGGCCTGTGTCCCAGCAGTGGAAACGTTATAGGCTGATGATGGATTTAACGTCACACATAATTTCCCATTTATTGACATTACCTTACCAAAACTATTTTCCAAACATTGCCAATAAGTCATCTGTCACTTAAACGTCAAACAAACAAATGGTCATAACTGTCACATTAATATGTGCCATGTCAAAATCTAACCTCAATCACCCGCTACACCCCTGACGTATCACAACAAAAGACATTGATAGAAGGGGTTGTAACTAATTAGACGTTTCCGGGGTGATAAGGGGTGAAACGGTTTGACTAAATAATGTAATAGTTTCGAATGAATGGAATGCTTAGAACTTACTTGCATGGGTTGAAACTGAAGCTCTGTGAAGTTTCGTGGATATCTATAAAGTATGTTGGATTGATGAAGTTTAATCTAATATATAAAATTCTCGTGTCACAGTTCTCGTTGCCATACTCCTCCGAAACGGCTTGACCGATTTTGATGAAATTTTTTGTGCTTATCCGGTTTGGGGGTAGGAGGAACAGAGAGTAAAGTTCCTCGTTACCCGGTGAAAAGGAAGGTACCTTCCAACCAGACGGGTGTTGTGTCTGGTGGGCTTTCTGCCCGACATTCATAGTCGGAATATTCTATGTCTTCTAATGTCGAGGATAACTTTGATTGCGCGATGTAGACTCTTAGTTACTCAGTCTTTGCATAGATGGCGCTGCTGTTCTTTTTTTGTAGTAGATCATTATGTCCGCTACACCGGTGTCTATGAGGATCGGCCAACATCTATTTTTCATCCTCCTAAAAGATCCGCGTACGAAGTCGCGGGCAGAAGCTAGTTAAGTATAAGTATAAAGATTCATCGATCCCGCAGTCAAACCATTACAACGGTTTTGTGGGGCTTAATTTATAAGTATTTACTACTATGAGAAAAAAAAAAATTTGCCCAAGATCATATTCCCAGTGCTGGGTCACAGGCAAGCTTTAAGTGGGAGGAAAAATGAAGTATTAATGGTACTAGCTAAAAACATTATTTTTACTTACACAGTTCATTATCGAAAAAATATAACTCGGCTCTGATTTTTCGTGTAACAGTAAGGTAAAAATAAATTGATGAAATCGCTAGTTTTAATTAATGTACAAAAGGTCCAATTAATTTTGCTGTTAAGCAATTCTGGTGTCTGGCTACAGTCCAAGCGAAAAGAGTATCGTACCTAGTTCAAAACTCTATTACAATAAAAATGTTTCAAATAAAAATTGGGTTGTTAAACAACTAGATAAAAAGTAAATCTAGACTTTAATTTCGTTTCCAAATAAATATTACAAAAACAAAACATTTCGCGATCCTATTAAGTTTTATAGGTTACTAGTTTACTGTCAATTAAAATACGTAAAGGCTCGCAATAACAATTTTAGACAGTTACGAGCTAACTGGGTACTCTATAATTTGGCACCGTCTGCCGTATGGACATTCAGGTAACAGGTAACAATAAAATAGCCCAACGAGCCGTCACGAACGGTACATCCCGAAAAAATCCAATTAACTACGCGGAAAAATAATAAAAAAGTTGAAAAAAAAGAAAAAGGGGCGAAAAAAAATCGTCGCGAAAAAGAGCACTTCTGTTCGCGACTGTCCGACGGAATTCTGTTGCCAAGCGAAGCGTTACTTTTAATCTCGAATATTGCAATGGCGACAATTTGAAACCTACCCTATCTTTGTCCTTTTCTCCCGTTCACACTTTTGTGTATTTCCATCTCTTTTGTTCTGTGCGTAAATTTATTTTTCCCTATTGCCAGATACAAGACCAATTATTATGTAATTCTTGACTACTTTCGTTGCTGAAATTCAGGGAATTCGAGCAGAAATTTTCAACACATTCCGGGGTGTAGTTACCTTTTATATCTGTTTAGGGATGGTAATTTTTAATCTGTTGTAAAAACGAAGGAACGTACTGCAATCCTGGTTTTTGAAGATTATAGGATCTGTTGCTTTTTTTTAAAAATATCATCAAACGAATCCTCCCACCCCGGGCAGGGCAGGAGGGACTGTACTATCAGACAGACTTGTACTATCTATTATCCACGGTGTCCATTAATAGCCGTCTTAGTCCCGCGACCCCGGCAGGCTTTGGCCCTCTAAGCCCGTTATTTTGCCGTCGTCGTCGTCCTGGGCATGGTCCATGACCGGACAGCGAGTCGCCCATTACTCGCCGTTCGCATGCCGCATAGTTTTTTACAGAATGTTTTTAGTGGGATGATATTTACATCTAGACCCGAAAAATCTCTATTTCATCTAAAACTGAAAATAAAAATAATCACAAAAACCCCTTTTAGACAACATCTGTTTGAAAACTACCCATCACTTAAGGGGAACAATCACACAGACGATATTAAGAACCCCTTTCACCCCCTTCACCCCCTTCAACTCCTTCCTTAGAACAACAATAACAAAGAAAATCAAAGCTTAGATAAACAGCCTTTTGCTCGGAGTCAATCAGAAAGGGTAGGCTTGTGTCGTTCAATAAATATTTGATTCATCGCTTGCCAAGTTTGGGATGAGAGGTCGCTGGTTCGGGGTTCGATTCTAGCGTGAAGAGTTTTGTTTTGTTTTTTTTTTGAGATCACTTGTAAAATACTTGAAGTATTAATTTTGTAGCGTCTAGGGATGGTAGAAATTAAATGATGGGATGGATTTTATTGGATTGCTTAGTAGGTGCTTATACTCGTAGGAAAGAAAATTAAGTTATCAAAAAATAATCATCAAAATATGAGTCCTCCCGCCGTGGACCCGGAAATAAAAGGGCTATTGAAGGATCAACGTGGATTTTAGTATACTGGTATCGAACCCTTCTTTCACTTTTTTATCGTGGTACATCATCAAATGAGTCATCTCACCCCGGGCAGGGGGGAGGTACTTTCAAACTTTTGTACTGACTAAAATTCACGGTTGTCCTTCAATAGACCTTCATGTTTCCTGGGTCATGGGGATGGAAAATTAAGTCCAGCGAACCCGGCAGGCCTTCTTTGCATTAGCCGAGTTTTGAATAGATGATAGGAAAATGGTTAACAAAGGCATTTATAAAACTCATGTTTAAGACGACATGATCGGGGATCATTTTTGGGCGTTGCGGGTTGGCGGGCTTCGGTGCTCTATTTTTTGGGCCATTGAACAAAATTTGTTATAAGACAGACCCTCGCATAAAAAATAACAACTAACAAGTAACGATGCCTGTTGCAAATAAGACGACCGCGTGCCCAACGTTCCAGTTTCAAACATTAATAATCGATCAATTCGACACGGCACAATCGAGTCGAAAATAATCGATTTGAATCGCCATCGATAACTGCCATAGACGAAGTTTAGCATGCAATATTTTTTTACGAAAGAGGTATTCAATTTTTAGGAAGTAATTAATTTAATATGATTCGGTTAATTATTTCTTAATTCTTGATTGAAAAGCAATTAATTGCTTTGTCTTGAAAGAAACTGTTTCTTTTTGTATTCATTGGTACAGTGATCACAACGGCTGAGGGCTTAAGTAAAGTAAAGTAAGCAAGCTACTGGTCTCAAAACGGTGATGGAAAACATTTTGAGGATACGCCAGTTGCCTCAAGACGAGTCGTGAGTTCGAACCCCGATAGACTTTATGTAGGACGTCACTAATTATGATAACCTTAGGTTTTCTCAAAATATGTCGGTGCTGAGTTCGAACCCAGATAGTCTTCGAGCAATTTATTTCATCACCACTGCTCTCAAAACGGTAAAATAAAACAAATGTGAGGAAATTTACATAATATCCTAGAACCAAATAATCTAAGACATGTGACACCTACCAACCCGCTTTGGGCCTGCGTGGTTGATTACATAACAGCCCTTTACACAGAAACTACACGTTGACATTTCCAAGAACCAAAAATTTGAAGACATGTAACGTCTTATAACAACTACAGCCTCTCTAACAGAGCAAGGCCTGTGTCCCAGCAATGGGAACATTATAATCTGACAACTAAAAGTGTGTCTAAGTAATTATGCACCTAAACACCGTCCTATAAGGGTTTATATAGCCAAAAAGAGCTCACAAATCGCAATCCAAAGTTCCTAATACCCTCAATTTTTTGCGCTCGATTGGCTTCCTAAAGAGCGTGCAAGCATTGCGATTCCATTTAATATTATTACCACCAAAGCGTTCGAGAACACGGGAGAGCTTTATTATAATCGTTGCCGAAGTAACTATATATAAGTCTTTATGTGAATCGGTTGAATTGAAAGTTTTGAAGTTATGTTTCTTCATTTAGGTTATGTGTTTCAAATCTGACGACCTTTAAAAAAAAAGAAAGGTTTTATAGCCTTGAAATTTGCTTTTGATTTATATTATTGATGATATGAACAAATCCAGGTCTATACGATGTTCTTTTTCACCTGTTGTCAGTGACGTAAAAGATAAATGATATATAAACACATGGTCGAAAAGTGCTAGAGTGGAGACCACGGACTAGCAAGCGCAGCGTAGGACGTCCAACAACGAGGTGGACAGACGACCTTATGAAGGTCGCCGGAAGACGCTGGATGCAGGTCGCTTCCAACCGGTACTTGTGGCGATCAAAAGGGGAGGCCTATGTTCAGCAGTGGACGTCCTATGGCTGAGATGATGATGATGATGATGAGACACATGAGTACTATTCTTTTTTCAACTCATAGCCTTCAGTAAGTTTGGGCTATCTCGGTATTTTTTTTTGGGACATACTCATCACACTATTCCCAAACCACTACCCATGAGAGCCAGAATCAACAGTGGCAACCACCAGAAAAGCGCCGACACAATGAAGCTGACGTGTCCCGGAGAATGAATATACCTGTCTTGGATCCTGAAACGAATTTAATCAGAAAAGAATAGTGGAGGAGTAGGAAAAATATGTTTCCACTTCCCTCCATGCAAGCAGGAGACAGAACAAAACAAGGCTATTAGGCACAAAGGGACATTACAACTGGGGGAAGCCCAGTTGCCTAGCACCACGGGTAAAAATGACTACTAGTATGAATGGGTCCTAAATTGTGAGCTGCTATATTTTCCATGCCATCTCGATATTATACTAAAACTATAAATCAACCAATTCACATAAAAAACCAGTCTACAATTTGTTCAACCCCCCAAAAACCGAGATGAAACAAGTCTGCTAGTAACCCCCACAGCTCAAGGGTCAAAAAGACCCATGGGACACTACGTTAGCATTACCGACAGGTTAAAAAGTGAGGATTACAAAGTTAGTCGAGTTTTTATGACAGTTCACTGGGTTATTCCAAAAATAATGGTTATGGAGATAAAATGGTTGGGTCATTCTGTTTTTTTTTTCTTCTTTTTTAAAGTGTAGTTTAATAGTGTTATTTTATTTAGTGGCCATTTTGTTTTTATGCAATGTTACGGTGGTTTAAGCTTAACTGATGTGTAGTTTTTACGCGTAGGTTAGTGTAGAATATTTTTTGGCTAAATGGTGGGAAAAGTTTCGAATGTAAATCCGGATATTTATTTTAGCGATGGGCATAGTGGTCCTGTTTAAGTTTTAAAGATGCTCATGAGTTCGAACCTACATAGGTCGCTTGCTGGGTTGGCGGGGCTGTCTTGCCCGGTAACCGTGTCCCCAGAACGTAAAATGCTATTGAAGGACACCGTGGATTTTAGTCAGTACAAGTCTAAATAACTGTTTTTTTATCTGTGGAAACTTGTAAACGGCCCTCAAATATTTATTAATTAAGAAAATTGTAAAAACTAGCTTTAAGTTTCCCGAACAGTATAAAATGAAATAAAGTGTATAACTAAATAACTTTGTTAAATTAACTGTATTAAATATATTAATGTAGGTGACATTATCACCTGTTGTCGTTTTCGTATATTTACATAGAAACTAGCTGACCCGGCAAACGTTGTTTTGCTATATAAATTATTTTTACAACTATTAGTATGAAAAATAGATGTTGGCCGATTCTCATAGATACCGGATAAGCACAAAAAAAAAATCATCAAAATCGGTCAAGCCATTTTGGAGGAGTATGGCAACGAAAACTGTGACACGAGAATTTTATATATTAGATCATCTTTTGCCTTTTTTTAGATTTGCTTGAAATCAACCATCAGAAATTTTGAATTCACGAACCAGTTATTAAAACTTTATTTTTAAAACTTAAACACATTTTTAAGCTACCCTGAAAGCTTTTATGAAAAGAGGAAAAAAAGCCTTTTTTATGCCTATCTGTTTAAAAAAAAACCTACACAATTTTAGATTCTCTTTGTGTTATAGAAGGTTATACGAAAACCTGTTTAAATCCAAAATATTAAGATCAAAATATCAACAGAAATGAGTAGTGACGGCCCAGAATCCTATGCCAACCCTTTTCATCTGATATAAACTGTGTTTGCTAGTGATGTGACGAGTGCGGTTTCGGCTTTCGGCCTTTCGTGAAATATAGTTCCAAAGCGTTGCATTGAATGATGGAAATGACAGCTGCTGTTGGAATATTTTGATGTTTCAAAAGCTCGGTTTGAAAGGTTGATCAATAGAACCATGATTTGATGATGTTGGTTTGTATGCTTTGTTTAATTAAAATAATGGAAAGCTCTTATTTGTGTACACACAGAAAACAACAGGATAAATTAATATAGATACCAGAGTATTGAGAGTGCTCATTGCATATAAAGAATTCTTAATGATTATTTTGAAAATCTTAAACAACTCCTGCAGTCCCTGAATCCTAAACAACTCTTGGAGTCTCTGAGTTAGGCGAAGCACACCATTGTTTTTTTTATTAAAGATTATTGTCATAGCTTGTTTATATCTACTGACTTAAACAAAAGGGATTTATTTTATAGAACAATGTTTTATATACTTCAGCACGTTGACGTTTATCAAAATTTGGTCTTTCGGCCTCCGAAAATCAAAAACATAAATTCGGCCTCCCATTTTCCCAACACTACGATCTAACGTAATCCCTAGGGCGTAACTCCGCACAATATATAACAAAGAATATTATAATCACAATAGGGTAAAAGGGTTTCTATTATTGGACCTTAATTGCTTAGTTCAAATAATGGGGTAAGGTTACACATCATAGCTTTCTTTCCCCAAGGTATGGATACTCAAAAACGTTTTAGACTTTGTATTATAGATAACTAGCTGTTGCCAAAGGCTTCACCCGCTACAACTCAAAAATTATCCCACGGGAACATAAATTCGGGATAAAAACTATCCTATGTGTTAATCCAGGTTATAAACTATCTGTGTATCAAATTTCAGCCAAATCTGTTCAGTAGTTATCGCGTGAAAGAGTAACAAACATCCACTCACACATACAAACTTTCACGTTTATATTAGGATTAGTAGGACTAGAGGCCTATCCCGGCTTCGCACGGTTGGCCTATTTATTAGTTACAAAAAATATGATAAATAAAGAACCGTTCTACCGATTTTGTGCAAACTTCACATAAACCATCTACTTAATAGTCTGAACAAAGCCTAAACATTTGGTTTGGATAGGTGATCCCGTTCTTGAGTTATAAAATTACAACTAAAAGTTGCATTGATTTTTGTATTATTATATTGATTACTTTTTTTTGGTAATCATTATAATAAACTGAACCTAGTCTCCCCCAAACTGCCGGGGCCGCAGGACTGTCTCATCAAGAAGCCGTGACCCAGTGTATGTACATTATTTTCCCTTGGGACGAAAACCGAACAGGCAAAGCATGTGATTTTCTCTTCTTCAGTGTTTCTAACGAGTAAATATTACCCATTGAATGTGTAGGTGTGTAGTAAAAGTAAAGGAAATCGAGATTTTTTTGTGAATAAATAGAAAATTTCATCGACAAAACGTAGAAAGCAATCAAATCGTTGTTTCTATACAAAAACGACGCAATTTTATCAGTAACATTACGGATTTCTTCAAATATCTAGATTGGTATATATTTATTTAGGATTCCTAAGAGATTCCGTGACTTACAGAATTCAGGTTAAGGTAAGTAGGTCTTGAAATAAATAAAAGGATCTTCGTATCGCTCAGATTTTGCTAATTTGGCAAAACGTTGACCCAATTTGAGTTTCTAGGTCGAGAATTGTTAGATTTTCGAGTTTGGTGAATTAAGAATAAGAAAACATAGAGGTAGTCATTGTTTATTCAATCTGTAGGTATTATTTTATAAAGTTGAATAGTTTGTTTGATTAAACGCGCTAACTTCAGACACTGCTAGTTCAAATTGAAAAAATATTTTTGTATCACATAGATTATTTATCGACGAAGACTATAGGCTATATAACATCACGCTTCGACCAATAGTACCTGAGCAGCATTGGTGAAACCGTGGAGAACAGCTAGGGCTGGATGTTATACCAAATCATCATATTTTTAGCGTTCCATATGAGCAGATGGCCGATAGGGTCGAAAAGTGCTAGATTGGAGACCACGGACTGTTAAGCTCAGCGTAGGACGTCCGCCAACAAGATAGACAGACGACCTTATAAAGATCGCCGGAAGACGCTGGATGCAGGTCGCTTCCAACCGGTATATGTGGAGATCTAAAGGGGAGGCCTATGTTCAGCAGTGGACGTCCTATGGCTGAGATGATGATAATGATATGAAAATAATTACGTGTAACGTTAAAACTTACCTATTTTTCTAAACTCCAGTTCAATTCAGACGAGACTAACAGAGACTAATACTTGACAGTCAACTCCAAACCACGACAATCGCTTCCTACGTAGATACTCGGGGAACACAGATAACATCCTCTAGACTCCGCATGGCAAGGGAACCTATGACGACATGTGCATATTAGTCAGTACGAGTTTGATTTTTAAAACAAAAATAATAGTAATAATATTCCACAACTATCACACAACGTCATCTAGTCCCAAGCTAAGCTGAGCTTGTGTTATGGGTACTAGACAACTGATAAACATACTTATACAGGGTGAATTTTTCAACTGGGCGTGGATGGCTACTTTCGAAACTATGAGGAATGTCGAAAAACGTTGAAAGGAGTCTCGAGGCCGATTTTGACGAAAACTAAAACTGCATCATTCGATTTTAGAAAAATCCGAAATCCTGGTCAGGAATCGAACCCGTTGATTTTGAAAAAAAAATCACACCCTGTATTATTATACCATTCGATAGTGTTGCTAATAAGGATCAAATTCTGGGAAGTAATCATATACGGCAAACTTAAGGAAAACGTATAATTACAAAAAAACTGTTTAATCTTCAAGGCAAAGACTGTATTTGAAACATAAGTTACCGTTTCTTCTTTAAAATAATGCTATTTTTAGTTCAACTCAATAATGTCGTATTGCTAAGTACAGTGGAATGGTTGAAACGTCAAACCCAGTGAGACATTGAGAACAATGAAATTTTATAATTTCGATGATGACGACGAGAGACGAGATGTAAAGTAACATGGAAAAATAGCAATTTCATAAAAATCAGCCATTTCCTTAAGTTTGCCATATATGATTACTTCCCAGATTTTGATCCTTATTAGTAACACTATCGAACGGTGTAATAATACAGGGTGTGATTTTTTTTCCAAAATCAGCGGGTTTGATTCCTGGCCAGGATTTTTGATTTTTCTAAAATCCGATGATGCAGTTTTGTTTTTCGTCAAAATCGGCCTCGAGACTCCTTTCAACGTTTTTCGATATTCCTCATAGTTTCGAAAGTAGCCATCCACGCCCAGTTGAAAAATTCACCCTGTATATTTCTAAATACAAACATATTATAGATAAATTACACCCAGACACAGAACAAATGATCATGCTCATCACACAAACATTTGTCCTAGGTGTGAATCAAACCGACGACCTCCGGCATAGCAGTCAGGGTCACTAACCACTAGACCAACAGGCCAGATATAAAGATGTTGCATGTAGACAGGACGAGCTCAAAGTCCAACTTAAGTAATGGGAAATACACTACCGTGTGACGTTCATAGATTACCTTGTATGCGTAGTCTAGAGGAGGTTATCTTTCCCGGGAACATTTAATTAAAGTGCCCATGTAGGTCAGCAATTAATGCATGTTTGTCCAACTTCAAGCTCAGAGCAAGTTTGAGCGCATCTGTACGGGTTTGGAGTTAAGTTTGGAAGCTCAGCCTTTGATGGGGGATGCATGGCTTCAGTGATCCTAGTATTGATAGCCTGGTTGGCACAGTGGTTACGTGATCGACTGCTGCGTAGCCGTGGAGCGGGTTCGATCCCCGCACGGAACAAATAATTGTTTGATCTACAAGTTTGTTCCGGGGCTGGGTGTTTGTGTATGTAAGTTTCTATGTTTGTAAACGCACCCACGAGACAGGAGAAATTTTTAGTGTGGACCAACGCCTTGTAAATTAAATTGCTTGTAGTAACGTAACTGTCCCACAAGAGCGTAATGTTGGCGTAAAAAATATCATAGTGTTAATCTAAAAACTATCTATCATCCAAATGTTTCAGTAGTTTTTGTGTGAAAGACACTACAACATCCATATATCCATCCTCAAAAACATCTTATTTATAATAGTAACAGAACATTTATCTTTAGAAACAAGTTAAAGTAATTAATTCACAAAAAAGTAGATACAAAAAAATGTTTCGACACGGTACAGTCAGCTAAAAGCACTGTGACATTAATATTTAAGTACACTCAGCTCCAAAAACATTATGTCGGATTCATTTTTGTGACGTGACTATATTTTTTTTGTCACTTTTTTGTCACGTCGGGTCCCTGTCATGCTTATCTCGGGAGATAAGAGTGACGTTCCCCCTCTAGCAGTTTTTTCGTTAAAAAAATGAAAACTGTTTACTTGGGTGAATCATTATTTTTGGCTCGCAAAGGACGGTGGAATTTTTTCTGTGTGTTTTTTGACGTTTTGTGTCATTTGTCCTTTAGAATTGATAACATTGAGGATCAGAATGTGAAAGCTTTGACATTAGACTTGAATTCCTGAATTATGTATTAATAATTCTGTCAGAAAAGAAAATTATATTTTTTTAGAAATTTAACAACTTTTTATGTAGATTTTTGGGAAAATGATATTAAGATAATGGCTGCCAATTCGTTATTATTTACTTTGGCGAAATCATACTTATTTGATTTTCTACAAATAAGAAAAACAAATGCTTTCTCTAAATAATTGAAAAAAAAATCACTCTGCACGTTTACATCCAAAATGGCGTCGCATGAAATGCCAACTTATCGCCAACCCAATCTCCCATACATAGTCATCTCAATATACATTTAATTACCAGTACACAATATACAGACACTCCCATTTCAAATAAATAAGTCACTATTTAACAGGGTGTGGCACTAATAAATTAGCTACCCTTAGGGTGGGGTTTAAGTCATAAGATGATAGACATTAAAGAAAATTTCCAAGATGGCGCCTGACTTTCTTATCTGACATCAGATTTTGCGGTACTGTTGTATTTATGAACTCACATCTTAGTATGGGAAGATACTTTTGTCTTTCTAAACAAGTTCCAGTTCCTGTGATCCTGATCCAATGACCCACTGCTTTTGAGTTAACAGCAAACTGACTTCTATTCTCGTTGTCATAAGTTTCAGTCAGAGGTCAGATAACTGATAAGATTTTGCCTTAATTTTGAAATATTTGTCAAAATTGCCAATTAACACTGTTTTTTTTTTAAATGGACTATCAAAATGTCGAAAGTTTTTTATTACCAAACTGTAATCTTAAAAAGAAAATAATACTAAAGAGGATTTAATAAAATAAGTCTTATCGTGTAAATAAATAAGTTATTGACATCATACGTTAAAAACATTTTATATAATTTTCCAAAAAAAAAAAGAACCTGAAAATCTTTCACTCAAACTGCATTAGAGTTCTAAAAACTTTAAAATATATTTCGCAAAGACTCAAAAACTTTTTGCTTTGAGAGCATAAATGATGGTAAAACTGCTTAAAAATGTACGTGGTTAATAAGTTCAAAGCAAAAAAGTTTGAAGAAAATTGTTGGCAGCACGCTGAAAGTTAAAACTACGGGTTTTCTTCTTGAGAAATCCCCGTCTTTGCTAATATTCGTTAAGCTTTCAGCGGAATAATATATCAAAGTATAATTTTGAGTTGGTCATTTAGCTGCAGGTCATTTTAAACTCAAACTTGACGTGATTTTTACAACATTTTATGACATTAAGAAAACTTAGGGAATACTTTGTACAATTTTAAATTTTTACGCACACACACAATCAAACTATGTATTAATATTGACTGGCCCGTTGGTCCAGTGGTTAGTGACCCTGACTGCTATGCCGGGGTCGTGGATTCGATTCCCACCCAGGACAAGTGTTTGTGTGATGAGCACGACCATTTGTTCTGGGTCTGGGTGTAATTTATCTATAATATGTATGTATTTAGAAATATATAAGTATGTTTATCAGTTGTCTAGTACCCATAACACAAACTCTGCTTAGCTTGGGACTAGATGGCGTTGTGTGATAGTTGTGGAATATTATTATTATTATTAATATAACTATTTATATGTACTATTATTATAATATTTAGTCCAATAAATCCTGCCCAGTATGTTGTCTAATAGACGATATTTTATAAACAAAGTATTGCTGTTTACCCTAGCTTTTATTTAATTCCCTGTTACAGAATTCACTGATTACAGGTATCCATTATACAATGTTCTTTAAACACTGTCTAACGCAATGCATTAGGAATTTACATAATATTATGTCAATTCATAATGTAATTGATTTATACATATAAGCCTGTCGGATTCAGACATACTTGCAAATATATACATATTATGTATATTTTAACTTGTTCAACTATAAAATCGCTGCCGCTTCTGCTTTAAGCCAAACCGCGTCTTATTTAATTATAATAGAAACTGATACTGGTTGCCAGATAACTCGGATGAGATGGGTGGTAAGCTAAAAATATGTTTATCATGTAGACAATATTTAAGCTGGAAAATAACCAAGTATGTGACGACGAGAAAACAGAAGTCCAAGTATCTTTTAATTTTAAAAAGAAGTTTAAGTATCTTTTGATTTTAAAATTTTCTTCGATACTTATTTGAGATATTTATAAAATGCATATTTTTATATAGGTACTCGGTTTGGCGGTTTAGCTGTCCATTCACGAGTTCGGTCTAATAAAATAAGCCATTAATTGTAAGAACGTGATTTCGCCACACCACCAGACTCGTACTGACTTAAATCCACGTGGTTCTTCAATAGCCCTTTACGTTCCGGGGTCACGGTAATTCGTTAGTCCCGCGACCACCTGGACCATCAAATTGGATACTTTTTATCCCAGTAGTTATGATCTTGAGGGCTAAAATAGCGCTAATATAATTCAGCAATTTATTTTATTACTAAGAATAATTTTCCTTGTAACATAGTTACTGGAAAAATAATAATTGCAAGCCTTTGAAATAATGTTAAAAGCATAGTCGGCAAATAAAAATTATTTCAGGAATATTCTTAGTTGTTTTACTGTGAAAGGTTCCTTTTAAAACGTAGGTATAATTGAACTCAAAATACGTTCTTTGTTAAAATAAAACTTCCGTCCATATACCTAGAGTCTTTTATTGATTCTCGCAATTTTCTCACAGGCTCATTGTTTACAACAATTTTTCTGCGATATCAAGTTAATTAATTTCAAAGAAAAACACTCAATTTTGTTTTATTAAGGTTATTAGTAAAGAACATCGAAAAGTCCTCCCACTTTGGAGTGTGTAGTGGCGGGGACTGTCAAATCAGATACCTAATGCTATCCAGTTATCCAATTTCATATACATAGGTTGAATATACTTTATTGTATACCAAAATCGAGAAAACGTCCTCGAGAATAATCGGCCTCGAGAATTCTCGACACTCAAGAGAAAAAAATTCGAGAAACCTAATGTTTCATATTTTTGCTTATTCCATGGTTACAATAGCCAATGTCACGTTGCCCAAAACCCATAATTTCTTACTCCAGACCAGGGTCTTATCCCTTCATTACCACAATTTTTCCACCAAAGATGATATCTTCAATCAACAGGTGCTTGGAATTCTGCCTACCCTGTAACATAACCCTCCCCATAGAGCTATTAATAACGCTCATAACAGAAAACATACGTAGCATGTAATAAAGTAAGGCTTTAGGGCACCATCTTTGTTGGCAGAAGGACCACTCCATTCAGAAATTAAATAACAAATTTTCTCGTATATTGTTCCCACTATTGGGACGCCGACCTCCTCTTTTTGAACCCCCAACTCGATAGGTAGTACGCATGATTATTTATTCAACGGTTTTGCTTTTGGTGTCAATCTAGATGAAATCTGAGATAGAACGAGGTCAGCCAAGAAGGCACTGGAACTCTTTCGTTGGCTTTCACTACGTATTTAAGCTAGAATAGTTCCACTATGGGAAAGGGACAGAGCTATACAAGTCGTCTAACGCCATCTTTTTCTCACAGGAGGTCTACGCAAGCCTCCTGTTTGGCGCCAGATTCCGACAAGATGGCCGTTCTTGGTGAGGCTTACCATCGCTCGCGGGTTCGCTCTGCCGTAGGTTACAGATACATTTCCTAACAAGTTTTGGCCAATGGCTTTAGCTCATGATAGGGTAGCCAAATATGCTTCAAATTGACTTAAAACGAATGAAAATTCATTTTAAGGGGTTAAAGAAATGGTCCTTCTGATACTGACATAGGGGAAACCGGGGCAATTCGGGCCCCTTAAGGGAAAACTTGAATAAAATCTGAGATAAACGAGATAATGAAATAAATCAACAGCCATTTATTAGTCTCATTATTCCTTATTATCATAAATCTTTAATAATTATCTTAGGCTACCAGTCTTTAGTGCAATTAGAACTTTAAAAAAATAGAGAAACTGCCTGTTTTGCCCCGTGTCTGGGGTAAAATGGGCATATGCGGGGCATAACAGGCATGTACAGCTAAAACTGAGCACAAAAAGTATAAATGCAATGGGATTCGTCATCATTGTCCTCGCTGTTCTTGCGCCAGTGATGTCACCGGCGCAAGAACAGTGGGCCCATCTCTGGCATGCACGGTAAGTGACCCTATCTTCAGTAGATTTTGACACATCAAACATCTTCTTCCTCCGATTCGTTCAACCTTTATTATTCATTTTTCTTCGTCTTTTTCTTCATTCCGTTTTTCTCACAGCCACTGGTTTTCTTGTGCCGTCTTCTTCTTTATCCTTCTTAGTCGGATCAAAATTATGGGGGATGTCATTTTTTGTTGCCAATTGATAGGTCCGTTTATAGCTTAATCTGCCACTAGCCACATCCTTTACGGTTGCTTCCATATCCGCCAAGCTCCATTTGGCACCTTCTGTCTTCGTTTGGTAGTGGCGAACCATAATTATATCTGCAGAAAAAAGATCAACTTAATGACAATACCCGGGGCAAAACGGGCCCCTGCTCATTTTGCCCCGCCCATAATGCCCCAAAGGTCAAACAAAACAAATTATGTCGAAATCAAACGAATATGTGGTGGTTCGTTCACAAGTCTTTCTAGTTATTTAGACACATAATTGAACATAGCAATTTACTTAATAACTGGGCATTTAACACAAACATGAATTAGCTATAACACAGACTTAAAACCAAAAAATTATATCAAATGCATCAACTTACGTAATTTCGTACTGTCGTCGAACGATGCGCATCCACACGCACAAAATCACTTTTCTCGCTAGCGCTAGGTCGACTGGGACGCGACCCGACTAGTTCCGAGCGTCTCGGTTTATTATCCTTCGAGGAAGAGGGGGTGCCCATCTTACCCCGGGTGCCCGTAATGCCCCGGCTTCCCCTAGTGGTAAGGCTTAAAGTACAATGATGAATACGACAAATGAGCGCGATCCCGTTTCTCATAACACGTGACAGTTTTGGAACAATCAAAAAGTTTTTACTTCATAAATTGTATGGTATTAGCTATGGGAGTAATTGACTGTGTTGCCATGCTACTTGTTGTTATAGAAACATTATAATTATATTATTTGTTGGCAACAATTTAGGGGCTTTACCGCTTCTTAGTAATTTTGATGAAATTCAACCTTTGGTGTAATGTGTCGTTATTTTGGAAACCGTCTTATTGATTAAGTTATTTGTTAGTGGAATTATGCAAAAGAAGATAATTGGCTTCTAGAAAAGTGAATTAGAAATTCTCTAAGTATTTTAATCCAACTATGTCAATTTATTGTGTCCCCAAGAGACTGGTGCTACGTTGTATACCAGCTTAGTCTCTGGCCGAGATAAAAGCCAGCCCTTGGATCACTTGAACCGTGAAAAAGAGGTTTTTGAGCAATTGAACCCCACGGCCTTGTGGTCAGACCCTCGACTGGAAAATATAGTTTCCATTATGGCTACTGTATTAAAAGAAAGATCCTTAGCAGCCGCAGTGGTAGTACCAGCACTGCATGATGAACTTGGAAGATATGATGGCGCAAGAGTAATAACACAGGTTGCCTCCCATTGTACAGGCTACCATCTAGAATCAAATGAAAAAAAATCTTCCAGTTTAAAAAACTTAATAACCCAAATATTACTCCCCAAGTATTAAATATTCTTAAACAAACCTCAGTACAGTTAATTAGGCCGTATCTTCATGAACGTTAATTAGCGACGTCTGAATATTCCAATACTGTGACGCGACATTTCTCGACTGTGACGTGACAAATCTCGTCAGCGTGACAAAGAGACTGTACGAGCCTTAATCTACGGAGATAATGTGAAACGTGGATGCTCTGGATTCATTTATTTTAAGGACTTTTGGGATATGCTGGGTTTAGTAGAATACCTATAACATTTAGAATTTTAGGTTCGCCTGTAGCTCATTATCTGTCTAGCCCTGAACTATGCTGGGCTAAGTTTTCAATCTAACCGTGTGCATATTTATTTTTCTGTTTTCATTTCTGAACTTCCTTTACAGTTAGTACTAAAAACCCTGTGATAATACTGATCGTGAGACTTATAGACTGTTGTGATGACTGTCAAAGATGTACAAATAACAGCTATAATCAATTGTGTAACAAGCTTTCTGAAACACTGAGGAAGCTCTCTATTTAACAGTCACCTATTCACAGACCGATATAATAGAAAGTGCAGTTTTTTCTTCGGGGTTGCTAAAGTATCAAATGAGTTCTCCCACTCTTGGTGGAGTGGAAGGGAATGACAGACTTACTCTTGCTGGAGCGCATGGGAATAACAGACTTGACTTTGCTTAAAAACCTTCCTCTTTTCTCCGTTGCCATTTGTGTTCCGGGGCCGTGCTCTTTACTAGTCTGACTGTCTTAGTGTGACTGTCTTAGTCATCTTAGTCGTGATCGACCATAGTATAAGCTTTATCTTTGAAAAAGGCTGTGTCTTCACAGCAAGTAAGTTACGGACTGTTTTCACTATACACATTTCAAAAGGAACACAGCTGATGGAAACAGTAATTAACATCAAGATTAATGATGACGATTACCTACATAGTTCAGACTCTCGTTAGTGGCAAATTATTCCGCGAATCCACGAAAATAATTACCTCGCATCAGATTTGGATTTTCCGGAACTAAAACTGAATTGAGTTCATAAACTAATTATTAGTTAGTATCATTTACGGCAGAAGTCTCATTATAAGTTCCTCGTTTATGTAATGATTTCATGTGGTGCTTCTGAGCCTGAATCCTTTTTTATCGTGGTATAATCATCAAATGATTCCTCCCGCCCTGGGTGAGGCAGAAGGGACTGTCAGACTCGTACTTACTCTTACTTACTTATCCACGGTGTTCCTTCATTTAGCCCTTTACGTTTCAGACTATCTAGATTCGCCCGTTTCTCGACCCGGAGCATGAAGATCTTGGGTTGGATCTTTGGCCAGACGAAGTAGTATTAAGTCATTTTATTACAAACTCAATCATTTTTTAAACTCAGCATAATGCATGGAATCATACAGCAAAGCAAAGCAGCACAGTGGTAAATAAGGAAGGCTTATCAGCCTTAGAACGTTAAATCGGTGGTTAAAACCTTGCAGGATTACCTACAGGCTTGATATTAGGTCCAATTAAAAACCAAATTACAAATTTCTACCAAATTATCGCTAAGGAAGCGTGTATTAAAACGTGGTATCGTCCACTTAGCAACTAATGACATAATGCAATTCAATCTAGCAGTCAAGCGCGTTGATTATGGCGGTGCCCTCGGGAAAGCTCATTAGGGGAGTCTACATGGGACATCCATTACAGACTAATATCAACATGCTATAGGTTTTTGTAAAACTGCTTACACATAATATTGAAATGAAGTAGAACTAACTCCAAATGATTTGGAATAAGGATTTAAGAATGATAATAATGATCACGAAAGAATTAAACTGTAACCAATTCAAACATTGGACTTTATTTTCCCTGTCAATAAGGTTTTTCCGTCTTACCACAAAAAGATAAACACTCGTTGAACGCTTGTCTAAAAAAAGTGTAACTGTAAAAAAGGAGAAATGTCGTTTGGACCTTGTCAATTTTTACATGTTCAAAAATTAATAATTATTCTGTTTATTATTTGTTACCAATATTGCGACGCTGTAACAAGCGCAATATTCAGTATCAAATATTACGTTCACGATGAAAAAAGTATCTGTCTATCTTCCTATCTACTGAAAATTAGGTGACGAGTAAAACTATAAAATGTTTAATTCTTAAAATGACACTTGCTTTTATTAGCTCTTATCTTCAACTTTAAGATAAGCTTTCTGGTAAAGCTCTCAACCTCGGGCCTCGTTAAGATCAAATCGGGTCCCTAAAATCCGCAACCTCGTTTACTAATACTAGGTCATAACCTGGTTACAGCTATAAACCGATATACACCAGCACTATAATCGTTACCCATATCAGCTCGAAATTCAATGCATACTATAATTTCTGAACAACCTAATTCTAGAAACTAATCTGGGAAAGCAATCACATACTCTTGGAGCGAATCCTCTCCTTTAGATTGTATCATAAAACAGAATGTCATCTATATAATTTAAATTGTTATTTGAAAGTATTATGCTACGGTTTGTTCTAAAATTGTACAGTTTTCTTGTGTTTATGTTTATCTCTAACAAACTAATCAGATAATGGAACAGACTTTTGTCATTGAAGGCTTTGAATTCCTTTTTTGTAGAAACTAACAAGTAACAGTATCTGTTGAAAACCTTTTGTTGACTCCACTAACTGAATTGATTGGTACTACGATTTGTTTTTCTTTTAGTATCGATCCAATTATTTGTAACTTAGAGAGCTTCGAGATCGGAGACTACAAATTCCTTTTCATCTGCCTCCGTAAAATCAATCAAAACAAGTCTATTAATATCTCGACCAAAAATTCGTCGTTTCAGATCCATTGTTATCAAAACAAACAGTGCTTAAGACACTCGACACCAGTGACACAGATAAAACTCGTATTGAATTCAAGTAATCTGAACATTCGTGACAGGATTAATATCCCTTGGTACACAAGGTACCTTTAAATCCAATAACAGTCGTGGAATTGAATCAGGTTGAATTGAATTCTATATAAACATTTGTCAGGCTTCCACAACGGTCATGACTGAGTAAACATTGTGATATCGTTTGTGTGTGGATGAAATTAGCTTCACATGGATACAGGGAAGATGGGAGCGTTGCCATGGTAACGGAATGAATAGGCAGTAATATCTTCCTTCCGTATATTATAAAACGCAATGATTCTCCGCGTGTCTACCAGTTATTGCGATGGAAGTCGAGTATTACATATCCGGTTAACGTGATTTCTATTTTTATTCTTAGATAAGTTCCTTGATTAGAACTTTGTATTTATTTATATTTTTATATTTATAGCTAATCAGTGTTATTCTTCAATTTGTTAATTTATACTTTTTGTTTCCTCCGCTTCCAAAAAACATATCCTTTCCACGAGTTTCTTACGAGTGGTTTTTATGCTGTCGGAATTTACCTCCAATAGCAAAACTCTTTACAATATCAATATGGATTTTAACTGCAAATCAATGTTAAAGAAAATGGAGATATCTAAAGGAGACACTGTAATAATTACAAAGCTTCCTGGATCGGTGTTCGCAGTTTGTTGTTATTTGCAAACAGCTACCAGTCTAGGTACTCATCCTCTCGACTTAATCCTCCAATCGTGTTTTACGACAGCCACGGTACGCGCGTGAAAGGGGTTGTCTTTTCTTCGTCGAGAATTTCATAGAATCTTAATCTTTTGAGAGTGTTTTGGCTCATCTTTCTTTAGTATACATGGCATAATTAACCATCGATTTAATTTTTCATGTAAAAAATATCGTTGGATGTGTTATTTTTTTCCCGTTAAACATAATTATGTCACATCTGACTGCGTGGTAGATTATAACACATTCAATGTCTATGGTTGAAAAGCTGTGTGTGTGTGTGTGTGTGTGTGTGTAGCACTAGCAAAAAACTATCATTAATTTATTTCAGTATCACTATTGGTCCAGCAGTTTAGATGTCTAAGAGTAACAAAGAAAAACAAAATACAGTCTATCTCACTATTTTTGTCTTTTGACATTTCAAAAGAGCTATAACTGGCCTACTTGATTAATTTTCCAATTTATAATACTAGTCAGGATGTGTGTTTTAGAAACTAGAGCAACATTTAAGTCTCTAATACTTCCTATACATTATACGTGTAGCTAACGTTCATTGAAGCCACATAAATTAGGATCGTAGTGGGCTCAAAAGTTTCAGCGTCGTTTGAGTTATGTTACAGTTTGTTAGTCAATCGTTCGTGTATAACGGTATTTGCTGTAGGATTACAAGTATGATTCACTTCCTTATGATACGGGGTTCGGAATTTAATCTGTTTTAATACTGGCAAAGTATATGCTTTACTATTAATGATGTTATCAAAACCTATCTTTAGTTAATTTGATAAGTTTATGTTTGAAACTCTCAATACTATTATTGTTAGTTTTCTTTCTTCAATACATAGTATAAAACAAAGTCGCTATATGCTTATATCTTTAAAACTGCTCAACGGATTTTGATACGGTTTTTGGAGTAATTCAAGAGGGAGGTTTTTATGTACATTACATGCATAATATAGTAGATATTACACGATCGCTAGTTATGTTTATAAAGATTATAATAAGAGTTGAACACAATTTCATCAGGCGTTCACAATTTGCCTGTCAAAATTTAAACAGCAATTTATTACATGTTGATTGCTAATATAATTTTGGCAGGCGCAAAATCTACTTATATTTCTTCCACATTACGATTACTTATAATATTTTCCGTACATTTTATCCACACATGACCAGAGGGCTTGTTCTTTTTTGGTCAAAGAATAAGCATTGCCGCCAGTCTTCTGGGCACTTTTCCGGATGACAGCGATGCGGAGGAGTACTTTGACGCCTAAGTGTCTTCTGTCTTTTTGTGTCTTTGCTTTTTTTTTTTTTAGATTTTTGTTTCAGTTTAAGTTAAGTTGTAAATGTATAGTTTTATGTTTTAATTTTTTAATTTCTAGCTTTAGTTACACGTATATACTATCCACACAAAGAAAACCCAATAAATACGCAGTAAAAAAAGCGTTTTATTCTTACTTATCCTAAAAAAATCAAGTCGGAATATTGGCACTTAACATTACAGCAGACTTTTGGTCGCCTATTCGAATTCATATCACAATAATATAGTTTGAATAACACTAGTTTTATCCTTAATCTCTTCGCTGTTTTAGTTATCTGCTACAACAGCGTCTTCGTCAGTAAAATCTACATAGAAAATGAGGTCTTCATCATTAATAAGATCAGAGAATTATTCTTGTATCACAGTGCTTTCGTGTATTTCAAGTCTGTAATCGTAGCATGTCCGTTGATTTCCTTTTTGTTTTCTATGCCATTCGTTTGCTTCCTCCTGAAAAGTTAAAGGAAACAGTTTATTTAAAGCTGAAATAAAATCATGTGTGTTTCTTGTTCGCTTTTGCTGGGTATTTTATTTGTTAAAGATGTTTTGAATGTAGTAGAGTGGAAACGAAGGTGTAGAATATGAGTTAGAAATCTATAAGTAAATTATTGTTATTGCTTGTTGTCAATGCACTCCAGAAGAAAAGTCTTAGTTTAATTTACTTCAACATTTAAATCTAGAGATTTGATTGATTACTTTACACTCATTTTTTTTCTGAAATTAAAGTAGAGAAATAGGTGTTTTCATTAAAAGTGTACAGACGTGTTGTGGTGCAGACACCAGAACATCAACCTGCCTGAATCTCCCAAATTTTACCAATCGAACTTGAACTTTCTTGCTCGTGACAAATATGATTTTTTATTACAGAAATCTGTATCAAAATTAGTAATGTATTAAAAATTGTGGTAGCTTGATGTGCTGGTGTCTGTACAATCACATTTTTGATAGATTAAAATTGCATAAATTAATTCATAGCTTATTATTTTTTAAACTGGAACGTGCTAAAGTAAGTTCTTAGTTTAATTTCTTATTTTGTTCCGAAAGAACACCACTTTTTTCCCCAAACAACTCTCAAAACACAACATTCTCTTCAACTCCACTACTACACAACAACTCCCCACAATCTATTAGTAGTAGAACAACCAGCATACTCACACAGGGTTTAGAACAAGATTAGCCAAGTTGCTCAGTGGCGACTCCACGAACAACCATAGCAATACCGCCAACGCTGCAGACGTTATGAGTATTCCAATACCGTTTAGTATCTGAAATTCAATTAAGAAGTTTGTATGTTCAAGCTTGTAGTGCTAGGCAGATTGTTTAAGCCGAGCTTAAGTATTAATATGGGCTTAGACTTGCATTTAGATGCAACCTGAACACCAAAGTTTGAGATGTTTACAATATTTGCAAGGATTCAGGAAACAACATCAAATTATTTAGATGGTACTTTTGGAATTGTCAAAGACAAAGTAAAAAGTATTATATAGGAAGCAATGAGTGAAGGTCGCCGGAAGACGCTGGACGCAGGTCGCTTCCAACCGGTATATGTGGAGTACAAAAGGGGAGGCCTATGTTCAGCAGTGGACGTCCTATGACTAAGATGATGATGATGATGAATGAGTACCTACAACGAGTCTTAGTTACAATGAGTAACTGCTACGGAATTATTACAGACTAGCGTTTGCCAGCGGCCTCGTCTGTTCCATAATAGCCTTTATCACTCAGGACCAAAGCACCCTTCATCTGGTAAAAGAATTATTGAAATCGGTCCAGTGGTTTCGAAAATATTCAATATAAACAAAAACTCAAATCTTTCCTCTTTATAATATTAGTGCAGATGAAATGCCACTAAAATTACGATATTAGGCAAAATTAGATTGATATACCATTAAACTAGACAAAGTTATCATAACCAGTGGCATTGATTTGGGTCCTATGACTTCTCTCTGACACAATTCATCACGAAAGATAATTTCCATAGTGTTTCATAAAATCATCACCATTAAATTAGTACAAAAACTTAGTTAAAAAGAGATTGCTGAGACGCTAGATTTTTTAAGATTTAAAGGAAGTAAAAGCAAAACTGGCACTGATTGAGACAGGTCTTTTTATAGATGACGTTATTAAAAAAAAACGACTTTTAAAATTCCATTCAAAACCATATTAAGTTGTCATTGAGTAGTAAGAAGTAAAATCCAATAACCTTCTTAATGAATGTTAACCAAACAACATTTATAGGAACCACTTACTAAAAATCAAACCTTGAGATCTGAGTGCAGTTCCAAGAAATACAAAAGTAACCAATATTCTTACAAATAACTACCGAAGAGAAATTCCTAGTACAGAACGACATGAGTATCAGAAGGTGGATTTCATACAACGAATTAAAACGCTTGCACATAGAGAAACATGTCATGCACATCATCATCAGCCTATAACGTTCCCACTGCTGGGAAACAGGCCTTTTCTCTTATGAGAGGGAGTGGGCCATAATCCACCACTCGGGCCCAGTGCGGGTTGGCAGATGTCACATGTCTTCAAATTTGATGGTTCTAGGACATGCCGGTTTCCTCACGATGTTTTCCTCCACCGTTTTGAGAGCAGTGCACATGGAGTGCAACAAATCATATAATAATATAGCTTTTTTTTAGCGTAGTAAAATCATTAAATGAGTCCTCCCACCCAGGGCAGGGCAGAAGGGACTGTCAGACTTGTACTGACTAAAATCCACGGCGTCCTTCAATAGTCCTTTACGTTTCAGGGTCACGGTTTTTGCCCTCTAGACTTCTGTAGCTTAAGACAAGTCGCCTTACAAGTTACATTGCTCCAATCTAAATGAGGAACGTTTGTATTTTCAAGATTTATATGAAAATGACATTCTGTTTTATTCTATGGTACCAGGCAATCATAAATACGTACCAGGTTAAGCATGTCGTAATACATTGGATTCCGTTGCGAGTAAAGGTAGCGCTCCAGTAGAAGCGAGTGTGTTATGTAGACACCATAAGCTAAGCGACTGACAATTGTGAAGCATGGCCAGGACATGAAGTTTCTCAGGCTTTCTGAAACAAAAGATATTAATTTATTAACAATTTTGTTTTACTTGAAACGCTTGAAGAGGTAGACACGATAAGACAGAAATTCATATCTGAATGGCAATTGTTCTATGAAGTGGAATTACCTGCCTAACTCTGAACTTGGGGTCTTCAAGTCAAGATTAGGTTACTTCTAGGCAAGCGTGCTTCACCGTCTTTCCTTTCCATCAGGTTTGACAGTGGTCAAACCCTATCGCTAAATAAAAAAAAACTTGAAGGCACTAATACTAAAAATAATCAATTATTGCCCTGCTTGCATTATTGTTCAAAAAATTTCGCAAATATTTCTAATCCTCTAAGGATTGTATTGTGGGTTTTGGTTGTCCAAAATCAATGACAGTGGAAATTAAATTCCAGTGTCTGAATTTCAGTCTGGTCGATAGTAAAACATTCGCTTCATATAACTCGATTAAAAATACATGAAAATTCTCGTTTTTTGCATTAAAAGCTGTAAATCTCCCTTTGACGTCAATTAATGATCTGTATCTTAGCCAGAATATCCGGACAGTCGAATTCCGGTCATTCTTTATTTATTGTAGTTTTTACGTGACACCATTTCATGAATATAGGTCACTTCGCTTTTATTGTAATGTTCTTTTACTTCAATTTTAATTGTCATTTGAAAGGTCCCATTATTAATACTGCTAGCCCCAGTTGTATAAAAACACAACTGGAGCACAGATCTTCTCTTGAAAGAGTAGACTTGGTCGTAAATTTTGAAGAAAAAGGTGAAGAACATCTTCAATTTTTTTGTTCTAGAACATGTCAGTTTCCTCACCATGATATCCTTCGTGTTGATGAAACAAAACTAGTACCCGAAATAATGTACGATCATGGAACCAATGTTTCATCACATAAGGTTTGAATTTCAATTAAATGCAACAACGAAAGAGAAAATTACTTCAAACCAATAACACAGAAGATAAATTAATACGAACAGAGCATAAAACAGAATATTACCAAAGAACATTTCATAGCAGATAAAGTACATTTTGATAAAACAGTAGCAGTCATAACAAGGATCTGAGATGAAAATATAATACCGATATTTTGACGGGGGAAAACTAAGAGTCCTCCGGGGAAATTAGAAAAAAAAGTAGCTATGTACAATACGCCGCTAGTATATTAACTTAAAAGGGATTAAAAGGAAAGCTAGTAACTCATTTCCTGGTATTATGTTTTCATATAAATCCCTTTGTGAAATGATTTATGTCGTACATTTATTATTTCACAACGCTTTACTAAAGGTATGCTTCATAGTTGAGGTTAATATTATAAGGAATCAGACGTTACTTTGCGGAAATGGCAAAGATTTTTCAGTGATGAAGTCTTTTTTTATCGTGGTAAAATAATCAAATGTGTCCTCACACAGACTTCACAGACAGAGAGAGGGACTTGTACTGACTAAAATCGAAGGTGTCCTCAATAGCCCTTTACGTTACAGGGTCACGGTAATTCAATAAATTGTGTGACTCCTGCAGGTTATGGCCCTCTAGAAGGCTCCGTCATTATGTTGACACTCTCTGAGGCGCGCGTGGAACACAACGCGACGTCAACCAGGGCATGGTCCATGGTCGGACAGCGAGTCACCCAAGTGATGAAGTCTTAACCAAATATTGAGAAAATAATAGTGATGATGATGACTACAATAGTAGTGTCAGTACTCTTGAACGCTCTTACGTAAAGCTACTTATTAACAGAATTCATATAAAAGACGATTAAATTGTGAGAACGAAAATAAATACACAGAAAAGAATGAATATCAGTCATGGAGGTATACATTTACGTTAAGATTATTTCAATATTCCGTGTCAGTACCTGAAAGTGTGTTTTCAATATTAAAATAAAATACTTAATACTTTATATCTTCCATACTCGTAATCGACTTACATATTGCATACTATGTTTTCCAAATTAAAATTAAATAACCAGCAGTTTTGCTGTCTGTGAAATGTTTTTTTTATTAATGACGATACTCCTTTCATTATAGATTTTGTCTTCATTACTTACTTTGTTTGCTTTAAATTTTAATTATTAGCTTGTATTTCAGTAGTCTCGACTACTGTTAATATCGTTTAAGTGATTGCTTTAACCATTGTGAGCATTTTTATCTAATATAGTATAACCTGTATTATATTCTTACTATTTCTAGATGTAGATATATTAGAAAGTTCTGTGGTCTAATTTCCGTCTGAAGTTGAGTTGCCTTGGGTATTATAATTATTCAAGCGGATAGCTATCCATTCTTAACTTAGCTAATATTAACTGTTCTAACATAGTTTCCTGGTTAGATTTTCTAACCGAGAACCTAATAGGTATCTGTATTATTAGGAACGGAGGATTCATGTACTGTGTATTTTAAAAGATGTTAAAAGATTAGCAAAGATGTTTGTACCAAAATAATAAAAATTGAGCATGTTAAAGTTAAATTGTCAAACTATGTATAAAAGTAAGTAACTAATTCACAATTAGAAACACTTTCAATTTTCATGCAATTTTACTTCAAAGAAAATCGCAATGCAATCGAAACTAAATAATGTAAAATTACTTTCACGCAACAAAAATCTCCTTCTTTTTTTGTACTAAACAAAGCCTTTGACAAACTCACAGATGTAGATTTCTAACATTTCTTGCGTATAAAAAAATATAAATATACTTACGGACATCCCCATACTCGGTAATTCCGATACAGATACAAGTCGCCAAAGCCCATAAGTTTCTGTTGAGAGCCGCGTATACTGCTGCGTTCCAAGCGTTGTATTCGCCAAGGCACCACCCTGGGGCCGCTGATAATACTCGGAGTCCTAGCCAGAAAGCAGCTGCAAGGCCTATGTAGGAGAATTCCTGGAAATTAAAGATACATTGGTTAGGAAATAATAATGTAGTAATAAACTCAATCAAAATCACATGAATACAAAAACGATAAAATAGTCATTTAATGAAAATTGTAAAAGTAGGTAGAAAAAAACCGATAATTTTCGTATTCCAGTAAATATCCGACTTGTTATTTATTTATTTTTGCAGTACAAAAGACTTTCTCAGAATGCTTCTGTTGCATTTTACATCCTTTTCCAAAAAAACAGTTATCTTTGTTTCTTGTTAAAAATCATTCTGACAAACATTTACATAACCAAAGGCCATTCCAGGTAGCGCTCTTTGATATTTTCATTTAGAGAAACACCTCAGTTTATATCACTATTATATTCCTGCATTATCTGCCTTTCCTTTACTATTTTTTTCCTGTCTTTATTATTTCTCGTCGGTGTATTTTTCAACGCCACCCTATCATTTACTCCTTCTTTTATACAATCCTTCTCTCTTTTACTCTTGTCTCTCTCTCTCTATCTCTGCCCTTATCTCCTGTCTCAACTCTTTGTCTGTAAAATTAGCTAGCTAAACTTCTCACCTTAGAAATAACTCCTCTGTACTTAGTAGGTCTGTAGACAGTGATGATGTAGCCCATAGCCATGCCGAGGAAGTAAGAACCAGCTCTATGATGACTCTGCATGTAGGTCTGCAAATAGACTTGGTTGTCTCTGACATGGATCAGTTTCCTGTAACAGAGGTGATGATTGAAATTAAATAGAGGTAACTAATGTCAGAAAAAGTAAAAGTGTCCCGACGAAACGCGTCCTTTTAAAGGTGACTAGGTCAGAATGCATGAAAAAATCAATTATGTATTGACGCGTTTTGAGAAAGGCATATCTCTAGAGCTGGATTGCGATAGACTTAGAATTTTTAGCTCAATTTTACCACACGTATAAGGAAGAGAACATTTTGATTTTGCTCTGAAACAGCAAATGAATATCCAATTAATATTTGATAAGGAAAGTCTCATAAAACATACAGCACAAAATTCAATATTAATTATGAAAACAGATGTAGATCATATCAACGTTGAAGGTTTACAAGCCACAGGAAAATATTACCATAAAACGAATAGGGAATACAGAAGTAAACTTCGTTACACAGGCGGTGAAACATATTTTTTAATTAAGTACATTTCGTGGAAGCGTATATGAAATACAGATTCCTAGAAATTCGTTTATAAAGCATTCAGCGAAAACCTGAGGCAAATAATAATTTCGAGTAAAAAAACATCGATCTAGAGAAAATTGGATTTTTATAAGCTTCAACACTACAGTGAGTCCTTAACGAGTTTTCCATAGCATTTAATTGACACGAAGTGATTTGTTGGAAAGCTGAAAATAATTGAAATCACTTTTCTCTTTTGAACAAAACTCATAGGAATCATTAATAGTTTCGAAGACTTGATTGAGATTCTGATAGGTAGGGCTTTAAATACTACGAACCAAATAAATGGAACCGCGATAACTGGTCTTCCAAAAAATAAATTTAGTTATATCATTTAATAATGTATAATGAGGAAGCACATACGAATAATTCGAGGAACGCATGGTAATTTGATGTCAAAGATATGTTATGATAACCAGATACGTGAGGATCAAATCCACTAAACCCTTGCATATCAGATGAACGATAATAAAACTGTTTAGATGCTTATACCTTAGTCGAACTTAGCGTTTGTTCTTCAAAACATAATTGACATTAACGGTCTTGAGGAATATTTTACGTGACTATTACACATTTTAAAACATGTACAAAGCATTAACTTTGGCAATCTTAATGACTAGTTCCATGCAATTAAACAAAAGTCAGACCAAAACTAACAAAAAAAAACTCACTCAACATCGTAAAGCAGGATTCCATTCAAGCCCTTAGTATAGGTGGTAATACCAGTTATGAGCACCGAAAAGATAACGCTGATGGTGGCTACAATTTTGCCGATGCGCCGGTTCCATTGCCAAAGACAGAATAGAGCAGTCCCCATCACAGCGAGGTGATAGTCTGCTGGGATGTACCAGGACACTTGTTGACACTGAAATAATGATGGACGAAGAAATTAGTGACATTAAAGAAGAATATGACAATTTGAGAAAAACAGTACAATTTGTTGACACTGAAATTAGGATTGACGAAAGTATTAGTGATAATATAAAAGATTTCAGTAATTTGGGAGCAATAACACAATAATATAATATACATAGTGTCCAAGTTATTGCAAAGTGTGATTTCAACAATAAAATAAACAAAACAATAAGGAAAGGTAAAAATTAAACTACAACACACAAAAATAACATAGCTGGTAATAAAATTGACAATGGAGCTACAGAAAAGATTTATAATACAGCCTTAATTGAATGGTTACCGAGAGGCAGTTGAAAAAGTGTTGACTGTTAGTAAATGGTATCTAGAAGATCGCAGATTTGAAATTAAAACCTGGTTTAGAACCGCGTAGCTGCTAATGATGGTGATAAAGATAGAAAAAAAGAAAAAAATGTTTAATTTAAAACCTAGAGAGCAAAACATAAACAAAAATAACTACAATAAAAAAGACAGACAATATAAAGATAATACGTGTGTCTTACGACTGGGTCATAGATGATGATGTCGAAACGAATGAAGCAAAATCTACTTACAATATGATCACTATCCACGTAGTTCCCAAGCATCAGAAGACTAACGAGCCAGGTCTTGGCGCACGCCTTCTGCTCTCTGCCGATGATGCGTTTCCACAATGGGCCATCACCGACGTACTCTGATACTGCTAACGTGTAGAATATTAGGACCGCGAAGGATCCTATTAATCTAAAAAAAAAAATGTTAAGGAATGACGTGAAGACTTTGTCTGTTTGGACGCGCAAATCTGAGGAAAGTCTGGTTCGAATTGAAAAATCCTTTTTGTGTTTGATAGTCTATCTACCTAGGAAGTTTATAGGCTATATGGGCTATAACATCACGGTACAACCAATAGGAGCCGTTTAGCGGGGTTGAAATCATGGGGGAGAGCTAGACATTGAAAAAATGCTCTAATTGCTGTAAGTGCTAAAGCCGAGTATTCCTTGGCTCGATTCATAAGCAATGCAAAGGAGTTTTGGGTATTTCTATCAGAAAGTTCTAAACCAAGAGCCCTGTTTTTTTTGCCTGGTTCATGGCTTATAGACTTGCTCTTTGAACTGTCGAAATGGATCTCTGCTCAGTAGCTACTGAAGAAACAAAGTGTATTTTAGTCAGTATGAGTCTGAGAGTCTCTTCCTCTCCACCCAGAACAGGAGTAAACAATTGACGATTCCGTTTCCTAATTTACGGTCTAATATTGTAGTTTTCTGTCTTAAAATTATTACAGTCCTCAAGTCTGTTACCTTTTTCATCAAGTAATGAATTTTAAAAGGAACGAAAATTCATCTTTACCTCACATAACGTTGTATCAAAGATATGATCGGATTCTTCTTCTTCTCCATGAGTCCTTTCATGAGGAGTAGTCCCGATATGACGAAGAAGTTCTCCACTGCTGGGAGGTCGAGATGCTGGAATGTGTTGCCTAAAGTGTTGTCTTTTACGCTTATTAGCTGGAATAGAAAAAAGAGGATGGCTTAGTAAAAATGAAAATTATTGTTGAATGTTTTAATCACTACATAGTATAAAACAAAGTCGCTTTCTCTGTCCCTATGTCCCTTTGTATGCTTCTTTGAAACTAAGCAATGGATTTTGATGCGGTTTTTTTTAATAGATAGAGTGATTCAAGAGGAAGGTTTTTATGTATATAACATGCATAATATAGTAGAGATTGCACCCGTGCGGAGCCGGGGCGGGTCGCTAGTTAATATTAAATAGCTGAATGGTTTGTTGGGTTGAACGGGCTAATCTCGGGAATTATTTATTTAAATTGGCAATGTTTTCGTGTTAGACTATTCCATTGAACTAGAAAGGCTATAGGATAGGTAACATCATGGTACTTCTAATAGGAATCGAGCAGCATGGCAAGGCTGGGTACAACTAGTATGATTACAAACCCTAATCATCTAATGTTCCCACTGCTGGAACACAGGCCTCCTCTTTATGAGAGGAGGGGATAACCCATCACTAATATTATACATATATTTAGGCGATTAAAAGTGTGCATGCAATTTATTGCCCACATTCTTTTATGTCTTGTGACTGGGACTGTAGCACCATAACTACATATTTTTGAATGTGTTTAATCTTATATCTTTTCAAAAATTCAAAAGTGCCTGTATTTATCCTAGTTGAAATAAATGTTTTTCTGTAAAACCTAATAAACAAAAATAATACTTACTTGATCGTAGTCATGTCCATTACTCAAAGAACCAGCTACAATGAAGACAAAAACATGGACGCAGGTGGTGAAACTCATCACCAAAGCCTTCGTAAAACTGAGGATCGGTATCTCATCATCTGTGATCTTCACGAAGGAGGACCAGTTCCTCTTCAGACTGAAGGAGTACGCTATTCTTCGAACTGAAAGTGATATCAAAATATTAATCTTACTTCTAATCTAAGTAATCTTCCTTCGTTGCTTCCTGGTTGCGGGACTTTTATTTTAGTCAGTACAAGTCTGACAGTCCCTCCCGCCCTGCCCAGTGTGGGAGGAGTCATTAGATGATTTTAACACGGTAAAAAAAATATCTTCCTTGCTAAAAATATGTGTAAATTAACCACAATTTATGTTTTGTTAATTTTGATAACTGTAAATTCGCCCCATTTATTTTCTCCGCACGGATAGCAAAACAATTAAATAATAAAATTCGGCACAAAAATACTGAAACCGAAGGCACAATTTGGAATCTAAACAGAAAGTACTAGGAGAACAGAATCATGAAGGAGTTAGTGCCACCGTCTTAAGTAAAAATTATGTAAAATGAGGTTAAATGTAGCTAATTTACAATAATAACATCTGGTTGTGGCGAAGTAACTTTCAATGTATGTGTTTTTGTTTAAAAAATATATAAGACTAGCGGCCCGTGCCGGCTTCGCACGGGTGGAGGACCCGGTCTAAAATTTGAGATTTAAACTATCCTATCTCTCAAGTTGGATCGAACTGCACATGGTGTGCGAATTTTATTATTATCGGTTAAGTGGTTTAGGAGTCCATTGAGGACAAACATTGTGACACGAGATTTATATATATTAAGATAATTTGCCATCGACAAGCTAACAGAATATAAGTGGTTTAAAAAACAGGGGCAAATAAACTTTTTTTTTTCTTTTTTTTTACGTGGTAAAATCATCAAATGAGTCCTCCCACCCCGGGCAGGGCGGGAGGGACTGTCAGACTTGTTCTGACTAAAATCCACGGTAACCTTCAATAGCCCTTTAAGTTCCGGGGTGACGGTGATGGAATATGTCCCGCGACCTGGGTAAATTAAATTTAGTGGCAAATAAACAACAACCTGTTTGCAATGTATGGATGTTTGTTACACGAAATAACAAAAAAAACCCGCTGATTCATACATATTATAAAGTTATAGTAATGACGATCATAGAATAATAAGGGATTTAACCGATCTATTGAAATAAATAAACACTTTTATAATCTATTCTTAAGATCTAAACAAACAATGATAATCATAATAGTATATTAATGGCGGAAAATATTATTATTATCCTGCCACTTCAATAATAGACAGACAGTCTATACATAAATTATTTATGCAAATGAGTAATAATATTTAAATGCATAATTTATGTAAAGATCTCTGCATACAGACGGCGCGGCATGGTTGACGCATTGACGTAGCAATTGGCTGTTGCTCTAAGTGTCTCTGTTTTGATTCCCGTATGGAACAACTAGTAGCACAACTGGGGCCTTAGTCAAACAGCAGACGACAGTAGACGACATTCGTTATCGTTCATCAGTCACCAATACATTTTCAACTTTATACCCCAGCGCGTAAAGTTGAAAATCTATTGAAGTTCACAGATCGTTTTCTTTTGTTTCGTTCGTTATCGATCAGCAGTTTTTAATATATTTTCAACTTTACGCACTGGGATACAAAGTTGGAAATGTACTGGTGACTGATGAACGATAACGATTGTCGTCTGCTAATCGTCTGCTGTTTGGCTAAGGCACCTGGTAGCCTATAATGACGTCTTATAACGTGAGTAGTTCAGCTGTGGAATGCAATGGATAGTGGTAGACGACTTGCATAGCTCCGTCGCTTTTCCTCAGCTGAACTACTCACGGTTTAAGACGTCGTGGCAGGCTACCTATGTAATTTCAGATTGATGTATAATGTGAATACTGTTTTAGGCTGTCACGGTTTATTTCACAATTTAAAATGTCACTTACGGGATATCTTCCGTGATGATCATCCCGCGATCATGGCGCTTGCAACAGCGTCGAAATATCGGGAACTCAAAACAAATAATAATCACGGAAGATATCCCGTAAGTGACATTTTAAATTGTTTTAATGTGAATGTTCTATTAAATTGTACAAAATCTTTTTCTTCTAACCGTACAGACTAATGTGTTGCTGGGGAGTTTGTTCCGCCACTTCTTCTTCCCAGCCAAAACACTAGGAAGTGTGGAAGGCGGTTTGGGGGACTGTCTTATGTAAAAATTGACCTTCAAAAAGTGTTTATAAATCACCCTATTATATTTGACCTACAAGTTGTTGTTCCGGGACTGCATCAACGATACATGAAAATTCCTTAATTGAGATTTTTTTTTACATAAACAAAAAATTAACTTACGTCTTGAATCTACAGGATCGTACTGTAGGTATAAGGTTGATAATATGGCAGCGACAACCAGTCCTATCATAGTAGTTCTGAAAAGGAAAATCAAATTAGTAACTTTAAACTGATACCTATTAACTAAGTGGGAAAGTTTGTTATTGCACTTGAAGTGGAATTGTCAACTGAGCCGTAAGCGAGGGTGTTATACCGAGAACAGCCGACAAATGCCCACGTGTATCAAAATTAATTAATATTATTTTCAATTTAAAATTATATAGGTATTTATTATTATTATTTATTTATTATTCGGCCGATCTGCCGGGTTAAGCCGCGCTTGCCCAGGTTGGTCTGTGGATGGGTGACCATCTTTCATAGCGTGTTTCCTCCGTGCCTCGGAAAGCACGTAAAGCCGTTAGTCCCGGCTGTCATTTGTAGATCTTTGACAGTCGTTACTGTTAGTCAGAAGCTCTAAAGTCTGACAACCAGTCTTACCATGGGGCATGGTATTGCCCAGTTACTGGGTTGTGGAGGTTCGACAAGCAGTCGCTCCATGTAAAATACTGATATTCAGCTGAATCTGGTTCAACTGGAAGCCGACCCGAATACCTATAGTTTTTTTTTTTTTTTTGTTTTGGCAGGAGTGGGAAATCCCTTCGGACATCTCGACTATCTCACGGAGATTTGTGAGACAGTCGAGATAGTGCGGGACTTGGACCTGCTAAAACCCACTCCTGCTCTGCTTTGACCCCTGACGTGGTCAGAGACTTTTTCGTGCCTTAGATTTCGTTTAGGTCTTGATTTTATTTTTACTATCTATTTTACAGAAATTTCTTTATAATTTCGATTTTGAAGAATAACGTTTAAAGGAAAAAAAAATACTGTTTGTTAAATTTACTATTTGCCAAAAGTTTCCCTACCGTGTTGTGCTTTCATCTTTATACCTATTCTTGTGAATTTTCCATATAGGATAAAGCACGAACTTATATCTCTTTAAATTTTGTTTCATCTTATAACTTTGGAGACTATTTTATTGCAGTATTCTAAAAATATGGTTCTACATTTTTTCGTTTTGATTATTGTTTGTATGTTATTCTTTTTTAACCCCCGACGGAAAAAGAGGGGTGTTATAAGTTTGACGTGTCTGTCTGTCTGTCTGTCTGTGGCATCATAGAGCCCGAACGGATGAAGCGATTTCAATTTAGTTTTTTTTGTATGAAAGGAGACTTATCTGCGAGTGTTCTTAGACATGTCTGATGAAAATCGGTTGAGCCGTTTAGAAGTTATGGGGGTGAAAGCGGGGAAAGGTAACCGAGGGTCTGCAAATATACTCGAGTTGGGTATCAAATGAAAGCGTACTGAAAGGGAATATTGATAACTTAATCGGGAGTACTCTTAGCAACATAAAATGATAGAAGTATGTACCTATAAAAAGTATAAAATAAAAATTAAATTAAAAATTTAAAAAACCCCCGACACAAAAACCAAGTTCCCTTTAAAAAGTAAAAAATAATAAAAATACGTCGCGTTGGGGGACTGCAAAAAAACAGGAGATGATAAATAATTTGGAGCAGTCCCCCAACGCGACGTATTTTTATTATTTTTTACTTTTTAAAGGGAACTTGGTTTTTGTGTCGGGGGTTTTTTAAATTTTTTTATTTGTGTCTCTAGCTTCATCTCCGTCTCCCGCCTTTCTTTATCAAATACCGGGCATTCGATCAGGATGTGGAGGACAGACTCCACCGCATCCGGGTCACAGATGCACGATGGGCTCTCCTTACACTTGAAGCGATGCAGGTATTCGGAGTACCCACCGTGCCCAGAATACCTATAGTTGGGATAAGGCTAGACAGATGATGAATTTAAAATTATACCTAATCGTTTTTTTTTTTAAATAATTTTCAAATAAAAATTGAGGAAAAATGAAATGCAGAAAGCATAACGATCACCAATCTACGATTTGACCTTGAGAAGCGCGGTTTAACATTTAAAGAAAATCGTTTTTTTGTAAAACATAATTTTCAAATCAAAATTGAAAAATTGAGGAAAAATGAAATTATAACGATCACCAATCTACGATTTGACCTTGAGAAGCGCGGTTTAACATTTAAAGAAAATCGTTTTTTTAACCAACGAAAAAAAAACGAGGAGGTTCTCAATTCGACATTTGTATATTTTTTGGTAAACATAATTTTCAAATAAAAATTGAAAAATTGAGGAAAAATGAAATTTTAACGATCACCAATCTGCGGTTTAACCTTGACAAGCGCGGTTTAACCTTTAAGACTACCAACAAGCAGTTTGTCAACTTAAATGAGATAATTTCCCTGATGGTTTAAGCATAATATGAGTCAATATTTAATGACGTCAGAATGGTATGATGCTTGTTGAATATTGATTTACGTGATTCTGAATATAAATCAATACGAATATAGGATATATATACATAAACTACATTTAAAAACTAAACTTAAAGGTAAAATATTTACAAAAATGATTGAAATAAAACTAAAAAAAGTTACAGGGCGTCGAAAAATTCATCCACATCGCTGTCAATGGGGAAAGTGCCCAGAACGCTGGCAGCATTGCCTCGTTGGATCGCAATGCTGATCCTTTGCCCAAGATATAGGCCAGCCCTCTGGTCACGCTAGGCGTCGACTATACACTTGGCGATGTCTTTGAAAAGTTGGTGGGCGCTCGGACCCCATGGCCCATGAATATTATAAAACTGAATAGCTAGTTTCGTTGAACGCGCTAATCTCAAAATTCTTTGTGTCAGAGTCAAATCATTTATTTCAATTAGGGCTGATTTTTCAATAGTCAAATAACATTTATCTGAAGAATAAAGATAGCGGTTTGCCATATTTTCTACTAGCTGTTGCCCGCGGTTTCACCCGCTACTACTCCCGTGGGAACATGAAATCGGGATAATCCAGGTTATAAGCTATCTGTGTACCAAAAATAAACAAAATCCGTTCAGTAGTTTTTGCGTGAAAGAGTAACAAACTTCCATCCACACATACAAACTTTCACGTTCATAATATTAAGTAGGAAGTAGGATAGATAAGCTGTTACACCGCTATTTTTATTCTTTAGATAAAAATTATCTGACTGTAAAAAAATCAGCCCTTAGGTCATCAAAGAGGCACTTTTGACCGTCGAATATTAAAATTAAAAGAAATGATATGGGATGGGATTGATCCTACACCAATTCGCAATGATCTAAGACATATATCCCTAAAATTGAAACCATTAAACTCATTACAAACTGCACGAACAAGCGGCATCACATGAAAATCATCTAAGTTCAAATTCCCTTGCATCTTCCTCATTAAAAATCAAACAATCAACTCACACAAACACGTAGAACTTCAAGCTAAACTCAGTCTTCTCTCCCGCCTTATCACAGTAGTCCACAGTGATATCAGGGTCCGTTGGTGTGATGGGATTCACCAAGTATATGGTCTTTAGGATCTTGGCCACTGATTGGTGGTTGCAAACGGCAGGTAGACAGGTACCCCATGATATTGTGTCTTTCTTTCTTCCCTCTTTTGATTTTACCTGAGAAATAAACATGTTACCATCATCATCAGCTCTGTTTTCAAAGAAATTTGAGCCTCTTTTGAAAACAAGGAAAGAAAAATTTGATTTCAATTTTCGTCTAATTGTGTGTGTGGATAAATTCTAAACAATAAAGCTGCAGAGTTTGTTTATTTGAATGCGCTTATCTCAGGAACTCTTGGTTCGAATTCAAAAATTCTCTTAGTGTCGGATAGTCCATTTACTAAAGCAGGCTATAGGCTATATAACATCACGCTGCAACTAACAGAAGCTCATCGGTGATATAATGGGAAACAACTAGTTTATCATTCATTTTTTTACGGGGTAAAATCATCTAATGGGTCCTCCCACCCAGGGCAGGCCGGGAGGGACTCTCAGACTTGTACTACTTATATAAAATCCCCGGTTTCCCCTTACTGCCCTTTACGTTTCGGGTTTACCATAACTGGTTAGCTCCGCGACCCCGGCAGGCTTTGGCACTCTAAGGCGGGCCCGTCATCATTTCTAATGTAATTTAAATTACTAATGTAAATGTAATCATACTTACACTTAAAAATTCTTCAGTCTTTCCAAATACATCAGTGCTGCCATATTCCTTGTCTGCTTCTTCAGTCAGTTTCACATCACTCAGACAATACTGTGTGGCTATCCGAGGCTCACCGAAATTGGAAGGTGCCTTCAGACATTGGTCGTAGTTTCCCAAACTATATTTGGAGCCGTAAAAACTTCCTACTGGATGGTGCATGGAATTCCAAACTGGAAAAATAAAAAAGTTTGTTAATTTATCAAAAAATAATTGTTTTATTTTTTCTTTTTTTAAACATTTTTTATACATACGATAAACGCCATAATACTTGACCACAAGTTAATGCATATTTGTTAAGAAATTTCTGCCAGCATTTTTTTAAACGTTGCTCCACACTAGGAATTTGTCATGTGCTGTGGGTGCGTTTACACAAATTCAACCTTACATATATACCAACACCCTGATCTGGAACAACTACTTGTATATCATAGCATATTCCGTGCAGGACCTGAACCTTTGACTCGCAGTGCAGCAGAAGATTTCTCTGCCTATGTACCAACCGTTTCGTCTAGTATTTTTTTGTTATCGTGGTAAAATCATCAAATGAGTCCTCGGAACCCCGGGCAAGGCGGAAGGGACTGTCAGACTTGTACTGACTAAAATCCACGGTGTCCTTCAATAGCCCTTTATGTTCCGGGATCACGGTAATGAAATAAGTCCCGCGACCGTGTCGTCTAGTCTTAGATTAGTATTAAAGAATGTAATACTTACTCCAAACCGCCCAAACAGTATAATTCTTCACATTATTCAAAATGAAGAGAGTCTGGTCTATGCAAGGTTTCTCCTGTTCACTCCATTTCAGATCCTGCAGTCCTTCTATGACAAGATCCACTTCTGTCTGCCTGTTCTTCGTGAAATATTCAGCTGCAGATGTACCTGAAACATTAGATAGATAGATATAATAATATATAATATTCCACAACTATCACACAACGCCATCTAGTCCCAAGCTAAGCAGAGCTTGTGTTATGGGTACTAGACAATTGATAAACATATTTATATATTTCTAAATACATACATATCATAGATAAATTACACCCAGACACAGAACAAATGCTCGTGCTCATCACACAAACATTTTGTCCTGGGTGAGAATCGAACACACGACCCTCGGGATAGCAGTCAGGTCACTAACCACTAGACCAACAGGCCAGTCAAATGGATGTTTGTTACTCTATCACATAAAAACTACTGTATAGATTTGGATAAAATTTGGCACGCAGATAGTTTATAACTTGGAGTAACACATAGGATAGTTTTTATCCCGATTTAATGTTCTCATTACTATTATAACAGTTGGTTTTAATAATAACAGTAGAATAAATGGATGCATGTTTGTTCCTCCATCACGTCAAAACGGTTTGACGGATTTTGATAAAAATTTGTCTCAGAGGTAGATTATAGCCTGGAATATAATATAGGATAATTTTTACCCTATGGTATTACTTTCCCGTGGGATAATTTTAGCGGGTGAAGATGCTGGCATCAGCTAGTCTAACAATTTGTTTTTTCAACGTGGGCTGATTACCTTGATCCTTAACGAACATAACATTTAATTTTATTAACGTTAAAACCTTCTTACTTGAAATAAACACAATATGATTGACAGTTTAGTACTTAAGAATAGTTAGCTACGTTATTTTATAAGCTGCTATTTCTTACCGGTTTCTAAAGCCAAGGGAGTTTTGTATTCGATGAGTACCTACGTGTTTTCTTGCCCTTGTACACTAGGAAACGCAAGTCTCCGATACCTTACGACTTTAGTATCCAGGTGACTATCGCAATACAAACCCATAGAGGTTCGTACACAGGCACGCGTCAATGGATACCATAAACATACTAATATATTTCTAAATACATACATACATGTTGTAGATAAATTACACCCAGACACAGAACAAATGATCATGCTCATCACACAAACATTTTGTCCTGGGTGGGAATCGATCATACGACCTCCGGCGTAGAAGTCAGGGTCACTAACCACTGGACCAACAGGCCTGTCTGCCTAACAGTATAATAATAAATAAATAATAAATATTCCACAACTATCACACAACGCCATCTAGTCCCAAGCTAAGCAGAGCTTGTGTTATGGGTACTAGACAACTGATAAACATACTTATATATTTCTAAATACATACATTTTATAGAAATATTACACCCAGACACAGAACAAAAATGATCATGCTCATCACACAAACATTTGTCCTAGGTGGGAATCGAACCCACGACCTCCGGCATAGCAGTCAGGGTCACTAACCACTAGACCAACAGGCTAGTCAAAATGTATGAATGATAACTTGACAAATAAGTTGTCAATCCACTTGATGAGGAGTGTTGACTGTGGTCAACAAACACGTGGTAGTGAGGGGATTTCCAGTTCGTTCTCAGAAGTTTATGACGCACGAGCAATGGTGGACATAATTGGATCGCTGCGTAGCCGAGTCGATTCCCATATGGAACAATTATTTGATACCTAATTGTTTTAATATTTCTCCTATAATGTGCGAACATTTAATCTCACATAAATCATCAAATGAGTCCTCCTACCCAGGGCAGGGCGGGAGGGACTGTCAGACTCGTACTGACTAATATCCACGGTGTCATTCAATAGCCCTTTATGTTCCAGGGTCACGGTAATGAGATAAGTCTCGCGACCCCGACAGACTTTGGCCCTCTAGAAGAGGGCCACGTCTTGCTGACACTCTTTGAAGTGCGCGTGGGACACAATGCGCTGTCGTCTCCGGGCATGGGCCATGGTCGAGCAGCGAGTCGCCCATTTACTTGCTGTTCGCATGCCCGCGGTACCTAGAAACTTTAGTTTTTCCACAGCGTACGTCACCGAAGTATAATTAATTTTATCACTCCCGCCCTGCCCGGGGTGGGAGGCCTCAAAAAAAAAAAAAGTATATACCTACAGCGTTTTTGTATTGAAAATGATTTTTTCATTTTCAATACCCAAGCACTTCTAGTGTGCAAACGAAGAACTAATATTTTCCGTTATCAAATTAATGTAAAATTTCTCGTTTACTTTACGTCCGAAAAACGCGAAAAAACGTGTTTTAGGGCCTCAGACCCGGAACAACTGTAGATCATACAAAATATTTGTTCTATTAGGGAATCGAACTCAATTTGTTCCGTTTCTGACTGTTTGTGTTTACTAATTTAAATGTCTAAATACTTTTAAAATTAATTCTTAATGAGGGCAAAGTCCGCCTACAAGGTGAATAGACGAAATTATTAAGACCATAGTTTTGCATTGGATTTAAGCCGCTTTCTACCGGTCCTATTGGACATTTATGGAGGCCTATTTTTAACAATAGACCTCCTACGACTGACATGAGGGGCAAAGTCTAAAAAAATAAACCCACTTATGTATTAACCGGATCAAAAGTGCATTGTCGCGTTTTACCGCAAAACTGCATTCCATTGCGGTAAGAATAAATAAATAGAGTGGGTAGTTGTACTTCCCCGGGCAAGAACTTGTGACCATGAGTCTGAAAGTAGACTCTCTTAACCAGAGATCGTATAAATACAATAAGTTGTAAAGTGCCCTTCTAAAACAATTTGCGTCCTTGCCGAGGATTCGATTGTTTACAACAAATTGCGAATATTTTAGTGACATAAGAGGCCCAGCGTACTTGAAAATAAAAAATCGGCCTTAGTTTATGAACGGGAAACTAATCATATCCATCAAATTAACTTCAAAATTCCCTTTACATCCCAAAAACGCAAAACATCGTGATAAGATGGCTTATTGCAAAGTCAGAAAGTTAAAGAATTTTTTCTTTAACTTTCGACAATCCAAGACCAGTTTCTTACTGGTTAAAAATCACACTGTTCCTTTAATTGCGTTGCAGGACCGCCATTACATTTTAAGACATTCTCGCAAAAAAATATCCACCTTCACATACAAAAAAGTGTGACTTAAAAAAAACTAAAACCCAATTTCACCCAAGATTGAACTCGAAAAGGTTGCTAACGGTTGATGAAAAAAACGGTAAAATTTAAATTAATTTCATTCCACGTTACTTGAATTCTAACTTGAAAAAGAATTAACTGGCCATAGGGCCAACGCACTTAGGCCGGAATGCACTGCTAAATATTTTAAAACTACTGTCAAACTGCTTTCGACATTATTTTCACTGTTATGAAAATCAATAAATTATTACATTATCCATAAAAGTGTGGATCAAACTAAACAGGGCTATAGAAGAGGTAAGTAATTTCCGGTATTTTTACCTCTAAGACATACCGTTCTATTTTTACCGTTCAAAAACTTAAACCACTTTTTGTATTCAGATAGGCAAGAAATGTATTGGAATTGCAAATTAAATTATTTCTCTAACTATAATATTGCTTAAAATATACCGATGATTGATACCTACAAAGAATCTCTATTCCTTGGGGAAGTTTTTCTACTATGTGGTTAACTTTCGCTAAGTACTGTAACTTTTTCCCAAGAAAATATTTAGTAACTGCAGCAAAATCGAAAATCGAGTTTTTTTCTATTGATCAATTGTTTTCTAGTTGCTTTAAAGTATTGCGACAGGTTTGTCCAAGGATTGAGTGCAATAAAAATAAAATACTACAAAAAAGTTACTTGATTTTCAAACGTTTTTCCTGGGATAAACTTGACAAACAATTAGAAAAAATTCCCCGAAGCATAGACATTCATTAGAGGTTATAATCATTCAAATATACCAACTAGTTTTAAAGTAAGAGAATTTGATTGAATTGCAAACTTTAGGCATTTATTTGCTTATCTAAACACGAAAAGTGGTCATAACTTATGAACGGTAAAAAATAGTACGCACCGTATGTCTCAGAGGTAAAAAAGATTGTAAATAACTGCTTCCATGCCACTTTTGATTTTGATACACACTTCCTTCCTTATAAAATGTTTATTAATTTAAATACAAGTACAAACACTTGAACATTTTTCAGCAGAACCTACAGAAAATTCTTATTTAATTATTTTAATGAGATAAAAATTAATAATATTGTTCTACATTAATATTGTTCACGAAAATAGGCTTGCAAAAAACACCTACGATATTTTTTTCTTATTTCTAAATTATATTTTTTCCTTCTGTTATTATGAACAGACTTCTTAATAAAAATTAATAACGATCTAGCCTAAAATACTAATAAGAAAAAAATATACTTAAAACCAAAGTCCTTCGTCCCCTTGATTCTTAAAATATAAAATTGCATCCTGTGGAAAATACTAATAGAAAGTAAGATTTTCATTTAGTTTTTGGTTTATGTACAGTTTCTTTTGTTTTGTTAGATTTAATTTATTAATTTTTGTAGTTTAGATTTTTTTATGTTAATCTTTTCAGTCATATGTTTATAGTTTTCAGACATTTGTAGTGTGTATTTTCAGACAATAGTATCAAATTTTTAAAAAGAAAGAAAAGACTATGTAAAATAAAAATAAAATATACAAATTATTGTAATTTTTATAAAAGAAAAAAAATTAAAATATATAAAATAAATACTTACAAAATAAACTGGCCACGACAATCACAATGAAATAACACCCCCTCATTTTATCACTTTTTACTTCAACACATTTAATGTCCCTTCTGACTCAAACTTACTTGGGTACTAAAATACCAACGAAGAACGCATTCAATGATATATACTAAACCGACTGATCCAGTACTGTTACTGTCTTAAACTGGTATATTTTTTATATTATTAATAAAACGGAATAAGCCAGTTAAGTCTAACGTTATTTGACTATTAATGTAGGCCGTTCTATACGCAAATTAACTGATATAATAATAATATTTAAGCCTACAAGAACAGTAAAAAAAATGCTGTTTTTTGTAGGCCGTTCTATAATAAATTACGTGGTATAATTAAGAATATTTTAACGTAAATTATAAATTTAAATTATTATTACATAAATTTATATTATAATTAAAAAATATTACATATAAAAGATTTTACCTTTTATATGTAATATTTTTAATGATAACTACATGTAAAAAATCGATCTAATAAATATAACGAATAAATAACTATTTTTAGCGACTGTTTTTTTCCGGTCTTAAAATAACTTGACCGGCGGTAAGGTTAAGAGTTTGATACGTACTACAGAAAGTAAGCTTTTTATGTCCTTTTTAGATGCTTATTTTATGTCTCGGGATAACCCAAGTATTGACGTCAAATACCAGTTTTGTTTTTAAACCCTCTATCTCACGCACATTTATTTTTCCAGAGACATATTTTTTTTTATAATTTCCAATTACTTCGGTTGGCTTTAGGGAAAAGGGTAAGGCGTTATTATTTATTGGATTATGCTGTTTGTTTTCCTATATTAAAAAATTAAAAATAACATTTTTTTTTTATAAACATCAGGGATAGCTTTTGTTTGTAATATTCCATTTATTTAGGAAATTTATATAGAAAATAACAATTTAAATTTATTTAAACAAGTAGGTTTTTGGTTTCTTATATTAAAAAAAATTGTTTTTTTTTTCATAAAACCATGAATCACAGGTAGGTATTAGGATTAATATTTAATTTTATAATAGTTCAAATGTTGATAGAAGGCAGTTTTTTATTGATAAACTCCTAACCGCGTAAAGGCTAAGTTTTTAAGCACATCAGTTTTTTAAAATGTAATTAAACACTATTAGAACCTTTTTGTTGGAAAGTTTTGTTTTTTGTTATGAACTGGAACAGGGAATTTTTCAACCTGGGCGGGGATGGCTACTGTCGAAACTATGAGGAATTCGAAAAACGTTGAAAAGAGTCCTCGAGGGGGGGCCGATTTTGACGAAAACTAAAACTGCATCATGGATTTTAGAAAAATCAAAAATCCTGGTCAGAATCGAACCCGCTGATTTTTGGAAAAAAATCACAAACACCCTGTATTATTATACCGTTTGATAGTGTTTGCTAATAAGGTCAAATTCGCTGGAAGTAATCTATACGGCAAACTTAAGGTAAACGTACAATTACAAAAAAACTGATTAATCTTGAAGGTAAAGATAGTATTTGAAGCATAAGTTACCGTTTTCTTCTTTAAATTAATGCTATTTTTAGTTCAACTCAATAATTTCGTATTGTTAAGTAATGTGGGATTGTTGAAACGTCAAATCCTGGAAACATTAAAAACAATGAAATTTTATGATTTCGAATAAATTATGGCTCAGTAGAAGTAAAGTAACATGGGAAAATAGCCAATTTCATAAAAATCTGCCATTTCCTTAAGTTTGCCGTATATGATTACTTCCCAGAATTTGATCCTTATTAGCTACACTATCGAACGGTGTAATAATACAGGGTATGATTTTTTTTCCAAAATCAGCGGGTTCGATTCCTGGCCAGGATTTTTGATTTTTCTAAAATCCAATGATGCAGTTTTAGTTTTTGTCAAAATCGGCCTCGAGACTCCTTTCAACGTTTTTCGATATTCCTCATAGTTTCGATCCTGTATGACTGTGATGTAGATTAAGCACTTAGTATCTACATTTTTACCTAGGTTTAATATTTTAAATTAAATATTAAACCTAGGTATTTCTTTATTTGACTAAAATCCACGGTGTCCTTCGGTAGCCTTTTGTGTACCGGAGTCGCGGTATACTTATGTCCCGCAACCCCGGCAAGGCAGAGAGGAGGCATGTGTCGCCATAGTGGGAACATTACAGCTGATTATGCTTCTAAGAATAATTGAACGGAATAAAAACGTGTATTTAAGGCTAAGGACACATTAGCAGCGATTTGCGATGCGACTGGAAGAGCGAAATTTCAACTTAAGCCAAAATTTGGCGAATGTACACACATGCTTACACAATACGACCCAACACATAGTTGGCACAGTGGTTGAGCGATCGACTGCTGCACAGCGTATCGCAGGTTCAATCCCCGCACCGGACAGATAACCTACATATTTGTATGATCTGCAAGTTGTTCTGGGTCAGGGTTTTTGTGTATGTAAGTTTCTATGTGTGTAAACGCACCCAAGATACGGGAAGAAATTCCTAGTGTGTGGAGGCATTCGTATAGCATAAATAAAATAAAAAAAACCGCTGTAATATTTGATGTACGGTAGCCAATAGTGATTGTTCATTTATTAAAAAAAAATGTTTTAGGCCTGATGTTTCAATAGTCACATAACTTTTATCTGAAGAATAAAAATAGCGATTTGACATATGTTTATAGATAAGCTGTCTAACCGCCATTTTTATTCCTCAGATAAAAGTTATCTGACTGTTATAAAATCAGCCCTCAATCGCATATACGATTATATCGTGAATCTCGTCGCGGCCTACTATAGTCTTAGTCTTAAAATTGTATGCTCGGAAAGACTAATAGACAAAAATGTTCAAATATTATGTTTGTTATTGCGTGTAAATAAATACTATGAATCGATCAAACACATAGTTCAACGTGATCGATTATCTTCTCATTTCAATGGCTTGCTTTTGTACCCGGATTCGTTCGAGTTACGAAAGGATTTATTATCGTACAAACCCAGAATTTTCGGTTTCTTAAATAAATAAATAAAATAAATAAATACTCCACAACTATCACACAATGCCATCTAGTCCCAAGCTAAGCAGAGCTTGTGTTATGGGTACTAGACAACTGATAAACATACTTATATATTTCTAAATACATACATATCATAGATATTACACCCAGACACAGAACAAATGATCATCTCATCACACAACATTTGCACTTTGCGTTCAAAGACCTGTCAAGACAGTCTTGCTTCATTATTAAAATCAGATCAGTAGGTAATTAGATATATCTGACTTATAAACTGGCACGTATCCTTTTTTATATTAGTAGTAACTAGAGAAGAAAAATAAATCTGCGACAGAATCAGCGATTAAGGACTGAATTTCAAAAGTCAGACGACTTTAATCTGAGGAATAAAAATAGCGATTTGACATATTTTCTACAAAAAAGCTTATTCCTCAGATAAATTTTATCAGACAATTGTAAAATCAACCCTAAAACAAATAAATTAATGCTTACCTACGTGTATGACTACACCGTACATCACTGATACCGTATGTACCTAAGCGCCTTCGTCCATATGCGACGCAAGTCTCCGATACCTTTCGACTTTAGTATCCAGGTGACTATCGCAATACAAATCCATAGAGGTTCTTACACAGGCACGCGTCAATAGATACCAAAGTCGTAAGGTATCGGAGACTTGCGTCGCCTAGTGTACGCAGAGACTTACTCAATCGTATCGCAAATCGCTGCTTATTGTAGCCTCAGTCTTAAAGGGTAATTACACATTGACTGGGTTGATGACACCAAAATGTTCAGGTGTTCCATATAAAAAAAAGGTTCTCCGCTGAAACCTGTTTGACTAGTAGAGAGGGGTCTTAAAATAACCTATATTTATAAATACCCAGTGGCCCTTTGGCCGAGGCCAAGGGCCATGTTGTACGCTAACAATGGTTAGGGTGACTTTCCACCAGAGGTGTTCGATGTAGCTGTGCTGTGAGGATGTAAAAGCTTAGCTAGGGAACTGTGTGACCGTTTCCGCTGATGCTACGCTATGTAGCTGTGCGTGTAAGATGTGCTAGAGGATACGCCACCACAAAGTGGCTGCGCTACGAAGATGTGAAGCTGGAGCTATGCGAAATATCGATGGTAGGGAAGACGACCCATAGCTCGCCTCCATAGCACGCAGCAATAGCACGCAGCAATAGCACGCAGCCGATTCCACGCAGCCATATCGCGCAACCATCCATATAAAAAATACATCTTAGTTGTAAACTTATGAATAACACCAAATTAGACGTAGCGGATCATTTTTTTTTTGAGAAATCTGTGGATTTGCTTTTAAGCTAGTAGTTTCAGTCTGAAATAACACATAGAATACTAACCGTTAATTTCTAATTCAAGCGAAATAAATCTCCAGTTACACGCGGACGAAGCCAAGGGTGGAAGATAGTCATAAATATAATAAAATCCTAATGAGGCAGATTTCTATGAACTGTTTACTATGCTTTGTGGTTTTATTAAGATATTTATTAAAGGACAAACCTGTGGTTTACCTTCAAGACTGTAAGAGCGGTTACAAAGTGCTTCCGATCCGAAACTAGGAAAATCCGTACCGAACTAGCCATTTATTTTTTATCGTGTAATCATCAAATGAGTTTACACAGGGCAGAGCGGGAGGGAATGTCAGACTCGTACTGACTAAAATACACGGTGTCTTTACGTTCTGGGGTCACGGTAATTCGTGAGTCACGCGACCCCGACCGGCTTTGGACCTCTATAAAGGGGTACCTCTATAAGGGGGTATAGAGTGTCACCATCATGACACTCTTTGAGGAGCGCGTGGAATACAACGCGCCGTCGATCCGGGCATGGTCCATGGTCGGACAGCGAGTCGCCCATTACTCTATGTTCAGCAGTGAACTTCCTATGGTTAATTTTTGATAATGATAATGCAGTATTGATTGATTTAAAATACTTCGTTCAATGTTTTTAAGTTTATCCTCTTCCTCTCCATCCATCAAGTTCCATACCCTTCACTGTCTAAGATAAACTATTTCTTAATATTTATGTATATTACTATCTATCTATAATATTAAAAATGGATCGCAAAATGTGTTGCTAAGCTCATAACTCGAAAACGGCTGGACCGATTTGGATAATTCTTTTTTTTGTTGTGTTTGTAACCATCGGGGCCGGGTTTCAGAGGAAGAAGCCAGGCGGGCCGCAAGTTATTCAATAAATATGAAGGTATGACACGAAATTTCTAAGCAGAGATACTTCATAACCCGCAAAATAAAGCATAAAGTTGTTAATTTGATTAAGACTTAAACTTTCCTTAACTTATTACACCTAATTAGGAAGATTAGCTAACTTTTACTCGGTACATTTAAGATTACTTCGCTTGATTTGTGTTTGCTCCTAATTTTGAGGAAGAAAAAATGTTATCCTTGCGTGGGCGAAATTAAAATAACTTTTGTTGCCAAGTTATTGCTTTTAAACCTCTGCTCATAGGCTTGGCTCAAATGCTGGTGTCTGTACTGTCCGTAAAACTGCAATACTTAGCCCCTTCGCACATGGCGTCGTATCGTAAGCGTATCGTAAAACGCGCGTAGTACGAGGGCAATACGAGCAGGAACATGTTCAAAGAAGTCCGCACACGTGGTGGTGTTGCAGCGTATCGTATAAGGTATTCATTGTCAGTACGATAGTCGTAGCGTACTGGCGTAAAAAAGAAACCGTGATAAATTCCCCAAACACATCTGGTACGCTTGACGCTATGTTTTCGATTGAGATATTACAAAACGTCTACGCAACGACGATATATATATTACTAGACTCCGCATGCACGATCTATGGAACAAAATATATTTTGTCACCTCGCTGAGGTACTACGTAAGGGGGGGTGAGGGGGACGGGGTACTGCGTTGTGATTGGCTAACTCATGGTCTGTTCTGTCTCAAGGTATGTTTACGGCTTACAGGATTGGTCGAAATAAGACGGATATAAGACTTTTTTGTCTAATGTGTTGACAGACATCGGTCGCCTGTTATTAGGAGTCTAGTAATATCGTCGTTGCGTCTACGCGACGATTCGTTTGTTGTTCACTTGCGTCTTGTGAGCGTAGCGTAATTACGCTACGCGCACGAGACAACTACCATACGTCTACGACTCATGTGCGAAAAGCCTTACCATTCAAAATTATGACGCATAGGGCTTTTAAAAAAAAAAAATTACGCACAATGTTTTTATGTTATAACCTTTAAAATATTACAGAACTTAAATGTTGTAAGAAGTAAAAAACAGTCTAGATATTTTTCATATTACTTTATTGTCTTGTTTTATCAATATCCTTCTGAACTATTGAGCTATTATTACTACGTATAGAAATGACACCACGTATCAGCACTGTGTCCCATCCAGGATGAGTGCGTGCGCCTATCTTCATTCAGTTGTTTGACAGCTGTGTGGCATGCTCAAGGTGCGGGCACTCATCCTGGATGGGACACAGTGGTGATACGTGGTGTCGTCTCTATACGTAGTAATAATAGCTCAATGTTCTGAACACCATTTTTGTTTTGAAAAATCTGAGATTTTTTTTGTGACTATTTGATACCCTTTTATAGTTTTTGGAATTCATCATCTGTCTACGCTTTCCCCAACTATATTGGAATCAGCTTCCAATCGAACCAGATGCAGCTGAATATCAGTATTTTACATGGAACGACTGCCTATCGGACCTCCGCAACCCAGTAACTGGGTAATACCTCATGTTAAGCCTGGTTGGCTTTGCAAAGTTAATAATAGCTTGCATGTGTTCTTTCATCAATATTTTTATTTAAAATTTTTGTTACTTATGTTTGCTTTATTTTAGAAATATCTCCGCCTACATTTGTTTTTTCCAACGCATCTTTGGTCCTATACCGACATCGGTTTTTTGATCTGAAAAGAAAGTAATAATTTTTAAGTTTAAATAAGAACATCGTTTGTGGGTGTAATAGTCGCAAATGAGACTGCTGGCAATGAGGTTGCGAGTTCAATTTCCAGTTCAGGAAGTCGAAGCCGTGTAATCTGGATTTGTTTCCAAGATTATCTAGTTTTTTTTAAAACTTTGTCCCCACACTAGGAATTTCTCCTGTATCGTGGGTGCGTTTACAAACATATAAACACCCAAACACAAACACCCAGACCCGGAACAACTACTTTTACATCATACAAATATTTGCTCCGTGCGGGAATCTAACCCACGACACGCAGCGCAGCAGTCCAATCGCTCAGCCACTGCACCAACCGTGCCGTCAAAAATATTTGTTTGTTAATGATGACGATATCAACAGGCCCTCAATCACATGGGTATGTGATGTTTTTTTTTATCGTGGTAAAATCATCAAATGAGTCCTCCCACCCAGGGCAGAGCGGGAGGGACTGTCAGACTCGTACTGACTAAAATCCACGGTATCCTTTAGTAGCCCTAAATGTACCGGAACCGCGGTATACGTGTGTCCCGATAATGAGTATGTGGTGTAGGTAGTACTAGGTTCAGCTCTGCATAACCCTTTAGTTATTACAGGTTCGATGTTATGTGAAAAATATATAACAACTCTTGAACAATAATGCAAGTTATGCGTAGTTATACAAGAAATTACGACTTGAATTGAGAACCACATAGTTTAAAAAAAAAAAGTTAAGATGAAGGCAACTGAGGCTCTAGCACGAGAATTCATTATGACGAAAATTAAACAGGTATTTTGATGTTATTTTCCTTGTGTGAAATAAATTCCTAGTTCGTTGACTAGAGGCGCTTTTTGCAATTAACTTACTATTTACTTCGTACATACTTCAAAAACAAAGTACAGGTCAGATGCGCAGAATTCGGTTTATTCCTCTTTGTTCAACTGGGTGAACATGGTCTACAACTTTGGTGTCGTCAATTCACCTCTGAGGCTCTGAGAGTATCACCTGGGTGATGTTATGTAGTCCATAAAATCGTAGAAGGAAAGTCACGATTATTCCCAGGTGATATTTTTCCCCGGTGAACAAAGGACGCCAAATAATCATCATCATCATTAACCGAAAGACGTCCACTGCTGAACATAGACATACACACACCAAAACCGCAAATTACTCCAATCAATTATTTTGTATTATAATATTTTCCGAATTGAATCGAGTACACAAAACTTGACCACTTTGTTCGTCCTGGAACCCTGGAATAAACCCAGAATTCGTGCTAAAGCCTAAGTGCTCTCGTCTCGAAAATAAAAAACAAAAAAACTATGTTCAACGTATTTAAATGTCAAGTGTAAAAAGGGAATAAAAATGTGGCCTTGCCTTCTTGAAAAACCGGTATTATGAACCCTTACTACCGATAATTTTAATGCTCTAGTTACGTCGAGCCTTAAGTAGTTAATTTTCAATAGTCTGGCTGAGATGACGCACCTGAGTCTATTAATAAATTTAATTCACATACATAAACAGCGGGGCAATTCTCGGTTTTAGAGATGGTGTCGAACTCGACAAAAAATTCTAATGACGTCATTCTTTCGACAAATTTGACTGAACTCTAACGTTATCCGTTAGCGTTAAAATTTGTCGAAAAAATGACGTCATTAGAATTTTTTGTCGAAAAAAAATGTAATTACGTATTAGAAATTTTTGTCGAGTTCGACACCATCTCTAAAACCGAGAATTAGCCCCCAGATCTGGAACCAACTGGGCCTTACATAGACTTATTTCACGCGGAATTGAATCCGAGACACGCAACGAGCAGTGATAGTTCAAAAACTTTTTGTAATGGGTCGATTCCTGGGTTAAAACCTCAAGTTGATACCAATGGTAAGGTCGTTGGGCTGTCTCATAGAGTAACCAAGACATTAGAACGTAAAGAGCTATTAAAAGACACCGTGGATTTTAGTCAGTACAAGTTTGACAGTCCCTCTCGCCCTTGCCCTGGGTGGAAGGACTCGTTTTATGATTTTTCCATGTTGAAAAATTAAAGACATGATCATTAGTTTATTTGTTTTAAAGGCTCTCGTGTCGTAGATCGCATCGCGGCCTAGTGTAAGTTTAGACGACTTATTCGTCAACTCGCCCGCAATTATCTCGCCTGCTCGGGCGAGTTGACGAATAAGTCGTTTAGACTAAAGATGGTGGTCACCAACCATCTGAAAAAAACCGGTTTTGCATGTAGGTAGTTCATGACCGTATAAGAGCCTCTTAGGTTTTTGGACATTACTTCACAATTTTGGCAGATCAGTACTTATTTCCATCACCGTGACCCCGGAACATAAAGGGGTATCGAAGGACACCGTGGATTTTAGTCAGTACAAGTCTGACAGTCCCTCCTGCCCTGCCCGGGGGGGGAGGACTCATTTGATGATTTTACCACGATAAAAAAAAAGATCAGTAGTTAATATTGGTCATAAAATTTTAATTATAATGTTGAGTTTCTTTGTTCATTACGTTTGGTGCAGTGACTAAATGATTGACTGCTGTGACACGGCTTCGAATCCATACTTCTACGAGTATGTGTTTCGGGACTAGGTGTTTGTGTATGTGAGTATCTGTGTTTGTAAACGTACCCATGATTCAGGAGAAATTTTTAATGGGGCAAAATACAAAAAAAAAAACGCGTTTTCGCGAGGAAAGATTTTTGAAGAAAGAAAAATTACCACAAAACGTTCAACAAGTGAATGGTATATTCAGCTTCAAACGAGTGTGTTGCAATGCCCTAATTTTAAAGGCGTCTGGAATAGCCCAGAATACGCAGTTTCGAGTCCTACTCGCAGCTGCTCCTTTCTTTCCCCAAAAATCTTTAAAAAAAAGAAGAGATATAAAAAACTGAGCACTCCTGTTTAGCAAATAGGTGCGTACACACAGAGCGAGCAGCCTCGCGAGGCATTTTCCGCGCTAGGAATATGCTTTGCGAGACTGCTGGCTCTGTATGGACGTGTCTTTTATTTCTCAACCGAGGCGCGAAACAATAAACGCGAGCAAACAAAAGTCGACACTGGATTGCTCGGGCGCTCGGTCGCTCGACAGCGGCAACGCGCGGCAAATGCCTCGCGAGGCTGCGCGCTCTGTGTGAACGCACCTTATCACTATTTATATAATAAACATAGGAAGTCACTTACCCGGAATTGATGACAATATTGACGATGTTATTGAGAGGCGCTTCTACAAACATCCACAGTAGAGTGGCTAATATTATGGATATCGATATGACTCCAAAAAATAGTAAAACCTGAAAAAAAAACACATTTTTTTTTGTCAACTGTACTTCTATTTAACCAATCAATCAACTTTTTTAAATAATAATATTCCACAACTATCACATAACGCCATCTAGTCCCAAGCTAAGCAGAGCTTGTGTTATGGGTACTAGACAACTGATAAACATACTTATACATTTCTAAATACATACATATTATAGATAAATTACACCCAGACAGAGAACAAATGACCGTGCTCAGCGTCATCACACAAACATTTGTCCTGGGTGGGGTCGAACCCATGACCCCCGGCAGCATAGCAGTCAAGATCATTAACCACTAGACCAACAGGCCTGTCAAAACCTTGTAGTCTTCCGAACGTAGGCCTCTCCCAACCAGGGTCGCGGGATTTTTTTTAAGACAACCCCAACAAACTATTCCCAAACCACTGCAACTTGCGCCTTGGACCCGGGCATGGTCCATAGTCGGATTGCGACTCGCCCATGACTCGCCGTTCGCATGGCGGTTCCGATATATTTTTTTTTTTCTTATTAGTTTAAAAAAAACTTATAAGAAACAAAATAGTGGCCTGTGGTATTTCCAGAAACAGTTTAATTAAATCTGATATAAGGAGAAAAAAAACGAGATCATAGACCAGATAAAAAAATATCAAACAAACCTCAGAAAAGCCGACATCAAGTTGTTGCAGATTCCGTCTTGAATACAAATATTGCTGTAATATTAGTGAATGTGTCAAGTATATGCCAAAGGCGAGTCTGCTCAGAATTGTAAAACCATGCCAGCTTGTGAATTTGCGGACGGTAGCTGAAATGAAACAAAAAAAGAATTGAACAAAACATTAACCGTCTTACAAAAAAAAAATAGTCACCCGTTGAACACTTGTCTAAAAATTTTATAACGCCAAAACTACATTTCTCCTTGATATAAGGGTCGTTTTGCAGTTACACTTTTTTTGGACAAGCGTTCAACGGGTGTTTATCTTTTTCTCGTAAGGTATAAAAACGATGTTTGAAATTATGTATGAGGCCCTAGCATGACTTTTTACTTTTTTTGTGACGTATAGTAAACTTGCATGTTCGTACACTACAGGCGCTTTTTCAGTTTCTATAAAATAAACGCCGTTAATTATACTTCAGTTATAGTGTAGAAGTTTAAAGGGCCGAAGCCTGCCGAGGTCGCGGAACGTAAAAGGCTATTGAAGAACACCGTGGATTTTAGTCAGTAGGTACGACTCTGACAGTTTTTTGCCTTTCCTGCCATGTGTCGGAGGACTCATTTGATGATTTTAGCACGTAAAAAATAATCAAACTTATTTTTTTTTAAATAAATAAGTAAGTCGAATGTTTGTTATTGTCTATTCAGTATATTATGTAAAACTAAAATTATCTTACCAACATCCCCATATTCCACACAGCCAATTGCAATACAAGTACTGAAAACGAAGAGGTTTCTGCTGAAGACTGCGTACAAAGCTGAACTTAGATGATCATACTCGAGGGTTACCCATGATAGAGGCTCTGTGGCTACTTTGTACGCAATTATGCATGCTACTGCGAAAGGGAGAGCCAAACTTTTCTGAAAAAAAAAGAAGGAATTTTATTCTTTTGTAAAAAAAAAAAACTTTGCCCCGCACTTGTCATTTCTTCCTGTATTTTGGGTGTGTTTTCAAACATAGAAACTCACATACACAAACACCCAGACCCGGAACAACTACTTGTAGGTCATACAAATATTAGTTCCGTGCGGGGATCGAACTCGCGCAACGCTGGGCTGCAATCGAAGACTCAGCCACTCACCGTATTGTTGACAAAACTGATTGGTATGTTACTACCTCATCATCATCTGCCTAGCCTTTTCCCGACTATATTGGGGTCGGCTTCCAGTCAAACCAGATTCAGCTGGATATCAGTATTATACATGGAGCGACTGCCTGTCGGACCTCCACAACCCAGTAACCAGGTAATACCATAACCCATGGTAAGACTGGTTGTCAGACTTTAGAGCTTCTGACTAACAGTAACGACTGTCAAAGATCTACACTATGACAACCGGGACCAACGGCTTTACGTGCTTTCCGAGGCACGGAGGACATTCGCTATGACAGATGGTCACTTATCCGCTGACCAATCTACGTAATAATAATTATAATGCGAAAGGTTTGTGAGGACAGATAGATATTTGTTACTCAATTACGTTGGAATAGCTGAATGGACCTTGATGATGGCTCAGATATTAGTTGTAATCTGGAATATGCTACCCATAATTCCGGTATTACGTTCCCTTTGGATTTTTTAGAAAGAAAGAAAGAAATTGTGTTTATTGGCACAAACTTGAAACTAAACAATACAGATAAAGTTATAAAAGGAGAGTAGACGGTAAAAACAGAGGATATATAAAAAAAAACTTAACAATTTAATGCCAACGGGCCTCAGCTCAGCATATGCCAGATGGCAACACAAAGTTTGCCAACTGACGCTGATTTTCAGCTTCAGCCCGCGAGTGTCATACGCTCGAAAACAAATACATAAAGAAGAATGGGCAGTAATGTATGGACCCCGTCCCTTTCCTTGTACCACTCCCATCCATATATCAAATGAGAGTACGTGAAAAGTGTATCATTTCATTGTATGACAGCAAAGCTGTAACTTATGGGAGAAAAAAGTTATTGTGACTTTCATGTGAAAAGATGAATTTCGATTTTTAGAAGAAAACATTGCTCTTAGCTTTTTCTCAATCTAATATGTGTACAGATCAGAAAAAGTAACATTGTTGACATAACCGGACCTCAACCGGCACCCACTTCTGACTCTTTAAAAGAAAATCATAATACTAACAACTACAACAAAGATCGCTAACACGTAACACATAGTTAACGCCTTTCTTCTACTTCCATAGTCGACAAACCCAATCGTTAAGGCACGGAACCGTGGACAAACTGAAGGTAGTCCGAAAATTGGTTAAACTTTAAAGAATGCTGACATCACCATGATTTGTTATCATGTTCTTTTTTTATTATTTTATCTTTATTTGTTTGTTGTGTGTACCGGCTCTTAAATAAACGTTTTTCTTTCTTTTGTTCTTTATCTGACGGCAAACTCTACCATTGCGCTCATTGGTTAAAACAAGAAGTGCCCCCCCTCCTGGCATTTTTTAAATACAGAAACGTCAACGATGCATTAGCACAAGGACAGCCTTGAGTATGTATTAATATAATTTAAGACATACACTACTTCTGCCTAACATTATGTTTCGTTGGTATTTTGACTTTCAAGTCACAATAACTTTTTTCTCCCATGGCTTACAGGTTTGCTGTCATACAATGAAATGATAAACTTTTCAAGTGCTTTCATTAGATATATAGATGGAAGTGTTACAAGGGATGGGACGTTTTGTCCATTCTTCTTTAAAGTTTTTAGTAAGTTAGAGATGAAGAAGTAATGAAACAATCGTTTTGTTCAAAGGAAGATGACGCACAGTAACTCTTTACTGAGGCACGCATAGACAACGATATAGTAGGAAGCGCATAGACACATCCGTGGTAGGGACCATCAACAATATCAGTTGGTTTATTCAATATTACCAAATTATTTACAACATTTTTCAACGGTTGGCATAAACAAGTCTTTTATTTTAATATTCTGGAATCTTAAGTTACTATAGTACATGTTTAATAAGTTTGAAGAACTTTAAATTTAATAGTCCGTGGTCATCTTTGGAACATCCAGTAGCTTTAAAAATATTAGTAAATACTGGTTTTATTTAGGTTTAATAAAATTGATTTCGTCTTGGATCACGACATTTTCAGAAAGGGTGTGCTTAGATATAAATATACCTACTATAAGTACCTACTTCTTCAATTATTTATATTCATATTGAAGTCCAAAAATAGAACAAAACAGAACCCGTACATTAAAAATAATGAAAAGGAAATCAGAACAATAAATAATTTCAGGGACCTTTAGAAATATTCCAACATACGGTTTTTCTATTATAGTCAATAATGGGGCATTGTTGTCTATTGTTTATGAAGAAGACCATACCTTACACGTGTAATATCTGCCTAAATAGAATGTTTTTACAATACAATAGAAGGTATTATTTCAGTAGCCTCGTGCGAACTCAAACGTGACTTTATCCTTCTTACCACAAGAAAGTTTAAACATCTGTTAAACAGTTGCCTAAAAAAAGTGAGAACGACACAGTCATAATTACGTTGATATAAGGGTCGTTTTGCAGTTACACTTTTTTTAGACAAAGTGTTGACAGATGTTTATCTTTTTGTTTCTAAGATTTGTTCAATTACCACAGCGTCTGCATAATTGATAATTACTTAATGTGCCGTGGCTAAATCATTACAGGCAAGGATCGGTCGTCAATGTTAAGTCGCACTTGCCTAAGTCGGTCTTTGGGTCGATGACCAACTAACCAACAAAGAGAGCACGTTAAGCAGTTGGTCCGGGGTGTCATTTGAAGTCTAACTGGGCTGTGAAAGGTGGAACCAATATATAAGGGCTATCGAAGGACACCGTGGATTTTAGTCAGTAGGTACGAGTTTGACAGTCCCTCCCGCTCTGCCCTGGGTGGGAGGACTCATTAGATTATTTTTTCACGTAAAAAAAAATACCCAGTTACTGGATTGTGGAGGTCAGTACCCTTTTCACGAGTTTTCACTCTTACTTTACAGCGTCTTTCCAGTATTTACAGAGTTTCTTGTATGAAAAAATGGAACAACGCCTCTGGTGTGCGAAGAAATAATTTTTCCCTTGAGAGAAAGTAAGAGTAAAGTAAGTAAACTGGAACTTTGACAATTTCAAATTTACAATTTCAATTTGAAATTATCAAAGTTCCAGTTTACTTTACGTCTCAAATACTGAAAACTCGGGCTAAGGGTACTGAATAGGTAGTCACTTTATGTAGAATACTGATGACAAGCTTCATCTAGTTCGACTGGAAGTTCAACACCGGTCAAGGATGATGATACATACCTTAGAAAAAACATTCCTATAGTTACTAGGCTTGTATTTGGAGATGATGTATCCCATAGCCATTCCAATGATATAAGGGCCAGCTCGATTATGACTTCGAATGTATGTGTCCAAAAATACTTCATTCTTTCTGAATTCCTTGATTTTTCTGAAAACAAAATTGAAATGGTCGTATAAAATCATAAACTTCTGAGAAACGGATGGAAAGTGTGAAAAATGACGTAGCTTGTAGGGGAGGTCGCGGGACTTATTTCCATCACCGCGACCTCGGATTTTAGTCAGTACAAGTCTGACAGTCCCTCCCGCCCTGCCCGGGGTGGGAGGACTCATTTGATGATTTTACCAGGAAAAAAAAAAAACTTTTAGGGGAGGGGGTCCTGGTTCGTTCTATTTCCTCACGATTTTTCAAAGACAAAATTCGCAACTGAATTTTTCTTTCCTCAAAATTGTTTAAAAATATGAAGATTATCAAGATCTGCCAAGTTTTACCGGGATTGCATTAATCAATTTCAGCTACCAGTCTGACCTCCATAACCCTAAGCACTGGATAGAAAGAAATATGACAACAAGAGCAGCAAAACATTGAACTTACTGTATATCATGATAAAGCACCAATCCAGGCAGCTTTCTCCAATACGTGATGAATCCAGGAGTCAGGAATGCCAACATAACGGCGATAGTGCAAACCAATCTTCCCATGGGCCAGTTCCTTTGCCATATTAAAAACAATATGGTTCCCATGATGGCCAGCTGATAGTCACATGGTATGTACCAAGCTACTATAAGACACTGAAATGAGGAAAATAATGGGTGAGACTTTTACCCTGGTACCACAAAAACTTTTGAACGTCTGTTGAACACCTGACTAAAAAAATGTCAGATTATGACGTTGAAATAAGGTTCGTTTTGCAATCACACTTTTTTTGGACAAGTGTTCAACAAATGTTTAAGTTTTTGTAGTAAGGATGTTATAGTTTATTTTGGGAATATTCTGAACCAGCATGGTTTATACGTTTGTCTTAGTCTTACGGTCAGACCAAAAATGTGTGGCAATATGGCCGAGCCACTTTTCTTCTTCTTCAACCTTTAGTCACCCAATGCTGAGTGTAGGTCTCTTCCAAATCTTTCCACTTCTGGCGGTTTTGTGTTATGGCTATCCAGTTTCTTCCGGCCACTTTAAAAAGATCGTCTAGCCACTTTTAAAATATTGCTATTATTATATTGCATAGTCTGTGTGCAATGGCTATTTTACAGAAAAAAAAAAATAGTTCGAAAGTTAGATTACTAAATAATATTTGATCATTTTTTTTTCTTTTGTTACGAAAACCAAAAATTACGAAGATACAACGCTTCTAAAAATCACAAAACGTCACTCGGTCTGTATAATTTTTTAGGCGTTATGACGTCCCAAGCCTCCACTACCGAATTTCGAACAGCACTCTATCTGAGGGACTAAACACATTTTCTATTAATTTATGCCGTAAACTACACTATTTTGCTGGCAATACTGTCCGCAGTTGTATTTTTTTATCGTGGTGAAATCATCAAATCAATGAATCTTCCAACTCAGGCCAGAGCGGTAGGGACTGTCAGACTTGCCCTGACTAAAATCCATGGTTTCCTTCAATAGCCCTTTATCGCGACCATCCACAGTTGCATTACAGTAAAAATAGAGCCGGTTTAGACGCACCTATAACTATGTGAATACCTGATGTTTAGGAGAAACTTAAAAAAAACAAAAATGCTTACAATATTGTCACCGTTCACATAATTATTCAGCATAAGGAGACCAAGCCACCAGTTTTCTTCGCAGGCCTTTTGCTCTCGACCTGCAAACTTCTGCCAAATAGGACCATCTCCTGTGTACATGGAGACTGAAGCCATATAAAATATTACTACTGCGAATGTACCAATGAGCCTGAAACATTCAAATACTCATAACAATATTATCTTGGCGCGCGAGGTTGTCGACATGTGATATGTGAGCTTGGCTATCATTGTGCCGATTGTTGTAACGGCCAATGGCCTGATGGCCAGGAGCCTCGACGAACATCTGACGAGGCTCTTGCCCAACATGAGCCTCGACAGATGTTCGTCGAGGCTCTTGGCCATCAGGCCATTGGCTACGTTTGTTGTTACATTTATCTAGTTGGATACGTTTATTGTATGAGCATGCTTCTAGTGAACGACCCAGGAACATTTTTTTCTATAAAATGAACGGCTAAGTTCTATTTTATATTAGGTACACCACAAAAACGGGAAAAGTCATGTTAGGGTCTCGAGACCAATTTAGATGTGGATCCTAAAAATAGCCAGGTATTTTCTTAACAGTTAATAAAAGATTAATTTAATTACTTTTCTTACCTAAAATATCTGTTAACCAAAGCAACTGCGGGTTTCTTTTTTTTCTCCATCAATCCCTTGACTAGGAATAGTCCAGACATCAAGAAAAAAATATCAACAATCAAATCTGTATGTTTTAAAAAATTATGGAAAGGACCTTTGGTATCTGATATTATCTGAAATAATTTTAAAATAAAAATTAAAAGAAATCATTGTTTAGCAATCGGGAATCTAGTGCAGATTATAGATTTCACATGTCTTCGAATTATTGGTTCTAGGACATACCGGATTCCTCACGATGTTTTCCATCACCGTTTTGAGAAAAGTGGTGATGAAATAAGTTACACAAAGTGCCGAGCTAACACTGACCTCAATATCATATCATCATCATCATATCAGCTGTAGGACTTCCACTACTGAACAAAGGTCTTCCCCATCTGGGGTCGCGAGACTGTCTTATCAGGTTACAATGGCCCTGAAACGTAAATGCCTATTGGAGGATCACCGTGGATTTTAGTCAGTACGAGTCTGACAGTCCCTTCCGTCCCACATGGCCTCATTTTCGGCCCATTACAGCCGCACACTCAGACCGACTTTCCCGGTTAAATCGCGCTTGACGCAGTTGGTCTGTGGATGGATGACAATCTGTCATAGCGAGTTTCCTCCGTGCCTTGGAAAGCACGTAAAGCCGTTGGACATTTTTAGATCTTTGACAGTCGTTACTGTTAGTCAGAAGCTCTAAAGTCTGACGATCAGTCTTACCATGGGGTATGGTGCCGAGTTACTGGATTGTGGAGGTCCGACAGGCAGTTGCTCTATGTAAAATACTGATATTCACCTGAATCTGGTTTGACTGGACGCCGACCCCAATATAATTGGGAAATAGCTGGGCAGATGTGGAACTCTTTTTTTTTAACCTATATTGTCCCACTGCTGGGCAAAGGTCTCCCCCATAATCTTCCACTCTTCCCTTTGTGCGGCTTTCTCCGGCCAATCACTCTTAAATGCAACGACGATTTATTACTAGACTCCTAATAACAGGCGACCGATGTCTGACAACTTATTAGGCAAAAAAGTCTTATATCCGTCTTATTTCGACCACTCCTGTGAGCCGAAAACATACCTTGGGACAGAACAGACCTTGAGTTAGCCAATCACAAGGCATTACCCCGTCCCTCTCGCTTACGTAGTACCTCAGCGAGTTGACAGAATAGTTTTTGTTCCTTAGATCGTGCATGCGGAGTCTAGTAATATATCGTCGTTGCTTAAATGCGTCTACAGATATCGCGCGAGTTGAATGCAGTCGGGGTCTGAGGTGAAGAGCCCCCCGCTACCCGCAAGCCCCACCTCACGAGCCTGCAGTGTAGTACTTTGCCATCCTTGTCAACAGCACTACCGCATTCCTAAGCTCTGCATTCAACTCGCGCGCTATCTGTAGATCGTCACGCCAGCGTTTCTAGGCCTGTTGATTTTGAACTCACTTCATCAAAATAAATTCCATTGCTGAGGAGTCCCATTACTTTGAAGAAAACTGTATGTATAGCTGCTGCCAGTATCGCACAAAACGCTTTCAGGAAATTCAGCATCCCAATCTCCTCGTCTGAAGTCTTTATAAATGATGTCCAGTTTCTTTTCATGGAGAATGAGTCTGCTATCGCCTGTAATACTGAAATTCAAAAAAGTCTAAATTTATTTTACATGGTCGCGAGACTTATCGAATTACCGCAGGGCGAGAATTGTATACGAGAACTTCTGGTTGCAACCGTGACAGCAAGACTCAGTTCACTCAGTTCAGTCAGTAGAGAGTAGTAGAGATAAATAAAGAAGTGTTGGTTGTCTGGCGACGAGATGGGCAGATGATATTGTTGCCATTGGGGGAGTGTCCTGGATGAGGCTGGCGCAAGACCGTGGAGCTTGGCACAAACAAGGAGAGGTTTATACCCAGCAGTGGGTGAAGACGGGCTGTGGATGATGATGATGAAGTAGTAGAGATAACAAGGACTTAGTATTTGTTACTAGAAATGTTGTAAAATCAACTAGTGAGTCTTGCTGTCACGGTTGCAACCAGAAGTTCTTGTAAAGGTAGCCAGACATTTCTCTGCGTGCGTGACCCTAGAGCGTAACACCGTGATTTTATTCAGTACGAGTCTGACAGTCCCTTCCGCCCTGCCCTGGGTGGGGAGACTCATTTGATGATTTTACAACGCGGTGTGGCGTAAAACGACTTGTAAAGCTCTGTCTTTTTTTCACACTGGAACAAGACTTTTTTTAAGACGTCATAATACGGCCACAGTACGTCTTAAAGGGAGAATAATTCCACTGTGGGATTGAAATGGCACTAAACGACGTTCTCTGTCTCTTTTTCACAATATAATTAATGTCGCTTTATGGCGTTATGATACGGATATTCCACAGGATGTCTTAAAAGTGAGAGTTGTTACAGTGTGGGAAGGAGATCGCACTAGACGTCTTGTAAAGCTCTGTCTCTTTTTCAAACTAGATATAATGTCGCTTTATGACGTCATCTCAGGTCTAAAGCGAACATTTTGCGCATACCGGTAGAACGTTTAGCCAACTCTTACTCAAGGGAAGAATTAAGCCCTCAAGTTACCGAGGTTTTAAGTTATATATTAACTTCAAGTGTTGCCAGAATCTTAAGAGTTTCAATTACATTAAGTGATGTAAATTACATAAGGGAGACGGATTTATTAGATTAAGGACAAAAACTTGAGTTGGTAAGTAATTAGATCTTGTGACACTTACCTTCAGATTTTGTTTCTGAGTGCTCAAGGTAATATGTTGAAAGAATTGATACAGCCAATAGCGTTGTTAGTAGTGTCCTGAAAATTTAAAACAATTTCGTCAGTATTTATGTATAATAATTATGTTAATTGTGTGTATATAATTATAAATAAAAATTCATTTGAAAAAAAAAAACAAAAATTCGTCAGTTGAGTCTTCGATCATGGTGCTTGCAACAATGCTTAAAATATCGGTAACTCAAAATAAATAATAAATATACTGAAAGTAGGAAAACATACGCAAAAAAAGCGGTCAATAAAGAAGCTGTCGGTAAACAAAATTAGTAACAAAAGAATCATTTGACTTCTTTCCTTTCTTTTAAAAAAACTTTGCCCCTACGCCAAGAATTTCACTCAAATTGTGGATGCCTTTTCAAACATTTAAACTCACATACACAAACACTTAGACCCGGACAAGTTGCCCAGTTTAAAGAAAAAAAGTTCAATAAACCGGAATAATTACTAGTAGGCCATATTTATTCGGTACGAGAATCTAACCCGTAACACGCAACGCAACAGTCCAATCCCTCAGCGACTGCAGCAACCGTGCGTCTAGGTAGGAACTCTCTGGACCATGCCCGGGTCGACGGCGCGTCGTGTTCCACGCGCGCCTCAAAGAGCTGTCAGCAAAATGACGGGGCCCCCTCTCAGAGGGCCAAAGCCTGCCGGGGTCGCGGGACTTATTTCTATTACCGCGACCCCGGAACATAAAGGGCTACTGAAGGACACCGTGGATTTTAGTCAGTACAAGTCTGACAGTACCTCCCGCCCTGCCCGGGGTTGGAGGTCTCATTTGATGATTTTACCACGATAAAAAAAAAAAAAAAAAAAAAAAAAGGTAGGAACTCTCTATATATATATTAGCGGCCCGTCCCGGCTTCGCAAGGGTGGAGGACCCGGTCTAAAATTTGAGATTTATACTATCCTATCTCTCAAGTTGGATCGAAATGCACATGGTGTGCGAATTTTATTATAATCGGTTAAGTGGTTTAGGAGTCCATTGAGGACAAACATTGTGACACGAGATTTATATATATTAAGATATATAGAACCTTTAGCTTACATAAAAGCATAGAATCCGAAACTGTATTTCGTCTTCTCCCCAGCAATTTGGCAGTAATCCACTGTAATCTCAGGGTCTGATGCAGTCAGAGGGTTTGCTAGGTATATGGTCTTTAAGATCTTGGAGATGGAACCACGCTTGCAGGTCGATGGAAGACAGGTTCCCCAATACACCTTATTCAGGTTTCGGCCAATAGGAGTTCGTTTCTATGAATATTTTTATTAATAATTAATTATTAAGAAGCTTTTTGAAAACTACACTGTGCTTCAAAACGCTGATATGTGTGGCTCAAAAGACTGCCTTAGCCCCTTCGTACAAGTCTCCGATACCTTACGACTTTGACATCCATTGACGAGTGCGTGTTTACGAACTTCTATGGATTGTATTGCGATAGTGGCCTGGATACCGAAATCGTAAGGTATCGGAAACTGGCGTCGCCTTGTGAACGAAGGGCCTTACTTATATGCGGCTGGGCAGGACATATTTGTCGCATGCCTAGCAGGCTGCAAGGAAACAGCGACACCGAGTCGCGGCAGACCAAGAACGCGATGTCACACAGCAGTGATCTTAAGCTCGTGGCCACTAAAAGCAGCACAGTTCTATCTTCAAGGTTAAACCACGCTTGCCTGACCAGTAGCTGATGACGATCATGATGAGTCGCCTCCGTGCATCAGAAAGCAGGTCAAGCCGTTGGTTCTAACTGACAGTTGTAGATCTCTAATCAGTCATTAGTGTTAGTCAGAAGACTGAATCTCTGTCAACTAGTCTTAGCAAGGGGTACTGTATTACCCAGGGCTATTTGGGTTGTGGAGATCAGATAGGCATTCGCTCCACGTAAAATACTGAAATCTAGCTGGAGCTGGTTAGACTGGAAGCCGACCCCACCTTATTTAAGAAATGATTCGACAAAATGATGATAAAAAATCGAAGAAAGACACTAGTTGAAACAGTTTTATGAATACTTACAGCAACATAATCTTCTGTAGATCCTAATACACTTCGATCACCTCCATAGTCCTTGCTGGTCAGTCTGACTTCAGCTAGACAGTATTGAGTGATAATCGGTGGATCAGCAGACTTGGAAGGTGCATTCAAACATTGGTCATAATTACCTAAACTGTATTCCGATCCATAAAATATGCCAACTGGATGATGCATCGAATTCCATACTGTAACATTGAAAATGAGTTTTTGTTAAGTTTATAGTGAATAATTAATCGAAACACAATAATATTTTGACTAGCCTGTTGGTTTAATGGTTAGAGACCCTGACGGCTATGCCGGGGGTCGTGGGTTCGATTCCCACCCAGGACAAATGTTTGTGTGATGAGCATGATCAGTGGTTCTGTGTGTGGGTGTAATTTAACTACAATATGTATGTATTTAGAAATATATAAGAATGTTTATCAGTTGTCTAATACCCATAACACAAGCTCTGCTTAGCTTGGGACTAGATGGCGTTGTGTGATAGTTGTGGAATATTATTATTATTATTAATTGTGATATAACTTTATGCAAATTGTTGCATCGCGTAATTGGACGTTTACTGTCTTTATGGCCCAAAGGTTAACACCTCGCCTTGTGTCGTGAGTTCAAACCAGAACAGGAATTAATGAGTTTTTAATGCATAATGTGAGTTCAAAGTTTATCTTAGATTATCATTGATGAAGGAAAAAATAGAATGAAAATTATGCTGTTCTCAGCTGCCGTGTTATAAAAAAATATCAATATCAAATGTTTTTATTTCACTTAAGCCTATGAGGGCACTTATAAAACGTCGATAAAATGTACTCAGTTCGGATTGGTCGATTCCATGCAGAAGAACCGACAAGAAAATCCATGGTTGCTCTTTTAAAAAAAATGAAAATGAATGATGTAACAAAGGTTCTGTAATCATTTTGGCGATTGAAAAAGAGTGTCCATGGAGTTTCTTGCTCATTCTTCTCCATAGAGATCTACGCTTTGGAATGAGCACCTACGGTACTTTCACAGTTTTTATATCTTGTGACTGGGACTGTAGCACCATAACTATTTTTAAACTATTTTATTTTACTTGTTTTTTGACATTTCAAACTGTAACTGGCCTGATTGAAATTAATGATTTGATTTTGATTTTTCTTTAAGGTGTTTTCGTGTGAATGAGTAACATACATCAGTCCTCATAAACTTTCGCATTTATAGGTAACTATCAGCCCGCCCCGTGCTTCGCTACGTATTACAAAACGTTTGATAAACGAAGAACCACTCGACCGATTTTGTGCAAACTTCACATAAATAATCTACTAAATAGTCCGAGCAAAGCCTAATAATTTAGTTCGGATAGGTGAGCCCATTCTTGAGTTATAAAGTCAAAACAAAAAGTGGTATTGATGTTTATATACAGGGTGTTTCTTTTAAATGGGCCAAAAGGGAGAAATCTGCATCCATAAGAGATATGGGAAAACTTTCTTAGGAACCTTTAGCTCTTTTTTGATACTGATAATTTTGGCATTTTTATTTTTTTGGTCAAGTGTGACCTGTCCACAGAAATGAGTGAAATTGACCAATTTTTTTTTAATGCTGTTCGACTCTGTTTCGTGTAAGGATCATTTCATTGTATCAGAAGAAAAAAATCGGGACGGCGGAAGTTGGTCAAAAGCAAAATATTTTTTCATACAAATTGTATGAACGAAAAAGAAATCTTTTTTTTATTATGCTGTTAGACTTACTTTCATGTAAGGATGAGATAATTGTATGGGCAGAAAAATATCTGAACAGTAGAAGTTGGTCAAAAGTAGAGTAATGTTTCGTCTAACAGCATAAAGTCGTATTAACAATGTCAGTATTTTATAAGATTTGACCGACTTCTGTTGTCCGGGCATTTTCCTTCCCATACAATGAAATGGTCTTTACAAGATACTCAATAACATGGCATCATAAAAAATTGTTATTTTTTTTCGTTCATACAATTTGTATGAAAAAATATTTTGCTAAATTTGACCAACTTCCGCCGTCCCGATTTTTTTCTTCCGATATAATGAAATGATCCGTACACGAAATAGAGTCGAACAGCATTAAAAAAATTTTTGGTCAATTTCACTCATTTCTGTGGACAGCTCACACTTGACCAAAAAAATAAAAACGCCAAAATTATCAGTATCAAAAAAGAGCTAAAGGTTCCTAAGAAAGTTTTCTCGTATCTCTTATAGATACAGATTTCTCCCTTTTGGCCCATTTAAAAGAAACACTCTGTATAAAGATTTAGATTTTGAACTTACTCCATACGGCCCAAACGGTGTAATTTCGCACATTGTTCAATAATGTCAAAGTTTGTTTCAAACATGGTCTTTCTTCTTCACTCCAAGGTTGATCCTTTAAACTTCTTAGTACAATATCTACAGTAGTTATATCCTTAGGAAGTACGGTATCTGCTGTACTAATACCTGAAAAATATCATCATCAGATAAATCTTCACCATCAATCATCAGCCGTAAAACGTTTGACTGGCCTGTTGGTCTAGTGGTTAGTGACCCTGACTGCTATGCCGGGGGTCGTGGGTTCGATTCCCGCCCAGAACAAATGTTTGTGTGATGAGCATGATCATTTGTTCTGTGTCTTAGTGTAATGTATGTATTTAGAAATATATAAGTATGTTTATCAGTTGTCTAGTACCCATAACACAAGCTCTGCTTAGCTTGGGACTAGATGGCGTTGTGTGATGGTTGTGGAATATTATTATTATTAACGTCTACTGCTGAACATAGGCCTCTTAGATTTCCAATAGATCTTTATTTCTCGATCTTTGATCTTTTTCTTCCTCACAGCATGATTGGTGCAGTGCTTGACTGCTATGCAGCGTATCGCGAGTTCGATTTCTCGCACGGTACAGTAAAATAAATATGTATAATTAATAGTTGTTCTGAGTTTCAATTTTTGTTAACGCACCCACGATATAAAAGAAATTTTCAGAGAAAAATAAATATTACAAAACGTAACAGCTACCTGTACCCCTAGCACGAGTTTTCACCCTTTACTTTACAGCATCTTTCCAGTATTTACAGCGTTTTTTGTTTGAAAAAATGGAACAGCGCCTCTGGTGTGCGTAGAAGGAACTAATTCTTTCTTTGAAAATTGTCAATTTGAAATTGTCAAAGTTCCAGTTTACTTTACGTCTCAAATATTGAAAACACGTGCTAAGGGTACTGTTTTTGCCAATATGTTGGGGTCAGCTTATAATCCAAACTTATGCAGCTGAATTTCAGTATTTTGCACGGAGCGACTGTCTACCTAACCACGACAATTGAATAACAAAGTGAAACAATTTTTAATATCCATTAATGATATCGCAATCAAACACAGAAAAAGTTCACAGACACAATTAACATTACACAAATATCACAAAAAACACACACAAATCGAACCAGACACTTGACAGTAATCAGTGTAGCTACATAAAAAAATACAAAAGTCCTCCTTTTCAAAGTCGGTTAAAATATACTCACTGTTTAAATTTATTAATGACAATAAACAAAGTAAAAATATTATCTTCATTATTTTTCACGTACGTACATAAGGAGTGTTTTACATGATATGAAAAGATGACAATTACTTCAAATAACACTATTGTTGTGTTGTTGCGTGTTGTAATAAGCTGTAATTTAAGTGTTTGTCTTCAAGGTCCTTATATAAAAATACATGAACCGAATGAAAAGGTTAATGCATTTATCTATATAAAAAAATATTATATATATATGCAATATTAAAAAAAGCAAAAAGACTTCGGAATTCCGTATTATTTTTCTATTTTTTTTTCATTGTTTTACCACGATAAGCGCAGTGGTATACAGATCGACTGTTGCACAGCGTATTGCAGCTTCGATTCCTTCACAAACAGTTGTTGTCGGTTTTGGATGTTTGTGTATGTTTGTAAACGACCCCAAAACACATGAGAAATTCATAAAGGGGCCCCGGGACTATGTTTATTTATAAAACAAAGATTTTGCCGGAATTTTCCGAAGTCTACACGGGAAAAGCCGAAGGTGAACGCTAGCCTAAGAAATGTACCTATCAATTCTTAAGACGACATTAAGTATCATTATAGCTTGTTATAATTATTATACTCTGAACTATTATTTACATTGAATGAGTATAATCTTTGAAAAGCGATAGACGATTCTTAACAATCACTTAGGTTGTAATATAATTTTCTTTAGAAACAAACGTACTTACAAAACATTCCATCAACGCAACGTTACTCATACCGTACAAATATCGTTGTTTTTTTTTAAAGTAAGAAAAGAATAGTTATACATATATTATTTACTTTTAATTAATTAACACAGGTCCAATGATATTTGATTTTTTCTTTAGACAATAGAATTTTAAAGACAGGCCTGTTGGTCTGGTGGTTAGTGACCCTGACTGCTATGTCGGAGGTGATTCCCACCCAGAAAAAATGGTTGTGTAATGACTACGATCATTTGTTCTGTGTCTGGATGTAATTTATCTATAATATTTATGTATTTAGAAATATATAAGTATGTTTATCTGTTGTCTAGTACCCATAACACAAGCTCTGCATAGCTTGGGACTAGATAGCGTTGTGTGATAGTTGTGTGGAATATATAATTAAACTAATTTAAGAATATAACATATTCAAGCCAAATTACAGCTTTCTAGTACCAAGCGTCACTGACTTAAGTCAACAGACAGATAGGTAGACAGGCAGACTTAAGGAAACTACAAGGATTCCTTATTTACTACAGGACCCTAAAAATGGTGCCTAAGAATTACAAATTACCATCATATTTTAACTTACATAGTTTGACTGATGTTTGTCCTTCAAAACTAGTGTTCTTAGCTTTTTCTTATGAAATTGCAAAATCTAAGCATTTTGCAATGGCAACAATGTTTCATAGATATCAGCATGTCGTGTTACAAAGACAGATTCTAAAATAAATCATGTTCGTTTAATAAATCGAGTTGAATCAAGTGATTTATAAGACATAAGTTAGATCCTTACCTTTATTTTTTTTCTGTGAAAGAATCTAGCCATTTTAATGGATTTAACATTACATTCTGTCTTTAGACCACAGTGAAGTGTGTGTTGCGGATTCTATTATTCATCCATCATCAGCCACAAAATGTTCCCACTGTTGGGACACAGGACTTCTCTCTGTGAGAGAGAGTGGGTTCTATTACCGCACGAACAAATCGCACCCCCCCTGGAAGAAGCGCGTAACTCAACTTGCGTCAATTTTTTTTTATTAATGCAAAAAATCGACCGTATTCAAATACACCTTCTCACAAATTCTCATGAAGCTAGCGCCAAAAATAAGGGTACTGCCACAAAAAATGAGAATTTTTGCGACAAATAATAAAATAGTTTTCCAGTCTTATAAAGATGTAAACATACATACATTTGTTTATTTTAAAACTTTCCTTGGGTACAAAGCCATAAACACACATACCCATAACTAACACGAAGAATCAAAATAACTTTATAAAAGTAAATAAACATAGGCATTTGTTCTTGTATACTTTTGCGAAGGCGTGTCTTGCAACTCCACTTACTTACTTATTGCACGAAACTTGTTGCGGGACTGTTTTGCGTTTTATATCGTTACGTAGTTTTTCCAAGGAGTTGTCATAAATACCTGACGCGTAGCTGCACTTAATTCTTTACGATCGCACGAGACATAATAAGAATACCTCGAAAAACTTTCTAATAGGAGCATGGAATGCGTACGTATGTTGACTCTACACTGTGTCCCGAGAGGAAAATTACCACCGTGGCAAGGGAACTCTCAAGATACAACATGGATATCGCGGCTACAAGTGAGACCCATCTAAGTGGTAGCGGAAATCTTTGCAAGCAGATGAGTACGTATTATTGGATTGGAAAACCAGCAGAAGAGCAAGCAGCTAGCGGAAATTGGCTTCACAGTGCGTAACAAAATTACGGCATTCTTAACACAACTTCCAAAAGGAATTAATGATCGCATAATGACCTTGTGCTTGCCAGTTAATGATACTTAATTCTATCCACCTCATCAGTATCTACGCACAAACCTTAACAGCTAATGATGATAATAAAGCAGAATTCTATCGGGACCTGCCCTGCGTTCTTACGAGAATTCCACCTTAAGACAATAATGATTGATGATTACGAAGCATGGCGTGGTACAAGGGTAGAGAGTTCCAAATTCCATGCCATGAGTTTGGAACTGCAATGCTAATGGCTTGGAACTTGTCACTTTGTGCTCAGAGTTTGACCTGTGCCTGACTGATACCTTCTTCGCCTAGCAGTTATATATAAGGCCTCGTGGATGCACCCTAGATCCAAGCAATAGCACCTTATTAATTACATTATTGTATGTAAAAAAGATCTAAACCACGTCTTGGTAACAAGAGCTATGTGAGGTGTGGAGTACTGGATGTGGTCAGACCATCATCAAATCGCATCGACTTATTCGATCGAAGATGCGTTTGTAAATAAAAGCTCGTCGACGCGCAGCGCATAAGAAACCAGTGAATGTTTGTGCTGTCACGGCGCCAAGGCGTTTATATGCCAAAAATCTTTATGATATCGTGTCATGTATTATACTATAACCACTGAAGGAAAACCAGAACTGGTTCGATGACTTACATAAGCAAGGAAATCAGAGCATTTCTTGAAAGCCACAAACTAGAACTGAGATCTCTATCAAACACCGATAGACGAAAATCCATTCAATGCGAACTAAAAATTAAGATCCGTGACTTAAAAATCGACAGAGGCTGGATAGAGCAAAAGACATGCAACTCTGTGCTGACACAAACCAAACGAGTAGATTTATCTACGAAGGCTTAGAAACAATTTTGGACCCAAATTGAGAAAACGGCTACAATACATTATTATATACTCGTGACAGGGACTGTAAACTGACGGATCATAAGTAAATCCTAGATAGGTGGGCTGAACATTTCAATGGCGATCTGAATTTCTGCTCTTAGATAACAGATTTACCATACATTGGAAATCTTGAATGCCGCCCCATCAAGGACAACTTAGCTAATCCATCAACCCTTGGTAAATTCATGTTAGCCGTCAAAAGATTGAAGAACGGTAAAACACCAGATGCCGACTGTCTACCATCATAGGTTTACAAATATGCTGATCCACAAATACAAAGTAGGCTCTTCAACTTAGTGCTCAAGGTATGGGAAGCCGAAATTGTATCCCAAGACTGGAACAATACTTACATTTGAAAATTTTATAAGGATAAAGGTGACTTATTGCACCGTGGTTCTTACAGAGGCATCTATCTCCTGCCTTCCACTGGGACGGTACTGGCTCATATCATCGATAGCCGCTTATCAAACCTTGTGGAACAGATACTTCCAGAGACGCAATGCGGTTTTAGACCCTAAAATATAACCAGCGATGTGAAGCAAGGCTGTGTCATGGCTCCCACGTTATTTTCACTCTATTTCTCGGCTCTGCTAAATGATGCTCTACAATCTACATCATAGTCTTGGACAGATTGAACTCAATTTTTGCACTAATAAAAGTGTCTTCGACATCTCACACTTCAGGGCGAGCTGGCGAAGACTAAGACGTCTTGGGTTCCCGTGCTTGACACACTCTGGTTTTCTGGAAGATATCGCTATTAGCGATAAGACCGCCATTGTAACCATAGAAATAGTAATGTTTATAATAGTTGTGTAACAATTTTGGTGTACAATAAAGTATATTCTATCTATCTATCAATGCTGATGATGTATGCCTGTCAGTTGAAACTCTGGAAACTCTGGAAACTGTCTGGAAACTCTCCAAGACTATCTTAATAATATTCAGGCCTTCTTGTTCTATATTTGGCTAGAAATAAGCGTAAAGAAAACCCAAGCTATAAAACAACCACCAAGGGGACGCCGCCCTAGCCGGGGTGGGAGGACTCATTTGATGATTTTATCACGTAAAAAAACAAGGGGACGTGACGATGTCAGCTCAACCGTTAAGTTGAATTCTGTTTCATTGGATACCACATTTTAAATATCTCGGGAACTCAAGTCTCCAACGACAATTGACTGGCGTCTGAAATTCCCGCACGGATTGCTCAAGCAACTGCCGCGCCGCCTTTGGGAAGCTTCACAAGCGTGAGTAGACCTCTCATGACCTGAATCTGTACACGAAAATATGCGTTTATAAGGCCTTTGTTTTACCAATACTCACCTACTCCGCGGAAACCCTGGTGTCGATTTAGAATAAAACTTCTTTTGTATAAAATACCAAGATTTATTTTTTTTCCTTCGGATGGGACTGAATGCTGTTAGGTTAGGGGGCAAAAGCTAGTGATGGAAGTGAACAAATACTGTTACTTCATTAAAGTTCGTTAATAGATTAGCGTCAAAACGTTTTAACAATAACAAATGATTTTTTCTGTGTTTTAGTAATTGATAGAAGATATCCGTTTATTTAGCTTTTAGGCACTTCATTTTACATACCATAGGCTTTTATAGCAGGTTTTTTCTTCGCACACCTAAAAACATAGTCTCAATCGATTAATGTGACTAAAACGCAGCAGATTATATTGTTTTTAACTATTTGAAATCTATATAGTATTGACATACAATTTTTGTACATGACAATCTGTGAACAGTAAAAAAGAAGTTTACAATGTTAAACTTCATTATTTGAATATTTTTTCCAACAAAAAACAAGTTAATTCAGAAGCTCCAGTATAACGGAGATACTTTCGCATGCAAAAAGTATGTATTTATGTTTATTTAAATGACTTCTTCGTGTAAAAACTACGTAAGTGATACTTACACTTTCGGACTAACCTAAAATTGGAGCATGAATAATGGAATAACTACACTTAACGCAGCTAATGCGGTATACCACAGATGATAACAAAGCAATATCCATATTTACACTGACATCTTTTGTAACAGTTTCGGGGATTATTTGAGTAACCGTATAATTCAACCTTATCTCACAGTATACATAACACAATGAGAAATCGGAAACTTTATCATTTCACCGCTGCTAAATGCTATCTTTTGATCTATAAAAGGTTTTCCTAGGATTTTTTTTACAATGCTGAACACGTTTTTTTACGCTCCTGAAAAGTTGGCCGATTTCACTTACCGCTTTCTTACAGGAAGGGTGCGAAATATTTGCATGACCTACTGGTAGTTCTAGGTCTGGTATATTGTATTGATGACCTACTTGTTCCGGGTCTGTGTTTTTTGGCATAAGTGAGTTAAAATGTTTCTGAACGCGTCCACAATGCAGGAAAAATCTAGAGTCGGATTTGATAATTTCCATATCGTGTTTTCTACGTTTTTTTTTGTGCCTGGTCCTGGTAATGGACTGGCCTCGGAGGCAAAACTAATATGTAAAAGCTCTTCTAAATCCGAATTGATTCGGGGTGAGTTTTAAGAAAATCAGAATTTATAAAGAAATTAATTCCAGATTCCAGTCGTATGTGGAATATAGAGCACGAGCGGATGATGATGACATCATCATCATCATAGTTAAGGTGCCTTTAACTCAGGTGCCGTTTCAGCTGGTACCTTATGTGGTAATTTATTCTATGTATTTAAATTTAAAATGCCCCGAATATAAACCATCATCTGCCTAGCCTTTTCCCAACTATATTGGGGTCGGCTTCCAGTCAAACCAGATTCAGCTAGATATCAGTATTTTACGTGGAACGACTGCCTGTCGGACCTCCACAACCCAGTAACTGGGCAATACCATACCCCATGGTAAGACTGGTTGTCAGACTTTAGAGCTTCTGACTAATAGTAACGACTGTCAAAGATCTAGAAATGTCAGCCGGGACCAACGGCTTTACGGGCTTTCCGAGGCACGGAGGAAACTCGCTATAACAGATGGTCACCCATCCACAGACCAAACTCGGCAAGCGCGGCTTATCCCGGAAGATCGACCTGTGTGGCTGTAATTATTTAGCCACGAGCTCCTCCCCGAAAATAAAACAAAAGACAAAAAAAGTAAGCCTCGATGAGTTTCCGTCGTTGTCACGACTAATCCAAGTTAAAAAACTTGTGACATATTATTTTAGAAGACCAACAAAAGCCGAACTGATTGATCGATCGGTATCCTTCGTTGATACAAAGTATTTGTGAGTGGGGCCGTGCCGCGGAGTTTCGCACAAATCTCGAGTTAGATTTTCTTCTTAAATTTTTTCGGCTACACACGGGGGATTATGTCGGCGGATTTATTTTTATTCGCGGGGATTTTTGCTGACTCAGATAGTAATATTCTGTGTTAAAATTATTTATTTAATTTGAGTTTTAATTTAGTGCCTCTTTTTTATTTAAATTAAATTAGTGTATATTGTTTGTAGGTAATTAATTAAAAAAAATTGTAATGAATACATTACAAAGTTAGTGTTTTGTTGAAGACAAAAAGATTAGTTTTTTAGATTACGATCATGTCTGCGATTCTGTATTTCAGAGACAAGATAATAAATGAAATTACTATTTTAAAAATCTAATTATTTCGTCATTTCATTTTTTTTTTAAACACTGTGAGACGAACTTACGTCACGTTTTCTAAGTAGGTACATTAATTTTTAGTACGTTTTAATATCATAAGATACAACTCTATTTATATCGATATAACTCGCAATTTTTTTATTCAACATCATCAGTCTATAATGTTCCCACTGCTGGGTCACAGGCCTCCTCTCTGTGAGAGGGAGAGGGTCATAATCCACTACGCGGGACCAGTGCGGATTGGCAGAAGTCAGATACCTTCGATTTTTTCTGGTTCTAGGACATGCCGGTTTCTTCACGACGTTTTCCTTCACCGTTTTGAGAGCAGTGGTGATGAAATAAATTTCACAAAGTAATGCGCCTGGCGGGGTTCGAACCCACGACCTACAACTCGTAAGTCGGGACCGATACCATTGGGCCACCACTGCTATGTTTTGATTAAGAAAGGCAAAAAAATAATTTTATGACTATATTTATGTAAATACATTAGCAATATTTTAAGATTATACAGTTTAGTAGTTTTCCGCTGAGTAATCAAAACATTTAAATGTGATTCTTGAACCGATTATATTAGTGGTCACGAGACCTAGTCATAGGTTATTTTTTTATTAGTAAAAATACCCAGTTTTTTTTGCGATACAAACATGTTGTTGTTAACATTAAGAAAGATAAAATTAACCTGTTTTTTTTTAACTTAATTGTATCCTAACAAAATGTTTTTTTTTACGTTGGTAATTCCACTACCTGATTGAGCAAAGATGACTTAGAATAATCACATTAGGATCGTAGCCAGTCAGCCAGGGTAGCGGGACTATATAACTAGGTGTTACCCTGACCCTGGAACGTAAAGCACCATTGAGTTAATACTTTGATTTTTGTCAGTACGAGTTTGAAAGCCCCTTTCGCTTTACTCAAGACGGGAGGACTCATTTGATGATGTTATTACATAAAAGGTTATGTTTTATAGTTTCTATCTTCACCATCATCCTAATATTCCCACTACTGGGACACAGTAGTGGGAACATTAACTCCTCTCTATGAAAAGCATTTTTAAAAGTCCACCGAACAGGAATGTCACGTGAAATTCTCCATTAATTTTACTGAAATTTTCAGCTGAAAACTGAAGCGTTGTGTGCTATCGTTACAAATCAATAGCGTGAAAGGGTAAATGTGAGCCGAGTGACGTCACACAACGTTTGTCGTCATAGTAAAGTGGACGCGATTGAAAACTAAGGGACCGTTTAATTGTATGATGGGTTATAATAACATGGTTGGTTGTAATCTATAATGGGAAGGGCAGAGACGTATCCACCATTTCAAGGCCCCACTGTGGGCCAAAGGCTTCTGTTCCTACCATTTTAAGGCCTCTACTCATGACTTCCACCTTTTCTGATCCAGGCCCAATTTGAGCCACTGATCGTTTGTTTTGTCCAGCTCATATTCATCAAGGTCTGCCGTGATGGCTTCTGATCGTGTCTTGGACCTAAATGCTGGTTATTTTGGCCTACAATTCATTAGGAATCCAACAGAAGTTGAAATCGGAGTCCCTCTTCAGTAATGGTTGTTTTTATCGAGGTATTTATTGGTAGTGGTTTCTCGTTTATTGAGTGTGGGACTCGACGCTCCGTCACCTCGGGCAGGGTCCTTGATCGGACGAAAAATCACCTTGTTATGCCACGCCAGCTGCTTTCGAACCCGCGACCTGCAACTCGTAAGTCGGGGTTTGTTGCCACTGGATCACCACTATGGTCTTTGCTTTAATCCTTTGTATAATTATTCACGTTTACGTTCATACCTACATCTCAAGAGTCGTTCACCTAAATGTCGTTAACCGTTTAATTTAATAGTTATTCAGAAACCGATTCAAAACAGTTGACGACCATACAGATATTATTAAGTCAAACACCAAAGGCTTGTAAAATCAATATGTTCTAGGGTACGTTGGAACTGCCTTTATACCTTTGCACAGGGCCGCCTCTCCCGATGGGCTGAGTATAGGCCCGGGCCCCGTAATCATTGAGGCCCTGGAGTTGCCGTTAACACTACAGGGGCTCAGAAAGAGATCCCTAGTTCTAATATTGTCGAGTTTGCAAGGTTTGTTTTTAAACAGCTTCTAAATTCCAATTAGGTTTTGCCCATGGTGACTTAAAATCCTCAAATTGCTTCTGTGATTTAGGCGTGAACGTAACCAATAAACATACTAAGTGGTATTTAAGTTATTATTCCTAAAACTTTCTGCTGTACTATTTCATTAAGTTTCGTATATTTTTGTACAAACGATCATTAGATAAAACTCGATGTGTAAAACTGTAAAAAGGCGTTGTACTAGTGAATTCCATTGACTTGGCTTTCTCTAGCTTCCACCAAGGGCCCCAAAAAGTGCCCAGGGTTGAATACGGCCCTGCCTTTCTACAGAGAGGTGCAGCTCTATATTGGATGCTGATATTGGAAGCTGCCTCTTGTCCTGTTATCCGGGTACCGTCCTTAGTTGACTGAGATAGAATACCTAGGGTATTAAAACCGTCTTTGTACATCTTAGGACCGAGCGACTAACCTTTTGATAAATAATAGTCTTTAGTTAGATCGGCCTGATTCATGGCTTTCCTGTTTCATAACTTTCCTGTTTTGGCAACTAAGCAAAAGATGTTTGAAATATTAAAGAATGCCTAATCGCCGCTATTCAAATCTTTACATATTTAATTTTAACTGTTTTTTTATATATATTTCTTTATTTTACATTTACATATTGACGAGTAACTTATGACTCAGTGTTGGTAACAAAATGACAATCTCTTTCGGATCGAGATGTACTGTGACGTCACTTCCAATATAAATGCAAAAGTTTGTGAATATATTTGTTATTATTTCGCGCAAAAACTACTGAACGGATTTTTTAGGTACCTTGGTACGCAGATAGTTCTTTATAACCTGAATTAACACATAGGATTTTTTTTACCTAGTGATTCGTGCTGTCGGAATTACTATATTTTTTTTTCTGTGGCATTACCATTTCTAACATGTTGGCTTTTCAGCCCACATGTTGGAGCCAACATGTTGGCCTTACGAGCCATCTGTGTGTGTTCCCCAAAACTTTTCTGCATGTACCCCCTGAGGTGAAGTCATCAATCTTCAACTTAGCTGTTTGTTTAGAAAACTTTCCTTTTTTTACTTTACCAACTTTCAATACTTCTCTCTCAAGATATCCGTACGAGAATGGAATAATGATTTTTATTGGTTTACGGGATAGCTTTTTTATGAAAGGTGTTATTTTTTATTATTTTTGTCTGTTTACATATTTTTTTGTCATTAAATGGTCACCACTGTTTTGGCTTTGAAATTATTTTAATTATGCATAAATCCAGGATTCGTTTTAGGTTACGACTTACGATTTAGGTTCCAAAAACCTCGGGTATGAAAAGTGAGTTAATCTAGATACTGTGACAAGGCTTTTAAAAGGTCCAAAAAATATATTTTAATGTGATCGTCCTGTCCGCGAATAGTCTTTAGGTGAAAGGTTCTATCGATGAACCAGGCATAAATGAATCGTCGTATCGGCGAAAAGTCCAAAGGTGAAAGAGTCTATCGGTGAAACGGTCATAAGTGAATCGTCCTGAAACGAAACGATGAACCGTCGACGAAACGTCCAATGATAAACCGGTCGTTGGCGAATCGTTGCAGAATCGATCTGTGGGCTATATTTTCATCTGTTTTTCTTTTTATTTAAACAAGAACCTCTCTCCATCCTAAGAATTTCTAATGACAACATCTAGACCTAGAACCCGTAGCTTGTTAATTGCGGAAATCGAACCTATGACGACGTAATAGCTAATTGATCAACTACTGCCCTAATAACGATATTTTTATAGAGCCCCTGAAGGGCCCTAGTCCGTCCCTGTAGCATATAGCTTCTTTTACTTCAAAACTACAACTAATAAACCACAGTTTGCCCAATCCCGGGCAACTTCAATTAAAAATAAATGCCCATTAAAGTTGACAGCATCAACATTCAACAGAGATGTTTGCCAAAATTCCCGTTTGTTAGTTAACATACTGGTTTTCACTTTGTTTGTCTTCCTGCCTGGCTCCTTTGTGACATGGATTTATTATTCACGTGTTGTGTTGCAGTTTAGTTTGTAGTTTGTCAGACGTTACTAGGAATCGATTGACTGCGTTTTTACAAACAGAATGCCCTTTTTCCAAAGGGGTTGGCGCGCTGTCCGACCACGAACTTTGCCCGGGTCGTGTTCCACGCCCGCCTCAGCATTATGACGGGGCCCCCCTTTAGAAGGCCAAAGTCTGCCGGGGTTGAGGGACTTATCAATTTACCGTGACCCTGGAACGTAAGGGCTGTTGAAGGACACCGTGGATTTTAGTCAGTACGAGTCTAGCAGTCACTCCTGCCCTGCCCTGGGTAGGAGGACTCATTTAATGATTTTACCACGTAAAAAAAAGGGGTTGGCAAAGACCTCAAAACGCAGACACACGTTGCGTTCTGTGGTCTTTGCCCATCCCTTTTTGCCACTACCATAGTTTGTAAGGAGTATATATAAGGATCATACCTTTTTTTTTGTAAAAAAACTGAAATTTATTTTCAAGATAAAATCAAGATATTATTTATGTAATACAACGAAGGCCTATTGCCACTAATTGAGCCTAAATCCAGACTCAGAAGTGCTTGAGAACGTCAGAAAAGGATCAAAACCCGGTGGCTTCGTGACGTCAAAATATTAAAAAAAAATCTAGAAGTGACGTATTGTGACTTTAAAATCCGTTTAAAATGCGTCGTATCTTAGTCAATTTTGGCTCATTCTTCTTGCTTATAATTTTATCTTTGTTGTTTTACAGTTCATGAAAGAAACAGTGGGAAAATCGCACGACTAACACTTCAATTTCAAACTATAAAACCGTTTTGAAACAGTCGCAAATCGCATACACTCACACCCAAAAGCGTTTCCCCAACTTTAATAGCCGAAAATAGTTTTAATAAGAGCCCCAAACGGCTGTAACAAAAGTGATAAAACTCGCCCCGCCTGTCTTGAACCGGCTGAACCTTCGCATTTTATATTTAAGATTTATTATAGGAACAATAAATTTTACCGTGTGGAAACTTTTGTTACACGAGTACGGTCGGAGAGAAAAGCGTTATGGGAATATGAATTTTTCTTTACGATATTGTTATATTTTGAGTGTATTTTTATTTTATGTTGATTGTTTTATTGCTGTTAGATTTATAAACGACTAATAATAGTACAAGTGTGATCATTTGTTGTTGCAGTTACAAAAAAAGTATGAGTCAGAAGGCAATGAATCACAGTTTTTTTTTGTCTGGGTATTATGTTATACCAAGAAATACGTCTTCTTTATATATCTTAGTTCTTATCTTTAAAGAATTGGGTTAATTCCATTATATTTTACCTTTACACATTAAAATATTTATCTAAAATAATAACCTTTTCGCGAAACATAAATTTATTATTTAATTTTGGGAATCGCGAGCTCAAAGCGATAAAACATTTACTGCTCCATTTTTATTTCCCTTTTTTATTACGAAGATAATGCTATAAAGGGTTCCGGGAACTTTCTAGAACGGTCTAGTCTTAAACAAGTTATTAATAGCCATGTTTTATACTTTTTACCTTTTTTACGAAAAAAGGAAAAGATCCTTTGTTTAGTGTAGCTATACCTTTAGTAGGTTTTTCTATTTTTGTTCTGGAAGGCAACATTTCGTATTTAGGGACACAGACTAGCTTTATAGAAAATAAAATATAGCTACGTCAATTAGATAGTATGACCGACATATTTTTTCAATTAATATTACAGGTAAAACGGGATTTGAATATAATTATGTTTATATTATTATAATAACAACAAGTATCTTTTTTGAGTGAAAAGTCTACTCAGCTATTTCAATATTATTAAATAGTCTGTAGGTATTACTATTTACTTATAATATAAGTAAAAAAATAGTTCCTCACCGGACACGGATGTTTCGGGAGGTACCTGTGTCTTATGAGAAAGGAAGAAACGCCTGGGTGTCACCACTGCGTAGATCGCCCGGAGGACACAGTCGAGCATACGGTGCAGGATTGCCCCGCTTGGGCGGAGCACCGACGTGTCCTCACGGCGGCGATAGGCGGAGACCTCTCGTGCCCAGCACTGGTCGCGGCCATGCTGCGGGGCGAGACGGAGTGGGAAGCGGTCGCCTCCTTCTGCGAAGCAGTCATGCTCGCGAAGGAGGAGGCGGGCCGCGTGAGAGAGAGGACAAGGTCCTCCCTCCGCCCCACCCGCGGTGGTGGACGCCCACGGCGTCGGACGTCGCAAGACGATCTCCGGCCACCGTAGGCGCGGGCATGCGGGCGGCGAGTAAAGGGCAACTCGCCGCCCGACCATGGACCATGCCCGGGTCGACGGCGCGTCGTGTTCCACGCGCGCCTCAAAGAGCTGTCAGCAAATGACGGGGCCCCCTCTCAGAGGGCCAAAGCCTGCCGGGGTTGCGGGACTCATACCATCACCGTGACCCCGGAACATAAAGGGCTACTGAAGAACACCGTGGATTTTAGTCAGTACAAGTCTGACAGTACCTCTCGCCCTGCCCGGGGTGAGAGGTCTCATTTGATGATTTTACCACGGTAAAAAAATAGTAACGTTAAAGTAAAGTATGTTATGTTTATGTTCTAATAATTTAAATAATTAGAAACATAATTTACATAAAGTTTTGTGTTTTAATTTCATAGTGATATATAATTTAATCATTCTGTAAGTTTTATTTTTCTAATATATTTTATGTTTGTATAATAATTATAGTTTATTTTAAAATTTTACTTTAAATTCTGATCAGTTGCGTTAGGCCAAACTGCCCTGTAATGTAGGTTAAAGTGCTAAATAAATAAACGAATGTTACTTTTTCCTTAAAAAGCCCTTTTCTGTCCAAAGATTAAACACCATTTTTATCTAATTAAATAAAATATTCCGAAGGCGTCTGTACATAATTTTATTTGTACGAAAACTTGAACTGTTCCAAGTGGATTAATGACTAAAGTTAAAACACTGTAGGCCAACTTACTAAATTTTGTAAAGCATTTAAAGTCAGACATGTAACACGGATTTTATTAAGTTGAGCCCAAGTGTGGCATTACCTTTATTTAACTTTCTTTTTTTATTTTCGGTGAATTTTTAATTTTTATTGCGTTTCCTGGGTGACTTTTACTTTTTATTTTGAGACGGAAAGATGGGGTAGATTATTAACTGGAATGATATTTTTTCTTTATAGTCATCTGGAGCCACGATTTTTTAGGAGTTTTGACCACGATTGTACATTTACTGCTTATGACAATGACATTGTAATACATTTTTTTTTATTACTCTTTGAATATATTTTACTAATTATTGTTTTCTTTATTTCAGGTAAGTACCTACCTAATTAACTGAAGAAGTGGAAAAAAGATGACAACTAGCAAAAAGGTAACCTCATCTTAATATATATAAATCTCGTGTCACAATGTTTGTCCTCAATGGACTCCTAAACCACTTAACCGATTATAATAAAATTCGCACACCATGTGCAGTTCGATTCAACTTGAGAGATAGGATAGTTTAAATCTCAAATTTTAGACCGGGGTCCTCCACCCGTGCGAAGCCGGGACGGCCCGCTAGTTTGTATATATTTAATCATGTAGTTTTTGGAGCTGATAATGATTACATAAAAACCTTTCCAATAAATTATAGAAACAAAATATTCGAAAATACATGGTCACAAAACGGTCGTTACAATTTTACAAGCCCACTCCCGAATTTGGAAGTGTTTTATCTTTGACAATATTCATTGATTAAAAAAAAAACATAATATCCATTATTTTTCAATGTTATTAGTGACGGACTAAATAGATTTTCAATTTAATTATGCAGTAAAATTCCTAATTGAAAAGAGATACATTAGAGACTGAATATGAGCTACCAAAAGTACAATTCAATAGGAACTCATAAACTCACGCTATTTTACCCATGGGAGTAAACAGATACCTCAGAAAACCACCTGCTAAAATCCTTAAAAGAAAACCTCCACTTATCTAATAACAATTACCGCATCAAGTTTCGATTGCGCGCTCCTAAGGCACCCATTGTACCCATATCAAAAAGATTTCGTGTTGGGCCCGGGGGTATTCTGATAAATCATTCTTTTACCCCCCAGTTATAAAGTTACCCACTTAGGGTACGCACACGTTGATGCAACGGAAAAGTTCTGCGTTGATTTTAGTAAAATTAGGATGATAGATAGATGCTTGGTTGTTTTTAGTAAAATTAAGAAAAAAGAGATAGATGCTTGGTTGTTTTTAGTAAAATTAAGAAAAAAGAGATAGATGCTTGGTTGTTTTTAGTAAAATTACGAAGACGAGATAGATGCTTGAATTGGTTGATCTAGTGATTAAGCAAGCTTTTTCTGTGTATGATGCCCTAGTTTGAGAATTGAGTTATTACCTAGGTATTTTACATAATACTTTTGGTCATAAATATGAACTGCAGATGAAAAAGAATATCGGTGTAGTATAGATTTTCACAAAAGCATAATATTATTAATTATTGAATAATCAATTATTCAATAATATATTCATAATATAGTAATATATTGCTTCATAAATTCTGTATAATAGATATAAAAAATAAAGGTAAAATATAAAGTAAGTTTGAAACCCTAACGGAAAAATCCAACAACACAACAACACTTTCATTGAAGATTACCAAAATATATAAATTTTCAACGATAATAACTTTAACTTAAAAGATTGCTTCAAGTTATTTAAGTTGCTAACTTAGCCCATTACCTATCAGCCTATTTATCATTTCATGTAGATTTTACTTAGATTTTAGATATTTTCACGAAAAGTTTGAAACTGGGCTTGCTTATATGTATAGTAAGTAGTTTTAGTTAAATAATCGTGGAAAATTACCCTTTTTTTGCGTGGTAAAATCATCAAATGAGTCCTCCCGCCCAAGGCGGATCGGAACCGTCAGACTCGTGCTGACTAAAATCTAAGGTAATCCTTCATTAAGCCTCTACGTTCCAGGATCACCTGTTACTTGATGATACAGTCCCACGACCGGAAAATTATCCTTTAGATAAGAATTCGGCGTTATCTATGACTTAAGATGTTGTAAAAAAAGTACCTACTATTAATATTAAAATATTAATAAAAAAATAATTTTTATATTTTCTTTTTATTTTGTAAAAAATATATTTTGAATGGTTATAATATCTATTATTTTTATTTATAATAACATCCTCTTGCCCTTATGGAAGAAATAGTTGTTCCGAACTTGTGTTTTTGTTTATGTAAGTTTCTATGTTTGTAAACGCACCCACGATACATAACAAATTCCTAGTGCAGAGCAAAGTTAAAAAAATTACATAACCCTACCAAACAAGCCATCTTAACCCAATTTCCAAAACGTAAATAAAATCGACCCCAAAAATCCTTTTAACCACATAAGTGGGTATTTCAAAACATTTTAGATTCCCATCAGATAGCCACACATACATTGCCAGGGTCTTGGCGACTTCCCTAATATATTCACCGTTCGGATCTTATAAATCACCCGGGTTGCCGACCAAATAATGGGTGGTTTTCTGATTTTATATGTCCCTGTGTTGTATTGAAATGGGTAGAAAAAATCTTATTAAAAATGTTGTGTGAGAATTTGAGGGTAACCTTTTTAAGGTGGCAATGATCTATATAAATAAAAAAAAAATGAATTGTTGTTCGTTAGTCTGATTAAAACTCGAGAACGGCTGGACCGATTTGGCTGACTTTGGTTTTGAATTATTCATGGCAGTCCAGGGAAGGTTTAAAAGGTTTTTTTTTTGTTTCTGTGGCGGTACGAAGTTTGCCGGGTCAGCTAGTTGTGGATAAAAGAAAGGCAAAAATTATGTGGACTTTTTTTATTAAAATTTTAAATACTAGTTACGTGAATGTTTGTGCCTTCTCCTTTTTTTAGCTTAACTCTAAGAAAGTTTTTAATCTAGATTTTAAAGGATATTTTAACATGAAAATCCGATCTCATGACACAAATGCTTTCACAAGTTTTAGTTATTTTAAAACATTCTCGAATCTTCATAAGTATGGAGTTTCTTGCCCATTCTTCTTCATACAACCTACCTTTGCGAATGGGTGTAGAATCAATCCCATCCCATCCATGATTTGACTTTGAATTTGACTTTATTCGACGAATTTCTGGTAGGTTTTGTAAAGGTGTGGAGAAAATTGTTTAGTACCGCTTGTGTGTAAATTTTCGTGGCCTTATTAAAAAGTAGAAGTCTCAGTCTGTGATGAAAATATAAATATACTCTGTTCTTCTATTGGCCTTTTACGTTCCAGGGTCACAGTTACCTTTACTTTTGACTGGCCTGTTGGTCTAGTGGTTAGTGACCCTGACTGCTAAGCCGGAGGTCGTGGGTTCGATTCCCACCCAGGACAAATGTTTGTGTGATGAGCATGATCATTTGTTCTGTGTCTGGGTGTAATTTATCTGTTATATGTATGTATTTAGAAATATATAAGTATGTTTATCAGTTGTCTAGTACCCATAACACAAGCTCTGCTTAGCTTGAGACTAGATGGCGTAGTGTGATAGTTGTGGAATATTATATTATATATTTACTGACCTTTGAAAGCTTCAGTGGAACTCTCCTGCCTTTCCTATATGCCATATCTTAACCACATAAAGAAATTAGGTTACCCCCAATCAAAAGACAGTTTTATCAAACTCTGAAATCAAATCCAACCACATTTTCAACTGGAATCTTTGGAACTGGCAAGTTGAACCACTCAAATCGAGCGCTGATAAGCATCATTTGGAAAACTAGCCTATTTCAAAAGTTAGCCCAATTAATTACTGAGGCCCGATCGCCATTGAAGTTTGGGAGGTTTTGCAAAACGTTTGAATCGCACGGTTTCTGATATAAAGTTGGGGTAGGGTGAGTCTTGATTTGTGTGATTATGAGATAGTCCTGTCATGATTTTCCTTCAAGCTTGTTCCCTCGCCTTTCTGTCAATTTTCAACATCAAATTGTAAATATGAACAAACAGCACATCATATTCTATGTGAGTCTATTCTTTGAAAGGACGAACGCAAAAAATGTTAAATACTGTACAAACTACATCTGGAGTCATTTACTATACGGACCTTGTGGAAACTCGAACAAACTTCCGTGCGTTCAAGCGTTTTTGCCATACCTATTATTGGAAACAAATATAGCAGCTCACAATTTAGGACCCATTAATATTAGTAGTCATTTTTACCCGTTGTGCTAGACAACTGGGCTTCTCCCAGTTGTAATGTCCCTTTGTGCCTATTGACCTTGTTTTGTTCTGTCTCCTGCTTGCAAGAAGGGAAGTGGAAACATATTTTTCCTACTCCTCCACTATTCTTTTCAGATTAATTTCGTTGCAGTATCCAAGACAGCTAAATTCATTCTCCGGGATACGTCGAGCTTCATTGTCTCGGCGCTTTTCTGGTGGCTGCCACTGTTGATTCTGGCTTTCAGGAGTTGCACTGGTTTGGGAATAGTGTGGTAGGTTTGTCCCATAAAAAAAGGTCCTGTCATGATTGTTCTAGGGTTCATTTTTTTATTGTTGAATTATTGATGAGTGAAACGGCGTGCGATTGGATAGGTCTGTGTCCAGTGGACTGCCATAGGATGATAGTGATAGTTGAATATGTCATGCTAAATTCACTGATTTTATTTGCCCGTCAGCCAGGGTGGAAATTCTGTAAAATTTACTATGAAACGATAGGCAAAACGTCGGCTTCCAAAGAATTAGTATCACTGCTAGCAGTGCCAGCAGATTTCAAGTGTAATGTCTCAAGTCACAAATAACTTCCATTTTTGTTATTATTAGTCAACAATTTTGCTTTTTACTACAGTAAGACTAGACTAGATTTTAAACCACTATGCAAGCGACATGTCGTCAAAACCAAGAAAAACGAAAATATATTACTTCAATTTGACCAAGTATGTTTAAAAAACATGAGAAAATCTTCATTCCTTTGCCTTTTACAGCTACAAAACCTTTACAAGGACAGTCTCACCATCACTCACAAACATAGCCACCCTACCCCAACCAAATTAACTTCACTTCGAATCGATTGAAGGCGCCGATATATTCCAAAAGTTTCACGAATTTATCTAGCAAACTTGAATGAACTCAAGAGTAGAATTTAACTGCGAGACGAGTTATCTCCGCGTTTTCTGGTTAAATTGTGCAGTTAGCTCTCTGTGGTTTATTTGTGGCGATGGAAGGGGTCATGTGGGGTGATTCATAAATTAAGGGTTGAAAGACAAACGGTTTTGATTGGTGGAAGAATTGAGGAATATTTTTTGTACAAAATGATGATAGTACTCAACAAAGTAATGACTAATTTAGAACTATGTAGGTATACTAAGAGTTGATTTTTCAATAAACTGTTAAATGTTAAATGAAAAAAAAAATGTTAAAAACTCCGAGGAATAAAAATGGCGGTTTAACAGCTTATCTATAGATATTACGTCAAATCGCTATTTTTATTCCTCAGATAAAAGTTATCTGAATATTGAAAAATCAGCCCTAAGTGTAAATATATATAAAATTCAAGAAAGAATCGTATGCGATTACTTAGATGTTTTAGAAGAATTCTTCCTTGAATTTTATTATTTTTTCTTTTACTAACATGTTTGTTATTTTTGTAACATAAGAAATTATTCAAAGAGGAAAATTACCAAATAATAGAAAATAAAACGTTTATTACTTAGAATATTCCGAATCTACGTAATTTTCCACAACAACATGTGTTTTGTCTATTACAACAACGTGTGTTTTGTCTATTATTAAATAATTATGATAATCAAGCCAAATAAGCGTCAATTTTCTATCTTTCCCACACTCGGTTACGACAAAAGATAACAAAAAAGATGGCCGAACTTAAAATACCTGGCGAATGATTTTTCGAGGCCGTTCTTGAAGCGAAAGGTCACGATTTTATCGATATTTTCAGTACCTTATTAAATAAATTGTATATTGAAAGAATAATAAATAGAAAAGGAAGGTTCTTTTAAAAAATTGGTCTAAGATTTGGATTGTATAAATATTTTAGAGTCTTTTATATTTTCATAATTGTATTTGTGTCATTTTCAGTTTTCGTTATTATTTTAAAACCTAATCACTGCACTAATATTTCGACAGTTACAAGGGAAAACTTCCTGAAAAAACCCCTTTTGGACAAACCTCATAACAATTTACTTGACTTGGGAATCGAACCCAGAATATCTTGCTAAGCAGTCCTGCATTTAACTTCTAACTAATGAAATCATATAACTGGTTTAAAAAAAACAGATTGAACCAAGTAAATGTGCCTAAGAGTAACGTGGCATAAAAATAAAACGTGATATTTTGTTTTCTACTGTATATAAAATATGAAACATACTAGCTGACTTAACTTGATCAACATACAGCTGAAACCTCTGCTGTCTCTAGAAGCAAGAAAGTTAGAAAAAACGCCCCTTGCACCAAGACCGGATTTTACGAAATTCACCCCCTACGGGGTTTAAAAATGGAAAGAAAGTTTGTATGAAATCATTTTTCTTTACGTTATACAACCAAATTGATCTAACTCTAGTTTCAAATGTTTTGGAAATTTCAACCCCAGAAGGGGTGATTAAATAAAATTAATGTCAAAAATACAAAACTGTCACAGACGAAGTCGCGTCGAGTGCTAGTTTTTTCACACATCTCCACCACAGTGTTGCAAAAGACGTTTTATAAATCTACTTTTTCACGTCTGTTTATAAATGTTAGTATCATATCTTGGGGCGTTTTATCACTGATGATAAATTGATTCACTTAGGATCTGACAAAGGGGTATGTAGCTAGTGTGGTTTGTGGGTAGGCAGAGGTAGAAGGCGGCGGAGATAGCTGTTTGTGTTTTTTCTTCCTTATTCGTTGGAGAAAATGTTGTTTGCAGTTTTTTTTTTTGTGAGTTGGTTCAGATATAGCATCATACGTCTATGTCGTTAAAACTCTAGTAACTAAGATAAGTCAATAAAAATAAATAATTTACTTTAAGTTAATAAATTATAATCTTATAGGAAAGACACACATTACATAATAATAATAATTGTGTCTAAATTGCAGTAATTGGTTGTTCACACAACCGTTGTAATTTATTAAATAAATAAATAATGTTACTGTACCTAAGTAAATCAAAGGGTAGGGTAGTAAATTAAAGGGCTTCTATTAAATACAAAAAAATGACTTTATTGCTATCGTTTCATTGACATAAAGAAATAAGTTAATACTCTAGAAAGACGGCCTTATAAAGGTCGCCGGAAGACGCTGGATGCAGGACGCTTCCAACGTATACGTGGAGATCAAAAGGGGAGGCCTATGTTCAGCAGTGGACGTCCTATGGCTGAGATGATGATGAAGATGATGAATCTAGAAAGTCGTGCATGACGTCACAATAATGGCGCCGTGACAACTCCATTCCAATCATGGTCACATGGTAAACACGGAAAAATATAAATTAAAAAAAAAAACTGAAATAATTTACTTCAGTACTATATTATAATAATACGAAACGCTTGAAAATCTGAATTCTAAATAACCAATTGACTTTTAGACGTCCTCAAAACTATTTCTGTCGCTACACATTAAAATGGGAGACGCAATTTGAGCCCTAATGTCAATACAAATTAGAGTTGAATTTGAATATTTATTTCTCACAACTTAAAACTCCATTATATTTGTCAATTCATGGAATAATTCTTTAGATTTATATGCTCAATAATATTATTAGTTGCTCGTATAATAATAACCATAAATTATTATATAATTTTTCTTTTTCCACTCAAACCAATTTATTACTTTTTTCTTTACTCAACAGTTTTTCCTTATTCCGTCCCTAAGAGAACCCTATCTTTTTGGAATAACATATCTTTGTATGTCAGTTATCTTTTAGGTAATAATGTTGAAGAGTTGGCCTACTATATTATGTGGATTAGTGCTGTGTCCGCGGGAAATGTGTTTGTTTTCTTTTTTGAATGTAAACATAGAATTTTTTTTATCAGCATAGTGGTAGAATTTGGTCGCGGGATTTATCCAATTACCGTGACACTGGAACGTAAAGGGCTGTTGAAGGACACCGTGGATTTTAGTCAGTACAAGTCTGACAGTCTCTCCCGCTCTGCTCTGGGTGAGAGGACTCATTTAATGATTCTAGCAAGCTAAAAAAAATAGTGGTAGAATGTGAGTTATGATAGAACGCAATTGCCGTGCGTTCTTACTTTGGTTTGACATCCAGTTAAAGTAAATCCACACCAGAAATTTCTCCTGTGTCGTGGGTGCGTTTACAAACATATAAACTCACATACACAAACGCCCAGACCAGAAACAACTACTTGTGGATCACACAAATATTTGCTCCGTGCGGGAATCGAATCCACGACACGCAGCGCAGCAGTCCAATTGCTCAGCCACTGCGCTAACCGAATTTAATTTGATAGTATCATGTACAAGTGTACATATAAAGACTTTTCAAAAAATACTTATTTTGCAAACAGAATTCAAAATCTGTGCCTGGAAAAGTCTTATCAACATTTGTTGGACTTGTTAATTTAAATTGTAATATTTATAACTAAGTATATTTGTGTGCCTATCCCACTGTATAGTTCAGAAATTGTTAAAAGAGTAGGAATATAAAAAAGTTTAATAGTGAAAAAAATCTGTAAGTATTAGTTTAATACAGATTTTCGTTACTAGTAAACGTTTAGCTCTAACGCCTACTTATAACAATGCTCAGTAATTTTTGTGGTGAACAGTGGTCTCATTTTCAAGAAAAAAAATCATATTGTATATAAAGTACAAAAAATAAAAACAAAAATCAACCTTAATTACCTTTTCTACAACATCGAAGCCAACTAAAGTAAAAATGTTAAACGTCCGAAATTCGCTTTTACGAATCTGATTTTTATAGAAAAAAGACCCAATTAGTGAGGCGGGGTAAACGAAAAAAGAAAAAAAAAACATAAAAATAAAAATTTCTTTTCTACCGAGCGTAGTTAATAAAAGAATATTAGGCTTTTGTCATGGCCAACGATGGTGAAACATAATTATTTTTTATCTTTTACCCTCAGCCACAAAAAAGATAACTTTAAGAAGTTTCAGTCTTTATAATTTCGTAAGCCCGGAGGCCTTTATAAAACTTTAAAAGTACATGTCAGACCACAATTAATGGTTTTGTAGTTGAATACAATTTATCCCAAAACAAGACTTTATATTGTAGTTGAAAAAACAAGAAATCACATTTTTGTAGTAAACTTTGTCCTACGAGTATTAAAATTTGGCCTTATTTTTTAATGCGGTGATTGAAAACCTTTCAAATATCAAGTTGAAATTTAAACATCAATAAAACATTTATTTTATTCTGCTTTTAAGTATTTTTGTTGTTGAAGCTACAAGAGAAATACATCATCTGTGAAAATTTCAACTGTGTTACGGGTAATGAGATAGGTACAATCTGGTAACAGACGGACAGACAAATAGACAGACGGTCGACCGAGTCTTACCATTTTTTTTCTTCTCGACGTTTTATAAGTGCCCATTGAGGCCCATGTAAAATATATTTTGATTTTACTAATAGTGTCCCATTTGGTTCACCTTTTAGGTACAGAACCCAACAAAAATAATTTCATCCCACCTCAGCGAGGAAATGACTAAATCCAAAAACAAATAAAAACAGATGTACATTGTACAAACACAAGATAGGCTTTTATTTCAGTTTAGGTATTAATTTAGACATTATTATAGAACAGAATATTTTTTGAATTAAATCAATTTTTAAATTTAAACATTTATTAAGTTACTTATTTTTATCTTGGTTTGTCATAACATAACAATAAGACGTGAAAGGAAAACCGCACAAAGCAAATAAAAAAAAGGTAAAACAAAGTACTGAGCCAAGAATGTTCCGGGTCTGAGATTTTAACAAAATAATTGTAGATTACGCTCCAAGGGAGGCGTATTGAATTCCGAAGCGATACTAAGGATTCTGGGGGTGAACCTCCGTCCGTAGCGCAGCGAGGAGGTTCAAGTGTTAACACCCGAAAGAAACGAGGGAATAAAGTTAAAACTCCGTTTCCTCGACAACCTTCGAACGTCAAGTGGGCACCTCAGTAAGCGATCAGCTGTTGCGGTCACCGGCCGCCATTACTACTGCTACTCTTTTGTTCATACGATGTTCTAAATTCAAATTTACTTTATTCACTAGAGGATAAAAACGGCTTTTACTCACTTGAGGATAAAAACGGCTTTTACGGTCAGATATCGAAGAGCAAAAGTACCCTTTCCGAGATGGGGGGATGAAAAAATAATTGCAATACACTTTATTCAATTAATCATCATCAAAATTCCTGCTCGTCTTTTCCGAGAAGTAATTTTCGTGGGATTTCTGTAATTGTTCTGTCTAACGACGTAAAACAATGGTACCATAGAAACATTTCCGTGCTTACAATTATAATCAAACGGCACTGTGGTACAAATAAATTTCTCCGAGGTACCTTCTTGTAATTTGAAGGAAAATTTTACTTGTTTTCCCGAGATGAAAATCGTTATGTTGTTGTGAAGGATCAGTTAGGCTTTTAAGTTTTGTTTTTTGTGAGGAGCTCGTGGCTTAATTATAATAGCTACACGGGTCGATGATGAAGGTTAAGCAGTGGTTGTCAAGGTCTGTCTTTGGATTGGTGACCTACATCAATACTAAATGTTCGATGTGTCTTAGAAATCACGTTTATCTGTGGGTACCAGCTGTCATTTGTATATCTTTGACAATCGTTACGAAAAATCAGAAGCTGCTAAGTTTGAAAACTACTGGGGTTGCGGGACTAACGAGCTACCGTAACCCCGGAACGTAAAGAGCTATGAAGGACACCGTGGATTTTATTCAGTACAAGTCTTACAGTCCCTCCTGCTCATTTGATGATTTTACCAGGTAAAAAAAAAGTGTGACAACCAGTTTGATAAAGGGGTTTCTTTATCAGTTACTGCAACTGAAATAACAGGAGACTGTTCTCTCGACTCCACCCAGGGCGGGAGGACTGATTTAAGGATTTCTGAATTTTATCATCATCATCATCAGCCTATAATGTTCCCACTGCTGGGACACAGGCCTCCTCTCTGAGAGAGGGAGTAGGCCATAATCCACCACGCGGGCCCAGTGCGGATTGGTAGATGTCACATATCTTCGAATTTTTGGTTCTAGGACATGCCGGTTTCCTCACGATGTTTTCCTACACCGTTTTGAGAGCAGTGGTGATGAAATAAATTACACAAAGTAATGCGCCTGGCGGGGTTCGAACCCACGACCTACAACTCGTAAGTCGGGGCCGATACCACTGGGACACCACTGCTCTCAAATTCTACTCTCTGAATTTAAAAAGTCGGAAATAGGTAATACTAATATGTAGCGGCTGGATGAAAAAAGCAGGAGATCGTGCGCTGAGGCGCTCCCTGGGAGTGGCCTATGTCCAGCAGTGGACTGTAATAAGTTGAAATGGAATGTAATTATTATAATCAAGGGGAAAATTCATTCATTTGAAAACTGATCGCTTTATTGTACCATCTGGTTTAAATTTTATCTTCAACGTCACGCTTCAGTTGTTCAAAAAGGGTGGGTAGATGTGTTATCTGACTCTCGTTTTAATCATTAATTGTTTTGAGTTTCATACAACGGATTGACTAAAAGTTTAGTTAGCCTGACGGCCTGATTGTGTCGGGGTCGCGGGATAAAGGACTATTGAGGGATCACAGTGGATTTTAGTTAGTACAAGTCTGACAGTCCCTCCCGCTGGTAGATTTTTTTCATGATTTTATAAAAGAAAAAGCCGTTCTTACCTGATTGAGTGACACATCTAATCATCCAAACATATATTTTAATAGTTAGATTTTCATAAACAATCATCATCTCAGCCAATTGTAGTCCACTGCTCTCAGGTCCCGGCTCAGACCTCTCCCAGGGAGTGCCACAGCGCACGATCTCCTGATTTTTTCATCCAGCCACTGCCAACCACCTTCTCTTCTCCCACACTACGCTTACCTACACGCGGTCTCCAGTCGAGAACCTCTAACCTCCTCTCCTACTCCACCTATCGTTGGTTCTGCGGCAGACATGACTTCTTATACAATATAATATTATTTATAATAAACATAAACAAATCTCAATTTGTCACTCAATTAATTCTATCTTAAATACAGGATGTTACAAAACCTTTCAAGTCTCAAAATTATTCGGAATAATAATTTCGAATAAAATTAAACAAACAGAGAGCATTGTTATCTTAGTAATTTATTGGACGAATAAATTTTATTCGGCTCACGGTGGAACGCCTAGCAATTTGATTTCGATATTAATTGGAATTTTAAACGTAGTTTTTAGTGTTGATCGAGTAGAAAATTTGCTTTTTATTAGGTATTTTCTACTGTTTGTATATTCTCTGTTATATTAGCTAATTATTATAGTTTGAAGATAACAATTATTGTAAGTTAGTGTTTGTCAATTCATTGACTTAAAAATACTCAATATTCTGTCTAACACGTTTACGTTACTATGGCCCTGGAACTCAAAGAGCATTTGAGAGAACAGATTTAATGTTTAGTTGGTTAGTCGAACAGTCCACCACTCCAAGAAAAAAGTTTTTTTTTATCGTAGTAAAGTCATCAGATGTGTCTTCCCACCCCGGGCAGGGCGGGAGGGACTGTCAGACTTGTACTTACTAAAATCCACGGTGTCCTTCAATAGCCCTTTATGTTCCGGGGTCACGGTGATGGTATAAGTCCCGCGACCCCGGCAGGCTTTAGCCCTCTGAAGAAAAAATAAAAAGATAAGTTACTTTTGCCCGTTTCAATGTAAGATTTATCTTTTTAAAATAGTATAATGAAGTCATGAGTAAAAGAAAAGTAGTCAAAGAAATATTTTAAAAAAAAAACTGTTTCCGTGAAACGTTCACACGCCTCTGAAAATGATTACTTTTTAACGAAAAAGGACTCCTGTAAAATAAAAGCCAATCAAAAAATGTCCGAAAAAATGTCTTTTTTTTGTTGATGGATTTTTATTCGAATATCAGCCCGAAATAAACAAAATGTTTCCGAAACGTATCAATTTATCTGCAACGTCGTTGATACAGCTTTGAAACCTGGAGTACCTACTAGTGATGTCAATTTTTAAATAATTCCCGCGATTTTTTGCGGGACAATTTTTTTTGCTCTCAAAATTTGGATACATGCTGTATAGTATTTGTATTTAACATCAGGTTGACTGGAATTCCTTGTAAAAAGCGAATACGTTTTACATGCCTAACATTTTTTTATTTTTTTGGTACCCTTATAGTTCGTAATCGTATATAGTTATAATGGCCAAATAAATTGATTATGCCACACAGTTACTGATTCTATTCACGTATTTATAAAGCAGAAACTTTGAATCAACTGATTGTTGTTTTCAAATTAATTCCTGAAGGATAAAACTCTTGTTTGGATTTCAAAGTTAAACATTACGAACTGAGAAACCAAGTCCTTAAGTTAATAAACTAAAACTAATTACTATTGTTAATTCAAAAATACGTGGAAACGGAAAATCAACACGAATTTACGTCTAATCATCATCATCATCATCTCAGCCATCGGACGTCCACTGCTGAACATAGGCCTCCCCTTTTGATCTCCACATGTACCGGTTGGAAGCGACCTGCATCCAGCGTCTTCCGGCGACCTTCATAAGGTCGTCTGTCCACCTTGTTGGTGGACGTCCTACGCTGCGCTTGCTAGTCCGTGGTCTCCACTCTAGCACTTTTCGACCCCATCTGCCATCCACTCTGCGAGCAATATGGCCTGCCCATTGCCACTTCACCTTCAATTTAATTTACGTTTAAACTTTTTTAATTTCAAGCTGACTGAGTCTCTGATATCCAATTCGAAAACATTGCAATATTAAACATCAACGGTTCTACCAAAAATTAATAACGAAAACTCATTTTTAACTTGCCATCAATAATTCCGAAACCCCGATAAATTCGATTGCATCAATCAAAAATCCCGGTTGGGTGTTCCGTAACCCGGGATTTTCGATACATTTCACATCCCTATCGGCCCGTAGGGAATTTGGTAGTCGTCAACACAAATTGTGATCGAAACAGTCTGCCGAAGAAATTGAAAAAGAAATGGCAACCCCGAGGGGCTTGTATAGACAAAGGGATATTATACATGAGCATGACTTTCGGTGTAAAAATCGCCGTGCAGTAGTTTTTTTACACTGGCTACGTTCTCGAAAAAATCGAGGAGTTTATTATGCTGTGTGACTGGGAGTGCAGAGAAATAAAAGAGTGTTTTTCGTCAAAGTCGAGTGTGTCAAAGAGTTTTGAAGTAGTGTTGCCATTTTTATTGTTGTTTGTTTATTTATTTCCTTTATTAGTTTTTGTGGAGCAAAAAGTTTTTTAAAGATGAACAGGTCGAGGTATATTCAATCATAGCATTGGAATTTAATTTAAGTTGAACCAGACTACCTGAAAACATAGACAGAGTAAAATCTGTAAAATTCCGATCAGTACCCCTAGCACGAGTTTTCACTCTTTTACTTTACAGAGTCTTTCCAGTATTTACAGCGTTTCTTGTATGAAAAAATGGAAGACCGCCTCTGGTGTGCGAAGAAGGAACTATTTTTTTCCTTGAAGGGTGCAGTACCCTTAGCACGAGTTTTCAGTAAATGAGACGTAAAGTAAACTGGAACTTTGACACTTTCAAATTGACAATTTTCAAGGAAAAAGTTAGTTCCTTCTTCGCACACCAGAGGCGCTGTTCCATTTTTTCCTTGAAAATTGTCAATTTGAAAGTGTCAAAGTTCCAGTTTACTTTACGTCTCATTTACTGAAAACTCGTGCTGAGGGTACAATACCCTTCAAGTTTTCAGTATTTGAGACGTAAAGTAAACTGGAACTTTGACAATTTCAAATTGACAATTTTCAAGGAAAAAATTAGTCTTCTTCGCACACCAGAGGCGCTGTTCCATTTTTTCCTTGGGTGCTGACTTATTAGCAAGACCAAAATTTGTGAAACCGATTTTACATTACCAGTCAAACCGTCTCATTTACTGAAAAACTCGTGCTAAGGGTACAGTTTAGCTGTTAAGCGATTTTCATACAAAATCGCTGATCTATAACGTTCATTATCGTTTCGAAAAATCTACAACCTCGTATCGTAAAAATACCATTTCTTTGTACAAATGCAGGGTTGAAACCCTCGCCTTAACCCTCTCAATAAAACAAACACTTCAACATTAATGTTTTAACCCCAATTGCTGCAAGTGCTGGCTTTGATTCCACCAATGAAATCGTCATCACAGACCATATGGTGCCATATTGAATCCTATTGCCTTGCAGAACAAACGATATAAACTTGCGACCGTCGGACAAATGAAAATCGAACTTATATCTTCGTCGTTAAAGGCTGGTGGAGGTGCAAAGTTAAATTGGTAAATGAAAGCACATATGGCCCAAGTTTGAAGTGGTGTGGGGAGTTAAATGTAAATTAAATCAATTAATTAATGGAAATTCTTTTGAACACTGATTGCTTTGTGTTGTGTAATGAAAGTACGCCATGTTTTTTGAGTTTTAAAACTGTTTAATGTTGCTCATTAGGAAAATCTAATACGGCGCGTATTTAAAAGCTGTCCTTATTACAAGACTCATCATCTTTAGCCGATACTGTTCCCACTGCTGGGACGCAGGCCTCCTCTCTGTAAGAGGGAGTGGGCCATAATCCACCACGCGCGCCAAGTGCGGGTTGGTGGATTTCACACTGTCATCTTCTTCGCTCAGCCACTGTACTAAACGTGCCACTAGCTCCTGAATGGACAACAACGATATATTACTAGACTCCGCATGCACGATCTAAGGAACAAAAACTATTCTGTCAACTCGCTGAAGTACTACGTAAGCGAGGGGGACGGGGTACTGCGTTGTGATTGGCTAACTCAAGGTCTGTTCTGTCTCAAGGTATGTTTACGGCTCACAGGAGTGGTCGAAATAAGACGGATATGAGACTTTTTTGCCTAATGTGTTGACAGACATCGGTCGCCTGTTATTAGGAGTCTAGTAATATATCGTCGTATATATCGTCGTTGTCAATGGACAACCAACTAACAAACCAAAAATGGTATTTAAATCAACTGTAAAGGGTAATCCAGACTCGCTGTCTCCTTTAAAATAAAGCCATTCACCATTCAATGTGACATTTGGCACGCTTCCCCCTAATTGCTTGTGTGTGAGGACCTTTATTATACTCCTTTATACTATCTTTTGTTCTTAATTGCTAAATGCCGGATTTTTTTTAATTACAGGGGAGAATTTTTGAAATATTTTTGTCATTCAATTATTTACTTTTTTATTTGTTTTTATGAATGGTTTAGATTTGAGTGTGAAGTTAAACGCTAGTTGTTTTTATGAGGTACTAGCGGTTGCCTGCGGTTTCACCCGCTACAATTCCCGTGGGAACATTAAATCGGGATAAAAACTATCCTATGTGTTAATCTAGGTTATAAACTATCTGTGTACCAAATTTCATCCAAATCCGTTCAGTAGTTTTTGTGTGAAAGAGTAACAAACATCCATCCACACATACAAACTTTCACGTTTATAATATTAGTTATTAGTAGGATTCCACGATGGGCACTCGCTGACAATGGCACCTAGGCTACTTGAACCTTATCTATTCGACGTAAGGCTCCTGTCAAAATTTTTCGCAGGTGCCCTTCGTGGAATACCTCATTTTTGATGCATTCTAAAGTCAATTTTTTGAGATGGATTTTTAAGGTAAAGGGCTATTAAAGGACACCGTAGATTTTAGTCAGTGCAAGTCTGACAGTCTCTCCTGTCCTGCTCGGCGTGGGAGGACTTATTTGATGATTTTACCACGTAAAAAATATTCCATACCTCGATAGAATGTCCGTTAAACCATTTTTTCTCAGGATTGATTGGCTGCAAAGGGGGGGGGGGAGGGGGGTTTGTTCTGGAGTTTGGACTTTTAAGAGGTCCCGGTTCCCTCCATTTGCTGATGCTAAACACCGGGGTTTTAGTGAGATCCAAATCTCACACGCCCTGGTCTTATCACCAAAGACAGGATGCATTTTTTAGGTTTCCTCCCAAAAACAAAAAAAAAAATGAATTTAATTTCGAAATCTTGACATTAGATTCAGCTTTTCTATTGTCATTGGGAAACCTTAAAATATACAAGCTCTTGCCAAAGTAATATCAAACTTCTGTTTATTTTCACAACTCATAATTTTATTAAAAGGTAATGTTCCTCAAAGACAGTTACCTCGAATATTCCAAACTACATATAACCTAGAAATAACTACCTATGTATATGAATAACGTAAATATAATATGAAAAGCAATGCTTTCTAGGAAGTGGTCAAAAGCGGTGCGGTATCAAAGTGTGTCGGAGTTTTTCAAAGGAGCGGTTCTTGTGAAGTCTAGATGTTCTGAGTTTCTGAATTTATTACTAACTGGCTTCTGCTTGCGACTTCGTTTACTTGAAGTTTTGATCTTTGACCCATCTTGTGGCATGAACATTACTTTTATTTTCAATCGATGTCAACGAAAGAATAGACAAACCGAAAATTCTGTAATTTTTTCTTATAATAATAATATTCCACAACTATCACACAACGCCATCTAGCCCTAAGCTAAGCAGAGCTTGTGTTTTGGGTACTAGACAACTGATAAACAAACTTACATATTTCTAAATCTTTTTTCTTTATCTCATATTTTAGATAAATTACACCCAGACACAAAACAAACGATCGTGCTCATCACACAAATATTTGTTCCGGTGGGAATCGAACCCACGACCTCCAGCATAGCAGTCAGTGTCTCTAACCACAGGCCAGTCTAGTAATTGTGTCTATCTTCCGTAGACCCCTTTTCTACCGTCTCATGCTGCGCGTGATGGTGTAGCTGAATAACAATGACTACTGTAATTGAAAGAACTGATGATATTCAGTAGATATGAAATCTTAGCCATTTTTCCACGAAAAATAATCAATTTCTCCGCAACAAATATAATAAACGGCATGTGTCTTATGTGTGATCGTCCAATTATTTGGGAATAACGTCTGCCTCAGACGGGGCGCGCCACAGTATATAAATTACTCGACGTAGGTCAACTCACGATGGTGCAAGAGATAGGAGTACGGCGTTTTGTGTGTCCACAATTCTGACATAACTCTCATGCTGAAGGCATCAACTAGCACGTGTTGCATGGCATCGTAGAAACAGGCTTTGTCTACGGGAGAATAGACAGAATGTAAAAAGATTTCTATCATACCAAACATGGCCATAATTTACCATAATAGAAAAAAAACCCGCTATTCATAAATCGATTACCTACGAGTTGTAACAAAATCGGGTGTAAAAAAATTTGATAATGTTTGGGAAATAAGATTTTCTATTCTTGATAAATATAACGAATGTACCAGGAAGGTAGCGGTGCGAGAGGAATGGTGGTGCATTGTGAAGTAAGCCACCACCGCTGTTGTGACGACCACGACCATTCTGGCAAGAGTGTAGCGACTGACAAGAATTCTTGATAAAATAAAAATAGAATTGGTCATGCTACGCGTGCTGGACGCCACTTTCTAGTCTCAATATATTTTTGCGTAGTATATGTACGGTGTGGTTGCGTATAGTTTGCACCAGATCTTTCTGAATAGTTTCACTAGTATTTTTACTCAAAATTCTTTGTCATAGTTCTCAGAATCGAGTAGAGTACAATATCATGTACTAAATCACAAAACTGTGAGCGTCAGAAAAAATGGAGCTTGCAGGAGTATTCTCGAGGATTTTTGTATGTTGCCAAAAAAACATTAACTCAGTATTCGCTAAATTAAAATATTCAACCAAAAAAAACAAATGAAAAACAAAAACAAAGCACAGTCGGAATGCTTATTTAAAGTCTAGCTAGCTTTTATAACATTTGTCCTAAAAATAATATAAACTAAAACCTCAAGCAAAAATTAGGCCAAAACAACTGACCTACAAAACACAATAGAAACAAAACCTTTTGTCTGAAAACTAACAAAATACGAAATTATACATTCAACAGAAATGATTTATTTTATACAACAGACAAAATATACAACTTTCCGCTTTTAAATTACACCACAGGCAAATGCAGTCTGTATGCGTTCGTTATGGCCAGTTTTGGAGAAAAGCCAGCAAATACGGACGACCAACGGATAGGCACGAAATATATATGATTTGTTAATATCATAACTTAGAAGAGGAAATGAAAAATCTTATGTCGTGAACTTTTGATCCCGATTTTTAGAGCTTAGATTCTTGGATTGGGGATGAACATAGTGAAATGGTTTTTGCAGATTAAACCAACGACGATATATTACTAGACTCCTAATAAAAGGCGACCGATGTCTGTCAACATATTAGGCAAAAAAGTCTCATATCCGTCTTATTTCGACCACTCCTGTGAGCCGTACACGTAGGTAGCCGTACACGGGGTTATTTTTTTTTTAACCACGCAGAAGTAGGAGCCCCGCGGAGCGGGGCTCCGTCGACTAGCTCCTGTGAAGGAAGTTTATTTATTACATTTATCACTACTAGGGTCAAATTATTTATAACAACCGACAAATGTGATTAATTAATCACTTTAACCTCGACTTTTGGTAAGTATTAATAATCTTCAATTATTCACTCTTACCGTAACATATATATTTTATAATCCTAGAATGGCATGCAGGCTTGACAACTTAGACGCTTATAAGAGAGGTTGCAATTGGATAGTTATGGGGGAGATCTTTTCCCAACCAACGTCTAGTTGGTGGTGACAAAAACATTAAACTCCTTTTTTTGATCCGTCGTGTAAAAATATAAAGACATAGATAGACAGCTCTCAAAGCGAGCGATAGAAAAAGATATTAAAACCAGTCGTAGTAGAAACTATAGTAGTATCTAGCAATTCATTCGCAATTACTAACGCTAGGAAATCTAAAGAATTTTCCCAATTTCTCCCTTGGCGGGGGATTTAGGGGAGGCAAGTGCGCACTGCGGATGGTCAAGACTATTTCAGAATAGTTGTTGAATTAATATAACTTTGAACTAAATTTTTGTCTATAAACATAGATTGGTTTAGTTTAACTTTACTTAAAGATGAAGTTTTCTACACTAATATTATTAGGTAGTCAGTATTTTTGTTTGTATTAATTCAAAAACTAGTTGAAAATTGTTCGCGTTTTCTTTTTCTAATCTCCTTTAGTAGACGTCACAGAATCATTTACATATTCTTCTTTCATCCATCTTTGATTTGTGAATTTCTGATTTTGAAATAATAATATAATTTCAACAAAATCTTTACGTTCTGTAGAAGTCATAAAAAAATAAAATAGTAGATCATACCTCGGCATAGTATAGAAATAAAACAGTATTTTTTTTTCATAATTTTCATCATGCCTCATCTATACAATAATCATCATCGCATGCATTATTTTTTATTAGTTTTAATTTTTCTTTTTTTAGTTTATAATATCATTTTCTTTAAAAATATTTTTAAGTATAAAACAAGTAAATTAGTTATTTATGTTACGGAAGAGCGGAGTCTCCTACCACAAGCTTATTTGCTTAGAAGGAGGCTCCTACCCCTAGTTGTTAAGATTTACTTGTTTAAATGAATAAAGCATTTTTCATTTTCATTATCATCTTCAGCCTATAATGTTCCCACTGCTGGGACACAGGTCTCCTCTCTGGGAGAGGGTGTTGGCAATAATCCACCAAGCGAGCCCATTGCGGGTTGGTGGTAATACTCGTTCAATGATGTTAATGGTTAAATACGTAGGTATTATAGACATAATCTGTAACAATTATCCAAAAACAAATTAATTCTTATTTTTCTCAATAACAAAGTCACATTCCATTTATATTTACGAAGACCATCAAAGAAAATACTCATTAACAAGAATTAACATTAATGTCCTATTCTCATTTATAAACCAATATTGCACAAAAAACGGAAAACCGAAAAGTTTGGCGAAATTTCGCAAGTTAATTAAAAGTTATTAGAAAAAAAGTTGTCCTGTTAAACATCCGATCGTATTGGGTCAGTAATTTGATGTCATTTTGGACGAGCCTAACGAAGGAGATTGTCCGAAGAAATTGGATAAATATTTTCTGTTTTCTGGGGATTTTATTGGTTGGTATTCGTTTTACTAAGAAATCATTTGTACCTGTGAAACCATATTGATTTGTACGGCAATAGACTTGAGGGCCAAAATTCTGAAACAAAACTAAATTCAATAATGAATTTAGAAAATAAAACATTTGGTTTTAGAATTCTAAAAACCAAAAGGTCTTTGTTAGATAAAGACAAACTTCCAACAAAACAATCAGAGAGAAAACATCTGAAAGTTAAACAAACTCATCTTAACAATTAAAACAAAAGAGAATCTTTTAGAACTACACTTAAATAATTTTAGAGAAATCTCATTTTAGAACGACAGGTCAAAAACCAAAACTCATAAACTTCGAAAACCGATAAAATGAACGCGACGAAAAATAAATTTAATTTATCACCACTGCATTGTCACTAGACTTTATGCGTTCCAAAATATTAAAATGCATAGCTCATAAGTCATTATGAAACGACTGTCGTTTTTATTGACGATGACGATAGTCATTAAATCATCGACGATAGTAAAATCATTAATGTCGATTAATTTTGTCGTTAAAATGACGGGACAGTCACTGACTGGGTTGTAAATGGTAACTTGCTTGCTGGTCACGTTTTGGGCTGTTATGATGATACAATTTAAAGTGATGGAGTTTGTGATGATTTTTAAGTTGATTAAGAAGTGGTAGGAGAGAAATTGAATTAGTATAATGATGATGAACAGTCTAATGATAAAACAATTGAATAGACGTAAAAACGAAGCGTTTTCAAAAGTGATCAAGACAAGAAATTTTATTTTATTGTCGATTAACCTTTACAGTTAAGAAACGGGTTAAAGAGAAGCATAAAGGTTAATTGTCGCGATAGTAAAATGTTTATCATGTAGATGACGGAAAATTCTAAAATAATATAGGTGACATATTATGCCACTCGCCGGAAGACGATGGATGCAGGTCGCTTCCAACCGGCACATGTGGAGATCAAAAGGGGAGGCCTATGTTCAGCAGTAGACGTCCTATGGCTGAGATGATGATGATGATGATGATTATGCCACTTAAAAATCATAAAAATACAAAACACATTATGAAAACGACACTTGCATGTCTAGGCTCTCCGCAACTCTTTCAATTGATCATAATATATTATTATCTATTTACTGATGAACGGAAGACGATAATGTTAGAATGTCTACGATTCTGTGAGGAGACAGAATGAAAGGATCATTTCATTCAGTGTTAATGGCTTTTAAGCTGTACTAAATGTATTAAATAAATCATCAGCTGTAGCTGGTTTAATATTATCATCACTTTACATACTGCTGAGCCTTTTATCTACTCCTTTACCCTAGACAGCAATTCCACAACCATTGTCAGCCACCCCATTAATATCTATTATAACTTCGTTCCACAAAACTAAAGGAGCATGACCATCCTGAGCATATAACTCAAAAAAATCGATATCCCCTTTAACCGAGCCAAAAGCGGGTACAGTAAGACTAAAAATTAAACAATCCTAGTTGGTTTACTGCCAAGAATCTTTGTTTCATTGATGCATATCTTGGTTTACTTGGCACTGTTTTCTGTGAAAACGGGCTTCCTGACTACTCGCGTTGATTTTTCTTTGATAAAAAAATTACAATATGTTCCGAGTCTTGAATTTGGGTAGTTGGCGATTTTGGAGTGGGTAAATATTTGAAGATGTTTTGTGGATGCTAGGTTTTGGCTGCAGCTTTGCTCGCGGTTAACACAAATACTTAAAATGTTAAAGAATTGCTTTAAGTTCAGCTTAAGAGGCACAGAACTGAATTGTGACAGAAAAAAGGATTGTCTTATCTATACCCAAAAATGAGTGATTCCAGAATTAAACGTTGAGTGGTCAAATGCAAGCCAAATAAAAAATTTGGGTGATGACGGTAGCCAATGAAATTTGGAATAAAATAACTTTAGGATTCGGATTACAAGTTCCGAAGATCTCACCCTACTTCTAAACTTATATAACCTCTAATATTAGTATTATTTTGAGGAAAAAAATAAGATTGAAGATCTTTAAACCTGTATGTATCCATAATAAATTTTTTTATACATATTCCGATTTAATTATTACTACACTATTTTAGAGAAGTCGTATGGGCATTAACGCCATTTCACTTGCACCATCAAGAGACATATTATAAAGTTTCGTTTTTGTCATGAAATTTATTTTAAGAGAATTATTGGCTTCCACGACGGATTTTTATGATGATTTCAAGCAAACAGTGAAAGCTCCAAATATAATTATTATTGAGGCTATTTATCTTGACTTACTACTATAAAAGCTTGTGTAGTTCGATGAGGTAGATTTTTGTTTAACTCTTATTTACCCAAAAACTGGTTTGCGGATATTGATGAAACTTGGCATACAGGTAGATTATGATCTGGATGAGTATCATAATAAAATACTATTGTTAGAAGTGGTACAGTTTCCGAGTATTAGTCTTTTATAATAACTTTCGTACTTTAACTGAATTAGCTTAAATCAATTTTGTATGCCATTAAGTATTTCAAAAAAAGAAATTACCATTTTACCCTAAACGGCAAGAAACAACTCCGAAAAAAATCAACTGCGCAGTTCATTATTGTCCATAACTTAAACCAATTCATATAATCCACTGCCTTTTATTACACCGTAAATATTTCACCACGAATGGCGCATTTTAATTCTTAAAATACCCTTTTCAACTTTATTAAGTTTTGCCGTATTCAAGTTTCTAACAAAGAATATAAATATCGGTCCAATCTTAAATGTTGGCACTTATACCACTCGCGTTCTATCAATACAGATTTTTATCTCCGAACTTCCTGCATAGTTCCCAGTCGTATTTTGTAGTTGTGTACGTATTTTTTGACGTTGAGAATAGGGGCTTGTGAATTGAGCCAAGGTGCTGGTTTTAATTCATTTTTTCGTGTGTTTGGGACTCTTTTTTTAGGGGTTAAACTCGTCGAATAAGTCCTTCCACTCCCTACTGTCAGACTTGTACTGAGTAAAATCCACGGTGTCCTTCAATAGCCCTTTATGTTCCAAGGTCGGCATCATCTGCCTAGCCTTTTCCCAACTATATTGGGGTCGGCTTCCAGTCAAACCAGATTAAGCTGGATATCAGTATTTTACATGGAGCGACTGCCTGTCGGACCTCCACAACCCAGTAACTAGGAAATACCATACCCTATGATGAGACTGGTTGTCAGACTTTGGGCTTCTGACTAACAGTAACGACTGTCAAAGATCTGCATATGACAGCCGGGACCAACGGCTTTACGTGCTTTCCGAAGGACGTAGGAAACTCGCTATGATATTGTCACGCATTCACAGACCAACCTCGGCAAGCGTGGCTTAACCCAGAAGATCGGCCTGTGCTATATTCCGTTTATTATGTTCCAGGGTCACGATAATGAAATAAGTCCCGTGATCAATAAATAGGTATTCCTACTTGATTTTAAGTACTAGGTTTTTCCGTGTTTTTAAATATAATCTAGTTTTTTTTATTTTTTGAACTTCACTTTGTATGCATTTGGGTTTTTTAAATGGTTTGACCTTTTACTATATTATTATAAAATAGTAATATTTGTTAGTTATAGTTAATACCTGTTAGATAGTTGTTTTGGTGAATATTCATAAATTTAAAAAAACGACGACATTTTTAACTATGATTTTTATCTAGACTAGTTCTTTTTTTATAATTCCTATACCCGGATCCATACTGGTGTAACGTGTAATGTAATCCACCGTGTAATGCAACACGAATTCTAGGTGTGGTTAATATAAGGATAATAATAGGAACAGTTTTTTTATTAAACTACGTTTATACCTACTACTATTACTTTTATATTTTATTCTATCATTTTAATTTTAAACTAATTTAACATGTTTTTTTTTTTATCGTGGTAAAATCATTAAATCCTGCCCGGGGTGGGAGGCCTTCCCACCCCATACTGTCAGACTTGTACTGACTAAAATCCACGGTGTCCTTCAATAGCCCTTTATGTTCCGGGGTCACGGTGATGGTATAAGTCCCGCGACCGATTGAACATGCTTGCACTCACAATTTAGGTTCATTTGAAAACCAGCATCGGGCTTTGGTTGTCCGACATTAGAAATGGGCCTATTTGGCGCGACCGTGAGTCACATAATGTAAAATATTTAGTATTGTTATAAAATTAAAATTAAATTTATAAAATTGTTTAGTTTTAAGTTCTTCTTGCCTGGCCTGGTTGGTCCAGTGATTAGTGACCCTGACTGGTATGCCGGGGGTCGTGGGTTCGATTCCCACCCAGGACAAGTATTTGTGTGATTAGCATGATCATTTCTTCTCATGTGTCTGGGTGTAATTTATCTATAATATGTATGTATTTAGAAATATATAAGTATGTTTATCAGTTGTCTATTACCCATAACACAAGCTCTGCTTAGCTTGGGACTGATAGTTGTGGAATATATATTCTTGTTTGTTTCTGTTTGTAATACTGTGTGCACTTGTAGTATGTGCCAATAAACGTTTTTTCTTTCTTTCTTTCTAAAAAAAAATCAACTCTTCCGTCGTTCTTTTCACGATTATTTTTAAAACGACCTGCTGCAACTGATTTTACCTTAAGACATTTTGCTTTCTTTGACCTTTACTCTATAATTATAATTTTTTCCCTTTAAAATTTCACAATTATGTCAAAACCATTCCTTGAAACGGAAACTGGATGTTTAATGAGAAAATATAATTAGCGTGATACACAAAGATATGAAAAGATATGAATTTGACTTTGATCGTTTTACTTGAAAATTTAAGTTTCTGAGAATCTAGAAATTTTATAAGAGTTTTAGGAGTCGAGACACTAATTAGGGCTGTTTTTATTATCTTCGTAGTCTTTCAAAGTTAAGCCGTGCTTGCTCAATTTAGTCTGTGAATGGGTGACCATCATGACGAGTTTCTTCCGTGTCTCGAAATACACGTAAGGGAAAAAGCCGTGCCTGCCGGGTTCGCGGGACTGTCTTATTGATAACCATGGCTTCGGGACGTAAATGGCTATTGAAGAGCACCGTGGATTTTAGTTCTGTGCAAGTCTGACTGTCCCTCCCGTCCTGCTCTAGGTGGGAGGACTCATATGATGATTTAACAACGTAAAAAAAGCATCTAGTGTCAGAGTTGATTAAGCCTCCATTGGGAACTCCATAGACCATTCAATGGCGTCAATGAGTAATGTAACAAATTGACAAACCAATTATAAAGTTATCCCCCAACTCATCGACACTCGAAATCATCAAAAGGAAATTTACAGCATTCAAAAACCACTCAATAAAAATTTTCCGTCATCCGAATTCGAACAAAAAAAATGCTGACTGAAAAAAAATATTTGTCGAACAACTTTCAGCGAATTGTTTTTTTTTTCAGTCCTTTGTGTTTCACGGACGTACGCATCTGAAGCGTCCTGCCAGTACCTTTGCACCCTGTCAATATGTACCCTGTTGTTTATTAAAAGGTTGTAGCAATGCTCTGTCCCAAATTTTGATAGAACGCCTATGTTTTATTAAAACGGAACGAAGAGGCAAAATGGCGGATTTTTCACGTGTTCGAGATTGGCCGGTTGAACTAATATTTGTTTTGGGTGTGTCAAAAGTTTTTCTATAGAAAAATACGGGGAAAAAATTGCGTATTTGCTGGCTTTCAAAATAAAATATAATAGGTCATGCTCGTGACTTCGCTCTTGTGAAGTTAAGTAATTGTTTCACGGATCGTAGGGGAGACAAGGCATGAAAGTAACAGTTTTAGATTTTTCGTAATATCTCACTGAAATTTTTGAATATTTAAATTCTGTTGAATACGCATGATAGATAGTTCTTTTAGTTTCCTTTTATCATCAACTGAAGTGTAATTCATATAACAGTTTTTTGAGAAAAATCACAAAAGTCTGGATGCACTTATCGTATTTTTTTGTGATAACCGTCCCTAACCCTAGGGTTGGTTGGATTGTCGCGGGACACACATATACCTACCGTAGCCTTGGTATATAAAGTTCTACTGAAGAACACCGTAGATTTTAGTCAGTACGAGTCTGACAGTCCCTCCCGCTTTGCCTTGGGTGGGAGGACTCATTTGAAGATTTTACCTCTTAAAAAAAAAGAAGGGTTGGTTGATAAAAAAAAAACAATGAAACAGATTAAGTGTGTTTTAGAAAATTGCGTGTCCGAATAATATATTAGTCTATAATGCAGGCAAGAAGAAATTCACCTTTAGTCAAAAAAAAATCATTTTGCACTAAACCCCCTAAATGTTTCATAAACCACTGTGACCAAAGCTTAGCCAGCTATCAGGCCACACAATAGATCTTCAAATGGTAGACCGAGAGTAAATACAGCCTCAAATGAGGTACCTAAGTGAGGGTCGAACCTCCTTTGTCCTTATTTGGCCTTTGGTCTTTTTTGTCCTTTCTCTCTAGTTGGTCTTTGTAGCGTTTTAGGGTTCCGTAATTAAGGGGTCGAAACGGCGTTTAGGTAAGGCTACGCTTTCGTATGTCTGTCTTGTTGTTTCGTCCGGATTTTGGCTCGAGTTATGACTTGAGCCGGCTCTGGTCATTTTTATACTGATACTATCGGCCCGTCCCGGCTTCGCACGGGTGGACATGTGAACATAAAAAAATATATTTTCATCCTCTATAACCTGGTCTAGATGGTTACAAACACAAAAAAAAAAGAATTATCCGAATCGGTCCAGTCGTTTTCCAGTTATGAGCTTAGCAACACTTTTTGCAATCCATTTTAATATTTATAGAAGATAGATAGAAGATACGGAAAGGAATAAAAAACAGTCTATCAGAAATATCCCATTTTAAATTCTAATGACAACTCCTAAAATTAAAGATGTAGATTTTGATATACTTATTTTAAATGTCAAAAGCTACCCTATGTTATAATTAAAATTAAATTATAATTATAATATTCCATAACTATCACACAACGCCATCTAGTCCCAAGCAAAGCAGAGCTTGTGTTATGGGTACTAGATAACTGATAACATACTTATATGTTACTAATTACATAAATATTATAGATAAATTACACCTAGAAACAGAACAAATGATCGTGCTCATCACACAAATATTTGTCCTGGTTGGCAATCAAACCCACGACTTCCGGCATAGCAGTCAGGGTCACTAACCACTAGACCAACAGGCCAGGTTATCACACATAATCTCCAACAAAGGACCAAAGATATTTTTGGTCCATTCTTATCCTCCACGTCTTGAAAAGAAGTACAGCCCCGGGTTTTAATTAGGCCGGTCTTATCTACTTTCACCAGGCGTCTAGGGAGGAAAGGAAGTTGAAAAAGTCAATAATTACCTTTTCCCACGGTCAGAAGTGGCTTTTAGTAGGCGGGTGGGGTCGCACTGTGAGCGGGAAGCGGGTTAAAAAATTCTTCGAACCAGAATTTTGAAAAGTCAAACCTTTGCTAGACTATGGCCGCGTTTCCATTATACAAGTTACCTGCTTGTAAAAAAACAAGTTACTAGTAGATAATTTGAACGGTAGATGTGTTTTTTTATTCTATTAACTTGTATTCAAATGTGACATGTACTTGACTTGTATTGTATGCAAGACTTGCCTAATACAAACGCGCTTAAATTTCGGCCATCTTGACTATTTCTATGCTGTCAAGGTTGATTTTGTTTGAAGGAAGAATGAAAGAAAAGCTATTGAACCTCGAATCTTTACTTGTATAAAAGATATACATTCCAATGGCAGTTAACGGCAATGTCGTCATCTACGGAAGTGCTCAAAAAGAGTAACATAAAAATCCAGTGTTACATAGGTCAAGGATTGCGGTTTGGCGACCTTGTTGCTGCAATTTGTGATTTGCAGTCGCTTTTGACATTCTCAAATTCTCGGAAGTAGTATCAATAGTTTTGCATATAGGAATCATAAACAATAAGACAAACCTTTAAACCATTCGTTGAGAAAGACCAATCAAAACAGTTCAATGTATCATCTACTAAATTTAATATAAAATTTAAAAATATTACTAAATATCTGGTCCTTGTACCATATACAGTAACTCTAATTTAAAAAAAAAACCATTTCATTGAGGATTACGTTTTACATTGGGAAAAGCCAGTAGTGGGACGATACAGGCTAACATTACCAGTATCAGGATTATTTTACACACCCAACATAAACAAACAAGTCGCTGCCGCTCAAGCATCTCGCTACCTGCTATCACTATGACCCCACCCTAACCTTACAAGCGGCACTTCTAATTGCATTATTAACCTGGCACATTTCGATCGGCGGAACCCTTTTGTTTCTTTTTTTCAGGGTTCCCGAAACTTTTTCTTACGAGAAATTGGATTAGAGAATTATTTAAATATATTTTTAGCGAAACACGTCTTTTTTAGGAGTTCTTGTGTTTTTCTTGTTTTACACGTAAAGTGATTTGTGTTGTTTAGGCTTGAGAAAGTTGTGTTGTTTATTTTTAGAAGTTGCTGCAGGTTTTTTTTTTTGTTTCTGTGTTAGTTTAATGAACAAGAGGTTAATTGTGTTTAAAATTTTAAAAGACCTCTTAAATTAATATTGTGGTTCTTTTTTTCTTTTTAATTTGCCTCACAGTATTTATTTATTCTGTACCGTGGGTGCGTTTATAAAATACTTGTAGGTAGATCATAAAAAAATTTGCTCCGTGTGGGAATCGAACCCACGACATGTAGCGCAGCAGTCCAATCAATCGGGCACTTCGCTCATGGTGCGTGTAATTAGTTAATTATGTTCGATAAAATATGCTTATTGGCAGAAATATTAAGTGCAAAATATAATGCTTCTGGGCCATTGAGTTATTATTACTACGTATAGAGACGACACCACGTATCACCATTATGTCCCATCCAGGATGAGTGCGCGCGCCTATGTTTATTCAATTGTTTGACAGCTCTGTGGCGTGCTTAGGCGCGCGCACTCATCCTGGATGGGACACTGTTGTGATGCGTGGTGTCGTCTCTATACGTAATAGTAATAGCTCGATGTTCTGGGCCCATTTTCTCAAGCAGTGTATTTAACATGTCTAGATAACTGCTACGGATTGTTTCAAATATATATTATCTATGTATGACATTTTAAATAAATACATCACCACTTCGTAAAATGACTTCCATTTTAATGACAACAAAATAAGTTCAATTCATCGTCTTCCTGCCCTTATCCCATTTTACTTGTGGTCGGCGCAAAACGTTTATTTCTTCCATTCTCCCCTCCATTCTCCCCCAGACGTCACAGTATCATTCACTCCTTTTTCATTCATATCATTCCTTAGACAATTCATCATCTCTTTAGCCTTCCTCTTCCTCTCCATCCATCAACATTCATACTCATCACTCTCTTAGTCACATGAGTCTCATACCTCCTCATCACATGTCCATACCAAGACAGACGATTCCCTTTCATTTATTCTGTAACAGGCTACTTTTAAACTTCCAGTTATAAGTTTAACCAAAATAAGTTTAATTATTCATTCTTAAACACCCATAAAAAGTATCTAAACAGCAATAAAACCATCAGTTCGATAATTAATTAGGAATAAAGACGTTCTTACTGACGACTTGCCCCTAATTCGTGCCCCATCACTTATTCCGAACAACCCTCGAAGTTTGAGAACGAAAGAAAGAAAGAAAGAAAGAAAAAGGGTCTAACGAATATAGAGTTTGTGAGTTAGTTTGGTAAATGGTTAGACGAAGTGAGAATTGTTAATAGATAAATGAATAAATGTTAAGAAAAGGCTGTTTAGAAGATAATTAAGAGCATGTACGTTAAGTTTCAGGGTCTTTTTTCTTCGTAACGACTGAAACAATTTTTAATGAAACTTCATATACATAAACAGGATACACAAGTTTTAAAAGTTTTTAGAGATTATTTTCCTAATGCCTTAATTAAAATAGATACTTGACAATCATTGTTTGAGTAGAAAATTTGGTCAAATTTTTAACTAATTTAAATACAATTTTTCGAATACGTATCCACTACGCCACAATGTCCGCACAGCCAAGCGCATTACTTTGTGTAATTTATTTCATCACCACTGCTCTCAAAACGGTGAAGAAAAACATCGTGAGAAAAACCGGGATGTTCTAGAACAAAAAAATTCGAAGACAAGTGATAATATCTATCAACCTGAACTGGATCCGCGTGGTAGATTATGGCCCACTCTTCCTCTCAGAGAAGAGGCCAGTGTCCCAGCCCAGGGAACATTAGTTATTGTCGGCGAGTAATGGTGACTCGCTGTCCGATCATGGTCTAAGCCAGGGTCGATGGCGTGTCGTGTTCCACGCGCGCCTCAAAGAGCTGTTAACAATCTGACGGGGCCCCCCTTAGAGGGCCAAAGCCTACTATGATCGCGAAACTGTCTCATCAGATAACCGTGACCCTAGATCGTAAAGGGCTATTGAAGGATCACCGTGGATTTTAGTCAGTACAAGTCTGACAGTCCTTCTCGCCCTGCCCGGGGTGTGAGGACTCATTTGATGATTTTACCACGATTTAAAAGAAAAGCCACAATGGCTGCACAGCCAAGCGCATTACTTTTTAAGCAATTTGACAAAGCCCTTAGAGAGTCAAAATTAGCAGCTGTCTTATCAGATAACCATGACCCTGGGACGTAAAGGGCTATTGAGGGATCAACGTGGATTTTAATCAGTGCGAGTCTGACAGTCCAGTCCTGGGCGGGAGGATTCATTTGATGATTTTACCACGATAAAAAGTCTGACTTATCCAAAATCTATTTCCAAGTTTGTAAAACAATTTCCTTGCTACTTTTGTAAACAATTCTTCCAGAAATTCCCCTTATTTTCTCCCTAGCTTTTATCTCTGCACGCACATCTGCATATATCTTCAAAAATCCCTCCTATATTATGAGTAATATCCCCCACTATAATCTTATCCATATTTTATTGTGAGAATCTTCCCGGCCTCGTTGCCATGGCAACGGAAGCCATTCATGGAGTATTGATGGAATGTTTTGTAGGAATTTTCTTGCGAGATTGGTATTATTTTTGTTATTTATGCTAGCTAGAGAGGTCGTGGTTTAATTATATGTATTTCAATTTTTTTGAGGTGGTAAAAAGATCATCTAATAAGTCCTAGAGTCCTGGATGGAGTGGAAGCGACTGTCAAAGTTCTTAGTGTCCAAAAATGGGGGTATTCTACTTAGGGCACCCGCTACTAATGGCACTTGAGCTAATTGCACCTTATCTATTCCACATAAGGCTCCTGTCAAAATTTTTCGCAGGTACCGTTCCTGGAATACCTCTAAAAATTGACACGGTTTTTTCAGTTGCCTCTTGTGTTCCAGGACCACGGTATTGTGCTTAGACAGTCCCGTGACCCCGGCAAGCATGTGGCCTTTTAATAGCCCCGTCATGAGATTGCTGTCAGCTCTTTATCAAGATAAAGACGGGACGTACAAACATAAATTCTTTCGCAGTTTGTTTGTTTGGTTGAATGCGCTATCTGAGGAAGGAATTGAAACATTTTGTATAGTTCATTTATCGAAGAAAGCTATATAGGCTATATAACATCACGCCAAACAATAGGAGCCAAGCAGGGGTAAAATCGCTGGCAACAACTAGTAGCCTCTAATTATCTCTAGGACGCCATATATTTTTTTCTAAAATCAATTGTTTTTTACGTCAAGACAGAACATTATACTCACTTTAAACTTTTAGTAGGCATTACATACAAGTGAAGCCAGGGCGAATCGCTAGTGTATGTAATAGTGTATAACAAATTAGCAAAATCAAATTGCCAATTACATTCATGAGAGTAATTTATGATGTTGAGCTGACTGAAATATAATTTCAATACATCAATATTATGAGAGCCTGAAACTGAAATTTCAAAAGCAATTTTCAGTAGATCAAATATTTTTTCAGGTTCTATCAAGATATTATTATATTTGTCTTTTCATGAAATTTTCAGGCATCAATTTTAATGATAGTTCCAACCTGTGAGTGACGTATCATTAAAAATACACTGTGTTTGGCACAAAATATTGCTGAAATATACTGAAAAAGAACTTTTTTATTTTCAAAGTTAAAAAGTAATTACTTTGTAAGTTATCGAAGGTTAAAGTGCTGAAACCTGAATAATGAAGCTAGTTTTTATTAAGTTATAAAAAGAACCTAGTGCCCATTTTTAGTTACTTAAAATTAATTGACAAAACGTGAGAAACTCTTCCCTTATAAAACTAGGAAAATAGAAATTTCGAAAAAAACATTTTTTGTTTTATAAATCTGTGAGAGCAGTGCTGCCCCAGTGGTATCGGTCCCGACTTATGAGTTGTAGGTCGTGGGTTCGAAACCAGCTCGGCGCATTACTTTGTGTAATTTATTTCATCACCACTGCTCTCAAAACGGTGAAGGAAAACATCGTGAGGAAACCGGCATGTCCTAGAACCATTAAATTTGAAGACATGTGACATATGCCAATCCGCAATGGGCCTGCGTGGTGGATTATTGCCCACTCCCTGTCACAAGAGAGGAGGCCTGTGTCCCAGCAGTGGGAACGTTATAGGCTGATATATGATGAGAGGAGCTATGGGGTTAAAACGTTACAGCCGCACAGGCCGATCTTCCGGGTTAAGCCGCGCTTGCAGAGGTTGGTCTGCGGATGGGTGATGGTGAAGTTTCGAGTTACTTTCTTATGAACCCGTATCTTCTACGACGGGCATTGAGAGCAGAAACCCTGTTGTGAGCACCATAATCACACATTAACACTCTTAACCCCTACATACGCAACGCGACGCAAGTCTCCGATACCTAACGATTTTGGTATCCAGACGACTATCGCGATACAAATCCATAGAGGTTCGTACAAAGACACGCGTCAATGAATTCTAACCCCTCGTTTACACCAAAAAAAAAGTTAAATACTAGTTTCATACAAAACTTGTAGAATACTTGTCAAAACATAATTTGTTTGTTATAGACATGTATTGAGAGTGTCGCAAACCATAATCTAATACATTCTTTCGTTCACACTGTGCTGCCAAAAAGTATTTATACAAGTATCAAACACATTTGCGTTTACACTGAAGTCTAAGACATGTCAAAACTTGTCAAATACATGTATTATACCTTGGTGTAAACGAGGGGTTACCCCTAAAGTCGTAAGGTTTCGGAAACTTGTGTCGCCTTGTTTACGAAGAGCCTTATTGTCTGTGGATTGATAGTGTTCAATTATACAGATTATCATTACAACTTAAATGCTTAAACAAAGTATTCTAACTGTGTGATAAAAGTAGGGGACCTTTGTCACACAATCATTTAAAAAAAACACCATTGTAACCTAAACATCGTCACCCCAATTCAAACCGAAAAATCAAAACACTCATCTACCTATTTTACTTTTTTTTTGTGGCAACAGAAAACCAATACAAAGTGCCACATAGACCGCAACAAAGCCGGGTTCCCACCTTTGTGTTGAAGCGTCGCTTGTCAGACAGTAATATCCGGTTACTGACCGCAAGGTATAAGTGTGGAGCGGGCATTATATTTCGAGAGTGCGGGGTTGAGTTTGAGAGCGGTTTCTAAGAACGTGGGTGGAGAAATAGTTTGGTGCTTTTGAGACTAGACCTTATAGAACTAAAATATCATGTAGCCTGAATTATGGTATCATTTTATTGAGTAAATAAGGTTGTGGTTTCATCTTGAGGGCTTTTATGACAGCGCGTTCCGTATCGATGATACGATCTGATCGCTTGCGATCTCGGTAACCTATGGATGTCTTATGTGCTTTCTTACTGCCGGTGTTGGATCGCATCGCGATCAGCCTTTACAGAGATCGCATGTGATCGCAGATCAATTGCAGATTTACAGAGATCGCAGATCGTATTGCCAGATCAGATCGCCGAAACGGATCGCGTTCTGAAGTTATAGGGTTTTTGTGCGGCTAAGGTTGGATACCCACGTTGCAATTAAAAGGATAATAACTTGATTTTGTTCATTTTTATAAATATTACTAATTTTCGTAGTAATTTATTAAAAATGTGACGGATTAATGGCTGCGTCTACGTCAGTCCCACACTTGTCCCTTTCTCCATCATCGTTATTGTAAGTTAGTACGAAACCATAACAAAACAAGGTGATTGGGTGAAAACAGACTTTAACTTTGTAGTCATAAAAGCTTGTTTACTGTATTCATAAGTTAGAATTTTGTAGTACGTATTTAAAAATCGCTTCAGCTCATGCCTTAAGCGAGCACTCATCTCTGTGTTTATAAATGTATGTGGCAGGTTCCACTGCCAGTTTGGTTACAATTACATTATAATATTCCACTTCATACAAAACTTGTAACCATGAAAAATAGTCTGAAAGTTGAGGAGACAATGTTCTGAATTTCAGAGCTGTTACGATAATTTAAGGATAAGTGGTACATGGATACTGCTGTCTGTTGATAAGAAACTGATATTCATGTCTGAAAAATATTTGAAACCTCTGAAAAGCACGGTTAGCCCTTTAACGTACCCATAAAGGTCCCGATTAACGAGTCGTAGGTCGTGGATTCGAAACTAGTCAGGGGCATTAAATTTTTTTAAGCTTGGCAAAATCATCAAATGAGTCTTTCCACTCAGGGCAGAGGGGGAGGGACTGTCAGACTTGTACTGACTAAATTACTTGGTGTAATTTATTTATTAATATATAAAACAATATTCCACAACTATCACACAACGCCATCTAGTCCCAAGCTAAGCAGAGCTTGTGTTATGGATACTAGACAACTGATTAAATACATGATATATATTTCTAAATACATAGATACATACCATAGATAAATTACACCCAGACACAGAACAAATGATCGTGCTCATCACATAAACATTTGTCCTGGGTGGGAATCGAACCCACGACCCCCGGCATAGCTGTCAGGGTCATAAACCACTAGACCAACAGGCCCGTCAAAATTGCTAAGTGTTATCTATTTATTTCATCACCAACAATCAGTTTATTTATTCATTTTAATTTTCAGAAATATGAATGATTGAAAATATTTTGATAATGACAGCCTTAATTAATAAGTATATTACCTATATTAATAATATAGGCCATTTTTCTGCGTTAAATGAATGACTTCCTCGACATCCCTAAGGATTATATTTTAATTTACGATGTTCGGTTTTTAATACCGACCCACAAAACGGTGCTGACGATTAATTACAATTTATGCTTTTTGAATTAATTAAATAATTTAGGGAACGATAATGTCAGGTGGGGTGAGATATTTATTGGTGTATTAGGTTATTATGAAGTAAGAGAATTTTCGTATTACAATTTGGTAAGAAATAATGTAATGGAGATACTTTTCTGAAATGGTGGGTAAAATACGCAATTAAGACTTGGAATTGTGGACACTATCACCGTAACAATATAATTACATATTTTTTGTATTTCTGTGTTTTTTTGTAAGAAAAAAATAAAGAAAATAATAGATTATTTTAGTACATATTTCAGGCGCTAGCGAACAATTTATAAAAAAAAAAAAAAAAAAAACTGTGCCTGTGTCTGTGTTTCCGAACGCATACAAACCTAATCTCTTCAAAGTTAGAGTGAACAGGCTTCTTATGCGTAAGCTCGATCCATCGTCGACCTTGTCTTAGTCACTCCTGACCTAGACTAAGGTCAAGAGCAAACCCATCGTACATAAAAAGAAATCATAAAATAAAATTAAGAATCTCAAAAAACTAAACCTAAATTCAATTCGTGATTGAAAAAAAAATACTAACTCTTTATGTTCTCTTTGTCCACAGCACCCCCAACCGCAGTGGAGATCACAAACCATCCCCCGAACTCTAAGTTGGAGGTCAAAGAGGGGGAGGACGTATCCCTCGAGTGCCTGGTGAAGAACGCCAAGCCTGCTGCCAGGATCGTATGGTTCAGAGGGAATGTGGAGCTGAAAGGAGATAAAGGTAGGAAAATGTTTTATTTAACTATAATCCCATTTATAAAAAGAAAAAAGGGGAAGAGCTCGCAGCTAAATAAAGGCCTTTTCAAACCTAAGCGGTATTCGGTTGGTAGAGGTCACCTAACGCGTGGGTTTCGCTCTGGTACTTAGTATCAAGTTCCGCCGCTAGAGCGACTTGAGCGGCATTCGATACCGCTGCAGCGCTGTGAGTAAAATTGCATGATGACCCGCGCGTCATGCAATTTTATTATTATTCGATTATTCTGCTCTCAAAGATAACAACATCCGCTTTGTTTTGAAAAGTAAATATAACAGCTTACCTTCTCAGTTTTTTCTACAGCAAACGGTAGCGAATATCGCTTAGGTTTGAATAGGCCTTAATGATAGTTGAACGTGTCGGTTTAAACGGTTATACAACGCTTGTCGTTTACCAACATTTAAAGTCACTTACAACCAGACTCTGACTAACCACTTATTAGATCATACAAATATTTCTTCCGAGCGGGAATTGAACTCGCGACACACAGCTTTACTGTCAATTGCTCATCTATTGTGCCTACCATAGTTGATTTCAAAATGTCTTCAGACATGATCCTGCCTAGCCTTTTCCCAATTACATTGTGGTCGGCTTCCAGTTAAACCAGATGCTGGATATCATGAAGCGACTGCCTGTCAGACCTCCAAAATCAAAATTGCTTCAGACGATGTAGATAATATAAAATAATCCAGATCAATAAAGCTAAGACCTGCACAGAATGGCAACACTACAGGGACTGACCGCTCTCCAAGTATAGGTGTCGATGTGTAGACAGCATACCTCTACTACGTCCATTGGGAATACCACGCCAATATGCTGCGCGTGGATTAGATTACTAGTTTTATCGTAGAAGGTGGTAACGTGTTTCGAAATATCAGATATTTTAATCTTTTTCTTTAGATGGATTTTTTAAATTGTCAATGTTATAGTTTAGCGTTCAAATATTTTTTTGATCAAATATTTAAATATTATATAAAGCCCACAATTCCCCCCCCCCTTTTCAATATTTAGGCAAAAAACCTAAATTAAAAATCGTTTTTCTTTTTTATCAACATTTGAAAACAAAAAGGTTTTACATGGGTTTTTTTACGTGGTAAAATCATCAAATGAGTCCTCCCGTCCGGGTCTGTCGACTCGTACTAACTAAAATCCACCGTGTTCTTCAATAGCCCTTTATGTTCCGGGGTCACGGTAATGAGATAAGTCCCGCGACCCTGGCAGGCTTTGGTTCTGTAGAGGGGGGCCCCGCCATATGGGTTGACTGATTTAGGCTTTAAAACGGTATAGGTACCACTGTTTCATATTAAAACATTTATTCTGTTACACTTCCACGTTAGATATTCCAAAGTGCCATTTTTTAGAAATACCATTTTTAACACCTTCCATTGAGTCGCCCCGCCCTGAGTCGAGTTGAGAAGACTATCAGACTTTACTGACTAAAAACCACTCTGTCCCTTCAACTATCCAGGTCAGGGTTACTTTGACAGACAGTCCCGCGAGATTTGACACTCATGAATTTCCAAAACCTTTCCAGTATTTTATTTTTGTCACATGTTATACCGTCTTCAAGTTTTCTAACTGAAGAAGAGAGCACAAATACTGTAAGTTTCGTAGTGTCCTTGAAAGGGGTTGGGCTACTTATAACTTGTAGAAAAAGCTTAAAAGTAACCTTGTAGTTACCATGGAAACCTTATCTGGAAACAGGAAAACGTCTTTTTTTTGTATAAGGCTAAAATTGATCATCAATTAAAATGTGAAAGTTCATCAATCATCAAATGAGTCCTCCCACCTCGGGAAGGGCGGGAGGGACTCTCAGATTTGTACTGACTAAAATCCACGGTGGCCTTCAATAGCCCTTTATGTTCCGGGGTCACGGTGATGGAAATAAGTCCCGCGACCCCGGTAGGCTTATGGATAGATGGATGGATATTTGTTACTTTTTCAAGCATTTTAAAGCTTTTAGGGTATTTTATCGTGGAATAATCATCAAATGGGTCGTCCCAACGTAGAGTGACAGGGACTTTCATACTTAACTGACTAAAACCACCCTGTTCTTTTTTATTTTCTTTCTTAAGCCGCGTTGTCCCACCTTAATATACTCCTGACGCCTCATCCATGTTCATACCTCTGGTAATAACAGCACGCGTAGCATGGCGATTCTATCTCTATTCTACCAAGAAAAGACAAAGTTATTTCATCGTTATTTCTATACAAATCGACTGTTTTTTGCAAAAATATGGCACTATTCTTAAACCATTAAAGAATAGAAACATATCTTTTCTATATTTTAAACATTGCTATGATTAAAACGATAAAAATCTTTTAGCACGCCAGTTAAGAATACTACAAACCTGTAACAGTAATACTTCAGCAATGACATCACTGAAAATGAATATCGAAACTTTTAATCCAATCCGTCAGTACACGGATAAAAAAAAAATCAATATCGTTTAACCAGTCAGCCAGGATTTCAATTAATAACTGATTTATTGATAGCTATGTTTCGAAGTAAGAAGAAATAATATTTTTCGGTCCCCGAACTCATTGATCCGAAAAATCGTATCCAATTTTTTTGATGTCGTCATGTTTTTTTTTTGCTTGTTGTTAGGAAGGAAATATTGGTTTACAAGGATTTTCGGTCCGTGTGATTTTTGTGAAGAAAGATTTTGGGAAGTATACCTTGATTAGGATTAGCTCGTGGCTAAATAATTACAGCCGCACAGGGCGATCTTCCGGGTTAAGCAGCGCTTACGAAGGTCCGTGGATAGGTGTAACCACCGTAACCATCTGTCGTAGCCAGTCCTCCGTGCCTTGGAAAGCACGTAAAGCCGTTGGTCCCGGCTGTCATTTGTAGATCTTTGACAGTCGTTACTGTTAGTTAGAAGCTCTAAAGTCCGACAACCAGTCTTACCATGGGGTATGGTATTATCCAGTTACTGGGTTATGGAGGTCCGACAGGCAGTTGCTCCATGTAAAGACCCCAATATAATTGGGAAAAGGCTAGGAAGATGATGATGATAGGAAAGAAATATTGTTTTACAAGGATTTGTAATCTGTGTGCTTTGTGGGGAGAAAGGTTTTGGAATATATACCTTGATTGGGTAACGGATTAATCAGTTTCAGTTTCAAACAATAGTGGCCCAGTGGTACTGGCCCCGACTTACTTAGCTTTGACCCTAATTTTGTGAAATTTATTTCATCACCACTGATCTCAAAACGGTGAAAGGAAACATCATAAGGAAACTTGAATGTCCTAGAACCAAAAATTCGAACACATGTGACATCTACCAACCTGTAACCTGTGCATCTACGGTACTTTCACAGTTTTTAGGTATGTCGTGTGACTGGGACTGTAGCAACATAACTATGTATGAACTGTTTTTATTTATTTAACGTAACTATTTTTGAACTGTTTTTGTCTTTTGACATTTCAAAAGTGCCATAACTGGCCTACTTGAAATAAATGCTTTGATTTGATTTGTACTGGATCCAAAAAAAAGGACCTTTTTTTTTAATCTTTCCAAAATCTAATGTCAACCCACCGGGCCTTTGGTCTGTCAACATTCTTTTACTACGTCTCGATAATCCATACTCAAAAGTGAAATATCAGTGAATAATCGCTTTTTATAAACAAAGTTTCATATATCAGTGACAGCATTCAGCACACACAACTTCAAAGCTACCCACAAACAACACAAATTAAATTTTAGTTTACTTTATAAAGCACTCCACTCGATAATTGGGTGTCCCAACGCTAATTGGCTCATCGCTACGTCTGTACGGTCATTAATTAAACAAGTTTTCGATTTCAATTAGTAAACAATTGCACTGTGCTATTAACGAGGTTTGATGGGTAGTGGTGGGGTGGTATCGATAGTTTAATATGCTTATTACGATGTGGAATGTATCGACTGTACTATGATAGTTATTAGGTTGGTCAACTTGCGACTATTTGTTTCATTATACTCTGTTTTATCTGACTAAAATCTGTTTTTTAAATGATAAACACGTTAAAAATAAATAACAGTTTTTTCTTTGTATTTACAAGAAAAATAAACGTTTTCTGGCAAACAGGAAAATATGCTATAATTCCTTTCCTACGAATTCCATAAAAAAATATGAATAATCCTTACCAAGAAACTGAAGAAAATCCTACCAAGAAAAGAAAAAAATTATGTTGAACAAGATTGACTCCGACTTTCCATCATAACTTATAAATAACGGAAAAAAAAATACGAAACCATACCAACATAAAAAGTAATCCATCTCAAATTTTTCGCATATTAAACAAAATAGAATGAAGTGACGTGAAACCTAAGTTTACTGACAAATATTAATGAAAAAAATTCGATATCGACGCCCGTCAGTACACGCAACTGCGAGTTTCGTGGCATAAAATATTAGATGTCGATATTCGTTAGTTGCATCACTAGAGATTCGGTTTCGAAGTGTCACTAGATGTGTCAAGATATTAACCCTGGTCAAAATGATTTGAAACGAAATAGTCTCTTGTTTCTTTTTCAAAAGTCATATAACTTTTATCTGAGGTATAAAAGTGGCAGTTTGACAGCTTAGCTATAGAAATGATGTCAAATCGCTTTTTTATTCCTCAGATAAAAGTTATCTGACTATTGAAAACTCAACCCTTAGTCTCAAGTTTCTTTAAAAATATGTAGCCACCTATAATATTCATACATTCATAGTGAATTCTATAGAAAGAGCCTTTTTTTTAACGTGGTAAAATCATCAAATTAGTCCTCCCACCCAGGGCAGAGCGGGAAGGACGAGATTCGGAGATACGGAGATTCGTAATAACTAAAATACACGGTGTCCTTCAATAGCTCTTTATGTTCCGGGGTCACGGTAATGAAATAAGTCCTGCAAACCCGGCAGGCTTTGGCCCTCTAGAGGGAGGCCCCATCATCTTGCTGACGCTCTTTGAGGCGCGCGTGGAACACAACGCGCCGTCGACTCGGGCATGGTCCATGCCGGCGAGTTGCCCATTACTCGTCGCCCGAATACCCACGCCTACGGTGGCTGGAGATCGTCTTGCGACTATCACTGCGGCTGGAGCGGAGGGAAGACGCTGTCCTCTCCCTCACGCGGCCCGCCTCCTCAAGTAAATAACCTTAATGGAAAGTTACCAAGTTTTCAATGATCCAATATAACCTTTTAACCCTGCAAATATTACCACGATAATTGCCAGTAACCGGAACTCATCAAAAGGTGTTTGGTTACGATGATTCAACATAGTTTTGTTAATTTATCTGACATAATTCTCGCTACGGGCTTAATAAATTGGCAGGAAAAAGATGGTTACAGTTTATATTTTAAAGCCAGTTCTGTCATATTATACAGTTTATAAGTAGTATCTATACATAATTTGTATTAAAACTTCTTCACAAAATAATTATAACTTATTTAAATGGTGATAAAACCCCATGGCAGGCAAATCAAATCATTTATTTGCTTAATACAGGTCTATAAGATGCTACAAACAGATATAGAGAGCACTGTATCATTACCTAATGAGATGTGCAAATATTTATATAATCTTTAGTAGGCAAAAGCCCCAAACCACCAGTTAGTAAGTCCTCCCTCCCCGGGCAGGGCGGGAGGGACTGTCAGACTTGTACTGACTAAAATCCACGGTGTCCTTCAATAGCCCTTTATGTTCCGGGGTCACGGTGATGGTATAAGTCCCGCGACTAAATAGGTCAGTTTCAGGCACTTTTGAATTATCAAAAGATAAACAATAATAACAGTTCAAAAATAGTTATGGTGCTATAGTCCCAGTCACAAGACATAATAACTGTGAATGTACTGCAGGTACCCATTCTAATGCGTAGATCTCTATGGAGAAGAATGAGCAAGAAACTCCATGGATACTCTTTTTCAATCGCCAAAATTGTTACAGAACCTTTGTTACGTCATTCATTTTTAGATGGTACATCATGTTAGTATATTTTCAAAGTATGTCGAGTAAAACTCGTGCTAAGGGTAGCACGAGTTTTTACTCTTTTACTTACAGCGTCTTTCCAGTATTTACAGCGTTTCTTGTATGAAAAAATGGAACAGCGCCTCTGGTGTGCGAAGACGAAACTATTTTATTCCTTGAAAATTATCAAAGTTCCAGTTTACTTGACGTCTCAAATACTGAAAACTCGTGCTAAGGCTTCAAAAACTTATGTTTTTGTATCGTAATCCAAGTTTTCAAAAACTACAACCCAGCCAATTTGAAGTCACATCCAGTCATTACACCTCCTTGCCTCTCCACGAGTAATAACCCCGTATGACATTGACGTGACCCCACAGCGTTCCATATTCCGAGGTATTTTGGGGCGAAAAACGGGGCGAAAAAATCTGAATTTCCGCCCCCGACGCCATTTTTATCTGACATCGGGAAATCATTGAAGTTTTTAATTTGATTTCTTATTCCCTTTATAAAGTTACGATTGGGGTAGTGGTGTGATCCCGGGACTGGATTTTTGTTGGTGAAAGTCGATATCGGAAATGTTTGTTGAGTTTTGGGTTTGGCCCTATTTACCTATAATAATATGCTTCTACTTTTTTTTCTGGAACTTGAACCGCTCAATGCTTAATACGTCTCTTCCAAAATAAATCTTTCTACTTTTTGAGGTTTTTTCACGATGGCAATCTATATATATAAAAATGAAACCCGTTTTCCGTTGTCACGACATAACTCGAAAACGGCTTGACCGATTCGGCTAATTCTTTTTTTGTTGTGTATGTAACCATCGGGACCGGGTCTTCTACCCGTGCGAAGCCGGGACGGGCCGCTAGTTACCTAATAAAAAATAACAACGTAATTATTGTTGTTATTTTTTTACTAGGTAATTGCCATCCCATCGAATTAAGAGATTAAAGGAATAGAGAGTGCACCTGTACCTAACGAACACACTTGTGCCTGTCTTGGGCGGAATTGGTCAAAAAGTTGACAATTCGATTAAATATTCTTGAAATGACCCTGTGGGATAATTACCTAGCTTCAAGCTAATAAAACCATAGGCGAGTGGTTTCTGAAAACGAGTAAATACCTAGTAAAGATAATTTGTTTACAAACACAAACAAACATAAGATCAATTGATTTGACGTTTTTACATCAACAACATTCAGGGAATGGAGGAAAATAACAGAAAAACATCGCAATTCTTAGAATGTGGTATTAACTGAATGTTTGGTTTACTTTTTGAGGAGCTCTCAATTTTTTATTATCATTAACGATAGGTTTTTTACTATGTCACTTATGATAAACAATGATGTGGATGACGATGAAGCACGTCTGCCTAGAAGTCCACTTCTGCCTTTTTTTAACGTGTTAAAATCATCAAATGACTCCTCCCACCCAGGACAGGGCAGCATGGGCTATCAGAATTGTACTGACTAAAATCCACGATATCCTTCAATAGTTCTTTTCGTTCCGAGTTCACGGTTGCTGTTTAGTCCTACGACCCTGGCAAAAAATCGGAGACTTGGGTTGCGTTGTGTAAGAAGAGGCTAACTTTTGAAGGCACAGTCGTAACACAAAAGAATTGAATATCTAAGTCTCAAATCACTCGCCCCAGTTCCTCCAAAAAAAAGTAATAGCTACCTAAACAAACAATAAGAACACAACAAAAGATTGAACCTTCAAGAAATACTGGGTAAACCTTATCCCTCATGTTGTGTTATCTCAAAAGCAATTCATACGCGAATAATGTATGTGAATACGAAGATATATATTGTAGATAATAGTAGCAATAACACAGATACTGAAACCATCAAAGGGTCGATGGTGAAGGCTCGTTCCAGTCGCTTCCTGTCTGAGTTATGGACGGAAGCGGTAGAAAATGAAATACGTGAAAAAAATAACATTGTGATGGAATATTTTCATATAAAATTAGGAAAAGAACCATTATATAGTCTAAACGATCAATCTGACAAAGACACATAAGCGTTCACTGAAAATATTAATTGTGTTAAGATTAAAATGATGATGCATTTGAGTTCCAATTATAAGAATCAAACCACAAACACAGATGTCTCAATGGCTAAAAATATTGATCGGATAAAAAGTTAAATCGGCAATTCGGCACTCAGAGAATTAAGGAAAAAATATTTATCTATTAAAACACGAGACCGTTATGGACTATCAATTTAAAATAAAAAAGACAATCAATGTTCGTCCAATTCTTTACACAGATCTGCCAAATCTTTTGCCAAGTAACCTATGTTATTTAGGCCAAACTGGTCGATGCAGGTAAAACTTAGAAACCGGCAAACCTGCCTATAGAAGCCATTATGATTTTCAGTTCTTCGGACCATGAGAATTTTTAATCGGCCCGACCAAAAGTATAACCAAGGGGCGTTATACTTTACCGCTGCAACTTCTAAAATAAACCAACCAAAAACACATTTGTAAGCGTTTTGCGGTTTTCAAACCATCTATTTATTGGATGAAGAAGTTTTTGTAGTCGCCCCAATAGCGCAGCTTATGGTCGATGGAAACTCATTCAGTCTTATTAATACTTATACAGCAGACGAAAATGTGAAGACACAATTTGAAACGTCTGTGAAAAGAAATTACTTTTTTGTAGTCGGTCTGAGTGAAGTTTCGAATACGAAATTATTGGTGGATGATACGGCGGATTTGGGTCAAGGGTGCAAATTGAAGAAAGATGGTATAGAAGGAATATTGTTTTGCAATCAGGACGGAAGGGACTTTTGAAATGACAAGTAGCATAACAAAGCCTATGATTCACCCACTGCTGACACAGACCTCTCTGTGAGAGGGAATGGACTATATTCTACAAACAGGGCCCAGTGGGAGTTGGTATTGAAGAGGATTAGAGAAATTTGTAAGACGAAGATATGTTGTACCGGCCACTAACTAATGAATCAGAAGAGCAGGAAGCCGATTATGATGATGTTTTTGATTTTAATGAAGTAGATTAGCATCTTGACATAGTTTAAGATCATGATGATGAAACTCAAACTGACACTGGTAGGTTTAGAAATTGAAGACTTGCTAAGAATACTACACACTCCTTTTCCTACATCTACATTCATGACACCAAAACCATAATGCCCATTTGTCCGTGTTCAACCATTTTGGACTAGGCTTTTGGATGCAGCTTAATATCAATATGATATTATACCATATTTAAACCAAAATCAACAAAAAAACAGTTCACATAAATTAAAAATCATATACTGATTTTAATTTGACGTTAATGATGACAACATCAGCAAATTCCAATAAAAATCTTGAATATGATACAAGAATAACAAAGATAATAAACTAACAAGCAGCACTTGAATCATAATTAAGAACCGCCAACTACTGCAAACGAAAACTTCAATTAAGAGTGCTTAAAGCTCAGAAAATTTCAATAATACGTTCGGAAATATTCCCAAAGATTCCCTAATTAATACTTTCGAAGCAGATCTGTCCAATACACGTCGAGGAATCGTTGACTTTCGATAACTTGGCCCGAAAATTTTCATTACAACCGCACTGAATCTGGGCTGACAGATTTTAAAACGGCTGATTTAATTGGCTTTCGAGATCCGTACCAGTAGTGATAGGATTTATTGCGAATTAATTATTTTTGGCACTGATCCGGGAATTCGGATTTTGTGAGCGGATATCATCAGGTAGGAATTTTTGGGAACGTTCGTCTATGTTGATGATTTGTATTGATTTATGTTGGTGAAATATTTTGCGTAAAACTTTATAGCAAGCAAAGGTTTGCAGAATGTTAAATTAACGATCACAATGTTTTAGTAAAGAGTGTCGCATAAAGTTTTTAAGAGACAGAAAATTCATCATCATCTGCCTTTTTCCCAAGTATAGGTGCTGGGGTCGGCTTCCAGTCGCACTAGATGCATGTATTTGACATGAAGCGAGACTGCCCACTAGGACTTTCACAACCCAGTAACTGGGTAATACGATAGACATACAATTATGTCAATTAGGCCTTTATATTAAACGTCCTGGCGTCTTTATCCATCTGACTATAATTATTATACATAGCATTCATTTGGCGCGTACCCGTAGTCAAAACAAACGGCGCCATGTTGTTCTTTTCAATACAATTATTTACCAACACTCCTTGAACACCATTCATATGAAAGATTTACCAACACTCCATAAACAATATAATTATGAAAGATCCATGCAGCTTTGTACCTCCAAATGACAGTCCATCAACTCCTCATTCTTTCCATCCACGCAAACATCATCTCACGCACCCAATGAGCAACTAATACCCCTCCCCATTCCCCCCACAGCATATAAACAGAACATTAACGTAGCAGAGCACTTTATTCGGAACAAAATGGCGGCGTTTCGACAAATTCGCGCGCTGGAGATCGCGACGCATTACGTTATGACGTCATTGTTACTGTGGACACACTGTGAGCGGGATAATTCTGATTTTCTCCTTTTAAAACTATCTTGGTAGGATTTCTTTGCAGCATCGTCTCATTGGGGTTTTGATTTGGGATTTTTTAATAAACGGGCACTAATGACTTCTTTTTTTCTGTCTGCCCAAAAAAGTTTCGTTTGGGACCAGCAGTTGATGGTAATCGACAGGGCCTAGAATAGAGACCGCGTTTAGGTAAATGTATAGAGATATCCGCCGGATAGATGGAGCGACGATCTGACAGGCTGCCAACAGTCTATTCCTGAATGGATCTTGATGAAAGGATAAATCTGAAATATTGTATAGGATTCCGTCTTTTAATATAAGTGGTATAATATTCGAAGTGCAGACAGCGTCAAGATGTGGTTAGTTTCCCTTTGTTTTAGTATCTACGTTAATGTAATGGTATGGTTTATTTAGTTTTATAATATGAATTTCTAATGTTTATCTTAATATTTTGTTACTTAGGGCTGATTTTTCATGTCTGAGGAATAAAAATAGCGATTTGACATTATTTTCTATAGATGAGCTGTCAAACCGCCATTTTTATTCCTCAGGTAAACAGTTATCTGACTATTCAAAAATCAGCCCTTATTATAATTTCTTGACATAAGAAATCATTTCTATCCAAGAATGCTCTAAAAAGTTAAAAAAAACCCTACACATAATCTAAAAACAAAAAAAACGTCCATCTTATTCAAAAAACGAACACTGCAAAAACACAGTCCCAAACTTTAATTCATATGTTGTTACCCTACGTCCTCAACGGGCCACTGTCAGTACCTAGATAGCTTAAATTAAGCACAAGCGCTCCCCAATGTGTGATCACACCTTTACAACGTAGGAATAAAGCGCTCGCTTAAAATATGTAGTTATGTTAATGTGTGGAACGGCCTTTACAGTTTAGTACTATGTTTTAAACATTGTTCTGTGTCTTGTTTATTTAAAATGTTAATTGTTGTTTGTTTAAACTGTTTGGTGATGTTTTTGTTAGTTTGTTTTGTTTTCTTTACGTATATTTCGCGATTTTGGGTTTCTGTACATATGTGGTAAAACGGGACCCTGTAACCAAGACTCATCTGCCCGTCTGTCAGCAGGAAATATCTCATGAACCGTGTTTTTTAGACGGTTGTTTTCACAGATAATGCATTTCTGCTGCTACAAATACTACAAAGCAGATTAAAACAAATATTGAAGGGCCTCCCAAATAACAGGCATATTTTTTTCTGTTATTAAACTATCATGGAATCCGTGCTCGTTTTTAATTTCTCATGGCGGTAGGCAGAAACTATATAAAAGCATCTGCTACATAAAAAAATGTTACTATCTTAATATGGTATTATTTGCTGTAACTGTTTCACTAAACGGGGTACTTCCGGGCAGAAATTTCCCTTTATCTTAGTTGAAGGAATACCATCATCATCTGCCTAGCCTTTTCCAAACAATGTTGGGGTTAGCTTCTGGTATTTTATATGAAGCGTCTCCATATATGGCTCTCACAACCCAGTTACTGAGTAATACGATACCCCTTATGTGTTTCGAACTCCTGACTGACAGTAATGACAGCCGGATATGATAGACGGTCACCAATCCACAGATCCACCTCGGCAAGCGCGGATTAACCTTGAAGATTTACCTTTACGACTATTTTCATGTCACTAAGAGCTTTCTTTTTATTAATAAGATAGAAGAGTGCATAACTAAATTAATGTCACTAAACTTGTTATTTCTTTTGTTTCAGTTTCTAAGGAAGAAATCAAGGAAGTGGAAAATCCTAACGGAAACCCCAAGGCCATGAGATACACCACAGTATCCAGGTATGTACAATTATAATTCAGTTTATCGTTATCAGTAAAAATGCCAAAACTGCGAATTTCGTGTTAGATTCATTTGTTTCTTTTTAATTTTTTTGTGGGTGGATTACCTTACTTAATCAATTATGTGACAAGCTGGTTAACCAATAATGAGCGACTGCAAGATCTATATATTGTTGTAATATAATAACCACACACAAATTTGTGCGACAAACTGGTTGGGAAACCCTAGGTAAATTAATCAAATAAAGGCTCAGACAACTGCGCTTGATTGTTCAACTGGACCTATTGAGGGAACGAAAATCAACCCGTAAAAACTAAAATTAACTCCAGCTCAAAACCAACAACTAAAAAAAAAAACAAATACCGCTTCTCCTCAATAAGGATTATTCCACAAAAAACTAACCACGACAGGAACACATCAACTCTTCAGAAGTAATTGACAACTGGTTGCAATAGGGACATGCGACAAAAACTAGTCGCCGTCGCAGTCGCAGCTCCTTGATAGTTATGACGTCAGAACCGGTTGGGAGCTAGAATAGCTTAGGAAGGAATTTAGGGTTCCGTAAGAGTTGGGAGAAAATATGGTTAATATAATATCAACAACAATAATAATTTTATAAGTATGGCCATAGTTGAGACCTTTCATAGAGGCACATCGTAATAGTACAGGGTCGCGGGCCTATTTTAGCAGGTAATCGAGATCCTGGAATCTAAAGGGCTATTGAAGTAACACAGTGACAGTCCCTTTTGTTCCACCTAAAGGCTCCCAGGGCTCAATTTAGTAATATAATCACGCATATAAAAATGAAGTAGGTCTCCACCCACATTTCGGTAATTGTGTTTCAGTGCTTTTTTTAAAGTCTAATTTAATAGGGTGCGAGCCTAATGCCTTTCTTTTGAAAGACGTAAATAACATCGATGCCTGACCAGGGAATCGAGCCCAGGACCCCAAACACAGTAGTCGCAAAACTTTAAAAAACAACCTCAAACTGGTTGTCTTGGCGTAACAGGACCATGGTGTACTAATAAGACAGTCCCGCGACCCCGCGCGTTGACCTAATTTGGAAACAGCGACGATATATTACTAGACTCCGCATGCACGATCTAAGGAACAAAAACTATTCTGTCAACTAGCTGAGGTACTACGTAAGCGAGGGGGACGGGGTACTGCGTTGTGATTGGCTAACTCAAGCTCTGTTCTGTCTCAAGGTATGTTTACGGCTCACAGGAGTGGTCGAAATAGGACGGATATAAGACTTTTTTGCCTAATGTGTTGACAGACATCGGTCGCCTGTTATTAGGAGTCTAGTAATATGTCATCGTTGATTGGAAACGAGTGATGGCATATTTCGGTTTTACTAAAATAATTTAATCTTGCTCTTTCACATGTTTATCTGCCTACAAAATGTATCATCATACCTTTTGACATACTTTAATCAAAAATCTCATTTTCAAGAAATTCTTAAGAAAATAATAATAACACTTGAGTTAAATATCTTGATATTTATAGCAGTAAAGGATAAAATGCTTTCGCTCAAGATTAATTTTCTGCTAGGTAATCAACAATTTATTATATTTCAAAGGAAAATTATACCAAATACTATGTAAAATTTTCATATTCTAACAGCAATAATTATGAAAATCGCTTGTCTCTTTAAATTTTATTTACCTACTAACACATTTAATAAAAAAAAATCTGAGTAACCACAGAATTTTATTCAAATTAATTCTAAACTACAAAAATAAATTAATTACACCTAAATATGAAAACGTTATAATTATTTTCAATTTTCATTTATACGTCAGTCAATTGAAAAAAAAAACAAGAAAATTAACAAATTTTTATCGTTCCATAAACAAGGCATCACCATAAAAATTTAATAAGGATTTTAATAAAGAAATATAACATTATTCTCTTAGCCCCGAACCTAACCTGTGTCAAATTTTGACAGCGATTGTCGTTGAAACAAATTAGTTTTAGCTACGGAACCATTCCCTTTAATACAATGTTTAACTGACATCATATCATGATGTTTAGGGTTCCGTAATTTTGTTAGCGTTTTGGACCCTCGGTTCAAGTTATGGGGTCATATACCTGGGTTAATTTAAGAGGGTTATGTGGTTAATGGTTTGCAAGCGGATCGATAAATTTGCGAAGTTAAGGCGCGTTTTCTGCGGTCAGTTTAAAGATAGGTGATATTTTTTTGCACAAAGTGAAAGTTTTTTACGTGGTGAAATCATCAAATGTGTCTTCCCACCCCGGGCAGGGCGAGAGGGACTGTCAGAATTGTACTGACTAAAATCCACGGTGTGCTTCAATAGCCCTTTATGTTCCGGGGTCACGGAGATGGTATAAGTCCCGCGACCACAAAGTCAACCCTTAGGATTTTCAAAGAGTTACCGTGGCCCTGAAACGAAAAGTGAATTTTTAAATAATGTTATACAACTCTAGAAATATCTCCTGTATACATTTTTTGGGTGTCTAAAAACATCGCTTTTTTATAAGCACATACACACACACTCAGAAGTGAAAGAGCAGAGAGGATTTTCAAAACAAAATTGACAAACATACGACGCTTTTAAAATCGCCAATACGTCACAAAGAAGTACGAGGTTAAGCCGCTCTTAACTTAATTGGTCTGTGGATGGGTGACCATCTTTCATAGCGAGTTTCCTCCGTACCTCGGAAAGCACGTAAAGCCGTTGGTCCCGGCTGTCATTTGTAGATCGTTGACAGTCGTTACTGTTAGTCGGAAGCTCTAAAGTCTGACAACCATCCTTACCATGGGGTATGGTATTACCCAGTTACCGGGTTGTGGAGATCCGACAGGCAGTCGCTCTATGTAAAATACTGATATCCAGCTGAATCTGGTTTGACTGGAAGCCGACCCCAATATAGTTGGGAAAAGGCTAGGCAGATGATGATGACGTCACCATCGAATTTAAATGTGTTAGGTATATCTTTGTTAAAAGTTTTTTTTTTTTAAACTGAAGGATTAATTACATTTGCAATGAAATGACACTCTCAACATGCCCATTTCATCATCACCATCATCATCTCAGCCATAGGACGTCCACTGCTGAACATAGGCCTCCCCTTTTGATCGCCACAAGTACCGGTTGGAAGCGACCTGCATCCAGCGTCTTCCGGCGACCTTCATAAGGTCGTCTGTCCACCTTGTTGGTGGACGTCCTACGCTGCGCTTGCTAGTCCGTGGTCTCCACTCTAGCACTTTTCGACCCCATTGGCCATCCGCTCTGCGAGCAATATCACTTCAGCTTGCTTATCCGGTGGGCTATATCGATGATTTTAGTTCGTCAACGGATCTCCTCATTTCGGATTCGACCACGCAGAGAAACACCGAGCATAGCCCTCTCCATAGCCCGCTGAGCGACTTTGAGCTTTGAGATGAGGCCGATAGTGAAAGTCCACGTTTCGGTGCCCATTTAGTCGAGAAAGCAAAAAGAAATAATTACCAAAACGGTCCAATAATAACAAACTTCCCATCCCATCTTTAATTTTCGTAAAACATCCTGAAATACAGTGTCGGGCAAACATCACGAGTTGTAACGACGACAACTTTTCATGAAAATTGTTAAAATTTTCAAAAGTTTTCAGGAACGACTGTTGTAGGCTGAGCTGAGTTTTGACGTATCATACATACAAATTATTTGTCGCCTGAAAAAACATATTGTTGTGTTTTTAGAAGTTTCAGATTTTAGAATCCAGATTTAGGAATTGTAACTTTTTACGACAAAGATGCAATCTCAAAACGGTGAAGGAATACATCGTGAGGAAACCGGCATGTCTTAGAATCAAAAATTCGAAGATATGTGACATCTACCAATCCGCAATGGGCCCGCGTTGTAGATTATGGCCCACTCCATCTCACAGAGAGGAGGTCTGAGTCCCAGCTGTGGGAACTTTATAGGCTGATGATGAAAGTCCATGGTAACCACAAACAATAAAAATGGGTTTTTAGCTTTTCTAATCAGTTATGGGAAATAACTTAGATATCAGAAACAAAGACTGGGTTCGAACCCAAGACCTACAAATCGTAAGACGGGGTTGATACCACTACGCCACTAACTGCTCTCACCATGAACTCACCTTTTTTTTAAATTCAGTATTTAAATTTAAATTCAAAATAGCGCACTATTGGATTTTCTACGTTCAATTCAGCGTCAAGAGTTTAATTTGCAAAACAGCAATAAATAAATATTCCACAACTGTCACACAACGCCATCTAGTCCCAAGCTAAGCAGAGCTTGTGTTATGGGTACTAGACAACTGATAAACATACTTATATATTTCTAAATACACACATATTATAGATAAATTACACCCACACACAGAACAAATTTTAATGATCATACTCATCACACAAACATTTGTCCTGGGTGGGAATCGAAACCACGACCCCCGGCATAGCAGTCAGGGTCACAAACCACTAGACCAACAGGCCAGTCAAAGCAATGTAAAGGCTTTGTTATTTAGTTCACAAAACAGTAATAACACCATAAAATAATTAAAACCACTTGAAATTCAGTTAACCGAGAAAGAATTTACTATTACCAACATTTTGATTTATTTAACATCAACAAACTCTGGGTTTTCGTGCTAGGCGAAATGTCACGTAGCTGCAAATTTACTAAAATGCACTAAATTTATTACGAAGTCGGTTTCTCGGCTCGGATAAACGGGTTACAATATAGTGGCGGCAAGAAATGTTTAGGATGTGTTTTGGGGACATAACTGTCTTTTTTTAATGAAATATATATATTTTTTGGTATCTGTAGAGATTTAAAAAAAAATTGATTCTACTGGCACGCATTTTTTTTAGCGTGGTAAAATCATCAAATCAGTCCCACCTAAGGGCAGAGCAGGACGGACTGTCAGACTCGTACTGACTAAAATCCACGGTGTCCTTCATAGCCCTTTACGTTCCGGAGTCATGGTAATGAGATAAGTCCCGAGACTCCGGACTGTCTTTGACCTTCTAAAAGGGGGCCCCGTCATCTTGCTGTCGCTCTTTGAGGCGCGCGTGGATTACAACGCACCGTTGACCCGGGTATGGTCTATGGTCGGGCGGCGAGTTGTCAATTACTATATGCCCGCGCCTACGGTGGCTGGAGATCGTTCCTGTCACGCATTGGACGAAAAGTCTTATAGAATGAAAAAAAAAGTGCTTTTGCGAAGTGTGTTAATATAAGAGTTACCAAAGATTTAGCTCCCTGGCAAATATAGTTTATAACCAGCTGAAAAGTTATTTGTTCTATCTACAGAAGAAAGTTTCTAGATTCGTCATGAAATCTTATTATTTTGGCTTGAATGAAATAGGTCAGACACGATTTACTCAGTTTGCGTACGTAGGTGGCTTGTTTCAAAGTAAGTTTTTCTCATACAACAACATTTTTTTTCATTTAACATATAGCCTTGAATTTCATCTAACATAGTTTTTTCACTACCAGAAGTTTGATCGATGGGTATCGTTTTACACAGTAACTGGGTTGTGGACATAGAAAAGCTTGTTAAATACTAATATTCAGTTGTCCCTGCCGTGGTCGCAGGACTGTCTCAGCTGGTAACTGCGGCCTTGGTAAATAAAGGGCTATTGAAGGATCACCGTGGATTTTAGTCAGTACAAGTCCGACAGTACCTCTCGTCCCGCCCTGGGTAAAACATAGGCAACAGTTAGGCAACTGAAAAGAAAAGAAATATTGTAACTACCTCCTTTTCATTTAACCCCAAATAATAACAACTACCCTCCAATATGAAAACAAAAAATTAACAAAAAAATATCCGCGTCAGCCATGACACACGACTGTTTCCCGTCATAAAATATTTTTATTTTATTTATTTCGATATCATTCGTTTAATTTTTGTCAAACGGTGAGTTGGCAGACACGCCACCATTTTTTAATTCTTTTGCACCGTGCTTTATTTGCATTGGTTGGGAATAAAATTGCGATGCTGTTTTTTTTTTATTGACTTGCTTTTTTAATATTAATTGCAAGCGATTTAAATTGTAAATCGTTGGGTTTATTTGTATTTAGTTGTAGTTTTCATTTGAATTGGAGGTTTTAAGTGCATACAACGTAAGGGAAATTCATTTAAATCATCCTTATCACTGATAAAAAAGGTATTTCTTAATTAAATTAAAAGGCTTTTTCTGGGTTACAAGTAGATTTCAAATACCTGCGACTGGTCTTCTCCCTCTCACAATTATGATGGATATTTCAAATGGATAGGTCATCATCTGCCTGCCTTTTCCCAATACATTGGGGTCGGCTTCCAGTCGAACCAGATGTAGCTGGATATCAGTTTTGTACATGGAGCGACTGCCTGTCGGATCTCCACAACACAGTACATGCGCTATGGTGAGACTGGTTGTCAGACTTTAGAGCTTCTAACAGTAACGACGCTAAGACTATCAAAGATCTACAAATGGCAGCCGGGGCCAAAGGCTTGCTTTTCGAGGCAGGGAGGAAACTCGCTATGACAGATGGTCACCCATCCACAGACCAACCTCGAAAGCTGTAATTAACGAGCTCCTCGACAGAATGAGATAGAAATACTTATAAAAAAACTGCTAGTGTTATTTTTTATTAACTTTATCTAGCTTGACATTAACAGCTCTTCTATTATCATAGGTCTAAGGGCGACTTTCCCTTGACAAGTGCTCATAACAAGCCATAATAATGACGTACAATAACGATCGCCAATCCTCTTGGCAGACTTGGATAGTTTCTGTAAGACAGTGCCAAAATCGCTCATTATAATTGACTATTAAGAGGTTAGTGTCCAGAAATTGACATTATATAGGAAGTGACGCAATCTGTGCGGATTGCGTCACACCCTGTATAATTTCAGTTGCCATGATAACCCAGAAAAAATTAAAATGGCGAAACGAAAATGTTCATGGGATTATCATGACTCCGGAACGTAAAGAGCTCTTGAAGGAGACCGTGGATTTTAGTGAGTACAAGTCTGACAGTCCCTCCCGCCCTGCCCTGGGTGGGAGGGCTCATTTAAATATGCCCCATGATAGAAAAGTGTCCATGGATATTCTTGCCCGTTCTTCTCCATAGATTAGTACTCTAAAAATTCTTATATTTTGTGAATCGTCACCTGTAAACGCGAGCTCCATTCCTTTTCTGGAAAAAAAGGACCTTATGCTACAAAACTGTAGGGTCAATTTAATGTATTTTTGATAATACGCCAATACCACACGCCCTCGCATCGTCTCTGTATAATCCGCGCCTAAGACCAAACACTCCTGTGACCTTACTGTCACCCAAAAAAGTCAGGACAAAACAGTCCGACAAAATCACACTGCGAAAAACTCGTCAAACAAACAAACAAAAGACAGTCACATCTAATCCTATACTCTTTAAACATGTGTAGTTACCATTAAAAGCGAGTCACAAAGTCTGCAATGAAATAAATTCCGCATTATTGCAGATTTAACCCGATATAACCGGATTAAAGCGGATCCGGGACGTCGCGCAAGTGACAGCGAGGGAATTACGGGACACGTCCCGTCTGAAATTAAATGCGTGGCCACAATAGCTTGATGTTTTACGGGAAATTTTCTGTGAATGTGGTGGCTATGCTTGCAGGTTTTGCGAACACAACTGTTTGAGCATTCAATATAAGTTATATTGTTTTATGTAAGCCACATTGTATGTCAACTCGTATTTGAACAAATAATTTATTTTTAAATACCAACACATAAATATTAACCTTATGTTACGGTAATATAAGTAAAGTAAACAATGTAATGTGTATAATATGTAAGAATTTATGCTATTTACATATTAATTTGGGTCAAAGTTGTGGTATTTTGTTGACAAAATATATGTTATGGTTTAAACTTTGAAACTAGTGTGAATCATGACAATCACAGCTATTATGTCCATCTGGACTCCGCCTCCTCTTTGGAGAGGGTGATGGCTTTATCACCACGCCATAATAGTGGGAATGATTTTATTTAATTACATTTTATTGCATTTTTATTTTGAAGCCATCGGGAACAAAAATGTAAGCGCTTTTGTATTTCAAGCGAAAAAACTGGTTAACAAATTGATTTTCTAAAAAAAAACAAACCTCGTTGGTTGCCAGTTGAGCGGTCTTTGAGTTAATTTCCAAGGTCGTGCAAAGTAGGTATAATTGGGTAATTTCCCAGTGAGTCGTGGACATTACTCCACACAAGGAATTACCTATTTACAATTTGTATCGACAGCAATACAAGTTGATATAATTTACAATGTATTTTTATATAAGGTGCAGGTTAAAGGTTAGAAAAATAAATATCACTAACCTATCTTTTAGTTCTATCATAAATCAATAGTAAACATGTTAAAAAACCCTCCTAGGAATTCCTAATAGAAAAACCCATTTAACACTACCCGACATTGATATCGAACTCGGGATTTCCCGCTTAGCAGCCGTGCCACTAATCACTAGACCAAAACAGTCATTTTGTTTTACCTATAAGTTTGTTTGTTACTTTTCATACCTATACCACAGAATCGATTTTCTCAAAGTTTTGCATATTATGTTGTTAGATGAGCAACACGGACATAGCTAGGTAAATAACATAATTCTTATATAAAAGATACGTGTCTTTCGAATCATAATTAAATTATATTGCTTCGCTGCTACGATACCATTTTTTTTTTAATCGTTTCCAAACGTCTTTTATAATGCGGTCAGCGAAGGAGTGGAACTCTCTGCCTGCGTCTGTGTTTCCGAACGCATACAACCATAATCTCTTCAAAGTTAGATAGACTTCTTCTGGGTAATCTCGCTCCATCGACGACCTTGTCTTAGTCATTCCTGACCTAGACTAAGGTCAAAAGCAAACCCAATATACATAAAAAGTGGTAAAATCATCCAATGAGTCCTCCTACCCAGGGCAGGGAGGGAGGGACTGTCAGACTGGTACTGACAAAAATCCACGTCGTCCTTCATTAGCCCTTTACGTTCCAAGGTAATGAGATAAGTCCCGCGACCGGCAGGCATTAGCCCTCTAGAGGGGCCCGTTATTTTGGTGACGAATGCAAGGGAAGTAGCGTTAAAAGCTAGAAAACCATAATATCTTAAACCCAACGACGATATATTACTAGACTCCGCATGCACGACCTGAGGAACAAAAACTATTCTGTCAACTCGCTGAGGTACTACGTAAGCGAGGGGGACGGAGTACAACGTTGTGATTGGCTAACTCAAGGTCTGTTCTGTCTCAAGATAAATGTTTACGGCTCACAGGAGTGGTCGAAATAAGACGGATATAAGATTTTTTTGCCTAATGTGTTGACAGACATCGGTCGCCTGATATTAGCAGTCTAGTAATATTTCGTCGTTGCTTTAACCATATCGTGTGGTTGAAAATGTCTGCCCTAGTTTTCCACATCCATCTTAAAACACTGCTTCTCTACAATAAAGAATGCATAGCATATTTACTGTATCATAAGTTTGTACTACAGTCTAGCAGAGTCACGTCTTGTAATAACGGGTTCCGCATACATATTTCACACCCTTGTTGTATTCATAAATAGAAATATGTAAGTTACAAGTTTTCCTCATATTTAGGTCAGGACTTTGTATTAAAAACTTTAAGAGATAGATTCTTCGGACAAGTATTGAGTTCTCTAATATCTTAACTTATTATTATAAATGTTTTGATGAATGGATGTTTGTTTACTCAATCACGTCAAGGACTGAATTCTATTCTAACTGCTATAGGTACCTACGTCAATAAGATGAAATTTGAAAGGGCATTTCTGGGTACCATAAGGTTACAGACATTAAATTAAATGTAATAAATATTACGTCAAATTTATAAAAAATGCTATTTAATTTTTAATAGAAAAAACTGTTCTGTCGTTGGACATACTTAGATCTTTGACACCAAAGTTTATTTTTGTGCCTTAAAAATTGTTTTTGAGAATATTTAACTATTATTTACGATTCTGTTCGATTTAAGTTTTACTTTAAACTCTACTCTGTGCACTGCATTTTACCGTTGATTATTTTTATCTCATAATAGTATACTAGACACTCTGAGAAACCAATTTTTAGGCAGACGTATCATACCGCCATCTTTTAAACTCCAGGTTATCATTAAGTAATCAATTGCTGTTCGTTAATATCGCTAAAACTCGAGAACGGCTGGACCGATTTGACTAATTTATGTTTTGAATTATTTTTGGAAGTCCAGAAAAGGTTTAAATTGTGATTTTGAGGCGTTTGTCAGCTAGTCTATTATATAAAAATCAATTGCTGTTCGTTAGTCTCGCTAAAACTGGAGAACGGCTGGACCGATTTGGCTGATTTTGGTTTTGAATTATTATTGAAAGTCCAGGGAAGGTTTAAAAGGTGATTTGTTTGGTGATTGAGGCGTTACGAAGTTTTCCCGGTCAGTCTCTAATAGAAAATCCCATCGCACTTGCTCGATCCAGAAATCAAATTAGGGACCATAAACCCTGTAGTCACGTGAGATCAACACGGCTGTATAAGTATAACATAATATTATGTATTCGTTTATAAGTAAACGAGCTTGCAACAGATGTTAGGCACCGCCATGGAGTTTCATAATAATATGCAACGGCTGCTGAGTCTTAGGAAATAACAACATGAATATGTAACATCTTTATCTTTTAACTTTTTAGGGAAAGAAAAAAGAAAACGGACTTGATTTTCGATAGATAGCTATAAATTTTGCACATCTATCTAATCTTACTGATAATTTTGACTGGTCTAGTGGTTAGTGACCCTGACTGCCATGCCGGGGGTCGTGGGCTCGATCCACCCAGGACAAATGTTTGTGTGATGAGCACGATCATTTGTTCTGTGTCTGGGTGTAATTTATCTATAATATGTATGTATTTAGAAATATATAAGTATGTTTATCAGTTGTCTAGTACCCATAACACAAGTTCTGCTTAGCTTGGGACTAGATGGCGTTGTGTGATAGTTGTGGAATATTATTATTAATTATAAATGCGAAAGTTAATAAGCATGGATGAATGGATGTTAGTTTACTCTTTCACGTAAAAACTATTTAACAGATTTTGATGAAATTTGGTACGTAGATATTAAATAACCTGGATTACCACAGAGGATAGTTTTTATCACCATTTTATTTTCCCGTGGCATAATTTTCAAGTTTCCATAGTCTCTTCCACTCCACCCAAGTTTAGGGGCGTCATTTGATTATTTTACACACACTTTTACTGTCAGCCTGTATCATCCCACTACTGGGCAAAGGCCCCCATGACTTCCAACTATTTCGATCTAAAGCTAGTGAGCAGTGGCTCACACTATCAATTACTACAATCAGTGGGTTGTAGTAATTGATGATTTTACAACCTAAATAAAACATTTTCTTAAAACGAAGACAAGCAAAATTCTCAACTAATAGACTAAAGTGACCAAACTTTGGGCACTAAATTAATTTCTGATTTAACTCAAATTCTCAGCGGGATTATCCTCGTAATTGGAAGATTGGAACTATTAAGTGTGGTTACAATAGCGTGAACAATGAGACCTAAGTTTTACTGAAATTAAATTTAAATCATAAGTATGAAAAAACCTGTATTTATCTACACATAATTATATATAAAATTTAAATATATGTTTGTAATATCAAGGCCGTTTTCACTAAATGCTCATAAGACTTTTCCTACCCTTATTATAACTTAAAGATTTTTTTTCTCTGTCTGTTTTTTTGGCATAATCTCCGAAAAGACCGGGCTGATTGTGATGAAACTAAAAAAAACTGAAAAATCAACCACTATGACACTATGTCCAGCGGTGGACTATAATATTTAACTTTATGAAAAACTTGATATAACTAAGACACTTTTTAATTTTATTTTTCATTTATTTTTTAGCATATTTCTAAAGCACTTTCAAACAATTAATTTACAACCTTATCTCTTTGCCCACAGGGTACACTTCAAAGCGACAGCAGACGATGATTACGCCGACTTTACTTGTGAGGCTAGGCACGAGGCTCTACAACGGGACAGTCCTATGAGAAGTACAGTTCAGCTCAGCGTACTATGTAAGTTGCTATTATAATGTATATACATAGTATAAGTAGTCGCGCAGTGCCAAACGACGAAATTACAGAGCGCGATATAGACAATATATCTACCAATCCGCACTGGGCCCGCGTGGTGGATTATGGCCCACTCCCTCTCTCGAGAGGAGGCCTGTGTCCCAGCAGTGGGAACGTTATAGGCTGATGATGATGATGATATAGACAACTGCCGCTTGGACCGAAAATACCTATTAAATAAGCACAAAATCAAGGATTCGTAGTCCCCTAATTACTACTCCAAAACTTAAACGATTTAACTACTTTTTTACTTTAAAAGTACATAAAGGCTTTGGCCGTGTTCCTATGTTTACCTTTTTTTTATATAGTTTATGGAAAAGAGGAAAACATAGAGACATGCCAATAGTGGCCATATTTTTTTTTTAAATATTGCTCTACTCCCAATTATCCAGGGAGCAAACAGGTGACTACGTTTGTATGGAAAAACGGCCCTTGTGATTCCTCTTAAGAGTACATGGTAGGCCATCTGAGCCTGTTATGCCGAATTATGGGTGTAAGAAATACGTAGCTAGACTGTTTCGACGCATACGAAAACTGGTTCGAGAAGGTACATTTTAAGTGCTCTTTGAAGGTACTTGGGAAGCCGTTTCCCAGCGGTGTGACAGCATAAAGTACTTAAAAAGAAGCTCTAAACCTCACGTTAAAAAAAAGTAGAAATAATATGACCAGTAGTATAAAAATAGCAACATTTTCAATATTATCTTTATAAGATGCACTCACAACATAATTTCTGTTACAACCCACATAATTCTCTTTACGTCAGGGTAATATTTTATTACATATTACATGGTAAACAGACAAATAAGGATTGTAATAAGACCATTACATCTCCCGCGTCGTTGATATTTGTATCACAATCACATCAAATTAGGTCGAGCTCTCCTGCTGAGACAAAATGTACTGAGAAATGCGTGGGTTTTAATTTATCTTATGAACTCGTAATTATTTTATACTAGGTTTTGCCAGTGATTTCGCTGGCTTACCTGCTCTCTTATTGTCTATGTCACTCAGGACCAAAGAGACTTTCCAGAGGTGAAAGAGTTTTAGAAATCGGTCCAGTAGTTTTGAAGCTTATTCAATACAAAAAAACAATCAAATCTTTCCTCTTTAGTAGTGTAGTGTAGTGAAGTGTGAGCAGTGGTGGCCCAGTGGTATCGGTTCCGACTTACGAGTTGTAGGTCGTGGGTTCGAACCCAGCTTGGCGCATTACTTTGTGTAATTTATTTCATCACCACTGCTGTCAAAACGGTGAAGGAAAACATCGTGTGGAAACCGGCATGTCCTAGAACCATCAAATTCGAAGACATGTGACATCTGCCAATCCGCACTGGGCCCGCGTGGTGGATTATGGCCCACTCCCTCTCACAAGAGAGGAGGCCTGTGTCCCAGCAGTGGGAACTTTATAGGCTGATGATGATGATGAGTGTAGTGTAGACTAACTGGTGCTCGTTTCACCCCCATTTCACGGCTCTTATTGGTACACGCGTGATGTCATATAGTCTGTAATTTTCTTCGATAAATGGACTATTTTAACCTACGATCATTAAGGAAGTATCTTTAATTTTTTATAGCCTATTTACTGTCCCACTGCTGGGCAAACGCCTCGCCTTTTTCCTTCCAAGCCTCTTTATTTCGGGCAATTTCTGGCCATGTCTGCCCCACGAACGTGATGTGATCAAGACTTTTCTCCGCCGCAGAGAAGAAGTGTTTTATACATTTTTTTCAATTCGACCAGCCACTATTAGTTCATTATTGCCCGGGCCTTTGCTGGCGTTAATTTAGGATTTGGCAATTATTTCGAATGCCGGAAAACTTTTATTGCGAATGGAATGAAAGAATTGATCTTGCTGGGCAGGAATGCGATAGCCTACTCGGTAAGTGAGTAGGTATTTAATAAGAACGATGCAGTTCAAATCTCGGTTGCAATAAATTTTTTCTTTACGAAAAAAAAGATTAAGTATGAAAAAAGAAGCGGTTATACCAAAAAAACAGCAAACCAAATAACAGCAAGTCGCGTCAACTCAGCTGATCCCTCTAGAACAACACTTCCACCTCACTCCACACCCTAGCAAGCTCGACGGTTTGTTTTCTCGCGGCGACACGACTGCGACAGCCATGCATTATTGATGGACCGATTGAGACCGTTGGTACAACGTTTAAATTCAAGGATGTTAGTTGTGAATAGCGCCATCTAGTTTGCGGTTTTGGAAGTTATGTTTGTTTATTTTGAATTCGGGATCTAATATTTTAGAAAGGAAAGTTTTGGGTTTTTTGTGTGTGTGTGTGTTTATAATGAATAAACTCAAAAACTACTGGACTGATTTCAAAAATTCTTGTACCAGATGAAAGCTGCTTTGGTCTTGAGTGACATAGGCAATATAGAGAGGGCGAAGCCCCTGGCAAAAACTAGTTTGTTATGAAATGCTCAATTTTGTTACTCTATTATGAGGCTAATTTAAAACAGGGACTAAAAACCACCTACAACAAACAGTTTTCAATTCGTTTAGAATTCGTGTCAAAATAATTAAGATAATTAGGTTTGAAGTAATTATTTTGAGTCCATAATACATCTAGTTTTAAAGCGATGCAAGTAAAGCTGATTATTTATTCAACAAGAAAACATCTTATCGGTAAAAAAATAACGATTTAAAAGTACTATCGCTAGATAAATAACTTTCAAGTATTTAAGGTGTAATGTTTACTAACTTAAAAAAAAAAAAGAAAATTAAGTTAAAAATCTTAAAATCTTCTAGTAACTCAACTCAGCACATGTTTTCTTAATAGTTTCGACCCAAATTTACTCAGAATTTAAATAGAGGAAACTGGGCTAAAACGGAATAGAGAATGTAAGTTTTCTTCTGTTATTCCTTCCAGCTTTAATTTCGAATTTTAGAACTGGAAATTGCGTTGGAAATTCTTATTTCTTCATTGTGCAGCTCTAAGGAAAACAGACCGTGTGATTTAGTATTTAAAGGACTTTGTATCTTCTTTTGCTTGCGTTTGCACTGAATTTTCAGAATTTCAGGAGGTTTGTCGCTGAGTATATTACTGTTTTCTTGCTGCATTTATTTCCTGTGACATTTTGTAATTGGTTGTTAAATTTATACGCTAAGCACTTTTTTTTATCGTGGTTAAATCATCAAATGAGTCCTACCACCCCGGGCAGGGCGGGAGGGACTGTCAGACTTGTACTGACTAAAGTCCACGGTGTCCTTCAATAGCTCTTTATGTTCCGGGGTCACGGTAAAGAAATAAATCCCACGACCCCGGCAGGCTTTGGCCCTCTATAGGCCCCGTCATCATGCTGACGCTCTTTGAGGCGCGCGTGGAACACAAAGCGCCGTCGACCCGGGATACGCTAAAGACTAGATTATTATTCAAGATATTATAAAAAAGTAGATAAAATTCTCGATACCTAAAAAAATTGAGCGTAAAAACGTTTCACACTTACACAAAATAAACTCCGTCTTTAAAACCCGATCCAAATACACCAATATCTCGATCTCAAAATTCATTCTTTAAAAAGGCTATTTTTCTTTTACTTTTAAAAGAAACGCCATCGTCAAAGGCCTAAAAGCTACATTCGAAATTGATCAGTCTTGAAAATTTCGACTTTGAACGCAATTAATTCCCCCACCATCCAGTAGCGATAAAGTCAATAGGGGGACATTGGGGAAGAGCAAACATTGCCAGTGCTGGTTTAAATGGAAAATTAATAATTCATGGGTCTAAGTCCGTGTCCGCTTCGCTACCGTGTCGTTGAGTTGGAGTGGGCTGTTTGCTTTGCCCCGACCTACCCTGCAAAAATGTAATTTGTTGGAAAATTATGATTGGATTCTGTTTGTTGCAAATATATATTTTTTTCATGTTGACGCTGATTTTTCGAGTTGAATCAGGTCGTTTTTATGAAATATCAGGATTGAAAAATGTTGGCGTTTGAGCGTTAAACTTCGCTTTATTTAATCAGTATTTGTAATAGTTCTCTTAATAGAACTTTAATCGAAAAACAAAACACTTTTTTGAACCAAAAAAATCTTTTCTTTACACACGATGGCTTCGTTCGTAAAGATGCGATTTTTTTGGCCATTTCATTAATTTACTCATAGCCATGTCAGCATTTCTGTGTTAAAGGTATAATTAAAGAAGTATTGAGCAAGTTTCCTACAGGCCTTAAGCATTTTTGCAAAAATTCACTTATCTCTCCTAACTAATACGATGTGCGCCTATGGTGTGAAATTATTCACGTGTTAATAAACATATTTTTTTATTCATAAATATCCATTATAAACACCAAGTAATCAAGTATAATAATTATGTTATTAATAAACATGGTGTATCATAAAGGGCTTGCTAAATTCCATCGTGAAATTACATTGGGCACTTTGTTTTCTTTCCCCTATGCTCGGCTTACATAGGATAGTGATGGGACAGTGTGTAAGTCGATAATTTTAATTAGGTTTTAGAGTTAGTTGACTTTATTCTAAAAATCTAGATTTTTTGTGTTATATGTGATTCGTTTTTAAGCTCTAATAAACTTGGTTGAATATCTTAATAATTTCCGCTTAGTATTTGGGAATATGTTTGGCCAGTAGCAATCTTAAAAATACTAACAAAAGTATTATGATTATTATTTTAGTAAAATACAGAACACAGTCTAAACATTTTTGATTGCAAAGAAATCTATTAAAAAAACAAAGCCCAATGACTCAAAAACTAACAAAAAAACTCTTTATTTTGTGAAAATTAAATAGCTTTTCTTCAAAAAGTTAAACAAAATCCTATCGCTTTGAAATTAGTAAAGTTTTTTTAGTTAATCTTAATATTTGACATAGATCTAGCCTATTTGTCTTTTAAGCCCTTTTAACTTCAGATCAATTTATCTTTCACACAAATCAGTATCAAAGGCGATATTATTTTTTTATAAAATAACAAAAATAAAAGCCTTAAACAAAATAAAATCCTTTTTTCTTTCCACAAGTAACACGATTTACTGAAATTCAGAATTAAATTTTGTGTCTGAGTATTTTATTTTGCTTGAAGCAACGTACCTTAATTGATTGAATAAGGCGTTACTTTGCGGCAATTCTTTGTAAAATAATGGCTGACGGAAATACTTTTTTTTTTACTTTTTTGGGTCTTGGACAAGCCAGGATTAATAAATCAAATAACTTTGGTTAGATAACGGTTGGATCGTGGATCTAATCTTAGGGTTAAGGTTTTCGCCTTTTTTCAAATCTTATTTCGAAGGCTGATGGATGTAAAAAGTTTTGTTTCTGAACGTAGGAAATGGCGGCTGAGTCGTAAGGTTAATAAATCAAAGATGATGTTTCTGGAAGCTTCGATATCATTTTTAAGGACTTTGATGTCGAGATAGATTGTTGTAATTTCTGAAGTTTCTGTCATCAAAGGTTTTATATGAATGTCACAATATTTATAAACTCCTGTGTATGTTATTATTTTAGAGCTAGTTCGAAAAGAAACAAAGAAAGAGTAAGTTCTTACGAGACGAGATCCAGTAGTGGGGCAGTAACAGTTAAGAAGACAAACAAAATTTTGGGCCAAAGCTATATAATATTATTTTATCAGTTAAAACAGTATTAGAACTCAAAATATGCGCTTTAAACGTAGAGTTACGGAGACTAGTCGTATAAACAAAACAATCATCCATGTATCGATAATCCTTGTTTGTGTTATTAATAATATCGATAACACAAAACAAATTCATCGACATCACCCCCTCCCTATTCACACAAACGCTATAGGGGGTGAAGTATTTTAAAAATACGAAAAAAAAAACCTTAAAATAATAAAAAATTAACAATATGCCCGCAAAAACAAAGGCGTTTCACACAAAGAGAATAGGACAGTAGAGTAGAATGGCCTTAAGGCAATCAGGCAGAGGCAAAACCTAACCATTTTGTTTATTAATAACAGAGCACTTTTATAATTTTTCCTGTCCATTTCATTTTATTTTGGGAATTATAAAAAAAGGATTTTGAGGGTGTAATGTTTTTTAGACAAAGGTAATTTTCTTCTAAAATGAGGAGATCAAAGATGGCATTTGTTTTTTTTTTTTGCTTTCTTTGATCACTTGCAGACAGATGAACTGAGAAAGACAGGTGAAGATAACCAAGACCAGAGTGTTTTAATAAACTGTTAAGTTAAGAAACAGTTAATCCCAATATTTAATATCTACAGACAAAATGGCTGAGCAGATCTTGATGGAATTTTAACAACCTTACCTTTAATTACAGCATAAAGTTCGCGTGGGATAATTGTCAATTTCCATTCAATACAAACCTATTTATGTAATAATATGGGCAGGCCATATTGCTCGCAGAGAGTAGATGGCCGATAGGGTCGAAAACTGCTAGAGTGGTGACCACGAACTAGCAAGCGCAGCGTAGGACGTCCACCAACAAGGTGGACAGACGACCTTATGAAGGTCGTTGGAAGACGCTGGATGCAGGTCGCTTCCAACGGTATATGTGGAGATTTAAAGGGGAGGCCTATGTTCAGCAGTGGACGTCCTATGGCTGAGATGATGATGATGATGACAAACCTAGTTTCCAAGTCTTTGGCGCGTCTCAACACTACCCATCCAAGAGCTGACGTCGACAAAAGCAGCTTAACCTTAAATACCACCTTTTATTATTTCACTACGAAATTCTTTTTGTCAAAATCTTAAAGTCTTAGCAGTATTACTCATGTTCCACAAAATTTAAGACCCGTACGAACAATAATTTTATCCGAATTATAATAAAAGTTAAACACACCGAACATGACTGAAGTTTTACAGCGTAACATTGTGTTTGTATGGACGCCTGTCACACCGAAATGAGCCTTGTAATAATAAAATGTAAAGAAATCACTATTAATACGTTCTTCATGTTACACTTATAGATAGTTTCTTTAGTTTCATTTTTAAAATGTGTGCAGGTTTTTTTTATATGTCTTCTGTCTAGTAGAAATCACTTGTTACTCTTTACCTTGTGAGTAAACCTTTTTTTAAAAGGTTTCCGTATATAAAATCTACACAATTAAAAAAACAGTCTCAAAACAACACTGATGTTTGTTTGAAACGCCAATAAATAATTCATTTAATTATGATTATAATAATCAAATTGCACTAACAGTACTAACACACATAAATTTTTTATTGTACACACGGCTACACATCAAGCTATACAAAACCACTTTATTGTGGTCTCTATTCCTATTATCTAGTCACACGTTCAGCTCATTCTAGTATTGTATAGCTTGATGTGTAGCCGTGTGTACCATTGATCTTCATATTTTTATTTTATATTCATACAATGTTTTTTGTAAAAGTTGTCTGGAAAATATCGGTGCTACAAAACCGCCATTGTAACCACAGAATTAGGAATATTGTTAAACCGTTTTTATTGATATAAAAAAATACTTAATATATTCAAGTGCCATCCACCTCTGCTCACCAGGTTTTGAACCTTCAACCTTTAAACCTACGAGCTTATATCGAATATATTGACAATGCAAATTACTGTTTTAACATTGGAATGAAACAATAACACTGAGCTAACCGATTTGCCTTTTATCTTGGATCGAATAAGCTGCGTTCGTTTTACATTTTCTATTGGAATAATATAAAAATAGCTATTTTATCTATTTTACGAGTTCTCTTGTGAATTAGAAATGTTTTCTATTCATAGTATTTCAAATTAGAGTAGCTTTTCATGTACCTTTATGTCCGATTAAAAAAAAAATTGTTATTCACTACGAACGTTTTTTTTTTTGCTGTTTTCTTTACAAACTTAAAGACCATTTTAAGCAACTTCGGCCGTGTTTGCCTCGCGAACATGAAAAAAAAATGATACATTATAGATACTTAAAGACCTCATCGTTTGGTTAGTACAATAAATAACGTACAAAATAGGAGCGGGTCGATTGTCTAAAACTAAGGTTATAAAAATAATGAAAAACATTAGCCTTGCTCGATGTATGTACACACGGCTACACATCTATAGGTACAAAACCAGTTTGTCTTAGTCTCGCTCTACACGATTTTTACACACAATAAACGATCAGCTAATATTGGTTTTGTTAGCTTGATGTGTAGACGTGTGTACCTTTATACATTGAAAATACGAATGTGTTCTTAAAATAACATCATCCGTAAACCTTTACGATTTATAAACAAAATTCCAAAATACGTATTTGCATTTGCTAAATGAACTCGTGGCTTAGTACTAAAGGGTGCGCTTTTACAATTCTAAAGCAGACCTCCGCCACAATCCGCTGTTGCAAAACCGCTGCAGTTTTGCGGTTGTTTTCTAAATTGTACCTTTAATAAAACAACAAAAGACAAGCCGTTTTAAACTGAAAATACAGAACTGGAAAATACAAAACTAAAAACGCATCACATTCTACCTAATTCACCGTGAACAATTTACATCTCAACACTGCTCGCGTCTGAGCAAAATTCAAAACAGAAACTCAATTACACTTCGGTGTGACAAGCGTCCTACAAGCAACAAATTCGTCGTTTCTCGGTACAATGCCCTCTTAATTACAAACGCTAGACTTGACATGCGTATTACTTGCGTACCGCGTACCGCGTTCCGCGTACTACGCGAGATTTGCTCGAATAGGGTTAGCGTATTGGATTTGTGAAAGTTTTAAACGAATTAATACGATGTTGTGGAATTTGCATGGAGAGGTTCGAAAAGTTTAACGGATTATGGTGTTTGACGGTTAAACGAATTTAATAATGTTTTGGAGTTAAAGGCAGAGTTGTTTTTTTTTTTTGTTGGATTTGAGACGTGGTTGAACTTTTATCCGCTTTTGTTTTTTTTTTAAAGCCTACCGCTATTTATTTTTTCTTTCGTTCTTTAGTTTATCAGACACAGGCATTAAATAACTATGTAGCAGTTTCCGATTATATTTCTTTCTCTTGATACCAGCACGCGTAGCTTGGCGATTCTATCTCTATTCTAACAAGAAAAGACAAAGTTATGTCGTCGCTATTTCTATACAAATCGACTGACTTTTTGCACGAATATGACACTATTCTTACACCACTATAGAGTAGAAGCATATCTTTTCTATATTTTAAACATTGCTATGCTTAAACCGATAAAAATCTTTTAGGTTCTGTCATTTTGTGTATTCTCCCGTCAACAAAACCCGTTTCTACAGCGCCATGCTACGCGTGCTGTTGTTGTTATTCTTAAACGTACTCGTATACGTTTTACATAGTCCCTATCATTGATTATTTCTTTATCTCAGTACGTACACGTTCAATTTTTCTATCAAAACATCAATAAAACATTGCCTACTAAACATACACAATCTTACCACAAAAAAAAAACCTAAGTTGAACACTTGTCTAAAAACTGTCAACGTCAAAACGACATTTCACATTGATATAAGGGTCATTTTGCAACAACGACGATATATTACTAGACTCCGCATGCACGAGCTAAGGAACAAAAACTATTCTGTCAACTCGCTGAGGTACTACGTAAGCGAGGGAGACGGGGTACTGCCTTGTGATTGGCTAACTCAAGGTCTGTTTACGGCTCACAGGAGTGGTCGAAATAAGACGGATATAAGACTTTTTTGTCTAATGTGTTGACAGACATCGGTCGCCTATTATTAGGAGTCTAGTAATATATCGTCGTTGTTTTGCAGTTACACGTTTTTTAGACAAGCGTTCAACAAATACGGTCAAAGAAGGAAAATTTTCTCAAGGCTACCAATAGTACCAACCCTACATCTGAACTTAATTATTCTAAGGGGAATGGAATAGTACCGAGGGGGGAAGAGGGGGGGTTGAAGTTGAATCTGAGACTCCATCTTTTAATTGTCACTTTGTTACATTCCTTAACTTACATACAGTGGATTTTGTCTGTTTAATACGAACTTTAAAACATCCCTTTTTTATCGTAGTAAAATTATCAAAAGAGTTCTTCTACCTAGGACAGGGCGAGAGAGACTGTTAGACTTATACTGGCTAAAGTCCACGGTGGTCCTTCAATAGCCCTTTACTTTCCAGGGTCAGGGTTACCTAATCAGAAAGTCCCGAGACCCCTTTAAGCATCCCTTTTGGGGTTAAATTAAAAAAAAACAATGATTTTTTTTGTAGTGGTTGATTAAAAATAAAGAATGAAATATTATTTTTGTCTGGTGATACAGTAAGCAAAGGTTAACAGAAAATGGGAGGATAATTATAGGTGACTACCCAGTAACTGGGTTGTAGGTCAGATAGTTTCACGTTTCATATTTTGGTTTGACTGGTCGAAATCGCTGACATAGCGATAACAACAATAATAAAAGCAGTAAATAAATATCTGTTCTACGTCAGACTAGTTCAAAGATATTTCGGTTTATTCTACACAATTGTTTCCAAATATCATTCCTATCCACATTTCAGTTTGACTGACAGCCCAATTTTTCCATTAAAAGAAAACAATTATCTTGCATCATTGTCTAAACCCATTCAATCCAGATGAAATCGTCTAGAAAGGAGCACTTATGGACTTATAGGGGTCATACACTAAACACGGCCCATACAGTGTACGGGACCCATCATAATAGTAATACACTCAATGGTTCATATCGTTTGAATTGACCCCTCGAACAACCCCCAATCGAGAGAGCGTATAAAACTATTGGAGCTTAAATATTGAAAGGTTCCGTGATAAAAATAAATCGCTTTTAATCCTCATGGCGACTTGAGGAGGTAATAGTTATGTTGTAATAAGATATTTTTGCTTGAAAGTAGGTTTAGATATTTTATTTTAACGGTTAAGAGCTTTTTACGGGGTTATTGGGGGGTAGTGCGGGATTATTCAAATGGTAGGTCGCCATTTTATGTGGAGATGTTGTGGGTATTTGAAAGTAATTTTTTTTTTAATTGTAAAGGTTGTTAAAATTACTGTATATTTTCTTATTAGCTTTGTGTTTATTAACTATGGAGTAACTCATTTAAAAATGTCGTTATTTTCGAATTAATGGCACCCATAACTTCCAAAAATTTCGTAACTTTCCCGAAAGAAATAGCAATTTCTACGAGTAACCAAAGGACGCGAACAGTTTGTGTTAAATATAATTAATGTTTTCTATTCACTGAACATAATGCCACGATTCAGTTCCACTGAGCTCTCCTAAAATACAATATTAATCATACCTTGCGAAGTCATTTATCAAAATTTAACCCAAAAATACGTGCCCAGTCAGCGGGCAAATTTATATTTTTGAAACGAAATGATTTACAATGTAATCGCACAAACAAATGATATGACCCCCAAGACAGGGACCGTTTTAATATTTTTCTTAAGGAACCCTTATTAATAATGTTACGGAACCCCGTTTTTGGGGTTAATGAACTCTAGTCGAAGGCAATTTTCCTGTACACTCGTTCGGAAAAGTGTTTCTTTGTGGTAAAAAATCTTTTATGAGTTTTTTTTTTTCTTTTGATCATTCGCAGCATCTTTTGTTACGAAAAGGGATTTTTAAAACAAAAGAGTTGTATGCGTGGCATGTCAGTCGGGAAAAGTGAAAGATGATAGCATTGAAGGTTTTATTTCATTTTTTTTCTTACTTTTACCTGTTTCTTTTATTATGCCGTTGAATAAAATATGTCTTATTATATTGAATCGTAAATATTCTTTTTTACCTCTTAGAACATTAAGTTTTGTTTGATGACTTATATGTGGCTGAACTGGTACCTTTTGCCTTCTGATTAACAAAAACTCTCCTCTTAAACTGCGTAACTCATAAATAAACTAAAAAAGTTTAGTTAAAATTGAATGCCTAAGTCCACATTACAATATCACTGTTAAAATATTGAGAACTGAAGGACCGCCTATTTAATTGAGTTTTTCTATGTAATATTGCTAACTGTGGATGCTAGTAAATGGCTGATCGTCGATCGTCTCATTATTTAATTTTATATTGTTAGCTGTAAGTCACCCAAGCACAATAAAATAAAATAAAAAGTAATTGAATGATCATTTTTTTTTGATTTTTTAATTGTTCGATATTAAGAGGTCTAGTCAAGTAACATTGCGGTTTTAGTTACTACCTGAAGCTAACAAAAGTTAAATTATTTTATGTATATAAAACAAAAAAAAATGCAAATATATTTTAACTCCTATTTTAAAGCGTAGCGGTAGAAAACCTACAGAACATCACTGACTACGATGTTCACTTACTCTTAGCTTTGTCTACTTCCATACATTATATTTTTTCTTTTTCCATCCACGTATTTACTTTATCAATATTCATTTCTTTGTTGTAAACTTTCGCGCTCACCTGTACATGCTGACGTCACTCATATTTTCTACATAAATCATTATCTGATATTTTGTTTACCACCTTTCTTAGAAAAAAACAAGTAAGGGAAAACACGTTTTCAAAATAAGTAATAAAAAATATTGATAATATTTTTCTTGACAATTCGTTGGACCGGCCTCGAATAATTGGTATTAATCAAGGAAGGTACATAATCGTACATAAGGTACATAGCGTAGCATAATAATCCTAAAAACCAGTACTGACTGAAATCCACGGTGTCCTTCAATAGCCCTTTACTTTCCGGAGCCACGGTTACCCGTTAGTCCTACGACCCCGGCTGGCTTTGGCCCTGTATGGGGAACACGACCCTACGTTCGATCCGGGCATGGTCCATAGTCGGACAGCGAGTCGCCCATTACTCGCCCTGGCTTCGAATTCATGACTAATAACTCGTTTGTTGTTGTAATTACTACTGGGTTACCAATGGCATTACTATGTAATGACTCTGACAATTTTGTAAAAAAATCTCTTATCCAAATATTTTTCTCATCTGATTATCTTCTTCCTCAGATCCTCCCGGAGCCCCATACATCGAAGGTTACGCAGAAGGAGAGACGGTCCGTCGTGGTCAAAGCCTGGAGCTCGTCTGCAGGAGTCGAGGTGGAAACCCACCAGCCCAGCTCATCTGGTACAAGAATGGGGAGCAGATCCGCATGGCTTATCGGTAAGTGGAAGCTCTTTATTTACCCAACTGCGATGCAAGGAGTGTTATGGTTTTGCTAGGATATTATGCAATTAAAATGATGTTTTACAGGTTATTTAATAGTTACTAGAATTATCTATATAGACAACCTAACAACTAGAAAAATGTCCAACCGAGTAAAACACCTCCTTATTTTTTAAGTCGGTTAATAAAGCTGACAATATCTCATTAAAAATTTTTTAGGTAGAAGTATTATTTTGAACATATTGATTTTCTCTGCATCACCCCAAGGTAGACTGGCAGAAAATGCCTACGGCATTAAGTCCGCCTTTGTACAACGCTGTGCATAAAGTTTTATAAATAAATAAATAAATAAAATAAAAATAAATAATAATTGAGTATATTATTTATTTATATTTGAGTATATTGAGAAACCAATTCACTTTTAAATATCAAGGGAATTTAAAAAAAATCAGGAATGAGAAAAAAAAAGAATTCTTCGTTTCCTACACACTTCCATTTAAAATTAAAAGGGTTTGAGAAAAACCTCAAAAGACATTAAAATCTTCAGGGTCTTTGAAAAGAATCTAATTACATGAAATGTAATTAGCGAACATTCCAATTAAACCTAAGTTTAATGAGATTTTTTGTTGAAAATGAGACTTAATTTTAATGTCTGTAAATTAGATTTTTGTTTGAAAGATCGTCTTAAGTTTGTAGGAATAGTAATATTAATTTAACAGGATAATTACTAAATTACTAGCACATAGCCCGCGGCTTCGTTTGCGAAAAAAATATTTTGGAGAAGACCTTAAATCTGAATCCAGTTAAGGCATACTGGTCGCGGGACTTATTTCATTACCGTGACCCGGAACATAAAGGGCTATTCAAGGACACCGTGGATTTTAGTCAGTACAAGTCTGACAGTCCCTCCCGCCCTGCCCGGGGAGGAATCATTTGATGATTTTACCACGATAAAAAAAAAGTTAAGGCATACTTTTAATTAATGTACCTAAATAAATTGGAATTTTATTAAAGTTTTTGTAAAAAAATAACCTTAAAAAAAACTTGATTTATTTATCTTTTCCAATAAAAAATATTTTGCTTACCACAAAATTAAAACCACATTTTCGCATTACAAAAAATCTACCCCTACTTTTAAAAAAAAGTCAACGGCTATTTCAGATTTTTTTCACAGAATTTTCAGTACCTAACCGCGCGAGAGTGTGGCTTACATACATATTTATATGAATGTACTGAAAAATTCAGCGGCGCGAACATCCAACCAGCTTCCGTGGCTGAAAATCAATGTTGGAACAGCTTTTGGAATGTCTTCAGGCGAAAAATATATTGCTTGTATTAGTTTTTATTTATATGTTGAGAAAATCGGTATCAAGAAGTCTGATGCAGGCGAAGGCTTATATATAGTGGAGAAATGAGCTTTGGTCACTGCACTATAGTCATAGCGGTGGCCCAGTGGTATCGGTCCCGACGTACGAGTTGTAGGTCGTGGGTTCGAACCCCGCACGGCGCATTGCTTTGTGTAATTTATTTCATCACCACTGCTCTCAAAACGGTGAAGGAAAGCATCGTGAGGAAACCGGCATGTCCTAGAACCAAAAATTCGAAGATATGTGACATCTACCAATCCGCACTGGGCCCGCGTGGTGGATTATGGCCCACTCCCTCTCTAAGAGAGGAGGCCTGTGTCCCAGCAGTGGGAACATTATAGGCTGATGATGATGATTATGACTATAGTCATTACAGATATATATAAAAATCAATTGCTGTTCGTAAGTCTCGCTAAAACTCGAGAAGAGCTGGACTGATTTGGTTGATTTTGGTTTTGAATTATTTTGGGAGTCCAGGGAAGGTTCAAAAGGTTTTTTTTTATTATTGTTTCTGAGGCAGTACGAAATTTGCCGTGTCAGCTAGTTACAGATATATGTTTTTTACTTGAGTTTTTCTTCAAAGTGAGTCTAGCCAATAGGTGACTGATAGACAAAGTGACTGAGCAGTTGGACTGCTGAGCTGCATGTTTGATTCTCGCACGGAGGAAATATTTGTATGATTTACGAGTAGTTGTTTCGGGTCCGGTGATGAGTATGAATGTTGATGGATGGAGAGGTGGATGGATTGTGTAAGGGATGATATGAATGAAAAAGGAGTAAATGATACGGTGGCGTTTGATAGGGGAGAATGGAAGAAGAAAACGTGTTGCGCCGACCACAAGTAAAATGGGATAAGGGCAGGAAGATGATGATGTTCCGGGTCTGGGTGTTTATATGTTTGTAAACACATCCACGACACTACAGAAATTAGTAGTGTTGGGCAACGTTTAAAAAAAATTAACTAGCCTACACAGAAGAACTCCTTCGTACGCGACGCAACACAAGTCTCCGATACCTTATGACTTTGGTATCCAGGTGACTATCGCAATACAAATCCATAGAGGCTCGTTCACAGGCACGCGTCAATGGATACTAAAGTCGTAAGATATCGGAGACTTGCATCGCGTCGTGTACGAAGAGGCAAAGACTTTTGCATAGACGCTCGTAGAGAGTTAATTCGATGTGTGCATTGAGAAAGATGTTAAACGGATGGAAACGCTTGGTGCGAATTCCTATTACTCTTGAGTCTTAGAAGTTGTATAAAACATAGAAATCTAGTTCTTTTTTTTATCGTGGTAAAATCATCAAATGAGTCCTCCCACCCCAGGCAGGGCGGGAGGGACTGTCAGACTTGTATTGACTAAGATCCACGGTGTCCTTCGATAGCCCTTTATGTTCCGGTGATGGAAATAAGTCCCGCGACCCCGGCAGGCCTTGGCCCTCTGTGAGGGGGCCCCGTCATTTTGCTGACGCTTCTTTGAGGCGCGCGTGGAACACGACGCGCCTCGGGCATGGTCCATGGTCGGACAGCGAGTTGCCCTTTACTCGCTGCCCAAGAAATCTAGTATTAAGATATTTTTAGTTAATATTGTATTGTGTTAAAAGTGAGCTTTTACATAACGTACAATGATTAACTTAGTCCAAAAGTCTACATCCATGTTAAACTTCTTAGATTTACCAGGAAAAAAAGGTTCTACAAAATTTTTAAATACAGTCAATATTTTCTTAAAAGTTCCTTTCAACTTATCGGTGACAAACAGCCCCTAAACTTCGCCATTCAAAAAGAGCGGGCAAGAACAACAAAAAAAAAATCATTACATTTTTTTTCTCTAAGTTAAAATTTGCTGAATAACATCCATCGCTTAGATTTCCAATATAGAGTATACAATGCGGAGGGAAAACTGGCAAAATCAGCTTTTTGCCTATAAAAAGCCCCCCCCCCCCCCTCCTACCCCTATTTGGGGGATCGTATTAAGCTGGCAACAGATAGGGCGTATGTCCTCATGATTTATGTAAGCTGAAGCATAGTGATGGGACAGGCTTATCGATAAAATTGTAAATGTGCGGTTTTTTGTTACGAATTTACTCCATATTTTGCCGACAAAAAGAGTATTCATCAAAAGTAGTATCGATAAATAAAATTGGTGGCAGTAAATGCTAGGCTTTTGGTATTCAGATCACGTTTCGCTCATTTTGTTTAGTGTTGTCTTGCGAAATTGTATGCATGATTAGTTTTGCTATCTGATTTGGATCATATTACTAAGTTTCTTATTTTGATACAAAAACAATATATTCCTTACGCGTGTTTCATATGATCTGGATAGTATGACTTCTTATCTAACAAGATTTCTGAACAAGAAGTTTGTTTTCAAGAAAGACTTTTTTCTTTATCATAATATTGAAGAAATAAAGTCTTCTTCCATTCGCGGAAATGTTGTTCAAACGCTAAATCAACACAAGCCAATAACATCGTTAAAACTATCGACAAGATCTTATCGATAAGTACACATTGTTTGCACCCGTCACTTATAAAATTGTATTAAGACGTGCCTACAGGCGACGGAAACTGATTTATGGGCCTCACTAACTGCACTCGCTAGTGCTGCGCCGCATATCGATAAACAAATAAAACTACGGTAGTTTAACATTTAAATTGGACTTCGTTTTCATGTTTTCTGTGAAATACGGTTTGAATAAATACAGGTCAAATGATTAAGGTACTATTTGCGGTGTGGTTTTTTGTCGTGTTTGCATTTTTACTAGGAAATTGCTCGCCTTAATACGTGGGGCTGGTAATTGGCAAAGGTTTTCGCTACATAAACGGTCTTTCAATTTTCTCTTCGAAATAATAGCTTTATCGAATTTTTCCTTAGTTCAATATTAACTTCTCATTTCTTGAGTTTCTTTTATAATATAATGATCCTTTTATTGAAAAAATCTTTGAGAAAGCGTCTTATAGGGAAATTAATGACTAAAAATTACAAGACGTGTGAGATCCACCAAACCATAATGGCTTCGAATGGTAAAAGATGGCCCATTCCCTTTGATACAGAGGAGTAAAATTCCTATTACGTATCATGATTAGTGATGTCCCATAAGATTTCTAAAATATATCGATAATTTAGTTGTTAAATTTTGCAAGTGGTTACTAACACTTTTTCTTTATGGTAAATTATACCACGGAAATATCTATGCGTTTATCATTATTCATCCAAATTTTTTGTAGTTTTTGCGTGAAAAAGACAATCAAAACACAAAATTTGGCATTTATTATAATAGTTAGATTTCCTAAAATCCAAACCTCGATTAATAACGTTATCAATTATATAGTTATCAATTGAAATGTTTGCCAACTATAATTGGGTTTGCAGTAGAATGAAATCCTATATAATGAGATAGTTTGTAAGTACTCAGTAAATATTTAATTAATTGTTTCATTCAATATTCTATGGCGTATTTTGACAATTGAATATTACCTATTTGTGTGTATAACGTATATTGTTTTGTTTGTTTAATGAAAGTGTTGATTTGTGAATGGGTAAGAGGATTATATTATATTTGTGTTTATTTATGGTATAATGTTTTTAGCAATATGTTTTGCAAGTAAAATAACACTTAATAATTGAATAGATTAGACTTTATTATAAAACATTAGAAAACAACTGTTTTACAAAATTGTTTATTCTATGAAAAAAAAATACATATGAAAAGGTTTATTCATTATACTAATTACAATTGTTATGTTATTAGGAGAATTCGTTAATCACAGTCAAAAGGTTGAAAGTCTGACAACCAGTCTTACCATGGGTTTAAAGTATTACCCGGTTACTGGGTTGTGGCGATCCGATAGACGGTCCCTCCAAGGAAAATTCTGATATCCAGCTGTATCTGTTTCGACTTAAAGCCGACCACAACTGTAAGGAAAAGGCATACAGATGATGATTTAGTAAAACAATACAGTTTCTACTTTTGATTCGCCGAAATATTATTTTTAAACAACCAAAAATGTCGGGTACCACACTAATAAATAATGAGCTAATTAATTATAACATTATTCACTCCGCGCCTGAAATAGGTCAAAAAACGGAACAAGAGAAGTTCTCGTTAAATACAAAAGATCTTTATAATTTTATTCTGACCTAGCTTAGCCTGAAAGTTCGTGAACCACAGCGTTATCTTTCAGGTTCCCTGAAATATCTAAGATACTTATTACATTGTATTTTTACGGGAAACTGAAAATAAATTATGTCTTGTGTTGTTTATTTTATTAAAATTCTTTCATTAAGTAATAAATAAATGATATTTAATTCTTTTAGTATGTAAGACGTAATTAGAAACCCCTATGCGAATTTTCGAATGGCGACCAAAAACCGCAAGACGCAACATAGGCAGGCCTCCCACTAGGTGGACCTACGACATCGTGAGATTCGCAGAAACCGATGGATGCAAGCAAATTGTCGTTTAGCGTGGTGGTCTAAGGGGCCTATGTTCAGCAGTGGACGTCTTCCAGCTGATCATGATGATGTGTGAGCTATGTATTACCGGGGTCGCGAAACCTTCCAATCAGGTAACCTAAACGCAAAGAGCAATTGAAGGAACAAAGTTGAGTTTTAGTCAGTAAGAATATAAAAGTCTTGACTGCTCCATTTTGTTCCTAAGGGATTCTAATATCCGATATAATCGCGAGCGAAGCTTACAACCAACTATTTTGCTTACAAGCCTTTGACTTCGAAGAAATAAAGCTTAAAATACCACATCAGTTATTTCATATAACGTTCGATACGTTACAAGCAATATTATAATTTTAATAACAAAATTCCCTAAACATGACAAGCAAGAATATATTTTAAAATTTAACTCCAATATTTGCAAGTTTTGCAACCAACGGGGAAAACGGAATGCGAAACAATCTAATACATTTAAGGCTTTGAAACGGAACAAATCAATTCCCTAATAACAATTGAATACGGAACGTATTTCGCAAACGTAGCGGAAAATAGCCGTATCCGTTTTATCGATAATCAATTTCCCAACACTAGTACTAAAAAGTGGCCCTATCTCGATAATATTTTAGTTTTTCCCTTCACTTTTTTACCTGACTTAGTGAAGAAGTCTCACAATTTATTAGTTTAGAATTTATGAGAAAATTTTCTTTATTCATTTATGAAGGTGTTTTTAAAGTAAAGCTGTTTATTTATTCGTTTAGGAATAAAGTTAGGACTTAGGGACAATTTTATAGGGTTTTGTGAAGTAAAACTGTATTAATACTTTTTAGGAAAATGTTGTAGCTGTAACTTTTATTATACTTTTTTTTTACGTTGTTAATTCATCAGACGAGTTCTCCTACCCCGGGCAGGACGGGAGGGACTGTCAGACTTGTACTGACTAAAAACCACGGTGTCCTTCAAAAGCCCCTTATATTCCGGGTCATGGTATAAGTCCCGCGAACCCGGCAGGCTTTAGCCCTCTGGAATTAGTATGGTAGTGTACAATAACGAGTTACCAAGAAGACATTTCTCATTTCCAAAAAAAATATTATTTTTCTAAAGAATTAGTATTCTACCGTCGTTCATAAGGTATTATATACACACACCATGCCTAGTCATATTTCTTTGCAAATGTTATCAGCATAGCTGACATGATTTTATATTATCTTCAGATTTGGCTGAGTTTATGAAAAACAGGTCTAGAACACAAGACACGTAGCAAACGTGTTCAATCATGTGAACTAGCTTTATTTGGTAACTTGATGATAGATGATTTTGTTGGATTAGCTGGGACACAATAGCAAAAGGTATTTAAAAAAAAAAAAAACTTGCCCCACACTAGACATTTCTTCCTGTATTGTGGGTGCGTTTACAAACATAGAAACACGCATACACAAACACGCAGACCCGGAACAAATAAGTACTTGTAGATCATACAAATATATTTTGTGCAATGCGGGAGATTAACGTGATAATCAACGGTATTTCCCGTTATGGTGGCCCAGGCCTTTTTTTTCTAAACAAATCAAATCAAACCACCTTTACCATGATTAACTAATGAGTTGTAGGTCATAAGTTCGAACTCAGCCAGACGCTTAAGGTACTCTATATATCATTTATTTCATCACATTTTCTCGCAATATGGTTAAGGAAAACATCGTGAGGACACTGGCCATCTACCAACCCGCGTTGGGTCCATTTGTGTCCACTAGAGTCCAATATTTCGCAAAGACAGGACACCTATGCCCCGACAGTGAGAACATTATACGCTAATTTTGCTTCCATACTTCAAGGAATTCAAAAATTTCAGATCATTGTAATGTCTACCAACCCGCATTTTTACAAACGCTTTTCTAAAACACTAGAAATAGATCTCAAACCAACAGTTTTACAAACCACCTCTTTTCAGTATTACAAAACCAATATAACCAAACTATTGCCCCCTTAAATAACCCTTCACCCCCTACACCCCCCATAACTTACGTCCTTATAGCCTATTCTAACCACAAGGCTAAAAGCAACGCAAAATACGACCCCATATTTTGTTGCGAAGAAAACTCTTGAAAATTGTATGCATATTATTGGCGTTAATATAAAGAAGCTTGGTAGAAAATACGTGTCTAGCATATACAGGGTGTAAAGGAAATATTATGCAGCATTTTATAGTTATAGGGTGTAATGGACGTCTTTAGGAATTGCAATTTTGGAGTATAATTGTCCGGGGTCGCGGGACTGTGTTAAATGAGCAACTGGAACATAAAGAGCAACTGAAGGAATACAGGGTTCCTCTCTACCCAGGGCAGGTCGGACACATTTGACGATTTTACTACCCGACAAAATCATGATCATCATCTGCCTAATCTTTCCTATATTGGGGTCGTCTTCCAGTCAAACCAGATACAACTGAACATCAGTATTTTACATGGAGCGATTGTCTATTGGACCTTAACAACCCAGTAACTGGGCAATACAATACCTCTACGAAAGATCGGAGGAAACTCGCTATGACAAATGGTCTTTGGTTCTTAATCATGCCGGTTTCCTCAAGAAATTTTCCTTTACCGATACCACAGTGACACAGTTATACCACCATTACCCTTTATATGATATCTCAACGACTCAACACACAATACCATCACCATTCCATTTGAGTAACTCAATATATTTTCCTCAATCCCATAGGAAAACTATACAAAGAAAAATTTCGTGAATACAAAAAAATATAAATAATAATATATCAATATATAAACAAGGTACTAACGAATAATAATGTTTATTCCTAGTGATGTGAATGTATCGACTATTGTTATTTGAATTTATCGAGTAAACAGAACGAATAGATTGGTTGGACGGGAAAAGTATGTTAACAGTGTTTTTTTGTTGTGTTTGTATTTAGGTATGTTCGGTAGGGATAGGTTGGTATGCTACATAAGTATGTTTTGTGAATTTGATTGGATTAATGTTTATTTATTTTTATTCAATTTATCGGTGGTGATGTATCGACTACAATGGTCGCTGAGCAAGGCTTAGCATATGGTTTATGATGACTATAGTCGGTAATATTGGAACGGGCATCTACAGTACTTTCACAGTTTTTATATCGTGTGACTGGAACGATTTTGCAACGATTCACCGACGACAACGGCTTTTCGATGATGAAGATGATAAGTTTAAAAGAGTTTAGAGAGTTATACTTAACCGTCGTGTCGGCAAAAAGACCGTCTTTGAAAGAGTCTATTGATTAAACGAATCGTCCTGTCGGCGAATAGTCCTTAGGTGAAAGGTTTTATCGATGAACCGGGCATAAATGAATCGTCGTATCGGCGAAAAGTCCAAAGGTGAAAGAGTCTATCGGTGAAACGACCATAAGTGAATCGTCCTGCCGAAGAAACGTCCAATGGTGAACCGGTCGTCGGGAATCGTTACAGAATCGACTGGGACTGTAGCAACATAACTATTTTTGAACTGTTTTTGTCTTTTGACATTTCAAAAATGCCATAACTGGCCTCCTTGAAATAAATGCTTTGATTTAATTCGAATAATGTGGAGATGTGAAACTCGTGTGATTAAAAGTGTAAATAATGATAATTTAGTTTAGCTACGAGAAGGCTAATGGTTGGAAAATCATCAAATGACTTCGCTCTGGCTAAAGATTGATTGACTAAAAACCAACATGTTCCTTTACGTTCCAGTGCCACGGTATAATATTTTATAGCAGTCCCACGACTAGAAGGTAGAGCTTTTGTTCAGCAGTGGGACACTATGACAATACTACTGATACAATAATTAATTAAGTACCAAAGCATGATCAGTTGTTCTGTGTCTGGGTGTAATTTATCTGTAATATGTATGTATTTAGAAATATATATTATGTTAATCAGTTGTCTAGAACCCATAACACAAGCGCTGCTTACCTTGGGACTAGATGGCGTTGTGTGATAGTTGTGGAATATTATAGAAAAAAAATGAGCAAAAACTATCTTAGTAACAATTTTTTTTTATAGACTATGTTTGCCAATTAATTGAAGAAAAAGTATTTCGAGTTCCTGGAACATTTTGATTTTTATGTTACCAGCTAATTTTATAGAACTTTGATGTAGAAAAATATTTAATTAGGTTTGTGTTGAACAAATGAGCGCTATTTCATTATTTTCTTCTGAGAAATATGAAGTTAGGTAACCTGTAGTAGTAGAGTATTATAATGATAAAGAAAATATCTATCCTGAGTTGAGCTAAAGGAACTCTCAAACTCTTACTAACTAAAAACTACACTGTTCCTTTACATATCCTTTGCGTTTCAGGGCCGCGGTGCCCCTTTAATTCATATCCGAGACCCACGAGGTTCTCGAGCGTAGCGAGCCCATTTTTTATAGCGTGTTGAAATCATAAAATAAGTCCTCCCACCTTGGGTTGAGCGTAAGGGACTGTCAGACTCGTACTGACTAAAATCCTTGGTATTCCTTCAACAGCCCTTTACGTTCCAGGGTTACAGTTACCTGTTAAGCCAGTCCCGTGACCTAGCGACTCGTCGTAGCATAGTGAATACCAAACTGTAAGAAGTTTTGGTTCTGGGACAGTGCTACTACGCTACTACGATATAAAGATGCAATTCGACTGACTTGACGTCGTCGCGGCGATCGTGTTTTGTTTTTCATCTACCCGTGGACAACCGCACGTTTTATGTTATATGTCTTAGTGGTAAGGATGATTTTCGCTTGTAGTTGGAATCGGTCGAATCGCGTCGCGTCGCGTTATGGGGAAACTCCCTTAGGGACTTAAGTTATGACGCGATTCGTGGGATATGCAATTTCAACCAACTAAAAATCAAAATCGGGTTTGCTACTAAGAAATAATGGTAAAATTCGATTGACTTGACGTCGTCGTAGCGATCTTGTTTTGTTTTTCATCTACCCGTGGACAACCGCATGATTTATGTCATAATTATGTCGTAGTGGTAAGGATGATTTTCACTTGTAGTTGGAGTCGGTTAGTGAATAGTACCTACTTGACACTGGTGTATACATACTTCTTCGCTTTGCCAGGAACTAATAAAAATACCATATTTATTAACACTGCAACATATTGAAGCTGCACTGCATTGAAAATATTTTTAATCTAAAAACAACAATGTCTTACCAGCCCATAAAGCAATATTTATTAAACTCGAAAGTTTCTTAAGCCAAAATATACTTTGTACGTTCTTCGACATCGTAAAAATGTCACAGCCCTATTGTTAGCTGGTACAATAGTATCGACTGTCGATAAATATTACGTGTTGCGCGTCACTACGCCAGTTATAACGAAAATATGTTTTTCATATTTTGTTTTTGGCATTTTATTAGATGTTCATCGATCGTTGCGCAATTGTTTATTTTTGTTTTCATAGGCTTTTGATAGTTCAGAAATTATGAGTTTTTCCATGACGATCATCAAAATAGTACATCACGATACTGGGTTCTTTATTCCTTTTGTTAGTCGCGTTTCACTCGTGTAAGACGACAACATATAACAGCCCAACGACGATATACTACTACACTCCGCATGCACGATCTAAGGAACACAAACTATTCTGTCAACTCGCTGAGGTACTACGTAAGCGAGGGGGACGGGGTACTGCGTTGTGATTGGCTTACTCAAGGTCTGTTCTGTCTCAAGGTATGTTTACGGCTCACAGGAGTGGTCGAAATAAGACGGATATAAGACTTTTTTGCCTAATGCGTTGACAGACATCGGTCGCCTGTTATTAGGAGTCTAGTTATATATCGTCGTTGTAACAGTCTCATAGATTGATCTTCCAGGTTAAGCCTTGCTTGCCGAGGTTGGTCTGTGGATCACCATCTATCATAGCAAGTTTTCTCCGTACCTCGGAACGCACGTAAAGCCTTTCATCCCGGCTTTCAACAATTGATCTCTGACAGTCGTTTCTGTTAGTCAGAAGCTCAAACGTCTGACAACCAGTCTTACGAAGGGGTATCGTTTTATTCAGTTACTTGGTTGTGGAGGTCAGATAGGCAGTCGCTTCATATGACATACTGATATTCATATACCCGTTTAGCTGGTAGAGCGTGGGACACTCGAGTAGAGCAATAATTTAGCACTTTAAAGCTTAATATTTCACAAACGAATCTTTTTATAAAATAATTGTTAATGGAAACTAGTACTATTTTTTAAAGACCTATTTAATTATACCCCACACTATGGGGTACGCGAGAAAAAAAAAACATCCCCACTTTACGTGTAGGTACCTACAGGAGATACATTCTGTTCGACTGGAAGCCTTTTTTTTACGTGGTAAAATCATCAAATGAGTCCCCCCACTCCGGGCAAGGCGGAAGGGACTGGCAGACTTGTACTGACTAAAATCCACGGTGTTCTTCAATAGCCCTTTATGTTCCGGGGTCGCGGTGATGGAATAAGCCCCGCGACCTTGCGATAGTTGAGAAAATCATGGGCAAACATCTCTACACTCAGATCAATTGCCTTTCACTCATTCCTCTCAACATGATCGAGCCACCTAAGAATACCCTTTTCATTTGTTATGACTACATCCTGTGGTTCTAGTGGTTAGTGACACTGACTGCTATGTCGGGGGTCGTGGGTTCGATTCCCACCCAGGACAAATGTTTGTGTGATGAACACGATCATTTGTTCTGTGTCTGGATGTAATTCATCTATAATATTTATGTATTTAGAAATATATAAGAATGTTTGTCAGTTGTCTAGTACCCATAACACAAGCTCTGCTTTACATTGGGACTAGATGGCGTTGTGTGATAGTTAAATGTCTGTGTACTCTTTTAACAGCAAAAAAAACTTCTAAAATGAATAATTTTCATTTACTAAAAAGAAAACGTTCTCAATATTTTTCCTTACATAACTAAAGACACCAAATTTCATCCTCGGAAAAACTTTATTCATCATCTAAAAACATGGACCATATTTCAAAAAAAATTCTTGAGTCCGTAATGAAATTTCGAAAGACCTTAGTGACTTGCCCCCAAGCTGGCCTTACGCCGCGCCTAATCTCGTGCTATTTATCATCATGACGGCTCCTGTCGGGACGTCGCGATGGCTGAATTATCCTGAATTGTCAGCTTATTTTGCATCCGATAGATTCTGTGTTTTTTTTTTTCAGTTTCTCGTTTCACGGTGATTATTATTGTCTTGTTGTTTTTGTTGTTGGGTATTACAGTTTAAATTTTCAACTTGTGAACAAGCCTAGGTGACACATTTATTTTATAAGAATAATATAGAACAACTATCGCACAACGCCATCTAGTCCCAAGCTAAGCAGAGCTTGTGTTATGGGTACTAGACAACTGATAAACATACTATATATTTCTAAATACTATATATCGCTCCTCCCACCGAATAATATCGTAATCGAAAAATTCAAATTTTACAGGAAAAATAAAACAGTGGTTTTTTATGATTATTGTAAAGATTGTCCAACCTAAGAGAATGATTTATATATCAAATGAAAGGTAATTTTTTATAGAATCATTCTGAATAAACGTATTTATTTTTTATTATATCAGGACCAAGTTATTAAAGAAAATATATTTTACTGGATATGTTAGAAAAAAATTTTTTCGTAACAAAACATTACGATATTATTCGCGTAAAAACAAAAAGACAGCGTGCACAATAATAGTGTACTACAATGTTGTTCGTTGAATAAAGACATCCAAACATAAACGCTAATAGACTGTAACTGGGATTTTCGCCGATATAATATGTATTCCATTTTGAATTATTGTTCTAATACTATTTTATTCTTCAATTGCCTGTTAAGTAATATCCATTATTAGAAATTTAACTTTCAATAAAACTATGGGTTTCTCATAAAAGAAAACCCATCATCACCAGTATCAGCCGGAAGACGTCCGCTGTTGAACATAGATCTCCCCCTTAGACCGCCACGCCGAACGACAATTCGCCACTTGCATCCATCGGTTGCCCGCGACTCTCACGATGTCGTCGGTCCACCCCGTGGTCGCCACTCAACAACCTTTCTTCCCCATCAGTTGCCAGTTCTACGAGCGATGTGTCCTGCCCATTGCCACTTCAACTTGTAAATTTTAAGAGCTATGTCGGTGACTCTGGTTCTTGGCCGAATATCCGTGTTCCGAATTTTATACCGCAAAGAAACTCCGAGCATACCTCTTTCCATTGCTCGTTGAGTAACTCTTAGTCTCTCTAAAAGGCCAGCAGTCAAAGACCACGTTTCAGAGCCATATGTAATCACTGGCAACACACACTGGTTAAACACCCTTGTTTTGAGACACTGCGGGATTCTCGATGAGAAGATATCACGTAGTTTCCCAAACGCTGCCCATCCGAGTTGTATTCTTCAGGCCTCTTTATCGAAATTGGACCTACCTATCTGAACAATCTGTCCAAGGTAATTATACTGGTCTACAACTTTGAGCCACAACCAATACGAGTGTCACATTCGACATGACTTTCGTCTTGTTCATGTTCATTTTAAGGCCGACCGGTTGGGAAACGATACTGAGGTCGCTGAGCATTGCGTTGAGGTGATCCAACAATTCTGTCATGATGACTATATCATCGGCAAAATGAAGGTGAGTGATGTATAATGTATTCGCCATTGATGTTGGTGCCGAGTCCGTTCCATTCCAAGAGCTTGAAAACGTCCTCCAACGCGTTCATGAACAGTTTCGGAGAAATAACGTCTCCCTGTCTCACGCCTTCTGCAATAGGATTGGTTTCGTGCTCTCTTCCTGAAGTCGGAAGGACATGGTGGCGTTTCTATACAAACACTTTAACTTCGATATACCTATAGTCGATAATTATGACATCTTTGGAGGGACTGCAATACTGCCCAGGTTTCGATTGAAAGGAAGGCTTTTTCATATTCCACGAAAGCTAAATATAATGGCCGAATATACTCCTCTGTCTACTGTATAACCTGGCGTAGCGTGTGTATGTGGTACTAAAACCATTTCGGAAACCGGCTCATTCGGGAGGCTGGAAGTCCAAACCAGCGTTCGAGACGGTTCGTAATGACTTTTGAGAACAGCTTGCATACAAAAAAAACCTCTCAATCTGTCTCAGGATCTCCGGTTTCGTCGAAATGATGCTGCCGTCGTTAATCTTCAGCTTTGTCATTTGGCTTTGCCCAATAGACAAATTCTTCGCGAAAACTTTTGAGCCCTGGTTCCGCTCGATTGCCTCTTTGATCCGTGACATACTATAGACATGCAGTTCACGTCGTCGCATTGATTTAGAGATTCGACTATTGAGTTTTCCATATTCCGACTTATCAGCTGAAGATTGCGGCCTCATCTCGGTCTGGTCTTGCATCAACTTGATGGTTCCGTTCGAGAGCTTTTGAGGCTTCTTGCAGCACGGGGTCTTAAAGAACTTGGACCCCACAGCTAGGACAGTTTCTACCAACCCATTGTTAATCCCGTCCACAGTTTTGCATTCGGTTAGGCACTGGAAGCCATTGTGCGGTTCGAGTTGAAAGACATCTTCGGGGTTCTGGATGTGGGCAGAACCAGGTCGAAGCTTTACCAGGCGAGACCTTTCAGAGCCTTTCAAGATCGCTATAGGTTTTTACATTGGCGATCACAGAGACATCACTGAATATTCGCTTCTTGGTCGTCATGATGAAGTCGATCTCAGTTCTGGTAGTACCATCGGGGCTCATTCACCTCCTGGATGGCCGCTTCTGGAAGTAGGACTTCAATAAATGAAGTTCTTCTTTTGCCAAGAAGTCGACCAGTCGCTGACTCCTATGGTTTCGCTGCCCATACCCAAATGCCGACCACTCTCAACTCATTGCCATTCGGTGAGCCCACCTTCGCGTTGAAGTCCCCCATAACAACTGTGAAGTATGATTCGGAGGTATGTATGGCCTCGAATATCGTCTCATACAATGCCTCTACTTCATCATCAGAATTTGTCGAGATCGGCATCTACCTGTATGACCATCAACAGATATCGGTTGATTATTCTGAGAATAAGGTATGCTACCCTGCTCGACACACTGTCAACTTTCATAAAGTTGTTGATGAGGGACCTGCGGACGAGAAATCCAACACCACCCTGGTATTTACGGTACAAGAGCATGTTGCCGGAATCTAGAACTATCGTATCTTGACCCTCTCTTCGGATTTCAGATAATTCCAAGATATCACAGCGCATTGTGCTCAATTCTTCCTCCAGCTCGATAATCTTATCATCGGTCCTCAGTGTGCGGATGTTGTGTTTTGCCAGGGCCAAAGTCCTATGGGGTGGTATGCCACATACTCGGTATCATTCTATTCCTTTCTTTATCATTAGAAAAAAAGAAAGCGATGCGAATGCTTGTGGCTCGTGTTAATAGATAATACAGCAATCGTAGATTGAGTGTAGATATCACCTCGGTATACTATTGCAAAAGTAATTGCATTCTTTTTTAAATACATAATTATTTAGTAACCAGTATTAACCATAGTTTCGAAATAAAATCTCTACTAGGAATAGTATTGTTAAAAAACTTTACTATAAAACGAGTTTGCTGTTCTTACTCGAATAATATCGTTATCGTAACATACTGAAATTCTTATTAAGAGTGCTATCCGTAATCACTAGAAGCGAGGTTATTCGCGTAAATAAGTACAATAAAACTGTAACGGAATATTAGGGCTATGGTTAATAAAAAAATACTAATTTGGAATGTACTCATAGGAAAAATGTGAAAAAAATTGACAACGTGTAAGAGGGTACGTACATGATGAATATGCAATAAAACGCAAAGTATCGTTATATCACATTACGATATTATTCGGTGGGAGGAGCGATATTATAGATAAATTACACCCACACACAGAACAAATGATCATGCTCATCACACAAACATTTGTCCTGGATGGGAATCGAACCCACGACCCCCGGCATAGCTGTCAGGTTCACTAACCACTAGACCATTCAAATTTTATTATAACTTTCCCCGAAAATTTATAATAAGTCCATGAAAAAGTTTTCAAAACACAATGTTATTGTATTTATGTCGGCCGAGCCCTTTTTGAGTTTTAGCGAGAATATGACGTAAAGCACATTTTTTTTAGCCGCATAATTATAAATATCTACAAGTGTTAATTTGTGTCTGTAATTTCAAAGGATAGACACAAAATTTATTTCCTGTACGAAATAACGATTTTTACAAAATCAATACAAAATTACAAACGTTGTAACTGAAAACCTAATGTCAATTGATTATCTTTAATTGTACCCAAAGTTTTGTCAACAAAAACTTTCTTTTCAGTTGTCTGAAAAGAAAAATATACATGTAGACCTAATCTTCATCGCTTAGTGTGTATTAAAACGGTTTATAAATAGTACTTATAAAGATGAACTTTCACCTTTTAGGATCTTTTATAAGCGAAAGGTCAGGAAAGAAAATCTAAATAAAGAAAAAGATGGATTTGATATAGTGAGCACAGGGCGTAGTACATCCCTATTTAAATATTAAAGAATTTTTGGGATATTCAAAAATAATGATGCTTTTTCTGAATTAGAAATAAGTTATAAAAAGTAATTGGGCCTGGTTATTTTAAGATGAATGCGATCATCTGGAACGGAAAGGGCTGTTTTTCCACTCCGTCCAGGGCGGAAGGACTCATTTGTTGATTTTACCACCTAAATGGCTGTCACCTAAATGGATGCTAGACTAGTACTGACTAAAATCCATCGTGTTCCTTCAATAGCTCTACGTTACAGGGTCACGATTTCCCGTTTACGCAGTTCTGCGACTGTATTATACCATCAAACTTGTTTGACTACAGTTTGTTTGTACATCTCAGCTGTGATAGTATTAGGAAATCTTTAACACTTTTCTCAATTTCATTTTTGTCTCAAATACCAATCTTCCAGCTCAAAAAGGTAATTCCAAAAATCTCACCTAGATCTCTTTTGATAGGCTTACAAAGAAAATCAAAACTAAAAGAAGCGATTACATCTAAGACGATTTCCCGGGTATCAAGGTACCCGGGTACAAAAGTACCCAGGTACCCGGGTACCCAGGTACCCGGTTATACTGACATCGACGCCGGTGTAGGGTTACAAAGGAAAATGGCTGCCGTTAAACTCGCGGGGTTAAGTAATAAGAGAAGGGGAGAGTATTTTTGTTTTGTTTCGTCTGTTGTTTAAAGTTTTTGGCTCGATTTCTCTATGGTATTGAATTCGAGTTTTGTCTATTCGATTGTTTGGCAGTTTGTGTTTTTGTAGTTGTATCTTGTATAGCTGTAGGACATAAATAATAGGGTAGTTTACTGCAAAAATAAATTGAAGATCTGTTTAGCCTGCCAGTAAGAATATTAAAAAAATAGGGACACGTATTGTGTTTTTTTTTTCTTTCTTAATGTGCATTGACAAAAATGAAACGCTTCTAAATTCGAAAACGGGGGCTTATGACGTCATAACGCCTGTAAAATTATACCGACAGAGTGAATTTTGTAATTTAGAAGAGTTGTATCTTCGTCAATTTTGGTTGACGTACGAAAAGAAAAAAGCGTGTTAAATATTTTTTAATCTTTTGGACTGTTTATTTATTTTAGTAAAATAACGTATTGTGTTAATTGCCATTCCATAGCTTAGATTGGTTGATTGGATTGGATGATTGGATTGATTCATAAAGAAGAATGGTCATTCCCTTCCCCTACCCACTAATTGACATCTTATAACTTGCACCACACACGCACGTCATCTCAAAGACTATTATCTTACTATTTTCGGTGTAATACCGCCGCGATACCGCGCCTCAAAGGGCGCCGACTCCCTGTACATAGTACCACAGTTATGTCACATACCTAAGTGAGATTTCAGCTTACAGCGAGGTAAATAAACGTATATGCTGTGGTGTAATAACCACATCTAAGATTTTCTGTACAAATGTTTCAGTTTGATGTTTTAAAACACTTTAATCTGTTGATCCTTGCTGTTATTTCGAGGTCTTTGACAGTTAAAAGCTTAGAAGTCTGACAGCTATTATTATTAAAGGTTATCGTGGTAATATATTGGCATTCAGATCTGAACATTATTTTGATAAACCTAAGCAGATGATGATAAGGTTGGTCCAATAGTTAGAAGGCGCTGTCGTAGAGAAGTGGACATTTTGCGAAATGGACGTATCAGGAAGTGGATATTTTGGGAAGAGGACAGTATAGGAAGTGGACAATTAGGGAAATGGTCGTTTTGCAACTGGTGAACGTTTTGGGAAGTGGACAATCTGCGCCTGCGTTCTATAATTAAAAACCTACTTTTGAATCACTCTGTCTATTAAAAAAACTACATCATAATCCTTTCCGTAAGTTTAAAGATCTAAGCAAACATAGGGACAGACAGACAGACAGCGGGAAGTGACTTTGTTTCATAATATAATATTTATGTAGTGATGTACTGGCAGTTTTTCATTTTCGTTTACTATTAAAACATTCGACGTGTTCGTTATGGGAAATAATAATCAGTTTTTATTTTTCATTTACTCTGAAATTATTATTTCCATGACAATAATTATGATTGTTAAATCTTCAAATTATTAATTCTTCTATGAACTAATACATAATATCCTCTAGACCAAGTCCTCATTATTTTTTTAAAGTCCATTTTCCCTCACTAAGAATTTCTAAGTACACAACACTGAACAACTTCATCATCATACAAATATTTGTTCCAAGCGGGAATCGAACCCATGGCACCAGTCATTCATCTAACCATTTCACCAACAGAATACTGAAACTCGATCCAAATTAACAAACGATCACAGACCTATAATCAAATGCGATTGGCCATTTCTAGCTCATTGCAGGCCACTAAAATGGCGATCGTGTGACCCTTGTGTGGCCTGTATGTAATGGCCGTTGTTAAACACTCTGTATTGTCCATTGACGGTTTAGTTACTACTTAAACGACCCTCTAGTTTGTAAATGAAGCAATGTATAGAGAATTGCTCTATGATTGGATTGGTTTAGGAGTTCAATGCGTTGCCTGTTGCATTTTTTTTGAAAGATTCATTGATGAATTTAAAATAATAATATTTCACAACTATGACACAACGCCATCTAGACCCAAGCTAAGCTAAGCTTGTGTTATGGGTACTAGACAACTGATAAACATACTAACATATTTCTAAATACATACATATTATAGATAAATTACACCCAGACACAGAACAAATGATCATGCTCATCACACAAACATTTGTTCCGAGTGGGAATCGAACCCCAGCATAGCAGTCAGGGTCACTAACCACTAGATCAACAGGCCAGAAGAAATGAAAACATGCTTGGACGTCTACTGAAGAACATATGCCACCCCTGTATATTTTCAAGGGCTGAACTACTTGTAGATCATACAAATATTTGGTCCGTGCGGGGATAGAACCCACTACATGCTGCGCAGCTGTCGATAGCTCAGTCACTGCGACAACCATTCTTTTATGCCCGGGGTTGTGGGACTAATGAGCTACTGTGATCCGGAGTGTAAAGGGCTATTAAAGGACGCCGTAGATTTTAATTAGTACAAGTCTGACAGTACCCCCTGCCCTGCCCTGGGTTCCGGGAGGACTCACTTGATGATATTACCACGCAAAAAAAAACTGCGCCCATATGAATTAGTCTAAGTTCCACGCACCACGCAATACCTTTTCTTTTTACGTGGTAAAGTCATCAGATGAGTCTTCCCACCCCGGGCTGGGCGGGAGAGACTGTCAGACTTGCACTGACTGAAATCCAAGGTGTCCTTCAATAGGATCGGACAGCGAGTTGCCCTTTACTCGCCACCCGCTTTACTCGCCGCCCGACCACGCACTACCCTTACAAGAAAAGTACTGAAACTCTCTTCAAATAAAAAAAAACACAATTACTCTTAAACTCCTCAAAACCTATTACTCCTATAACATTTCAAAACAGAAACTCCCCAAAAAAAATATATACCTCTTGCCAAAGTCACACGTCCCACTCGAAATGCGGGCATCCATTAATCAATCCATCGTTAAGACGCTCCACGTTTTTACTTCACGACAAGGTTACGTCGAGAGGGTCTTCGAGATGTCCAAAAGTTTTATCTTGTGACGTATTTTGGAACAAGTTTCGGGTGTGACCTGATGTGGAGTGGAATAGTTGGTTGATTGTTGTTTAAATATTAGGGTTTGAGATGTTTCTTGTGGGTTAAGGTTATCTTTGCTTCGATTTTGTAGGTTTTCGTGTTAATATTATGAAACTGTCTCAGTTTTTTTATGTTACATGAACGGATGGCGAGTAATGGGTGACTTACCGTCTAATCATGGACCTAGGACCATGCCCAGGTTGATGGTGCATCGCATTTCTCGCGCGCCTCAAATAAATGTTAGCAATCAGACGACCCCCCTTAGCGGGAAGCCTGCCGGGCCCTCGGCACTTTTATCACGTAATCGTGACGCTGGAACATAAAGAGCTTTTGAAGGACATCCGTGGAGTTTAGTCAGTACAAGTCTGACAGTCATTCCCGCCCCACCGTGTAGGACGACTCATTTTATGATTATAACACGATAAAAAAAAAGACTTGCTCATATACTTAGGTTACGCTCAGGGCACCTTTATTACTTTGGTATCAAGGGTTAGCCAAATTCTGATACTTTTAGTCTACATCATCCTACTGCTGGGCAAAGGCCTCTCCCAATGACTTCCAGTTTTCACGAGTCAGGGCCAAAGTGGACCAGTGGTCATCGGTTTCTGGTCACTGGTTATCGGTTTTCAAACTCGTCCCACCATCTTCTACGAGGTCTGCGCGACGCCTTCTGGCTGTGCCATATACTCATACGAAAAAAATAGTAGCAAATTGAACTGAATCTAAGCAAAAAATGAATAAAATCCAGGCATTATCTTCAATTAAAATCTTAGTTAATGTCATTTAACCAGAAAACCTTTCAGCCATGCTTCTTTATTAATTTTACCTTGAAGTTTTGTCTACGTTTTCACTTAAATATCCGTGTTTTCTTCCTGTAAAGTTTTCCAAAGACTTCTTTCTTCTACATCCAAGTGTTTCCAGGAACTTGACTTCAAACGTGCAGCCCCACACGTTTCAAGTTCCCTCTACCTTCATAGTTCTTTAGAAAAAGGTGCGCATTCAGGAATCTTGTAGTTCCAACAAGAAATACTTCCATTTCTCTTCACTTCAAAAATACCTTTAAACACTGAGAATAAACTTCGAGGTAAAATTCTGGGCAAAAGGAGAATGGAAATGTCTAAACATTTATTTATTCTACACTAGCTTTTGCCCGCGACTTCGTACGCGCAAAACGTTTTTCATCGTTCGTGTTTCGGGATAAAAACTATCCTATGTCCATTCTCGGCACTCAAACTAACTTTGTACCAAATTTCATCCAAATCGGTTCAGTGGTTTAAGCGTGAAAAAGTAACAGACAGACAGAGTTACTTTCGCATTTACAATATTAGTAGGGATAGGGATACTTCGATTTGAATTTTGTTATGAAGATATGTTCAAAAAAATCAGTTTTTTCTTCAAAGTTTGTTTTCAAACCCTGTTGTACCTAAGTTTTCGAAGTGTCATAAAACATTAATTGACAAAAATATTATTAAAATATCGTGTGTATCGTGCATTGTTTCAGACAAATCAAATAATGGTAAAAAAATGCGTACTTATTCCACAATTATTTTACTTTTGTGCCAAAAAAAACCCAGTTAATTAAGACAATGTAGGTACATACATACAACAATACATACATACGAACAAATATTATTTTTATTTAAAGCCATGAAATTTATCCAAATTATGTTCATCGTAATTAAACTAAGAATAGCTCCTTTTAAACGTTATATTATCTATTGTAGACCCAAAAACGCGCACTAAAATACATGCTTAAAGAAAAAAAATAAAAAACGGATTTGAAAACTCTCCGAGTAACAAGTCTATATTGTAACAAATAACGCTACTTCCACACTACTACTAACTTTCAAAGAAAACCCCATAAAGCCTAGAATCCAACGAATAAAAGGACATTTCACTGGATCTTAAAAAGATATATCTCCAGCAGTTAGCGCTTAAAACATTTACCGAGCTTCGAGATTAAGTTATAAATAACGCCTGGAAAAATTTAGAGAGAAATTTATAAAATGCAGCGGAATTTAGAAGCGGCAGCGCTTTTTTTGCTTTTTCGTACACTTTTTCGCTTCATTTCCGTTTTGTGTTCAGTGATTATGGGGTGTAAAGGTTTATAAGTTCTTAGGGTTAAGTTGGTGTTTCGTTTTTTAAATTTATTTTTGGGACTTAATCTGTAGTGGTGATTTTATCTTTAAATTTATTTTAGGATTTAATGTTGAGTGTTGTTTCTAGTTAATTTAAAATTATTTTATCTTTTCGTTATGCTATCACAGCGCTTATGGATTTTTTTTTACAATGATGTACTATACTAATATTGGCTCTTGTAAATATACTAGGTATTGCCAGGGACTTCGCCCCCCTTTTTTCAAAAAATATTTAACTAATACTTTTAATCTAGTGGCTTAAAAAAGTTATCTGTGAAGGATAAATCGTTGTAGAGACACAAAAAGTCTACTAAGACGTAAGATCGTCAATTGATTGATTTGTTTTTTTGATCTAGTTCTCATTTTTAATTAATAATTGCCAAATGTCAGATTTGACACCGAAGCCTACAAAATAGATTAATACGAGTTATTCCACTCTGATCCCCCAAACCGATCCCCTATCAATTATTTTTACTTCTTAATTCCTTTCTGATCCCCTGTCATTTATGTAAAAAGATGAGAAGATCTAAATCAAATTAGCATTTTTTTAAACTATTTCTATCTTTTCCCATTTTTATTTTTTCATAAATCGCTTCCTTGTGTGTCTTGCCCCACACACTTCCAGTACTTGCAACGTCTTCCACACGTTCAGTTTGATTTATTTCAGTCATAATAACTAAAGAATATCTCTGCTTTATATACAGATTAACAATAACGCCTTCCTTTTGGTTGAACCATTGGTTTTACATATCCTTTTTAACCCCCGACGGAAAAAGAGGGGTGTTATAAGTTTGACGTGTCTGTCTGTCGGTCTGTCTGTCTGTCTGTCTGTCTGTGGCATCATAGAGCCTGAACGGATGAAGCGATTTCGATTTAATTTTTTTTGTATGAAAGGTGACTTACCTGCGAGTGTTCTTAGACATGTTTGATGAAAATCGGTTGAGCCGTTTAGAAGTTATGGGGGTGAAAGTGGGGAAAGGTAACCGAGGGTTTGCAAATATACTCGAGTTGGGTATCAAATGAAAGCGTACTGAAAGGGAATATTGATGACTTAATCGGGAGTACTCTTAGCAACTAAAAAAATTATATAAGTATGTACCTATAAAAAGTATAAAATAAAAAATAAATTAAAAATTTAAAAAACCCCCGACACAAAAACCAAGTTCCCTTTAAAAAGTAAAAAATAATAAAAATACCTCGCGTTGGGGGACTGCAAAACAAACAGGAGATGATGAATAATTTGGAGCAGTCCCCCAACGCGATGTATTTTTATTATTTTTTACTTTTTAAAGGGAACTTGGTTTTTGTGTCGGGGGTTTTTAAATTTTTAATTTATTTTTTTCTTAGAAAAAATCTTCTGCAATTTCTTTTCAATTTTTATTCCTCGTGGTGTGTTTTGGGCACTTGTACACACGGCTACACATAAAGCTAAACAAAACCAGTATTAGCTGATCGTTTATTGTGTGTAAAAATCGTACAAAGCGAGATCAAGACAAACTGGTTTTGTATAGCTTGATGTGTAGCCGTGTGTACAAAGACAACGTTCTGAAGAAAATGATCAATAAGAATACTACTGTATATTATGTTTAAACTCACACACTTTTAATTTCTTCCTGTATCGTGGGTGCGTTTACAAACATAGAAACTCACATACACAAACACCCAGACGCGGAACAACTACTTCATCATCATCATCATCATCTCAGCCATAGGACGTCCACTGCTGAAGATGGGCCTCCCTTTTAGATCTCCACATATACCGGTTGGAAGCGACCTGCATCCAGCATCTTTCAGCGACCTTTATAAGGTCGTCTGTCCACCTTGTTGGTGGACGTCCTACGCTGCGCTTGCTATAATAGTCCGTGGTCTCCACTCCAGCACTTTTCGACCCCATCGGCCATCTGCTCTGCGAGCAATATGGCCTACCCATTGCCACTTCAGCTTACTAATCCGGTGGGCTATGTCGGTGGCTGTATGAACAACTACTTGTAGGTCATACAAATGTTTGTACCGTGCGGAGATCGATCCCGCAACGAACTACGCAGCGGTCAATCCCTCAGTCATTATCCCACAGTAGTACATTTGTAATACAACAGTATTTTAAACAATGTAATGTAACATTCCACTACTATCACACAACGCCATCCATTCCCAAGCTAAGCAGAGCTTGTGTTATGGGTACTAGACAACTGATTAACATACTATTTCTAAATACATACATATTATAGATAAATTAGACCCAGACACGATGAACGATCATGCTCATCACACAAACATTTGTCCTGGATGGGGAATCGAACCCACGACCCCCCGGCATAGCAGTCAGGGTCACTAACCACTAGACCAACAAGCCAGTCACCAAAATGATACAACCAAAATCAATTCCACTTATTGATAACCCATATCCAAAACTAGCTTATCACTTGATACGATTACCATCTTTATTTCAGAAAGCTTATGGTTTCTTATCGCGTACCCTTATCTATGTGACAGTATCCACATATTTGGTTTTGATATAGGACAAACCTGCAAGTGAAAACTTTGTAACAGGTGAACCCTATTATTATGTTTTGTGGGATTTTGCAATACAACCTTAGATTTGGGTTGATATGGGGTTTGGCTATTGTATTTTCGTACTTATAGCATAGCATATAAGTTTATTTTTAGCTTGGTAAAATCATCAAATGAGTCCTCCTACCTAAGGCAGGGCAGGAGAGACTGTCAGATTTGTATGACGGTGTCCTTCCATAGCCCTTTACGGTCCGGGGTCATGGTGCTCGTTAGTCCCGTGACCGCGGCAGGCTTTGGCCCTCTAAGGGGGCCCCGTCATTGTGCTGAGAGCTCTTTGGGGCGCGCGAAAGCATATAAGTCAGTTTTCATTTGCAATGTGGTTAAATAGTTATCGGAAGTGTAGTTAACTTTGAAGATTCGATTCAAGAACTTTGTTTCTACAATAGTTTGAGCAATTATTTCTCTAATTGCATCACGGTTTTCAATTGTTATCAGAAATAAGTGGTCGGACCACTGCTATTGAAAGTAGTATCTTTATTTTATTTCATAGACACTATTTTTGCTGTATTCCTTTTTAATTTTATTTGAGTTGCATTTCCTCTTGACTCAGACTTGGAAGAGCTCTTTGCTAAATAATTAGGCTGTCATCTGAGATTTTTGACAGTCGTTACTATTAGTCAAAGCCTCAGTGTGACAACCAGTCTTACCATGGTGTATGGTATTACCCAGTCTGGGTTGTGGAGGTCCGACAGGCAGTCGATTCATGTAAAATACTGATATTCAGCTGCATTTGGTTTGACTGGAAGCCGACCCCAATATAGTTGGGAAAAGGCTAGGCAGATGATGATGATTTGCTCTTGACTGTAATCTTGTTAAAAAGTGATTGCGACAAAGCTTATGATGGAGTGAACTTACCCAGAAGAAGCCTGTTCTCTCTAATTTTGAAGAGATTCGGGTTGTACGCGTTCGGAAACATGGCGTAGATCGTCAGTTGATAAAAACAAGACTTTACACGTAGGCAATAAGGTCGCACAATACGATCGAAATAATCTAGAATGTTCTAGAAGACATAAGTCTTCTACGAACTTCCATAGTGGATAACTCTCAAAGCGTCCCGAACCATGGGGTACCTTATGGAATGTAGGTATCTAGTTACACGGTCGAGGAACCATAGAGGGAAACTCTTGAAACATCCCGAACCATCTTGGATCATAAGGAATGTTCTATCTTGTTACTCGGTTGATGAACCAATTTTTATAAATGGAATCAATTTCAGATCAAAATAACATCATGCATTTGACAACAAAGTCTAACAGACCCCATATCACAAAAACGGACAAAAAATAAACAAAGCAGATCAGACCAACAGCAATTGAAAAAAAATACTTACGAGTATATGGGTCAAATCGGGACCCTTTTCGTAAATCCGTATTTTGATAGAAAAGGTCCGAATTACCGCACTAGAGTGGAAAATCGTTTGAATGCACGAAACTGGGGTATTTAACTAGGATTTCTGAAAACGAGACTGTTATTGGGACCTCAATATGTAGTTTTGTAATACTTATGTGCGTAAGTTGAAAATCTTTGTTGTTTTTAGGCTGTGTCGCGCTATTAATAATATTAATATTCCACAACTATCACAGAACGCCATCTAGTCCCAAGCTAAGCAGAGCTTGTGTTATGTTACGGGTACTAGACAACTGATAAACATACTTATATATTTCTAAATACATACATATTATAGATATATTACACCCAGGCACAAACATTTGTCCTGGGTGGGAATCGAACCCAGGACCCCCGGTATAGCACGACGCTTTCGCGGTCAAGTGCCACCAGAACGCACAAAGACTTAGGCCCTTCGTTCACTAGGCGACTCCAGTTTCCGATACCTTACGACTTCAGTATCCAGGCGACTCTCGCAATAGAAATCCATATACGTTCGTACACATGCTCGCGACGCACGACGCCAATCGCGCGCTACCTATCTGTTGACATCGCCGCTACTTGAGTTTCTGCGACTTTCAAGATGGCGGAACAATTTATTTACCATTATTAATTATATTCACACAATAAAGGGTTCCGTAGCATATTCTTGAATAACTTTTGGAAAGTAAGTATTTTAAAATGTTAAAAAAATATTCACTCAATATTCAATCCTCGTAATACATCTTAATTTGGTATGCAGTTTAATAAAAAAATTGGGAGAGAGAGGTTTTTTTTTTCTATTGCATTGAATAAAATTGATTACGAATAAAGTATAATTTTTACAATCCTCAAAATAAGCATTTTCATTTGATGTCACATTCATGATGCTGTTTACAATTTTTTTTCATTGTTGTCCCTGCGATGTCTATGTTGTTTTAAGATCATAGGACTACTGTAAAATTTCTTGTAATCTATATACAAAGGACTTCTATTATTTGTATCTTTTTCATAATTACAAATATACTCAGTATTTTCGGAGATAATACAGAAAGATATTTGAGCAATAGGAACTGATATGTTTGGAAATGCCATACCTACCTACTTAACTGTTCTAAATGTTGAGTATTTTTTATTTTCTTGGTGTACTGTGTGCACTTGTGGCGTGTGCCAATAAACGTTTTTTCTTTCTTTCTATGTATTCAATAAATAAATATTTACAACTTAATCGGTCAAAAAAGTTCACAGAAAATTAACTGTGAAGGGCGGACGGTCACACGACTTAGGTATCTAATAAAGATTCCGTTTTTTCTTTCGAACCTACGGATCCCTAAAAATATATTTTGACGTCACAGTCATGTGTCAGACATTTTATAAATTCATAATCTTGACCACCCATCATGACCCTTTGACGGGGCGCTAGTGTCTATGTCGTTACATCAAATTGCATTATAAAAATTTAATACCTCGAATTTTCCGCAGGTCATGAGTAGTTACGAAACTATAGTATCGGCAACTTGCGTCGCGTCGTGTACGAAGGTTCGTACACAACGCTACGCAAGTTTCCGATGCCTTACGATTTGGTTTCCAGGAGACTATCGCAATACAAATCCTTAGAGGCTTATTTTGGTGATGCGTCGCCGACTCTAGCCACGCGCGACTCCATTTATCAAGATCGCGGATACCCAAGTCTGCGCGATTTATAACCGACGAAAAATTTGTATCATTTCAATATAAGTTTTATTTCAAACTTTATTATTAAACATCTTTGTATCTGAAGTAGAAAAATATACTTGTTTGTATCATTACAATTAATAATAATAATATTCCACAACTATTACACAACGTCATCTAGACCCAAGCTAAGCAGAGCTTGTGTTATGGGTACTAAACAACTGAAAAACATACTTTATTTTCTAAATACATAAATATTATCGATAAATTACTCTCAGACACAGAACAAAAATGATCGTGCTCATCACACAAACATTAAATGTCCTGGGTGGGAATCGAACCCACGACCTCAGGCATAGCAGTCAGGGCCACTAACCACTTGACTAACAAGCTTGTCAAATTCAAAAGAATATTCTAAATATATTATGGAATACTTAAGCTTTTTTTTTACGGGAAAAATCATCAAATGAGTCCTCCCACCCCAGTCAGGGCGGGAGGGACTGTCAGAATCGTAGTGACCAAAATCCACGGTATCCTTCAATAGCCCTTTATGTTCCGGGGTCACGGTAATGAGATAAGTCCCGCGACCCCGGCTGGCTTTGGCTCCCTAGAGGGGGGCCCCGTCATTACTATGGAATATGTACCTAAGCTTGGGCGGTAATAGGAATGGCCGGTATTTATTTTTTGTAATGATTAATATAACTAGTGATTTACATAATAGTAGGTACCTGGTCGATCGAGCTTAGCTCGGGAAAATACATAGAAAATTAAAAGTGATTAGGTATCAGATAAAAATAAATGAGACTGTAAACTTCACTGATAAGAAAGGGAAGGGGAAGAAGAGAGGAAGGGGAAGGCCAAAGAAAAGATGGATGGATTGTGTAAGTGATGATATAAATGAAAAAGGAGTAAATTATTCGGTGACGTTTAATAGGGGAGAATGGAAGAAAAAAACGTGTTGCGTCGACCACAAGTAAAATGTAATAAGGGCTGGAAGATATAGGCGGAGACCTCTCGCGCCCGGCATTGGTTTCGGCCATGCTGCGTGGCGAGACGGAGTGGGAAGCGGTTGCCACCTTCTGCGAAGCAGTAATGCTCGTGAAGGAGGTGGCGGGCCGCGAGAGAGAGGACAGCGTCCTCCCTCCGCCCCAACCGCAGTGGTACACGCCCACCACCACGCCACCGTAGGCGCAGGCATGCGGACAGCGAGTAAAGGGCAACTCGCTGTCCGACCATGGACCATGCCCGGGTCGACGGCGCGCCGTGTTTCACGCGCACCTCAAAGAGCTGTCAGCAAAATGACAAGGCCCCCTCACAGAGGGCCAAAGCCTGCCGGGGTCTCGGGACTTATTTCCATCACCGTGACCCCGGAACATAAAGGGCTATTGAAGGACACCGTGGATTTTAGTCAGTACAAGTCTGACAGTCCCTCCCGCCCTGCCTGGGGTGGGAGGACTCATTTGATGAATTTACCACGTAAAAAAAAAGGGGAGGAAGATGATGATGAAACTTCACTGATAACAAATTAATAAATAATACCTAGTACCTACCTACTTACTTTAACAGATAATTCTTTGTTTTGTACATTTTATACAGAACAAATAAAAAAAAGAATTACATAGAAGTTAAAAACAAGTAACATGACTAAAAATAAATTACACTTAGTTCTACCGTGGTTCTATTCTTAAACTTGGGTTTTTTTAACCTCATGGTGAAACTGATATAAAGAAAGAAAAAACGTTTATTGGCACATAGCATGATTACCTATACAGAATTAATGAAATCAAAATACTTAACCTACAACTCTTATATTAGTTGATTACTACCAAGCTCGAGAACTGGTAATGTTGGAATATTGAACCAATGTGAACACTGATGAGGTTCAAAATAAAACCACTTTTATTCAAATCTGAAATTTTCCACGGTCATCAGCATAAGCGCGTCAGCGTTCCGGTGCAAATAAAAGATAAACTATAAAAAAACCTAGAAAAAAAATGGAATAAAACTCTAAAAAACAAGTGAAACACGAAAACAGAAAAATTCTATGTTTACCTGGGGATTGAACCCATGGTCACCACCATGAAAGTCAAAGCATAAACAAATCGAGCTACCTTGTAGCAGAATCGCGCGGCGAAATTATGAACCATATTCTTTCTCGATATTTTTGCGTGAAAATACGTTTTTCTCCTGTGGGTACACGCGCCAATTTTGAATTACAAAAAGTTGAAATTGGAATGCGCCCGCCATTTTTAAAATTAACAGCATTTTAATTTATGCAATGAGATGTACATTTTGTGTTTTGTACAATGTATTATTAAGGTTGAATATAGAATGGTGGCCGAATAGACGATTTGAGTCTTACGACTCGAGTCGCCGCTGTGTACGGATCATGCGCTACTAGAGTCGCGCGACTTAGGTATTCGACTGGAGTATCGGATACCCGAGTCGCCTTGTGTACGAAGGGCCTTAAAGTGCAAATTATAGTGATACTAACATAGTTTTAAGTTATATTTACTAATACAATTTGTAATAAAACATATGTATAATTAGGGTAAGGTAGTTATGTATGGGTCTTTGTTACCTGATATAAATGGTTTATTATTATTATTATAGCAGTCAGGGTCACTAACCACTAGACCAACAGACCAGTCAGTCAGTATTGTTTCTTCATATAACCTTGACCCTGGAACGTAAAAGCCTATTTAAGGATCACCGTGGATTTTAATCAGTAGTCCGATACCTACCATCCCGCCATTGGTGAGAGCACTCATTTGATGATTTGCATCCCGATCGCGGCTGCTGAGAAGTTCCCAATATCTTTATGCCTGAACTAGCAATCAAACCTGGGACTTCGTTATAAGTAATTTATTAAATCTCTCGAATGACTCTTGCTTTTTATTTTAAGTCTTTTTTTAAACAACACAAAAGATCACAACCATAAAAAAAGTCTTTTAAAATTATCATTTTTAATCTCAATTTTTACAGATTGACCTTTCATATTTAATAAGACAACTAAAAGTTAAAAGGACAGAGTCTGTAATGGATTGACGCGCTTTCAACATTTTTTATCTTTTAAAGATAAAACAATATTGTCAAAGCTTGTCAAACCTTTTTAGATGACCAGCCATAAAAGATCTTTTTTGTTTGTTTTTGAAAGAAAAGCGTATAAAATGCAGTTGTTGAATGAAACTTGGATTGCCGCCAGTAAGATTTTATTTTTCTTTTATCGAAGTCTGGTTTGGCGATTGATCTAGCTCTTTTATGGTTGGACTTTAATATTCATGGTTTTGTGGAAGGCAAATAGTTCATGCTTTAATATGACAGCAATTTATACAAAGTCTTCTAGTCCTTATTCTTTGAAAAAACTGAATCGATGTTAATGAAAACGTTCCTCCCTAAGGGGGAGGCCTATGTTCAGCTGTGGACATCTTCCGGCTGATGATGATGATGTTTCTCCACGCATAATAAGAAATAAAATAGACCATTTTACTAATTGTACCGACATTAGTGATAAATTACACGCATACATAGGTGCAAAATAGTGACCAGAAAATTATAACAATTATTGACATAAATTGTTTAACAAAAGTACTGAGGCCCTGCCTCCTGCGGTAGGTACGATGTCATGTCGTGTTTTTTGAAAAAGAAAGGTTTAAAATCGCTCTAATTACGAAAGTGTTCTTTGATATTTTTTTAGGCCTATGTAAAATGTTTATACGAACGAAGTTTAATTGATATCGATATAATTGATATTTTTAATTCGTAAAATGATCTTCTTGTCATGGCAAAAAGTAGAAAAGAATAGGCAATTTTGTCAATTGTATAACAATTCCTATTATAATTTTGTAAAATAGCTTTTTTGAATCCCCTGTGCCTTAGTAATTATTAAACGAGACCGTAAAACTTAAGTCAACCCTGTCATAGAAATATGAATTGAATTCAAAAGCAATTGTCATTCATCTAAGTCCAAAATCGCTTACACGCAGAAAACAAGTATAATGATCTATGCTTGTCCTTTCTATATATGAGATGAAACCTTTGACCGAAGATAGGTGAATTAGGGTTCGACCTAATTGACCTATAGCAGGTCAAAGGCCTGGAACACATGATTAATTAATATATCGTCGATCAATTACCAGTGTAACCTATTGTTTAAAATACGGTGGCTTGTTATTTGATACGGGGTATTATTTATTAATTGAGCTACCAAATTCGGTATTAATCTTTGTTATTGAAGCCGCTAAATGCCTATGTAGGTGTCATGAAATTGGTTAGTTGAAAACTGACTTTAAAAACGGTTGGAAGATGATATGGACTTCTTTCTTCCACTACTGGGTCAGGTCCCACCTCTCTGTGACGCATGTTATAATATTTCATCATCATCATCAACTGGAAGACGTCCACTGTTGAACATAGGCCTCACTCTAAGACCGCCACGCCGAACGACAATTCTTCACATGCATCCATTTTTTTTTAATCCTTGCCTCACACTAGGAATTTTTCTGTGTAGTTGGTGCGTTTACAAACATATAAACTAAAATAGATAAACGCCCAGACCCGGAACAACTACTTATATATCATACAAATATTTGCTCCGTGCGGGAATCGAACCCGCGACACGCAGCGTAGCAGTCCAATCGCTCAGCCACTGCGCTAACTGTGCCGTCGATCAATCGGTTGTCCACGACTCTCACGATGTCGTCGGTCCACCTAGTGGGGAGGCCTGTCTACGCTGTGTTTTTCGGTCCGTTTTTTAGAATCTACTATTTTTACTCAATGCTGGTTATCCCGGGGTCGCGGGACTTCTTTCCATTACCGTGACCCCGTAACATAAAGGGCTATTGAAGGACACCGTGGATTTTAGTCAGTACAAGTCTGACAGTCCCTCCCGCCCTGCTCGAGAGATTTTACCACCACCAAAAAATGCTGGATACTCGCATAATCCGAGCCCAGAATGTTTCCTGGGAAATGAACAAAACACGAAAAATTCCCACCAATCCAAATATACTCGTCAAAACAAAATAGGGGCCATTTATTAAATTGCACTTTAATCAAGTATCACTCTTGTTCTGTGTACATAATATATCGCTCCTCCCACCGAATAATATCGTAATCGAAAAATTCAAATTTTACAGGAAAAATAAAACAGTGGTTTTTTATGATTATTGTAAAGATTGTCCAACCTAAGAGAATGATTTATATATCAAATGAAAGGTAATTTTTTATAGAATCATTCTGAATAAACGTATTTATTTTTTATTATATCAGGACCAAGTTATTAAAGAAAATACATTTTACTGGATACGTTAGAAAAACATTTTTTCGTAACAAAACATTACGATATTATTCGCGTAAAAACCAAAAAGACAGCGTGCACAATAATAGTGTACTACAATGTTATTCGTTGAACAAAGACATGCAAACATAAACGATAATAGACTGTAACTGGGATTTTCGCCGATATAATATGTATTCCATTTTGAATTATTGTTCTAATACTATTTTATTCTTCATTGCCTGTTAAGTAATATCCATTATTAGAAATTTAACTTTCAATAAAACTATGGTTTTCTCATAAAAGAAAACCCATCATCATCATCATCAGCCGGAAGACGTTCACTGTTGAACATAGATCTCCCCCTTAGACCGCTACGCCGAACGACAATTCGCCACTTGCATCCATCGGTTGCCCGCGACTCTCACGATGTCGTCGGTCTACCCCGTGGTCGCCACTCGACAACCTTTCTTCCCCATCAGTTGCCAGTTCTACGAGCGATGTGGCCTGCCCATTGCCACTTCAACTTGTAAATTTTAAGAGCTACTTTGGTTCTTCGCCGAATATCCGTGTTCCGAATTTTATCCCGCAAAGAAACTGAGCATAGCTCTTTCCATTGCTCGTTGAGTGACTCTTAGTCTCTCTTAAAGGCCAGCAGTCAAAGACCACGTTTCAGAGCCATATGTAATCTTTGGCAACACACACTGGTTAAACACCCTCGTCTTGAGACACTGTGAGATTCTCGATGAAAAGATATCACGTAGCTTCCCAAACGCTGCTCATCCGAGTTGTATTCTTCAGGCGACCTCTTTATCGAAGTTTGACCTACCTGTCTGAACAATCTGTCCAGATAGGTAGGTCATTGGTAATTATACTGGTCTACAACTTCGAGCTCCAACCGATACGGGTGTCACATTCGACATGACTTTCGTCTTGTTCATGTTCATTTTAAGGCCGACCCGTTGGGAAACGATACTGAGTTCGCTGAGCATTGCGTTGAGGTGATCCAACAATTCTGTCTTGATGAAGGTGAGTGATGTATAATGTATTCGCCATTGATGTTGATGCCGAGTCCGTTCCATTCCAAGAGCTTGAAAACGTCCTCCAACGCGTTCATGAACAGTTTCGGAGAAATAACGTCTCCCTGTCTCACGCCTTTCTGCAATAGGATTGGTTTCGTGTTCTCTTCCTGAAGTCGGAAGGACATGGTGGTGTTTCTATACAAACACTTTAACTTCGATTTACCTATATAATATAGTCGATAATTATGACATCTTTGGAGGGACTGCAATACTGCCCAGGTTTCGATTGAAAGGAAGGTTTTTTCATATTCCACAAAAGCTAAATACAATGGCCGAATATACTCATCTGTCTACTGTATAACCTGGCGTAGCGTGTGTATGTGGTCTATGGTACTAAAACCATTTCGGAAACCGGCTCGTTCGGGAGGCTGGAAGTCATCAAACCAGCGTTCGAGACGGTTCGTAATGACTTTTGAGAACAGCTTGCATACAAAAAAAACCTCTCAATCTGTCTCAGGATCTCCGGTTTCGTCGAAATGATGCTGCCGTCGTTAATCTTCAGCTTTGTCATTTGGCTTTGCCCAATAGACGAATTCTTCGCGAAGACATTTGAGCCCTGGTTCCGCGTGACATACTATAGACATGCAGGTCACGTCGTCGCATTGATTTAGAGATTCGACTATTGAGTTTGCCATATTCCGACATATCAGCTGAAGATTGCAGCCTCATCTCGGTCTGGTCTTGCATCAACTTGATGGTTCCGTTAGAGAGCTTTTGGGGCTTCTTGCGGCACGGGGTCTTAAAGAACTTGGACCCCACAGCTAGGACAGTTTCCACCAACCCATTGTTAATCCCGTCCACAGTTTTGCGTTCGGTCAGACACTGGAAGCCATTGTGCGGTTCGAGTTGAAAGACGTCTTCGGGGTTCTGGATGTGGGCAGAACCAGGTCGAAGCGTGGACTTTACCAGGCGACACCTTTCAGCATCTTTCAAGATCGCTATAGGTTTTTACATTGGCGATCACAGAGACATCACTGTTTATTCGCTTCTTGGTCGTCATGATGAAGTTGATCTCATTTCTGGTAGTACCATCGGGGCTCATTCACCTCCTGGATGGCCGCTTCTGGAAGTAGGACTTCATGAAGATAAAAATAAGTTGTTCTTGAAGTTCTTCTTTTGCCAAGAAGTCGACCAGTCGCTGACCCCTATGGTTTCGCTGCTCATACCCAAATGCCAACCACTCTCAACTCATTGCCATTCGGTGAGCCCATCTTCGCGTTGAAGTCCCCCATAACAACGGTGAAGTATGATTCGGAGGTATGTATGGCCTCGAATATCGTCTCATACAATGCCTCTACTTCATCATCAGAATTTGTCGAGATCGGCATCTACCTGTATGACCATCAACGGATATCGGTTGATTATTCTGAGAATAAGGTATGCTACCCTGCTCGAAACACTGTCGACTTTCATAAAGTTGTTGATGAGGGACCTGCGGACGAGAAATCCAACACCACCCTGGTATTTACGGTAGAAGAGCATGTTGCCGGAATCTAGAACTATCGTATCTTGACCCTCTCTTCGGATTTCAGATAATCCCAAGATATCCCAGCGCATTTTGCTCAATTCTTCCTCCAGCTCGATAATCTTATCATCGGTCCTCAGTGTCCGGATGTTGTGTTTTACCAGGGCCAAAGTCCTATGGGGTGGTATGCCACATACTCGGTATTATTCCTTTCTTTATCATTAGAAAAAAAGAAAGCGATGCGAATGCTTGTGGCTCGTGTTAATAGATAATACAGCAATCGTAGATTGAGTGTAGATATCACCTCGGTATACTATTGCAAAAGTAATTGCATTTTTTTTTAAATAGATTATTATATAGTAACCAGTATTAACCATAGTTTCGAAATAAAATCTCTACAGGAATAGTATTGTTAAAAAACTTTACTATAAAACGAGTTTGCTGTTCTTACTCGAATAATATCGTTATCGTAACATACTGAAATTCTTATTAAGAGTGCTATCCGTAATCACTAGAAGCGAGGTTATTCGCGTAAATAAGTACAATAAAAATGTAACGGAATATTAGGGCTATGGTTAATAAAAAAATACTAATTTGGAATGTACTCATAGGAAAAATGTGAAAAAAATTGACAACGTGTAAGAGGGTACGTACATGATAAATATGCAATAAAACGCAAAGTATCGTTATATCACATTACGATATTATTCGGTGGGAGGAGCGATATGGTAAATACCTTGTTATGGTTTCTTTCAAGTATTAATATTGTTTCTACTGCATAATTGGAAATTAATAACTTTTTTTTAAATTAGATATTTGAGATTTCTTCGAATGTACGGTTTGGTGTTTTTTATTTTTCAATCTTTAACGGAGTTTTCTTCGACTTATACAGCAAGTAGGCTATAACGATTGTTTAATCTCATAATGCCATTTATTCGGAGACATATGGATGCAAAAACAGCCACTTGGGGTGTTACCTTAATCCAGGGGGGGGGCATAGCCAGAACAGGTAGGTCTTATGGTGGAATATTCTCAAGCAGTGGTTCAGAAAGTTTGAAACTGGTCTCAAAAGACGGGTAATATCACCAGACGCCGTGATCCAGGAAGAAAGTAAGTAAGTAAAGCCTAAGAAGACCAATAAGTTTGATTAACCGCGCAAATAGAGCGAAAATCTACCGCGCGGACCGTACAAATTCCATTGCGTTGAGCTACAGGCACCCCAATAATTGACTAGACTATTCCGAATCGACTCCATGAAGACTAACAATACTCAAGAAGATGCTTGGTTCTCCTCCAGTTAACTGGAGCGTATGGTGCAAATCGTGAAACATTTGCAAAGAGAAAAAATATTTAACTGTTTTGAATGGGCTTCATTGCTTTTTATTTATGACTGCAGGCTTTTTTTTTTTAATAAAGACTGTTTCATTAGAGTGTAGAGAAGATCTAAACAACAGGTTTCAGATCCTTGCACTCTTGAAACAGACTGTTCCGATGAGATCTGAATTATGCTCTGGGGCGGCTGTCTCTATCACGCAAAACTGAGCTCGCACTTCGCGATAACGTTGCTGTAACTGATCAAAATTGCTTGGAGAATGTGGTGCAACTCCATATTATCCCATTCGAACAGCAACGAGTACCTGAGTTCATCTTCAAGCAGGATAATGTTCGAGCGGACACGCCGCGACTAACAGTGCACACATTCGCTGACGTTCGAATTACGATGTTACAGTGGCTACTCAGGATTTTTACCTAAGTTTTATTCAGTATTTAAGAGATGAGTTAAAGAGGAGTGCAAAAGAAAGTAAAATTCCTATCAAAACCCAGCTGGATCTCATAAATTGTCTGAAAACTTGCTGGTAGAGAATCCCAAAGAAAATGTTTGCTATTTAATCCTGAACATTCCACCTCCACTAGAATGAGTAGCACAGAGAGAACAGAGTTAAAAAAGAAGCTTTAAAGAACACTGTGGAACACTAAAGACGTTATTTTTTCGAGTTTTTTGATGTTTTGTGTAAGTTGATACATTCCTGCAATTCCCCACTTTTCATTCAATTTCGTTTAATTTAACGATTTATTGGAATATAAACTTAATTTTTGTATATTTCCAAGTAAAATCGTTAATATTAATCAGATTCAGTCATTATAACCAGTAATATTTAAATATTATTTAATAAATCGACAAAAATCAGTTGGCCCTTATTTTCTTTTGAGTAGTATAATTATCTCCTAATTAAACAATAACAATAATTAAGCTTAATAAACAACAAAAAGTAATGAGGATCTCATGCAGTGATGCACTTTTATGTAAAAAGTGTTGCAGCAATAAATCTATTAGAATGCAGGGTTATGGTTGAGGGAGTCTGTCGGCGCGGCGTGGGAAATGATGGGTATCTGGTGAATGGAACTCCCTGATTTAGATTTCAAGTGTGAAGGGGGCTTTCTTTATGTAGAAGATGTGTCGTAAAAGGAGGGCGGTCATAAATGCACTTTGGAATGACCAAATAAATATACAGAACGTCACTCAATATTCAAGCATGCAGCAAACAAGAAACTAGTTTTAAGCAACACTTGGGTTTTGATGTGCGATCTGTAATACGGGCATTACTTTTAATATTTGTTTGAAATTTATAGTATTATAACATAAAACTAACAAACGATTTAATTGTGAAAATGATTTGAATTGATGAAAATCCAGAAAAGTCATCAATTTAATGCCCTTCAAAAAATACTTCATGAAATGATGCAGGCGGAAAATTCGTAGCGTCTAATTTTTTATATATGAAATTTGATATAATGGCATAGACACTAGCGCCGCGTTGTGTCAGGATAAAGTTCGTATGTCAAAAACATTTTAAATCATTTACCGAGTAGATCTTTAATAAAAGTTTAATCCTTATCTTTATCTTACGTGGTAAAATCATCAAATGTTTTCTCCCACCCAAGGCAGGACGGGAGGGATTGTCAGACTTGGACTGACTAAAATCCACGTTGTCGTTTAACTAGTCATTTACGTTCCGGGCCAACCTGATAAGTTACCTGTTAAATTACCACGTTACCTGAGAAGACATTCCCGCGACCAATTTTATTCCGTGCGGTAAAAAATAAAAATAATTACATAATCGCTACCTCTCACAAATTACACCACACACGAAATAATTAGCTCGTGTGAATGCATGGTTGATTGGTAGCAGTCGTCGTCACAATTAGCAGAGCCACCGGTTGCTGACAAGTGTCTGTGCCACGACCCTTTGATTGTTGCACGGGTTGTAAGACGATTGGTGTGACTGTCTTACAGGGTGATTGGGGGTGTGTGGTGTTAAGTGTCATAGTGTTTTGGGGGTGATGTTTTTAAATTAAGATGATAGCTTAAAATTTTACTTTGTTGTGTTTATTGGGGGAGTTCGTGACTGAAAGTAAGTCAATTTTGAAGGTTAAGCAGCCCTTGCCAAGGTCAATCCATGGATGCGTGACTATTAATTTCATAATTATTGTTTCCTCTATAGTTATTCGTAGGTTTTTAAAAGTCTTTACAAGTAGTCAGTGACTTGAAACTTTGACAACCAAGTCTTACCCTCTTACATTATTGGTCTTGATTATGGATATAGGATACATAGATAGACGATCTGTGTAAAACCCTGGCATGCATATTCATCCAGTTAGACTAGAAGTTGACCCAAACCAACCATATTGGAAAAATGCTAAGAATTTTTATATGACTGAAAGGAAAAAAAATACGACCGAACTTCTTTGAAAAATAAAGCTTTTAGATTTTCCAAATCGAATACGATGAACATAATTGAATGTCTGGCCTGATGGTCTAGTGGTTAGTGACCCTGACTGCCATGCCGGGAGTCGTGGGTTTGATTCCCACCCAGGACAAATGTTTGTGTGATGAGCACGGTCATTTGTTCTGTGTCTGGGTGTTATTTATCTATAATATGTATGTATTTAGAAATATATAAGTATGTTTATCAGCATGTTCTGTATGTTTATCAGTTGTCTAGTACCCATTACACAAGCTCTGCTTAGCTTGGTACTAGATGGCGTTGTGTGATAGTTGTGGAATATTATTATTGTTATAATTCCATTTTTGAACAGCAGTTGACACTAGAATCATAAAATCATCAATCTTTGCATTACATTTAAAACCCGGAAAAGAATACAAAAAACAAAAAAGTCCGATTCTAATCGTCACTCCTTCAATAATTCAATAACCATTGAATAATTCAATATACAATGCAAGATTGAACAAAACATCAGAACAACCAATAGACCGCATCAATTCTAGTTATGGTATCAAACACCAAAGAACCATTTTCCCATAGACAAAACCCGATCCCGTGGGATACTGCGGTGACCACAGATCGTTTTTATTACGAACAACAGTAGTTTAGGGTTACATTTTGGTCGGTGAAACTCCGCTTTTGTGGGTGAAATGGGAATGTACCCTTTTCTGTTTTGTTTTAAAACGATTTTTGGGTGATATTGCCAAAGTTTGGGAGCGGTATTTGGTAATTTTGTCATTTATTTGAAATTTTTAACATGGTAGTGTGTACCATGTTAAAAATTAAAGCTACACATCAAGTTAAAGAAACCAGTTTATCTTGGTCTTGCTTTGTACGATTTTTACACACAAAAACAGTCAGACAGTACTGGTTTTGTATAGCTTGATGTGTAGTCGTGTGTACTATTTAATTTGAATCGCTTTGTTTTATTCTCTGGTTGCCGATCCTTATTCAAAAATGTTTAATAATGATGACAATAAGATATTAAATTTCTGTGAACTATCCAAAGCTAGATAATTATCACATATTTTGAAAATTATCTATGAAAATTAACATACCAACCATCGGTTTCCAAATCAAACTCTTCACCGTTTTGAGTCGTCTCAGATCCAAGTTTCTGGATAAACAGTAACTGTCAGCATGGGTCAGCCCTCTGCTGGCCAAAGGCCAGAAGATGGTGTAATCACAGGACGATCTCCAGCCACCGTAGGCGCGGACATGCAGGCGGCGAGTAATGGGCGACTCGCTGTCCGACCATTGGCCATGCCCGTGTCAACGGCGCGTTGTGTTCCACGCGCTCCTCAAAGAGTGTCAGCACAATAACGCCCATAGAGGGCCAAATCCTGCGGAATCGTGGGAATAAAGAATACCGTGACCCCGGAACGTAAACGGCTATTGAAGGGCACCGTGGATTTTAGTCAGTAAACATTTGACAGTCCCTCTTAGGTGGGAGGACTTATTTGAAAATTTTAGCATGCTAAAATAACGGTGTTAATAACACACGTAAATTACTGCTGACACTAAATTAGATTACCGAGATTATTTAAAAAATGATTGGATCTAAAATTCGTCACTCCATAGCTATATTACTCAGTTGTTCACCCGCTTTAAAATTTAAACATCCCAAGAATTTTGCAGAGGAAATTATTCATCTCAGGAGCGGACGAACTTTGAGACTGGGGTCGGCAGAGTTGGAGGTGCCTCAACAATATTTATAGAAAATAAAATATAGACTTCCGAAGGATGCGGTCTAAGCGGTTTTTTGCAACTTTCCCTGTGTTTTTTTTTGTATAGTTTTGAATACCTGAACGAACTTTTCCCAGTTGAAGATTCTTTAAATTTTGTTTTTTTTTTTGTGTCTGGATTTTTTTTCCCGTAAATTATTTAAGAGGCTGGAAGTGGCGGTGCGTTTTTCCTTATTATCTTTTTTGTTGTTCGTTCTATTATGCTTTTATGTTTTTTTTATCGTGGTAAAATCATCAAATGAGTCCTTCCCCCAGGGCAGGGCGGGAGGGACTGTCAGACTTGTACTGACTAAAATCCACGGTGTCCTTCAATAGCCCTTTATGTTCCGGGGTCACGGTGATGGTATAAGTCCGCGACTCCGGCAGGCTTTAGCCCTCTGAGAGGGGGTCTCGTCATATGCTTTTATGCATGACGTATGCCTCTATATGTTTGCGTTGTTTTACTGGAATACTTGCATAATGCGTGAATAAATATTTTCTCTTTGACAGAGTTGTTATTCCACAAAGAGCACCTGACATCTGCGAAAAATTTTGACAGGATCGTTATGTCGAATGGATAAGGTGCAAGTAGCTCAGGTGCCATTGTCAGCGGGTTCCCTTCGTGGAATACCTCGCTTTAAAGTTTTTTTTTCAAATGTTTGGATTTTGAAGTCCAAAGATCCTAAACAATTGACAATCACTTTCAAAGAGATTCGATAACACAAAGACTTTGATTTAACCTTGAATGCGTTGACTCAATCCATTTTTTTTTTCTCACAACTTGAGTCTATGTTTCCGAACGAATCCAACCCGATTTTTTTTTCAAATTTAGAAAGATCAGGCTTCGTCTGGGTAAGCTCGCTTCATCGTACACCTTGTCTCTGAGACTTCTGGCCTTTTTTTACTTGGTCAAATCATCGAATAAGTCCTCATACCCAGGCCAGGGTGGGAGCGACTGTCAGAGTCGTATCTACTGACTAAAATCCATGGTGCCCTTATCGTTAGTCCTGCGACCCCATCAGGCTTTGAAGAGACCTCTGACCTAGAATTAAAAAAAAAAAATTAAAAACAAAAAAAAATATCGATTTTTATTTATATTTCATAATTATAATGACACCTCGTGTAATTCTATAGCTTTCAGAATTCAATTAAATTCATATTACAAATTTCCCATCACACTAATTAATGGGAACATTGACAAAACATCACAAACTATTCAAATATTTTACAATTAAATTCAAAGTTAGTTATTAATATTAAACCAAAATTATTTGATAGGTAATTATAATGTCGTCGTTCGTACTCATTATTTATTAAAATTTTCGTTCGAGTATAATATAATTCAGATGATTTTGTATGACACTTGAATAGATGCATTATTGCCTGTGCGGCTGTAATTATTTATCGTGCCTGAATAATGCTGTCATTATGTTGTGTCATTGCCCTGTCATATTTCATTTTTTATTTTTTCCGTGGTAAAATCATCAGATGAGGCCTCCCACCCCGGGCAGGGCGGGAGGGACTGTCAGACTTGTACTGACTAAAATCCACGGTGTCCTTCAATAGCCCTTTATGTTCCCTGTCATAATGCTAACACTGAGGCGCGCATGGGATCTCTCTATTCTGCTGTGCGATAGTGTAAAAGTGTCGTTAAAATGTAATTCAATCGCATTCAGTGCATTGGCCGATCGATCAACTGCTGCGTTGCGTGACGCGAGTTCCAGTCTGGCACAATTTATACGTACTTATGATAAAATGATAATAATAAATGATATTTATGTATATTGCAAAATGATTTTGACCAACTCTTTAACACATAAAAAAATTACCTACAAGTGGTTTTTCCGGGTGTTTGTGTATATGAGTTTCTACGATACGAAGAGTGTGGGGTATCGGTTTGTAAAAAATAATAAAAAAAGTTGTGTATAATGGGTTTATTGTATGTAAGTTAAAATGTTTGTAAACAAACCCACGATATACAAGAAAATATGAGTTAGGAGCACCGTTTATTTTAAACTAATGCAAACAGCAATACAGTTTTTGCATTGTCATACGTTAACGTAAATGCTTGCGTTGTTCTGACGAACGAAAAGCATCACAATTTTATCTAAAACCACTTTTATTTATACACCGTCAAGATGCAAAATCAAAGTAAGTTAATTCCGTAAAATCTCCTTAACATTGAAAACCATCAAAAGAATCAACAACTTTGAAAAACAATATCTCAGGGAGGAAGTTTGGCTTATCTCCGCTTTTATCCCTTTTAAGTTTTCGCCTTTGAATTTTTAATTGCATTTTTAGTTTAAAAAGTAATTATAATGCATGGTTACGATTCCCAGGTGACCAACCACGACGTTTTAAAGCGTGAGTAGTTAAGCTGTGGGAAAGAGACAGAGTCATCTCGTTCCTTGAGCGGAACCCCCAGGTATAGGCCACCAAGGCAACCAAAAATGACAGTTATCCATTTGGAATTTCTCAGTAGGAGTCTATGTTTAATTTAAGTAAACTGGAACTTTGACATTCATTTCAAGGAAAAAATTAGTTCCTTCTACGTACACCAGAGACTCTGTTTCATTTTTCCATACAAGAAACGCTTTAAGTACTGGAAAGACGCTGTAAAGTTAAGTATTGAAAACTCGTTATAAGGGCTCTGAATAGAATTAATGCAACCGAAATGTGTTACTACGAATACCGTATAGAAATTTAATAATTTTGTTGCGGTATCCATGAATGTCAAGGAGTTTCAATACCAATAAATACTATAACCTTAATTTTCAAATATCACACAAACTACTTGACATCTCTTTCACACGATCTCAAATTATATTACACTAAAAAGACACGCATATACAGTTTTTATGTTTTACATAATCTACTGTAAATTCGTAGGAAGAGTCGAGGACCATGATTTTCAATATTAATACAAGGTTCTAAGGTATAATGTGCCTTGTTTCATCAAAAATATAATAAGGATGCTTCTCTCTTGGCATTTTCCCAAGATAAGTCTGTTTGAGCTGCCCCTTAAAATGTTTTATCAATATTTTTGAATTTGTTTGTTGTGGAAATTTTGTAGTGGAGCAGATTTGATATAAAAATACTGTTTAGTAGAACATAAAAGGGTTTTAAGTTAAAAGTTTTTGTTGTCTTATCCATCTTTATGATAATCTTTCCGATCATTTTCTTTCGAGTGGATTTTCTTTTTCATTTCTTGTAAAAACCAATCCGATTACAGTGTTTTTGTTACAACGAAGTATTTAAAAAAATACTATTATGTTTATTAATTAAAAAATATATTTAAGCTTTCAATGAATGAAAACTTTTAAGTTTTTAAAGAAAAACAAACCATTATCGAAATAACACTAAATAATGCTTTATTTCCAAAAAAAAATATCAAAGAGAATAACAAGAATCTAAATAAACAAGAATTTAAGTAAAACGTAGGTAATAAAGACTCGTAATTAACAAAGATCTAAGGTTACTTGAGTAAGATACCTATTTCCAGTCCTAGTTAAAACGATAGTTAAAATAAACAATAAAAGATAAATATTGAAGGAGCTTTTAATTTAGATGAAGTAACCGAACACGATGAAAAAGAGGTTGTAGACATAGATGAAATAAGAGTTCGTAGACGAAAAAATAAAAAAAGCTATTCTGCTAATGATCCTTGAATAACCCTTTTTCAATCCTAAAATGTTATACGAGTACGCCTACACTCCGTTTCTTTGCCAATTAATTATATTCCTTGATATAATAATAACTACATATTTTTGCCATTACCTTCCTTTTTTATTACCAGATATCATGTTATACTGTCTGTACATCGGATTGACCTTTGTAGAAATAGTTGATGCTATTAGCAAAAGGTTTATTTTCCTGGCATGACATCGTAGAACCGGGCATTTTCGAGGAAAGAACAGACAAAATGGTAGCATTTGGGAAGATTTCTATCATATGTAGTAAGGAAATTAATAAAAAAATATAGAAAAAAAAGACTAATATTTTTAATCAGGAGGACTCTCTTAATGCAGTATATGCTCGCCTTCTACATTTTAACTTAACTGAAGAAAATGTGAGTAAAGGTACCACAAAGTACACTACTACGGCACTATGGATTGATGATTTCAAGAAGATACTATTTGTCCAAGACCGGAGTTCTTAGCGATAAACGATTTCCGTATTTTACATAACAGCGTACTTGAAGTATTATGACGTTAATTTTATAGAAAATGTAAAAGTACCTCTAGAAACAATTTTTCCATCAAATTGACGTCAAAGTCCCCGTTCACATTACGTCACTAAAAAGTGAAATTTCGTGATAAGACCTCGGTATGTTTGGCATTCCTTGAAGGAGGGCTAAGTTAAGCAGTAGACGGGCAAATATCTGATATTGTAATGACTAATAAAAATGTTTCTCTTGTTACAGAACCAGTGGCAGGATGTCAGAAAACGTGCTGAGCTTCAAAGCTGATGCATCTGACAACAAAGCGCGGTATACGTGCGAAGCGAAGAATGTGATGATCAGCAACACTTTGAAAGCTGAGATCGATCTTACTGTGTTGTGTGAGTATTGCCTTTATTTTCTTTTTGTTCTACTTGAGGGTCAATAAAAAATGCAAAAGCAGTTGTAATATGTAACATAAGGGAAGAAGTTGTATTTTTCTTATTGAACTTGTGACTGAATCATAAGTGGCGATATAAGTATACCTTGAGGTACACCTGTGGACAAGACTTGATTCGACGGTGACGGGGCATCGTGTTCTACCACGTTCTATTCCTTGACGAGCTGTCAAGGAATAGAACGTGGTAGAACACGATGTTTTCTCACAAAGCCTCTAGAGGACCACACAGGCAGACAGTCTTGTTGGAGTCAAAGGACTATGGCAAACAGTACAGCAGGCTTAGAACGTAAAGAGCATGTGAAAGAACTGGGTGGTTTTTAGTCAGTAAGAGTCTGACAAACCCTCCTACGGGGAACTCATTTGATATTTTTTTAAATCATCACCATAACAAGGGCAAAAGTTTAGGTTATTGTAGCTCTAGTAATTACTAATTCATGCACAATTAACTACTCGCTATCTCGTTTACTATGGACTTTATTCTAATGTTAACGCAATTAACACAAAGGTTCTACCAGCGCTATATAATTAAATAGAATGAAATGAGAAAAATGCTGTAGTAATAATTTCTGTTATGTTTCATTTGATGATAATTTCTTTTCTTGTTAAGCTTTGTTTAGTTTGTACTGTTTTATTAAATAGCTATGAAATATTCAGAATTAAAAATTTGAGAGTTCCTTTTTTGTAGTAATTGCTTATATCGGAATCGAGTGCTAAACAGTTTTTACTGTATTCCGTTGTTGTGCAGTTCCAGTTTCTTCAGAGAGAGCTCACTACATCATAAAGCGCTCCCATACCGCGAGCATGCACCTGTAGTGTAACGTCATAGATTCGGACATGACAACAGTGACGGAAGACCTTGTATACTATACTAAATGTACGCGAATGCTCGTCAGTCAGGGAGATTGTATTGTAATGTAGTGCTCAAAGTCCAAGCTATGATGTTACATTACACGCGAATGCTCCCGTAAAAGGAGCGCCTTTAGACCTCATTTTCGCTTCTGAACCAAATTAAGGCCAAGAATAAATTCAAAGGAAGCAATTAAAGAAAATAACACATTGACTGACAACGATAACTGATGATATTTTGAAAAAAAACATCATGAAAAGTAATGCATAAAATATTTTGAAATACAAATTCAATGAAATCACAAGCTTGCAAAATAACATTCATAAATCCCGTAAACAATTCAGTTTGACATACAAATAATTCAAAACAGACAGAGAAACACAGTCAACATCATAAAGACAATCAAAGTAAATTCAAACTTATAAGCTTACACAATATTTGACAGAATTAAATAAGAGGTATACACCGATCGCATTATGAATAGAAAGCATCAAAGACGAAAATCCCTTGGGAAATAAGCAGAAACAACCTCAAAGCAATTAGATTGTATCAAAAAGTAATAAATACAGAAAATGTACGAACAATAAGATTTCGAACTGAAATTTTCCAACATTTCTCAGATTTGATATTTATTTTATCAGTGGACTTAGAACTAGGATTATTTGTCAAATGCTTTGTAATCAGGACTTCTATCGAAGTATAATTTAACTAGTAATAACTTGAGACTGAAAATTGTGTACATTTCGTTCAGGTATTTTCTACTTAGTTTGAGATTTCAGTCAAATTTTCAGGTCTCTTGATATTTAAGTAAAATTACTTCATTAGTTTACGAAATTTCGCTTTTATGAAGTTAATTAAAAAGTAATATACAATGTTTGTTCTTAGTTCAACTCCATTATATAATCTCAATGTTTTTCCTTTGTTACTTCTACGTTGGCTGACGAACTTCATTAATCCATTAACGTCTTCCAATATTGGAATAACATCGGCTTTATAATGAACTACTTCTTTTATTATAACATCTAAAATACATCTTTTAAATCATCACAATTATAATATTACTTGCTTTTGCCTGTGACTTCGTTAGTAGTCGTCGTTGTTGTATTTTTGCGAGAAAATATAACAAAGAGTCATTCATCTCGACTATCATTAAAATAAAAATTCACATCTATACTAGTAGTAAGATTTTCCGCAATCTTCAAAATCCATTCTTATTTATACAAAAATAACAAAAACCTTGGCCCATCGGTCTCGGCACCTGTAGCATCATCCTGTAGCTCTTGATCCTCCCGAAGAAGTCCAATCTCCAAACCCATAATATTCTGTAAGTAGCCAAGTCCATCTCCTTAGAGAAATCCTTTGAATATAACTCTATCAGGCATGGGGTAGGCAAAAAGCGCAGTCATTTCATTTCGTGTGGTGCAAGGGATGAATTGAAAACTGTTTTGGGATTGTTTGTTATTTGTGAAAGTGTCGTTGTCTTTTTCATTATTTTATACGTCTTTTACGACGAAAGCACATGCACCTTGCTCACATGATTGGTTAAAACATTACACGAACTTTGAAACGCTTTTAGGCTGTATTTTTTTTCAGAAAAGTTAGGTACAGACACTACGACCTCATCTTGTTTGTAAAAGAGTCGTCAAGTGTTTTCAACATCAAAAACATCATTTTTTTATAATCTCACGTCTAACTTTGTAATTACATTTTCAATTGTCCCACACTTTTCTTCTATTGATTGTATTACTTTTTCATTAGCCAAAGTGGATGCATAGACGCTTTTAATATATAAGTGATACATTATCCCTTAGTACTTTAGAATCTGCAGTCTCATTATTGGATCATTATTAGGCATTCTTTTTAGAAACGATTTCATTCAAAGCAAAATCCATTAGGAATTTTTAATTTTTTCTTGTCTTCTAATTTGATCATAATTATCTTGATTATTATTAATTTGGGGTATCTCAGTAACCTCTCCTCTAGCTATGTTATCCTTAGATCTTTATTCTTCGTCCACATCTAAAGCAAAAAATACTGATCACCATTACCTTGCCCTTGCTATTATTAATTTGTCATTTCTTAGCCACCATTCTAGCCATGTCATCTTTAGTTCTTTAGTCTTTATCTACATCTTAAGCAAAATAAATCTCAATACTTTTAGTTTCAATCTTCCAAAAATCTTCTTACTTGTCCCACAGCTCAAAAGAGTATCCCCCTAAATCCCGCCTTATTGTTTATTTACAAAGAACAGGCAGGTAGTCAGTTGTAATCGTCCAACCGTGGAGAGCCCAGTTTTTTCTGTATAAAACACATTTGCTTGACTTGTCAAAGACTTTTGAAGTTGAAGATCGATTCGAAGATATTTATTTATAAGATGCCGTGGGCTTGTTAATAATAAATGATGGAAAAGGCTTCGTTCTTGTGATTTTCCAAAATATGAGGTAAATTGTAACAAACAATGGAAATAACATGGATGACAAACACAATAAATAAGTTATTGTTTTCGATTCGTAATACAACGTTGCAAAATTAATATCTACGTTGCGTGGTATTTTATTTAGTAATTGAGACTAGTTCGTATTCAGTGCTCAAGCAAGTCTGATACAGTCCCTTAATTAAACCAAAGTAATGAATAAAGCAAAAGAACATTACCACTAATTAGAAGATCGTCCATGTACGCAAAATTATAAACATAATCTTTTTTCACACTATGTAGCGTGTTCTCATTAAAACTACATGTTTTACATCTTTTTTTACCGCAAGCCCGAGCTTTACGATGAAAACATTTTTACTACGTAATGCCGGCCAGTCTGACGAAAGTTTTCATAGCCGACTCGACATGATGGAACCCACTGAGTAAATCCACGCAGATTTAGGGATTACTATCTGCTTATACCCAAACTAATTAGTGTTAATTGGCTTTTGCTTACCCCTTAAGAGATAAAGGCGTGAGTGATACTTAATTGACTCTGGTGGCCTTGTTAAGGGGCCGTTACTATCGTAATGGTCCGATACACTAATGAATTAGTAGGGTTTATTTATATTAATTGGCTTATGTAGGCTGCCTTCAGTAATATTAGAGTGAGGTTCTCTTACATTATTACTATTCAAATTATCGTTAGTAATATAATTTCATTCCGTTACTTGCTCGTCTATAACGATTTCTATATTTGAAATGAAACACTTCTCTAAGATTATTTATAAACAGTTTCAACATTTGATTAATTGGTTTCGTGGTAGCAAGCACGACTGTGAGTTTGACGTCCTGGGTTCTATTTCCAAGTTGGGCAAAGATAATAATCAAAAAAATCTAAAAAACAAAACCAATGTAATTTTCTCGATAGCAATCATAGAGTCTATATTTGGGCCTATTTGATGGCGATATACTCGCCCGTTATTACATTGGGCATTAATTTATCTTGCGATAGTATACAACGTGTAACACCAAATGCGCAAACCCTCTCGTAGGGAACTCGGCCCATGTTACTGAACAATTTTTGTAACAACAGTAACATGAGCTGAGTTACCCCACGAGAGGTTTGACAACGTTGCGCATTTGGTTTAACAACGTTGTATATGTACTAAAAGTGATATTATAATGCAATTACTATTTCTACAATGAAATTATTTTCCATTTTTAAGGTAAAAACATACCCAGTTTGTTTACTTCAAAGCCTGCATGTAAAGGCCAACTTATAGCAACGTTAGTTTTCCTTTTGCCCCTGTTAACTGGAAGTTACTCGTATATTATTTAAGCTTCTCGAGGTTGGCAACCATTTTGGCACCGCTAACTATGTAAAAACTAGAGAGACTTACCCAACTCGCATTTTGAAACATGTTCAACTGCAAATACAGTTTTAAAATATAAAGTTGTAAGCACATAATATTTAATTTGTTGTCAGTTTCATAAAGGGTTGTATCAAAGGGCTTAGCAGATGCAATTATTAGAAAATGCTCTGGGTTTTTAGCTTTAATCTTTAAGCTTGGCTTTTCAGCTTAAAGATCTCCTGAGTTATCTTTTAAATTGTTTGGTTTACTAGTAATCTTCAAAGAAATCTCGCGTTGTGAAAAAAATAATACTAGAAAAAAGAAGTACAAATCGCATACAAGTGCTGTTAGTAGCATTACTATATGAAGACTGATATCTCTCGAAGACATTTTAGAGAACTAATAATCACGTTTAGTTCATTGTCTTTCACGTGTTTTAATGCCAATTCATCTGGGTTGCTGCAGTATGTCTTTTTTTCTATATTTCTATTTTATTCGTCATGTCAATTACTTATTTTCTATTCAGCAACACTATCAATAAAATCAAAACATTTTTTTTCTCACCACATTTTTTTTCTTCTACTCTTAAAGCCATTGACATTCATTATCAAAATGTTCTACACCGTATTTCTCGACATCACGTGCTGTTACGATACACCCTAAATATCAAATTCAAAGCATAGTTATAATGTTGACAAGTCAAGTTGTAACGCCACATCAAACAATTGTGAACACCTCACGTTTCACCAACTCCCTAAACGAAACAGCTCAATGATGCAAGCATAAATCACTAACTCCCAAAGCGACATTCAAATTTATTTGACATTTATACGAAGAGGGCAAAGTTTTAATTTGTTCCGACTCCATTGACGCCCCCCAGAAGTTTGCTGAACATATTTTTACGTTAAACTCTTACTTCTATCGCTCCATTTTCGAAATGTACACTAAAATTGGAATTTTCTTTTTTTGAAATGTTATATTTTTAAGTGGTTTAGTGCTAGAAAGGTCGGTTGTAATATTTGGAGTAACTTTTCAGTGTACTTACTTTTCTTAATTGTTTTCACTGACTGAACAATTATAAAAATTAATGCCTATGTTAGTAATAAAGATAAAAATTAAAATACTTATCTTTAAACTCCTGCCATAATAAACGCATGATAAAGAAAGTCGAAAGCCTATGTAAAATCAATTGCAGCAGACATCTTATTTATTCTAAAAGATGTTATTTCATTTTTGTGCACAGAATTTCTGTGCAAAAATTAAATGTCTATAAAAAATCTATCAGATGATTTATTTGCGAAAATCCAAAATTCTTTTCATTTTATAAAATTTTAATAAAAAATTGGTATTCTGTGTACCAGTTTACCATCTTCTTTTACACTTCACTAATTTGTTGTATCAGAAGTCACTGCTCTCTTAATCTTTTTCACACCACCAGCCTATATCATTCTTAAAATCTTTACATCATTACATTAATAATAAGTCTTTGTAAAGAAAACCTCTCTCAATTACCTTCACAGTCCGATAATTTACTACCAACGACATTAGAGCCGTTTAAAAATGTATCTTTCATTCCATTGTACTGAAACCATCCATTAGAATTTCATCCATTTTCTACCGCCGCTAAATTACACTTGGAATAAGAATCTAGCCATTTTCTGCTATATAATTCTAGTTTGATACTGTAGGTGTCCCGTCGCCCTTGAGACATCCTTAGGCTTTGACCAGAGTGCACTGTGACTTGAGCGGTAGCGGGTACAGTGGCGGTCGCGATTTCGTGGTTAATAGATTTTTTTGTCAAGATAAATGTTCTAACCGCATTAAGAATATCTCTTGTATCGTGAGTGTGTGGCTGGTGTAGTTGGCAGTACAGGATATTGAAGTAATTGGTCTGTACCTACGATTATCAATTGTTTTATCTAGATAAAAAACAAATGACAATTCTTAGAACGCTTATTTCCAATGCCAAAAATCTTGAGTTGAACTTTGTTTAAACGGTTATTATTACGATTAATTGTTATGTTCTTATTGAAAAAGATGAAAAAAGCTTCATGTAAAAACAAACTGTCTGTATTGTCTTAGAAATCGACTTTGTGTTCAAATAAATTGCTTACTTGGCAAAATTTTTAACATAGTTGTAATTCTGACGTCAAAATATCGTCTCCGCCCAAGAACTCGCTCAAGCTACTCACCCTAAACAAGGCCTTACCCGAAGATAACTAATTTTATAATAATTTATTCTGCTCATACATAAGAACATGACTTCTGCTAATGTCGATTAAATTGCACACTTTGTTCTAACTTATAGCAGATTATTCAGTAAATTATGCAGGAGAAGAAAATTGAAAAAATAATTATCTTTTTTTCGATGCAATAATTTTAGGGGTCGAAGACACAGACATTCTAAAGGTTAAGCTAGATATGACAGGGTTTATCTAATAAAAGGGCGTTAATCAGAATACTCAATCAATAGTAGATGTGACTGAAATGTAATTACTCTTTAACATCAAAATATAACACTGAATTTATTAGCAGTGCAATTGAACCTAATTACTGACATTTCTAATGAGTTTATTTAGTACAGTGGTGTTTTGAATAATTGCTTATTTAGTTAATTGAGCAAACATTCATTATTTATTTCTAATTGAGGCTTTCATAGATCATGACGACTTTAATATAACTGAGAAAATGTAAATGAATGAAAGAGGTCTTGATGTAAAATGTGATCAAATTCAATATCAACCATTAATTTAAATAAAATTTAATAAAAAACTGAAAAAATGACGTATTTCTGGAACCTTCCAAAAACAAAATATACCATCTGCTCGTGAAAATCAAATCAATCTTCTAAAATAAATCAAATTTCTCTTGCGATTGATTTAGCAGAGGCTTTCGACTCTCTAGATCATGCAGGCTTTCAAAATGTAATAAATTTTGCATGATATCGTGGTTACGAGGCTTAGCATGATATTAGTGATGCATTAAATTACTATGCTTTAGAATTTGCTATCTAATTTATTCAGTGTCAGGCGTTGCTGTTAAAATTCAATGCATAATGTGGACTATCTTTTGTAAACAAATTAACTTAGTCTTCAAATTTTTCTTTACTTGAGATTTTGCTTGTTACTTTTAGTAATTTTCGTGTTAAAATCTTATAGTTTAAAAATGATGATGTTTTATGCAGTCTTTTTTTTGTTGACTTTAAGTCACCTAAAATCTTGAGGTGATGAACTGCCAATTACTTTAATTAAATCATTAGTATCAGTTTCGGTATAATCAATCTATAGTTGAATAGTAACGTATCTATTCAAATGTTTTTCTGGTTTATTTCCATAATCCTTCTCTTTTATATGTCGAATATTTTCTGTGTCTTAATTTATATTTTTTCTTCAATAGCCCTTTACGTTCTGGGGCCACAGTCATCCGATAGTCCCGCGACCCCGGCAGGCTTTATAACTAACAGACAGAGATTTGCAATTTAATGATGCTGCCATTATGCCTACTTAGCAAATTCGATTATTTCGATTAACTTCTAATCCTAAATTTTCTCTTCCAGTTGCCCCAGCCCACGTCACGATCTCCGGACCTTCGGAAGCCAGGGTCGGAGATCCAGTTCCTTTGACTTGCAGCACGGCACCTTCCAACCCTGCTGCTGATATCAAGTGGCTGGTTCTTGGAAAGCATCATAAAGAAGCCAGTAACAGAACTGTTATCTCTCCTGAAGGTAATTATATTTTTCTTTATATTCCACAACTATCACACAACGCCATCTAGTCCCAAGCTAAGCAGAGCTTGTGTTATGGATACTATACAACTGATAAACATACTTAGATATTTCTAAATACATACATATTATAGATAAATTACACCCAGACACAGAACAAATGATCATGCTCATCACACAAACATTTGTCCTCGGTGGGAATCGAACCCACGACCCTCGGCATAGCAGTCAGGATACCTAACCGCTAGACCAACAGGCCAGTCAATAATTATAATGTTATTCTTTTTTTTTTTTAAAACTACTGTTAGAAATTACGGTAATTATTATATCCATCGCATGCTTCGTTTCTGACAGTTTTGACGTTGACTTACAAGAGAAAACACATCTCAAATAAAAGTAAATATAAAAAAAAAACTATAATGTATGATACACGTTTGCGTGAATTTTTGTACTGTGTTCAATTATTTTATACTTTAAGATTATACTGATACAGTCCTATTCCGAATGACATCAATTTGATGAAAAAGGCAAGATGTTTTTGAAAGTATTGCTGCAGTTGACATTTAAGGCTGAGAAACTAATAAACGGCCTTGATGTAAACATTTCACAAAAACTTTTTCAGATAGTTCAATAAAAAGTTAAACAGTTCAAAAAGTTATCTTATTGATGTTAAAACTAAGGTTGAAATTGCAATAACAAACAAGACTTTTTCAAATGGAAAAGTTTATATAAATATTGGCATAAACACCTACAGAAGTTTCAAGAAGTATCGTAGTTTGGCAATGCCAATTGAAAATTGAACCGTATGTTCAAGGACTTTAGCTAGTAAAAGCCTTGGCCTAGATGTTTGTAAGACCTCGAGTATACAAAGGCGGGCAGATTGAATCGTCGAAGGTTGATATGAAAGCCTGTAAAGCTATTGATAAGTTAAAAATATATACCTTTTGAGAGAAAGAGTTGATTGGTGTGAGGTTTGGGTAGGCCTATGTCCAGCAGTCCACTGCTACAGGCTAATGATGATGATAGGTCAATTAAAGTGAGTAAGCTCTATAATACGCCTCTTCTCCATAAATCTATACTAATATTATAAAGCTGAAGAGTTTGTTTGTTTGTTTGTTTGTTTGTTTGTTTGTTTGAACGCGCTAATCTCAGGATCTACTGGTTGGAATTGAAAAATTATTTTTGTGTTGGATAGTCCATTTATCGAGGAAGGCTATAGGCTATATAACATCACGCTATCACATAAAGGAGCGGAGCAGTAATGAGAAATGTTTCAAAATCGGGAAAATGTATTCCTTTTTTAGAGCTTCCGTTGCGTGCGCTGCGTAAACGGTTAGAGTTTCGCAAAAATTATGTACTATGGAATTATTCCTCATAAAATTTTCTAAAATAAAGTCCGCGAGAGTATATATCTATCTTTAAAGGTTAAGTCACGATAACCTTTTTTATGGGAACCAAATTTGTTTTAGAGTAATGCGTTATTTGCGAAGGTGTTTTCATTAACATGATATTAATCCTTATCCAAATAAATGCGTTAATCATCACAAGCATTTAATTTTGAACGAAATTGCCCTTCACATCATTTGATTTCAATGAATATCTTAGGAGATATCACAGTTTCAAAATAATACCGCGACAAAATAATGACGGGCTGGGTAATATGTCACAATTGCGTCTATAAAATCCCTCTTTAGGCCGGTCAATATCGACATCAAACATTGCAAACGCGCATGTAACTACCATTTTGTTATTATTAATTGCCACCTTGAATACCCTGTGCTGTCAATTCAGTAGTTTTTGCGTGTGTATCTCATGAACCGTGATAGCTAGAGATTTGAAATTTTCACAGGTGATGTACATCTGTTGCTGCTATAACAAAACATACTAAAAAAACAAAATACAATAAATATTAAGGGGGGCTCTCATTGGTTGCGGGACTTATTTCATTACCGTGACCCCGGAACATAAAGAGCTATTGAAGGACACCATGGATTTTAGTCAGTACAAGTCTGACAGTCCCTCCCAGCCCGGGGTGGGAGGGCTCATTTGATGATTTTACCACGTAAAAAAAAGGGGCGCTCCCATACAAAAAAAGAGGTTTTGTTGCTGGTTTTTGTAGATGTTATAAAGTAATGTAATGTTTCGGAGGCTGTTTCTCACGAACCGTGATAGTTAGATAGGTTACATTTTCACAGATGATCTGTGTCTATTTCCGCTGTAACAACAAATACTAAAAACTGGTTAAGTGCGATTTTGATTCGACATTGACATTGACAGAACAGGGTTATCAGGGTTGCAAACTTGGGTGTTAAATACTCTAAACTCTAAAGGGACCTAACAACATATAAAAGAATCGTAGTTACATGCGCGTGTGCAATGTTTGGTTTTTTTATGTCGATATTGACCGGCCTACTTTAAGGATCGTTTGGAAAGGCTACGGGCTGCGTCCTCACCTTCAGTCTGACGCAGTCCTACCGGTTTTCGTTTTTTTCGTTTCGGGAGGTACCTCAAGATTCAGTGGCAATTAAGGGGAATGGTTAGCAGTCGGAATGCGTGAGGGAAAAGACATCCTCTACCTCTCGCCCCAGCCACCACTGAAGATACCCACGACGTCGGAAATAGCGCTCTTCAAGGGAACTGATGGAGACGGGACTATAGGACCAAACTCCTAACATGACGCGGGTGAAACCGCGGGCAGAAGCTAGTGTAGGTATAAACCACGGAAAGTCATCTGCAAATGTTGCCATAAGGGCTCTCCCTCATCGCGAGCATTCACCTGTAATGTAACGTTACAGATTCGAACATTCGAAGTCAATAGAGCATCAAATTGCCCACTGTAATGTTACATTATGGCGCTCCCTCACCGGGAGGGAGCATTCGCGTGTAATATAACATCATAGATTCGACTTTGAACATTCGCGTACATTTAGTACAGACTAGCTGCTGCCAGCGGTTTCACCAGCTACAACTCGAATATTATCCCACGGGAATATAAAATTGGGATAAATCCTATGTGTTAATCCAGGTTATAGACTATCTGTGTACCAAATTTCAGCCAAATCCGTTCAGTAGTTTTTGCGTGAAAGAGTAACAAACATCCATACATCCATACATACAAACTTTCACGTTTATAATATTAGTAGGATAGATTTGATACAAGGAGCGCATTGTGATGCTCGATTGTTCACCTTCACCGATGAAATGCTCGAATCTGTAACGTAACATTACAAGTGAATGCTCGCGGTGAGGGGGGAGCACCTTAATGTGACATCCAACAACTATTAAAAGAAAATTAACTAGACCATAAAAACAATAAGAATAATTGATTTTTGTGCACAAATAATTAATTTACTAAATGTATTTTTTCAAATGACAATTGACAGACGGAGTTCATTGACGTTTACTATTTTATAAAAACACTTTCTAGAATGAAAAAACAAATAAAACTGCAAAATAAAAATTTAAATGTTAACATTGAAATTGTTCTAGTAAAAGGTTTTTGATGCAAAGCAAGCAATATGAAAATTTTTGATGAAAATATTCTGAGTGGCCCGCACATTATAAAGCCTTAAAATTTTATTTTAATTCATGAGAAACCAATCGTACTTTTATTTTATTTTTTCTATTATAAATATAGCCTCACTTTTTCGTCTTTTTATTCACTCTTAGCCCCTTCGTACACAAGGCGACGCAAGTCTCCGATACCTTACGACTTTGGTATCCAGGTGGCTATCGCAATACATGGAGTATGGAGTTTCTTGTCCATTCTTCTTCATACAACCTACCTTTGCGAATGGGTGTAGAATCATTCCCATCCTATCCCATTTCCTTTAATTTTTATTAATCGACGTTTAAAAGTCCCTCTTTGATGGCCTAATTTAAATAAATGATTTAACTTTGAAATCCATAGAGGTGCGTACACAGCAACGCGTCAATGGATACCAAAGTCGTAAGTTATCGGAGACTTACGTCGCCTAGTGTACGCAGAGGCTTAATCTTTTATCATTATTATTATTCTTAATAATACCGTTCTTTTCTTTCTTCGCAGGAGGTTGGATCACCACGTCTAATATCACAGTTGTGGTGGAACCCAACAAGAGATCCATCGTGGTGGTCTGCCACGGTATCAATGGACAGCTGACGGAGAATGTGGTTGCTACTCATACCATCAATGTGCTCTGTAAGTACTAGTATTAGTTGCTTATTATTATCGCAACATTTTTAAAATAAAAAAGATTAAAAAATATTAAAATTGTGGTCCCCCGGTGTGGGAGCAAGGGTCAAGCTACCTGTGGTCAGGGCGTCTAAGAGACGAACCTCGTAACAATACGCGCCGTGTCCAGAAGAACTGCCTTTTGAATCAGGCTCTTGATCCAGCAAACCAGCGAAAGCCTCCTCAGATGTTGTTCGAAGCTCTTGGCAATTAAGCCATTGGCAGACGAGACCAATCGGCACTTGGGAGCATAAATTTAAAAAAAATTGATTGACTGCATGTAGATGATCTTTTGTAGAAAGGCCAGGGCGGAAGCCTGCCAAATGTATTAGTTTTATTTTCTTTAATTATTAAATTCGTATTGATATGTCAATAACATTTTACATAGAATACATATGTCTTAAATGACGCGTGTGGGACTTATATAAGAAAAACTATTATCCAATACATAAAGGATAACTAATCTTTCATTGAAAACGTTCTTTTTTCAGTTCAAAAACTTTATAAACCTTTATATTCTAGATCTCTTCATATTTTACAGAGAAAAAGGCTTATTGTACAAAAATAATAAGATATCAAATGACAGATTACTTTTTATAAAAATACGTCAACCCTTATCTAAAAGTAATAGATTTAAAGATTGTACTGACAACCCTATTTTACGATAGAGACGTTCCAAAATAAATTCTTTGATAACTTGATAGAACCAATGTAATATTTATTTTAGTTTTACTCACATCATGATCAATCACGGTAGATTAAAGATGATATTTCATTAAAAAAAAAAACATTTTCCTTTATTTATGTAATCTTTGTTTTGTTAATATTTAGATTTAAAATACAAAAGTTTTCAATTAAGCATACAGATAATCGTTACTAAAATTATTTTATTTGAGACGTCTAAAAAACAAAAAAAAAAACATCGTGAGGAAACATGTCCTAGAACCATCAAATTCGACGACATGTGACATCTGCCAATCTGCACTGGTTCCGCGTGGTGGATTCTGGCCCACTCCCTCTCACAAGAGAGGAGGCCTGTGTCCCAGCAGTGGGAATGTCATAGGCTGATAATGATGATGAAACGTCTAAAAATAAAATTTAATTCAGGTTCAGCAAATAGGCCTAGTTTTCAATACTAACATAACAAATAAAATCAATAAAATTCGAAATACAAATTCCAGTCAAAAATACAACATCTACGAATCAACCAACGAATACAAATCTAAAATTCCATTACCCTACAAAATATTATAATCCATAACTTAAGTAAACACGAAAGATTTTCCATCAAATTCCTATTTGATTAGAGAGCTGTCATAAGCAGGATCCGGTTCGAAGAATATTGATATGCAAAAAAAAATATATATATATCGTGATACGCTGGAAGGTTATCAAGATTTTCTGAAGTTCTAATACGAAATGTGTTGGCACCTTATTTATTTGAACATGGAGTATAGAGGTTAAAGAGTACTTATGTTTGAAGAATAAGTTGACAAAGCGTCCAGCTTCATTCACTAAAAATCAGTTCAATTGTGGCGTTAGTGTAGATGCTGTGACGGGTCCAAACGCCTGCCAGGGTCGCGGGACTGTCTTAAAAAGACACCGTGGCAACGCAAAAGGCAACTATGGACTTTTAGTCGTAAGAATCTGACAGTTCCTTTCAATTTACCCAGGGCGGGAGGACTCGTGGTATAAAATGTTTCAAACCCAGCATTATTTTGTGTAATTTATTTCTTCACCACTGCTCTCAAAAATGGTGGGGAAACCCGCATGTCCTAGAAAATTGGAAGACATGTGATATCTACCAACTGGTCCCGCGTTGTGATTATCTGGTCTCCCTCACCGAGTGGAGGCCTGTGTCAAGCTAACTATGATGATTAACACTTTTCATACGCAGTCTCTCTTACCTCTATTCTCCTTGACCATACTTAGACCGCCATCTTGTAAATCTAGATTTTGAAATTGGAATGGAACGTTTGAACGTTTGAAACTAAACGCCTGTCATTTGTTTTGTCTTTGAGATAACAATTTCTTTGAGGTATAACATTACCAAATCTTACTAAAGAGTATCGTGTTCCCAAAAGTTGTGTTGGTTAGAGGCACTTGCTTTTGTAAAATGTGTTCATCTGTATCTGATTAGATTGGAAACTCTATCTTCAGCTGTTAAAAGTCCAATTTGGAATAATAGAAGTAATTCTAAGTGAGATTTCTTTTTCGCTCCTTTTAATGTATTTTCTACAAGAAGAGTGATTGCTGTAAGTTCGTTGTGCGTAGGGTTGCAAACCGTCCGGGTTTCCCCGGATTTGTCCTAGTTTAGAGGGTATCCGGGGAGGACTTCATTTGTAGTCCGGGTTTAAAAATTTAAAGTCTTGGGCTGTCCGACACGCACGCAAACTTCACCGTCCCCCCACTCATCGTAAAACAGTTGCCACGGTGCGCACTGCGACTCATGTCCGGGTTTTGGACTCTAAAATCTGGGGTTTTCACGCTTCTTATCCTGGTTTCCAAATTTTAAAGATGGCAACCCTAGTTGCGCATCCATACTTGACACGGCTCTTTAGCATACACGGCCTGTTAATAAGAACGTACACAGAAATTAAACTTCACCCAGCAACCGATTAAGACATCCCTTTTAACTTTAAAAGCTCCTGTACTACGTTCCCAGTCAAACTCCACTCAGTAAAACACAACTCAATTTTATATTTATTAATACATCGAGTGTCTCGTGGCATCACGACACGAAGTTCAAGAGAGAATAATTTATGACCCAACTCCTCGTCTAAAGATTAACTGTCACTTCTTGAGCTATTGCGAACTCCTGGACTATTATGAACTAGTAGGAGGAAGAGGGGAGGCTTGGAAGGGGGGAGGGTAAGCTTAGGGCTTACCACTTGTCACTGACAGGCAGGTGTGAAATGTATTCGCTGAAATTGTCTTTGCAAGTTTTATGATAGAAGGAATACCAGTATTCTGTGTAGTGAAGTATTTTGTCATGTTATTCTGGAGATCTGATCATAAATAGCATTAGTTTGTTGGTAAGAAAGGTCTGGTGGTCGCTGATTTAATTGGACATCGTTATCTGCCTATCTTTCCCCAATTAAGTTTTTTTTTATGGTGGTATATCTAATGAGTCTTTCCACCCAGGGCAGGACGTGAAGGACTGTCAGACTTGTACTGAATAAAATCCTGTCCTTCAAAAGCCCGTTCCGGAGCCACGGTTAACTGCTAAGACAGTCCCTCCGGTAGGCTTCGGCCCTCTAAGAGGGCCACGTATCCCAACTATGTCGGGGTTGTCTTCCAGTCAAATTTCCAACAAAGACTTTTCTCCGCAGAGGTGTATTAAGTTAGCTTTCAGTTCAACAACTCAGCAGTTGCACCAATAAAAGACATTTGACCCTAAACTGCTTGACCATAAGTTGTAGTTTGAAAACGCTGTCAACACAAACCCACCCCGAAGACCCTTTCATCACTCCCATACAACTACTATCATCATAAAGTTTCACCCCCTTAGCCCCGCCCACTACCATAATTATACCCCTACCCACATATTTTCCGCCATTTTTCCCACACATGGCAACTTAATCAGGAGTCTATTTGACTTTATAATAACTCTGGTGACTCGAAACCCTTAGGAGACGTGACTTGAAAGCAAAGTGCTGCTCTCAACGTGTTGCGGCGTTATCTAGAACCACCCTGTATATTATATACACCCTGTATATGTAAGCGAAGGACGTCGAAGTAGTGTGGTGACTTTTTAATATTAAGGAGGTTCTTGTGATCATTCTTGCTAAATAAATTAGGAAAATCGTTTAGAAATGAATTATTATTTTTATTTGTATGACTGTGGCAGGGTATCCATGTGGATACCCTGCCACAGTCATACAAATAAAATACGAAAACAGACAAAATCACGATCATGCTCAACCATTGATTATAAGTACGTTTTTGTGAAGCTGCTAACATCTTCAGCGCACAAAGTTGAGAATTTAAAAAGTTCTTAAACTAAAAAGATGCACTGGGATGTCTAACACCCCATGTGACCAATTACGGGTTAAGTACCTCGTTTAAGTTTTTGCTCTATATTGAACTAGAAGCGAATGATAGAAAAAATAATTTACTTGGGAATGGAACCCAGGACCAATCACTTCGGGCTTATTATTGTTACGAGCTGGGTATTATACCCGGGCCGGACCCACTAGATGTTTCTATAGGATTATCGTCTGTTCTAGAAACATCCATAGACTTTGCCACAGTCCCATACCTTCTGGAACATTCCAAAAGCATCTCGAAACGTCTGAAACAGGGTAGAGTTTTCTAGAAACTACCAGACCAATCTCCAGAAGAATAGTCGAGAACCTTGTGGAACCTTCGAGAAGCTTATAGATAGGTCTCGTAATACGATCGACGTAACGTTATAAAATACCTTTTAATAATAATAATAATATTCCACAACTATCACACAACGCCATCTAGTCCCAACCAAGCTAAGCAGAGCTTGTGTTATGGGTACTAGACAACTGATAAACATACTTATATATTTCTAAATACATGCATATTATAGATAAATTACACCCAGACACAGAACAAATGATCGCGCTCATCACACAAACATTTGTTCTGGGTGGGAATCGAACCCACGACCCCCGGCATCGCAGTCAGGGCCACTAACCACTAGACCAACAGGCCAGTCAATAGTCTATATTATGTCACTCTTGCTTGCTAGACATGACCACCAGCATTACATTTCCAAAACTTTTCTAAATTAAACACCTCCTTTTCCTTTTCATAATAAAAAACAAACTTTCAAACCCCAGTCACAAAAACGAAAAACCCTTCACTAAAATAATTGCCAATATACTACCCCTAGTTTGTACAAGAATCTGAAATGTTTTGTAAAATGCAACGGCTAACATTTCAGCATTTTTCTTTTTCAGTGAATTTTTCTCCAATTCCTTTTGCTTAACACATGTACGAGTTTGAGGTTTAAAATTCTTTCAATATTTTGTAGCTAGTACGGCGGCCATTTTGTTTTTTGAAGTGGAATGTTTGGTTTATTGATGTTTAAGTTAGTGTAATGTGGTTGATATTGGGGAGTTTTTGATCGTTGAATTTTGTGGTGTTTATTTTGAAATTGATTTCGGATGATAGCTGAACATGGTAGAGGTTTATTGGAATGAATGTTTTTTTAAACGTTGCCCCATACTTGGAATTTCTCCTATATCGTGGGTGCGTTTACAAACATAGAACTCAAAAACACCAACACCCAAACCCGGACCAACTACTTGTTGGTCATATAAATAATTGTTCTGTGCGGGAATCAAACCTGCAACACGGTGCACAGCAGTCCAAGGATCACCGTGGATATTTGTCAGTACGAGTCTGAGAATATAGCATGAAGGACTCATTTGATGATCGTACCTCGATAAAAAAAAGGTCTCTATGGAGAAGAATAGGCAAGAAACTCCATAGACATTATTTTAAGGGCTGATTTTTCAAAAGTCCGATAACTTTTATCTAAGGAATAAAAATGGCGGTTTGACAGCCTATAGAAAATATGTCAAACCACTAGTTTTATTCCTCAGATAAAAGTTATCTGATTATTGAAAAATCAGCCCTAAATCAAACATGAATAAAAAATAAATAAATAATAAATCAAAATAAAAATATATTTTTTAACATTTTCATGGTAAATGTTGTGTATACCTATCATAGGCCGATACCAGCATTAAGTTTATATTTATGTTTTCTATTACTACATTGTTTGTTTGGCTGTTGGTTTACCTTAAATAAATAAACATAACATAATTTTTTACACATCACTCATGTCGCGTTTTACATACATATGAGAACGATCGTTAAAGCTGTGATGTTTTTACGAGGAGAGGACAAGTTATAGGCAATTGCTTAAAAGGTTTATCTCTTAACAAGACTACTGGACATCTCTCACTAAATCTCATTAATTCACTTCATCTTAGAACCATAAAAAGTCAAATCAAAACTTGACCATGGGTACCCATATACCAAACCCTCCATCAGTTGTGGTCTTAACCCTTACGCACTCGTGGTAACTAAGATTACCCTTTAAATCATTTCTAGTCGGGGGTTAGACCCTGTAGTACCCCTTGTGGTCAAGTAAGGGTGCTTTGTAAATCGTATGTGGTTGTTTCACGATCTTTGGTATACACCCTGTCTTCTAAAATGGGGGTCAAATTGTTTTTGGTGTGCTATTTTTGGTGTTTATTGAATAATTATCAGGTTTTAGGAAAATATAGCCATTCCTGTGCAGATATTGGCTACGCATCGATAGCAATGGTTTGCCAACCTAATAAAAAACTTGCCCAGCTCAAATTTTACAAAATTCAACCTAATTTTAGGCTCACTATAGAACCTCTATATCAGGCATAAATAAAATGAAAATATATTTAGTCCGTCAGTTAAAATATAGACAAACAATGTACACGTATTTTTTTTTAATTAATGAACAATGATAATGATAAAACGCTTCCAAAATCTGGAGTCAGCCTTTAAGGCTGGTAAAATTGTACCGACCAAGTGACGTTGATTTTTAGAAGGGTTGTATCTTCATCAATTTTGGTTTACGAAACAAAAGAATATTAGACGAATTAATAATGTATATTTCGGACTAATATATTTTTAGTACAATAGCTTAATATTAACTCTCAAAAAGGTGAAGAAAAATATTGTAAGACGATTATGCACAAAGTTACACGCCTGGCTGAGTCCAAACCAACAACATACAACTAGTAACTTAAGGATGTTACCACTAGGCTGCCCACTGCACATAGTCCTGAAAAAACAAACCGTCCCTTTGACCCAATGACACAAAGAGTTAACTGGACCGTAAAACTACAGTCCATGGACCGTTTCCAACTGTACTATATAACATATTAAACATAAAATGATAAAACTATGACTATATAAACAACGAGCAGAGCGTCCGGTCTGTGCGAATTATCATAATATTTGCGGAAACGGAAGCGCAGCTGACGTCACGGCCGCCGCCGCCATTTTGGGGTTCGGTAGGGAAATTGTGTAATCCATTGTGGTAGTTTTGGATACATACATAATATATTGGGCTTTTGCAAGGTGGGATTTGAGAGTGATGAATTACTTTTGTTTGTTTCAAAGTTTTGCCGTGATTTGCTAAACAGGCACCTGTTTCCCTTCTGACGCTTGGGGGATGGAAACAGGAAGGGATGGAAATAGTATAAAAGGTAGTTTTATATAAATCTACCCTTCTTTGTTATTTTGTAAAAAAAAATGTGATCATCTTTAACCCTGTAGTCTGAGTTCTGAAGTAATAATAATGGTCGATTCGGTTATAAAACCATTACAAACAGTATACTAATTTGACATACCTATATATTAACTATAAAAAAATACACAAGAAGAAACAAATCTAAGACATTAACTTTATTTCCTCTCATCAGAGACCATAACACAAGATTTCTGATTTTATTTACTGGAACTTATGGAAAATTGAAGAAGCGCCTCTAGTGTTCGAACAAGGAACTATTTTTTTCATTAAATTTACACCAAAATTACCATTTATCCTTATGTATTTTAAGTTATTGTGACGTAAAGTAAACTGGAATTTTGACATTCATTTCAAGAAAAACATTAGTTCCTTCTTCGCACACCAGGAGGCGGTGTTTCTCTTTTTTTTTTTTCGCTGTAAAGTACTGAAAACTCGTGGAAGGGCCTCTGAGCCTTAAGCCAAAGAAAATGAAACATGACATCAAGAACCAATAGATCTAAAATCTAAAGAGGATTTGCTTTTTTTTTATCGTGGTAAAATCATCAAATGAGGCCTCCCGCCCTGCCCGGGGAACTGTCAGACTTGTACTGACTAAAACCCACGGTGTCCTTCAATAGCCCTTTATGTTCCGGGGTCACGGTGATGGTATAAGACCCGCGACCCCGGCAGGCTTTAGCCCTCTGAAAGAGGATTTGCTTGCATTTGATTCTACGGAACCATGGTCTGTAACTTCATTACACCCTGTATTTTTTCCGTCGGCCTAACGCGATAAACCCTAGGTCGGATTAAACAGCTTTTTAAACTGCTCGTGTTGTCTCCTTCTTTCTCTCACATTTACATTTTCCATCTCGTTCTAGCAACGGATTTATACGGTCGTTTTTTTAGTGGTTTAAATTTTGCGTTGCCCAGGTTTTTGCGGGTAGGGGGGAAGGGGGGGAGTATGTGTGAGTGTTTGGTTTTAAATTGGGAAAAAGTTGTGTGAGTTTTTTGCTAAGTATAATTAAAATTGTACTAAAAAATGGAGGAAATATGACCTCGTGCGATTTTGAGCTCTATTTCGTAGTGCTTGAGTTTATTATCGTGTTAACTGAATTTTCTTTAGAACTACTGTTTATTTAAGAGAAAATAGACAAGTATTTGCCTCGTAGGTCAAACTGTCAAAATCTGATAACATTTTTTTACGTGGTAACATCATCAAATGAGTCCTCCCACTTATGAAAGATCGGGAGGGACTGTCAGACTTGTACTAACGGTGTCCTTTAATGGCCCTTTACGTTCCAGGGCTACGGTTACCTTAGACAGTCCCGCGTCTGAAATCTGAGCATGAGCTCTTGAATTCGAAATACACGTCATGTTATTCATAAAGGCACTTCACAGTCGTTGTTACCAATAGAGTGACCATGTATTGCCTTCACTTTTGCCATAACTAGCATAATAATGCGTACTGCTTAAACACACTCATCATCATCTCAGCCATAGGACGTCCACTGCTGAACATAGGCCTCCCCTTTTGATCTCCACGAAAAGTCTTCAACCAATGTGTGTTACCAGTGATGACTTACGGCACCGAAACGTGGTCTTTCAGTATCGGCCTCATCTCAAAGCTCAAAGTCGCTCAGCGAGCTATGGAGAGGGCTATGCTCGGTGTTTCTCTGCGTTATCGAATCCGAAATGAGGAGATCCATAGACGAACTAAAGTCAACGATATAGCGGAGACCACGGACTAGCTAGCGCAGCGTAGGACGTCCACCAACAAGGTGGACAGACGACCTTATGAAGGTCGCTGGAAGACGCTGGATGCAGGTCGCTTCCAACCGGTACATGTGGAGATCAAACACACTCAACGACGATATATTACTAGACTAGACTCCTAACAGGCGAACGATGTCTGTCAACACATTAGGCAAAAAAGTCTTATATCCGTCTTATTTCGACCACTCCTGTGAGCCATAAACATAACTTGAGACAGAACAGACCTTGAGTTAACCAATAACAACGCAGTACCCCATCCCCCTCGCTTACGTAGTACCTCAGCGAGTTGACAGAATAGTTTTTGTTCCTTAGATCATGCATGCGGAGTCTACTAATATATCGTCGTTACTTTATATACGTAACCAAACCGCTAGTTAAAAGAAATTGTTACCGTGTCTGTTCTTTTCATTACATATAATGCTCGAATACATAATTCCTACAACCAAGAATATAGTATCAAGATTTACACTTTCTGTCTACAATCTACATACAAAGGTCGTAGAACTATTTACCTAAAACATTGACATAGGCTCTACCCTAGGCAGTGACCAAATAACGTACCTTTTTGTCACATTTCTAAAAGCTGTTATTTTACATCCGTCATTAGCATAACGCTAGTGTAGCTACTGAATGTTTAATTCGGACGCCATTTTGGATTTTGAGGTCAGGTCGCACCGTGAGATGAACTGACTGCGTTCTCGTGGTGCGACTGAATACGTTTGGCCTGAAGGTGTTTGACAAGCTTGTGGCCTTGGATTTCGAGGAATGGCTTGGGTTTTTAGGTCAATGTTTACCTGGATATATGGGTCTAGTTTTACAGCCTCTAATGTTCCCATTGCTGGAACATAGGTCTCCTTTCTGTGGGAGTGACTAGACATCCACAACGCGGAGTAAGTGTTACTTGATTTTTTAGATTTGTTTGTACTAGGACATACTGATTTTCTTTCTTAGATCTTCACAGTTTTATGAGTAAATCAAGCATGAAATGAAAAGGTTAGGATGACAATTTTCAAATTTTCAGTCTATAAGCCCGCTGTCATAGGTAAAGAAATTGACTATACAACAGTTATATAGGTGTGTTTTGTAACAATAATGTAGATATGTAAATAGGTGTTTCGTGTATTAAAATCATCAAAATATGAGTCCTACCTCCCTTGTTGGAGCAGAAGGGAGTGTGAGACTCTTTCTGACTAAAAATTCATCATGTTCCGAAGGTCACGGTTAACTTTACAGTCCCGCGACCTCACCTAGCAGATAAATGCTGCCTTCAGAATACATATTTAATAGAAATCTTAGCAACAGCACAAGCTACAGTGAACCTCGTTCATTTCTCGCTCATCTCTCGACAAAGCTTGATCCTAATTCCTGTTATATTTAGTTTCCGCCTACATTACGACCGGTATTTAGGGCGAATAATTGTAATTCCAATTAGCCCCCACTAATTGTATAAAAGAAAATATGATCAAAAGGAATTCCGAGTTTCTTTCCTAACTTTGTTATTACTAATTATAATTACTTTGTATTATATCAACTTGCCCGTGAAAACTGAGTTGAAATAATTAGAAACTTATTTTAAGTATTTTTGATCTAGAGTCTAGACTCCCGGGTCGACGGCGCGTCGTGTTCCACGCGCGCCTCAAAGAGCGTCAGCATAATGACGAGGCCCCCTCTCAGGGGCTAAAGCCTGCCTGGGTGGCGGGTCTTATACCATCACCGTGACCCCGGAACATAAAGGGCTATTGAAGGACACCGTGGATTTTAGTCAGTACAAGTCTGACAGTCCCTCCCGCCCTTCCCGGGGTGGGAGGACTCATTTGATGATTTTACCAAGATAAAAAAAAAGTATTTTTGAGTCAGTTTAGAGTCTAGACTGTTTTTAATCTTTGTAGTTTTTAATCAGTTATTATTCTTATCAAATGATATCAACTATCTAAGTAACTAAATATTTGAATTGCTTTTAGTTTTCTTGTTAATTAAAGTTTAAAATCCGCCATCTTCGAAGAAAAGTTTCGATACAAAAATTTGAATTTGTTGTCTGAAAATAAGATTTATTTTTCTATTTGATCTGAATAAAATAAATCTCCCCCCCTCTGTAATATTTTTTTTTAAAAATCTAGAAAAATGTGATCATCATCTTCCTGCCCTTATCCAATTTTATTTAGGGTCGGCGCAACACGTTTTTTTCTTCCATCTAGAAAAATGTGATAAAAATAATAAAATTTAAATGATTAAATAACCACCAGTAACGGATGCCAAAGATTAGCAAATGGCAACAAAAAGACACAGGAGAGTACTCTGTATGTTTATAGACAGGCACCCCATCCACGGATAGACCTAGACAAACGTGTCTTAGCTTTGAAATTACCCTTATAATATTTCTAGAAGGTTTAATCACATAGTTATTTCTGGCACACGTAACAGTTCCATACCCAATATTCTTTTGACTAAGCAAATATAATTCACCTTCCAAAATTAGTTGAAAAGCCAGGTCTTCCAAGGTCCACGGTTGAACAAACACTCCTATACAAATGTGGCCTCTCATTCAAACATATGTGGGACTAGCCAACTTGTTATCTACCCTACATTAATCATTTCTTAAGGAGCTGGCGTAAGACATGACGGACAGCGGTTTATGATATTTGGAGGGCAGTGGATCGTCCCAAGATTTCAAAGAAAGAGGATTTATTTTTTATTTATTTATTTATTTAAAAACACACACTATCTTTACAGGCAAGAGAGATTTTTAAGAGACTTAGATCAATAAAGATTTTTTTTTATTTTAAAAAGAAACAGCTGTTTGACACCTTAAAGACCGCTGTACAAATTGGGCCAGCATGTTGGGCTGGCTTCAAATGTCGCTGTTTACACATTGGGCCAACGTGTGAACACTGTATGCGAAGCACAAGAATCCTTTGGTGCACGAAAAACCGACAAGTTTCGGTTGGTCGGCCAGTATTCCCGCCAACTACAAACATAGTACACACTACCGCCAAGTAGGTTTGTACACTGGCCCAATGCGTTGGCCCAAAGTGTACAGCGGGCTTTAGACTTGAAGTCCTGGGTCGCGGGACTATCTCATAATCATGTCACTGTCATCTGTCTCTCATAAAGGAAGGAACACAGTGGATTTTAGTCAGTACGATTCTGATAGCCCCTTTCGCTTTACCCTGGGCGGAAGGACTTGACCATGACTGAGTCCAAGACTCAATCCGTTAAAAAAACCGCTAAAATTCTTCTAAAATTAAAAATGTACCTTTCAAACTCCTCAAAAAGGTTTCCTCGCTTCAACTACACTCCTGGTCCATTGCTCAACAGATTAGCAGAATGTATCAGTGGTCCGATGGCCAGCGCAAACTTCAGAGAAGGAAACAGATTTACTTAAACTGATACCGCTTATCTTAATATGAGTGGAATTGAGAATTTGGCACTTTGTACTGGGCAGTGTTAATTATAAGTGATGATGACCTTGAGGTTAGCCCCTTGCCTCATATGCACTGGGTTGTGAGTGAAAACTCGAGGCCTTATTAAGACTTACGTTTTTGTAGCTTATAGTAAATGGGAATTTTGATGGATATAATTAATTCCTTGTTCGTACACTATAAGCTTTTTAATTTTCCATATAGTTTTTATGTCATTATCATGTAATTGAAGTACGCTGTACGGCTAAAGACGTATCATGTTAGAGCGTCCGCGTCAGAGCGAATACCAAGATATGTTTTTCAATTTGCATTTTAATTTTGGACATCACTGACATCTATGACGGAAAAAGTCATGTCCAAAGTCAAGTCAAGGAGCCTCTGGAGTTCCCTTATGTGCTATAGTTTTTTTTACGAGGTAAAATCATTATTTATGAGTCTTCTCGCCCTGAGTGGAACATACGGGACTGTAAGACTTAAACTGACTAAAATCCACGTTGATCCTTTGAAAGTTTAATAGTTCCAGGGTCCCGTTGAGACAATCCCGCGACCAATAGAATACAATATCGCATTTACGAATATAACTTTTATTTTTAGATTCTGTTTTATCTAGACACATTCAGTTTTTCGCTTCAGATCTAAACTTAGGCCTAACATTTTTAGGCCACTGCCAAGGTGACGATGCAAAAAACCTATTCATATGTTGTTTACTGACCCCCTTTCTTGGGGGACTGTGATAATACCCCCTTTTCACCCCGTGTACACAACGTTTTTTGTATACATCTGCGTTTTCATGTGGAGTTGAATAGACGCGAGTTTTTTTGTACCCGTAGCTATCTTATTTGATTATAAGAAGATTATAAGTATACAGGGTTATTGGGATTTTGATAGAAATCCAAATTATATAATTATTATAAATGTTTTTTTTTTAATTCTGAGATTTATTTATTTGAATAGATATTAACGACTTACTAAAAAAATAATTATGTTTGTTATATTTTTACGCCCAAATCACTGAACCGATCATTCTGAAATTTTGCATTTACATTGTCAGGTATATAGAGACGGACATAGAGTACATTACATGCCAAAAAAAATTACTGTTCCCAAGAATAACTTAGTCATTTATTATGATATAGGTGGCGCCACATGTGCGTTCCGAATTTATTGCCAAGTTCTGAAATAAAACTGGTATTGCCCACGGCTTCGCCCACGCAAAGACACCCACGTAAAATGAATACGTAGAAACTAAAAAAAATATTGAAAAATATAAGCCTCAGTTTAAAGCCGATTAAAAATAGAAATGTTTACATGTTGCCCAAACTCACTTGAAAAATATGAAAATAACGAAATTCGTTTTGAAACAGCCTGAAATACCTACCTGTATTGCTATTTGTTTTATAAACCTCGAGTTTAAGGTACATACCTATTCATTTACTCTTAAAATGTGAAAGGACTAAGAAATATTTTTATACAATAAATATAATTTATTACTTTGCTCACTGAATAAGTAAATCCAAGAAAGAAGTTCTATCGTTAATCTTGAATCTTTATTTAATCTCTTTTTCTCTCATTGAGTAAAATCTTTTTTCCGACCGTGTTTGTTCCAGGGCTTTGCAAAGGTATAATAATAAATAATAATATTTCACTATAACTATAACTAACTATCACACAGCGCCATCTAGTCCCAAGCTAAGCAAAGCTTGTGTTATGGGTACTAGACAACTGATAAACATACTGATATATTTCTGAATACATACATATTATAGATAAATTACACCCAGACACAGAACAAACGATCATGCTCATCACACAAACATTTGTCCTGGGTGGGAATCGAACCCACGACCCCCGGCATAGCAGTCAGGGTCACTAAACCAACAGGCCAGTCGTAATAACCTATTTTTTTTCTCAGCATAGTTTATTTGCTATCTGTACTAATATAATAAATACGAAAGTATGGATAAATGCTTGTTTTGATGTGTAGTTTGTTACTGTTTCACACAAAAACTACAAATCGGATTTTGATGTAGCAGTTTTTTTATTTAACGTGTTAAAATCATCAAATTAGTCCTCCCACCCAAGGCAGGGCAGGCCTGGACTATCAGACTTGTACTGACTATAAGCCACGGTGGCTTCAATAACCCTTTACGTGCCAGGGTCACGGTTGCGACCCCAGCAGGCTTTGGCCCTCAAAGGGGTCCCCGTCATTAAACTCTTTGCGGTGCGCGTAGACCAGGACACGCCGTCAACCCGAGCATGATCCATGACCGGACAATGAGTCGGACATTACTCGCCGTCCGCATCTGCGGTGGCCGGAGATCATCCTGCAACTTTTGATTCTGTGGGCCAGGACACGCCGTCAACCCGAGCATGATCCATGACCGGACAATGAGTCGGAAATTACTCGCCGTCCGCATCTGCGGTGGCCGGAGATCATCCTGCAACTTTTGATTCTGTGGGCATAGCACAGAGGTAGATTATAATATGGATACCTTTTATCCCGGTATTACGCCATGCACCCAGGTGCGGACGCTGGCAAAAACTAGCGTTTTATAAACGCGTTTAGCTAGGCCTTACTCGACAACGGTAGCCGCCTTGAGGCATTAAACGAATGCAGTGATAAAAAGATTATCTAGTCAGCTCGTTATAGTGGTGCAGTAGTGGTTTTAATACTGCACTAGGTAACGCTTAGTGCAGTCAGCACGCTTCTATTATCCACCTCATTTTCCTACAAAGCAGCAGAGGGGAAATAGTGAGGTAAGATGGGCCAGGGCATTGCTAGCAGCCATCGTTTATACAAGGTATTTTATAGTACTGATTCTGAAATTGTATTTAGTTTTAAATATATGATTTACTTTATTGGACACCAACAATAGTACACACGGCTCACATCAAGCTATACAAAACCATTTTGTCTTGGTCTCGCTTCGTGAACGGTCAGCTAATACTGGTTTTGTATAGCTTGATGTGTAGCCGTGTGTACGTACTGATCAAAGTGCTGCTGCTTTAAGTGGAAAAATGCTACATAGTAAACTATTTCACTAATGACACCTGCATACAATATTTTTATGTTATTGTTGTCGTATGTAGAATAATTATCTTAGGTGCCGTCAAGTATCATTATCAGAGGCTGCTAATGAATTTGATAAAGATGCTATAAAAGTGTGAAATGATTTTATGTTTCATTTTCCATTCTTTAGACAAAACAGTTTTACAAAAATACTTAGTAGCACTGAATTCTTTCGGCGTTGTTCGAGAACTAAAAGATACATCTAGCTCTATATCTTTTTTATACACAAAATGAAGCTTAGGTACTTATTAAGCACAAAGTTACTCCACTCCATCCATTTCATGTCCTCTATCAAACAAACAAAAACAAAAAACAAACTAAATCCCTACACATACAAAGTTTTAAAAAAAGCTTGAATACATCATCTAATCTCAACACTAAAAAACGTCCATTACTTAAATTAAATCGTTGTGCACACAGCCTTATGTATAGGGATGTGCCGGCTAGCACGTTCCGCTCATTAAAGTAATGAGACTGTGGACAACGCAGGAATTAATTGCTCAACTCTCTCCCTGTGGTGACAACCCTAACCGGGTACAAGTGTCGCTACTATTGTCGCTGGACAACCCTAAAATTTTGCGCTTTTAATACACTTTTGTTGTGTTTATATTTTGCAGATAAAAAACGAGTCTGTATGGGTTTTTAAATGTTGTTTTTTATAGATTTTTTATGGTGCTCCCAGTTGTAAAGTTTCTGTAATAAAGTGGACTGTAAGCTGTTTTTAAATAAGTAGTATTGCAGTGGTTGGTTTTATTCCCGTATCTCTTTTAATATTCTGTGGAAAATGTGAAAATTTATACGTATTTTTAGTGAATAATCTTTAGATTATTTTGCTATATTTCACTATGGACGAATACAATTTCGCCGTTTGTGACATATTTTTTGCACAATGGCATTGTAGCGATAATTTATTAAAATAAAACGTAATCTACTGGCCTTATTCTATCGATAACGCCGATAGTACAGTTAACGTTTCGAATTGACATAAGCTATCGAAAAGGTAAAGTCAATTTCTCTTCAAATTCGTTACAGTGATAAAGAACCTCCTACAATTATAAATACATTTATAATGCAAGTGACTAAAAATATATAAATAGTTTTACAGTTAGATTATAGATAAGATTAGATATAGATTAGATTTCGTTATAAAATTCGCAATATCTCTGTATTATTAATTTTTTTGGAGTGGTTGCTTCCTAAATTAAAGATTATCAAATTCTAAATTAACGCAAGCGAAGCCGCATACAGAAGCTATCATTTAAAATTTCTACTAAATTTTAATTTAATTATCACTAATAGCATAATCTTCGTAATAAAATATTTATCAATATCAACTTACAACCCATCCGTCATATCAGCTGATTCCCCTGAGGATAACCTTGTTATCCCAATGATTAATGGTATCGATAACATGACAGGGTACCAGGTTTGATGCCTGAATGAAGTGAAAACGGTTCACGAGGATTGTCATAACATAATGCTTGTTATTTTTTGTGGGATAAGCTGAGTTAAAAAGGTTTTTATAAAGCTGATCTTTTTAAAGAAGGTTAAATTAGATCGACAAATCTGAAAGGAGTTCTAGAGTTTTATTCTAACATACGAATTTGGACATTGATTTAATGATTGTAAGATTCATTTTCGGATGAAATGCGATTGAGCTAAGCTTGAGCTAAGTGTAAGCTTGGTCTATAGGCTTAGGCTTTAGACTCAGCTTCAATACCTAGGTTGAGTAAAGTATTAAGAACTTTTCCATTAAAAAAAACACTAAGATATTTTTACATCTGGTTCTATGCTTAGAAATACGAATCAGTATAATTTAAGAGAGAAATAATAATAAGATACTAGATCCAAATTCCAATCAATTATAATCAAATGCCCACGAATGGAACAGAAAAGCTAAGCTAAGCTTATTGTTTTGGGTTCGATCTCCACACGGAACAAATATTTATAAAATCTACAAGTAGTTATTCCTTTTAATTTTTTTGCCGTGGTAAACTCATCGAATGAGTCCCCCCACCCAGGACAGGGCAGGAGGGAATATCAGAATTGTTATGACTAAAATCTACGTTGTCTTTCAATAGCCCTTTAAGTTCCGAAGCCACGGTTACTCATTAGTCCTGCGACCACGGCAGGCTTTCGTCTTCTAAGGCCCTTTTCAAGGTAGTTTGTTCCTGGTCTGGATTTTTGTGGGTTTAAAATGTTGGTACCTATTTTAAATGCACCTACGACACAGGAGAAATCCCTAGTGTGCGGACAACGATGGTATAAAGTAAGTAGGTACCTTCAACTGTATCTGCGTCAATAATATACGCCGGGAAACTAGACTGAATAAAAATGCCGCCATTACTTAGTGAAATCATGTACTGCGTTAGATATTCAAGTCACAATAGTGAACGCATTAGTCCGTATTGGAGGAAATATACATAATAATGTATATAATATGTATGTACATATACTAGTAGAAGGAACGTGGGTTCCTTCTACTAGTATATGTACCTCTTGTGGTGGGATTCGCATTATGTACTTCGAAAATAGTCTATTCAGTCATTTTAAGAAACTAGGTATGAGTACTAGACCACTGATAAATATACTTATAGGTATATTTCTAAATACAAAACATAATAGATAAATTACTTAACCCCTTTTTATTTTTCTACGACAACCTAACACCGGAATAAACGGTTTACCTAACCCTCAGCCACTGCATGCGGGCGGTGAGTAATGGGCGACTCGCCGTCCGATCATGGACCATGCCTGGGCTGTCCTAGTTATGATGGGGCCCCCGTAGATAGCCATGGCCTGCCGGGGTCAAGGGACTTTCTCAAAAGGTTACCGTACCCCCGGAACGCAAGAGATTTTAGGTCACGTCCAAGTGTCCCTCCCGTCCTACCCTAGGTGAGAGGACTCATTTGATTATTTTACCAAGATAAAAAGGGTGCGTCGCTACTGTTTATATTTTTTTCTATACAATCAAATCTTAAGCAATCTATAATATCACTAAGAACACACAGCAATAGAAATCCAGTTTTTTTAGGCCTCTCTTTACTAAATCTTTTCGCATAATGAACGATCATCTTATACTGGCTTTATTAAATGTGAAGCCATCTGTACATGGTATGACATAACATACCACCTTAAGTCATCATAATCGGAATGTATAACTGTTTAGAAATGAGCAAGAAATGATACAAAACGTAAGTAACAGCATTGCTGGGTGATTACTGTTTTTTGCTATACATACAGACATGCATATATGCCAGTTATGTATGTATAGGTATGTCATTAGATTGGATTGAGGAAGCTAGTGCTTGAATGATACGTTTAGTCTGTTTGTGTGTTTTTTTTTGAGGTTGGAAACTGATGGACTGATTTAGATGTGATAGGAAAATGTTCGTTTTTTTTATGAAAATTTCTATCTATGGAGATTTTATCCCCTGTGGTCGTAACGTGATATTATTATAGCCTTTATCCTTCTTAAAAATAAAATAAAATCATCATCTTCTGCCTGCCTTTTCCCAACTATATTGGGGTCGGCTTCCAGTCAAACCAGATGCAGCTGAGTATCAGTATTTAGTTAGTTAGTAAAACTAAAATATAATAATTATTATAGATAACTAGCTGACCCGGCTAACGTTGTTTTGCCATATAAATAATTACATTTAGGGGGATGAAAAATAGATGTTGGCCGATTCTCATAGATACCGGATAAGCACAATTTTTTTTATCAAAATCGGTCAAGCCGTTTCGGAGGAGTATAATACGGGGTTCATACGGGGTTGAAGTTTGTAAGAAAACGGTGTTAATGAAACATTAAAAATACCGTTTAAATTGTGTTTCCAATATGTCTTATCATGAGAAAAACATGAAATAAAACGAATGCCTTCATAAAGCGAACAGTAAAATTTTCTTCATAAGATGTGAGTGCTATTGACTCTAGTCTAGGTCAGGGTTGACAACTATTTCATTTCTTTACTTTATTTTTAAGAATACAATAAACCTATATCTTATAGTTTCAAAAATACAGGTCAAGAGACTGTCTAAACAGGCTCTCGTGATACTGAATCTCAAAGGGCAATTGAAGAAACACGGTGGATTTAAGTCAGTACGAAACTGACAGTCCCTTCTCTTTAATAATTGATTATTTTACCATAATATAATTAATAAAAATATACCTCTTTAAAAACACAGCTCCTAATCCAAGGCCACCCAAAAAATTCCAATCAGGTCCGCCCCAACTTTCCTCCCGTATATATGCTACCAAGGTTGTCGCATGAATCCTGATTGCAGCCAGCACGTGACAGGAATATCACCGTAACTGTTATCTGATACGAAGAACGGTTATTTATTGGGTAAATCTCTAGTTATTTCGGCTGGTTATGTATTGAGTTGAAGGCTTTTTTGGGTAGCCTTGATTTTATGAGATTTTTTCTGGATTTTTTCATTAAAAAGATTGTTCATTCTGGATTATTCGCCTGTATTTTTACAGCTGAGGATTAATCTATTTTGTGTCCTACTTTTTTGGTCGTTGTAAAATCATCAAATGAGTCCTGCCACCAAGGGTGGGACGGGAGTTACTGTCCGTCGTACTAAAAAAACTTAAACAGTTGTTGAACAGTTGTCAAAAAAAGTGTCACTGCAAAACAAACCTTATATCAAAGTGAAATGCCGATTTGACAGTTTTTCGAGGCAAGTTTTCAACAGATGCTTATCATTTTTTTTGTGGTAGGACGGTCAGACTCGTACTGATTAAAATCCTCGATATTTCTTCAAAAAGCTTTTGTGTTTCAGGGTCGAGGAAATTAAAACGGTTTAGTAATATAACAACGTATCTATAACTTACTAATTAAGTTATTATGTGACCATGCTCGCGGGGAAAGCAGAAATTAACTTAAAATGTCACTTACGGGATATCTTCCGTGATTCTTTATTTGCTTGAGTTCCCGATATTTCGATGCTGTTGCAAGCACCATGGTCGCGGGTTGACTCCGTCAAACTAATAAAGAATCACGGAAGATATCCCTTAAGTGACATTTTAAGTTATGAAGCAAACCGTGATAGTTTAAAAAAGTGTTTAAGCAGAAATTACCCATAACAGAAAGGTTTGGAAAGAGACAGGGTAGGCGTTTGCCCAGCTATGGGACACAATACAGACTACAAGAAAAAAATATCGTCTTTATACAGTTTTTGAAACAAAAAAAGAACTATTTAAAAAAGTCATGTTGCAGTGTTGGCAATTTCAAAACATATTAGCCAGAAACAAAATTATTTTGCACAGTAACCTCTGACTTACATTGCGGAAATGTTGACATTTTACCTAAAACTAATAAACTCGACGAGGCTCACACTATAATTACAATGTTATACAAACACGTACATGGTATCCAATTAGAGGCAACCCTAAACTAGGGCTGTACCCATTATTTTAATCACCACTCCGTGACTAGACCCTTCCTTATATAATTTATAATTTTAAGGGTAGGTATAAACTCGCGACTTTGTTGGAACTTGACATTTTTTGAAAGTATTCTAAATACGAGACCATAATTAAATAATACCGTATTCACCGAAATAAATGAATTCTAATTCCAATAGTGTTATTTCGTTCTTTCTGCTTTTGTAAATGTGAGTTTCGTTGTTTGTAAACGCACCCACAATACAGGAGAAATTCCTAGTTTCCCAACACTTCAAACACAAAAATAGATATTTGGTGTTTTCGATTATTTTATGTCTAATTAATTATGATTGTTATCATAATAATTCTATCAGCAGACGACAACGACCATATTTTTGTGAACTTTAGAATAATTGTGAAATAATAAGAATTAATTTGAAAACCGACTTTATTCTCCAAATCGCTTCAAAATCACTTCTCACTTGAGTTTTTACTGATGTGTATATAGTGTTCGTAAAAACGATACAGCAAGTTTCTTTTAGTTAACAGTGTAAAAACAATTAAATTAAAACTAGCAACTCAAAAAAAAAATCGCACAACGCAATCGCAAAAACGCAAGTGTATCAACACCAACTCCCCCCACCTAGACTGTCATTTCAACTGATAATTAATGATAATAAACTACATAATTAAGGCATACCAATGACAGCGCAACGAAAGAGATGCTCTCTTAATTGTGTTTTCGGTCTCCGGGTTAAGTCGGCACGAACAAGGTCTGTGTTTTGATGGGTGGCCACTCAAGCGGTGAAGTTCGGGTCTTTAATTTGCTTAATTTAAAAGGGAAGCTAATTTGAAGTTAATGGAGTATAATAGAGTTAATTGTGATCGATTTTGTACTGGTTTATTAGTTGGCAAGTTTCAAATATTTGCTCCACCATAGTGGAGAAAATATTTTTACTTCTTCCTCTGATTTTGACAGCATTCAACGAAATGTTGTCTATCTTCAAAATAGAGTTAGGCATATAAATAAGGTCGCAAGTCTAACGAATTACCGTGACCCCGAAACGTCAAGGGTTATTGAAAGACATCGTGGATTTTAGTCAGTACCTACAGGACTGACAGTCCCTCCTGCTATGCCCTGGATGGGAGTATTTATGTGACGATTTTACCACGTTAAAATAGGCACATACATGACCACGGTGGGTTTTAAGTCGGTAAAAATCTGACAGTCTTTTCCGCTCCTAACCAGGGAGGAGAAATCCTCTACTAGATAATTTTCCTGCCCAAAAAGACTGCCACTTTACACCAAACAAAACAAAGTTCGTCACCACGGCTAAAAAACTGACCAAGACGGCCATCGTAACCAACCACCGCTACAAAATTACAAAGTTCACCAACCGTCACCACGGCTAAAATAGACCTAAATAAGCAACCGTCACCACGGCTAAAAGATACCTAAATAAGCAACCGTCACCACGGCTTACAAATTACCAAGTTCACCAACCGTCACCACGGCTAAAAGAAATCAAAATAAGCAACCGTCACCACGGCTACATAACGTCAAAGCAACAATCCTCTCCAAGTCCATCTAACATTCTGCTTTTCTTGTTTCAGATCCACCAACGGCCCCCATGATCACTGGCTACATCCCTGGCACCACTCTCTCAGCTGGTACCGTTCAGAGGTTGTCCTGTATATCTTCAGGAGGCAATCCATTGGCTACTCTGACATGGTTCAAGAATGATAAGAAGGTTAGTTTCTTTATTTGTTTATACTCTTTTGCTGGTCTTTTTTGCTCTGGGGAGGTCTTCAAATGGTTAGAGTTTTTGGGGACTTTTTGGGACCAAAAAATCCCATCTTTAAATACATCTGTGTTTAGAGCGCGTATCCAGAAAGTCAAAATTTAAAAGGTTTTATAATAAGTTAAACATCTTAGACGGGCCTGTTGGTCTAGTGGTTAGTGACCCTGACTGCTATGCCGAGGGTCGTGGGTTCGATTCCCGCTCAGGACAAATGTTTGTGTGATGAGTATGATCATTTGTTCTGAGTCTGGTTGTAATTTATCTCTAATATGTATGTATTTAGAAATAAATAAGTATGTTTATCAGTTGTCTAGTACCCATAACACAAGCTCTGCTTAGCTTGGGACTAGATGGCGTTGTGTGATAGTTGTGGAAAAAAAAAGAAAAAATCTGTTAAACACTTGTCTTAAAAAGTGTAAATGCAAAACGTACTTTATGTCAACGTCAAATGCCGACACTTTCTTTATACAAGTGTTACACAGCTGTTTAACTTTTTTTATAGTAATGCTGATCATGTCCGATGTAAACTATTTCCATATAACATGTACAAAAACAGAGCAGAATATTTTCAATAACACAGATACCTACATAACAATACAATATTGGTAGAGTAATATTCATTGGAGTATCAATATCGAATCGTTTCAGTCCGTTCAACTATTCTTAATAGAGAAACAGTGAAAGCTTCCACAGAATTCGATATGGAAATGAAATTATTTTTACAATATGAAGCAAATTAATATACAAAGTAGACGTACTCGTATAAAGAATAGGTAGGTTTACGTTACCACATAAAATAAAAATACAGTTGTTGAACTGCAAATATTTTAATTTTAAAGCACATGATTGTGTCATGGTACTAATTATAATACGAATATAATACGCAAAGGCCGATGTTTTCGGGTTAAGCCACGCTGGCCGAGGTTGGTCTGTTAATGGGTGACCATATTCTGTCATAGCGATTTTTGTCGGTGCCTCAGAAATCACGTAAAGTCGTACGAACCAGCTGTCATTCGTAGATCTTTGACAGTCGTTACTATTAGACAGAAACTCTAAAGTCTGACAACTAGTCTTGCCGGGGTATCGTATTAACCAGTTACTGGATTGTGGAGCTCCGATGGCAGTCGCTTCATGTAAAATACTGATATTCATCTGCATCTGGTTCGATTGGGGAAAGGCTAGGCAGATGATGATGATTGTGTCATGATGTTTTGACCAGAAATAATCCTGCAGGATAGTTTTAAATACATAAACTCAATAATATATAATGTGGCTGCTTGCGGTCTGTTCAAACTTAAATGGGAAAGTAGCTTGCTACTCAATTCTGTCAATAAAATTATTTGACATGCGAGGTCGAAACCTAACCCCCACTGAATAGAAGCCATTTATTTTTCCATACCACAGTTGAGCTTTTAAGAAATCCTTTTTTTTATCAAGAAATCTATTCCATCCACTACTGAGTAATAGCCTTCTCCCTTTTGGGGGTATGCTTCCTTGAGCTGCATAAGTCTTAACCAAGATTACCTGCGTATTTTTAAACTCGAAGAACTTCAAAAGACTTACCAAAATCTTCCTTTTCAGATCCACTCGGTAACAAAAACGACGGAGCGGTCAGTCTCCGCCGAAATCTCGATCTTGACCAACGTGACTGATAACCAGGCCCAGTACAGATGCGAGGCGACCAACAGTGCCACTGAGATACCGCTGTTTGAGACAGTCACCTTGAATGTTTACTGTGAGTATTATTTACTGTTACTGTGAATTCTATTACTGGGCAAAACCGTTTTGGGCCATGAATTCCAACTTTTCGATTTATGGTCTATGTGGACTACTGGTTTTGTCAAGCTCATCCCACCATCTTACATGGAGTCCGCTGCGACACCTTTTGGCTGAGTCAGGGCTCCAAATTGTGGTTATTTTCTTATGCGATTGGCTGATTAGTGTAATGATTGTAAACTCGACTGTTATAAGATCTCAAGGCCAACCAAAGTCTTACTTGGAAATTAAGTTTCGCCTCGCATTTTTAGTAGTAGCCTGGAGTCAAGGTTTGTACCCCAAAGGCAATAAGCTCGTAAGCAATAGCTATACAAACGTTACGGACATCTGCTTTTCGACAACTACTACCAAAAAAGCAATGAAGTAATTGACTACATACCTTGAATATCTGCGATACGACTAGCAAAATGACGGTACTCACACGATCAAAATAAGTGAAGCGCATGCGTGTCGCTTAGCGTAAATCGCATCATGCGAGGCTGTCAACACATCACAAGATTGCGTGTTTAATTGAATAGATTTCCAGTAACCAGAGGTTAATTATTTCCCCAAACAGTAAATGAAATAATCAGAGAACCTACCGTAAGGGATATTACAAAACAAATTATTATCTTACAACCTAACTATTCAAGGGAATTTGTATCTTGATGTTTGGTTAGGACTGACTGAAGATGCTGATTTTGTACTCCTATAAATTAGGGAAAAGCTGACTTTAACTGGAATAACAAATAAGTAGTGTAAACTTAACTAACTACCTACGTAAGTTGAGAGTTTAGGAGTAACGTGAGTAAGACCTGGTCTATATTTGATGGATTTAGTAATATCTAAGCAGAAATTGAGCTTAGCTACTATTTCAAGCTTAGTTTCAAAGTTAAACTTCTTGAAAATACATCTGTAGACTTGTTTAGTGTCGAATCTATAATTAAAGATGACAAAAAAATAGCATTAATGCTAAGCTTGGGACGTTATTAGTGATCGAAGATAATATTAGTGTTATTAAGTAGTGTACAAGGTAGTTGTGTACAAGGTTTCTGTTAAACTTTTTTGATGTTGCTACTAGTTTTGCATTACCTGTCCCTTTTCCAAGAAATTACTCAGCTTTTACATAGATTATTAATTAGAGAATAACAAGTGTCAGAAAAATTGCAAACATCAGCAAGCTTGCAATTTGAACTTAGTTCCAAGTACATTTCTTTCATACCATCTTTTTCTTCAACAGTCGCCCCTGAAGCAGTGAAAGTACGAGTGGAACCAGAAGAGCTCAAAGTTGGAATCGAAGCCACGCTGTTTTGCGACGCAGCCAGCAGTAACCCCCCTGCGACACTGTCGTGGTGGCGGGATGGGATTCCTGTGCAAGGTAAGTTGATTATAATATTGCAGTTTTTGGGTATTAATTATACAATCAAGGTCTATAATCATCATAGATCTGGATAGGTAGATCTATTTAGTTTCAACGACGGCAAACATTAATGTAAATATGGATATTCCACGGGATGCCAACTGATACTACGAGATTTTATTTTATTTCATTATTTTTGTCAAATTCCTTTTGTCATTGTTTCTGTCGCTAAATTGACGTACCTGCGTTTGTCTCCTTCTGCGAAACTAGAAGAATTTGATTCTTTACCAACAGTAACTTGTTGTCTCACTCCAAAACCCGGGACTAGGGGAATGTCCATATTATTCTATCTATAATAATCATCCGTGATAACCATGATAATACCTCCCTGCATCTATTTCATCGGGGTAACAAGACTTTTGCACTTTTACAAAACTTACTTTATCCAATCTATAGTATGTTTTATCTTGGGGAAATGATATCTACAGTATTTTTAATGGAAATATTCGGAAACATGCTAGAGCCGAAAACAAAGAAACTCCTTTCTCTCGCCTTCTGACCCGAACCAAATCTTCATTGACAATTTAACAAAGCAATATAGGACTGTGTTGGCACTGTTTTGCATGTAAATCCCTTGTCTATACACATTCGTGATTTAGCCGTGCGTGGCAAATCGATTGCGCTACATGGCTGCGTCGGGCTAGTAACTCGTCAATATGTAGCTAGTAGAGTTACTGGCATAGTTTGTCACTTTCTAGTATTCTGTAATTTTTGGATATGCCAAGATCTGGATCTGCCTAGCCTTTTTTTAGCCTGTTGGCGTCGGATTCCAGTCATCTTCTTACGTATTTCTCTAATTCTCAACTGCCCCGTCCTTGGTCTGACGGTGTGGTTATATCATCATCATCAGCCGAAAGACGACAACAACTGAATATAGGCCTCTCCTTAGACCGCCTCGTCCAACGTATATTCGCCACTTGCGTCCATCGGTTGCCCGCGACTCTCACGATATCATTGGTTCACCTAGTGGGATGCCAGTCTACGCTGCTGCGTCTTCCAGTCCGTGGTCGCCACTAGAGAATTTTTCTTCCCCATCTGTGATCCGTTCTAGGAACGATATGGCTTACGCGCTATATATCATGCGTATGGTTATAATATCTCAAGAAAATCATCAGATATTTTAACCTCATCATCTCTTCTAGGTCTACCACCGAAGAAAACGAAGGGTCTCCACGGAGGGACGGTCTCCACGATAGAACTGAAGCTCACCATCACTAAGGAGCTGAATGGAGCCGTGTATACCTGTCAGGCAATGAACGAGGCGTTACAGAGGAGTGTCCATGATGCACTGCCGCTTAAAGTGTTATGTAAGTATGAAAATTGGAAGACGAGAAAGCAAGGGAGTAGGATAGAAAAGAAGAGAATTTAACAAACTACTCAATTATTTTATTAGATGATTTAATAAAACTTGAGAAATAAAGAGGTTACTATCGTTTGAAAGCTTTCAAGGAAGTTAAAAGTTAGTTATCAATTATCACCTAAAGTTGAAAGTTTATATGAAAATTGACTGCTTTTGATTCTAAATCTTGTATTGAAGCAGGTAGTTTTTTGAAGCTTTTTGTAAAGGTTCTAAATGTATTTTTTGTTTCTAAAAAATCAATGTTATTATTTTTATTTTGACGTAAACTGACAAAGGCACTTGAAACATCAATAAAAGTAATTTCCTATGGAAAAGAACTGGCAAAATATTCCAGGATTTCTCATATTTTTAACCCCCGACGGAAAAAGAGGGGTGTTATAAGTTTTAACAATTTACGTGTCACGATGCCTATATCCAACAGCAGTACCTTCTTAATCGGCTGCTTGTATATCAAATTAAATCATAATGTACTAACCAAAACCATTATTTTTAGACGCGCCAATATTCGACGAGACAACACCCTACACAACAGTTGGAGTTGAAAACGAGCCCCTCATCATAGTCCTACGAGCTGATGGTAACCCTGGGAGCATCACGTACACCTGGACCAAGGACGGACTGCCTATCACACAGTCTTCTTACAGTACTGGAAGTAAGTAGAAACAACAGAGGTCTTTTACGTGGTAAAATCATCAAATGAGACCTCCCACCCCGGGCAGGGCGAGAGGTACTGTCAGACTTCTACTGACTAAAATCCACTGTGTTCTTCATTAGCCCTTTATGTTCCGGGGTCACGGTAAGGAAATAAATCCCGCAACCCCGGCAGGCTTTGGCCCTCTGTGACGGGGCCCCGTCATTTGCTGACAGCTCTTTGAGGCGCGCGTGGAACACGACGCGCCGTCAACCCGGGCATGGTCCATGGACGGACAGCGAGTTGCCCAACAACAGAGGTCTTATCATGAATTTTCAGTTTTTGTGACACAAAGTAAATTGGGACTTTTACATCTTGGAAAAAAATAGGTCTTTCTTCGTACACCAGAGACGCTGTTCCATTTTTTATACAAGAAACGCTGTAAATACTGGAAAGACGCTGTGAAGTAAAATACTGAAAACTCGTGTTAAGTGCTCTGTGGCGATACGAAAGAGTCAGGGTTTCTGTTTCTTTAAGTGAGAGTAATTCCAGTGTGGGAACGAGATGGCGCTAGACGACTTGTATAGCTCTGTCTCTTTTCCACAATGGAATCACTCTCGTTTTGAGATGTCCAGGTGCCTACTAGGTCTTGAATACTCATTATTACAGTTTATTTGAGTTTTACAATTGAGCATGAAGTTCTGAGATTGATTTCTGGGTCTTATAATTCTACTAGAGCCCTCAATAGATGCCCTATTTGTCCACTTGATGGTAATAGGTTCGTCCCTTGTTATATGGTTCTTGCATATAATGGGACTTTAGCAGTACTGTCACTTGCTTTGTCAGCGACTTCGCCAGCGTAAAATTCTAAAATTACTATACCACGGGAATTTCATACCAGGATAAAAAAACATCCTATTTGATCCAGTTTAAATACAATAAATGTAAACCACATTTCTCCCAAAACCTTTGTGTTTTTTGGAAAGAGTAACAAACGTATAATTATCCATCTTCACAAAACTTTCGTATTTATAATATGAGTAAGATAGTTACTAGTCTTCTGCCAAACTTTTCGGCACACTTCATGTTACGTTCCACGTGTAAGTTTTATAACATGTCTAAATCATTATACTTTGTTAGTAAACACATTATTTTCTTTTTGAAATAGGTTAATGGAAAGTTTCCGTTTTTTTTTAGTTTCCCAGACCCTATTCTTCTTGTTTGCTTACCTATTCATCGTAGCTATTTTATCTCGTAAAATATCACATTTTAGAGTCAATATTAATTGTCTGGTAGGTTCGTCGTTCTAGAAACTAGAAAATAAGCGAATTCTTTTTAACATTTTCGTTCAATCAACTTAAATTCTTGGAACTGGATAAATTAAAACGTTATTAAAGAGAGATGTGATTTTTTGTCAGTTTTATAGTACCTACGTTTCTTTTAACGTGAAATTTTCCGTATCGTACCTTAAAAAAATATTATTACGAAAATATTATAATGTATAACGTAAATCGTAATGTTTGTCAGATTATAATATTTATAATACATACAAAATATAATCTCATTCAAACTAATAACTAAATACTCGATTTAAATACCAATAACGACATAAAATAAATAACAGATAAGCAAATAGTTTAAAAAGCTATTTACAACAAACGCTAATGACTATAAAACGTTCAAAAACATGCAAACCAAATAATTTAATTCTAGCAAACAAACAATGTATTTAGCTTTTAATCAAGCATCATTAAACCATTGATAGTCTATGAAAGTTTGTATTGGAATTAACAATATTATTTAAACCTCTGAAAGTATGGTATTTAGCTGGAACAAATAGTTGTGGTCAATCATATTCATTACCATCCGGACAAATGTGGTTTATAGAAAATTACATTAGGATTTACAAATAAACAGTAATGGATAACACACTTCCGATAAGCACCAATTTTAATCAAATGTAGCAATACTTATTTATCATTTTGACGATAATTCAAATATTCAAGTAGGAGTTGAACAATTTTGATTGAAAAAGGATAATAAAGAAAAAAAAAATAGGATATTTAAACAAACAAATATAAGCCCAACGAGAGTAAATGTACATAATGAGAGAAATAAGGTTAAAACAGTTTAGGAAATGAACAAACGGTTATTTGTCTAACATGTATGCATGCGGGCTATTGGGTTACCCAACAAAGGACATAAAGGGCGTGAAAATATGAGGTAAATAATTAACTACACAGTACCATTAAAGAGGAGTTAGTCCGTGGTTATCACCAAATACCTGTGACCAATAAAGAATTTTTATAGTTAATATTTAAAACTACAGACTTATATCATTCATTGAAACATACCTTTTAGCATATAATAGATCAAAATTTAGTCGTTTACAACATTTTTTTAAAACAAATAGGACTATTCAATAAAAAGTAAATGGTCGTTTATTTAGATGACATGCTAATTTTTTCTATTCTTTTCATCTAGATGACAGAATCATATCCGAAGGCAGTATGCTGAACATGACAAAGCTGACGCGACACGATGCTGGTATCTACACTTGTGAAGCTGTGAACTCTCAAGGAGCAGCTGTTGCGAATATCAGTGTTTCTGTGCATTGTAAGTATATTAATTTTATTACTAAGAATTCTTCAGACTTGGATAAGAAAAGTATCACACTTTCCTGACGACATTTTTTTTTAAGCTTAAGTTCTAAAAACATCACAATTATAAACTAAATTTATCGACACTTAAGTTTAAACATCTCACGATTATAAAAATCAACTTTACAGAAAGGTAATAACTAAATATTTGCAACTTAGAAACTATAACAATCATCTTTTATGTACAGACGCTAGCAGGTCAACCTGCACGAATTTGTCAAATGTATTACCACTCGTACATTAAGCTTCCACTATTGTTATAAGATTGAAAATCTATTAGAGAAATTTTACAGTTTGAGTTAGGTTGATGTGCTGGCGTCTGTACATTATAAACTTCAAAATTAGATGTTCCTATTGGACGTTACTTGTCTCTGATTGACTGTAACAATGTTTCTTCCGATTTCCTAGCGAATTGCAACGACATAATTTATCAAACCTGCAAATATTTACTTACGCGGTGTAAAATCTTTAACGACGACGGTAGTTCCAAGAATCTTAGTGTCTCATTATAGTCTTTTAATACCAGCATTATGATACTATAACATTATTATACTCTCAATGAATTTTAAGTGCCAGTGTGAAGTTGCGAAGAAAATAATTGAGGAATAATCTATTTTCTCTGATTTTCCGTAACGACATATTCAAAATATAAACTGCCGCTGGTAAAATGCCATCCAAAGCCTCTTACAAAATATGCCACGAGACAGAAAATAACCTTATATCGAACATTTACAACTTTGACGTTACTAAGCCCTTTGCTGCTGCCAAAACATAATGATAGCTTCGTAATACCCTCAATATTAAACTTCATAGCTTCTCAAACAGAATTGTTGATGAATTTATTGTCAGTTATGTTGCGAGAAGGGTTTCAAATTGGAGTACAATCAAGGCCATTGTTTGGTTAAGATATTTCTTGCATTTTAATATTTGGCATTGCTAGCATTTTAATGCTGAGATGACAAATATGATCGAAACAAGTGTTTGGGAAAACGGCGTGAGTTTATATATCATCATCTACCTAGCCTTTTTCCTACTATATTGGGGTCGGCTTCCAGTCGAACCAGATACAGCTGAATATCAGTATTTCACATGGAGGGACTGCCTATCGGACCTCCACAACCCAGTAACTGGGTAATACGACAGTCCATAGTAAGACTGATTGTCAGAATTTAGAGCTTCTGACTAATAGAAACGACTGTCAAAAACGGGAGTTTATGTATGCCGATCCCGATGAAATTAGGATAAATGATTATTATAGTTCTAAAAATCAGTATCGGCTATGTCTTAATAATTTAAGAGATTGCCCGTTGACCAAATTTATTCATTAAAAAGTTCCTCTCTTAGAGTTCTGCAGGTTAATTGCATCTTTCTGCAATAGTTAATACGTTTAAGCGCTCTTCTCTTGAAGGAAATTGAATACTTTGTAGCCGTAGAACATTTTATATAGTTTATTAAATTCTGAGCGCAGAACTAGGTTTGTCTTGATTCAATATAGATACCTTGTGGACGGTGGCATTAAATGAATCTTTGTGTACATTTTATTATAACTGTTTTTCAGTATCTTTATTTTTATTTTCGTGAGAGAATGTGTTTACCCTCTGAAATCTAGCTTGGCCTCGTCTCTCTGGGATTTCCACTGACCTCTGACATGGCTTTTGTTTCCCAAAGATATTTTCCTTCATCGATGTTAATGATTTCCAAGATTAACTTAAAAGTACATTTGGAAAAGACATATTGGTAATTGCCTGGGTTGAAACTCACAACCTCGCACATGAGGCAAGTAGTCATCATCTGGGGCATAACAACTAGAGATAAATAAATCTTTATGTCGATTTTATTGTAGCTATTATTTCTATATAAACGTGTTTTTTTCTTTGATAGTATTGAAGACGTAATGATCGAATATTATTTTGTTCATCTAATTGTTTATCTAGTTGTGGACCAAATTGTTTCGTACCTAGGTCAACAATATTAGATGAGTTTTGCTTTCGATTCAGGTGTTCTAATACACTTTGTCCTAGTTTTTCTTATGGGTATTTTTCTTTGTATTTTCATCATCATCGACGCAAAACGATTTTTTCTTCCATTCTCCCTTCTCAGATGTTACAGCATCATTTACTAATTTTTCGATCATATCATTCTTTAAATAATTCATCCATCTTTTCTTTGGTCTTCCTTTCTACCAATCCACATTCATACCCATCACTCTCCTAGCCACTTGTGTGTCATCTCTTCTCGTACCAGGTCCATACCAAAACAGACTTTGCTTATATTTTATTTTAGGTAAATGTGAGAGAAAAATCCATATCCTTCCTTCTCTCTAAATTATGTATAAGTAAGACTAAATGAGATTTCTATTACAGATCCTGCGAGTATAAAATCAGTGTCACAGCTGGAAGTCCTAAGTCCTAATCAAGATGCTTCAATATCTTGCACAGCGAATGGTAAGTTTCCTATATTATTATTATTAGTACTGTATTCAATTTCGTTAAAAACATGTTTTTTCCTTGCGTTCCTTTTATATCAATTGACAAAGACATTATTAGTCTTAACTACTTACTAGAGGCCTTAGCAAAAGATTTCCGTAGTTTATCGTGTAATTTACTTTAAGTTACGTTTACGCTGATTGTATAGAAATGTAAAAGCGCCTCTGGTGTACGAATGAGGAAATAAACAAAAACGTGAAATCTTGTCATAAGGCCTCAGATAAAGTTATTTTATATTATTCAGTTAAATATCTTATTTATTATTTTGTATGTCATCATTAGCCTGTATTGGTTTGTTGCTGGATATAGGCCTACAGATGGGCGCATATCAAGCTACCACGATATGTCAAATTCCATTAATTGACTTTCAACCTTATTACAATAGCGGAAGTTTAATTTTTAATTGATAAATTTGACAGATTCTGGTAGGTTGGCCTTCTGGCATCTGTATGCCACTTAGCCCTGTCCTGAGGTTGATTCATTACAATTTTATATTTTCTTTGCTTATTGGACTATATTAACATCCAATATAATATTCCCACTGACGGACATTTACCTTAAAAATACCTCCAAACTTCCTTTTTTTTAAATCGGTAAAAAATAACCCAACATAATCTCCCCCACAGGTAACCCTCTAAGTGCAGACAACATACGCTGGGAAAGAAAAGGCTACAAAATAAACCCTAGCCAAGTTTCTTTCGAACCTCGCAACCTTACCAGTACCTTGGTCATAAAACAAGCAACCAGAGAAGATGTGGGAAACTTCCAATGTGTAGTGGACAATGGCATTGGGACTGAATCGAGGCAGGATGTGATGTTAGTGGTGAAATTCAAGCCTGAGCTGGACAGTTCTCCTAGCCTGATGAAGTCGGCTTCCAATGTTGGGCAGGTCGGCAGGTTGACGTGCAAGTAAGTGATATTTTAGTACTAGTTTTTTCTTTGTTTTTAAAGCTGCCCCTCTATAGGATGTGATCTTGTATCGTGGGTGCGTTGACGAACAGTAAACTCATATAGACAAACACCTAGACCCGAAATAAATCGTCGACCTTGTCTTAGTCTTTCCTGACCTAGACTAAGGTGAAGACCAAACCCATTACAAAAAAGGGAAAAAAAACTTCTTGTAGGTAGATCATACAAATATTTATGCCATGTTAGTATTGAACTCGCAACGCACATTGCAACAGCTAATCGTTCAGCGACTGCGCCAATCGTGCAGTCATTCCGCAATATTTTTCCGTGTTAAACTAGATGTCAACATTCTATTCAGTCGTTTTTGAGTGAAAAATAAGCACACGTCTCCTCAGATGTGTGCTACGACATGGTAGGCCCTCGCGTACCATGACGTCGTAGATCCGTTGTTGAAAAGAGACAGAGCTATACAAATCGTCTAGCATCTCGTTCCCACAGTGTAACAACTCTTGCTTTTAGACGTCTTAGTAGGCCGCCAGTCCTTGTTTCACTAACATAATTCTTTGAGTACAAAAAAGCTTAAAAGATATTTGTGCTTAACATTCAACGATAAAAAAATAAGCACATTTTTTTAACATCAAATAAAATCTGCTTATCTTAAAAGGGAAAAGATTGTGAATATAAGGGACAGTAAGAAGGGCGAAGGGGGGAAGGGGGGAAGGGGGGATAAGACTGAATTATTACGATCAAATACGACGTGGAGTGTCAAGGGGGAAGATATATGAATGCAAAAAGGTTTTCAACTAGCTCAGGTTCTGGTCGCGAGACTTATCGATTTACCGTGACCCTGGAACGTAAATGGCTATTGAAGGACACTGGGATTTTAGTCAGTACGAGTCTGACTGTCCCTCTCGTTTTACAACGCAAAAAAAAGCTAAGATTCTAGTGTTAAGTTCTTTCTGTGATGTGTTATTGGTATTTTGACAAACATGATTGAACTTGTCTATCTACTTACGCATTTTTACACTAATGATGCTAAAAGACTTATATTTTTTAATGAAACAGCCCTTCCAAACATTTTTATAACATTTTTTGCATATCTATGAAGTGTTCTGCCAATACTTTCGTTGTGCGCACAGCTAAGGAGTGAAATTCCCTGTCAGGGTATTTATTTACTGATAGGAAAGAGCAAAGTTCTACAACTTTGGGGTCTTTAAACCAATCACAGTAGTAAATAAATTACTTTTTAGGCAAACTTACTTTAGCGTTGACTACATCGTTGTTCACCATCAAGTGAGATAGTATAGATAAACGCGAGCCTGTCGCAAAAAAAATAACTGCTAGACCCAAAACGTTTTTCAACCATAGATAGCATAAACAGGTAGTGATCTATAACTTATTGTGAAATTGTTTCTACTCAAAGTAAGGACGGATTGCTAGTAAGACAAAAAGTTAAAACAATGTACTGATGATGATGGGACGATACAAGATCGGGGTCAAGACCAGGCCCCAAGTAAATGTATTTGGACAGACGAAAAAAGATTTAGTAAAATTTTGTCCAGTAAAGATTCCATTTATGCAAAAACTAAGCGATTCAGAACTTTAGTACCTTGACATAAAACTCACTTCTAACCTCAATCAAATTATCTCAGTTGAAGACGTTAATGAAATCACTAGAATAGGTCTCAAGGTAATTTAATCTTAAAGCTGCGATAATAGCGAATATAATCGCTTAAACACTCATCAATCATTAATTGATCGTTAGAATTACGATTTAATTAACTATGGATTAGTTCGCAGTTAGATTTAGTACACCTGTGCCTAATGCTGTGTTAAAGGATTGAAATGAGTTAAAATGTAATTAATTTGGTAATTATTTGAAGGTTAGTTTAAGGATTATTGCTCTCGTGTATAATGATGCTGAAAGTGAATTTTGTTTAAATAAAGTATACAATTTTATAGTCGTAACTTAGATTCGAACTCTTGAAGTCCGCAAACTTGTATCAATTAACCATTGTCCCTCATTTTACAATTGCAATGTGAAAAACATCCAGGATAAGACATACCATCACATAAAATCCACTTTAATGTCTTCTGCTGTTGTAGAAAACAAAGCTTTAACACATTTTTATTGAAAACCCTGATCCAGTCCAAAAATCATTTTGCACAAAAGCCTAAATCAACAAATGATAATAGTACGTGCCACACAATTATGAATCTAAACATCAATATTTCTTGAAATCAACTTTAAGGTTGTCTTAAAAAGATCGGTTGTAGCAATAAGGCCACCTATTGTGTATCCCTACATAACTGCAATTGATTTAAGGTGCATAATAAAGAGTATTCTATCTAACAATTTCCCAACAAGGTACGAATAGGTAAATTCTAAAACAACGCCATACTAAATCCACTAATTCTTTCAGATGCAAAGCTGCCCCAGCACCAAACTTCACCTGGTCCAAGAACGGAGCCAAGCTACCCGTCAACACATCAATGAAGTATTTTGCTGAATACCACAAACTAGATCCTGTGACCTACACCTCGGTGCTACTCATCAGTGACGTCAGTTCTTCGGACTATGGGTCTTATGAATGTGGAGCGAGAAACGACTTGGGATTCTCTACAACATCTGTTAAGTTGGATATTACTAGTGCCCCAGGTAAGAAATATGCACTTAACATACCAGGGGGGTATAACAACGTCTTAAAACCAGGCTCGTTCCAGTGAGTGAACGAGGTGGCGATAGAACTTGTCTATCTCTGTCCGGTTCATTCATTGAAACTAGTCTGGCTTTAAGACGTTATTGTAAGCCACCACATTTTCAATTTCGCTAAGAATTGTCTCAACATTCTTTACTACTCACCTCCCACCCTCAAAAAAGGTGTGAAAAACTTGCAAGGTCGGTAAAGCACAAGCGATACTTCTGGTATTGCAGACGTTCATACACTACGGTAACAATGCACCATCAGGCCTCATCATCTTTAGATATAAAAAATTCTATTAAGGACGATTTTGGAGTTTAAACACGTGTTATCTGATCAATGTTAAAATTGTCCAAAGGCATTCTATTTATTCAGAGATATTACTTACATAAATATATTTTACTTAAAACTGTTCCATCTAGTGGTTGGATTCCTAGAAATTGTTTCGTGAAGATCACAATCATAACATTCCTAGAAGTAGGACAGAGTCTGGATTTGAGTAAAGTCAACAAAGTTGCCTTTATAGAGTTGGTCTAATTGAATTGCTGTGTAAAGCAGAACCTAATGTCGTTACACAGGTAATAAATTATTTTATCATGTTAATCACCCGTCATTGTTTCAGATCAAGTGATATCACTGATGGTGACGAATGTGACCCATAACACCGTGACACTGCAATGGGTACCCGGGTTCGATGGCGGACTGCCATCGTGGTTTAGGATACGATACAGGTTAGTTTAAAGATAGTAAATTAAGCCAATTATGAATGTTTTGAAGTAGAAACAAATTATTGTATTATGTCTAAGAAAATAGAAGTAAATCTAGGTAATTTAAACAACTTGTTTACATAGACTTGTTAATTAACCTCAATAGAAATAGGACAGACGATATTTTTGATCGTAGTAAATTCAAAACATCCATAGAAACAGACAGCCTAAATCCCAGAATTTGAACCAAATACTTCTTTCCAGACGAATCTTCGAAGAATCTTATAAATACGAAGATGTGGTGCCCAGAAATGCCACCACATTCACCATCGGTGGACTCGATCGAAACACAGATTATGTGTTCTCTGTAATGGCCATCAATAAAATTGGTCAAAGTAAATACAGACCTGATGACACCAAAGTGACTACACTGAGTAAGTTTACAATTTAATTGGTTTTCTTAATTATTTTTAGTCAAAGAAGAAAATTTACATTAAATTTACCTTAGGTATAATATGAGAAGCCATTAAGATGTATGAATATTACAGACATGCTTTTGACACCCAGCAACGCGTAACGAATTTGATTTACATCTGAAATTGTTAGTATGTCTGGTGGTAAAATTCAAATTAACGAAGTCGCATAGTTTCGAACAAAGATCACAACTTTGTTTCTAAGGCTTCGATACCTTAGTTTATATTTAATATGGATAAAACAAGTAACCCTAGGAGGGGTTCTACAAGGTGGTACACTCGGCCTAATCCTAATCAAATCTTTCCATGCTGCTCAGACATGATCCCTTCATCAATACAGTCTTCATCTGAAGAGTACAACTACAATGTACCAGGAGTATTCATAATAACTGGTACAATAGTTGGTACAGCTCTGATACTCCTAAATGTATTGCTGATCGGATTTTGTCTTCATAAGAGGACCAATAAGAGGATACGAGGTTTGGGTTCGATTTTGAATCTATGTTTTTGAATGTTAGTTTTAAGATTTACGTTTTGATGTTGTTATGATTTTGGTTTTCTGTCCGTACTAAATTTTAATTCTAATACGTAGATTTACTTCTTCTTTACTTTCGAGCCAAATTTTGTTATTGTTCGTTGTTTTATTCAAAGTCAACGATCTTATATTTCCGAACGTGTTTCAAATCCAAACTATATTATTTTCCAACTTAAAATGGAAAATTTCCTAGAATTTCACTAAAAGCAATTCCCATTTCCCACTGAAATATTTAAAACAAAAAAGTGTGAAGCGAGACAGTACTCCAATAGGACATTAAAAGCATATCTACTGAAATGGCTCTGAAGCTTTCAGTTACAAAGAGCGACCGTGAAAATTGTATTAGAGTCAAGGACGACTTCAAAAGTTCACTCAAATACTAAGTTGTTCTTGAATTTTGTTAGAGAGTATATTTTTCAGTTTCTAGTGACGGTAGTGTCACTGAAGATGAATTTTCTTGAGTTCTGCGAAATAAAGTAGGCTTGTTTTATTATTTTGTAAGCTTTGTTCATGATATATAAAGAATTTTGTAATTGTGATTGCTAAGATAGATGAATATTTTTTTACTAATTTATGATCTGTCAACATGAATATGATGCTTACATTGTTTTGTTGAAATGAAACTGAATAGTGGGCTTTGCTACAATTTATATTACCTAATTTCTACGAAAAATATTGCACGATTTTTCACCAAAAAATCTACAGATAACAGGAATGTAACAAAAAATCTAGGCTTTAAAGTGTGCTATTTACACACGTGTTCACGAAATTAAGAGGAAATTTTCTTTTGCAATATTTTACAGACACAAAACCAAACTCATTTCAACGCATTTGCTTCCTAAATTTTATTTGCTAATTATTTTTATTTTCTCTTTCTTTCAAAGCTTCTTCAGAAGTAGGCGAGCTGAACGTTGTGTCAACAGAATTCGTAGAAACAGCTGATGTGTCCAAATCTGTAGTTATATACGTATCGATTACCGGAGTTGTATTAGTGTTGATCAATGCTGCCTTAGTTGCTTGTTTTGTGTTGAAAAGACGTTCTAGAAGACTAAAAGGTGAGTATTTTGTTTTATTTTCGCTTTTTACTTTAGTTGTTTTGTCTTTGATGTTGTTTTTGTGTGCAGTAAGTAGTACAGTAAGCTCCATATCAGTCGTAATAAAACTATTGTAAATTGACCTAGCATTGTATGGACCTACGTACTACTCAAGGCCAACTCCATGGTCAGGATGTTACCACTGAAATGTAGCCTGCTGTACTTTTTTTTATCGTGGTAAAATCATCAAATGAGGCCTCTCACCCCGGGCAGGGCGGGAGGGGCTGTCAGACTTGTACTGACGAAAATCCACGGTGTCCTTTAATAGCCCTTTATGTTCCGGGGTTACCTGCCTGCTGTACTGCTGTGAATGTGTCATGGCTAATAAAAATAAGAAGTAGAATAATTATACTGTTTTCTTTAAATTTTTAATTAAGTTCATTAACTCCGTTGTTGTTTATACTAGAAGTCATAAATACAGTTGAAAAATTACTCTTTTTGCCATCTTTTAATCTTGAATAATGTATTTAAACCATTTGTTTATTACGTGACCTACAAAGTAGCAAAAATATATTTCACTAGCTCCCGGCAAATTCTGCTCCCAAAAGGGCAAAATGTCTATAAATTCTTACATAATAACATAATATTTTCAACAAAATTCTGTTTATTTTACTAAGTAATTAATTTGTCCTTGTTGGAACATAACCCTTTCTAGTAAATTAGCAAGTTCATGTAAGATACTTGAATTTCTTGACAAATATTTTAACCGTTATGTGTAAGGTGTAATATTAACATAAAAACAAATTAGCTGCTCTGGGCAAAATACCTGAGGAGAATTTGACAAAGGAATGAATGCTCAAAAGAAAGGAGTGCTACTCATTGAGCTATTATTACTACGTATAGAGACGACACCACGCATCACCACTGTGTCCCTTCCAGGATGAGTGCGCGCGCCTAGAGCACGTCACAGAGCTGTCAAACAACTGAATAAACTTGTGCGCGCGCGTGGTGTCGTCGCTATACGTAGTAATAATAGCTCAATGGTGCTACTACCAATTCTATTAAAAATTCTATCGTAATTGTGGAAATAGATTTCGTTTTAAAGACAAATAAAGACTTCATTCCCGATTTACAAGCCGAGCACAAGTCACAAAATATCAAGGGATGTTATAAATAATTTGACATTTAGATCCTTGGTCTTAATCCAATTTCCTCGGAGAGTTTGTCAAAATTGAATATATTAAAATAAAAAATACCTTGATGATTTGCTTGAAGCAAAAATAATAGTGTAGCGCAAGGTTTTCAATTACACGATTATTTTAAATGATTTTGGTCAAGTCATTATCATGCGCGCCAATACTTTAATGAGAGTAATTTTATTTGTAATTATTTCTGTGTTGACTCGTTTTATTTTTGTTTAATTTATACCAGAAATAAAATATACAGAATAAAGTTCATATCATATTCTTCTTTATGGTTATTTATAAGACGTACTCTTTGTTTTGGTTAGACTATGGTGAAATAATCTTATTTGTTGACTAAGTTAATAAATAAGATTACTTAAGTCCATTAGTTTAACTGTAATTACTGAAGCGGATAAAACAGTTGTCTTTTTATTCAAAGGACCAGTAATACTATTTTCCATAAAGAAAATATGTGCATTAATAATACTGCTAAACATTTAATAGATTTAATAGCAAGTCCTGACACAAAGATTGAACTTGTTGTTACTTCTAAGTATTTTACATCCTCATTCTTATCAACAGGATTATCATTTACATCACTTCCTACATCATTTATTACATCACTTTTTACATCAATTTCTTCATCACCTTCAACAGAACAAGCGGGTCAGGCTTCAAAATCAGCAACAATAGAGATGTACGCTCCTTCGTCATACAACGACACCATGACTGGAGAGACCCTCAGTTCCGTGTCAGAGAAGTCGGAGACTTACTCCCAGGATGATGGACAGGATGAGAGGCAACCGCCGCCGATACCTGAAGTACCATCGATGCCGACACGGCATATGTTGAGTCAGGTAAGAGACTGGTTAAAAATGTTGTAGTGTTAAAGCTAAATAATAAATTCTCCTTAAGATAAATGACGGTCTGATGAATACCACAGGATCCAGTTGGAAGCAAACTGCTTCCAAAAGGTCTTATTAGAAGTTAATGGGAGGCCCATGTTCAGCAGTGGACGTCTTACGGCTGACGTAATAATGATGATAAAGGTAGATGACAATGCATGGGAAAACACAGGAAAAAAGACCCTATTGCCTGTTTTTCAATCAAATTAACGTCAAACTTTCAGTTTACGTCATAAAAATGGGAATCCTGTGCTAGAGCCTCTGAAATCTTTTGATAATGCAAAAAAAGACCGTATTTACTATTTTCAATCAAATAAATGTCAAAATTCAAGTTTACGTCTAAACGGGAATCCAGTGCTAGGGTCTCTGAAATGTTTTGATAAGGCATATAAATTAAGAATGTAGCTGAATAATTGTGATTTATGATTCCTATTCGATTTTAGGAATACGGTTAGAACCGTAAAAGGGACGTATGTTCTACATAATCGACACGTAACTATTCAGACAAGAAAGATAAAAAATATCCTAAATGCCATCACGTAGAGTTTGGATATGAACCTCAGCGTGATAGATTTAGTTTGTTTGCAAAAATAACCAGCTCATTCTCTCCCACAGACAACAGACGCCTTCCTCATGGACGACCAGGGCCTGGTGATCCCTCCTCCGTTAGACTACCCTCCTCCCAACTATGCAGTCTATGACGGAGACCATGCCAGGACTCTGCCTCATCCACATAGACATAAGGACATCACTGGACACAGTACACTGGGAAGAAGTGCTGGTGAGTAGGAAAGATTATTAATTTATAGATAAAACATATTTTGGCAGAAGCAGAGACTGAAGTGTATGTACGCCATTCTCTTCAAAGTGTATCTATCTGAAAAGTCTTAAAACTGGGCTGACGCCGAGTAGTAAGTAGGTAGCTCGTCGTCCGAAGAAGGGCCAAGCCCGGGTTGATCACATGTAGGTGGTCAAATGATTGCAGAGGCCGTGAGACTATCTAAGCGGGATACCGCGACTCGGAAATGCAAAGGGCAACCAAAAGAAAAGGAATTTAAGACAATAAGAGTCTGAGAGTCTCTTTGGCTCCACCGGACCCAAGGTGTCCTCAATTGGGTGCTTCATTTAATGATTGTCTAAACCAAGTAAAAAAAAAGTGAGGTTGAAAGAAATACAAATTCAATTTGAAATAAAAATTGGTCAAATCGAAGCTACTGATATCTCGTCTATATTTTATTGAGAATGAAACAATCATCATCAAGTCTCACCCAGAATTTACCTTTGTTCCACCTTTTGAATTTGTATGTTAAGTAACACACCTAAAGTCTGACCAACAGTCTTACCATGGGGTTATTACCCAGTTACTGGGTTGTAAATAGCTCCATTTAAAATACTTCCAATTGCATCTGGTTCGACTGAAAACCGATCCCAAAATACTTGAGAAAAGGCTAAGCAGATGATGTAACACAGATAAAATATTTAGCTTTTCCAAAACTAAAATATAATTGCTATTCGATTATTTAAAGGTTTGGGCTAAAAACTTATTTGTTTGTTATACCAGGCAAGACCAACTACGTGCCGGCTCCCAGTCCGATGCCGCCGTTAGACGGGTCGTACTACAATATGGCGTCGGATAGATATCTGTCGTACCCGCCGCTAATCGGGGAATATTTACAACAGGTGAGAATTTTTGACTTCTAGATTGCTAATAGTTTAGTTATTTCAATTGTTTTGCTAATGGAGTAAATAGGAAAATGATGTGAGAAAAATATAGAACTGTAAAATCGAATTTGTATGTATCAAATCAAAGCATTTATTTCAAGTAGACGATTTACAGGCACTTGAATTGTTAAAGATATAAAAATAAAATGAATACTACAAAACTATGATGCTACAGTCCCATTCAAACGACATGATAACTGTGAAAGTACCGTAGATGCTCATTGTTACATCATTCATTTTGAGATGGTACATCAATGTAATCAAAAATCCAATGAAGCAGTTTTAATTTTTGAACAAAAATCGAAACAAATCCTCAAAATCGGCCTCGAGACTTCTTTCAAGATTTTTTAATATTCCTCATAGTGTCGGATATAGCCATCCACAAGCAGTTGAATTTAACCTGCATATTTGAAAAATCTATACCTGGCCATCGCAGTCATAGTCGACAGTTCGCCCCTGAGTCCATACCATGAGTTGTCATTACGATACTCGATCATACGCATCGATTGTGTTTGGCGCTCTCATTGGTTGAGAGTTCATACAACCTTGGAGCGGGACAATGAGAGCGCCAAACGCGGTCGATATTGATGATCGAGTATCGTAATGACAACTCATGGTATGAGTACTGGTTTCTTGTATTTGCCTGCCTGTCTGACTTCCTCCCTCCCCGCAGCAACAAGGTCGCACCCCCACCCCCCCGCAGGCCTACGGCGCCCCCCCGCTGTCCAAGCCGCTCGGCGGTGGCGTGCAGCTCATGAACGGAGCGCTCACCAGCGGGTCCCCCTCACACATGGCCAGCCCGCCACATGGGTATGCACTCGATGGTAAGTTTATTTATTTATTAACATAGGTATACCGACAGCTTCTGTATATATAAATTAACTAGCGGCCCGTCCCGGCTTCGCACGGGTGGAGGACCCGGTCTAAAATTTGAGATTTAAACTATCCTATCTCTCAAGTTGGATCGAACTGCACATGGTGTGCGAATTTTATTATAATCGGTTAAGTGGTTTAGGAGTCCATTGAAGACAAACATTGTGACACGAGATTTATATATATTAAGATAAATATTGTAGAAATTTATGACTATAAGGCTCATACAGTTGCCAATAACAGATAAACCAACAATCACATAAATAGGTGGTAACTTAAGCTAAAATTTAAATTAATTAACTAAATAAATTACCTTGATATTTTTGTTGAAGACAGACTCATGAGTTAATGGAATGACTCTAACCTACTTGTGACGAATCCACACATATTTTTAGTGCATGTGACGAATTACTGTGAAGTCATAGTAATAAAATAAAGATGTGACGAATTCACTCTGAGACTAATGTGGAAGTCGCTCTTAAATGTCACTGTAACACTTTTTTTTTTAAATCATCATCATCTGCTTGCCTTTTCCCAATTATATTGGGATCGGCTTCCAGTCAAACCAGATACAGCTGGATATCAATATTTTACATGGAGCGACTGCTTATCGGACCTTTTTTTTAAATAAATGTTTAAAATCCTTTTTAAAAGAAGAATATTTATCGATTTCTGTACGAAACGCATTTTGAATTGGCCATTACTATTAACTTTTTTAAATATTTATAACTCCTCTTGTACATTATCCCCATGTATCCGCAATCCAATTAGTTATAAAAGAGCTCAGATACATTAAATCATAAAGAGTTCTACCTGTAGACAGACAATCAGCAGGAGGCACACTGAGGCGGCAGCGACTGGACAAGATGGCCGCCGTGCCGCCGCCTGATGTCACCGTACTGCATCAGGGAAACTGTGGACAGGTAACAATTAATTTTTAATATTTCATTTATATTAATAACTGTCATAATTATATTAATGAAGAAGATCATAAGTCCTTTAACGCTTGGCCATTATTAGGACAAACGCCATGTTTTTTTCATTACAATCCGCATTTTAATGTATGCACCACAAGATCTATGAACGACTGGCCTGTTGGTCTAGTGGTAAGTGACCCTGACTGCTATGCCGGTGGTCGTGGGTTCGATTCCCACCCAGGACAAATGTTTGTGTGATGAGCACGATCATTTGTTCTGTGTCTGGGTGTTATTTATCTATAAAATGTGTGTATTTAAAAATATATAAGTATGCTTATCAGTTGTCTAGTACCCATAACACAAGCGCTGCTTAGTTTGGGACTAGATGGCGTTGTGTGATAGTTGTGGAATGTTATATTATTATGAATGAAGTTATTTAACTTAATTTAATATTGAAACCAGTATTTTTAAAATAGGCTGATGTTTGTTTTCCAAATTATTCTGGAGGTATTTAAAAATATTAGGTAACTGACTGCGTCAGGCTACTTTTGAACCGCCAGTCTTGAATATAAAACTTATTCTTGAACATGTTATTCTACCAACTATTGATTAAAACCTTTTCAACTAGACACGAGGGACGAAACCTCACGACCTCTTACCACACACATCTTCTATACAAATTGTAACAGATAGGATACGTCTTACATTCTAGGAACCTTATCTAGTGGATAAATTGAGACCGATATCCACCGGATAGCCCTTTAGCTAGTATAACATATGGAACTATTGTTGTAGATGGTCACTTTGAAGACGATACTGCTATAGGATATCTGTCTTTCTATGTTATTTGATATGCATTGTTATAACAAGCTCTTAGAGTCTTAAAAGATCAGGATAAATGAGAAAGTTAATAGAAACAAATCAGTAAAATTTAAATTTAAATTAGATTTTGGATAAACATCAGTTGTTATTTTCATGAAATGAGTCCTCCCACCCCGGGCAGGGCGGGATACTGTCAGACTTGTACTGACTAAAATCCACTGTCCTTCAGCCCTTTATGTTCCGGGGTCACGGTGATGGTATAAGTCCGGCGACCCCGGCAGGGAAACAGCAGTTGCTAATGCGCAATTAGATAAACACTGTAGATATTGTGTTGAATATAACCTTAAAATGATGTAGGCTATAATCGCAAAGTCTGTGAACCTCAAAAAGACAATCATTATGAAGCATACACCAAACTGTAACCCATTATTTGTTTCACAATAGTGAAAGCAGTATACTACGCTGATCATGATATTAAAAATACTAGACAAAACAAAAATAGACCTTGAAAAGTACTAATTAAAACCCAGTACTGTTTACAACAACACTCAATGATAAATAAACAAACGTGTACAAAGACAAAATTTCAAATAATTACTCCAATAAGCCCCTTTGATCTAATTGGAAGTATTTCGTCTCGCTTACAATACTTTAACATAACCAGTTAGGCATGAACGATCTCAAAATTTTAGATTTATTAACAACAAATTCCTTCTCCATTGCTAAAGCTTTGAAATTCCAATCTCCAAAAACTTTTCAATGGATTCGAAAATCCTCAACTTTTTGCTCAAACTTTGTCATTTTACGCTCAAAACGTAATTGTGTAAATGGCGTAAGAAAATACGTGATTCAATTTCTATAAGGCTTAATTGAAACGGACTATTTAGTTGTTAATTTTGTTATTTTCAAATTTTGAATTCAAACTGATTTGAGGCTTATAAAGCTTTATGAAGAGGCTTTGAAAAAAATACTCCTAAAAACGAGCGTTAAAATCTCAAGACTAATCTTCGTATTTAAAGCCGCACTTTTTAATAACAACTTAACTCAAAAATCGGTGAACTTCGCCATTTGAATTTTAAGAAGTTATTACGAACTGCCAATGACAATATTCCACAAATAACGAAAGAAATTCGCCTTTTATAACCCTGTAACGCCTACATGTTACATTACCGCCAAATTCATCGTTTAACCTCTTTCTAACAAAACTCTTTTGTTACAGCATCTAGTTCAGACTCCAGCGCCAAAGCAGCCCCAGTCAATCCTAAAGGACCCATCACGTCACAAATATGGCAACCAATATGGTAGCCCCATATCATCGAGCACACCTCAAAACTCCAATCAGATACTCACAGTACAAAACCTCACTTCAGACGTCCCACAGTACGGGACCATCAAAAAAGAAAACAAAAAACAAAACGTCACTATCGACGAGTCATTCAACAAAAGAAGTGAAACACACGTCGTCTAAAATGACAAACTAAAAGTGTAAAGTGACAAACTAAAAACGCAAAGTGACGAACTAAAAGTGTAAAGTGACGAACTAAAAATGTAAAGTCGGCTATGAGTGTAAACTTTGAAGTGAAGTGTAAATAAATGGACTAGTTAAAATTGTAGATAGATTTATAATAATTGAATGTGATACGTGAACGAACTCTCAAACGATTAGTGTCCATTGCGTAGATAGATATGACAATGTTGCCTAAATTAGTATTTGGGCTAGTCGGGTTGTATTAAAATGTTCGACTGACTTATCATATTGTAATAGGTAATACGTCCAAATGACATAGGCGAACAAGAAAATATGATTTTTCCAATGTCCAATTGTGAAATCATTTTAGAATACATTTAGATGGTAAATGTATGTACGATTTTATTCTTATTAATTTTTCGTTTAAAGGCTGGATCTTGTGTTGTTCGACAATTTGGTGATTTATTCATTTGATTTACTTCGCTAGATTGTAAAGAAAATTAACGTAGGTATTATGTACTATAAAAGTGTAACTTTAAGAGTAAAGTCACATTTGATGCGTGGTTTTTCTGTCAATTTTAGTAAAACTGTCAAAATATTTTGACAAATTATAAAGAGGGTTTTTTCTTAACTTTGATTTTAGAAAACCTCTACAAATTGTCGAACAAATGACTTAAATGCGAATCCAAATTTTTATTGATTCCATAAAAGGATCTCTCGTAATTAAGTTTTTAAGATAATTATGATTGTTATAAAAATACGGTTTTTGAAAAAACAAGAAATTATTAATTCGGGAAAAATTTTGAATTTTGTCCTGTCGTCGTTTTTTACTTGAAATTGTTCTCTAGAAAATGTTAAATACATTTTAATTGTTAGAAATGGTTTTCGAAACTTAAAAAGTTGTTCCTGACGATTTTTTTTTTCTCATTGCTTTAGAGATAAATATGTTTCGTAAATTAAATTTTGTACTTACATTTCCTTATTGTACTTTTAATTTTTTTCTGAAATTATGTCTCAAAACTTTTCAACTAAATACTAAACTATTATAAAAGACCCCATTACGTAATGTGTCAAATATTTGAACGACTGTCATTTATAAACTGTAAATTGTAATTTTTTACAAAAAAATAACTGTATTCGTATTTACAGTTTTAATTATTATTTTGTAAATTTTTACTCGTAAGTTACTTTTTCTCTGCATTTTTACGATGTAAATAAGAAAAAATAATAATACTCAAAGCGCGAACTGACAATAAAAATAAGTTCAATTAATTTTAATTTATGTCCATCTTGATTCTATGTAAATAATATATGTACCTAATTGTATTTTTTTACATTAATAGCATTTCAGCCCCAAAATTTAATCGGTCATAATACACATGCCAAAGTTTTATTAATTTTAATCTTTAAGTTATTAAGATTACTTAATTATTTTCTATTATATTTTCTTTACATCGAACTTGTAACAATTGCAATGATTTTCTCTCTAAGATTTCGACTGACTGTCAATTCTTTTTTATAAGTTCTCCAAATTTGAGAATCCATCCAATGAGGAAATACGATTTTATATTTACAAAAAAAAGTCTATTGTTACATTTCGAATAAAAATAAAAAACCTAATAATATTTTGTTTTGTTTTATTTTAGTTCCTTTTATTTTCCTTTTTTTTACACAAAAATTCCAATTATTAAAACATATCAATCGAGGAAAAGAAGACCTATTATTTTTTCTCTTTTTCTTTACAAATGTATAATGAACTGAAAAAGTGCCAAAGCAGTTTCTTTTTTCGCGAGTAAACTAACCATTTAGATATTAAATATTAGCTGGGTTGACGTCCTTCTACATTTAAGTAAATTTAGTAAAATATTAAAACCGTGCCTTATACTTTTACGCCATTTTGAGAATAAAATATCACTTTAAATATTGCCAATTTAGTATAAAGAATATAAAAAAACGAACTTTCTAGTTATAAGTGCATTCTTTTCATTACATATTTCTTGTATTTTGATCATTAAAACATCGAGGCTTTGCGTTTTTTAACATTTTTATAATAAAATAAGAGTAAATTTTATTTAAATTTTTATCCTGTCTCGAAGTTTTTTTTTTTCATTAAATGATGAAAGCCTTTTCGTAAAATTTTTTACATCATTATTTCGTTGCAAATAAAATTTAGTCTTTTTTCATTTTGTTTTAAAAAATATGAGCTTGTCATCTAGTGGTAAGTGCTAATCGAATGTTCAAAACATATTGTCAATATGAATAAGATAATTAAAATAATAATTAACTAATTAAACAAGTCAATGTTAAAACTTCGGTAATAATCGTCAGTTTAATAATTATGAAAAAGATGTGGTTATTCATTACAATTTTTGAAATTATTTTTAATTTTACATTTTTATTTTAACTTATTATTTAAAATTGTTTTTATTTGAAGTCTGAACCGATCCACATCTTTGAAAAAAAAACGTATTTTCTAATAATTTAATATTGTTAAATAAAACTATTATTAATCTCTAAGGTTTTACCAACTTGTTTATCCAAGAAAAACGTCATTTTATTTACAAAAAAAAAAATGTTTTTTACACAAAAAATAATTTAAAAAAAAACAAGTTGGTGAAACCAAATTTCAAATTACGATAACTTCATCTTCAGCGTTCATTGTAAAATAAGCCCAATCGATAAATAAATAAGGTTGTAAATTGTTCTGTAATTCCAAAAAAAATGTGACTTTGATATTACGTACTTACATAAAGCTCATTTGTGTAATCAGCATAAAATTGAATTAAAGCGTATATGTTAACCTGATCTTTTAATTAATTACCCTTCATTGAAAACATTAATTATACATTGAACATAATTATAATAGCAGACTAAGATTACCTATTTTTGATTTAAATGCAGTAAAACAAGAAAATCTCTGAAAATAGGTGAAGACTGTTTTAGAACTGAAAGTTCGAAGATTATATCGCGTCACCGGAACGCTTGAAACGATATATTTCCCTTCTTGCTCAAAATGAAGCCCAGGGTCAACACTCCCACAATATGACTGGACCCTATAGCACTATGACCGGGCCCCCTTAGAGGAACTGATTTTATATTTTCAGCTTATTATATGACACTCACAAAATATTCGATACGTTCATAGAATGAATACGCTGTAGCTGCCGTAGCAATGAGCGCTACGCCGTAGCAATGAGTGCTACGCCGTAGTAGGGTGCTACGCGTGGAATGTCTATCGGCAAAGTAATTTGAATAGTCAAAGTTGTTTTGATTTTAATCAAATTAATAGTAAATATTTAAATTACGGTTTCAACATCATCATCATAATCATCAGCCTATAATATAGGTACCCCACTGATGAGACACATTCCTCTATTTCATAGAAAGTGGGCCATAATCCATCATGCAGGCACAATGCGAGTTGGTAGATGTCACAAGTCTTCGACGTTTTGGTTCTAGGACATAATAATATGCAAATACGGTTAGTATTGCGAAAACTGTAGTACCTAATGATAAAATACATCAACTGCAAATGGGTTATATCATAATCAATCTTCTTATTAATAAAAAATCAATTGCTGTTCGTTAGTCTCTCTAAAACTCGAGAACGGCTGGACCGACTTGGCTGATTTTGGTTTTGAATTATTTTGGGAAGTCCAGGGAAAGCTTTTTAAACTAAAAGGGTGTTTTTGAGGCGGTACGAAATTTGCCGGGTCAGCTAGTAGTTATTAAATAATATCTTTATTACCGTAACGCATACAACAAGTGAACAAGAGCCTAGCATGTGATCTACGGAATTTGCTGTTCAGCTAACTTGAAGTATTACGACGTAAGTTGTATGGTAGGTAAATAAAGAAGTGACTCTAGCGTACAAGCGAGGAACAATATATCCATGTTAATAACGCCAAAGTTCCAGTTTAGTTTACGTTACAAAAACGTGAAAATACGTGTGGGAGCTTACATCTGTTTGAGCCGGACTCAGCGGCGCAGTCCATCCTCGGTCTCGCATTCTGGCGATGATGGCTTTTTTTTCTTTCTTTTGGAATGACTACTAACTGGATATTCCATTGCATACAGCTTGTATAACAATCAATCATTATTACTTTAATAATACCCGTATTATCACAAACGTACATTAAAGTCAAAGTTTCAGTTTACTTTACGTCGCAACGCCCAAGACAACAGACGTCGCAGGATGATTTCTGGCCAGCGCACCGCTGGCGCGGCCATGTGGACGACAAGTATTGGGTGACTCGCTGTCCGATCATGGACCATGCTCGGGTCGACAAAATGACGAATGACGCCAAAGCCTGCCGGGGTCACGGGACAACGAGTAACCATGGCCCCGGAACGTAAAGGGCTATTGAACGACACCGTGGATTTAAGTCAGTAGGTACAAGTCTGACAGCCCCTCCTGCCCTGCCTTGGGTGGGAGGAATCATTTGATGAATTCACCATGTAAAACAAAAAGTCACACAAAAACATGAAAACTCATGCTAGAAGTTTCAAAAAAAAAAAAAATAAACACGACGCGCCGTCGACCCGGGCATGGTCTATGGTCGGGCGGTGAGTTGCCCTTTACTCGCCGCCCGCATGCCCGCGCCTACGGTGGCCGGAGATCGTCCTGCGACGTCCGACGCCGTGGGCGTCCACCACCGCGAGTGGGGCGGAGGGGGTCATTGTCCTCTCTCTCGCACGGCGCGCCTCCTCCTTCGCGAGCATGACTGCTTCGCAGAAGGAGGCGATCGCTTCCCACTCCGTCTCGCCCCGCAGCATGGCCGCGACCAGTGCTGGGCGCGAGAGGTCTCCGCCTATCGCCGCCGTGAGGACACGTCGGTGCTCCGCCCAAGCGGGGCAATCCTGCACCGTTTGCTCGACTGTGTCCTCCGGGAACTCTGAGGTCCTAGCACGACTTTTCACGTTTTTGTGACGTAAAATTGATGGGGAAAAAAGCACAACCAACGACGATATATTACTCCTAATAACAGGCGACCGATGTCTGTCAACACATTAGGCAAAAAAGTCTTATATCCGTCTTATTTCGACCACTCCTGTGAGCCGTAAACATACCTTGAGACAGAACAGACCTTGAGTTAGCCCATCACAACTCAGTACCCCGTCCCCTTCGCTTACGTAGTACCTCAGCGAGTTGACAGAATAGTTTTTGTTCTTTAGATCGTGCATGCGGAGTTTAGTAATATATTGTCGTTGAGCACAACATATTGAATGAAACGAAATTGGTAATCTCTCAAACAAACACTACACAAATCGCACTCAGCACGTTTCAGGTCAAAATTCTGAAAATGGAGAATTATAATTTCAGAAAGCCAGGGGGAATTACTCGTGTTAATTCGGAAGTGTAAATCCGTGCCTAATATGCTAAATACAGGTCTACCGTCAAATGCAGATCTCTGTGTTGTGTGGTAAAAGTTGTAAGCGGGAGCGAGTTTTGAGGAAGTCAGAAATCTATTTTTATATAGTAGGATTAGTTAGCATGTATAAAAAAAAATGCCGTTATTATTACCTAAACACTTATCACAAGTTTTCAGCTTTTTACTTTACAGCGTCTTTCCAGTATTTACAGCGTTTCTTGTATGGAAAAATGGAACAGCGCCTCTGGTGTACGAAGAAGGAACTAATTTTTTTCTTGAAATTAATGTCAAAGTAGTAGTTTTCTTTACGTCACAATAACTGAAAATTCATGATATGGCCTCATGAATGAACATATAGTTTAATCTCAATCCGCGTACTTAGCGATTTATTTAATTAACTGCTATTAACTTAATATTTTTGTAGACATTTTTTTTCTAAAATACCAATTGTGTTAAGTTGTGTTTGGAGTGATTCTTTTATGAATCATGTGGGCCGATATTTCTTTTTGACTGTCCCAGTCAACCGTTATATTCTAATGAATAGTAAAGTTACGCTTCGACGCTTATCTTAAGCGAATTTAAATAATCTGGTGCAGTTAGGCTACCTACGTTGAAAGATCACTCTAAAGGTAGACTTTAGCGTTATAAAGCCCATTCGACAAATACTAACTTTCGGTACATAACAGAAGGTCAAACAGTGAATTTATATTGGTTAAAGGTGACTCCTTGAGAAAATGATTGGCATAGTTATAAAGCAGTACAAAGTCTGTAATCGATACCTTAATCTAAGATATTGAAATATAACAAAACGGTCCGAAGGTATGAATTTAGCTAACACCCTTTTCAGTTTGTCCAGTGAAGAGTTATAATTCAGATCCATTATTTGCTGATGAAATAGATTTCCCCTGAAATCTGCGGTTGAATTTTCTGCTTGGATGCGTAAGACGAATAATTGTGGCTATATTTTAGTGGTTGGTTTTAGTAGACTTTACTTTGGCATTCAAATAATTATTGATTTAATTTCTTGATTTGCTTAATAAAGAAATTAAACCAAGAATAATCGCCAGTCTACTATACAACGACTGAGATAAAAATTGTCTTGTATTCGTTATGTTTGGATTTCTATAATCTAGCCACAGTTCAACTGAATACCAGTATTTTGAAGTTAATGCCTATCTGACCTCCACAACCTAGTTATCACTGGTTAATACGAAACTTCTTGGTAAGACTGGTTGTCATGCTGTGAGCCACTGACTACTGTATCGACTGTCAAATATCAACAAAAATAAAGGACAGTTTGCCGTGTATGATTACTTCTCAGAATTTGATCCTTATTAGCAACACTATCGAACGGTGTAATAATACAGGGTGTGATTTTTTTTCCAAAATCAGCGGGTTTGATTCCTGGCCAGGATTTTTGATTTTTCTAAAATCCAATGATGCAGTTTTAGTTTTCGTCAAAATCGGCCGAGACTCCTTTCGACGTTTTTCGATATTCCTCATAGTTTCGAAAGTAGCCATCAGCGCCCAGTTGAAAAATTCACCCTGTATATCCAGCCTGATTTAAATCGATGTTATCACCCGATATCGTTCCAGATCTTTTAGAACACAGACATTAATTTCGCGTGTATCGTGAATGCGTTTACAAACATTTTTAAACTCACATAAACAAATAGTCCGTTCCGAAACACCGACCGGGCATGGTCCATGGTCGGACAGCGAGTTGCCCACTACTCGCTGCCCGCATGCCCGCGGCGACACGTAACTTAGCAATCAATCACGATTTAAAAAAACTACTTGAGAAAAATCGCTGTCGCTTATAACTTGTACCACACACAGCAATACGTATGAGTTCAGTGCCATATTGATATGTTAATGGTAGCGTACACGGCGCGATAGCGGGGCACGCTTTCATACCTCTCGCTTGTTTTATGGCTCAACATCTGGATTGAGGTGGAATTTATAAGGAAATGATAGGGTTGTTTTTTATTTGATTTTATTTTATCTATGAAGTGTGAATCCTTACCAATTTAAACTTACAAAAATATAAATGTTTATGAAGATGGATGAATGTTTGTAACTCTTTCATGCAAAAACTACTCAACGGATTTGGATGAAATTTTGGTGCACAGATGGTTTATAACCTGGATTAACAAATTACAAGAAATAAAGAAAAGGTTATATTGAACTCACACAGGAAAAAACAACAACATACAGTTAATAAAAATAAAAAAAAAAGTAATACTTTGGTTTTGTACGAGGCCAAATAGGATTTCTTATTCAAATTTTTTTATTAGTCCGAAATATAGATTACCTATTAAAAATATTAGACCCGTATTTTTTATTTTGTCACGTAAACCAAAATTGACAAATATACAATACTTCTAGCACATACGTTATACAATAAGATACCTATAGTCTTAAAACCCACACCATCCCACTAGACTCTCGACAAGTCTCGTCCACTACTGTCCACTCTGCGGCGATTTTCGCTTCAACTAGCTCGAGAACGTCCGATCTTACGTTACCCGATGTCCACTCAAGAACACATCTATCCCAAACGTCATTGAGTCTATGGCAATTAATTTGGCTGCCTCTTTGTCACTTCAACTTGCTTATTCTATGAGCCATGAAGGATATAAAAATATTCATAGTCATGTTATAAAGCCTTGTAAGTAAGTTAAAAAAATCTGGCACATTATCATGGCACGGTTGGCGTACTTGTCGAGTGATGGACTATCGCGCTGCCTATCAAGGGTTCATAACCTGAACGGTACCAATATAATGTATGTTATAAGTAGTTTTTTAACACTGCCTTCACAATACATTTTAGAAAATATTCTGTATGTTCGCAAAAATCTAGGCCTCTTCAAGACTAGAAGCGATTTTCATAATATCAATACACGCAGTAAACATGAAATTGTAATACCTAGATTCAGACTAGCAAAGACGAGCAAGTCATTTCTTGTAAACAGCATACGTTTTTACAACAAATTGCCGAAGTCTGTCACTGAACTAACTGACGGAAAGTTTAAAACCCATATTAAACGTGTCCTGATTAAAAAAGCATATTACAAAATTAAGGACTACGTTGAAGACAAGGATGTGTGGCAGTAGTTCCTTCTGCACATGTGGCTTCCCTGGCAGCTCAGCAGCAGCACCTATTTTTGGTTTTTAACTTCTATAATCCACGTGTTAGGATATGATTCTACAATTTTCTTTTATTCCTGTATATAGTTTTTTATTTTATTTTATTGTGTGCGTTCTGCAATATTATATTGCCTTTTACTCTTTTTGTTCGGATTTGTAAAATGATATAGAAGTAACGCAGCTTATATAGCTTTCTTTTTTTTTTATATAAATTCTTTCATACCCCTTTTTTTGTGAATGTGAGAACATTGTAGGTCGTGTGTATATATACTTATTTAATTTTTTTTATTTTTTTTTTTAGTGCGAACTCTCGCAAGGACGTCTCCCTTGTTACTAGGCCTACGTTTTTCTCACATATCTGAGTACCTATTCTAAATTGTAAAAATCAGTTTGTAAAATAATACCATATTTTAAAAGAGTAACCATGGAGTTTCTTGCCGGTTCTTCTCCATGGAATCGACCAACCCGAACCGAGCACCTTTTGTCGACGTTTTATAAGTGCCCTCATGGGCCTATGTGAAATAAAAATATTTGATTTTGATTTTATACTTGCTACTTGTTAAAATATTTATACAAGCAGTTGTTCTCATGACAAAGGACAAATTCTTAGTCTGGACGATCCTATAACCATAATCTAGGCACAAAATCTAGACTCACACACCTGCACACGTAACATGATTAATACCCACGTTTCTAAAAACTCACTTTTCTTGTTTGTTTGTCGTTCCGGTTGGACTTAGGCAACTCAATTTTTAGGCATTTCCCGATAAGCTAGCAACCTGAAATTTTGCACACGCTCTGAGTTCCGATGACAATACATGACTAGCCAAAAAACGTCAAAAAAATTCCGCCGTCAAAAAAAAAGGCCGCCAATATGGCGGCCTCCCCAAGATGGCGAACTGGCTTTTTTAAAAAAAGAAAAGAAAGAAGTCCACCATGAATAATTAAAGTTAGTTCATCGTTATTTCTATACAAATTCACTGTTTTTGCACGAGCATGCCTCGATCAGTTTTGAAGAATACAAACATATCTTTAATGTATTAATTTTAATCATTGCCATGCATAACACGGTAAAATCTTTCTACGTTCTGTCATTTTAAGTTTTCTCATCAAAACCCATTTCTACAGTGCCATGATACGCGTGCTGAGAGTTGTTAGAAAAAAAAACAAAGAACTAACTGAACAAAAAATCTAGGTATAAAAGTACCTACACGTGCCACTAAACCTAACTAGGTAAAGAGTCCTCGTAAAATTTGTGGCTGCAACTTCAACTTGGCTAAAAGCTAAACCCTGTACTAGATATTAGGGTTCCGTACGCGGTGAACCTCGACGTATCGACACCTGATGAATATTGAAAATTTTCTGCTGAATTTTTCGTTTAAGTAAGGTCTGAGTGCCTGGGTTTGAGGTTACGATTTATTAAAGAGGGAAAATTTGTTTTTCGGAGGTGAATTTATTAGAAGTGTTGTATACATGGTCGGGTCGGTATGATTCACTGGTCGTATTGTGTATAAATATTGATATACTGGCTGTAGGCAACGGCTTTGGTCGCTAGAACTCTTAAATTATCTTACGGGGAGATAAAATCGGGATAAAAAATGTTCTATGTATTAATTCAGGATATAAATTACCTGTGAACCAAGTTTCATCAAAATCAGTTTAGTCGTTTTTGCGTGACTGAGTTACAAACATCCATCCACACATCTTCACAATTTTAAAATCTATATTTATATATATTACAATGCAGAAGGGTTTCTTTGGTTGAACATTTCTCAGGAACTGCTGATTTTTAGTTAAAAATCTTTTTGCGCCGTATAGCCAATTTATCGAAGAAGGTTTTAAACTATATCACGCTACGACCTACAGCAGTCGAGGAGCGGGTGTAAAACCGCGACAAACAGCTACTTTGTAAAATTGTAAGATATTTTTTTTTCGTCTTAGTTCGAAAATTATTTATGACAAATAACTTTCACAAGATTTAGCGACGGAGATGTGATGCCGAACAAAGTTTGCCGATCGGCATGAAGCAGCCTAGATAACTAATAAGTGTATTTTAGTCAAAATTGTTTTCTACTCCGAAAAAGTTGACCCACAGTAGAAATTTCTCCTGTGTCGTGGGTGCTTTAACAAAACATACTGAACTTACATACATAAACACCCAGACCCGAAACAACTACTTGTAGATCATACAAATATTTGTGTCGTGTGGGAATCGAACCCGCAACACCCTGCACAGCAGTCGATCGCTCAGCCAATCCGCCAAACGCCAATATGCGCTTCTGACATTGATATAAATAAAAATACTACCAAATCTAACGTGCTGAATCTAACAAGTGCGTAGTACGCCTTATTATGTGAAAGAAACGAAGGTCGGGACTGTTAAAAGAGGTCAAGAGGCTTTTTATATTACCTAGTGAAATACTTCGTGAAAGAGGACGTTCAGGAAGTTCAATAACCCTGACATTTACTGTTGCGAACTCATAATCGGCAGATAATGCTCCCAATTTTTTTGGGGGTGAATTAAATCCTCAAATGAGTCCTCGACATGGAGTTTGTCCGTCTTCTTCGTCTTTCCAACTTCCTTCCTTCCTGTTGGAAACGAAAGGGACTTTCAAAACTCCGACTTAAAATTCACTCTGTTCCTTGGGTTGTTTTTTGCGTACCAGGGCCACGATATCCTGGTTAGACAGTCCAGCGAATGGTCTCACTGCTGATACTTTTATTTTTTTTTAGGGAACGAACTGTATTTTTGGTTCATAGAAAAGAAAAAAAATGGTGTTTTTTTTGGTTAATAATATTCAGGTTGTGAATAAAATTGATTAAGATGTTTCTTTTTTTTGAGATATATCAAATGATCTAGTTTGCAGATCTTACACAATGACTGTGGTCATTAGAGATGTTCTCATCGCGCACACAGATTTCCAACCACGTACGGGGGACTCGCCGTCTGATCACGGACTACACGGAACGTCGTGTTATTCGCGCGCCTCAAGAGATATAGTGGAGACCACGGACTAGCAAGCGCAGCGTAGGACGTCCACCAACAAGGTGGACAGACGACCTTATGAAGGTCGCCGGAAGACGCTGGATGCAGGTCGCTTCCAACTGGTATATGTGGAGATCAAAAGGGGAAGCCTATGTTCAGCAGTGGACGTCCTATGGCTGCGATGATGATGATGATGATGAAAGAGATATCTGACGGCCATATCCTTAGAAGGCCAAAGCCTGCCAGGGTCGCGAAACTGTCTTATCAGATAACCTGACCCTGCCACGTAAATGGCTATTGATCACCGTGGATTTTAGTCAGTAAAAGTCTGATAGTATGGGTACACACGGCTACACATCAAGCTATACAAAACCAGTACTAGATGATCGTTTATTGTGTATAGCTTGATGTGTAGTCGTGTGTACAAGGACTCATAATGATACTGAAACACCATCATTTGTTAAGGTATTGTTACCGAAGTAATTGGAAGCCTATTTTTAGTCCCGCGACCCCGAAACATCAAAGTTATCGTATTATCTCGTTCCTCCCACTGTTCTTATATTTACGGCAAACAAATCAAGATTTATTCAAGATTTATCGAAGAACAACAAATAAGTCATTCGTGTTCCAATCTTTTATTATGACACTGTTTCCTTGTGGGGTAAGTAGGGTACTAGTTTCTGTAAAAATTATGAAAATAATACTAGTATCATGCGTTTAAAATAATGTTATTGGGCCATGGGACTGTCTAAACAGGTAGCCGTGATCCTGGAACGAAAAGGGCTTTTGAAGGAATAAACCGTGATTTTTTTATAACTTTGCCCCACGCTAGGAATTGCTCTTGTGTCGTGGGTGCGTTTACAAACATATAAACTCACATACACAAACGCCCAAACCGAAACAACTACTTGTAGACCATACAAATATTTGCTCCGTAGGGGAGTCGAACCCACGACACGCAGCGCAGCAGTCCAATCACTCAGCCACTGCGCTAACCGTGCCGTCAAATTTTAGTCAGTACAAGTCTGTCAGTCACTCCCATCCCGTCCTAGGTGGTTAATGATTTTACCACGATAATAAAAATAAACCTTAAAAAGTTCGTTACTGAATATCGCACACAAATCCCTATATTTTATGACATCCACAAACCAGAAGGCAGGATACAGTATCAAAATCTTACTGGAAACAAATGAAGAAGAGGTCGAGCTTATAATTAAAGAGCTTCGCACGGATAGTGCTGCAGGTTGGGACGGCATTCCTCCGAAGTTATTAAAAGCTACTTGTCACACCCTAACGCCTCCAATAACACACATCTGCAATCTATGTTTGTCTGCCGGCATATTTCCAGGAGCACTAAAACAAGCTCTAGTCCACCCTATTTTCAAGTCAGGTGACAGAGGCAGTGTCAATAACTACCGTCCAATCTCGGTACTCCCAGCTATCTCGAAAATTTTGGAAAGAATATTATACAAGAATCTAAATAACTTTGTCAACAAATTCAAACTCATCTCGCAGAATCAATTCGGATTTCGAAAGGGCTTATCAACTGAAGATGCTGTGACTGCACTACTTAATTGTGTCGTAGACAAAATTGATAATAAATACAAGTGTCTGGGTTTATTCCTAGACCTCTCCAAGGCATTTGACACTGTCTCTGTCCCTATCCTCATCTCCAGGCTTGAATCAATTGGGGTGCGTGGTACTGCCCTCAACATTTTCAAGAGCTTCCTGTCTAACCGGACACAGCGGGTTAAGGTGGCGGATGTTGTCAGTGGAGAGGAGTCAATAGATTTCGGTGTCCCCCAAGGAAGTTTGATTAGTCCTCTTCTTTTCTCCATCTACGTGAATGAACTCTGTGAGCTCTCACACCCCTCTGCACATGTAGTAGCCTACGCTGATGACACTGCAATTGTAGCATACGGTCACGACTGGCAGACCACAATAGACACTGCAGAAGCGATAATGAGGCAGATTACTTTCTGGTTGGCCAAAAATAGCCTTACTCTAAATGTGCACAAAACAAACTTGGTCACATTCAGCTCTCGCCCCTCAACTCAACCGGCCGAAAACTCAGTCACAGTCAAAGCTCACCATTGTAACACTCCATGTCACAACTGTGAATGTCCTACCTTGAACAGAGTTCCTATTGTTAAATATCTTGAGATTCAAGTTGATGCATGTCTATCGTGGAAAACCCATCTGCATTCCTTGTCATCGCGCATCAGAAAACTCATATTTGTATTCAAAAAACTTAGACTGGCAGCTCACATTGATACCTTAAACATGGTTTACTGTGCACTCTGCGAATCAATTATGGGCTACTGCATCACTGCCTGGGGAGGAACTGCAAAGACTATGATTTTACATGTGGAGCGTGCCCAACGTGCTGTGATTAAGGTTCTCCTGGGGAAACCTCGCCGCTACCCTACGCACCAATTATACTCTGAGTACAAATCCCTAACAGTCAGACAGATGTACATCCTCCGCACAATCACTCGCAAGCATGCTACCCTTACACCTCCAGACTCCTCTAAGCCCATCCGAAGAAGAGCAATTCCGGCTTGCCCGAGTGTTCGAGTAAATACAACATTTGCACAGCGTCACAGTCTTTTCTTGGGCTCTCTGCTATACAATAAACTGCACACAAAACTCAACATCCACTCACTAAATGCCTACCAATGCAAAAAACAAGTCAAGGAGTACCTACTGTCACTCGACTATGAAGATACCGAGAAACTCATCAAACCCCCACATACATGAATTAAATCACTGCTATAGCTGCTATTACCTGTTGTTTCAATCTAAATAACCTAACATCACACACTCACTACACTATCACCCTCTCATACATCTCACTACACTCTCCCACTCACACCCATCTCACTACACTCTCCTCCTCTCACACACCTCACTACTATCACACCGATATTATAATTGTCATTTTTTTTCATTAGCTACAATATTTGTTGGCTTCTTGCTATGTTATATAACTGTCGTCGGTACTTCTAACATTATTACAGTTATTTTATTTGTTATTTAATTAAGCTATTATCTACTTTTAAAAACACTTCTGTCATATCATTTGGACGGTCGAATGATTCCCATAACACAGGATTTTCCTAGCATGGGGGTCATTGATCTATTTTCTTGATCTTTGTTTTATTTTTAAGTACTATATAAGTGTCTACATTATTCATGTACAAATGATGACAAATAAAAAAACTATTATTATTATTATCAAAAAACCACAAAAAAACTTTTGCCCCCCTTCCACAAAATGGAAGCTACAATATTTATTGTAATATTATTATTTTGAACCAATAAATATGATCCCAGTCCGTGCGGGTTTCGCATCCAATAAACGTGGGCCATTCAGCTTTGCCCATTCCACCCTACCTATCAGTGATGAAATACGGGGATGGTTCGCAAAAAAACTTTGTTAATAAACTTGAGAACCTATTTCTCAGTTTTTGCTTTATTTAGTTTTAGGCTACAGACTGTTGTGTTTTCAAAAGTCTATGGTTTATTACAGTTACAATTAAAACATTTTTTCGGAAAGAAAAATTTAACAGCAAGCGGTACTCGAACTTGCATCTTTCTAAGTACTCCAGATGCTTAACCAACCAAGCTATCACAGTCCTTCAAGCAAACAATCACTTCCAACGCTGAGGGCTTTCTTCAATGAAAAAAAAAAATCTTCATTTAAAGGGCAGTATCAACTACACTAGCAATCAGAAGTACGGAATTATTTGAAGTAAATTCGGGACAGACACCTTAAATAATGGCGTGATTTGAATGAATTTGGTATCAATTTAAAGTTAACAGTTAAGCCTTTAAAATGGTAACATTTTTATATTCTTAACTAGTTGCTTAGTGCTCAAGATCGCGCGGAATCGGTTTTAAAATTATTTGTGTAACCACCTAAAAGACTTCGTTTACAGTTACACATCTAAACCTGGGTACTCACTGAGCAGCGTTTCATGTGACGTATCAGATACAGTATCAGTACGAACTTGATACTGTATCTGATACGTCACATGCAACACTGCTAAGTGAGTACCCAGCTTAACGTAACAATACATAAGTCTCATCCCTCTTATTCCCATGGGTGTAGGTAGAAACTGCAGAGCGTCACCTGCTACGATCCATCATTCATTCATACTTTTTATAGATGCTAATTAAAACGCAGGGAGGGGTGTAGTCGGACGTTGATGTTTCTGAGGATGATTAATATGTATAGTTTGGTGTAGTTTGGCGTTTGATTGTGTCCCTATTTGTTCGAGCAATATGTATTGTTTCCTAATGTATCTATGTACGTAAAATAATGTTAATTGTGGTCACTGACACAATGACCTGTGATGTTAAAAATTGACCATAAATAAATAAAAAAAAAGTTCAAACCATGTATTACGACTTTAAAAATGAAGCTCTTTGAAGAATCAGAAAAAAAATAGTACAAAACAAAAAGTACGATTTCGTACCGTTATTGCAAAAACTGATTATCTGCATCAAAATTCGAGCAATAATCGGTTTTACCCGTAGCTTCGTCGTGACTTTTTTTTTATCGTGGTAAAATCATCAAATGAGTCCTCCCACCCCGGGCAAGGCGAGAGGGACTGTCAGACTTGTACTGACTAAAATCCACGGTGTCCTTCAATATCCCTTTATGTTTCTCTCTGTGATGGTATAAGTCCCGCGACCCCGGCATGCGGCAGGCAGCTTCGTCGTGACTTGAGGATTAGATTTCTATATTTAACTAGAATTTGGTTTAAAAATGCAGATAATCGGTTTTTGTAATAAGGGTACGATTTGACACAATTCAGTTTTGTTTTTTGAGAACTTAAAAAAAAATTTCTTTACCACTTTTTCTGCTGTCGCTCCACAAAAGCTTAGTTTAGATTCCGTCACAAGTTCTTTATGTGAAACAATATGAGGTCCCTGCTAAGGTCAGCTTTTTACATTCGCTATATTTGCTATCTACGCTCATAGGTCAAGTTTGTATGTTTGTAGGTCCGATATAGGGATAATCTTTGCTGTAGAAGACCTACAAACGGCACGGTATGACGGCACGGCAAGGTTAGCGCAGTGGCTTAGTGATTGGACTGCTGCGCTGCGTGTCGCGGGTTCGATTCCCGCACGGAGCAAATATTTTTATGATCTACAAGTAGTTGCTTCGGTACTGGGCTTTTGTGTATGTGAGTTTCTATGTTTGTAAACGCACCCACGACACAGGAGAAATTCCTAGTGTGGGGCAACGTTTTTAAAAAAGAAACAAAAGACTACTAGAGACATAATGAGAGAGAAGAAACATGTTGGTTTTTAGTCAGCAAAGTCTGACAGTTTCTTACACTCCACGCAGAGCGAAGGTAATCTTCGTAAATATCATCATCATTTTTTTAGTAATGGGATACCCTGAATGTGATCCCTTTTTTATGGTAGTAAAATTATCAAATGATTCCTTCCACCCAGGGTACGGAGGGGAGGGCGGAAAGGATCACCAGGTGCAGGCTTAGGACCTGTCAGTATGAGGAATGTAATGCCTAAGCTTAAAATATCTTATTATAAAATATACCTACTGTTGAGAACGGCTGGACCGATTTGGCTGATTTTGGTTTTGAAATATTTTGAGAAGTCTAAGGAAGGTTTAAATGGTTTTTTTTATTGTTTCTGAGGCGGTATTAAGTTTGCGTTTACGTCGTAGTAACTTTATAACTCAAGAACGGGCTCACCTATACAAACCAAAAAAGGCTTTGTAAGGTCTATTTAGAGATTATTTATGCGAATTGTGCATAAAATCTTCATTTATCACATTTTTTGTAACACGTAGCGAAGTACGGGGCGGGCCGCTAGTTGTACATACTTCCCTGTTGCAGTCTAAAACAAAGGTATTATGCTTTATCCAGTAAAATACTGCAAGTCAACCCCAACACAGCAAAAGACTAAGAACGCGAGTGAAGCCACGGACTAAACCTAGCTAAGCTATAAACAAAAATATTTCCAGACGATGCTTATTACGGCCCTTTATTTGAACCCACCGGGTTTGAACCCGTCTGTTGAAATTGTGGGCAAGATACGATGAGTTAGCAAGTTTTGAGTTTCGTCTCATTTATGGTTACCTCAGTTTTTGGCTGGTTATTATGTTGATTGATGAGGGGAACGTTGGTGTAGTGGTTACAATTGTTGATGTTGAACGTGAAGTCTGAAGTTCGATCTTTTTTTTTATCGTGGTAAAATCATCTAATGAGTCCTCCCTCCTAGGGCAGGGCAGGAATTTCCTTCAATAGCCTTTAACATTCCGGGGACACGGTAGCTATAGTTAGCCCCGCGACCCCGGCCGGTGTAGTTCGATCCCTACGTTTGGAAAAATATCGACAATTTTTTTTAACTTTTCCCCTCATTTAGAATTTCTCCTGTATCGTAGATCACAAACGCCCCGTCCCAGAAAAACAATTATAGATCGTACAAAATGTTCGCCCCGTGCGGGAAACGAACCCTTGACATGCTGCGCAGCAGTCAGTTAATCCCTGAGCTAATGCGCCAACAGTGCTACCAAATCAAATTATAATACCCAAACAATTTTCTAATTCTTTAACACCGATCAGTCCTTGAATTTGTGTACTGATTGAATAGGGGTTGTTGTAGCCACAAAATTAGGTAAGTAAATAAGTAGGTATAAATTAGCCAAAGGTTATTTTTTTAATTTTTATTATTGTAAATTCATCCCATTTCTTTTTTCCGCACGGATAGCAGAACAATTAAATATAAATAATAAAATCGAGCACAAAACTACAGAAAACGAGGATACAATGAATGTGGAATCTAAACAAAAAGTACTAAGAGAACAGGATCAAGACTTTTTTTCGTGGGGAATTAATTTTGTGACAAATTCACATCAACCCTTGAATTGGCAGCCATTTTGTTATTAAAAAAATATGGCGCCGGTGCTCCTGTCAAATAAATCCAAAGCGTTTAAAGTCGAGCGTCAGCATAATGACGAGGCCTCTCAGAGGGCTAAAGCCTGCCGGGGTCGCGGGTCTTATACCATCACCGTGACCCCGGAATATAAAGGGCTATTGAAGGACACTTCGAGAAAGAGGTCAGCCGCCGAATCCAACTCGGTTGGGCAGCGTTCGGGAAACTACGCAGTGTCTTTTCGTCCGATATACCTCAGTGCCTCAAGACGAAAGTCTTCAACCAATGTGTGTTACCAGTGATGAGTTACGGCACCGAAACGTGGTCTTTCACTATCGGCCTCATCTCAAAGCTCAAAGTCGCTCAGCGAGCTATGGAGAGGGCTATGCTCGGTGTTTCTCTGCGTGATCGAATCCGAAATGAGGAGATCCGTAGACGAACTAAAGTCACCGATATAGCCCACCGGATTAGCAAGCTGAAGTGGCAATGGGCAGGCCATATTGCTCGCAGAGCGGATGGCAGATGGGGTCGAAAAGTGCTAGAGTGGAGACCACGGACTAGCAAGCGCAGCGTAGGACGTCCACCAACAAGGTGGACAGACGACCTTATGAAGGTCGCCGGAAGACGCTGGATGCAGGTCGCTTCCAACCGGTACTTGTGGCGATCAAAAGGGGAGGCCTATGTTCAGCAGTGGACGTCCTATAGCTGAGATGATGATGATGATGATTGAAGGACACCGTGGATTTTAGTCAGTACAAGTCTGACAGTCCCTCACGCCCTGCCCGGGGTAAGAGGCCTCATTCGATGATTTTACCACGTAAAAAAAAAAGCGTCTAAAGTCCCATATAATTGAGGGACCTTGGGGTTTTTTCTATGAAGCTCGTTATGGGGAATTTGAAAGAGGGAATGGGTTTTGCATTCAAGATAGAATTAATTGATATCGAATGGTTTTTGTGTGTCTTTGATCGCGCAAAATAGCTTGTTGGTGTGAAAGTTGAAACGTATTTTTTCCTACTCCTCTCTAATGTTATTATTTTCTTTTGTTAATGTTTGTGCTTTCTTTTCTATTTCAATTATTCTGCTGCGAGTCTTCCTGCTTGCTTTTATATAAAATAATAGTATTTATTAATTTAACTTGATAACTCTATCCATATGTAGGTACTATGTTTTGAATATGTTCGCAATCTTTGCATGCCTACGGGTAAAATATGGCTGTTTTTTTTCTCTTTTTTCTTAAACACCTGTGTCATCATCATCATCAGCCGGAAGACGTCCACTGCTGAACATAGGCCTCCCCATTAGACCGCCACGCCGAACGACAATTCGCCACTTGCATCCATCGGTTGCCAACACCTGTGTACTGTACCCGTATTTTGCAAAATAAATCATCTTTTATTCACTATTATTTTCTGATCAACTTCATTGCAGTATCCAAGACAGGTAAATTCGGTAAATAGTGTTGCATTTGACATTTGAGTAAAGGGCAACTCGCTGTCCGACCATGGACCATGCCCGGGTCGACGGCGCGTCGTGTTCCACGCGCTCCTAAAAGAGTTGTCAGCAAAATGACGGGGCCGTCTCAGGGGGCCAAAGCCTGCCGGGGTCGCAGGATTTATTTCTATTACCGTGACCCCGGAACATAAAGGGCTACTGAAGGACACCGTAGATTTTAGTCAGTAGAAGTCTGACAGTACCTCCCGCCCTGCCCGGGGTAGGAGGTCTCATTTGATGATTTTACCACGCTAAAAAAAAAAAAAAAACAAATGGCTAAGATGATAATTCAATCGAATTCAAGTTCAAATGCCTGTCATAGCCAAACATCCAATTTGCTTACCCCAAAACGGCAATAACCCGTGATGTTTAATAAGGTTATATTGAACAGCTGTAGCTCTATCGTTAACATACCGGGTTTAACAGTGTTTTTATATGGAGTAATTAAATTTTATGAGTTACCGAGCCGTATGAATGGCTGCGCGCGGATAAACGGATGCCTGGCCTATCAATTTTATTACAGAAAAAGGTTTTTTATTTTCATTTCAATAAAAGTAGTTTTTTTTTGGCCAGTCGTATATTTGGTATTTGGTATTTTGCGTACTTATTTGATTGTTTTATCTTTATTACTGTGTACGATTTAAAAAACTTCTAAATTGTGTATTAAACGCTATTGTCTCGAGGTTACAAGCGGACTGCTACGCGTGGGGTGGCGGATCGAGCCTCAAACCCGGCACCCCCTGTTTTGCTATCTCCATTTTTTTTTTAATTTACTTGTTTTGTCCCACTGTTAGTCAAGTTTCCCCCATAACCTTCCAAATTTCCTTTTGTACGGTCTTTCACCAGCCAATTTCTCAAAAACGCGTCGAATATTAATATGATATAAAGTTTGTGAGTTTGTATGTTTATATGATCGGTTTTCGACGTCCAAACGAAAGAGGGTCCATGGAGTTTCTTTCTCATTCTTCTCCATAGAGATCTACGCTTTGGAATGAGCACTTACGGTACTGTCACAGTTTTTATGTCTTGTGACTGGGACTGTAGCACCATAACTATTATTGTACTAATTTTAATTTGTCTTTGACAGTTCAAAAGTGCCGGTTAAGACCTAGTTGAAATAAACGTTTTGATTTGATTTATTTTGATGAATTTTGTTATATACAAGATATAGAAAGGACAGTCGAGAACAGAAACGGTTATATAGAGGATAGGACAAAAGAAGGACAGTTATAATGTCAAATGCAAATTTAGTTGATGGTGAGAAAACCCTATGTCTCAAAAGAAGTAAGCAATGTGTAAAAAGTGTGAGCAGTGGTGACCCAGTGGCATCGGCCCCGACTTACGAGTTGTAGGTCGTGGGTTCGAACCCAGACTGGCTACTTAGTGTACTTAATTTCATCACCACTGTTCCCAAAACGGTAAAAAAAAACATTGTGAGGAAACTGACATGTCCTAGAACCATCAAATTCGAAGACCTGTGACATCTACCAACCCGTTGTGGGCCCGCATGGTGGATTATGGCCCACTCCCTCTCAAAGAGAGGAGGCCTGTGTCCCAGCAGTGGGAACATTATAGGCTGATGATGATGACGATGATATATAAAAAATATCCGAATACCAATGAATTCACTTAATAAACACCGTACAAAGATAAATTACAGTACATTATTACTCGCGATCCTTTACACATGCTCCATATCCAAACACAATTAAATATCGATTATTTACGATCATTATTTTCTCACAAAAGGTCAGTTTGTTAATAAAGCGAGCACTGCCGTCCTTATGCTCATTGCATTAACTCATTAAATATGTTAAATGCTCGTCCAAGAGAGCAGGGGGCGACGATTGTGCTCAAGGTGGGGAGTGAGTAACAGAATTAATTTGTTCAGGATACAGTCGGTTACTGCGGGATGGTGTTATGTGAGATGGGACAAGTAAAATAAGTTTTCGAAGATATTTTGAAATTTTATCGTATTAAAATCATCAAATAAGTCCTCCAACCCTGAGTGTAGCGGAGGGGACTGTCAAACTTATCATGAGTTGAGTGAGGCCTTATCATGAGTTTTCAGTTATTGTGACGTAAAGAAAACTGCAACTCGTACTGAATAAAATCCACGGTTTGTTTCAATAGCCCTTTATGTTCTAGGGTTACCTTTTAGAAACTGAAGATCCCTTCATTCATTCCACATTTCTTTCAATATTTCTAGCTTTTCAATGGACAAGCTTAAAAATAATTATGAAATTAATATTAGTCCCATACATTTTTCCGCCATTATTAGCAAAATGTGAATGTTACTTTGTGATGTAAAATTCTAAACAAAGACGACTTTTAAAAAGTATGTTTTAGGGTTACTTTTAATATTATCAAGTGTATACGTTACTATGAAAATAAATTAATAATGTTCCCACTGCAGTGCTGGGATATAGCCCTACTCTTTATGAGAGACAATGGGCAGTAATCCACCACGCAGGCCTTATGTTAATTGGTAGTTGTCACATATCTTCAATGTTGAGGCTCTGAGATGATGTCGGTACCCTCAAAATATTTTTATTGACCCGTTAGAGAGAAGTGGTGATAAAATAAATTTCACAAAATTTCAACCTGGCTGTGTTCGAAACCTCGACCTAAAATCCTGGGCAACCACTACTCATTAATAGCTAGGTCTCGTTATACTAAAACACTTTAATCTAAATGCGCAACGGCGATTTATGTAATAGACTCCCATGCACGATAAGGAACAAAAAACTATTCTTTCACTCGCTTGAATGGTATTAAGTATAAGCGCGGCCCGGGTCCGGGTAATGCGTTGTGATTGAAACTCAAGGTCTGTTCGGTCTCACAGGTTGGTTTACGGCTCACAGAAACAGTGGTCGAAATTAGACGGAATATAAAATTTTTTGATATATGTGATTGAAGAATGTCAATCCTTTTTAGACTTGAGTCAGTAATATTATAGTCGTTGAATCTTGTTTTTACTCTCTAAATGCGGTTTAGTCAATTAATCTCCCGTCAAACTACTCATGCAAAACGTCTGTTTGTTAGACGATAAACGAAAACCAATCGTACACGTTGACATGCGATTAACAGCCGATTAAAAAATACTCTATTGACTACTTTGATGAGTCGCCATGCTTTTAGTTATCTGGATTATGTTTTTAGTTTTGTGTAAAACATATTAGATTGACATATAAAATATTTTTTGTTGATGTTAAATAATGTTTTTAGAAGCCTATTAATAAGAAACAGTATGAACGAAGTTTTTAGTTTTTGGAAGGTAAATAATATGTTTTCTATTAACAAAAATACCTATTATTTACCTTAAAATAATGAAATTCCTCCTATTCCTGGAATTTGATCCTTATTAGGAACACTATCGAATGGTCAATTTATAATAAACAGGGTGTGATTTTTTTCCAAACTCAGGCGGTTCGATTCTGGCCAGGATTATTGATTTTTCTAAAATTCCAATGATGCAGTTTTAATTTTCTTCAAATCGGCCTCGAGAGTCCTTTTAACGTTTTTCGATACTCCTCATAGTTTCGGATATAGCCATCCACGCCCAGTTGAAAAATTCACCCTGTAGGTATATAATTCATGTTAGGACCTCTAACCTTTCTGAATAACATCGAAATACAAACCACAGACTGTCGAAAGTCACATTTCAGTTACAACAGAATAATAATTATAAAATAATTTTAATTATTTTTCCCATTTTCGAGACTTTCTGCATAACACCATCCGTTTGAAAGCTCATCAGGCGTCGAGAAAATATCATTAGCGTCAGAAGCGATACGTAAAAGAGGCTTCAGTGCCGTTTCTTAGTGCAGACCTGATCATAATTATTCATTCCTTCTTGCCCACGTTTTTGTTACTTTTCTTATTACATTTTACGGAGTTATAATTTTACGACGACGTCTGTTTTGTTTTTGGCCGACGAAAAAAAGGGAGGAGGTTCTCAATTCGAGACGTTATTTTTTGTTATAACGATTCCACTTGACTGGCCTGTTGGTCTAGTGGTTAGTGACCCTGACTGCTATTCTGGGGGTCGTGGGTTCGATTCCCACCTAGGACAAATGTTTATGTGATGAGCATGATCATTTTTGATCTGTGTCTGGGTGTAATTTATCTAGAATATGTATGTATTTAGATATATATAAGTATGTTTATCAGTTGTCTAGCACCCATAACACAAGCTCTGCTTATCTTGGGACTATATGGTGTTGTGTGATAGTTGTGGAATATTGTATGAATATTATTATATGATTATTTGTCTCATTAAAAAAAAATTAACATCTGAAGCCTTATCATGAGTTTTCAGTTATTGTGACATAAAGAAAACTGCAACTTTGACATTAATTTCAAAAAAAAAATAGTTCCTTCTTCGTACACCAGAGGCACTGTTCCATTTTTCAATTGATGCAATAAACGCTGTAAATACTGGAAAGATGCTGTAAAGTAAAATACTGAAAACTCGTGAAAAGGGCTCAGTACCGTCAGCACGAGTTTTCAGTATTTGAGAAGTAAAGTAAACTGGAACTTTGACGACTTCAAATTGACAATTTTCAAGGAAAAAAATAAAGTAAAATAGTGAAAACTCGTGCTAGGGGTACAGTACGAATTTTCACTATTTTACTTTACAGAGTTTTTCCAGTATTTACAGCGTTTCTTGTATGAAAATATGGAACAGCGCCTCTGGTGTGCGAAGAAGGAACCAATTTTTTCCTTGAAAATTGTCAATTTGAAGTCGTCAAAGTTCCAGTTTACGTCTCAAATACTGAAAACTCGTGCTGACGGTACTGTTGAACACATGTCAAAAAACTGTCAACGTCAAAACGGCATTTGTCGCAAAATATAAGGGTCGTTATGCAGTTACACTTTTTTCGTCAAAAGTTCAACTGATGTTTAATTACGTTTTTTTGATACGACGTTGGGTGTTTTTTGTATGTGGGATTCTATGTTTGTAAACGCACCCACGATACAGGAGAAATTCCTAATGTAATAAAAATTACGTTTAGCGTACAACTGTTATAAGAGAGCGCATGACGTCATAATAAATATGGCGTCATGACAGCTTCTTTCATAAGCTGGTCGACACATCCCCGAACGGAAAAAAGGTAAACTCCTTAGTAACCTTGAAGTCCCTAAGTACTCAATAAATAAGCTATAATGGTGTCATATCAGAAAATTGGATGTTATTTCATAAAACCATTTCCTGCTAATGTGCAACCATTATACGAACGACAGTTCCGTGAATGTTTTTATTTTTTCTTGGAAGGAAGAATTTCTTTATTATTAGTTAGACTAGAGATCCATTTGAGAACAAAGCAGATGATGAAGAATTTAGCGAATTGGGAACGGCAATTAAGCAGATGATAATGAATTAGCCCCTTCGTACACAACGCGACACAATTCTCCGATACTTTACGACTTTTCTATCCACTGACGCGTGTCTGTGTACGGACCTCTATGGATTTGTATTGCGATATCAAAGTCGTAAGTTAACAGAGACTTGCCTGTGTGAAGGGGCTTGTCGGGAAAACATCAACCGAAGGTTTAGACTATTAGAATAGACAGTTGAGAAGGCTTTAGGAATTTGCCTACTTGCTTTTCTGTCGTTACGTTGCATTCTTATGATAATAGATCCGTAAGCAATCGAGACTTGGCTATCGATGTGAAAAATTGTACTGCAAACGTGTTTATTTTTGTACGTACGGATGTTCTGTTTACACGTCAAAACAACTTAAACGGATTCATTACGAACAGAGATAAATAGGATCTAATATTATAGGCTATTTTAAGTGTGGGGACGAACCGCGGACAACAGCACTAAAAAAACGGGTCAAACAAATAATTATCTACAAAAGTACATAACAATATGTTGCCAATTGTTCTGGCCCCGTCCAGAATAAAGTATCCAACTCAACCCTAATATACAATTACAATTAATTACAACGATCAAGTTAAACGGAGCGTTTTTACGAATTAAAAGAAACTATTTCGTTTGAAGGTAGGTTGACATTTATATAATTTAGGTACAAACTCTTTGGGACAAAGTGAAGAGTTATAGGGGTCCTTATTTGTTTCTTGAACGTTTAATATAAACTCGTTGTATTTATATTGGGACCAGGTGTTGAGTTCCTTATTCCTGTTTGAAAAGAAATGATCTTCAGACTAGGCCAGATAGGTAGGCAAACTAACGGTCTGTTCACGATTTTCTCTCTGTAGTGGTTGGTTCTGAGAAAACCGAGCGCGTTTTCGATATGAGCGAAATCTTGAGGCATGCTGCAAACATTTGCTGGAACAGTTGCCGCTGTTTGTGGTGGCGCGTGTTAGCGCGGGGTGTTTTGGTGTAAGATCAAATGTTATAGAATTAATGTATAATAATGTTTAATAACTAAGTTTACTCTAAAGACTTTCGTTTGCAAAACATAATCATCAAATTGTGGTGTGTATTATGTGAACCGCATCAAAATTTTCACACAAAAATAAACAAACGGGGGTTCCTCATATTTAGAATTGTAACTCAAAAAAATTTAGAAAAACAATAGTTATTTTTATACGTCATAAATCGTAAACCGCAATTTACCTACCTTTTAAAGTTACAACCAACTACAAGAACTTTTATATTGCTGCTGTTACGGAACCCTTTATGGGCGAGTCCTACTCGCACTTGGCTGGTTTTTTAATAAATACCAAAAATAAAAACCTGACACAGAACAGCTTAGAAAAGTACTGCAGCGGGTTGGGTGACAATTACAGCAATCAACTTGAACAATATCCAGACCCAAAATTACAAAAGGCGAGACGCATTAAATTAATTACATGATCAACTACAATTGCGTATGTTTTCAAACCCCGAGACGGGCAACGTCCTACAGGAAAGCCTTTGTCTGAAAGGGCTCTCAGGCATCGCCTGGGAAGTCGCATGCTGCTCTAAATGTACTCAGCGAATAATGTTTTCTTTTAAGTTTCATTGAGAGACTATTGTGTTTTTATTGATCGTCTTCGCGAGTTGACTTGTTGAAGTGATTCTGTAGCAGTTTACGTGTCTTCTTAACATCTATAAAATCACGTTATAAATGAGATGTTTTGATGGTATGAGTGATGAAGTGTCAATCGTTATCATCCTTTCAGAGCCCCTATCACCAGCTTTCAGTATTTTACTTTACAGCGTCTTTCCAGTATTTACAACGTTTCTTGTATGGAAAAAATGGAACAGCGTCTCTGGTGTACGAAGAAGGAACTATTTTTTTCCTTGAAAATTAATGTCAATAGCGCGTTGCGTGTCGTCGTAAACTGTGTTGCATTATCTGCCAAAGGAAATTTGACAAAGAACACCATCATAGTCAACTGTGAGGTAGGTACTCTTTGCAAAAAAAAAAAAAACAAATGAAATCTATGAAAAAAATGTGAGTGGCCAACATAAAAAAAAACACTTCGAGTAACAAAGATACAAAACCAAACAGTGAAGTTTGTTTTTAAATATAATTTGATGTGTACGAACCAGGCAGCCACAATATAACCAAGTAGGTACACAGATTGAAAGACCGTCGAGCGCACAATATCTCCAAATCAAATTTCAATTTCATCGTTATTGAAAGAAATCTACGAGCAAACAGCGAGTATCATAACATATTGTAGTTCATTTATCTCCGATTGATTCCACACAGAATAGTTTATATTGTTAATATCGTAAATTCTCGTAAAAACTCACAATGTACATTGTATTGCTGTTTTAATAATATCGTTGGGAGGTTTTCAGACTGGTTTCGCGGTACAGATGTTGTGGATTTTAATTTAATTTTATATTTTTTATTATTTTCCTTTACACGCTTGGAATTTCTCCTGTATCGTGGGTGCGTTTAAAAACGTAGAAACTCACATACACAAACACCCAGCCCCGGAAAAACTACTTGCAGATCATACAAATATTTGTACCGTGCGGGAATCGAACCCGCGATGCACTGCGCAGCAGTCCAATTGCTCAGCCACTGCGCCAAATGTGTCATCCGCTTTTACTAAGGATTATCCCAGGTATGTAACCTACTATGATTACTCAGGAATGCTTATGACAAAAACAAGGAAGTACTTCTACGGGTGAGTCGGATAGTGGGAGATTGAAAGAAAAAAAAACGTTGTTTTGCCCATGACTCCAAGAGTAAAACGGATACAAGGGCCAGGACGCTCGTTTTGACTAAAGCTTGATCAAAACAAGTTCGAATGATTTTCTAATTGAATAAAATGTCCATGAAGGATGGATGGATGATAAAGTACCCCAGATGTTATACCTAGGCAAGCTATCGCAGTCCAGAACACGGTTAGCGCAGTGGCTGAGCGATTCGACTGCTGTGCAGCGTTGTCGCGGATTCGCTCCCCTTTCACAATTATATTGGGGTCCGCTTCCAGTCAAACCAGAATACAGCTGGATATTAGTATGTTTTAACATGGAGCGAACTGCCTGTTGGACCCTCCCTCCACACAACCCAGTAACTGGGTAATACCATACCCCATGGTAAGACTGGTTGTCAAACTTGGCTTCTGACTAATCACAATAACGACTGGTCAAAGATCTACAAATGACAACCAGGACCAACGGCTTTACGGACGCGTTTGCTTTCGGGCACGGATGCACTCGCTACGGACAGATTCGGTTACCCAACACAGACGCAACCTCGGCCAAGTGCGGCTTAACCCGGTAGATAGGCTTGTGCGGCTGTAATTATTTAGCCACGAGCTCCTCCTCGAGCGGGTTCGATCCCCACACGGCACATATATAAAAATAATATTCCACAACTATCAAACAACGTCATCTAGTCCCAAGCTAAGCAGAGATTGTGTTATGGGTATGAAAATTGATAAACATACTTAGGTATTTCTAAATACATACATCTTGGCGGGGCACTGCTGTGCACCCAGATATTATAGATAAAATTACGCCCAGACTACACCCAGACACAGAACAAATGAATGGGTGGGAATCGAACCCACGAGCCCCGGCATAGCAGTCAGTGTCACTAACCACTAGACCAACAGGCCATGTCCAGTTATTTGTGTGAACTATATGTAGTTGCTCCAGATCTGGGTGTTTTTGTATGTGGGTTCCTTTTTTTTGTAAACGCACCCACGGTACAGGAGTTTCCAGTGTGTGGCAACATAAAAAAAAAGATAATGAAAGATTCATCCTCGCCGGACTGCGGTAGTCCAGTTGATATAGCGTCTTCAGTACTTATATAGAAGGACACAGATTCTAGTCCTGCGCGCAATCGAATTTTCTTTCCACTTAAAACGTTTAAATTTAACAGTATTCTAAATAAGATTACTATCGAGAATATTGATATACAAACTGATAGTTATTTTTTCTAACTCCCTTTGTTTACCACCCCTGTCTTTGTTGCATTTTCCCC